>CM070519.1:40416503-41864561 GCA_036346375.1 Guadua angustifolia
TCGGCGGCTTTCATTTGGTACACACGAATAGATCCTCAAAGCGACGGGAATGTTCCATGCTCCTCGCGGTGAAAATGTACCATTTTATACTTCACGTTGAAGTCGACTCGACGCTCTTCCCCTTCACCTTATCAAGGTACCATCCATGGAGGAGGCGAGTCCACTTGCCTAGATCATTCGGCCATGCGATGCAATCGGGGGCTTTCCATGCTCGTAGACCTTATAATCATCTGAGGTGCTGTGGCTGTGGCCGACTCTTCTTCTCGGGCGAAGGAGTCTCGAGGTCAGGCGATGGGCTTTTCAGTACCTTAAGGGCGTGGCCTCTGTCGACTTTGCCCTCTTGGCGGAAGGAGTCTCGGAGGCCTCTTGTGGTTCTACGGAGTCTCGGAGGCCTCTGTGGTTCTCTGGGAG
Organism: Guadua angustifolia; assembly: GCA_036346375.1. Classification (NCBI taxonomy): domain Eukaryota; kingdom Viridiplantae; phylum Streptophyta; class Magnoliopsida; order Poales; family Poaceae; genus Guadua; species Guadua angustifolia. Next base: position 40,416,915 of record CM070519.1, read on the forward strand.
CAGAGCAGGAGGAGGGCAAGCGCAGGAGGCGGGAGGCGCAAGCAGGAGCGAGCAGCGGTGTAGCAGAGGCGGGATCAAAGTGAGGAGCGGGAGGCGGGATCGGGAGGCGAGGAGGCAAAGGCAGCGCAGGAGGAACCTCTGAAGCACGCATATATTTAACTTCTGCGTAGATCTTGGAATGGTAGAGAAGACGTGGAGGGACTTTTTACCTTGACCAAGTCGACACCCGTCGTGGGCCACTTGATGAGCGACATGCGTGCTTGCCCGAGAGTGGTGATATCTTCGTGGGGGAAATCGAGCACATGTGATAAGAAGTCTTCGTGGGCGTAGTCCACCGCACCTCATGTAGCCCTTCCCACAAAGTTGACCATGCAGTGTCGGTCTCGTTGCATGGAAATGCAACCCGCATGCGACCTCGACGGAAATCCATCCTCCGTCATGATGGTGAGTCGGCACTTCGCAGCACCGCAAGAAGTGTACAACTTGAGGAAAAACATTGCGGGAGTTACACTCGTAGCTTTAACTCGGGAAAAATTAATTATTACCTTCGGTGGGGACCGGTCTTATTATTTTTGGAACCGCTTGTTTGCTAGGTCGGGCACGACTTCTATGATGATCGAGGGCATCCGCTCGACTGGGAAATCATCGCCATCATCTCGGCCCTCAGCGATCCTCACGTGCCATCATCTCCCTCTTATCTCCTCCTCACGTCGTGTCATCTCCCCCTCATCTCCTCCTTAATCTCCTCCTCGTTGCTCCCTTAGTGTGTCCTTGAGCGCTCCTCACGTGCTCGCCATGACCTTGATCTGGCACTCGCAGCGTCATCTTGAAAGTAGGACTTCTTCGTGTGTCCCGCCCCTCGGCAAGCACCGCCCCTTATGGTCGGACTTCCGATCGCAGACGACAGGATGTCCTTGACCCTTAGCTCGGGAAGGTCCCTGTTCTTTTCATTTGGCTTACCTCTTTACGTAATAAGCTTAGTACGAATTAGATTTGAAATACAACAAGTTGGGTCAATTGTATTGTACTAAGTTAGATGTCTTACGATGGTAGAGACGACTTGAGCGAGCGAGGTTTGCAACTACAAGCTGCCCGTCGAGTTTTCTTTGTCCTCGCTAATACCGCTATGCGTGCCGCTACTCGAGATATGTGGGAGTAAGGCATCACCGTCCGGAGTGAGTGCACTCCTCGGCTAGTCGCGCCCACTCGCCTTCTTCCCTCATAGCCACTTTGTCGAGGTGGTGCGGGTGCGTGTTAAGCCTCCGACAGCGGTGTTCTCTCTCTCCGTTGCTACGCCTCGGGCGTACCCTTCATCCTCGTGAACTCCGCCCAAACATCAGGGATCACAAATGGATACCTCTCGAATGGTGTACGGCCTTTCAGCACGTACTCGCTGTGCATAAGGGTCTTGAAGTGCCTCAAGGCCACACCCATACTCTTCAAGGCGTACCGTCTCGCTTTGGGTTCATCTTCCTCCTCTATAATCTATTTACTCTTAACCTCGTCCCACAACCAATTCTTCTGCTCAGCGCTGACTTCCTTTCTCCAATTCTTAATTGTTATGGGCACTCTCTCCCTCACCAATTGGCCAAGAAATGACCGGTATCGCCCCATGTACTTAGGAGGGCCCGTGCAGACCCCCGTGGCATTGAAGCGGAGAACCTGCGGCGTTCTCCCTGTAGCCCCTTTGTTTGGTCCTCGGGTCTTCCTCACCTTACTCGGCCCTTTAGTAATTGGAACCATGCTCGGCCCCTCGAACACCTCTACTACTGTCTCGCGACAGCCGATGCTCTCTAGTTGCGATATTTTGAGTTTTCTTATCGATAAGGTCATATGTGTGATATGAGAGAAAGCAATTTGAAGCTACTATATGCACTTGACAATAAATCTTGTAAAGGATCAACAGATAATTCATAGTATGCAATTGTTAGAACAAAAGTCTATCTATTGACCAACTAAATAAGTTGAATGATAACTCCTAATCTCTAAATTGAGCGGATACATGTGGGTTACATAACTTGAACTCTAACCTATGCTCGGATAAAAAACAAAAGCCCATTCCATATGACAAGTGAATTTAGCACTAGCAGATGTTTACTTATACCAACAAGTTTGATTTCACAACATCAACAGAGAATTTGAACATTAATGTACTAATGCAATGGCAATAATACTTGCAAGACAATGGGAACAATAGGTTGGTTTTCGATACTTGCAAGAATAGCAACACAAGAAGGTCAAGTTAGTGTTTACATAACATGCAATATCGTTGACCAACTAAATACGCACCAACGATAACCCTAATCTCTAAATAGGTTTGGTCCTAATCCCATTCGAGAATATGTGGTTCGAGCAAGTTCCTAAGCCGTTGTACAACCGGAGAAAATTTCTGACATCTCCCATTGTTCTCCGGATACACGTCTCGACAACAGTCAAGAGGGTGTGTATCCGGAGAACACCAGGAAACGCTATCAAATCAACTCAAGTTGTACAACATAGCTCAGAACTTGCCCGAACCACATATCCTCGAACTATCCAAAAATATGGACAATGAGATCGCTTGCTTATGAATATGCTGAAATGGCATATTCATAATCAAGTACTCTCGAACGGAGACGATATTACGCATTTTGAACTCCAACGTAGATCATATTACAAGAATAATAATAACATGCGTGTAAAAATACAAGTACAAAGAAAAAGCACTATACCCTGGATTGTTGGAAAAAATTGCGAATATAAGAGCAAGACTTTGTACATTATTCCTTTAAAACATATGAATAAGAATACATAATCCTCTAGCAACCAGTATGACACAAATATGACAATATTTAACCATTTTGTGTCATCCATTCTAAGAATTATGTCTATCACAGAAGAGCATCAAATCACCGAATAGTAAGCCAAGGCATAAAAGATTTTAGGGTTGGAAAAGATGCGAGTATAAGAGCAAGTATTTATTCCTTAATACATATATCAATTTGATTCCATATACATGATTCAAAGATGGCCATTCAGACATAATTAAGGAGAAGTAAATTATGTAGACTATGGCAAACAAGAAAAGAATCATGTCTACTTTGGCAATGTGAAGTTAATTAAGTATGATTGCTCTCAGATTATTGGGTTTAAAATGAAGATTAGAATCTTCACCTCAATCACAAATGGGCAAAACAATTGATTGAGTGTATAAGGCCTTAAATTCTTACCACCTTAACATGCACAATAAGAACCGAAAATGAGATTGATTGTTATTAAGTTCTTCTTGAGATTATAAATTCGAAAGCGAAAATTTATCTAAACGACATATAGCGGTGACACTCTAAGTTCAGATCAACTTAATATCGATCAGCTTATGACAATGAATTGGTAAAACAAGAGGGCAAATAGCGGTCTTCTTGCATAATTTATTGAACCAACAGACAAGTATATCACAAACAGTTTATTACCGGTTGTCCTTCAAAGCGAAGAAGTGAAGCGAATAATTCAAAGCGAGAAGCTAATCCAATCTATCCAGATTATCGGGACTTAGGCGAAATCACAGACCAGTCAATATGCTACTCAAAGAACAAGACTTTCGAGACGGTGAATAACTTCAATACTTCTCAAACATGTATCTCTATCAATTTAAGGCCTTATTCACAAAATAATTGTTACTATCATCATAACCCTAAAATCATCACAGAGCAATACCTCTCCTTGACCAAAGAAGAACCAAGAAACAAGTGCAAGATCAGAGGTGAGGAAAGCGAGGCAGGGGCACCGGCGGCGACGGACTGGTGGCGAGGCGACGACGCCAGGCGGCATGGGGAGGCGAGGCGTGGGCACCGGCGATGGGACGGGCGGCGAGGCGAGGCACCGGCGACGGGCGAGGAGGCAAGGCGGCACCGGAGACGACACGGGCAGGCGAGGCGAGGCACCGGCGACGGGCGGGAGGCGAGGCGAGGCACCGGCGACGGGACGGGCGGCGAGGCGAGGCACCAAGGCGTCGGCGGCTAGGGTTAAGCGTGGAGTGGTGCAGCTGAATGGGTCTGATCGCGAGATGGGCCGGGTTTTTAAGAAAACTGAGAGATTGCACACTCATTAGTATCACTCTTTTAAGAAAACCGACACTGGTGAATTGTTATTAGTATCACTCTTTTAAGAAAACCGATACTGATGCTTTATCATTAGTATCACTTTTTTAATAAAACCGATACTGATGCTTTATCATTAGTATCACTTTTTTTAATAAAAACCGATACTGATGCTATCATCACTTTTCTAATAGAACACTGATGTTAGTCATCAGTATCACTTGTTTAATAAAACCGATACTGATGCTTTATCATTACTATCACTTTTTTAATAAAACCGATACTGATGCTTTATCATTAGTATCACTTTTTAATAAAACCGACATCGATGCTATATCATCACTTTTCTAATAGAACACTGATGTTAGTCATCAGTATCACTTGTTTAATAAAACCGATACTGATGCTTTATCATTACTATCACTTTTTTAATAAAACCGACATCGATGCTTGATCATCACTTTTCTAATAGAACAACGATGTTAGTCATCAAGTATCACTTTTTTAATAAAACCGAAAATCGATGTAGTTTATTGCACTATTCCTTTTCGGACATCGCAAGTTCTGAATTTTCAGCATTTCATCAAAGAGAGAAAATGCCATAACTTTGTCATACATTGTTGAAATTATTAGAAATTTTGCAGAAACATATTTCAGGATACTGCAAAACTTTTCATAAAATAATTTTTGGAAAAATCGACCTCATTCAAGAAATATGCCAAAATTCATTTCGTAGACATGATTTGTCGTAAAAGCGTAGAAAAGTCAAAACTTTTTCAAATTAATCTGGAATTGTACATAAATTTCGAGAAATGAGCTTCGACTATTTACAAGCTTTCCCAAAAGTAATTTTGTCAAATGGAATTTTCTTTCACAACATATGGCACAAAGTGCACGGCATAAAGAGAAATTGCATGCATTTCATTGAAGCCTCCAAACAGCAATTTTACATACATTATAATAGTCCATTTATTTACAATCGCCCTTCATGATGATCTACTCGCATGTAATTGGCTCCATGTGTGTCGTCATCCCCGCTAAGACAAGCCCCATCGCAAATGAAGGTATCTCATCGAATTGGTTATACTCTTCTTCATCTACAACATCTTCAACTCCTACGATCCGTCTCTTGCCATGAAGAACGGCGTGCAACCTCGGATTGGCGGATCGCGCGTAAAAGACTTGAGTTGCTTGCTTCGCAAGGACAAGCGGATCATCTTTGTAGGCGAGTCTCTGAGATCCACAATAGTAAAGCCTCTCTTGTCGACCTTCACTCCATGTGGAAGTCGTACTCCACTTACATCGAACAATGGAACTTGGTATATTCCATAATCGAGCTCCCAAATTTCTTGATCATCCCATAGTAGGAGTTCATTGCGGTTGGGGAAGCTGCTGAGTGATGATCATCGAGAAAGCATTTATACTCACACCTTGTTTTTGGACAATACTCTTGGCATCTTGACTCTCGGTGTAAAAGGTGTAACCATTAATATCATACCCTTGCCATGTCTCGTACATTAAATCTTGGTCCGTCACCAACCATTTTACATTCTCGATAAAGGAGACCTCGCTTTTCTTTGAACCATGTGAGGAATCGATCATTGTGTTCTTGTGCGATGGAAAGCTCATCCATTTGTGGATTCTCTTCCGTAATATCAACTTATTTGCTTTCGATGTATGGGCGAACCTGCGCTATTCGCAAGATCGTGAAATCGCCTTGCAATACATATCAAACCTCGGACTCATTAGTTTGGACCCAACGGTTCCTTTACCAAAGAAGTCGCCCTCATGACGAGATCTGAGAACACCGATTGCTTGTCTTTTACCCGTAGTCCACGCAAAACTCAATAAGCTCTTGGTCCCATAACCTTCAACAATACTACCCTCAAGCTTCAACCGATTCCTCACGTCGACTTTAATATACCCATGTACCTCTCGAGCGGATACATGTAACGAGGAAAGCGGGTCCACAAATCTTAATCTCTCGACAAGGTGAACAACAAGGTGGACCATTACGCCAAAGAACGGCGGTGGGAAATGCATCTCAAGGTGACCAGAGTCGCACCACCTCACTCTGTAAGTTGTCTAGTACATCGGGTCAATAACTGCGCAGAGATCGCATTGAAGAAATAACATAACTTTGTGATTGCCAACTGACATCCTCTCGAGAGAATATTTGGATTACAACTGGAGCATTTGGGTCATCAAGACATGGCGGTCATGGGACTTCATGCCCAACAACTTCAAATCATCCATAGACACAAGCTTCCTAATGTTGGCGGAGTAGCAGATGGAACTTTAATACTTTAGAGACATTTGCAGAGATCTTCTTTCTCCTTCTTGGGCAGGTGTAGCATGCGGCGAGGATGTACGGACCTTTTCCATCCTCCTCTATCACCGCAAGTCCGGGCACGATTCCCATGTAGGCCATGTCGCGACGAGCATTGACACCATCTTTGGTCTTCCCGGTATGTTCGAGAGGATGCCAACCAAGTTGTCGCAGACATTCTTCTCAACATGCATGACATCAATACAATTGGGACATCTAACTCCTTCGAAGACAGTAAGTCCCGAATATTGACCTCTTCTTCCAAATGGTCCTAGGACGACAGATTCTGACTCTTTCCGTCTTGAACATCGATATCCTCTACACGTGAATATACTTGGCTTCCACTCATAGGTGCGGTGCCGAACGGACTTTCCTCTTCCCATCAAATTTGTCATCCATCTTACGGTATCGATGACTTGAGGTAGAAACCTACGGTGACCCATATACAGATTTTCTTGGAATTGGCGACCATAGACTCTCAATCTCCTCTTCACAAATAGGACACGCTTTGGCTCCTTTCAGATCAGTAATTCGCCAAATTACCAAGGGCCGGAAAATCATTTATGGTGCAAAATACCATAGCCGTAGGGTGAAATGCTCTCTTTGTACGCATCCCACACGGCGACCCCTCATTCCACAATTTTACCAAATCCTCGATCAATGGTGCAAGGTACACATCAATATCATTTCCATTTGTTTGGGTCCCGAGATTAGTAATGACATCATGATATACTTCCGCTTCATGCCTGACCAAGGAGGAGGTTGTAGATACCTATGAAGCGGCAGTGCTATGGCGAGTGCTCATGTTACCAAGCGGATTCATTCCGTCGGTACTCAACCCAAATCTTATGTTCCTCATTTCGCACCAAACTCCTCATGTTTCCAATCGATGTTTCTCCATTGAGCCGAATCGGCGAGGTGTCTCGACTTGCCATCTTCCTTCGAGACTCGTAATGCCAGCGCAACAATTTTGCCTCTCTCGGATTTGCAAACAACCGCTCCAGACGGGGAATGATGGGCAAGTACCACAATACCTTGGCGGTGCACCTTTAGTGACCTCTTCACCGTCGTTGCCCGGCTCTTCGCTTCTTGTCGTTACGCTTCTCCTTTTGTTTGTCTGGGGCACACCGCAAACCGGACAAGCGTCAGACTCGATGTGCGTTCACGATACAAGATGCAATCATTCGGACATGCATGTATCCTTTCTATTTCCATTCCCATGGGACATAGTAGCTTCTTCGCTTCATAAATGCTTGTTGGCAACTCGTTTCCCTCGAAGCAGATCCGATAGAAGAACTAGTAGTGCATTGAAACTTGTATCGTCCAGCGGTGTTTTGCCTTGATTCGAACAATGCAAGGACCGAAACCAACTTGGTGTATTCCGCTTTGCAACTTTGTGAGCAGCGGTTTGGCATAAATCTTCTATCAAGCTTTTAAACTTTTCAAACTCTCTTTCCGTGTAATTACCCTCCACATCCCGCAACATTTGCTCCAAATTATCCTCAAACATATCAGGCTGCAACTCGTCATCCGGTTCCACCGTATCTTCGTTGCATGTCGGAAGGGTACTACCTGCCTCCCGTGATGGATCCAACATGTGTAATTCCTCACGAAGCCACGTCGAATCGGTGGTCCTCAATTTGAGATGAGTTGTTAAATCTCCTCGATTCGTGCAATCAATGCAAGGACAATATATGAAGTTTACACCCTCCTCACCATGTCGATCTTACGCAATTTTTTGAACTCCTTAACACCCCTCGAAATTCAGCACTCACACGGCTTTTACGATACATCCATTCCTCACGGTCCATCTGCAATTAAATTTCGCACAATAAATTAAGGAAAAAGCGACAACTAGCTATAGCTATTTTAAATATTGAGATATCATTTCAATTAATATTACCTTTGCAAAATAGTGGACGGGTTCAATATATATAAATGTACTCCCGATCGATACCTAGCTTCTTCCCCGGTTTAAAGCTTCCAATTCCCTACATAAGAGACATAAATTTTAACATCAACAATGATATCAAATAATCTAATTATATAGCTAGTGCAAGAGCTTGCAAATCTTTCTACTACAACGAAACAAAACAAGGGTACCAACGATGACTCCTAATCTCTAAATAGGTTAGGTCCTAATCCCATTCGAGGATATATGGTTAAGGCAAGTTCTAAGCCGTTGTACAACTCGAGAGAAAATTTAATGACATCTCCCCATTGTTCTCCGGATACGTCTCGACAACGAGGTCAAGAGGGGTGTGTATCCGTAGAACACCGAGAGACGCTATCAAATCTACTCTGAAGTTGTACAACACAACTTCAGAACTTGCTCGAACCATATATCTCGAACTATCAAAAATATGGACAATTCGAGGCGCGCCGCTTATAAATATGCCCTTTCGTTCAAAGCATATTTATAAATAAGCACCCTCGAGCGGGAGGCGAGGTTACGCCGCCTAAACTCTAATATGATTACCACATGGTAGCAATAATAATTCCATATAAACAGGAGATCGCACTACAAAAATTAAATAGATATGTGCTTGTCAAATAAAGAGTGTGAAATATGAAAGCACGTACACAATTCCAGTGCAACCTAAACTTTATTGACGACATATCGAAATTACCAGTGCAAAATTGAAGGGGTTTAAAGAATTGCTGATCACATTTTGAAGAAAACCGCAAAACAGGGTAAAAACAGGGGAATGTCCTCAAGATAGGGTTTCAATTTTGCCCTCTTAATACCCACCCAAGTATTGCTTCAAATTTTCTTACCCAAGTATTGCTTCCAACCACACAATATGAGCTATTTTCTCGGGTGGCGGTGGAGAAATCTCCTCTGGAGCAACAACAGAGAAGAGTTCAGTGCGAGTGGTATATATAGCCTAGCGAGGCACATCAGAATCGGTTCTTTTCAAAAAGCGATAGTGATGTGCACGGCCATCACTTGCTGACAAGCACGAGCACATCAGAATCGGGTCTTTTCAACAAGCGATAGTGATGTGCACGGTCATCACTATCGCTTCTATAAAAAGAACCGATAGTGATAACCATGTGCACATCAAAATCGGTTCTCTACTAAAAAGTGATAGTGATGTGCACGGTCATCACTATCGGTTCTTTTCATAGAAGTGATAGTGATGATCACATCACTATCACTTTTTAGTAGAGAACCGATTCGGATGTGTCCAGGCTACATCACAATCACTTATAATCTTAGAACCGATAGTGATTATTACTAACACCCCTCCGAAGTTACTTATCACAATCGTTTTTTTCGAAAAACTTAAGAACCGACACAGATACAGTGATAGTGATGTGTCGTTCTGTAGTAGTGTGTGCTTTAACGATAACATACTTTGTTATGTTAATTTTCATAACCAATGCTTATAATATTTCTTTTTCAAATGCGGTCAAATATATGCTGAATCCCCTCGCACAATATATACTAGGTAGAGACGCGCACGATACCGCGCGGCGAGAAAAAAATTAGTCTGAACTTTTCACAAACCGAATTTGCAGAACTACGGTTTTTTTTTCCGCAAAATAACCAGTAGAAGGACCCGCTCGTGATTTCAAATTTTTTTAAATCTTTCAGGTTGAAAGAACTGGTGTCCATGTCAAATTTGCGGAACTACGGGGTTCTTTTCACAAAATAACCGGTGGAAGGATCTATTCGTAATTTTAAAATTTTTTTAAATCTTTCGGGTCAAAAGAACCAACAATTTGCGGAACTACGGGGTTCTTTTTGCAAAATAACTGGTGGCAGGACCTGTTTGCGATTTCTAATTTACCGTGGAAGGACCTGTTCACGATTTTTGATTTTTCGGGGGTTTTCCAAAAAAAATGATGACGTGGATGCTCTCCTTGCAGCTGAATCCTTCTAGGCTTAAGGTATACTAGATAGTATAGCGCGCTACGCTGTGCCGCGTAAATCTCACTCCGGAGTTTTTCATTGCAAAAAAGGTAGAGGATCTAAATGTAATTTTAAATATTTTGGGATTAAAGAACCGGTGCCTATGTTAAATTTACAGAATCATTGTTTTTTTTTTGCAAAATACTCGGACCTAAATATATTTTAAAATCTTTCGGGTTTGAAGAACTGGCGCCCAGGAGGACCTAAACGTAATTTAAAATCTTTCAGGTTTAAAGAACCGGCGCCCATGTCAATTTTGCGAAACCACAAGATTTTTTGGCAAAATAGCCGGATCTAAATGTAATTTTAAATCTTTCGGGTTTAAAGAACTGGTGTCCAAGTTGAATTTGCGGAACCACGGTTTTTTTTTGCAAAATAACCGGTGGAAGGACTTATTCGCAATTTAAATATTTCGGGTTTAAAGAACTGGTGCCGGGTTAAATTTGCAGAACCACCGAGTTTTCTTTTTGTAAAATAACCAGTGGAAAGACCTGTTCAAGATTTCAAAATTCCTAAAGGGCTTTTTTTTTTGCAAAAAAGGGTAATTGGAGACCTACCCGCGCGACATTTCTTCCAAGTATAAGATATACTAGGAAGGTAAGCGCGGCGCACGCCGCGCGCGTGAGCGGAAAACAATTCCATTTTTTTTTGAGAAAAAACAGACCGAGATGTATTTTCTTTTTCTTTGAGAGTCTTTCGATTTTTTCTTGGGAAAATGGAACAAGATGTTTTTTTTTATAAAATCGTCGTAGGATCTTTATACCTTTTTTTTAAACGACGCAAAAATAAACAAAGGCATAGCTTATAAATCTTCGGATCTTTTTTTTTGTGGTGGCACTCGGACACTCTCTAAGGTCCTACACCCTCTCAACTTTAATACATAGTATATATTTTCTCGAGAAAGACGGAGAAAGGATCTTCTTTTGTCGAATTTAACACTCTATACGTTCAACCGTCAATAATACATGCATCGAAAAATACTATAGATCGAATTGAAAAAAAACTATAAAGATACAACCGTACACATATTTCTCACTCTGGAAAAATAGCAGAAGCCGGGTTACGGGGGAAAAAATAGAGAGATAGAGCTGTAGAAATATCTCTTTCGATAAATTATTTGGAAAATATTGGAGACCGAGGTGGAAAACCGAGGTGGGAAAATAGTCTAGAGGAAAAAGGGCGAAAAATTATTAGAGATGACAACCTTGTTTTGTCGAGCCTAATACTCTACGCGTTCACCGAGTAATAATACATGCTGTAAAAAATATCAGAGATCGAGATGTAAAATCACGCTGGGAAAAAAGTCTAGAGATAAAACTGCCCACATATTTCTGGTGGCGAAAACATTTTTTCCGGGAAAAATGGAGAAAGGACCTAGACGTAAGGAGTAAGGGCCTGTTTATTACGTTTTTGGACCTGTCCGCTATTTTGAAAAATTAGAAAATGGCTTGTTCATGATTTGAATTTAACGGGAGTTTTTTCCCGTAAAATGACGCACGAGGGATCCAAACGCGATTAAGAAAAAAAAATTTTGCTCTCACAAAAAATCACGAAGGACCTATTCGTAATTTACAAGGACCTACCTGTAATTTGAAGAAACGGAGGGGGTTTTTTCGCAAAATCACCAAGAGGATGACGTGGCGCGCTCTCCATCCGGGATTTCTTCCAACTATATGTAGGTGATGATTATATTATATATAGAGAGAGTATGTTCAATCAACCAATTAATTTATACCTTTAAAACAACCGGAGTTAGCAAATGTAACAAAATGATTCCATAGGAGTGCTACGTGGTATAAAACAAGTACTCCCTCCGTTCAAAAATGCAATGACTATATTTTAAATAGTCTTACTTACAAATAGAAGATTTACATATAAATTTAATAAGATTTTTTTCTACCATACTTATATTTATTTTCTTTCAACCATATGCATTTATTTAGTACCATCTAAATGAAGTATTATATCTTATCTTTCAAGACAATTAAAGTGGAGTGCCTAATTTATTTTTCCTCGTACCTTTCTCAATTTCACTGTAATATTAATCTTTACGCAAAATTAAAATAAGCTTTATATTTCTAAACAGAGGAAACGCTCGGCAACATAACATGATTAATATATTAGTTGCATTGGGTTTGGATCTACCTATTTAATCTCCTGAAATGAGGTACTACTCCTTTCTGCATCATTTATATATGTTTGGTTTTAGCTCTATGCAAAACAGTAATGAAGGAATTAATTAATGATTTTGTACATACGTGGATCCTATTAATTATGTATCCATATATCTCCCTATCACAACTAAATAATAAGTGAGCCCACATAAACAAAACAAAGATAAGTATTTGCAAATAAAAAACTTTGCTTAAATGATATCTATTTTTGACTGGATGTAAATGACATGACACAAAAAATGTCGAAACTGAGTAGGATGCGACATGCATGATCCCGACAGCCCTTTTTTTTTTTTTGGCCTTTGTGGTGATAGTAATGGACTGATGGATGATCGTCCTGGTAACTAAATAGCGAAAATAATGTTAAGCTCTTCTATATATAAGTTCATACATAGTTAAAAAATAAATCGAGCATCTAAACAAATACTTCTTCCAGTCATAAATATTCATGTTTTGGACATACGTATAGTCAAATTTTTAAAACTTTGGCTATCAATATCTTTTTAAACTTTTAAAACTTTCACGATTTTGTATATCCTAAAGTAGGGATGCTATTGAGCTTGGATCGTCCAATTTTTTGGATTAGGCCAGTCCAAAATTACAAATGGATTGAACTTATTTTAGATCTATAGATATTCAGACCAAATTTATATCAGATTGGGCTAGACTTAGATCTTATGTTTTTTACTAAATCTCTTACCACTAGCCAAGTAAACCAATTGATGTTGCCTTTAACACTAATGCTTTCTTTTTTGTTTTACATACTCCAGTAGCATACTTTAAATTCTAACTTTCAATCACTTTTTCCAGTAAGTGAGATATGTAATTATAAACCAAGTTTTATCACTTGAATATTGCACCGAAACTACTAACTCATCAAACAAATAACAGTTTGTCTAGGTAAAGGTCCAAATCAAGGCTTAGGTTTTCATTTGGGCCTAGGTCAAACTTGGATCTCACTATTTTTAGATCAGACTAGATATACTGAAAAAAAATATTAGGTTTAGATCATATGTGTGCTAGGCTTCGGCCCATGAGCATCCTTATCCAAAACTCAAACTAGCACACCACATTTCAATCTAGAGGTTTGATTACGAAATTTCATGAATTACACATTGAAGAATTTGGTTGCGAAATTTTGTATAGTACAAATTCAAACTGGCTAACCGAGTTCCAATGTGGGGGCTTGATTGCAAAACTTCATGAATTACATCTTGAAGTATTTGGTTGCATACTTTTTTGTAATATAAAATCAAACTAGCTAACCAAATTAGAGGAGTTTGTTTGCAAAGCTACATGAATATTCTATATATATACAATTGTATGAATTATAGAGGGGTTACACGTAGAATTATACCTCTTTTACTAGAATTTTCTCATCTATACCTACACTGCTGGAAAATTCCGGAAAAGAAAATTCAGTCGTGTCTATAGAAACCGTCGTCCTCATTAACAATTTCAGCATGATGCAATATCTAAAAATACCAAAAATGCTCATATATGTAGTATGTCTTTTTTGTTTCTTGATACCAATATTTCAAAATTATACTATTCAGTGCCCTAAAACGATTAAATGCATCTTGACTAGATAAGTGCCCGTTCTTCTCATCGTAAGTCCACAGGCGATCTAGCTAGCTAATCTTTTCTTAAAACTAAGGCCCTGTTTGATAGAGCTTCAGATCCTAACTTCACCTGAGATCTGAAACTTATAGGCTGAAATAAAGTGAATTAAGTTTATATTTTTAGTCTAAAATGTAAACAAGATGACCCATCTAAACACTCTTAATGCACCAACAGCTCCACCTCCACGGATCTCATGGAGCTAGGAATACTCAGCTCCACCAGATCTAGGGATCTGGTAAAACTGTAGCTGTACCAAACACAGCCTAAATTATTTCTTCCGCTAAGTCTACAAGATATATTTTTTCTTAGCATATAGACCAAGAAGATATTATAAATGATTAGATTTTTCTTAATTATTATCTATAAGCACTGTATTTATCTGCATATATATGTTAGAGAATATTAAATAAATCTAGATATTAATTAGAGATATAAAGAGAACATCATAGTAATTTTGCATTGAAATATGAAAGTCTTATATTTATAGACAACATTATTTAAAAAATATATCCTACAAACTTACATGGGAGGGAGTATAATCGTTACACATACTCTAACTAATTCCTTCCCCAAAAAGTTAGTACTAGGTATTGACTTGCTTAGCGTTCAGCATTTGATAATGTTCCCATCAGGTAGCATGTTGGGGTAAGTATATAAGGTGAAAAGCATGTCAAATAAATCGCCAATCGATGGAGCTTTCTTCTTACCTAGGGTTAGGGTATCCACAAATTAATCTGTAGTCAACCAAAATGCCGATAGTGACATGTAGGATTTACTTTGTAGCTGAAAATCATACCTTCTATTACAGCTCGCAAGGTTCCGGCTCAGTGAGCCTATACATGTGTCACCCTTGCCTAATTTGCAAAAAAACCCCGCATTTCTTCAAATTACAGATAGATCCCTGTAAATTACAAATAGGTCCTTCGCGATTTTTTGTGAGGGAAAGATATTTTTTCCCGAATCGTGTTTAGATCCCTCGTGCGCCGTTTTACAGGAAAACACTCCCGTTAAATTCAAATCGCGAACAAGCCCTTTTATAGCTTTTCAAGATAGTGGACAGGTCCAAAAACATAACGAATAGGTCCTTGCTACTTACGTCTAGGTCCTTTCTCCGTTTTTTCCCGGAAAATATGTTTTCGTCACCAGAAATATGTGTGTATCTTTATCTCTAGACTTTTTTCCCGTCTCGATTTTCTAACTTGATCTCTGATATTTTTTAGAACATGTATTATTACTCGGTGAACGCGTAGAATGTTATGGTCGACAAAAAAAAGGTTGTCATCTCTAAAAATTTCTCACCCTTTTTCCTCTAGACTTTTTTCCACCTTGGTTTTCTAGCTGTAATTTTTCCCCACTTCGTTCTATAGTATTTTTCGAAACATGTATTATTGACGGGTGAACGTATAGAGTGTTAGATTCGGGAAAAGAAGATCTTTTCTCCGTTTTCCCCGGAAAATATGTTTTTGTCACTAAAAATATGTGTACATCTCTATCAATAGACTTTTTCCCCGGCTCGATTTTCCAACTCGATCTCTGATATTTTTTAGAACATGTATTATTACTCGGTGAACGCGTAGAATGTTATGGTCGACAAAAGAAGGTTGTCGTCTCTAATAATTTCTCACCCTTTTTCCTCTAGACTTTTTTCCCATCTCGGTTTTTTTAGCTCGGTTTCCAATATTTCCAAAAAAAACGCCAAAAGAGATATTTCTACAACTCTATCTCTCTAATTTTTTTACCGTAACTCGGTTTCTGATATTTTCTGTAGTGAAAAATATGTGTACGGTTGTATCTTTGTATTTTTTCCCCCACTTCGATCTATAGTATTTTTCGAAGCATGTGTTATTAACGGGTGAACGTACAGAATGTTAGATTCAGGAAAAGAAGATCCTTTCTCCGTTTTTCTCGAAATCTTTTTAAGATTACATGGAATTTATCCTAGAAGACCCAGATATCGTATTATGGCTAGCACTCTGCGGCGCGGCGTGCGCCGCGCCCACGTTGCTAGTTTTGTCTATGATCGAAAAAAAGCTAGCTAGCGCTCGATGCCCTACCGTCCTATTTTAATTTCTTATCTTTTTTTTCGAAACATGCTTTTTTTTCAAATTTAGCCAGGACCTCTGGCATTCAGTATAGAAGAAGAAACACCAAACGAGCTACGCACGCACGCACTCCACACACACGTACTCACGCGCACGCACTCGCCCCTACGCGCGCCCGGATCGAGCGATGCTCAAACGCAGGCAGGCTAGGCGCTCGGCAAGCGCACCAACCAAACGAGCTACACGCTCTTCTGCAGAAACATGCTCTTCTCTCTTTTTTTTTCTTTTTATGTTTTGAACAGGCATCCACCGATTCAACAAACCAAATCAATATTTTGGCTTATAGCTCTTGGACGTTCTCATGCGCCAATTGACGTATTATGATCTCAAACGGGTGTTTCCTCTGTGTACCGCGTGAGAAAATTTTTTAAAAATTTCTATATTAATTGGTCCATCACATGGTTTCTGTCTTTCAACATGTGGTAACGTACGCGGCCGGCATGCATACCACGATCGAGATCGATTATTCCTGAGACGTTTGTTCGACCTGCACTGCTAGAATCTGCAATATATATGTGATTGATTATCGTGCTACGAATGATTAGATTAACACTCCCTCTTCCGTAAAAAACTAGTGGCATGTAACTAGGATATTGACACTCTAAAACATAGTTTTGATATTCAATTTCTATATTGTATTACTTCATACAGTACAATGCTATAGAAGTATTTTCGAGACAGATATATATACTGTCGTAAAGTTATCATAAGTCAAAGCTAAAGTAGTTTGACTGTTCGCTTGCATTCTAATCATAAAACAACATTAATTTGTTTTTACCGGAGGGGTTGTACGTAGCAAGTAGCAACAGATGAACAGAATACTGCGTGAGATTCCGTACAAGAGTTGACATTACACATGCATGGTGATGGAGATACCTTTATCATCTCAATTGCGCCCGTACGGATGGACATACATGTGTATATATATATATATGATGGCATCGATAAGCTTAGTTAGAGACTATATTTAATAATATATCCCGGCCGTATGGTTAGAATAGTAGAAAGCCAGGACGTATACACCTGAGAAACGCCGGCCTGGCGTCATGCCTGAGCTCATTGCATCGATCCTGACCAGCTACAAGTACAAGCATGATTCATGCACAGAAGTTCATATGCATGTGCGGCTCTTCATGTTGTCTCTTTGATTGATTGATTCTGTTGATCATGCATGTCGAGGCCAAATTTGTGCGCCTCTTGTTGGCCGGCCGGTCTGCTTTTATATATATATATATATACATATATATATACACACACAATATTGAAAGACCGATATATTATGTATACGACGTACATGAGTACATGGTTGCACCCTTTATAGCGGGAGACATTGGCGAGAGACCAGGGGGCCACGTGCCCCCCAAGCTAATTTGCAAAAAAACTCTTCGTTTCTTTGAAATTACGGATAGATCCTTCCAGATTACAAATAAGTCCTTCGCGATTTTTTGTGAGACAAAGATATATTTTTTTCGCGTTTGGGTCCCTGCCGCGGTATTTGACAAAAAAAACCTTCCGTTAATTTCAAATCGCGAACAAGCTCTTTTCTAATTTTTCAGGATAGCGAACAGGTCCAAAAAATTAACAAACAGGTCCCTGATTCTTACGTTCATGTCCTTTTTCCGTTTTTCCCGGAAAAAATGTTTTCGTCACCAAAAAAACCCGGAAAATTTTTTTTCGTCACCCAAAAAACCTGGAAAAAATGTTTTCGTCACAAAAAAACACAGATTCATCGAAGGTTTATAGCAACTTATGGATTTGCCAACGGGTCATAAACATGGTTTTTTTTTTAAAAAAATGTAGATTCGTCTGAAGATTTATAGCGACGCACAGATTCGCCGGCGGGTCTTAACGACCCATTTTTTTAACAAACATAAAAAAACAAAAAACAAAAAAACCAGATTCGTCGAAGGTTTATAGCGGTTCATGGATTCATTTACTCGTCCGAAAGCGACCTTTTAAAAAGGAAATATATAGAAAAAAACGGCCGACTTTTCTTTTAAAAAACATGATTCGGACCGCAATTTTCTAAATAAAACACGATCGACAAAAAAAACACGGATTCGTCGAAGGTTTATAACAATTTATGGATTTGCCAACAGGTCATAACCGTGTGTTTTTTTTTAAAAAAACGTAGATTCGTCCAGAGATTTATAGCGACCCATAGATTCACCGGTGGGTCCTAACGACCCATTTTTTTTAACAAACACAAAAAACAAAAAAACGATCAAATATCCCGAAATGCGTAAAAAAACAACCACAGTTTTCTAAAAAAAAACACAGATTCGTCGAAAATTTATAGTAACCTGTAGATTAAACGCGGATTCGTCGAAGGTTTGTAATAGCTCGTGGATTCGCCAGCGGGTCCTACCGACCCATTTTATTTAAAAATTACGGAAATCGAAAATTCGACAAAATTTATCAGATTTTTTCCAAAAAAAAAACCGGACTAGAATTTGCGCGGCACAGCGTAGCGCGCTATACAGGCTAGTATTATGTAAAACCCAGTTCATGCTAGTAGGTAATTAAAAGTTGCCTTTTAGTTAAACTCATATGAATCCTTTTTTCCATTAAAATTTCTATGTTCCTAATAGGCTGTATGATAATTGCACTTACAGACTCTTGCCGTTCGCAAATCGCAATCACCACCAAACATTAATTTATTTATTGATTGATGCATTATATAAATATATACATGTGTCCCCACGGAATCTCCTGAGGGAACTTTCTGTCCCTTCACCCCAATTAAGTTCATCGTGTAAGCATCTCTTTCCATCCCAACTATGCAAATATTATCTCGAGTTGATGGAGAACCAACCGTAAACCACTCACTGGCCCCAACAAACCTAAGCTTGCTTCATCCACTAAAAGTGTGATACACACTGTGCCACCTTCTACAGTGCACTTCTTTCCATTCTGGCTCCAAATGAAAAGGCCAAATTAAGAAAAAGGTTTATGCATGGGAGAGGAGAAGATCCAAATCCACCGGTAGTAGCACTGAACCATACTTTAGGTGTGACCCCAGCCTTAACATTCTACTCCCAGAGTAGTTATTCCCACCTCTGAATACCACATAAACAAATTTGAAATATTTTTTTATTACTTTGGATATCCTAATATACTAATTAAAAGATATTGATTTCAACGTGATCCACATGAAAAAACTACAAGGTAGTACATAGTTTTTAGCGTATTTTACAAACACCTTCGTATACGTAAAAAAAAGGTATGTCTACAAAAGTGTACATACCACCTCTAAAAAATTTAAAATACTACATAGCTAGTCTTATATACCCGTACGTATACTATACGTATATACCGTCCGTTGCGTGAGATATTTCCTAATCCCTACATTGTGAGATATGGCATTGAGAGTAACCGCTGCAAGCACATGTGATCCGATCCATCATTGCAAGCACATCTGGACCGTTGGATCACAAATCAATGGCTTGAAACAAGCATTATGGAAAAATAGAGGGTGGTTTTTTTATACTTCTAGATTGCAAGGATTTTGTCTATTTCTTAAATTTGGGTTCGGTCAACACATTAATTACATGACCGTACGTTTTAGATCGATATACATGCAATTTGACCCTTAATTGCAACCATCACTACCACACAGCAGAGTAATCTTGACTGTTTCACAAATTAATTCCTGATGCGCCAACAAGCAACCGCTAGGAAAAAGTATTATTGTGGCGGGAATTTTAAGTCCGCCAGGAAAATTCCTATTTCCCCTGAAGGTTCAATGTTAACCGTCAGGATAATTGGTGTTCTCTGGCAGTTCTAAACCGTAGAGAAATACAAAGGGGAGGCATATGAATTGTTAATGGAAAATCTTCTTTCTGTTTTGCAACTTGATTTTGAGGAGAATTAACACTCGCAGGCCTTTTCATTGCTCCTGATGTCACTTATCATTATCCGGATGAAGCTACGCACTCAGCTTTACCACAAAAAAAGTGCCATTTACCTCTTCTTATTTGCTAGAAAGGACATGTTATTGCTTGAATTGCTCAGATCTAGGTAGAATCTCACCTCCATTTAAACACGCTTTACACATACCCTTTTGGAAAAATTACAAAATTCCACACCTTAAGTAGAGGAGTTAAGATTCCACTTAGATCTAGACTATTTAAGGCTGATCCAACGCCCCTGTTTTGTCTATTTTTATCCTTTCACCATGTGTCTACTTTCAGAAGAAAATAGTGGTAGCTAGGAACTTTGTGCTTGGAGCATTTGATAAACAGAAGGATTCCATGATAAAAAGCAGAATAATGCCATCCTCTTTTGAAATGTTCAATGAACTAGTTGCGAGAGTTGATTCCACCACACACATATATAGGAAGCATCTTTTTTACTCTCGGGAGTAGTTACTCCCTATAATGTATCTTACAATGTATAGAGTATCTTATATAATGGAGGATATGTACATGTAATATATGAGTATATAAGACCATTTAAGTGGTATACACATTTTTTCATAAGTGGTATGTATATTTTTTGGATATAATCCTTTTTATGTGCGTATATGAAGGTATTTGCAAAATAGGCTAAAACCCGTGTACTCTTTTGCAATTTTTTTATGCTTAACAATAGAGTATCTTATAATTAGTATACGAGTGTACCCAAAGTAATAAAGAAGTATTTCAAAGTTTGTTTATATATATACTAAAACGAATTTGAAATACTCATTTAGAAAGAAATATGCTTGTTTGGTTTGCTTATAATAGTTACCAATGCTTGCTTTACTAAAATTTGGCATAGTTGACTAACTTTGGTAAGCATTTGGTTTGTTACCGAATTTTGGCATGATTATCTTCTTCCTTGGTTCTTCGGATCATTTTCTTACCAACCTTTCAAATCCAGGCATGCTCCCGACCTAAGCAAGCATCATGGCACATAGTCGCATCATGAAAATATATTCCCTTTCATCTATTCCCAGCAACAGATACGAGGATCACGCATTCGGCTAGCAAAATTCTTGCAACTGAGAGGTCTCGAAAGCAACAGCACACAGATCGAGAAACAAAAGTTCACTGGATTGGCACACTGACACTGCTACGAGTACATTCAAGCATCGAGCACCTTTAGGCATCAAGAATTAAGAAGCTGACACACTGCAGCAAGTTCACTTCTACAGTTGTACAATTCTTTCGTAACACAAGTTGACTACTACATGTGGATAGGGACGGCGCTGTCGCCCCGTGTGGCTGGAGACGTCGGACGGGGACGGAAGCTGGCGGCGACCAGAACGTTGTGGAATGGTGGGCCGGGCGGGCCGGTCGCGACTAGGGAAGCGCTGGAGGTCGAACGCGTCGGATGGGGCGGCCCGGATGGCAACTGCGAGGCGCTGGACGTGGGAGCTGTGAAGCGATAAGATATTCTGGTTAGTTAGATTGTTGAGATAGAATATTTTGTTTGTTATAGATTACGTCTGTTATAGTATGTTGTAAACCTTCCGAACTCTTGTAACATATCCGGCACAGTTGTTGCCCTATAAATATATAGTGCTCTCTTTGTTTTGAGGTGCGGTAGAGCAATTCAATCTTCAAGCTCTCAGTCTTTTCACATGGTATCAGAGCCATAGGATAGTAGACCACCAAGTTTGCTTCCATCTATCTGGTGCTATGGCGAATCCATCCGCCGGTGGTGTAGCAGGTCCTGGGTTCAATCACCTGGTGACAATTAAGTTAACTCAGGAGAATTTTCTCCTGTGGAAGGCCCAGCTGATGCCCTACCTCTGAGGGTAGCAATTGCTGGGGTATGTTGATGGTACGGTGAAGGCACCGCCGCAGGTGATACAACAGATGAATCCAAAGGGCGAAGAAGTGGTGGTTCCAAATCCGGAGTATACCCAACGGCTTCAACAAGATCAGATGGTTCTAGGCACCATCCTGTCAACGCTGGATGCCAGCGTTCTCTCTCGGGTGGTGTCACAAACTACGGCGGCTGGTGTATGGACTGCACTTGAGCGCATGTACTCGTCGCAGTCTCGCGCGCGTATGATCCAACTTCGCAAGCAACTCTCAACTGCCCGGAAAGGATCTTCATCCATGGCAGATTACTTCACCAAGATGAAGGGGTATGCCGATGCTCTTGCAGCAGCTGGTCATCCCCTTGAAGATGAGGAAATTGGCATCTATATGTTGGCCGGTCTAGACTCTGAGTATGATGCTCTTGTGACTTCTGTCACAACTCATTCAGATCGAATTGATCTGAGTGATCTGTATGCTCATATGCTAACTTATGAAGCTCGCCAACAGCAACATCATGTCTCCATTGATGGCCCTGGTGCTTCAGCTAACACCGTCCATCGAGGAGGCAGTGGCGGTGGTAGATGGCATAGTGGTGGAGATAGCCGTGGCCGTGGATGAGGACGCAGTGGACAAGGCGGTCGAGGTATGAATGGTGGTGACAGAAATCGCCCGACATGCCAAGTGTGTGGAAAGGTTGGGCATACAGCACTTCGATGCTATAATAGATTCAACCACACATATCAGGAGGAAGATCCACGGGTGGCTGCTCTAGCAAGTTCAGGCTACTCCACCGATCCAACATGGTACATGGATTCAGGTGCTACAGATCACATTACAAGTGATCTGGACAAATTGACCACGAAGGAGAAATACACTGGAAAAGATCAAGTCAAAACTGCGAGTGGATCAGGTATGGCGATTATGCACATTGGATATTCTCAAATTAGGACCCTTTCTAAGCCTCTCCTCTTGAACAACATGCTGCACGTTCCTCATGCTCATCGCAATTTGCTTTCCGTTCACAAACTTACCACTGACAATAACATTCTCTTCGAATTTCATCCTGGTTATTTCTTGATTAAGGATCGCACCACGAAGAAAGTGTTACTCCGAGGTACCAGTAAGGGTGGCCTTTATCCTCTGGGCGCCATTGATTCCATCCAGCGCAGAGAGGCCAACTTCATCAGTACCTTGCCAGACGAGATGCTTTGGCACAATCGGCTGGGGCATCCAGCGCAAAATATAGTGTAGCAAGTCATCTCTAGAAATAAGCTTCCCTGTCATAGTAATAAAACTGCTACTGGTGTATGTGACTCTTGTCAATGTGCAAAGAGCCACCAATTGCCATTTTCCCGTTCTAATAATGTTTCTTCCCGTCCTTTAGAACTTGTTTCCTCAGATGTTTGGGGACCTGCAGTCACTTCATTTGGTGGCTACAAATATTATGTTAGTTTCATTGACCATTATAGCAGATTCACTTGGGTCTATCCCCTTAAATCAAAAGCTGATGCCTACAAAATCTTTCTCCAGTTCAAAAATTATGTTGAACGCTTGCTGAATAACAAGCTCATCTGTCTCCAATCCGATTGGGGAGGAGAGTACCAAAAGCTTCACACATTTCTTCAAACCCTCGGTATCATGCATAGAGTGTCATGTCCCCACACTCATCAGCAAAATGGCATGGCCGAAAGAAAACATCGGCATATTGTTGATGTGGGTTTAACTTTGTTGGCCCAGTCTGGACTGCCATTGACATTCTGGGATGAAGCCTTCACCACTGTGTGCTATTTGATCAATCGAATCCCCTCACCTATCATTGGATTCATTACTCCTCTTCAAAAATTGTTGGGACAGCTTCCTGATTACACTTTTCTCAAAGTCTTCGGGTGTGCTTGTTGGTCGAATCTTCGACCATATAACTCCAAGAAGCTTCAATTCCATTCCACGCAGTGTATCTTCCTTGGATACAGTGTCATGCATAAAGGCTATATGTGTTTCCATCGTCAGTCCGGTCGGATATCTCTCTCTCGAGATGTAGTGTTTGATGAACATCAGTTTCCCTACATCACTACAGCTCCGTCATCCTCACAAGATCCTCCTATTGAAACAGCCATACTTCTTCCACGCCATCCTTTTTCGGGTCCAGATTCTGAGAATAACAATGCACATAATGGGCAGTCTAATCTGCTTCCAGTTGTTCCTATTCTTGATGTTTCTTTTCAGGATATTGCTGATGATGTGGTGGCCTCAGGGGGAATTGAGAGCAGCGACAACGATGCATAGAACGTTCTCGATGTTCTGCTTCACCGATCATTTAGCAGTCCAGCGTTCCGACAACAATGGTAGTTCTCCAAATATTTCCTCTCCAGGCACTGTGAGTAGCTCAGCTAGAGAAGGAAGCGATCGCATTACAGATCGAGTACATCACATGAGGACAAGAGCTCAAGATAATATTCGTAAACCAAAGGTGCGTACAGATGGAACAATACCATTTGTACGCCGCCGGGCAAATCTCTTGACTCGGGAACCCACTACATATGCTGAGGCTGCCCGAGATAAGCACTGGAAGGAGGCCATGGATCAGGAGTTTTGCGCGTTGATCAAGAACCGAACTTGGCATTTAGTACCCTACAGACCAGGTATCAATCTCATTGACTTCAAATGGGTGTTTAAGCTAAAAAGAAAGGCTGATGGCTCAGTGGATCGGTGCAAAGCCTGGTTGGTGGCAAAAGGATATAAACAAAGGTATGGAGTTGATTATGAGGACACTTTCAGCCCTGTGGTAAAACCGGTGACGATACGACTGATATTAGCACTGGAAATTTCAAAAGGTTGGAGTCTCAAACAGTTAGATGTACAAAATGCATTTTTGCATGGAGTACTGGAAGAAGATGTCTATATGAGACAACCAATTGGGTATGAGGACAGGAAGAATCCTAATGCTATCTGCAAACTGGACAAGTCTATATATGGGCTTAAACAGTCTCCACAGGCGTGGTACTCAAGGCTAAGAACTAAACTTCAGCAACTTGGCTTTGCATTTTCTCGTGCAGATACGTCTCTGTTTATACACAACTGTGATGGATTGATCATCTATGTTCTTGTGTACGTAGATGATATTATTGTAATAGGTTCCTCTAGAGTTGCTGTGGAGAAACTGGTTCAACAATTAAAAATGGAGTTTGCTGTGAAGGATTTAGGAGAGCTTCACTATTTCCTTGGAATTCATGTTCAGAAGAAAAGTGACGGTTTATTACTTTCACAAACCAGGTATATCACAGATATACTTGAACGCACTGGGATGCAGGAGTGTAAACCAGCCACAACTCCACTTTCAGTTTCAGAAAAGCTGTCCAGGGAGGAAGGTAAATCTCTGTCAGCTGAAGAAGCAACCAAGTATAGAAGCACGGTAGGGGCATTGCAATATATTGTTCTCATTAGACGCGATATTGCCTTTGTCGTAAACAAGGTCTGCCAGTTATTGCATGCACCTGTCGATCTACATTGGACGGCAGCAAAAAGGATACTCAGGTATCTCAAGCACACCAAGCAGTTGGGACTGAAGATCAGCAAATCCAGTTCAGATCTAGTAGTGCCTTTTCAGATGTAGATTGGGCAGGGTGCCCTGATGATCGTCGGTCTACAGGAGGCTTCGCCGTATATTATGGAAGGAACTTGATTTCCTGGAGCTCACGAAAGCAGTCTACGGTATCAAGATCAAGTACCGAGGCTGAATACAAATCTCTGGCGAATGCGACTGTAGAAATACTCTGGGTTCAATCATTGTTGAATGAACTCGGAATATTTCAAAAGCAAGCTCCCGTGCTGTGGTGTGACAATCTTGGGGCAAAATACTTGTCGGCCAATCCAGTTTTCCATGCCCGAACAAAACATGTGGAAGTTGATTTCCATTTCGTGCGAGAAAGGGTGTCGAACAAGGCACTGGATATTAGATTTATACCCTCCAAGGATCAGGTTGCTGATGGTCTAACCAAGGCAATCACGTCATCTAACTTAGCGCGGTTGCGCAGAGAGTTCAATCTTGTAGCAATCTCAAACTCCCCAAAGTTGAGATTGACGGAGGGTGTGAAGCGATAAGATATTCTGGTTAGTTAGATTGTTGAGATAGAATATTTTGTCTGTTATAGATTACGTCTGTTATAGTATGTTGTAAATCTTCCGAACTCTTGTAGCATATCCGGCACAGTTGTTGCCCTATAAATATATAGCGCTCTCTCTGTTTTGAGGTGCGGTAGAGCAATTCAATCTTCAAGCTCTAAGTCTTTTCACAGGAGGGGGGGGGTCGCCGGACGAGAGTTGGCTGGACTGGAAGCTGGAAGTCACCTTGTGGAGGCTCGACGGGGATGGAAGGAGCTACGGATTGTCGATGGATTGGGGAGGTTGGCCGAGCTCGGGTGGGTCAAAATTTGGTCTTGACATTTAGATGTAAAGAAAGTAGTGGAAGCTTTGAGTAATTAGGTGATAGAACTCTGGAATGGAAAAGAAGAAAGATAATTTGGTTTTTACTTTGAGTTGTAAAGCCAGTGCTTAGTTAGCATGTGTTGTACGAATAAGTCAATTTGTATTTTAATTTTTTTGCTATGACGGTTTGTAAGTCTATAAATAAACGTGTAACATTTTTTATATAACATAATCTTGTTGAGACAAATGAGAAACTATAGCGAGAAAAGTTAGTTCTCTATTTTTGCTATCTCCTCTGTTCTTGCTTCCTTTGAGCATCCAATTCCTGACAGAATTTCAGGCCATGGCGTGGTGGTCTTCCGGAACAGAAAAACCAACTGTGCAGGGTTCGTTCTTTTCCAACGGATAGCCAGCGGCCGACGCCTCTCGTGATCTTTATCCATAGAGCCGTACGATCACCATCTTATCCACCTTGGCTACCTCTTGTTCTCTCTGTTGCTCCCTCTTGCTCTCGTAAATCACGTGGAAGCACATGAGCAGTAGCACGAGCACGACACATTGGGCCGCTGATGGGATGCATAGCACGGCGGCCATGTTGGGTTGGTGATGCTGTGCAGAGGTGATCACGGCCAAATAGAGCGGCGCGGCGTAGGTTTGTGCAGGTGCATTACGTTATGGCAAAGGCAAATGACGGAAGCTCCTCAGCATCCATAGTCCTCGATCGACCCGGTGTGTGAATCGTAGTAATGTACCAATGCGGCCATATGCGGTTGTGGGCCGAGCATTGCAACGTGTAGCTACGGGTAGCTACTTGTGAGTACAATAGTGTGTAGCTCACCGATGAGATGCCCGGTGACTCCCTAACTTATCTGAAATTTTATGTTTCCCTTTGAAATTGGATAAAGCTTACAAAATCCCATATGAAACTTGTTAAAACTCCCTAAAAGTTGAAGTTTGTTTTTTGAAACTTTGTTGAGATTTTTCTTAAACTTGTTTTAATCAAGTTTCATATTTGAAACTAGACGAAACTTACATTTTCTTATTTGAAACCCATTGAAATTTGTTGAAACCAAATGAAACCCATTCTAAAACTCTTTTTAAATATGTGGAACATGCTATCAAACTTTGAAGTTTGTCTTTTAAAACTTATTTGAAACTCTTCTGAAACTCATTTATTTAATCAAGTTTCAGATCTGAAACTGGACGAAACTTCTAGTTTCATATGTGAAACCGAACGAAATTTGTTGAGACACACTGAAACGTAGTGACACTCATTTGATTTTTTTTTTGAAACTTGTGACATGTTCTTTGAAACTTTTAAGTTTGTCTTTTGAAATTCTTCAAAAACTCATCTATAATCAAGTATTAGGTTTGAAACTTGACGAAATTTATAGTTTCATCTTTGAAATCCATTGAAATTTATTGAAACACAGTTGGATCTCTTTTGAAACCTGATGAATGTGAATGAGACGTGTTGAAACTAGGTGAAACGTGCCTATACCATGGAAAATGGTTATAACGGCATAGCATGGGGTAGCACGCTATACAGAGTAGGGCATCTCGCTGCCTTCGATCATGATGTGTGGAGGAGATTTGATGAGTGCATAGGTGCATGAAGGAGGCTATGGAAATCATCACTTATCTAGCCTCATGTATCTCATTTTTTGCAAATCTACCACCTTCCTCTGGCATACATTTGCAAAAAGGGCACCCTCCCAACTGCGGAAAGCGACACATGTCCCCTGCCATGTCCAGAGATGACAAAAATTAGCCAGCGCCGCGGTGGCGCGCAAGAAGATGCTTTCTATATTACCCAAGTGTGGCGGCAAGGTCTCCCGCGTTCGCGTTGCCCGCCCGCCCGGCCCTTACTGCCCACTCCACACTACCCTGCCCGCGTTGCCCACCCGCCCTTCCCACGCTTGCCCGAGCTGCTGCGAAACCAGTCAGTTTCCACACTCTCAGGGCATGGCAGGGGATGCCTCATGTTTGCAAACGTATGCACAAGGAGGGGGCTAGGGCACTGGACACTAGATAAGAAATGATTTCGGTACGTAGGATACCTTGCCATGCATAAGCCTAAACTGCCAATCTCTTTCCTAGCCTGAAAGGCTGTAAAGAACTGGGCAATTTTTATCCTATAACTTCTAAAACGACATGCTTCGTATAGTGACATACAAGTGTTGCTTAAAAGATAACTTTGACTACTAATTTCTATTGACATATATTTTTAGATTAATAAAATTATAGTACTATGAAGGTATTTTTCAAGACATATCCACACTCTTTTTGCGGATCCAAATATCCATAAGAGTAAAATACACTGTGGGTCCCTAGACTTGCATGGGTGTGCCATATGTTATCCTTATGCAAGTGGGTAAACATGTCCAAATCTTAATTGGCAATTTGAGATAAGAAACACATTGACTTTACCTAAATTGTTGTTTGACCCCAAGATCAAGTGAAATCATTGGAAAATTCGTTTCTTTATATTTGAAGAAAAGTTAGCTATTCAGATTTTAGAACCTGTACTGGCGATTCCGAAGTTCAAGGACTGAAGTAACACATTCACAAATATTTTATGGACCTATAAGGCTCTTAATTTGCTCTACTCATAAAGATATTTTTGGAATGAGTTAAAATAGATTAACCTCATGCATATTTTAGGACACTAATTTTTTTATCGGAACGAGTAGATTTAAACACAGAACCAGGTCTACTATAGCAGTTTTCTACAAACATGACATTTGCCTTCAATGTAAACACAACTTACTATATGGAATGGAAACGTTCAGTAAATTTATCCACGCAATGACCTCATATAAACGTACCGAATGTCCAAGCTGTCAAAAAAAAAAAAATTGATCTACAACATGTTTCCATAGAGACATGAGGTTAAAAGGCCGTTGCTCCCTACTCAACATCGAGATCAAACACTGGATACCGAACACAAACACTAGATACATGTATACAACCCATCTTGAGTGTTCCGAATGACAGAATGTTTTGATATACAGTTCTACAGCATGCACCCCAGACCCAACACAAACAAGAGAACAAACGGTGGGGACAAGCATACAATCCGTGTGGTAACTTTGCAAGCCGAAGCTAGTGTCTCGGGAACAAGATTTGAACCGCAGCTAGTTCTTCATTTGCTTGAAATAATGGTAAAATCTTGTATCGTGGAGCACGGCTGATTATCTCACCATTTTTTTTTCCTGTGCAAACAATTCTTTCGGACAGCACAAGTGAGCACTCAGATTTCAACAATATAATTTCAGCTCAAGGTCAAGCAATGCAGATTGGGAAGTGCTTACAAAGAGTCCAATTTTTTTGTTCTTAATTTCCTGCAGGGTTCTGATAAGCATCCTCCTTTACAATTTTCTCCAAGGATCTGGGTGGTCTACAGGGAAGTTCCTCTCAATTATGATTCTGCACTTTCAACTTCAGAAGATTCTGGGTTCGTGTCGACATTATCAGGATGTTCGTCTGCTTCGCTCGAGCTGACTACGTTTCCTGACATGATTGCATCCGTTATGTTAGCAACATGAGAGGAAGGTGCTACCTCTTCCCCACGATCCTTATTATCCTTCACAGAATTGTCATCACCAATCAAAACCATGTCGTTGCCCATCTTTGCCACATCATCCATAACATCTGAAAGATTGTTCAAACTGCTTGTGGAATCATCTCTAGAGGCAATAGTTTCATCTAGGGCATGTCCCTCAGACCTTACAATTTCTCCAGAGGCACCCTTGTTTTCTTTACTTCCTGGATCAGTGCCCTCCTCTGGTAAGTCCAGGTCACTATTCCTTTCTTTACAACCAATTTGGTCATCATGATCCTGCTGCAATTCATTCCCTGTCTTTTCTTTCATTAGAATATGAGCCGATGGTCCTGCACAATCAACTGTAGGATGTTTTGGGACTTCCTCATCATCTTCATAGGATAACTCTAGGAATTCGTTCTTGACCTGTTCAGTACTTGAACATTGTGAAGCAGAGGGTTCCTCAAATTCCTTATCAGCAGGACTTTTGCCTTCCGTCGCACCAGCTGCGGCTGTATCGCTGATATTGTGATTAGTGTTTTCCTGAGGGATCTGTTCTTGATGAGAACTTGCAACAGAACCCTGTTCAGGAATAGGTGAAACAACTATAGCAGAATCTGCATCATCCTTGGCAGCAGTTGCCGGTAGAGATTGGAAAGTGTCCCAGTCATCATCACTAAGTTCTTTTTCATCCTTCCCTTCAACAGCATTAGTATCAGACACTATGGCGATGGACCCAGGTCTTTGACTGCTACTATCCTCAACATTCTGCTTTGACTGTGCCCTTGTATTCACCGGCGCCATTATCTGATCCTGGTTGACTGAAGCTCGGATCATGTCCTACAAAATATGCAAGAGTGGTAGGTACTTTAAGATGCAAAGAATGCAGTTATTTGACTACAATAGTGCAGAAATGACCCCAACCCACATCCCACCGAAAGAATGTAGCATGAGTCGTATATTTAGCAAAAAGGTATAGCATAGGTGAAGGAAGATATTCTACATGCATACAAATGAAGAGGATGGATGGCAGGGTGACAAAAATATTCAAAAGTCAACATGAACATCAGGATCTAAAAGATTTACAATTACATGTGTATCCA
The DNA here is from genome assembly GCA_036346375.1 of Guadua angustifolia. NCBI lineage: Eukaryota > Viridiplantae > Streptophyta > Magnoliopsida > Poales > Poaceae > Guadua > Guadua angustifolia. The sequence goes on from CM070519.1 coordinate 40,447,960, forward strand.
TATTAATGCACAATACCTGAAGCTGTTGTCTTTTTGTAGGTGGTGCTGACAACATTATATCTTTGACCTGTATGGCAGCAGATGGAATCTGAATAAAATGAGAGAACATCTTCTTGGAGATGGTGTTTACTTCAGTAAGTTCCTGAAATGAATTGGCATAGACAGAGATCAACAACACTGGACAAAACAGTGTATTTTCTGATCACATCATGAGAAAAATGTTAAAAAAATAATTTGCTACCTGTGAATCACTATCACTTGACAAATAGAAAACCATCATTAAAGCATCCAGCAGAAGTATTGTAGCATCGTGCTGGTATTTCTTTGATTGTGACAATGTGTGGAAGAGGAAAAGCAATTTCAAACATTCATCAATCATATTGACAGATTCCCTGCTTGAACATTTCTGGAGGAAGAAATTTGTCAAAGAATGCCATAGAATTTTGTAGAAATTTCAACAATCTCAAAATTAATAATGCTTCCAAACAGTACCTTTAATGTAGCTTGCATTAGAGTAAACACATCTCCTAGTAATTCCCCAAGTATAATCATAAAAGAATGTGTCCTTGTTTGTGAGTCTTCAGTTAGATCTCTCTGTGCACAGGTTTTCAGGACATATATCCCCAACATTTGCACCTGCTTAGTGAAATCATATTCTTAGCAACTAACACGGCCAGACAATTTAGATGCACATAGTGAGCAAAAGCCAGTTATCTACCTGTATGCTGGTGCTACAAAGTGTACCCTGAATAACTTGTATACAATGCCTGAAGCTGCCCCACATGAGCATATCATTATTAGTATCATACGCAATCTCATGAACAAGTTTTGCAAGGGCAATGGCTTCTCCCAAACAGAAAAATAGTATCTTTGCCAACAGCCTGTAGGAATCAGAAATCTTGTTTTCCAGCGTCGAGATCCTATTATCACATTCTGTACAGAAGTATGCCACCAGGCTAACCAAAGCTCCAAAGGCAACTTTACGATTGGTGCACTCATCACCTGGTTCAGCTCTTTCTACAAAACAAACAAGCAGAGTCATTTCTTAGACTAGCACAATGATTCTTCATTTTTTCTTGCCAAATGATTGTTTGATATTATTAGGGAAGAGTCCCTTTTGGTCCTGCGATTTTTGGGGTAGGTTTCTTTTAAGCTACTTTTTATGGAAAATTTATGTTTCAGGTTATCTAGCAAACATAAATGCACCTATTTTCAGACTGGTTTGACCGGTCTTTGGTGGTTTACTCAACCCTGAGGGATACTGAAAGAACTTTCACTAGTCTCCAAAGAAAGTGGAACAGCAAGTAAATTCAAGAATGACAGAAGATGGTACCTCTAAAACACTTTTTCATGGAAGGCAAGATATTTTGCATGAAGGAGATGATATTTGACAAGCATAAATTAGTTGAGACTTGTTGAAATGATTGGTGTAATGTGGATACCAGTAAAATCATCAGCTTCCACAAATGCTGCCATATGAAACAGGCTATTAGATACCATACATCACAAAAGTACTTCAAAAGGCAATAAGGCATTTTTACACTACATATAATCAAGATAGTAGCTCAGATTGCCTCATATCACTACCTTATTTTTCATTCGATGAACCATCGTCTCACATGCGACAGCTAATTCAGAAAACAAAGTATTACTTGAACATTCCTCGGAGCTTTGAACCCAACTGCAGTGACCAAAAAAAAAAGAGAGAGAACCCATTGCCAGTATTATGTTAAGGGAACAAAAGTAATAACCAGGAGCACAGGAAATGGGGTTTGGAATCAAGTACATTGCGGTGAGGATTACCTTTGAAGTATCATGGCAAGATACAGAGAGTAAAACTCTAATGCAGCAAAGACAAAGGCTTCCACCTCAAAAAACTTGTCAGGGCAGAGTCTGATAATCTTCATGAGGAAACAATACTTAGGCCGCAGTCTCATTAGAAATAAGCAACGTGCAGTGAAGGCAGCAGTCTCATTATAAATAAGCAACGTGCAATGAAGCATATTAGCTTATTACTAGTAGCAAGCTTTGTTGTTGGGTGCCATGGATATTAATGACTAGGTGCCAAGGTGGTTAAAGTCCCAACTCGAGTCCTAGAAAATAGGACTATAGGAGTCTACAACTCTAAAGGACCAAATCGATCCGAATCTCATAGCTGATTTGGCATAACTATCTTCCCAAGGTCACATTTCACACAAACTCCGATTTTAGTAATCCATTCATGAAAATCAACTTTAATGTTACAACTTTGCCATATGAAATATGTTTCATGTCCAAAATATGGGTGCCAAACTGCCAATTCTAGAAACATATTTTGGTGCATATTAGCAATGAATTGATTTATTTTAGTGCACATTACAAAACATATGTATTTTTTTTATACATTTGGTAGGATCCACAATTCTATGATTGGATACTGCAATTAGACTATTCTAAAAGAAAATTTATCCGACTCAACCCCCAACTTTGACAAACCCGCTAGGCGCAAGCGGAAATGGCATCGAAGAAACCATTAGTCCTTCACAAAAGAAAAATATAACACAATCAAGCAAATACACACCAATTAATCTTTTAATAGTAATAACAGAACCAAGACTTGTGCAGAAGCTAGAGCCCTGCAGCTCCAGCTCCCAATGAGAATAAATTGTGGCTACTTGGAGCTAAGCCAAGGAGGGTGTAATAAAATAGCCCAAAAATTGTAGCCAAGTAGCCTACCAAAACATGTTAAGATAAAGAACAAAAGCCCAAACAAATACTCCCAAATTTCAAACCCAAAGCAATTTTGATATGGCAGTACGGCACAAAGATGCAATGTTCCCACAACATTTTAGCACACATGAATAAATGATGCAGATCCTGTATTTAGAAAAACGTAATAGCAATGAAAATTTTAGTAAGCATCAGCAAGAAATCCAAATGAACCGCAAAGACAACAGTCAACAGGAGATAAATGGATTTCTGCATTCAAAAACCAGTGAGGCAACTGTAAAAGAGACTCAACCAGGATCATCATATCAAAAAAAATGACCAACATAGGTGTCACTAAATGCGCTTCTTCTCTGATCTCATCGTCTGCGCCACTCGGCTGTAGGATGCGGGGATGTTAGAGTATATTAGGCAGCACCGGATATGGTTAGTTTAGGATTGATTGTAATCCCGTGATAACCTTCCTTATCTCTAGGAGAGGCGTCTTGCCCTCCAAGCCATGTACTCCTATATAAACGACTGAGGGCTCAAGAATACATCATCCCACGATTATACAATTCTCTCTTTTCTACATGGTATCACGAGTTTAGGGTTCTCATCCTAGACCTAGTCTTCGCAGCTGCCATCACGCGCCCCGGGAGATCGATCTCCAGGCGGCGCTCAGAGTTAGGTTGCGTGGCGATCCTTCCGATCCGCCACGTCCGTCGTCGTCGCGCCACGTCGTTAGCGACAAAGATCGAGTTCTCCCGGATCCGCGTCGTGGTGGTCGTCTTCTCCGTCGTCGGTTGCGCCACGCCATGCCTCGCTCCGCCCTGCCCACACACTATCGTGGTGACATTTGTGGTCTGGCTGCTGCGTCCAAGCTTCCTCCGCCGCCGTCGTGTTGTTACCGAGGAGGAACGCTGGATCTGAGGTGCCGCCCGTCGCCCGTGGGCCCTCCGCGTTCCACGCCATTGTGGTTCTATGGGTCCCTCCTCCACTTCGCTCGCCGCGCCATCTCCGTCACTGGTCATCGTCTTGCCGACCGAGCCCTCCGCCGGTCGGGCCTCGCTCCATGGCTCCGTCGCTGGGGCCCTCCGCCGCCGGCCCCGCCGCCGGGCACATGCTGCCGACCCCGCCGATGGTTCATTGGGCCATGAGACGATGGGGCTATGGGTGCCCAGATCTGCTGCTGCTGCTGTACCTTTATTTTTTTTTCCCGAGCAGAGATCAAGTTTGCGTCGCCCACCGCCAGTCGGCCTCGCGCATCTTCGACATCGGCATCGACAACACCGGCTTCTCATCTTCTTCGTATGCGCGGCATGGCATGGCTGCGGCGTGCGGAAACGCTGCGTGTGCGCGCTCTTTGCTCGCACATCGACCTCGTCGGCTCGTCGTCGCCACCACCGTCGGAGGCTCCACCTTCGACTCGTCTCTCGCGACGCGGCACGATCAACCGATCACGTGCGACCATCCTCCGTGGCGTCGTCGTCTACTACGCTACGCTTTTCCAAGCACAAGAAATTGCCATTGCGTCGCCTCCTCGGGCAAAGAAGCCGCCGTCTCGTCGTCGTCCTCGCCGTTGCACCTCCATCATTGCCGACTACGTCGTTGCTGCGTCTCTCGCGCATGGTCTTCTCCATTATTCGAGTTCTTCGCCGACTTCTTCGAGCACCGCTGTCGTGACACTCCAGCGCCACCGTGGCTCTCTCGTGCGTTCGGCTCTCTCGCCATTGCCCGCTACCGAGCCTTGGTGCGTCGCCCATCTACTTCTTCGACTTCGTTCACCTCAACCTCGTCGCCATTGTCGCCTCTCGTCCTCGCCTACGCCGCCCACTCCGACAACCACGGTCGCGACGGCACCTTCTTCCCGCCGTTCTTTTTGCGACCGCAACCGTCGTGGAGGCCTTCTCGCTGGTCCTTTAGACGCCGACGCATGGTTGGGGCCCTCGCCTAGTACGTCCGATCGGCAACACCGTCGCGTTTCGTTCTCGACGCGTTCCGGGCACGCAAACCCGGCACGCCTCGTCCATGGCGGCTCGGCAGTGTCGACCGGCATTGACCTTCTTCATCAATGCGTCGCCGTCTTCGTCTATGGCGCTCCCTCTTATCGCCCTCATCACCCTCGGGCGCCTTGCGCGCCCGCGACTTGTGCGGCTCCTCTCTTCGGCGACCTCAACGGCTCCTCGACCACAGATACCCTTCAGACGGCACCTCGACACGGCTTCTCGCCTCGTGCTTAGCTACTTCGACATGGGCACAAAGGGCTACCGCCTTGCTTGAGCAACCTCGTCGGCTTCACTCCACCACAAGATCATCGTGGACGATCGACCGATTCCGATGCGGGGATGTCACTCGTCGCTTCTTCTCTGATCTCATCGTCTGCGCCACTCCGCTGTGGATCATGGGGATGTTAGAGTATATTAGGCAAAGACACAGATATGGTTAGTTTAGGATTGATTGTAATCCGTGATAACCTTCCTTATCTCTATGAGAGGCATCTTGCCCTCCAAGCCATGTACTCCTATATAAACAGCCTGAGGGCTCAGCAATACATCATCCCACGCATTATACAATTCTCTCTTTTCTACAATAGGCAGTAACAGGGTGTCGTAATCAATTATGCCAGCATCAAATTCAGTAATATCTTTGAGTGAATTTCTTATATGCCACTGAAAGTTTGCCTCATCCCTTATATGCCACTCATTGTTTCACTGACATGTGAGCCCTAACCCACATGGCAATGACACATTCATGGATTTCTCAAAATTCCAGTGGCTCATAAGGAATTAATCCAATATCTTATCATATTGTTTGTTAGTCCCAAGGTTTAATTTCCCATTTATTTTAGGCACCAGTGCTGGTTTCTGGTGGTTTTCTGGCAAACTTGTTTTTCAACTTTCATCTTCTTTTCTCTGCATTTCCTCATGTTTTTGTCACCCCTCTACCATCCGCAAGCACTAATGATCATACATCCCCAAACATACTATACAATCAGTTTAGGACCACTAACAATGAATGGGCAGTGAAATGTAATTGATAGATCAATAAGGGTTTGGAGTAACCTAGCACCAACGTGACATTACCTGCGAGAACAGAGATACAATAGGAGCACTCGAGCAATCAGCATATGTAAGAGCCTGCATTGATACAAATTGTCAATGTAGGTAGTTTTGAGAAGAAAGGATACGGCACAGTTAATGAAGTCAAAACTTACAATTAAATAAACCAGTAACACCTATCTTTGCATCCTATTTCCACAATTACCAAAATCTAGATGGAAAACACTAAACACTCTTCAGAAGGCACACTGAAAAATTACTGTTGGAGCATTAAAGTACTATTGCTAAATAATATTTATCAATGTTAAAGGTTGTTGGTGTTAGTCCCATATTTTGTTTCCCTTGGATTAATGTGTACTAGTACTTCTGTATATTGGCTCGTTTTTCAATATTTGTCCAGTTCACCATGCATACAGACCAATGGCATACTACAACTACTCAACTACAATGAAATAGATGCAAAGGGGTGTAGTTACCAGAAACACGGTTCATCTGGGTCATGGTACGGGATTCGGTTCGCGATTTGCTATTTTTTCTTCCAATTTCCATTGTGAACACGATCCCCGTACCCTAAACTGTTTCAGGTTCGACGAATCCAGTTCGCGATTCACAAGTGTTTACAGCGAATCCAGTAAATATGAATAGAGGTAGTGAGTGGAAATATTGCAGTAACTAGACTCTTGATTTCCTCAATATACAAACGTTGTGAAATAACACCTCCCAAGAAAATGGACAAATATTGCAGAATGGGGGGAGTACATCAATTCAATACCTATATTTTAACAAGGCAATAGAGCTGAGATGTTATTCTCTTTTTACTTTTTTTTGAAGACTAAAGGTCACCCCCTCTTATATTAAAAGTTGCATGATTACAAACCCCCACTGTTTTACAACTTTGTCCTAAAAGGGAAAAGAAATGCATCGTTGCCATTTGACTAAGTCGTGTTAGCTACCTGACTAGGTCAAATGGCAATGATGCAGCTTCTTTTTCCTTTGAGAACAAAGTTTAAAAGAGGAGTTTGTAGTCATTCAAACTACTAATGAAGGGGTGACCTTTAGCCTTCAAAATAAAACTAGCGGCCACCAATCAACTGGCCATGAGAGGGGTATGCGATCCAATCTCCCAGGGGTGGCACGATCCGCTATGAGATCTTTGATCAGATCTGTCTTTAATAAAAATTGTATTGGTCAGTCCGTCAAGACATGCAATGGTCTAGCCTCACTTGACCTAGTTAAGGGAAGCTCAGCATGTCTTGGGACTTAGTATCAATATCAAGTTTGGCATTTTAGGCACAACACCTAACCCATTCTGGCCCGGCCAACAGCCATTTCACATTATATTACTTACGGACAACCAACCCCACCTAACCTGTGTTTGCCCAGGCTCAGGCCTAAGTTGGCTGAAAATTTCGAAAAACTACTATTGTCCTCTAACTTTGTTACATTCAATCCATAGGACCTAAACTTTTCAAAGGAACAATTTTTCTTCTTCAATTTTGTTCCCTATACAAAAGATCTCTCTAAGTAATGGATAACTGGCTTAGGACCTCACATCTCAATGATGACTAGATTTAATAACTTTTCAATTGAAAGGGTAAAAATGAGATCAAAACTGAAAATTGTGTCACTAAAATAGCTCCTTCGAAAGGTTGAGCTTCTAAAATGATGTGGAGCCCAAAAACCAAAACAGTATTTTCGCCTCAAATGCGAGCCTTTATGCAACCCTACCCCAAAATGCTCAGGTCTATTCAAGATTAGGAGCTTGCCACTGCCAAAATCAACAAATAGTTGCCCCTACCAGATTGGTGCTTCCATCTCGAATCTGATGAGAGACTTCCGAAGCAGAATCGCAGTCAATCTAAGGCAAGCAAATTTTTATAATTTTATCATTTTGGACAATCTCATGTCTGCCATACCAACTTGCACCTATGCAAACCTCCAAGGTTGTCCATGTCAGTGAAGAACACTTACCAGTGCACCACATATCAGAGTTGCATCTAGGCATCTCATCGTTTGGAAATGTAACTAAAGTTTAGTTGGGTATGACCAAGCCAGTCCCCTCGTGAGTCTTAAAGAACTGGGATGTAAGACTTGTGTCATACTATAAGTTAGATACTTCATTAGCTAATTGCACTGCATTAAGCTTTACATGGATATTTATAGGCTTGACTAACTCAAGGTGGAAGGAAATATCAGTGTTCACCAAGGCGGCTGCCTAGGTGCTCGGCCCCAGCCTGCAGCTGTGATTTGCCCCTAATCAGCAGGCTCGGCGGCAAAGCCGCCTAGGCAGTACAAGGCGGTGTTGAGGTGGGCTGGATGGAGCAGACTAGCTGGAAGGGAGGGTGAGGAAGAAAGGAAGGTGGGGTGTAGAAGAAGGAATAGAGGTACTGGGCAATGTGGCAGTGCCAACTGTAAATTGAAGGCGGCGGCGGCGGCGGCGGCTGAGAAGTAGAGGCGGCACCTGCTGCCGCTGAGAAGTAGAAGAGGAAGGCAACGAACTGGGCCAACCCAGGCTTCATGTCATTAACCCTACCCGTCTCTCCAGCTTTCCCCAGTCTCCACTCCCTGCCTCTCCAGCTTCAACAGGTGCAGCGCAGCAAACGCAGAATCAACCTCACCCTGTCACCGCTGGCCAGATCCACATCGTCACGGCCTTCACTGGCTCCACCCCGCCAGATTCCGTCTCTTGCTATCGACATCGGCTCCTCTGCTCCAAGCCATCAACTCATACACAGAAGGAGTATGGAGCTGCGCCGCCGCCGCCACAAGCCTCCATGTACTGCCTCTCATCCCCTTCCCCCCCTCCCCTTTTTGCCTAGTGTTGGGGCAGACCGCCTAGGAGGGCTAGGTGCTAGGCGGCCAACCTCCGCCCTCCTTCTGTCTAGCGCCTGGGGGAACATTGGGAAATATACAACTTTGAAAATATGAAGGTAACAGCAGGGTGCACTGACCTGGATGAGTTCCTGGCAAATATCCACCGAAAGGAACTCCTTGGTAAAAAAAACTTCTGTTGTGAGGGACAATAACACAGGTAAGACCAGATCACATGGTCTTGGATTATCTAGTCCATGGAAAACAAAGTCCCCAATCTTTTTCTCTTTGCTACGGTCAAGCTTAATCTTTACAGTACTATTCATCCTTGATTGGTGTGCATGGAATAGCACAAGAACTGATAGTCCCCAAAGAAACTGAAATTCATTTCTTTCCAGTTTGACCATACTACGTCCAGAGATAAATGTATGTTCATGCATATCTACAGAATCATCCATGTCAAACTCCACAGGAGCTGCATCAAGAGCTGTTGCTTGAAGAATCAGTGCCCAAACTTCATCAAGATACCTCTGTACCTTTGATGAGACCAATAATGACTGAATGCCATCAAGGAATGGCTTGTGCTGTTTAGAAGAAGACAATATAAGCCATTATATAATGATTGGGAACCAATAATTGAATTTTGATAGATGGTCTTACATTAATTCTTGAATGCAAACCAAAGCTTATAGAAATATAATCCTTGAGTGCTCCAACCCAATATTTTCCTAACAGAGTCGAGCTATTTGCAAGTAAAGGTGCTAATTGCTGGTATTCATCAGGAACATTTTCCTTCGTCCTCAAGAATTGATAGGTGTAACATTTTACTGCAGCATGGGCAGTAAGAAGGTGCACTTTGATCTGTCAGATTACACAACCTACATCAGAAACTATGGACACTAGCAGATATCCAAGACAAAATTGGATGAGATATATTGCTACATAAGATAATATAGGAGAACTGAAATACCTTGCACACAACCCAATCAGCAAAAGATGGGTAAAATAGGTCCTCTATGTCACTTAGCGGACGGGATATTAGCAAAAACAAACGATTAAGAGCTACTCTATCCCCACCAATTATGCTGCTTGTCATAACCTGGTTTTGCATAGATGTTTATCAATCAAAATCTGTAAGCAATATTTGTGGTGTGCAACACTGGAAAGGGATAGAACAGGAACTTTTTTTGGTAGAGACCTTTGTAGCAAGTTCAAGGCCAGCCTCCAAGAGAAGGGGACCAGAAGCAGTACTTATGGCTGTTCTAACAGCAGAAACAAGCTGAGCCTGCATTTCAATGTACACAACAGTAGTATTAAACAATTGGTCAATTACATGATTAAATCATGTCAACGAAGCTAGTTTTATCAGTATTCATGAGAATATTCGTGCATATATTTAATTACACAGTAAGAATAGGCCATCAAGTTTTTCTTTTTTGCTACGAAAAAAGGTATTAGGAAGTGAGGGGATCTGAGAATCACCTGAAATTGTTCCAACAAGATATGCCCAGGAAATTCAGGATCCGCTGTCATGCCAAACTAGAAAAATACAGTAAATAAAAGACTCAGGACTGAGTTTGAAACAGCAGTTTCCCCATCAAAAAAAGTTTGAAACAGCATATAAGGGGATTCAAGGCAGAATATAATCACACGAAAAGACGACCCATACAAAAAAAAAACAGCAGATCAATTGTTAACATCTCTCTGTCCATACTTCATATCCCTAGTGGACTTAGCTATGACATGATTTGTGAAAGCAACAACTGTGGACTTAGCTATGACATGATAGACAGACCAGATACTGACAAATATACGATCCCTAGCAAGCAAAGAACATAAAGCAACAATAGAGTCGATATTATAGTATAGCATTGATGGTCCAACAGATGCGGGTGTGCACAAAAGAACAATCTATCAGCTAAAGAACTAGGAATCTATTGCCCGTGGATTGATTCCTTAATACTCCCTCCTACCTAAAACTCTTAATGTTTTCAGTTTCCATGGTCTCCGAGATGCAACTTTGATAATCATTAGTTCTTATCACAGTATATTTATCGAAATCATAAAATGTAGGAATGTCCATATTCGGTGCCTCTACTTTTAAGCTGGTCCAGTTTGGGCCCTATGGTATAAAATCAGGTAAATACCCCCAGTAGTTTCAAAACCAGATTAAATAAGGTCTAGATGGGATACCGGGTGGTTTTGGTGATGACATGGGATCCAACATGACTGGGCTGGGTGAGCTCCACATTCCGTTTTTCCAGTCGCCTCACCACCCACCCTTCATCCATGCCAAGCTTCACCAGTCCGAGACCATCCATGGCTGACTCCTACCCTCTGTTTTCTAAAAGAAGAAGACATGTATAGCTGACTCGGACAACACATCATCTAATCTGCTTATTCAGATGCCACATCATCTCCAAAACCACCCTTGAGCTAGGTTTGGACCTTATTTACTCTGGTTTTCAAACTTCAGGGGGTGGACGAAGTTCAAAGTACAGGGGGAAATGTAAACTTTTTCCCTAAAATATAATATCGCAAAAGTATTTTTATGATGAATCTACTTGCGTCATTTTCATGTGACCAATCTAAATATTTTAAAGGATATGATATGGTACCGATGAATATTCAACATTACAACAAGGCTTGCCAGAGCCACAACAGATAAGCTAGCTTATATCATTTTCATTTTTCAGGATTGGTGAGCATAATCAGCTTTGTCAAGATGGCGCAGACCATAGTTACTAGATTCGCTGTAAACCCTTACGAATTGAGAACCGAATTCATCGAACCCGAACCAGTTTAGATACAGGGTTTGTGTTCGCAGTGGAAATTGGAAGAAAAAGTGCAAACCGCGAACCTGAATCCCGTACTGCAACTCGGACGAACATTGTTTTTGGTAACTATGGCACAGACCATAGAATCCCAAAACAAACATAGCTTAATGACACAACTGCTCCGGTTTCTTTCGTTTATAAAGTGTACCTTATTAAATGGTACAGAGACTCAGAGAGTAGCAGCTGAGAAAGCACTATCCATCAGTCGTGGCTTGTGAATTTTCAGGTGCCTAAATCACTTCAGAACACATACAATATAAAAACTTAAACAAACTATTTACAATAGTTTCATGGCATTTCAATGGGAACAAACATGCACCATGGACAAGTTTAAAAGAATTGCACTGTGGAGTGTGGACAAGACATGTAGACAACCAGTTATTTCATATTCTAATGCAAGTTTCTGGTATTTCTTTAAATTAACTATAAAAGTGAGTGGATGACATTACATTACATTACATGACTGGATGACATGACACTACATGACTAGATTACGTATTTATGTGAAGGCCATAATATCTCCAAAAGAGCTGATAATAGATACCTTGTCCATAATCAAACATAAAAGTTGCACGCCTATCGGTTGCATTCCTTCAAACTGTCCAGTACTTATCTGGGTTGCAAATGTAGTTGTCAGCTTTTAATTGCAGAATCTGAATCGAAGCTTCATTTGATAGTTCTATGGTATGAATGTAAAATCTGCTTTATATTTGGACCTGATATGAAAGTGAGACCAGCTCCTGTAGCTTAAGCACTAGCCAGTCATTTGACAAATAAGTCCCTTTAGCTATTGCACTCCTTGCCAACAAGAGGTCAAAATGAGCTGGTTCTGTTCCAACGGCAATCGGTACATGGCTAACACATCTGTTTTCATACAAAAAAGAAACAGTTGTAATAATGACAAGTGAGAAAAAAAATATGACATATCTTCAGGGTATTTTGGACTTGATATAAGCAAAAATCATGTACTGTAACAGACATACTCTGCTGCAAAAACCCTGGTGCGGTATCTCAGGTGCTTATTTCTTCGAGGAAACTGGATGATTATAGAAGTAGACCAGTGTACTTGCTCCTGCTTTCGGCTAGAAATCATGTTGTCTTCATCTTCTCCATAATATGCGTCATTCTCAGACGTAATGTCAAGGGGATCGTGTCCAGAACTGGACAGGCCTTCACTTGTATTTCTTGTAACTGATGTAGCAAGAACCTGAATAGTACGAAAAATAACAACATAAGTATACCAATTCCAAAGCAACGATTTTCCTGCTAAAGAATCCTGTATTAATGTAATGACAGAACTAGTAAGCCTGTGATCATCATGCATATTATATCATTATATGCATTGTGTAAGTACCAAAAGTCACCAACCCACAGTTCGCTCAATGATGATGTCAGATAATTCGTAGGCAAGAAAAAGTTCAACAGGCATATATTATTATTACAAAAACCTTATGTCAGTGTGCATGTAAAGAGGAAGAATATTATGGAGAAAAAAGATTCTAAAATTAAATAGGATGGAACCGTGCTACCTGCAAAAATCTATATCCATTTGCATTAAAAAAATTGACAAGAGGAACGGTATTCCACTTGAGATATGATAAATACACTCATCACAAAATTAATAATTGGAACAACATGTAATAACAGAATATGGTTTCCCAAGGAATTATAGAGTAGTAGAACATAAACTTAGGGCCGTATGCATTCCTCTTTCATTATGGTATTATGTGTCTTTATGGTTGGGAAAAAACTCTGCCAACCATTACAAGTTCCACACACTCAAGAAACCATACAAGCTAAACAAAAAATAATGAATTTCAAAGCGAAGTATACATTGAACATACCACATTCCGCAGAACTGCCAACCACCGAGATGGACGCAGCGGACATGATGTATACAGTAAGCGAACAATAGTTGCACGAACCAATGTTGCTATTCTGCACATTTGAAAGTTAATAATTAACATGACTTCACAATTCATCAGAACTTTACACAAGAAAAAATAAATTGAATTTTAATAGCAGGCAAAGGAATGAAGAGTGAAGAAATATTACTGGATCATGAATAGCAGACCAAGAAATGAAAATCAAGTTTTATCAGACTACCAAAAATATAACAGCATTTTCCTGCATGTCTAGTTTCATTCAATATCACAGGACACAGAGATGCATGCTATTCAGTAGTCTATATTTTGTTGGCTGAAACAAAGGATGCTATCAAATTTTAAATCAAGTTTATACAGCTATCAAATTACCAATATCTTTACAACCTTAACAATATTTGAATGCCAGTACAAATTGCATCACAAACATCACGAGAACATTATGATATTTATTGCATTCCAAATTTCAGGTGAAACATACTAAATGCCAATGTGCTTATAACCTTAATAATATTCGAATACCAGTTCACAATTGCATCACAAACATCATGAGAACATTATGAAATGTATTGCATCCTAATTACAGGTGGAAGACAGCTATTAGTATATTAGATCCACATAGGAAATGTCACATTGCGGACTGCCGGCCTCCATAAAGTAAAAAACTGATCTCTTCGACAGTCACACTGACACAATAGAGATAAACAACTGAAATGTTTGCCATAATGAGCACAATCCTAGCAATCAAGATGACACAGCATACTTAACACAAATCAGAATCACCGAATCAGTGAAAAAATCAGTTAACAAAAGAAACAATGTAAAGTGCACCCAAATAATGACTCCATAGAACTCTTAACCCAAAATAAGAGTCAGCAATTCACACCATGTAAAACCATTGAATGAAAGTTGGCACAATACATAACATAATGTTAATATGAAACTAAAAATGGGTGCCAAAATGTGTCATGCTGGCAGCGTTATAATGGCATACTCCATCCCTACAGTGACACCAGTCCACCTTTATATTGGTAAATACTGATTCTAGCAGTAAGATTTTTATCCAATGTCACCAATAACTGTCAAATATGACAATGCCAGTCATGTCAGCTTTGTGTATCACTAATAATACAGTATATATCACACATGTAAAAAAAACATACTCAGAGTCAGTTTCCTCATCAAGCATACTGAACAGATTCTCTTCGATGTTCTCATTGATCATTGCAGCCTGACAGAAACGATTCAGTAGAAAATAAGGCACAAAAAGTAATTGCATCAAACTCTTCCTGAACAGAAAATGCTGGCTAAAAATCACATAGAATTTTTGCTATCAAGATATCAGAAAAATGTTATGAAAAACATCAGAACGGTAATACGAATTATTCAAGTGCATTAGCTATATTTAATTGATTAATGAACCAGCTGACCGTCAAAATAATAAGAAAATAACTGATATCAGTGACTGAATCAAGCATCTATTTGAAAGATATGATGAAATAATAAATTTTGCATTTAATCAAAAAACTCAAATCTTGTTATATACAAAGTTATTGACATCCAAATAGCAGAATTAGTGGTTATTACTGATTACCCCATGCAACATTTCATGAATTATATCTAGAAGGCAAAATCCTGATTTGTTTGACAAATGTGATCTCTAATACCTAATCTACATATTCTTCAAAATAAACAAGAAATGTTGGCAGTGTACTACTGTTACACTAATTAAGCAACGTTTTATAGCTTAAAAAATGTGGTAATCACTAGTCAGAACCAACAAAACTGAGGCTGTATTTATGAAACCAGTTGCTTTTACATCCAAATCAGAAAAGACAGCTTGAGAATATATGCCAGATAATATATATTGATATATGCCATTCATGGTTGTCACAGTGGTCCAGCCAGTCGTGGTGACCCTGGGGGCACCAAGACGCCTAGGCACCCGCCAAGACGGAGATTAGACGATGAGGTATATTGGCCAAATCAGCATATATAACACACATATAACAAAGAAAATAGGAAGAACAGATGACAGATGGGCCATTACCCACTCAACCCACAACCTCACTAAAGCCCAAAGGCCCATCTACGTCATCCCTTCCTTCCTCACGCGCCCTAATAATACCACAAAGCCGCCACCTAGTAGAGAGGATGGTGAACAGCAGCATCCAGCACCGCAAGCAACAGAGCCGAGAGGCAAGTGGCAAAGCAGAGAGCAGAGGAGAGCAGGGGAGGGAGAAACAGAGAAGAAAGGAGAGGAAGAGGAGTAACAGCAAGGCGGAGGTGGAAGGCAGGGAGGTGATAATGTGCTTCGGGCGGCAGCGCCACCAGATGCAAGCTGGAGAGGGTCAATGATGGGCGGCAGCGGCGGCTTGGGTTCTCCCAGGCCTGAGCCATTTCTCCTCTGTAGACCACCCAAAGGCCAGATCTAGGCCCCTCTCCCCCAGACCACTGCCAGTCGAGGCGAGTAGCCCTGCTGTCCACTACTAGCCGAATGGACAACAATATTGTTGATTAGGCGACGCCGTGACAACCATGATGCCATTCACAAATAAAATTTTCATTTCCATGTAATGTAGCTCCTTAGGCAAACGTAAGCAAAAATGACACAAATGAGAATATAGAGAAATATAAGAACTTTTTTTTACTGGCATGCAAATGATACTAGTGACTGCCAAGTACTAAATAAAGGGTTTCAGTTTGCCTCTTCCTTACCGGGTCTCTTTCAATCAGATGGTGCAGTGTAGACACTGCCAAATACCTAAGGCTTGGCTGTTATAAAAATATGCCACAATGAGATAAAGGAAATGCTAATAGCAAAGTAAATAGCTACAGCATTACCTACCTGTCTTGAGTAAAGCGTTGGGATAAGACCTTGAACATGGGAATGCACAGGAACAGCTTGAGGAGCAAAGAGTACAAGCTGCTGAGCAAACCTAACTGATCTGCAATTTTCATTAAATGTCATGTAAATCATTACATACCAGAAAATACTTTAAGAACTACATCCAAATTTGACCTCTCCTAACCAACTGCTTGTTAAATAAAAGGGAAGTTGTTTATGCTAATTACGTACTCTAGAAGTATAGCCGTTTCATTCGAGGAGCTTATCTCTGCAATGACAGACTGAACTTAAAAAAATCAGTTACATGAACAAAGTTCTTTAGAGATAAAAAGGACAAAAATAGTTACAAGCTAGAGTTCATGTCTTTTAAAGACAGTAAGTACTCCCTCCGTTACTAAATGTACGTCATTTGATCTTGTTGGGTGAGAGCTAAGGCATAAGGGAGAATGACCAAGATAACCTTTACCTTATTTAATACCCTCTGTATTATACTTTCCCATAGCTACAGCCACTATCTTTCTCTAAGGAAAATGTGCTATAAACATGTCTAGAAATGGTAGAATAACATGTATCTAGTAACAAAATTAAAAGGCCAGAATGACATGTATTTATTAATGGAGGGAGTAATTATAGCAGGATCCACTGGAAAAGCAGGTTGGAACTTTTTTTTCCTGGAATAGGGATTGCAGGAAGATTGTACGGTAAAAATAGTCCAACCTTGCAGCGTGAAAAGAATGTGCTACCGGGAGCAAGTTCAGGACCAAGAACTGCTACTATTGCATTGATAAGATGGTCTATTTCCTGCCTAAGATCCACGTATCCATTTTCTTCCAAAAGAAGAATTTCCATAGCAAGGAATAGTGTCCCCTGTGTAACAAGATATCAAAGCACCCATTACAAATGTACAATTAGCAGTAAAAGTATACAACGTTTCAATCATGTTGCTGCCAAATAAAGACAGAAGGTGACATTAAGAACTAATTCAAAGAAATTGGGATTTTCAATCTGTATACAGCAGGACTACATTGGACGCTTATATGGCTCTCTTTAATTTCAGTGAAGGATGCCATATCAGATAAATTGAGAGAGAGATTTTGCTATTCACAACTGAGCATCTTATTCATTATTGAGATATATGCATGATTAGTTGCGCCGCATTGGCTACAAGGGCAACATGGGCCAATAGAGAGAAGAGTTTGACTACAATGAAATATTCTTGACAGTTCCAGATTTACAAAAGATCACCAATACTAAGTACATTTTAGTGAAACATCTCTTTACAAAGGGGTATAAGCCACAAGGATTTTAGCTACACTTGACCATTTTCTACCTCAAGCGCAACACAAGAGACACTTTCTATTAATCTTGCTCCTTGACACACTAGCTTAGCCCTGGATTATCCTATATGAAGAGTAACATATAGACATATTCTACATGACATGAATTAAACATCATAATAGTGCCACCTAGGGAAAAGAATTTCCCTTTACACCCTTTTCTTTGCTAAATTTTAATAAATGGTTTCTCTACTTTCTATTACTGGTGCCGTCAGCTCATCTCTGACCTGCAGCCTCAAGCATCAAGATTGGTGAGCTAGCCAACCCACACCACGGGGCTGCAGCTGCTGTAGATCGCCGTCATCGAGCTTCTTGTATTGGTCAGTTCTTTATTGCTGGTGCTCTGCTACTGCTATTGCTACTCCGCTACACTGGTGCTCGGCTACCGGTGGTGTTCTGCTTGGCTACTGGTGTTTGCTTGGTTGGACAACTGTGTGATGTTGTTGGTTGATTCCAGCTGGTACTCTTGTGGCCCTGTTAGTTTAGGCTTTTTCAATAGCTTAAAAGCCAAAAAGCCAAAGTCTAAACAAATAGATGGTTTTTTATCTGGACTTTTTCAAAAGTTATAAGTCTCCATATAACTAAAAGCCAAAAGCCACAGGAGATATGCTTTTTTGGCTTATTAGGGGTTGGTCTTAGACTAATGCCACTACAGTTAGGTTAAAATTGCCTACCTCTACCATGTATAAAAGCCAATTGCTTTTGAGCTGTTTAAGCCTAAAAATTGGCTTAAGGCTATAAGCCTAAAAATTGGCTTAAGAGCATAAGCCTGAACAAACAGAACCTGTATTGCTGCTATCTTCTGGCACTAGAATCCCCAATAGTTGCTTGGTTCCAGTGTACTTCCTATCATGGCATTTGAAGGTATTCTCAATCCTAGTCCTATCCGATGTCAGCTTGTTTCTGATTGCAAGAGATATGGCCATCTAGAAGATCGGTGTTTTAAGTTGTATCCTGAGCTGACGTTGCCATTGTGTGTTTCGTCTCATCGAGATGATCCTGCTATTGTTTATTCTATTCCTGTCAGTGATTTGGAGTCTTGTGCAACCCAATTTGGTCAGATTCAGACTGCAGGCATCTTCCAATGGATCCACTGGTCATTCTGGTCCAATGTTATGTCCTGTATGGCTACTGCTCTCCCTTGGGTGTTGGGGCCTCTTTCCATGTGACATCTGATGCATCTCAGCTAACATCATGTTGTCCTGCTGCAAAAGGTATCAAGATTCAGACAACTGATGGCACACCTTGCACGGTCACTCATCAGGGGAATCTTTCCACCTCTCACTTTGCAGTTTCGGATGTCTCACTTGTCCCTAAGCTCTCCATGAATCTCATCTCTGTCGGGCAGCTCGCGGATATGAACTACTTTGTTGGGTTTGATGATAGCTCCTACTTTATGCAAGATCATCAAACAAGAGTTGTCATTGGTATAGGCCATCGTAAGAAAGGTTCTGCAGGGCTCTATGAACTTGATCATCTGAGTCTCCCTTTCTTCACTTTTGGTACTGCTCCTACTATTTCATCTTTTGCTGGTGATCCATCAACTCTTCACTCTCTACATCTACTTATGGTTGCAAATCGTTCCCTCAATTGCATCATGCCCTCAATCGCTTGGGGCACTTGTGTGGCTCATGCCTTTCCATTTTGATTCATCAGGTGTTCTTGGTCCTGTTTCTGTAGACAACAGTTTTCAGTGAAAGGGTTGTAGGCTTGACAGGGTTGTAGGCTTGACAAGCAAATACAACTCATATCCTCCCAGGTTTTCTAGATCCCACCGTCCTTTTGATTTGGTCCATTCGGATGTTTGGGGTCCTCCTTTTGCGTCGAATGGTGGTCATAGTTACTATGTCATCTTTGTTAAAGTAGACTTGTATAGGTTGTTATTTGCTATTTTTCATCTTCCACTGTACATGTATATTCTTGGCCCATTGGCCCATTGGAATGCAAGCTGCCATTCCATCAATCCTGGAATCCTAACATGGTATCAGAGCTACACTACAACCCTAGCTAGGGTTTCCTCTGTAGCAGCCGCCGCCGCCGCCATCCTCGCCGGCGACGCCACGCCTGCCGCCGCAGCTCCTCCAGGCGCCTCCTCCTCTCTTCCTCTCTCTCTCTGGCGTCGCCATCTTGCGCCAGCCATCCTTGCTTCGTCCGGCTCCGGATCTTCCTCGTCTCATTTGCCGGCCGTTTTTGCTTGCCGGAGAGGAACCATCGCCGCCGCCGCTTCTCTCCATGTGGCGAAGACCTCGATCGCCGCCTGCTTCCGTCTTGTCGACGTAGCTCCGGCAACGAGCCTCCTCGCTCCGCTTCCAGCCGCCAGACGCTGCTCTCCTAGCGGTGTCCTCTCCATGGCTTCTTCTTCAACGCCGCTGCCTCTCTTCACCTCTCTCCTCCATCAGCAGCTTGCATGCAAAGACACCAAAAAAAAAAAAAAAACTCGCCACCACTCCTTCCGTGCTCATCCAAGATGGCCATTGCATCTCGTTCCTCCGCACCAATGCCTCCCGCTTGATTATGTTTGATGGGACCAACTTCCGGAGTGGTCCACTATCTTCGGGTTTCTCTTGACACCCGGCGTCTATGGGGTCATCTCACCGAGCTTGCCCTCGCCACCAATTCCGGTTCGCCTTGATTCGGCCTATGGTGGTCGAGATGGTGCTCCATCCCTGCAGATGTTCTAGCAAAGATACTCTGGCAGATCGCCGATCAAGATGTCGCCGATCTGCAGACTCTTGAGGGCTGGCAGGCAGATGAGGCTCGTGCTGTTGCTGTCATCTTAGGCAGCATGAAGGTTGAGCTTGCCATGGATCTAGCCGCTCTTCCTTCTTCTCAGCTGATGTGGGAGCGTGCGCAGGCTCAGTTCCAGCCGAGCAGCGATGCTCTCTACACCTCTACATGGAGCTGGCGAGCTCTCTTCGTCAGCAGGACTCCACTGTTGATGCCTTCTACCAGCAGATTACCGACGTGTGGCGTCAGCTTGACTCCCTAGAGCCTCCTTACAGTCCGACCTGCGACTGCTGTGGCCTTCATCGGGACCACAAGAGTGCTGTTCGCCTCTTTGAGTTCCTCCGCCGACTTCGACCGGAGTTCGAGCAGCTCCGTGCTCAGCTGCTGGCCCGCTCGCCGCGACCGTCCCTGGTTGAGGCGCTCACTCTGGTTCGTGCTGAGGAGGCTCGTCTTCGTGGCGTGCTCTCGTCGTCCTCGTTTGTCCTGATCACTTCCACACCTCCCCCTGCGACGGCTCCTACGACGACTCCTCTCCCAAAGACCGGCGAAGGAGGTTTTTCTTTGTGGCGAAATCTTGTTAGTGCAAGATGGTTCGCCAGAACCTCATCAAGAAGAAGACAGGCACACCATTGAGCAAAGGCAGAGGCGGCCTCGAACCGCAAGGTGGAGGTGGTGGAGCTGGTGCTCTCGCCCACCGATGCCCTCATCGCGACCATGCAGATGTGACACTGGCGCCTTGAGCGCATGGAGCGCCGTTTGGGGCGACTCCTTCTCCAGACCGTCTGTTGCGGTCTTCCTTCGTATACTGATTGCCTCGATTCTTGACTCGAGCTTTTTTCATATGACATCCGATCCCACTCACCTTGGCCCATCGAGTTCTTGACCATCCCTATGTCATCAAAGGCGGTGATGGTACTTCCTTTCGATTCTTTGGTTGGGGCACTCTTCACACATCTTGTTTTCATGTTCCTTCGTTTCACATGTTCCTCGTCTCGACGGTAATCGATATCTGTTTGGTCAACTTGTTGACCTTGATTGTCGATCATTCTTGAGGTGACTCTTGTTCTATTCAGATCGCCTCACCGGACCTGGTTGGTCTTGGCCGTCGGGTCCGTGACTCTCGGCGTCTATGGAGCTTGATCGCCGCCTACCCGCTTCGCCACGTCCACCTCCAGCAGCCCGGCCGATTGCCGCCCTCGATGTCCTTGTCCTCGCCACCCTCGCTTCCGCGCTTTTGCTCGATGGCATCATCGGTTAGGTCACATGTGTGGGTCTCGTCTTTCTTTGTTAGTGAGTCGTGGTGTTCTTGGGAAGGTTCTGGTGATACCTCCTCGTCTGTATGGGTCAGAAGCTTGGGAAGCGACTCTGACTACCCTATCCCACCAGTGACTCTGTGTCTCTTCAGCCATTTGATTTGGTTCATTCTGATGTATGGGGTCCGGCTCCCTTCGTTTCGAAAGGGGGTCATCGCTATTATGTGATCTTTATTGATGATTTCTCTCGTTACACATGGATCTATCTTCTGACCTCTAGGCATCAGGTGTTGTCTGCCTACCAGGCCTTCGCTGCCATGGTTCGCACACAGTTTGACTCGCCTATTCGTGTCTTTCGTGCTGACTCTGCTGGCGAGTACTTATCCACCTCTCTTCGTCAGTTTCTCCTTGACCAGGGTACCCTTCCTCAGTACTCTTGTACTGGTGCTCACGCTCAGAATGGTGTTTCTGAGCGTAAGCATCGTCACCTTCTTGAGACTGCTCGAGCGATGATGCTGTCCTCCTCTGTTCCGCCTCACTTCTGGGCTGAGGCTGTCACCTTCGTGCGTTCGGGTGTGTTGTCTTTGTTCTACTTCAGCCCCGTGAGCGACGAAGCTGACTGCTCAGTCTGTTGAGTGTGTTTTTCTTGGCTACGATGCTGAGCGCAAGGGTTATCGCTGTTGGGACCCTGTGGCTCGCAGGATTCGGGTCTCTCGCGATGTTACCTTTGATGAGTCTCGATCTTTCTTCACTCGTGATTCTTCCTCCAGCTCGCACTCTACTCCTGATTCGCTCTCCTTCCTCACTCTACCTGATGCTTCCTTCTCTCCACCACCATCCTCTCCTCCGTCCCCACTTTTACCTCCATGCTTGCCACCATCACCCTCACCATCTATTTCTCCCTTCGTGCCGCTCCACCTCTCCTCGCCACCTCAAGAAACCTACCTTTGCCTTTTACGCCTCCTCCGTCTGCTTCCACTACACTCGTCGTCCACCTCCTCCCAGCCTCCTCCTCCCTTCTAGGTCGGCTCCTTCTCCCGCTCAGAGTCGTCTTCCTCTGCTCCTACTTCAGAGGCTACCTCTCCTGCTCCTTCATCGCGGTATGCTCTTCGTGATCGGAGTACGATCCCTCGTCCTGATCGCTACGGTTTTGTTGCTCCTGCCACTGCTTCCTCCGAGCCCACTTCCTATCGCGATGTCATTATTTCATCCCGAGTGGCGATTCGCCATGGTCGAGGAGCTTCTTTGCTCTAGAGCAAGACCGGCACTTGGGACCTTGCCCTCTTCCTCCTTCATTACTCCTATCACGTGCAAGTGGGTCTATAAGATCAAGACTCGCTCGATGGCTCTATTGAGCGCTATAAGGCACGACTTCGTTGCACGTGGTTTTCAGCAGAGTATGGGCGTGACTATGAGGAGACCTTTGCTCTGTTGCTCACAGACCACTGCACACACTTGTGGCGTTGCTTACGCTCACGGTGGACCATCTCTCGGCTTGATGTGAAGAACGCTTTTCTTCACGGTGAGCTACGTGAGGAGGTCTACATGCACCCACCTCCGGCTATTCATGCGCGGATGGCCACGTGTGTCGCCTTCGTCGTTCTCTCTATGGGCTCAAGCAAGCCCCTCGTGCTTGGTTTGAGCGCTTCACCTCTGTTGCAAGCTTGTCAAGGCGACAAGGCGAGGCGAGGCGCCTTGACCATCGCTGACGCCAGCGGCGCGCTAGGCGAGGATTAGGCGAGGTTAGCATTTTCAAGATATGACATTATCACCAATACATATATTGATATATATGATATATACCTTGTATGGATGCAATAAATAGCATGACAAGATGCCAATATCAGTGCATATCAGCAATATATATGTATCAATATCAGTGCACTTCTTTTAATTTTAGCCTATTGGCTTCTTGGCCACCAAATTTACCACCCTCCTCACTCAACCCAACCCCCCCCACCTCCTCTCTCTCCTCCTCTCTCCCCCGAATATTGATGAGCGATCCATTCGTGACACCATCCATTCGGCGACTCTACTCGTCTCTCTCCTCTCCCTCCCCGCCGTCCGATCTGGTTGCTTCTACTCCTCTCCTCCTGCGCGCGGAGGAGGCACCAGACGGAGGAAGAGCCACGGCGGGAGGAGGAGAGGGAGGAGAAGGAGAGGGAGGAGGAGGAGGGCGACAGGACTTACGGATCTGGAGCCGACGGCGGCGACGGAGGTGGTGGCGGGCTGGCGGCGACGCGGCGGACGGGTGAAAGCGGCGACTAAACCCTAACCCAGTCGCCCGTCGCGACTTATCCCGAGTCGGCCGACTCCTCCCAGCCAAAGGCCGCCTCGACTCGCCTTTGAGACGCCGGACGGCCAGAGACGCTTAGACGCTCCAGCGGACGCCTTGCGCGGCCAAAGCGAGGCGACAGCTCCATGAGCTCCTCCAGCTTGACGCCTAGGCGGCGCCTAGGCGACGCCTTGACAACCATGCTCTGTTGTCACCACTGCTGGTCTTGTTGCTAGTGAGCACGACCCTGCTCTCTTCGTTCACACTTCTCCTCGTGGTCGTACTCTTCTTCTTCTACGTGGATGACATGCTCATCACAGTGATGATCCTCAAGACGTTGCCTTTGTGAATGCGCATCTCGATGGCGGCCAGATGTCCGATTTGGGTCCTCTTCGGTATTTCCTTGGGATTGAGGTCACTTCCACGCTGAGGGCTACTACCTTTCCAATGGAAGTACATTCAGATCTCCTTGATCGGGCGTGTCTTCACCGATCAACAGATCTTGTTGCCACTCCTATGGAGCTTCACCTTCACTTCGGCCCCATCGATGGTACTCCTCTTGAGGATCCTACTCGCACCGCCACCTCGTTGGGAGTCTTGTTTATCTTGGCATTACTCGCCTCGACATCTCCCATGTCGTTCACATCTTGAGTCAGTTTATGCAGACTCCTACTCAGATACACCACAGTCACCTCCTTTGGGTCCTGCGGTATCTTCGTGGTACCATTGATCGCCGTCTGTTTTTCTCTTGCTCCAGCCCTTTGCAGCTTCAGGCCTATTCAGATGCTTCCTGGGCTAGTGATTCCTCTGATCGCAAGTCCCTTTCTGCTTATTGTGTCTTCCTTGGTTCTTCTTTGATTGCCTGGAAGACCAAGAAGCAGACTGCAGTTTCTCGCTCCAAGATCGAGGTCGAGTTCTGCTGCTACCGCCTCTGGATACCGAGGTGACTTGGTTACTGGTGGCTCTGGCAGATTTTGGTGTCACTGTCTCTACCCCACGACAAGTGTGCTCGACAAGATCTGCTGATCAAGATTGCTCGAGATCCGGTGAAGCACGAGCTCACCAAGCACATTGGCGTTGATGCTTCCTATGTTGGTCGCAGCAAAGCGGCGGTGGTTGCCCTTCAAGATGTGCCTTCCGAGGTTCAAATTTATGGATTTCTTCACCAAGGCACAAACTAAGGCGCAGCATGATCTTCATCTCTCCAAACTCAATGTTGTGGATCCACCTTGAGTTTGAGGGGGGTGTTAAAGTAGACTTGTATAGGGTGTTATTTGCTATTTTTCATCTTCCACTGTACATGTATATTCTTGGCCCATTGGAATGCAAGCTGCCATTCCATCAATCCTGGAATCCTAACAATCTTCATTGAAGACCATACAAGATGTATACTTGGATCTACTTAATGAAACTTTGTTTGTAGCTGATTTCTGTCTAACAATCTTTTGCTCAGATGGTTCATAATCAGTTCTCTTCTATCACTCGTATTTTTCGTTCTCCCTCTGGGTAGGGGTGGGGGGTTGCCTTTCATCAGCTTTTCGTCAGTTCCTTTCTTCTGAAGATACTCTTCCTCAGCTCTTATGTCCTGGTGCTCATGCTCAGAATGGTGTTGCTGAGCGCAAGCATCTTCACATAATTGAGATTGCTCGTACTCTTCTCATTTCCTCTTTTGTTCCCTCTCACTTATGAGGATAAGTTGTCTCTACAGCAGTCTATCTCATCAGCCTTCTTTCAAACTTCATGGCGAGTGTCCTGCTGAGGTCCTATTTGGAGCATCT
The DNA here is from genome assembly GCA_036346375.1 of Guadua angustifolia. Taxonomy (NCBI): domain Eukaryota; kingdom Viridiplantae; phylum Streptophyta; class Magnoliopsida; order Poales; family Poaceae; genus Guadua; species Guadua angustifolia. The sequence continues at coordinate 40,473,456 of CM070519.1, forward strand.
CCTCGCTATGATCAATTTCATGTTTTTGGTTGTATTCTCTAACACCTATTATGTCCTTCTAGCACCTCATGATCGTGCAAAGCTAAGCACAGCTAAGGGTGTCTTCCTAGGTTATAGTCCTGAGCATAAGGGATACCATTGTTATGATCCTTCTGTATGTCATATTTGCATCACATCGTGATGTAACCTTTGATGAGGGTTGACCCTTCTTTTAACATTATTTCACACATCCTTCTTCCATAGAGTCCACCTCTTTCTTATGTTTACCTCCTATTTCCCCGGTCAGGCTTGGCTCCTTCTGTTCAGACTCCAACTCCACCTTCCTCACCAGCTCCTTCAGGAATGCCTCTTGTACTACCTTCTTCCTCACCAATTCCTCCTAGTGTATCTTCTCCACTAGTTCCTCCTATATTATCTTCTCCACCAACTCCTAGAATTTCTGACATTTTTCCTTTGATGTTCCACTATGTTTGCCGACCAAAGGTTCCTCCAGATCCTCAGTCTTCCTCTCCACCTGATCCTTCGGCCAATACCACTGACACTAACGATCCTCCTACAAAACCACGGAATTCTCTCCATGTCCTCTGTTCAGTCCTCAAAGAGGTGGGGTTTTCCTCAAGTAGGTGTTGTATCTGAGCCAAATACTTACCAGCAGGCAACGAGTATACCTAAGTTGCAGTTGGCTATGTCTAAGGAATTGTCAACACTTGGGCATATAGGCACCTGGGATCTTGTTCTTTTATCATCACTTGCAGGTGGGTATATAAGGTGCAGACAAAATCAGATAGTTCAGTTGAGCGATACAAGAATCATCTTGTTGCCATAGGTTTTCAGTAGGTTTATGGGCGAGACTATCCTGAGACATTTGCTCCAGTTGCACACATGACCACAATTCTAACTCTCAGTGTGGTTGCAACTGTACACTCATGGACTACATCTCAAATAGATGTCAAAAATGCTTTCTCCCTACTGATTTACATGAGGTCTATATGCAGACACCCTCGGAGTTGATGCTCATACAGGTTATGTTTCTCGTCTTAAGAGTGCTATGTATGGTCTCAAGCAAACTCCTCGTACGTTATTCGAGTGTTTCAGTTCTGTGATTCGACATGAAGGTTTTTCTTCAAGTGAGCATGACCCTGCCTTGTTCATTAACACTTCTCAGCAGGGTTGTATTCTACTTCTGTTGTATGTAGATGATATGTTGATCGCGGAAGATGACATAGACTACATAGCATTTGTCAAGAAGAAATTAAGTGAACAATTTGTTATGTCAGATTTGGGACCCGCTTAGCTACTTTCTATGGATTAAGGTCCACTCTGATTGGGATGGCTACTATCTCTCCTAGCATCGCTATGTTCAGGATCTACCTGCTCGTTCTAGTATGACAGATACACTACCACTACACCCATGGAGCTTCACCTGCAACTTTGTCCTACAGATGGTGTACCACTGGCAAATCCTTCCCGCTATCGTCAGCTTGCTGGGAGTCTGTTTATCTCACTGTCACCAGGCTAGATATTGCTCATGATGTACATACTCTCAGTCAATTTGTTAGTACACCCAAATCAGTTCATTATGGTCATCTTCATGTGTTGAGATACATGAGAGGGATTGTATCCATACGCTTGCTCTATGCTAGTTCGAGTCAGCTCCAGTTCCATGCTTACTCTGACTCCACTTGGGCAAGTGATCCTATTGATTGGCGTTCTATCACTAGCTGCTGCATTTTCCTTGGTAACTCGCTCATTGCCTGGAATTCCAAGAAGCAAAGTGCAGCGTCACGCTCTAGTGCTGAGACTGAGCTTCGGGCCCTTGCCACCACTACCTCAGAAATTGTCTAGCTTCAATGGCCCTTGGCTGATCCTGGTGTCTCAGGTGATGATTCTACACCGATGTTATGTGACAACACTAGCACCATTCAGATTGCACACGATCGACTCAAGCATGAGCTGACTAAGCATTGGTGTTGATGCATCTTTCACAAGGTCTCATTCCCAGCAGTTGACCATTGACCTAAAGTATGTGCTATCAGAACTTCAAGTTGCGGATTTCCTCATGAAGGCGTAGACGAGAACAACATCGGCTTCATCTATTCAAACTCAGTGCCTCAGATTCTCCTGCCCAACCTTGAATTTTGTTGTTGGGGTTGCGTATTGTATAGTCTAAAACTTCTCTCTCTCTCTCTCTTGGCCTTGGAGCCTATGAGGCCCAACTAATCATGTATGATGTATATATCTTTACTATTTTTAATTACGAGTTGGTGGTGGTGGTATGTTCTCCTCCCGGACATACCCACGAAATCGTCATTGTCCCGATCTTCTATACATTGGCGAACGGAGAAAGTTTTAATTCGGTTGGATATGCATGCATGCGTAATCGCAACTGGAGAGGTTTGTTATCTTTATCTCTACTAATTCTACTTAGGAGTTGGTAGTGGTACATCCGTTCTCCACCCTCACCCCAACATGTGTGCACACCCGTGTGGCTGAGTGAGAAGCGGGCAGTGGTCACCATGGTAGATTGGATTGGATCAACCCGTAGCGGAGGTAAATGAACATGCATGACTCATTTATTGCTTTTCTTTCTCCCATTGATCTAGCATTCGAATCGATGGCGATTGCTTTCGGTGCTTTTCAGATTGGATCAATTGATTCCCTTCCGAAGGAAACAGAGCTTCGATTCATAGAGTTGGGTCTCTTCTCGCCTCTCTCTATTTTGTTTCCTTCCTTATTCGACGATTTTTTAATCTGGATTTCATAGATATCTCCTCAGTTGATGAATCTATATAACCCTACCACTTCTTGCCTCTCTTGCAGATGTATTAAGTTTATCCGTTGAGCGGAAGTAATGGTCATCCTTCCTAATCTTATCGATGCAGCGCAGAGGGCAAGTCGCCGGTGGTGGGCGGTGAGATAGACTGGCGGCGCTGCTGGAGCTCGCGCGCGGTGGATGATGTCAATAGGTTGAGGGAGGAACTCGCGGGGGGAGGCAAGGAAGCGGTGGAGTTGGTTGATGGGGTGGGGCTATGGTATGGCTAGAGCAAAACGTACGAGCCACGCACATCGATGATGGTGACAGCCACATATGGATGACGCTTAACTCTTCAATGCCTTTGCGTACATGGGGCAGCAGGTAATGCCTCTTTCGATCGATATCGAATTGTAGCGTTATAAATTTACAATTCCAAGTGTTGTGATGTTATTATTTAAGTTTGTGAAATTAAAGATAATTCTAAGCTCAAATTTGTAAACAGGTGCTTGGAATTTGTATGCTTCAATGAATTGATTTAAACATTTAACCATTACACATTCAGAGTGAACATTATTATTTAGATAAGGTTAGTGCTCTTTGCAAATAAATTTTTTATTGCAAATTGAGTTTCCGTTGCATCGCACGGCCACATGGCTAGTCTCACTCAATAATGAATAGGATACACACCTATGAATAGCACAAATCTCTATCTCAATTTATTTAATAGATACTAGGAAGTAGAAACACAACAGCATAATAACAACGTCAAAACGAAATCAATAATACGTTTTCGCTGCGTGAGACTGCCACAGTGCAAGCTTTCTTTGTGCAAATGAGAATTTGATGCGAAGGTAATTAAGATGGTATAAGAACAGGCAGTGAATCCCCTTGCACAGCCAGTGCCTTGTACAACTTACTATAGCTAAAAAGGTAAGACTGCACTGATCAATACCTGAACTTGGGAGACATAAGACAAGCCAGCAGCTTCAATGGTTAAAAGAAGAGCATGCAGTGACCACAACTGCAGGCTGGAATTAGAACTCTTAGTCAAATGAGAGAGCGAGCTCACAGTTGGAGTAACCAGAGTAGATAATGCCATTCCCCCTGCCCTGTACCCACAAAAATTGCATCACTGGAATAACCTTCATGAGTCAAACATACTCACACCACTAAAACTACTTCCAGATGTAAAACAGTCATAATGAGCATAGCATTCTTCATCAGAATGAAAAATGTGCAAACTCAAAGCCCCAGACAATTAGCAAACATAAAACAACTAAGATTATTTGTTACGCTAAGTCTTTAAACTACAGAAAGGCATGTGGGTCCAGTAGAAATCCATTGAACACAATGATTGCCTCCAAAGTTAGATGAGAAGAGTATTCTATACTAAGAGAACTCATTTCCATAAAAATCAACTTTGTTTTTGCTCCTCTGTAGAGTGTAATCATGATTCGTGCATCAGTGGGCAAAAAACTAATTGCTTGTTTCTTCTCTTGACTACAGAATTAGCTCAATCAAACAACAGAGTTCGAGATAGTTTCATCTCAAATCTTTTTAATGAGCAAGTCAAGCACGAGCAAGTCGAGCACATCCTCTGCTCACTCAGGAATCAGGATATGCGCATTACAGCTAGCTCATTAGCAAAAAAATATTTAAAAATAAATAAAAAAACTATTACTCCCTCAAAGTGCAAATATAAGTCGATTTAGGTTTGTGCACAAGAATTAAGAACATGAGAAGACCATGGTGCCATTCAATCATTCCCAAACGTACTAACATTTTATGTTCAATGCATAATGAATTCTCTCTCACCAATCCTATTTACCATGAAAATATTAATTGCAACACTTACCAAAGACATTTATTAACAAAGGTTATTTTGGGGGGGTGGGGGGTGGGTGGGGATTTGGCTCTTCACAACTCTACGGGGCGTTTGGTTAAGTGCCACACTTTGCTACAATGAAGATAGGTAAGTTGATCAAGTATGGCTGGTTTTTGCTTCATACCAAAAACTGTGGTGTGCCACATTTTCTTATGCACATGGACAACTCATCATACACACACCAATTCTCTAGTCAAATATTGCCACAGTTGTGGCAGACACGGGATGTGTGGTGCGCCACATTTTGCCACAGTTTTTTTAGTAGCAGCAGGCAGCAGCAGCATCAATGTGAGCATGATGCTGGAGACAACTCGAATGTGCATAGAACAGATGATGAGACAAAATGACCCTCAAATACCAAAGCTCACAAAATAGGTGACCATAGTGAACTGAGGTGGGATCGCTAACCTACAGAAGACATAAACAGCATGAGCAATGTCTGTCCTAGTGACATTGACATAGACGAGACTGCCCACAATATGACTGTAACCCAGAAAAAACACACCCACCAGACTACACGGTCAACTTGGTACGCCCACGGGGTGCTAGCAAGACATAACAAGTATAACCAAAACACGAAGATGATCACAACCAAGAGACCCAAACAAGATCCTGCCAGGTCACTTGCCCAATGGAAAGGAAGGTTGATGAGATAGACAAATGAAGGGGCGGCAGGATTTTTGTTTATTTAGGGTTTAGTTAGAAGATAAATTTGTTGAGAATTAGTTAGGATTACCCTAGATTATTTTGTTTTTTGTTAGTGGTTTTTAGAAGTGGGAGTGTGGGAGCCAAGGAGAGAACTAACTACCTCAACCATTCACCAGCTGAGTCTTTTATGTTAGTAAAGAAACAAATAAATCTACAAATTACAAAATTGGGATGATCTAAACTTCGTGAGAATCGAACAGTGTGGCAAAGTGTGGCCTCTGTCGTGCTCACTTCAATCTAATTGGCCAGCAGCATCAAAGCTAGCCAAAACTTTAAGCCTAACCAAGCTTGTTGGGTTTTAACTCATCCGTAGTAATGTAACACAAACAATGAAATATTTGTTGTGTATGACATCATGCAATGTTCAACATATCAAAGTAAGGTGACTGTTCTGAAAGGCAGCCTCCTAGCCTGACTAGTCGGCGTCTAGGGCTCTAGGCACTAGGGCATTCTAGAACACTGGTATGTGAGGGCATGTCGACAATAGGACATAATCAGCAGAATATCAAAACTGAAGGGAAAAAAACATGAACACAAAATTGCACCCTATAGAGCCTGAACTGTCAGTTCTAGGGAAGACAAATTAATACAATAAGCAGGAGAATTTTGAGATATCGAGAACTTACGTTCGATGGATGCAGCCCAATGAAAGTGCAACAGATGCTATATAGCTCGGATCTATTGGTGTTATTAGCTCTCCAAGAAGGGAACGGGCCTAACAAATTGAAAAGAAATCATTTCCATTACTATATCATGAAAGAAATGAGAAATATAGTTGTGTGTTGTTTTTGGGTTTTTTTTGGGGGATGTTTCAAATGTACATCATCTCATCCAGATCTGGAGAGTAGTTACTTAAAGTGATAAAAGGCGTGTATAAATTACATGACAAGAGAAAACAAACAAGATCTGCTCGAACGCAATCAATAATTAAGAGGAAAGAACAAAGGAACCAGACCTATAAAACAGAATTGGAATTTTGGGAAGAGCATGGGCAAGGATTGGTATAAATATGTGCATATGATTACAGAAACGCTAGCTTCTATTTCCCACACAAGTGAGTTTCATGCTGCTTCTTTCAAGAGGTTAGTAGTTGATGAAACAGGAAGCTTACAGCTATGGATGCCTTTTTCTGAAATTCAATCACAGTTCAATCCAATTGTTTAAACCCCCGCAAAAATGTAATCCCTCCAATCACAAAAGAACGTCATTTTGGACATCGACGCAGTCCCCACCACAACAACGTCATTTTGGACATCGACGCAGTCCCCACAACATAACTTTGATCACTCATTTATATTTCTAATAGATTTATAAAACCTAACAAAATTATACTTTTATGAATGTTATTCTCGAGACAAATCTATACATACTGTTAGAGTTTCTGTTATTCTGTTGTATTCCCTTCCATATTTGTTACAGCCATATATAGATAGAATAGATTAGATTGATTCTGTTGTAATCTTCTATACTTATCCCTAGAGGATGTATATATAAAGAGCCTTATCACCCTTGATGGTGTACGGCTGATTCTCCTTATTCTCTCCTCTTCTACATGGTATCAGAAGATTAGATCTGATCCTCTGTTTTTCCGCTGCTCTCCACCTCGCCTCCGGCGATGTCCACCTCCTCGGCAACCTCCTCTGCCCTTTCCTCCACCCTCACCCTCCCCGCACCGCCTCCTGGCGCCGTCGGCCCCTCCTCCTCCCGGGCCCTGCCGATTCAACTCGACCTCACTGCCGCCAACTTCACCAAATGGAGCATCTTCTTCAAAGCGCTCCTCGGCCACCATGGTCTCCTCCACCATGTCGATGGCTCCAGTGCTCCCTCCCCCGGCGATGCCACTTGGGTGTCCGACGACTACGCCGTCCTTTCCGTTATGTACGGATCTATCTCTGCCGACGTCCTCGACATCATCCTCGACCAAGACCAAACCGCTCGGCAACTCTGGGTTGCTGCTGAGACGCTCTTCTGCGGCAACAAAGAGGGGCGTGCTATCGTCCTCCTAAATGAGTTCCACGGTCTCCAACAGGGCGACCTCACCATCACCGCCTATTGCAAAGAGCAGAAGCGCCTTGCCGACGCTCTTCGTGACGCTGATGCTCCTGTTGACGATCGTATGCTGGTGCTCAATGTGCTGCGTGAAAGAGTATGGTTGGGAAAATAGTAGATTGATTATGGGAGGAGCCCAAGGCTCAAGTACATATAGGCAAGGATATTTCTAAGAATAGGAAAGATCTAATCTAGGAGATCCTTGCCAAACATAACCAACTAACCAAAACCAGAGAGGGAGGGTACCGCCGACTCGTAGGGTTGCACCGAACCACCGGCCCATTACCCTATACATCACGCTAACATTTCCAGATTTAACGCGTCGGTGGTTAGCCACGACATTCAGACCGACCGAAACTCGGAGAATATCAAGAAGGCAGTTTCTTCGTGAAGACATCGGCGAATCGATGTCGTGGGAACGTGAAGAACCCGCGACGGCACCCATGGCTACCTTCTCACGAACGGTGAAGATCGATCTCGATGTGCTTCGTCTGCTGATGCCGAACCGGGTTGGAGGACATGTAGACCGTACGACGTTGTCGCAGAGACAAGGGTAGCACGCGAAGCGGAATGTGGAGCTCATGAAGAAGCTGTTGAGCCAAGAAGCCTCAAGAACACCATTGGCGCATTTGCGCGGATTTTCTACTTTAGCGCCGAGCGGGACACGGTGTTCGACGCTTGAAGACCAGAGACCGAGTTGGCACTAAGGAACACCAAGATAGCCCGAGGTGGACTTGCGCCAGACGGACAAACAAATTTCAACAAGATCGTAATAAACCACCAAGTCATCCCGGTCGACGGTCGAAGATGAAGACCTGTGTAGAGTACCGAATGTAGCGAAGGATGCGCTTGAGAGCGACCCGGTGGGGCTCTCGAGGGTCGTGCATGTAAAGGCAAACTCGCCAGACGGCGTGAGGGCAATGTCGGCCGTGTGAAGGTCGATATCGCAAAGGCGTAAGAAGACTCCTAGAGTCGACGGTCAAGAATCGGAGCTCCCGAGTCGGCAGAGACCTGGGTTGGTATCCACAGGCAAGCAGCATGGTTTGCACTCGGCCATCCCAAAGACGATCCAAGATGTCAATCATGTAATCTTGGCCGAGAGAGTATCATACGTAAGATCTGCTACGAACTCGCATCCCGAGGAAGTGATGGAGTTCGCCCAAGTCCTTCATGGCAAACTCCTGCTGGAGGGCTGAGATGACCTGCCGCAGGAGGTGTGTCGAGGAGGCGGTGAGGACGATGTCATCAACGTGAGGAAGGGGTAGGCGTGTCGATTGCTACGGCGGTAGACAAACAAATAAGTGTCCGACTTGGCTTCCACAAAACCAAGAGAGACCAGATCGCGCGGCGGTTGCATTCAAGCACGGAGCCCGCTGAGACCGTAGAGCAACTTGTTCGACGACAGACAAAGTCGCCCTGGCAGATCCTCGAATCCGGAGGGTCGAAGCCAGAACACTTGTCTCGCTCAAGGTGCCATGGAGGAAGGCGTTCTTGACATCGAGCCGGTGAATCGCCATCGGGCGAGAGAGCGAGAGAGAGCATTGGCGAACTGCGTGGCGGGCTTGACGACCGGACCAAGGTCTCGGCAAAGTCGATGCCCGGACGGTGAAGCCGCTGGCGACCCAACGTGCCTTGTAGCGCTCCAGAGATCCGTCGGCGTGGAACTTGTGTTTGAAGATCCACTTGCCCGTGACAATGTTGGCATGTCGCGGGCGAGGAACCAACTCCCAAGTCTGGTTCTGGAGAAGGGCAGCATGTTCTTCCTCCATAGCGACCGCCAATTGGGATCGGCAAGGCGCCACGGAAGGTCTTTGGAACCGGGACGAGGCGCGAAGATGGTACAAGGACGGTACGCGAAAACCGTCCTTGGCCCGAGTCGCCATGCTGTGCTGGTTCACTGTCGGGGGAACGGCAACGGCACCCCGGGGCACCGGGGCCGGCGCCGCAGGGGCGACTGGTGCTGTCGGAGGGACCGCAGCCTGCTTTGGGCGCCTGGAGTAGACGCGCAAGGCGAGAGCCGCGTGGTCGCATGAAGCCGGGGAGAAGCGGTGCGTAGCGTGGCGCAGACCCGCGACGCGGAGTCGCGGGAGCCGTCGTTGGCAGCGTGGCGCGGGACGACGGATCGGGTTGTAGCGTGGCGCGGAGGACAACCATGACGGACGGTGACCACCCGCGACGTGGAGCGCGGAAATCTCGTGGTATTGGCGGCGCAGAAGCGGCCAGACGTCAAGATGGGGCGATAGCAACAAGTGGTGGCGCCGGAGGACTGCGCAGGAGACACAGTTGGCAGCCCTATGGGAAGGGGCGTCGGGTTAGGGAATTCATCTAGGAAGGTGAAGTCCGCAGCAGTGGGAGGGGAGGTATGCTCGGCAAAGGGAAAAGCGGTCTCGTCAAAGAGAACATGACGGGAGATTATGATTCTATTTGTGGTAGGATCAAGACATCAGATCCCTTGTGGTGAGCGGAATAACCAAGGAAGATGCAGAGGCGAGCGCTGGGGCAAGTTTGTGGGGAGCAAGGGTCGAAGATTGGGGTAACACTTACACCAAAGACACGCAGATTATCGCATTTACGGTGCATCGCCAAGAGAGCAAAGTGCGGGTCGAAAAATCCAAAGGTCTTGGTCGGCAAGATGTTGAGGAGGAGAGTTGCAGTGTGCAACGCCTCATTCAATACTGAAGGTGGCATGCTCTTTGAAATGAAGGAGCGAATGACATCGTTAGTGGTACGAATAATCCGCCAAGACGACTGCTTCTGCGAGGACGTAGGGACACGACATGCTGGCCCAACGCCATGTGTGAGGAAGAAGGTGCGCTACCGAGTTGTCGAACTCCGTACCGTTGTCACTCGACGGCCTTGACGCGAAGCGCCGAACCGGGTAGACACATAGGCGAAAAAGTTAGATAGGTGGAAAACGTGTCGATTTAAGTCAGAAGGGAACGCCCACAGTGATGAAGCAAATATCAAGAACAACTAAGTAATATTTGTAACCGGAGACACTAACAATGGGAGATGTCCATAAGTCACAATGAATAAGATCAAAGTTGTTTGACGCCGAGACATCAAGGACTAAAAGGAAGACGAACATGTCGCCCTAGCCGACACACGATGGCACAAAGACTCCAAACTTTTATTGCAACCAGAATAGCCAAGTGAGTTTGGAGAGGCCTCATGACTGGGGTGGCCGCGGCGGCAGTGCACAGGAGGATGACGTGGAGCCGGCAACAAGGAGCGAGCCACGGCAACGCAATGGGTAGAGCGGACCGAGCTATTGCACTGATGATCACGTTCATGAGAGAAGATCCTTCACAGAACAACCATACGGTCAAACTCCACGTAACAATTGTTATCAGAGTGAATTGGCGAACGAAATAAGATTCTTGATAAGCCGAGGCTAAACAAGAACATTATTTAGAACAAGAGAGCTAAGGCGCCGAGCCATGGCGGTGACAGTGCGAGCGAACCATTACCGACAACAATGGAGGCGGGAGAGGATACCGAGGGGTTGAGGAGCGAGAGAGGGTACTATCATGGGAGGTCATGTGGGAAGAGGCACCAGATCAAGGTACCAATCGTTGTTCACGGGCATGGAGCGAGGGTGACGGTCTTTGAACGTGGAGGCAGAGAATTTCGTCCCAGAGCGGAGACCCCACCATGGGCCGGTATCACACGGCTGTCGCTTCCAGAGGGTATCGCTACGGCAGAAACTGCTGGGCCGCCAGCGAACTTGCTTCTTCTTTGGGCCGACGCTACCGGGAAGCCGGGCCGAGGAGGCGACGGGACCGGCCACATTTGGATGGATCCGGCCCACGGTTGAAGAACGACGGCCCCGCCGCCAGCGCAAAGAATGGCCGTCTCGCGGCGTAGAGGAGGAGCCGGAGGAGGAGGCCACCGCCAGCGCAGAAGGTTACCGAGGAGGCGCGGTGGTCCCGGCTTCTTCTTCTCGCTGAAGGCGGCCGGACGAGGAGGACCGGCTGGCGGCCTGCGGCCGATCGGGCGAGGCGAGGAGATGGCGGCGACGAGCGTCGGAGGAGCAAAGGAGTTCAGACTATGTTGATCTCCTCAGGAGGAGTTCATTGCGACGGCATGGAAGGAAGGAAGGCGATCATGGCGGAGGTGGACCCCGATGTCCTGTCATGCTTCGTTGAGCCCGCGAATCACGCTGAGGACCAGAGCGCGGTCGACCACGTGTTCGCCGAGGTCACGAGGTCGTCGGCCATCTTCTTGAAGTGTTTGCAATATTCGGTGATCGAGAGGTCACCTTGGGCAACGCGCTAAACTTAGCGTCAAGGCGGAGAGCACGGGTCCCCGATTGCTGGCGAAGTGATCCTCGATGGCGATCCAGCGTCAGGCGGTGGCGCGGTGGTCGATCACGGCGTCGGCAAGGTCGGCGGTGGCCGTCTTTGTCTGACCATGATTTGACGACGGCGCTCATCCGAGCCCAATCAGAAGTGCCGAGAGTGGCGAGTCGCGGACGTGGTCTGCGCCGAATACTTCGTGACGGCGAGGAGGAATTGTTCGCGCCAACGTGAGTAGTTGCCGAGGTGTCGAGGACGAGGGGACCAGATCGCGGGCGTTTCAGACGGAGATGTACCGGGCATGGAGGTTGAGAACGGCGGCGGCCTCGTGGAGGATCATGGCGCAGAGATGTCCGTGTCATCCTCGTGGTCGTCGCCGGCCGGTCGGCGGATCGGCCGCAGCTGCTGCGTCGGTTTGCTTTGGCCGCTTGGCGATCTTGGCGTGGACGCTGATCGGCGGCTCATGTCACAGGTGCATGGATGCAAGAATGCCTCTGCTTTCGGCCACTGGCTTCAGCCGAGGGCGGCGGCGAAGTCTCGTGGCTGAATGACAAGCCATGGCGTCGGCTGTCGCGACGAGCCTCGCCAGCAGGTCGACCATGAGGCGCAGGGTCCCGACCATATCAGAAGGCGGCCAGAGCACGCAGGGCAGCGGAAGGGCGAGAGGAAGCTCCGGCCTCGTGATACCATGAAAGAGTATGGTTGGGAAAATAGTAGATTGATTATGAGGAGCCCAAGGCTCAAGTACATATAGGCAAGGATATTTCTAAGAATAGGAAAGATCTAATCTAGGAGATCCTTGCCAAACATAACCAACTAACCAAAACCAGAGGGAGGCGTGCCGCACAGACTCAGAGGGTTGCAAACCAACCACTTTGGGCCCATTACCCTATACATCACGCTAACACCGCGCGGCCTCAACAAAACCATGGCTCACGCCGCCACCGTCATCGCCATGACGCGACGCCTCTTCCATCTTTCGCTGCGGTTCGGACTTTCGCTTCAAGGAAGAAATGCGGCTCGATGTTGTCGCCAAGGCCGGCCGCCGATGTTCTCTTCTCCACCGCCAAAGTCCCTCGCTCGGGACGACCAGACCGTCAGCTTCTTTGGCAGCGGCGACGGCTCCTCTTCATCTAGCAAGACCAAGAAGCCATGGAAGAAGAAGGGCGGCTCCAGCGGCACCCACCCGACCGGCGGCGGCGGCTATCGTCCTCCCACACCATCCCGACCATGGATTTGCTTCAATCCGGTGTCGGGTCAGGTCGTCAGCCTCGTCATGGGCACGCCCACCTCCTTCGGCTGTGGTGGTCCTCGGTATTCTTGGCCCTCGTCCTCCCCAGGCGTTCGTTACCACGGCGGCGCCTCCCTTTCGGGCCCCAAATTGCCTACACCGAAGCTCTCCACTGGGATAGCACCAAATTTTATTTCGGCGCCAACAATCTTCAACTCAAGAATGGAGGCCGGTAATGGATTCAGCGCCTCGCCACATCGATGATGGTAACCTTGTTGGATTTTCACTTAAATCATGTGACACTAGGCTGATGATGGTATTGATCCTTTATTTAAACGCAAACTCTCTTCTTACAAAGTAGGAAAGAAAGCTAACAAAGGAAACTCGTAAAGCAAGATCATACGCCTAAGGAAACAAGGAAAACAAAATCGAATTTCGCCAATCAACTAACTATGGAAAGTAATCCACTAACTAAGGAAAGTTAGAAAAGGAAGGAGAGAATGTAATCAATTTAGACCCCGGATTATCTAACATTTCTCCCCTAATCCTTGGTCCCGATGACTTGCCGGACGCCGATCGAGTACGAGCTTCGAAACGATCACGCCTAAGCCGTTTTAGTCAAGATGTCCGCCATTGTAGTTCCGTAGGGGTATGTCAAGAATGATTTGATTCCCGCCAATGCACTCTCTGATGAAGTGGAACTTGGTGTCGGCGTGCTTGCGATCGTGGAAGATGTGATTTTTGCTAGCGCGATGATGATCGTTGTCCACCTTGAGCTCGGCGCCTGAGTTTGATGCCACCATGTCGCACTAACCGAAGCTAGCCAGATTGTTCGACATGTCGCCGCAAATGCCGCGATGTACTCACCTCACAAGAAGAAAGAGCCACCACCTTCGCTTGGACGATTGCTGTGATCATATTGCCGCCGAGAAAGAAGATGATGCCGGTGCTCTTTCGCGCATCGATATCACCTACCATATCAAGATCACTGAATCCAAGCAAGCGTGCTTGTCCTTCCTCCTTCTTGACGTAGAACACTCCATGGTTGCGTGTTCCGACCACATACCTTAGCACGCGCTTTTACCGAAGAAGGTGATCTTCATGTGGCGTCTCCATGAACCACCTTAAATAGCCTTTGCACGAGGCTAAGTCCCACGAAAGTGTGAACAAGATACGGAGACCTCCAATGATACGAATGCCAGATTCTCATATGCTCACCACCGAGCCTCACCGTTTTACTCAACTTCACTTTGGTTCCATGGGAGTTGTGCTTGAGTTGCAGGAGTCCATGCCACTCGCGGCTCAAGCAATTTCTTGGCATATGCCGATCGGCATTGGTGATGCCCATAGGGCCTTGACTCACCTCGATGCCAAGATAATATGACAAGAATTTCGAGGTCGCCATGGAGAACAAGCGCTTCATCTCCAAACTTTGAAGGTCAGGATCTCATCGTTGCTTGTGTGCATTGATGATCAAATCGCCGACGAGACGCCAACGATTGACAAGCGATTCGCCTCGCCACGGATGTAGACGCCATGCTCCGAGCCGCATCTTTGAAGCCGAGTGATGCAGGAGGCGCTAAGCTTGGCATTCCAAGCCTCGGTGCTCGCCTGAACCCATATAACGCGCAAGCGAAGAACCTTGTCCTGTCGCTGCGGTGACGATGAAACCAAAGCGGCCGCGACACAAACACCTCCTCCTGAGCTCTCCGCTGAGGAATGCGCTTTTGACGTCCATGTGGTGCACTCGCCGGCGTTGATGTGCCGCCAACGCAGCAAAGACACGACGACGACTCCATCCGCGCTTATCGAGCAAAGACTTCACAAGTCGATCCCGCTACCGACATAGCCCTCGCCACTAGGCGGCCTTGTGACGCGACGATGTTGCCGCTTTGTCAAGCGCTTCACCTTGAATACCCACTTGAGCCCGATCGCGCTGCCTCAAAGAGAAGTGTGGTGAGTTCCCATGTGCCGTTGTCCTCAATTGACTTCATCTCTCAAGATGGCTCTCCCTCCAAAGAAGCTTTGCTCGCCTCGCTTAAACGGTTTCGCCGTCCCGTGGCGAAGAAGAGCTCCTCGTCGAGCACTTCGGGACGCATCCAGCGCGCGAGGCTGGTCCATAAGCTGCCGACGACCAAGACGAACCGGCGGTGCGCTGTCAGAAGTTCAGATCCGATTCATCTCCCAATCTTCAGCGGCGAGATGAACTCCACTCGGATCGGGAGGAGAAGTCGATGTTGCTTGCGGTAACCGGTGAAGTAGACGGTGCAACCGGGAAGAAGGAGACTGCGCAACCGGCCATCGAGACTGCAGTAACCGGCAAGGATAAGGCGGTAACCGGTATGAAGGAGATTGCAAACCCGGCCACGAGATTTCGGCAACCGGCCACGGAGGCGGTAAACCGGCGGTGAAGGAGACGGCAACGGGCTTGGCGTTGCGTTGCCGATCCGGAGTTGAAGAATGGAACAGGTCGGGGTCGAACTCGATGCGTAACCGCCTTTGCCGCTGAAGTCCGGCCAGCAGATGCACTACCTCATACTCCACTCGAAGGTTTGATCTCCGTGAGTCCAGATGCTCGCGGCCTCGTTCTCAGCCTCCACTGCGGCGCTTCGTCGAACACGACGCCGCTACGACACGATGATGCGCTCGTCATGGGTTGTAGCAATGAACGCTTTGGACCCGGGTTCAGAGTCGACGAAGATTGTCGGATATCGCGATCATCCAACTTTTCAAGCCGGACGCCAGATCCTGACATGCGCGATGCTCCCCGGCGCCAAGTAGTGAACAACCCGCTTATTTCCATGCCACGCCTCGTAAGGCGCTATTCTTCCGAGCGTGTTGGTGCGCGGTTGAGGATGAAGACCGCCGTCGTGATTTTCGCCTCAATTCCTTTGACTTGAGCATGCAAGCAGCGCCATCGCTACGATGTTCGTTACGCCAACCACCCCATTCTCTGGGAGAGTAGCGGCGTGAGTTGGCGCTGACTCTTGGGCGGCATAATACTCCCGAATTCAGAGGTAAACTCCCCCACGACGCGCGTGAGTATCTTGAGTTTGGCGACTACCAACCTCCACCGCGGCTTTGAAGTTCTTGATTGCCGCTTGCTTGGTCCTTGCCGAGAGGAGACGAGCCACATAAAGCGACTCATGTCGCCCACCAAGAGCAGGAAGTACTTGTTGCCGCTTGAGTAGAAGGGAGATGGGGCCGACAAGTCTCCATGGACTAAGTCCAGACATGAGCTGCTCTCGCTTGCTTGGATCGGAAAGGGAGGCTTGCCGTTGTTTGTCGACAAGATGCCCATCACACACCGTTGACAAAGATCAAGGAATGGCAAACCCTGACTAGCCCTCCCTAGCCGCCTTGCGCAGTTGTCGGCTCAGATGTCTGCATCGCCCATGCCGAGCAGGCGGCCTCCGAAAGCCGAGCGCCAGCACACCTACCGACCGATCTTCACCCAGGATGTAGAGGCATGACTCCGTCCGGTCTTACCCGCGTAACAAAGATTCTGTCGATCGAGATGCGGAAGATGCCGATCACAATCTCCACGCCAAATTCGGCCTTGTCCAATTGTCCTATGTCGACGATGTTGGTCGCCGACCGAATGAAGTATACCCCGGTCAACGCGCGGTTTCCATTCTGCGATCGAGGATGATGGTGCCGCCCTCAATGTCGACAATTGAGTCATCTCCAAACCCGACGGAGCCGCAGATGCCATTGTCGAGCTCAGAGAAGGCGAGCGCCAGACCATTATGTGGTTTGTCGCTCCTGTCGAGAACCAGCGGCGGTGATCACGATCCCCTTGGCCCAAGTCGCGAAGACTTCACCTCGACGATCTCAACGGCGCTATTAACGGAGAGGCGGACATCATCATCATCGATGTTGTCGCCCTCTTCTCCTTCCACGTGATGTGCTTGAGGTCGCTTCTTGGGCTTGCTTCGGCGATCCTTAGCCCTGATGTTCGCCTTGTCGCGAGCTGGCTATAATTATCGTTGTCGTTTTGGATGCCGATGCGCGCCTTTGCATCACGGCTTCCACTTTCGCCCACGCCGCGTCTTCTGCGCTTCTTCCCGCCTCGAGCCATCGCTATCACCGCCACGCGCCTTCATCCGCCAAACCATTCTTCTTCACGAAGAAGCCGCCATCCTTGTTGTGGATTCGGCCGGAGGTCGCGCCGACTTTCTGAGTCGCTCCTCGACCGCCAAGTCTCCCCACAACCTCTTCGATTGGAGAGAATCGCATCGAGGAATGTCTCGATGGCGATGGCGATCTGCGCCGATGTTCCGAACCACCAAGCATTTTCGACGATCTCAAGATCCGTCATGTCGCTTCCCTAGAACACGGATGTTGTTGGCGAGGCCGACGATGCGAAGAGCAAAGTCGCCCATCGACTCTCCTTCCTTGAACTTGATCTCGCCAAATTCCTGCAAGCAATGCTGGCGTTATTCGCCAAGACGCTACCGGACGCCGACTGACGGTCTTCACACCTCCCATCTTTGAACGCTTTGTGGCGCTTGCCGCCAAATGATTCAAGCATCTCCGGAGGAACAAAGACGCAGATTGCCGCCAAAGCAAGACGATCCTCGCGATACTCGACGATCTCGTCTTCTTCCCGGCCGACCGCCGCCATACCTTGCGCTGCGGAGTTCACGCCAAGATCATCAACGACCGGACTTGGTAGTTGGTGCGGCGTGAGCATCGGCAAATCAACTAACTATGGAAAGTAATCCACTAACTAAGGAAAGTTAGAAAAAGGAAGGAGAGAACAGAATCAATTTAGACCCTGGATTATCTAACAAACCTTCGCCATTCCTCTCAACTTTCTAGCCCTTCTCTTGTCACCGTTGGAAACGGTTCTCGCATACCAGTCACTCGGGTTGGTTCTTGCACGATTCCTTCCAACTCTGGTTCTTCCTTTAATTTACGCCAAGTTCTTCATGTTCCCTCTTTGATTCATAACCTTCTCTCTGTTCGCCACATTACACGCGATAACTCTTGCTCTATTGAATTTGACCCTTTCGGTTTCTATGTCAAGGACTCACGACTGAGGCGATCCTTCATCGCCGCAATAGTCGTAGGCGACTCTACGCCTTCCCCGCCATCGCATCCACCGCCACATCGCTTCGCCTCCCTTTTGTTTCCGGAGGTGTGGCACCGTCGTCTCTGGTCATCCTGGTCACGACATCACCAAGATGCTTCCTCGCTCCGCCAATTTTACAATAAAACCATGTCATTCTCTATGTCATGCGTGTCAGCTCGGCAAAAGTGTCCGTCTGCCTTTTAAACCTTCGGCAACCTTGTCATGCCGTCCATTTGATTTAGTCCATTGTGATTTGTGGACCTCTCCAAAGGTTAAGCATGTCCGCTATCAATATTACCTTGTTCTAGTTGATGATTTCTCTCACTTTTATTGGACATTTCCCCTTCGACATAAATCTGATGCTATGTCCACCCTACGCAATTTCTTTGCCTTTGTCCACACCCAATTTGGGCTTCGCATTCGCGCCCTGCAAACAGACAATGGCAAAGAGTTTGTAAACTCTGCTTCCACAGCATTTCTTGACACCCATGGAGTCCATTTACGATGCTCTTGCCCCTACACTTCTCCTCAAAATGGCACTGCTGAGCGTGCAATTCGGACAATAAATGATGTCATGCGTACTCTTCTTCTCCAGGCACAACTACCGCCTCGCTTCTGGGCCGAAGCTCTTGCCACAGCAACCTATTTACTCAACCGTCGTCCCAGCAAGGCTCTTGGGCATGCCATACCATACCAAGTCTTGTTCCACAAGCCTCCTTCATATACTCACCTTTGTGTTTTTGGATGCCTCTGTTTTCCAAACATCTCTGCCACAACTACACACAAACTTCAGCCCCGCTCTGTTCCCTGTGTGTTTCTTGGCTATCCTCCTAACCACAAAGGCTACAGATGCTATGATCCACAAAGTCGCCGCGTCATCATCTCCCGTCATGTCATTTTTGACGAATCGACATTTCCTTATGTCACTCTTACATCTGCTCCGAGACCTTCGGACCAGGATTTCAATTTTTTGCAGGACATTGCTGCTTTACCTTGGCACGCAGAACCAGTGGTCGCACCTTCCCCAAGTGCTCCTGCTGACCCTGTCTCTTTTACTAGACCTCCTGTCCGGCTGGTCTACTCTCGGTGCCCTGCTGCGTCCTCAGTGCAGCCTGCTCCTCCAGCTCAGCCTCCGTCGCCAGATGCTTCGGCTGACCAACCTGCCGCTCCAGAAGCTCGTCCTGGTTATGGTCCCCATCCCATGAGGACTCGCGCCAAGGACGGCATCGTGGTCCCTGTTGACCGTTATGGCTTCTCCGCCACCACTGCCACTGCTTCGCCAGTACCCAAGTCCTACATCCTTGCTCTGAAGGATCCTAACTGGCGGACGGCAATGCAAGCAGAGTTTCAAGCACTTGTTGATAACGGCACATGGGTCCTCGTTCCACGTCCTCCAGGTGCGAATATTGTCTCCGGCAAATGGGTTTTTCGCCATAAATTCCACTCAGATGGAACTCTTGCTCGTCACAAAGCTCGTTGGGTTGTCCATGGATATTCTCAGCAGCCTGGCATTGATTATGAAGAGACCTTCAGTCCTGTTGTCAAACCCGCCACCATTCGCATCATTCTTAGCATTGCTGTTTCAAAAGGTTGGTCTATTCGGCAACTTGATGTGAAGAATGTGTTTCTACATGGCCATCTCAATGAGACTGTCTATTGTGAGCAGCCGTCCGGATTTATTGCCTCCACTCACCCCCAGCATGTATGCAAGCTGATCAAGTCTCTTTATGGTCTTAAGCAGGCGCCTCGTGCGTGGTATCATAGGTTCTCCACCTATATCACCACTCTTGGCTTCACTGCTGCTACCTCCGATACATCCTTGTTTGTGTTTCATTCTGGAACTCAACTTGCATATATACTGCTCTATGTGGACGACATTATCATCACAGCATCGGATGACACTCTTCTCCAGCGCTTGACAGCCTCTCTTCATTCGGAGTTTGCCATGACAGACCTTGGAGACCTTCATTACTTCCTTGGCATTTCTGTCAGCAGATCCTCTGATGGGTTATTCTTATCTCGGCACAAGATATGCTTCAGACTTACTTGTCGCACGCAGATGAGTGATTGTCACCCACCACCACACTGTTGATACTCACCAAGCTATTTGCCATCGATGGTTCTAAAGTCTCTGATCCTGCTGAATATCGGAGTATTACAGGCGCTCTTCAGTATCTTACCCTGACGCGTCCAGACATCCAATATGCTGTCCAACAAGCATGCCTGCACATGCATGACCCTCGAGAACCCCACCTTGCTTTGGTCAAAGCGCATATTGCGGTATATTAAAGGCACTATTGATGCTGGCTTGCATCTAAATGCCTCCTCCTCATCCTCAGATCTGATTGCCTATTCCGATGCAGATTGGGTCACGCTTCGATTCTCGACGCCAACCTCAAACCTGCGTTTATCTTGGTGACAACCTCATTTCGGTCATCTAAACGGCAGCCACCGTCTCTCGCTCCAAAAGCAGCGTATCACCGAGTCGTCGACATGTTGTTCTTGAATGTTCTTTGGACACGCAGACCTTCTCGCAGAGCTTCATCTTCCTTCAAAAGGCTACCGTTGTTCATCTGCGACAATGTTAGCACGATGATATGTCAAGAATCCACCAAAGACAAGCGCACCAAGCACATTGAAATTGATATTCATTTTGTGCGTGAAAAGGTTTCCTTGGCCAAGTCGAGTTCTTCATGTTCCGCTCGCTCTCCGGCTTGCCGACATTATGACCAAGGGCCTCCCACCAAGCCGTTTCGTGGATTTGCTCGAGCCTCGGCGTTAGCCAACCTCCCGCCTCGATCATGTGGTGTTAGAGTTTCATATTCTGTTGTATTCCTTCCATATTTGTTACAGCCATATATAGATAGAATAGATTAGATTGATTCTTTGTAATCTTCTATACTTATCCCTAGAGGATGTATATATAAAGAGCCTTATCACCCTTGATGGTGTACGGCTGATTCTCCTTATTCTCTCCTCTTCTACACATACCATTTTCATGTGTTCAATCTAAATATTAGAAAAGATATGAAAAGCCAAATTTTAGAAAAGTTTGACTATGCGTACCCCAAAAAAATTCTTTTGTGACTAGAGGGAGTACCATGTTTTATCTCACCACAACTGGCCTCTGTCAACTATCAGTGTTACTCAAATAGACCACAGTGGCCAGTTTGGAAGGTGCCCATGATTTTTGGTGGCAATGCCAGTATTGGATTGGTTATAGAAGTTGCCACGGTTATAGTTTCTGGTCTACAGAAATAACTTAGAAACTGTGGCATGCCATTTATCCTCTGACAGTTGCCACAGTTATAGTTTCTGGTCTACAGAAATAACTTAGAAACTGTGGCATGCCATTTATCCTCTGACAAGGGTCTGTGATCTGTCAAAGCTTGCAATAGTGAAAATGAAGTATTCATACAACTGCAATTAGATTCAACAAAGGACCATGCCTTCGAAAACTAGAGAAAAGTGAAAGAACGTTGATTTTCATACAATAGTGAAAATGAAAATATCTTCAATTTTCAATGAACAGCCGAAACATTAAAACCCTAATGAAAGGAAATTATCAGTGTTTTTTATCTAAGTACCAAGTCAATAAAGAAATATAAAGCAAATAAATATCAACATTAACAAATATTAACAGCAAAAATAAAACCATAACTAAGAGACAAACCATCCTTGCGGTGAAGATATCATTCCCAATACGTGCTAATAAACCAAGACCCTCACATGCTGCTCGTCGTTGTGATGTAGAAATCTCACTCTCTACTAGAATGCCCTGATGCAGCAATCATGTAAAATTTGCAAAAACAAACAAAGTTCATAATTACAACTTTTTAAATATTGTGTCACATTACCTTGAATATTGATTGGACCATACTTAATATATCACTTGGCAATGATTGAGCTCCACGTAAAGTCAGCAACTGCTGGATAGACAGCATGTTAATTTTAGAAAATTAGAGAATAAATGATATTGCCAGATCTCAGCTCGTAACAAATATTAGAAGTACCTTTAGCCCTGACAATAGAGCAACACAAGCATTTGTAACAAGAAACAGAAACCAAGAGTACTTCTTCCCAGCCTTGAGACACTGGTCAAGATTGTTCAGGAGTCTTATTTTGACAGTATTGTCCTGTCAGTAGGCATATTAACAGATAATAATGAAGAACCATTCAACAGAGGCAACATTTTCAAGTCAAAAAATTGAATGAAACCCTGAAGTCAAGAGTGCACCTGACATGCAAAGATGGAACCATAGCAAAGAAGCATCTGATTAATGAGCATTTTGCTAACTGATTCTGGCTTCATATAAGAAAGAGAAACATATGTTAGTCCATTCAGAATCTGCCCCTGGCTAGTGAAATTTTGAAAAATGGCACCAACCACCAATATGTATGAGCATTCAACAGTTAGAAGCTTAACTGAAGTTTGAAGTAACATATTAAAAGTTACTCGCTCCATCCAAAAATATAGTGCGTATTTTTTCTGAATGGTCTTGTCCACAAATATAGCACATATTTCATATTCCGATGCAAAATAAGTGTGTTTTTTTCCTCTATACCCTAATAAGTATCTAGCTTTACTTTGTATTCCCTACATGCATGCATTGAATACAGCACTTAGAGAGAATAATAAGGGATAGTCTAGTCATTTTCAATGTCTCCTTAGTCTATATGAAAGACAAAATACGCCCTATATTTTTGGACGGAGGAGTACTAATGTATAATTAAATTGCTCAGTAACACTACAACGATGATGCCAGCAGAAAATAACATCAGTCTATAACTAACAACTAGCAAGTAGTCCTAGAACTCACTGGTCATCCTCTGTTTCCATACTAGATGCTAGTTTCTGGTTTATACATCTTTCCAGTGTTAACGAGCTAATTTTCCTTTGGAATAAGTCTACTTAACCCCCCACTATTGCAAAAGTCTAGATTTCAACCCCCCAACCGCAAAACCAGAAGTCTAACCCCCTTCGATTATCAATACCGGGTATTTTACCCCCCTCGAAGCCATTCGAAACTGGTTTTAGATGATGTGGCCCCTATGACCTATGTGGACAAGTTTACTCACACGTAAGCATTGAATCCCATACACGTCAGTTGTACATGCATCTTGATTAGCAAAAAAAATACAAGCTGAAGGGCCCATGTGTCATCCTAAAACCACCTTCATCACTTCATCATCTCTCCCTCCTCCTTCCCTCCCTGCCAAGCCCCTTGACTCAACTCACGCCTCTATGGAGCGGACATGGACCACGTGGCAGTCCGCCACCTGCTGTGTGTCGCTAGTGAGCCCAATAAACTATTACACGACGTGGTGGAGGGGCCACCGACGATGTCACTTTGGCAAGGGAGAGCAACGATATGTTTGAGGATGGTGGACCTGGACAGTGAGATGGCCAAAGTTAGGGAAGAACACCTCAGTGACGACGGTACGATGGCAGAGAGGGGAAATTATTTGATAGCTTTTGTAGTTAAGGTCAAGAGGAGTCTCCCGGTGTAAAGAATTGGCCAATCGTCCACCAAATTAGGAGATCTGGTCGATGGCTCACTTGGCCAATCTTGGTGAAGATGAAGTAGGGGAAGCAGCGAAGGCCAAGGTAACGCCATGAAGAGAGAAGGCATCAGCTTGAGCACCACTTTGGAGAAAGCTAAACTTGTGCTTTGTTGTTCCAAGGCAGATCTCCCATTGATCCCTCCGTGCTCGGCTAGCTCATGTACAGTGTCCCCAGCACCAAGAACATACTGGGATGTTAGTTGTGGCATGCAGGCACAGTGGTTAAGCAGTTACATTTGACACTAATTATCTCGTGTTGTCCATCAATCGTCTTATGCAAATTGATTAGTTGCTTGTGCTAATGATGGTGATGAATCAAGTGACCAAGTTCAAGTGCGGGGGAATCGTGCTTAGCCTGGCCATCAACCATGGATGCCGAAAGCCACATGACTGTGTTGCTCATTACTAGAGAGATGAGGGGAAAAGAGGGAGAGAAAGCAGTCAGGCAAGAGAGAGCGGAACTAGATGAAGAAGAGGCCTAAGTGTGACAAGTGGGTTTCACCATCTTTTTTTCTGATTGTGTTGACTGGTTACCATGTAATCCAAGAGCAACTCATGTATGAAAACATAGCCACATTCAGTGCAATGTTAGAGCAAAACCAAAGTGGAATGGCCTCGAGGGGGTAAAATGCCCAATATTGATACTTGAGAGGGGTCATTGAGGATTGAAATCCGTAATTTTGCAATAGTTGTGAGGGATCAAATGGACTTATTCCTTTTCCTTATTATTTGTCCAAAATAAAAAGTGTAGTTAAAGGAAGAAAACTATCAATTTTCAGAATAGTAGTATGCATTAATCAACAGTACCAGGGTTTTAATAGCACAAGCATAATGACAGTTGGACTGAGAATTTATAAGATAGCTACCTGAGGGAAGTTGCTGATTTCATCATCCCACACACATGGTAGAAATCCATCAACGCCACCATCAAAAGCTCGTAATTCATCCTCAAATGAGTCCCTGATAACCAATAAACCATTAAAAATTAATAGAAGACAAGAGAATTGGCTACATTTCGGTACAGCGAGAACCCATACTTGACAAACTACCTTCCAGGTATCCACGGGCCCAAAGAAGCATCTCTCTTATCTAACAAAAACTTCAAGCATGAGCTTTCTTCCCATCCAGAAGGGTCACTAGTTTCATAAACCAGAAGGTTAAATACTCCGAACAAAAAGTGAATAATACAATATTGTAGAATGAGAATATAGAATTGAATATTGGCTGGAAAATGTTGAAAGATTACAAGCATACCCTAAATTTTCAATGGTTTAGAACATGCCAAGAAAAAGGATGACCAATAAGGCAATTATGCACAGACAACAGAAGCTCTATCATATCAGGAGTTCATGTAGGCAGGTTCAGATGGAGGAGTGTATCAGAATAAAGCAATTCACATAGACCAAGTGAAAAGCCAGAATTGCATTGAAGACCGGGATATTTCCGTATTAAAGAATCGAATCATCCACGGTTTTAGAAAGCAATTCTTGTACCACGCAATAATGTCAAAATGTTGGTAGTGCTAAGGATAAAACAATCGTGCAAAATTGCACAGTCGCATTGATCCCAGCAGCATCATTTGAGTGTGTTGATTGCAGTTTAAGACTTCAAGTATGCCTGGCAGCCCCAGTTAAAGTTTCTCTTATTCAACTATGCAAACAAGATACATGCCCTGGAGGAAGGGCTTGGGTTTACATCCAGACATGCTTTGCTAGTAGGAAATAAATCTTCTTGTAATACCCATCCCATGGTTGAGTGATAATTCATGTTCCCTTGAAGAGCTGCGTGAGGTCGGGGTTTTTTTTGTGTGTGTGTGTGGTGGGGGTGGGGGGGGGGGTGTATTTTGGTCAAAATTTTCTCAAACAAGTCAGAGTTCTGATCAATCTGTTAATTGCACAAAATTGAGTAGTAGACGACTCAAATAAGCAAAACAAGATTATGGGAATCGATCACACAGAATCAATTTTGGAGGCTTGCAGTGTAAATTCCCAAATAATCACAAGGGGTTTTAATTTTGTTTATGATAATAGGTGCTGGTGTTCACTATATTCAATTGTTTTGGACGTTTTAATGCATAATAACATTTCAAGCATAAATATAATAAAAGAATGCTATTCAACAAGTACACCACCTGAATGGGCTTGAACATAGCTGAAGCATCTGCTGGTGTTCAGATTTATAAACCATTGGATCGGAAAGGGACTGATATGCTATCAATGTTCTAGTTGTGAAGAGGTTCAGTGCAGACTTGACATCTGGCACTTGCTTAGAGCTCAATGAAGATATAAGGGATAAAGCTCTGCATCATATAGGTTCAAACTTAGCCACCGTAAAATACAGACTAAAACAGGAATTCAGCAGTAATTTTTACGCACCCACCAAGGTAGGCCAGCACTGGATTAAGCAGGATTCCACCATTAGCAGTTGTGATAATTGGAGAAACAAAACTTCTAATGAAGGCAGTAAGCGCCTCGATTGCTACTGACAGAACGCTGCAGCATACAAGCTAACAAATCAGTAAACTTATCATTGATTGGTAGGCAATGAAAACAGTTGCAAAGAATTCATATGCAGAAATCGTCTTATGCAAATTTGTCTTCATGTCCACTTTCTGTTTATCTGCACTATCGTGTCAGGTATGAACCAACATTAATATAGGAGAATGAGAATTCTAAGTGATTAGATCAACTTTGAAGTTTGAAAGGTGCAGATAAAGGCAAAGAGCACAAGTGTAAAGTGGAATATGTCAGGGGAAGTATCAATGATTTTTAGTTGTTGATCTGAGTCATCTAGATTCAATCTGATAGTTAAGATTGCTAGTTCTCGTTCGCCATTCTAAGAATAGTTCCCATTCGATACGTTCCCTTGCAGTTGATTATAGCGTATTAGAGTTTTCCTAATAGCTAAGCTAGATAAATCTCATTCTCCAATTTTAGGACTAGTTCAGTAGTTTAATTTGATACATTCTCATGCAGCTCACTCTACCATGCTAAAGTCTTCCAAGAGAGAAGTTAGAGATACCATCAAAGATAGCAATATTTTTTCAGCAGGACACCAATATCATGATCAAAAGTGCATGCAAATAAACTAGCTTGGGTATAACCTTACTATCATGAGCTACTTTCTCACAGCAGCTGATAGAACTTAAAGTACGGCCTTGGACTGAATAAGAATATGGAAATTGAGAGTGGAATCAGAAGCAGGAAGCCAGGAACACAATCATATTCAAAAGGCAGCAAACAGGGAAGCAGTAATGCTCGAAATTGCTTAGTACTTTTTTTCTCGAACACGCAGGAGAGTTGCGTATCATTATATTAAGAAGAAAAAAGGGGGCAAGAGCCCATACAATCAAACACCCACTCAAACTCAGAACATACAGTGCGCCTTTGAAATAAAAAGAAAAAACGACCAAAGAACAACTAGACCCCAATTGAAATCAAACTTCCTCTGGAGCCAGGCTACTAGCACCGGCCAGTCTCCAAAGATTGAGCTCCTCACCAGCAACGGACATAGCTTGGTCTACGGCAGGAGAAAAGCCATCAAACACACATCTGTTTCGATGGTTCCAAAGAGTCCATGCCCTTAGAATAACTAGAGAATTAAGGCCTTTTCTAACAGGGGCAGGTGATGCAGCCAGAGCTCCTTCCCACCACTCATCAAAAATCTCTTCCCCTGGTTTTGGACTTAGGTTTTGTAGCCCGACATTCTGTAAAAGTCTGAACCAAAAATCTCGAGCAAAAGCGCAGGAGAGCAGCAAATGGTTGATACTTTCCTCAGCTTGATCACAAAGAGGGCACATCTTAAACAAGATTCTAAATATAGGTAGCAAGTATGCATCCTCCATTCAACAGTCTATCTTAATGATGGTAGTAAGGTTAGGACTTAAAAAAGAAAACTAATTTCAAGCGTCCATTGCCAGCAAGGAAGCACAAGCTCGAGCAATAGTCACTGATTTTAAGGGCGCCATCAAGGCCAGGCTGCCAGATCAAGTATGCATGATGTGGCCCACAACACTCTATGTCATAGGCAAGGATTCAAATTTCGTTTGGGGAAAAATACCGGGTATGGCCGAAATCCGAAATTTCAGCAAAATTTTGGTATTTCGGACAAATTTCGGTCAAAATCCAAAAACTAAAATTCAAATCCGGTCCGTTTGCTACCGAAAAAATCCGAATTTCAGCTTACCGAAATTTTGGCCGTTTTGCACCGGCTCAAAAGTGGGTCAAACGTCGACAAAAAAAATTGAAATTTTTTCTGGAGAGTTCTGACACATTGATGATATTGCCATAAAAATGTCAGATGATTATCAAATCTAAGTAATTTTTAAAAATTCAAACATTGCTACTGTCCTAATAAAACGCGGACCGGCGAGTTTGAACCGAATGAAAATTAGAAAAAACGAGGTTATAAAATTTTGAAATTTTTTGTGGGTGGTCTTTACACATCCATAATATTCTCATAAAATTTTCAGATGATAGTCAAGATTTATGAATTTTTAAAAATTTAAACAGTGCTACTATCCGACATTGATCTTCTGGCTGGCACATTCGGTTGTAAGAGGGAAAATTTTCCTTTTACCTACCTGGGTCTTCCTATGGGTTCCTCTAGACCCCGCATTAAAGATTTTGAAAACTTGGTCAACAAGATTAACAGAAGAATCACTTCTTTCTCATCTTTACTCTCTTATGGTGGCCGATTGCAGATGGTGAACTCTGTTCTTTCCTCGATGACTACCTTTTCTATGTGTACTTTGAGAGTTCCTTTTGCGGTGATCAACAGAATTGACAAGGCCAGGAAAATCTGTCTTTGGGGCAAAAATGAAATCAATGGCAGGAGTAAATCTTTAGCTTCTTGGCAGAAAGTGTGCTTGCCCAAAAACAAAGGTGGTTTGGGCGTCATTAATCTGAGACTGTTTAACATATCTCTATTGCTCAAATTTCTGCACAAATTCTTCAATAAAAAAGATATTCCTTGGGTTCATATGATTTGGTTCTCCTATTATCAAACTCAATTACCTCAAGTTTATTTGCCTAAGGGGTCTTTCTGGTGGAAGGATGTCTTAACTCTTCTGGATTGCTTTAAGGGTATTGCCAACTGTCACATTGGTCGGGGTGATACTGCTATTTTTTGGGAGGATGTTTGGAATGATATGCATATGAGGTCAAAATACCAACATCTGGTCTCTTTTGCCAGAGATGAAAAGATCAGTGTTGCCTCCTTTCTTAACCATCCTGGTGTATCTAGGCTATTCCATTTGCCTCTCTCCGATCTTGCTTTTCAACAGCTTCAAGACTTGTACTCCAATGTCTCTTCATTGCCAATGGCATCTAACTCGACTGATGAATGGCAATACATTTGGAAGTCAAAGGATTATGCCTCCGCAAAGTTCTATAAGTGGATTTTCAGTAATAACATTTATTAAATCATCATTCAGAATCCATCAAGGAATATGATGGTATGATTGTACAAGCTTATAAAGGAAATACAAACATGATGGCAAACAACATAATCAAAGCACCGTTTTGTCAAATTTGTGCTAATTTCCTAATGTTTAAGCCAACTCCATATTATAGAAGAAAGTTTCATGGAAGAAATTGATCGATCAAAAGTTGTTAGGTAACATGTAGGTATGGAAGAAGCATGGGCATCCAGGAAGATAATGAATGATATTACGTAAAGAGATGTAGGAAGCTAGTATCATACTATCATATGAATTAATAAAAACATGCAATCCTTATGTAGAGGATGAAACGAACCGCAATTCTGATGCCCAATCCTGTATATGACGAAGGTACGACTCAGGATTTCCAGTAAAAGGACCAGCCCATAACAAAAGAACATCAAACACCTGGTCTTCAAGTTCCTGCATACATGCCATAGAAAGTTGTGACTATGAAAGTTTATACCAATTTTCAATACATGACACAGTATCTTTAATACCTCTTTTGGCATGGATGCTAAAAGAGAAGCTAAAAGCAACCAACCAGCTTCACGCTCTGCGGTAGCAGCCACTGGATTTCGGCTGAAGCCATTAAGCATCTTTTTGGAAACATCAAGTACGGACTTGGGCAGTCTGCACATTTATTGAAGAGGCAAAATAAGACAAACGTATGTGAGGGTCAAATCATTAAAATATAAAGAGTATTTATATCTGAGCAGGGCATTATTTCCATTAACAAGATAATGATCCTATGAACCCAAAAACAAACAAGAGTTGTTTCATCAATTCCTGCATCCTTCACAGAAAAACAACCAACTTGTAGGCTTAATGCACAATCTTTTAGCTATTGCATGATTCAAGCACTGCTGGCACTGCCTAATTCTCCACCTAGGTGGCCTCAAGGCCCTCAACATGGGACACCAACACCTGCGTGACAACTCGTACATGGTGTCCATACTAATGCTGCAGTCACGCATAATGTTTGCTTTCACGTGGCAAATATATGGTTAGTATTTCATGATTTTAAAGAGACTATACCCATTGCTTGTCTTGTCTTTGCGTGAATCATGAGGTAGGTTGTGTATCAACTACAGAAAGTTAATTGTTAGGTACTAGGTGTATTAACAACAATACATCAAACTACTCGTGCTGTGCAGTAGCGGAAGTTCCTTTGGCATGGTGTCAACAGGCTGACACGGCATTGGCAATTTGATAAAACATGTATACTTTGATGAAACAACATGATTCTGACACATGTTGTCAGTGTTAAGAATGTTAATATGCGAATATGCAACGCCCATCCAAAAGAAAGTTGACAGAACCTAGTATCAAACCCTTTACTTGCCAAATATATGGTTTGGATTTCAGAATGTTAAGAGCCTTTATCCACTGCTTGTGCTGTCTTCACATGAATCACGAGTTGCGTTGTGTATCAAATACATAAAGGTAAAGTTAGGTACTAGTGTGTTAACAATAATACATCAAATTATTTGTGTTGTGCTGGCAGGAACTTTTGACACGGTGTCAAGCCGTCAACAGGTGAATATGAGAACATGCAATGCACTATCCAAAAGAACATTGGTAACCCAGATATCTGAACCAGGTCACCACTGCCAAAGACCCAATCTAAAATTTGTCCCTAGGCTCCATTGTTACCAATCAAGCCTAGGAACACCAAACACGGCACCAAGTTGATTTAAGCCCCTTCTAAAAGTTGGCAAAATGCAATGCAAATGTAGTAGTAAAAACAAATGGTAGCAGCCAAGCAAAACCACTGCCAAACACAAAGAATAAAAAAAAATCTAAGAATGGACTTTTCCTTTCATAAGTGGGCGAAAAAAGAAAGAATGCACATACTTGAGAAAGATATG
Organism: Guadua angustifolia; assembly: GCA_036346375.1. Taxonomy (NCBI): domain Eukaryota; kingdom Viridiplantae; phylum Streptophyta; class Magnoliopsida; order Poales; family Poaceae; genus Guadua; species Guadua angustifolia. The sequence goes on from CM070519.1 coordinate 40,504,335, forward strand.
TTTGAGTAAAAAATGCATCCTCTGTTTATCTACAATCACGAATTACAAACAAGAAAGCATGGTGAAGCATAATGAGACGAACCTTGCAGGGTAACCAAGAAGTAACTTCGGCGAGATAGCAACAAGGGCAGCTAATACAGTAGCCTGTCCATGTAGTGAATCGAGCTCAAGATTCATACTTTTACCCTGTTTTAAGCAAATTTGTCAAGACGGTAAATGTTAAAGCAGTAAAACTGTACCATGAAAAGGTGATGCCAAATACAGTACAAAATGAGCAAACAAATGATAAACAGATAAATCAAAAGTCACTGGCAAGCATATTACTCTAAACAATAGATAATATGTTACAGAACTAGTGCCTATGCACCCCATAGGAATTGGAAGTCAAGACTAGATCACTGAACTTTTGTAATGACTAATGAGGGAGGTAACTTGAGTAAAAATAAGAGTACAAGACCACGCCTATAAATTCTGCAAGTACCATGCTTGAGTTTTACAAGTGCTTATACTGTTGTATGGACAGTGTATTCTGCACCACTCTTTCATTTTTTTGAGACAGCAGAGAGTAATTGTGAAGTGCATTACAAATGCTCGAGTTTTATGAGTTTTTATACTGTTGTATGGACAGTGTATTTTGCACCACTCTTTCCTCTTTTTGAGACAGCAGAGAGTGATTGTGAAGTGCATTACGAATATGGTTCTCAAAACCGTAACATGTTAAAACTCCAATTACAGAAAGTAACACTGACACTGGTTAACTTCACATTTTAAGGTTGATTTCGCAACACTTTTTTGTAAATATAGCCGAACACATTGCGCCCACTATATAGCAGCTATACATTATGAATAAGCCCATTTTACCCACCTAAAAAATCGTAAACATCCACTTAACCCCCTGAACTACAAACCATTTATTCTACCCACTAAACTTCAAATACCGGAGCACTTAAACACCCTAGGGTGGTTTTGAAGGCTGTTTTGCCATGGTGGATGCGATGTGGCCGACATGTCAGCTCAGAAAAGTGTCAGTCTGGTCAAATATCTCACTATCCATCTCTCCTGAGAACACCTCCACCCCTCTCTCCATCTCTCCTGAGAACATCTCCACCCCCAACCAGAAGAAAATGCTCATGCCGGCTCCACCCACCGCCTACGGGAGGCTCAAGCACTGCCTCCACTGCTGCTTGGATCTCTTCAAGCTGACATGTCAGCCACATCGTGCCCACGGTGGCAAAACCGCCACCAAAACCACCCTAGGAGGTTAAGTGCTCCAGAATTTGAAGTTTAGGGGGTAGGAAACCCAAATTTGTAGCTCAGGGGTTAAGTAGACTTCTATGAAAGTTCAGGGGGTTAAAATGGAGTTATTCCGTATACATTAAGAACTATAGAAGAACTTTGCTGCAAGTCTGCAACACTTTCGCAACACCCTATTTAAAATATTGGAGTACATTCTGGTATAAACAACCAAGTGCCGAGATTTTGGAGTTCCATGCAGATCTTGGGCATATGTTGCTTATTAACGTAATATTAGTAGAGAGATATTCTGGATTCTGGAACCAGTGAGCATAGGGAATACCACTGAGCATGGGGAATACCACTCGCAGGTACAAATAATCACAGGAGTGAGACTAAAAATACTGGCTTTCAATGCATTAAAGATTTACACAGTGTAGCAAGGGCATGGAACGCCGCTTTATCTGCTAGGTCTAGGATTGGCTTTGTTAACTAGAAACCTTTTCCTGGCGTTTACACCTCTTCCATTTAGAAGCTAAGCTTATTTTCGAGTACTAAGCGTAGCATATAACTGATAAGTGCATCATTATACCTTATCAAATGATAAAGTCTCTCTGAGAGCATGTAATGTTGTAATACCATATGAAACTAAACCACCAACACATGTAGGATCAACTTCCGCTAAAGCACGCAATGTTAAAGCTGCCTCCACACGAACCTATATAAGTCAAAAGAAGAAATCAGTGCTGTTCAACCACTTCGTACAACATAGCATAAAAATTTATAGCACAGACAACAAAAGAACAAAGCATGGGGCAAGTTTCATTTCAGGGGAAAAAATTGTACATTGCAAACAGAAAAAGTACATCAACAGCAGGCTGTATCAAAGTGATTGCACCATATTCAACTTTCAGGTGATTTGTATTAAAATGAATGTTACAGAAAGAAATACTAGATAAAGTAATATACTAATATTCAGTGCCACAATATGTAACAAGATCAGATGAATTGCAAAGGTTTCTATGTGGGAAGTGGTATCCAGATGGTATACTGAACGTGCAGTCCAAGACAATGCATGCAAATTTTGTATCTACAGGCAGTCGAACAGGGTGGTGAAGTATCTACTGCAATCAAAATAACGCATACAGACACTGGTACCAGAAAATAAATATATTTGTGCAGTTTACTCAACATCAATGGTTTAGTAAACAATGACAACTGCTATGGCACAAACAAGTGATTATGTGCCTATGAAACTACAGTTACACAAATAACCATCTTGGATGTATCCCTGAAAGTTTTTTTTAGAGTCTGTCTCTGAAAGTTGAAATAGCATAATTGTACAGTATACATCCAAGAAGGTTATTTAGTCATTATAAAATGCATTTAGTGACAAACTATATTGTTTCACAGCACAAATAATATAGCAGAGACAAGGTGAAAACATAATATTTTCATGGCCTTCTGAGTTTAAGAAAACAAATAATGGAAATCTCATGGAAGCTATTTTACAACATACATGCGCTGAAGAATGAGATAATGCTGCAACTGTGTTATCAAGAACATCCTTGAATTCAGATGGAACCTGCATGATAGCGCTTGTGATGTATGCATAGCATTTATAAAGAAATGCCCAATAAAGAATTTCAACTTTTGCCAAAGAGAACACAAAACATAAACACGTAGTAATAGTAACTGGAAATGCATAAAGTATGCTACTTGGCTGATTTATCCCAATGGAGGCTGCAAAATAAACAGGGGAGAAACCATGTATGATATGACAAAATTCTTGCAAATACCTCACCCAAGCTTCTCAACAGGTAAGACAAAATGCGTAATGTCGCCACTCTCATAGGAGCAGTATAATTTGAAGACTCCAACTGCACCCAACAATGCACAAAAATTTATAGTGCAATAAACTCAAATATTTTTTTACTACTTTACCAGAAAGAAGCTACCAAACCTTTCTTCCCAGAAATACCAAAAATTCACGCTGCGTCGGCTCAGTCATCTGGTCAGCAACACCAACTCGAAGAACATATAGAACACATGCCTGGGAAAAAAATGATATAAGAGCAATAAAAAACTTGAAAATTCAACGATTGAGGTGCAATAACATTCCTTTCCCAGTTTTTGATATGTCAGCTTTCTTAACAAACAAAAACATAAATCTGATATTAGTGTTAGAGGCTAATTGAAAAAGAAGCATCAAACCACTGGTGTTTACCTGCTGAATCGAGGATATCCAAGCGAAAATAGGCTAAACTCTAAGCAAGGTTTTTTTCAAATGCTCCAAATAAATTCAGATACAGCATAAAATATATGTAGTGTCCAAATTTTTGGAAATGATTCCAAGCACACCTTTCTTGTTATATTTACAAGTCAACCCCTGCAATAATCCATCTTTTCCTGTCTAGATGCTCAATACAGTTCTGGAAGAACTTTTAGTTATCTGCAGGCTAGGTTGTGTCAAAACAAATACCTTAGGCCAACATGATACAGTATAGACAACAGTTATGAATCCTAGTGGTAAGTAGAATTCCCCGAGTTAGCTGGTACATAAAAAAAACATCCAGTTTCAATATTTGGAATCTTTCCATTTCTGGCTAAAGAAAAGCAAATCTGAAATGGCCACCAAGGATTATTAATAATAACAACAGGAGAAGATGAGATGCTCAGATCTTGGCCACTTCATGCATGTGACATACTTTCTTTTGGGAGAATTTCTTTCACTTATTGTGCTATTGGCTTGCAGAACAACCGGGTGACTAATAGATGGTAACTTCCAAATTTTGCGTACACGACTTTGGATGCATCACACACAAATTTTATATGCCGCCAATTTTTCAAGACAAAATTCCCCCATCCATGCAACATGCGGATAGCTGGAACAGTATTTACAATTTCTGGAAAGTGACTTAATACATGCCGAAGATGTTCCTGACAGTAACCTGCTAGAAACCATTACGGATTAGCAGGCAGGAACTAGTCCAAGACTGGGATTTTGAAGCCCGATATATACACAACGATGGGAGATTTTCAGCCATAGCAAATGGCTTCATTGTCATACATATCAAACAAGATGAAAATACTATGCATATTACCAACTCTTTTTGTACAAATGCAATATCGATTTATAACCTTTGGTTTTACAAGCCTAATCTATAAGGTCTAAATATTAATTCAGCTCTAGCATTCTATGTTCTTATAAAATGCAGGTTAGAGATATTAGAAGTTTAGAACTGGTGGTTAGAGATACACAGTAGACAATATAGTAGTTAAATAAAGAAAAGTGAGAAGCAAAAATAAATTGCAAGGGAAAAAATCTTCAAGTTTCATAAAAAAATGTTGTGGAACCTGGTTCTGGTTGAAACAGTAGTGAGGATATAAAATAAATCTGATGCCCCATTTGGTGAGGGCTTCTTACAATATTCGAGCACATGTTCAACATTTCGCGTCACATGTCATTTTTAGGTAACTCATTTCATGTGATATGTCATCATGTCTAGGTCAACTCATGCAACTGCCACAGTCTGTCTTCAAATAAATTCAGAGACACACAATACAGTGAAACTAAACAACAGGATACTAATTCATGGTTCATGAAATCTTAAAACACAAGTTCAAACCAAAATTAACAAAGGGGGTTACCAATGCATGTGGATCAGGAGAACCATTCCCTTGGAGAATTTCCATCACTTGTATTGCATAGTTTTGAAGTTCACTATCCGGGGCGCCGTACTTCATATGAATCATCTGAGCCACATAAATTTTGTTAATGGAGTGAAGTACATGCTGATACATTGAAAAAACGCTAGTCAAACTAACTATTGTGTGTTACATTAAATTTAGAAAAATTGTGATGCAGGATAATTCTAATTCAATAGGAAGACAACCTAACAACATAAAAGATTGATATAATTAAAATTGAGATGGCTGATGAAACATCCTTTAGGATGGCAGTAAATCACACCAATCCTTTGAAGTGGTATTTACTAATTGCCACTCTTTTGAGTGGCATTTATCTGAAAAACCCTTTTAAAACACTTCATACTTGATAATTGTTAGTGATATGCGAGGCAATCACAGGGATGATTGTATCACTCTTTATGTCTATGAACTTATGAATAAATGTTATTGTGTTCCTTGAATAAGTTGTCATTATAACGATTAGCAAGTGCGTGACTTGTTGGTGAAGCTCTTTACTTATATAGTACCATTTTAAAAGTATCCCCGGTCAAATGTCACTAGTGTCCCAACTAGTGACGTGAAGACTAGCACATGTATTGATTGATGGCCATGTTTCACCGGTCATAGATACGGGGATATCGAATCAATAATGTGGACACATGTTAAGAAACATGGTGTCGGACTCACTCACTTTGAGACACTATTAAGACTGTTATGTTTCTATGTACTATCAGTTTGTCTCAAGCAATGATGATGTATAATCCTTAGACCTAAGATTAGTATGGTTTCCTACAATGTATAATAGTATATTTAGGGGTTATCAAACGCTACTCTGTAACTGGATAGTTACAAAGGTAGCTTTTAGGTATACTATGAAGCATACAGAGGAATGTGACTGGACGGTTGGGATTTGCCCCTCCTACATAACGGGAGAGATATCTTTGGCCCCCTCGATATGGTTGGATAAAGGGAGTGTATGGCCATGCCAAAAGTGGTTGGAGAGTTTCAACTCGAGGATGACCCGTTAGTCGAGGCGCGGAGAGAAGCCATGTGGGGCTATGAGTATACTGGTGGCCCAAACCCACACCAAAGCCAGCAGCGGCAGAGGCTTAGAGATAGGTCTCTCTTCCACTTTGCTTGCATGTTAGCTTAAGATCCTTAAGATCATATTTGTTGGGATCCTTAGGATCTTTTTATTTGGATAGTTATGATTTGTTAGGCCTCTTTATTTAAGGAGAGATGACCAAGGAATAAAGAAAGCAAAAGTTAACTCTAATCTCGCATCTCCCTTCACCTCTTTCCAGTCTCCCATGCGCCCTTTACCCTACGCACCTTCTTTGACATCACGGCGTTGGGCGCAAGCCGGGGCCCAAGCCGCCCACCACCCATAGCTATCCTATTCGCTCCCTCCCAGAGGGGCGTCACATTATCACAATTATTTTATAGTGTTTAATAGCTCATTATTGTGCTCTCCTAGCATAAACTTTCGCATCTATTTGCCCTATTCTGGTTCCATGAATTCCCTTTTCAATCTTCTACTCTGGTTACCATTTACATCCTTGCACTTACGGCAACGTATCCGGTACACACAGGGCTTCCTGTGTACACACCGTGCACACCTACTAACAAAAGTCATGAAAAATTCTGAAAAAAATTGTAGATGTACTTCATAGATTACTCTACCTATGTATAAAGTTTCAAGATCAAATTCATTATATATCAAGAGTTACAAAAAAGAGAAAATTTTGACAAGTTTAATCTGTGAAGTACATCTACAATTTTTTTCAGAATTTTTCATGACTTTTGTTAGTTGGTGTGCATGGTGTGTACACGGAAAACCCTGTGTGCACAGGATATGTTGCCTTGCACTTACTTCCTACTAAGCTTTCTACTCTCTTTTTTTAATAAAAATTTACCTGCAAAAAGAGCACCCACGATAAAGCCAAGCCAATCCGGAGTTTCTTTGCATTGGCACCATTTGCTGCAATTGAAAAACAAGAAACATTGCACTGAATGCACATAAGTATGGACTATCAGTCGTACATCCAAGCTATTTGTGTCATGGACAGAAACATACCGCGTGTTTAAATCGCAATATCATTTAAAGAGCACCATAGCACATAAATTCTACTTATTACAGAAAAGAAAGAAGATGAGAAAAATAAAGCAATGCTCAGATTCCAATATTGGAATATTCAAATATTGAGAATGCTAGTTGTCATATTATTAAGCAGTAAGCACGTAACCTGAAGGATCACTGTCCATTTTTGGTAGAGTATACTACTATATGATAGCTATTATCGACAAAGTTCAGCAACAAGTTTAATAATTCTGGTTTATAAGGGATTCAAAACTTTAGTAAACATATAGTTTCATTTTCATTCACATGTCTATCTTTCATAATGCTCTGATATTAATTCCTTCTTGAATAAAGACAACAAATATGAAATAATTTAATCATAAAAAGTTGCAGCATTTGCGTTGGTGCTACAAAAAATGTCACCATTCATGTCTTTAGGTGTCTTTGATCAATGATCACATACTCAGAAAAGGACAGACTTTGCTTTACCTTTAACAAATGGTAAAATCAAATGCTTCTGTAGACCATCATCAAATTTCTTTGCAGAAGCACTTTGCTTTTTTCCTCCTTTCTTTACCTATCAAATACAGTCATATCTATAAACTGATAAGAAAACAGTTAGAAAAATGTGAAATTTATATACCTGGGCATCTGGGTTAACAGCAAGAGCAAGTATGGCACCAAGTGCTTCCGCAAATGAATCTCTAACTGATGATACATTATCTTCCAAGCCCTACAACATGGAATCAACTCATCAATAAATCAACATATTAAGCTCAAAAATTCACAGAAGCAACTGGCTTTCAGCTTGCACTAAACATGAGAAAAAAGGAGTAAACAATACCTTAACACAACAAGACATAGAAGTATCAAGTTCAGCCATCCCCAACCCAGGGCCACCTATATTAGCAAAGGCCTTCAAGCATCGTGCTGCTGCTACTCTGACAATGAATGATTTATCACTTATGCCTCCTCGCATGATTATGCGGAAAGCCTCCAAATAAGCTGCACCACTACCACCACCACCAGAGCCTTCCAATGCATTCTCAAGCAAGAAGAGTGCATCTTGTCTAACAAAGTCCTGACGTTTCATTTAAGAAAACTGTCAAAATTCCTTTTACAGGTAGAAAATGAAGCAGGAGGCATAAAATTTTCACCAAGTAGAAGAAGGCTGGACATCAGCAGCAACAGTTTTAAGAGCAAGATGGGCCTTTGGAGATGACAGAAAGCATGGAATAAAAATTTCCACAGGTAAATATATTTCAGATTTACAATAGGTTCCTCTATATTGTAGGAATCCTTGCTTTCAAAAACATAAAGAAATATTTTCCGTGTATTTTAATAAAGCTGCCGTGTTGAAGAGAAATAAAAATATTAACATGAATACCAAAAAAAACAGTTATATAATTTTCTATAGAGGACACCAGAACAAAAATGGAAAGAACAGTAAAGAAACTGCACAAAGAAGCACACAACCTCATGATACTTCATGAGTTTTGCCACAATGTTTGATGTTTCGATCAATCCTGCAGTAATCCTGCGCCCAAATAAGTGGTAAATTTCTCCCAGACATTGTGCTGCACCTGTTAGGAAATTGGGTTGTAGAACATTAGATAAACAAATAAAGAATTATCAAAATTAACAAGCAGACCACAAGATGTTATATCAGTATAGTCTGGCTTCTATAAGAAATAGAGGAAACATCAGCAGATTATTGCCCAAAGCACACGACAGGAAAATGATTACCTCATCATGCTGGTACAGTGGTACTCTTTCGGACAGGTAACCATAAAAAATAAGCACAGGTTCTTATCTGATAAAGGTAAGTGACACTGGGCACTGGAGGCTCTCTGCTCACTCTTAGAGGTTGTTTGGATGATCAGTTTGAGATTGAGGTTTTTCATAAACAAATAATGAAAGTGTTTTTAGCGAAAGTGATTTTGGTTTGTTGGCTCTAAGGATTGTATATATATAAAATATGTTAATTTTCATGTATTGTTTATTCCAGGTTTGCCAAAACTTCAACCCGAGGAGTTGAGAACCTAGCCCAAAAAAAAAGATAACACGTCCAGGTATGCTCAGGGCTCTCATGTACCAATCAAACCCTGGATTGAAATATTGAATACCTTAAAGCATTGACAGGTAAGAGCAATCAATTGAGCATTCATTTTCACACATTTGAGCCACCTAGTACATTCTTAATTATTCGTTGTGGTCGTAATGAGTTGAGACTTGAGAGCAACGGCCTGAGAACCCATGTGTTTGAGCTTTTCAGTACTTGATTGAATTGAATCAAGACTTATGAGCTTATTCAAGGGCTGTCACTATCACCTATACAGCTCAGGAAGGCCGCTGATCTCCATTGTTGGAGGTTATCGGTAGGTCTACCACCCTACTATGCCACTTGGAAACTTATGTGTTGGTCGTGTTGAAAAAATAGCACTTGTATTTTGCGGAATAACACTAATTTGCATGCCATTGCTCTTTTCTGTTAATTGAAGCGTGTATAGGTAATATTTTAGCACATGTTTGGCGCAGCTTGAGCTTCCCCAAGATGCTAGCATATGGGGGCTTATCAGAGGGAAGCCCTTAAAATCTAGCTTATTGCAGAAGCCGGATAAGTTTTTACTTAGCAAGAGAAAATAGGCTTATGCTTATACACAAAAACTCCCTAAAATATTTTTCCTCACTTTGAACTATTCTCTTGTCCCCCCTGTTTCTAATTGAACAAGCATGACATAATCACGAGGGACAGTACCAACAGGCAAAGGCGGCGATGGCTTCAATGGACAAAGGAGGAGGAGGCTTAAAGCAACAACAGTCACTTCGACAGGTGAATCAAGTTAAGGCGGCAATGGTGGTGACTTCAAACTAACGCGTCGCAGCTTTGAGTGATGGCGTCTCAACAGATGTGAATCCATTGGCCCAAACACAAAAAAAGCGACAGCAACGGCTTCGTGCGAACCAGTCGTGGTTCAGCAACAACAAATGATGCATTGTAGGAGTGCATCATGCAAGCTTATTTTTTCAAGATTAGCCAACTTATCTGACACATATCCGCTTAGCCATAGTTTAAATCCTACACAATTGTGTGACTAGGCCCTACAATATTTACATTTGAAGATAGAATTGTATTCATTGTAACATTTATAAGATGTATTTGTTATACAACTGTAACACCTCTAGTAAATTTTTTTTTAATCTGCACCATTATATTCCATTCTTTCTTACTTGACGTCCTAGAATTCATGTCGTCCAACTTTCTAAAGATTGATCACCAATATTCTAAAGATTGATCACCAATAGGCTTAAAACTATCTAGATTGATTATATGCAAATTATATCAATAGATTTGTCGTTAAAAATAATTTCATAATATTATAATTTTATTAGATGTGAAGTTATAAAAAGTAATGATCAAAATCGCATTTCATAGGCTGTGAAAAGTCAAAAACTAAAAAAGAACGGAAGGAGTAACAAGGTTCCACCAAATATCCTTCTCTTTTTCAATCAACATTTTCAACTAATGCCAGATTTCTAGAATTATTTTTCTGGTTTAAGAATTACCTTAATCAAGGATATGTACGACGATGTGGTGACTAATGTAAGAATATGTGATAGCTATACCACTGGCTTTCCTATTAAGATATGACTACATCAAGAGTCAGCATTGAGCCCATATATTTTTGCCCTAGTGATGGATGAAAGTCACGCGGGAGTCACACGGGGCATACAAGGAGAGATTCCTTGATGTATGCTTTTTGCTGACGATGTGGTGCTAATTGATAAGAGTAGGATAGGTATTGATAGAAAACTTGAGTTATGGAGGAAGACTTTAGAATCAAACGGTTTTAGACTTAGTAGGACTAAAACTGAGTATATGAGGTGTGTTTTCAGCGGCGTCGTGGCAGGTGATGGAAATATTAGTCTGGATGGAAAAGTAGTGGCCAAGAAGGAAACTTTTCAATATTTGGGATCGATGCAATAGAGTGACAGCAAGATTGATGAAGATGTGAGCCACAGGATACAAACGGGGTGGTTAAAATGGGGCCAAGCATCAGATGTCCTATGTGATAGAAAAGTCCCTAAAAGTTAAAGGGTAAATTCTATAGGACAACAATTAGACCTGCAATATTGTATGGAGCGGAGTGTTGGGCAACAAAAAGATATGTATAGAAGATGAGCGTAGCAGAGATGCGGATGTTGCGGTGGATCTATGGTCATACAAGATGAGATCGAATCCGCAATGATGATACAAGTGATAGGGTTGGGATAGCAGCAATTGAAGAAAAGCTTGTTCGAAATCGTCTGAGATGGTTTGGACATCTCCAACGGAGGCCTCCTGAAGCACCGGTGTGTAGTGGAATTTTAAGTCATCGCGAAAACATAAGAGGCAAAGGTCGACCAATACTAACATGAGAAGAAGCAGTTAAAAGAGACTTGCGGGATTGGAACATTCCCAAAGATTTGGGGTTGGATAGGAGTGCATGGAAGTTAGCGATCCACGTACCGGAACCATGACCCAAGATCGAAGGTTTAAGGGTTTTATTGACTTTGATTGGGTTTCTTTCCTAATCTACCCCCAACATGTTTGGGACAAAATATTTGGTTGTTGTTGTTGTAAGGATTATCAGCAGAATCATGATCTTTTGTGACAATTAAAAACCGTCAGAAATATTGCGGTGCCTTTTCATCAGTTGTTTACACACACACACACATAGTTGTTTAAATTTCTAAATAGATGAGTTACAATTTCCAACATGTTTCAAATAAGTCAAGAAATCTAGCCAATATGAAATACAATTCCTGACCTGCACATGCCATGGGATCCGTTCTTTTTCCATCTACCAACCACCCCTGCAAGGTACTTGCTCTTGAGTATACAGATATTGCGTCACCTTTCTCAATTATTCGCCCCATTGCTGATGACGCCAAGCGCCGAACAGGGCGGCGAGCCCCAAGGACAAGCAAGGATTGGAGAGCATCCTCGCATTTCCTTTGCCAAAGCTGTATGGTCTCCTGAATAGCAACACCAAAACACACAATTCAAAATCAGGGTTACCAAGCCGACCTTCCATTCATGAACAGAGGCTGCATATTACCACTTCTTAGGTAAACATAACCAAGGAACGAACTTCCTTAAGGTGGCTCGTGCATTACAAGTTTGATCGCTAAGTTGGCCCATGCAGGCAGGAAGAGAGGCGCTAGTGTTTGCTAAATTCTGAACACTTTTAGAATATATCTTTTCTCGGTTTTGGATAATTTTGAAAATGGGCGCCAATCATGAAGCCTTTTTTCACTTCTTCTGCCCTCTCCACTGCAGCTAAACCCAACCACATAACTAGAGCAAGTTGTTTGTTCAATTTTGGTCTAATAATTTTCCACAACCCCATCCCCCAGGTGATGCGCCAACTCAGCAACTGGAAGACACTAGTGCTTTGCAAGGACACCAAACTATTGAGCGAATACCTAAACCACTTTACGCGATTCAAGCAGATCACGGCACAGAAACACCATTGGCAACTCGCCAGAGATCCATCCAGTGAGCTCGCACGGCAACAGGATACGGCATAGGCATTGCTATAGGAGGGAGGGATCCAGACAGTGAGATCTGGGTCTAGGAGTGGGAGAGGAGGGGAGGGCGCGACCTTGGGGGCCTCGTCAAGGGCGGATGAGAGCTCGGAGAGGAGGTCGAAGCAGAGGAGCGCGTCGGGGGGCTTCTGCCTGGCCGACGCCACCACGGACTCCAGCTGCGCCACCAGCGCGCCGAACCGCGACAGCGGGATGGGCTCGCCACCTACGCCTCCGCTGCCGACGCCACCGCCCTTGGCCATGAGTGGTGGGGGTGGGGAAGGAGGGAGCGGGGTGGGCGTGCGATTTCGGGCTTTCCGGTTCGAGTGAGATGAGATCTGGACGTGCCGCGCGCTGGGATGCTGTGCTGATTTGCGATCTGCGTCCGGCTCACCCGGACGATGAGACGGTGAAAACGGTTTTTTTTTCCCCTCGACAGGTCCACGATTGCAGACGCAGAGGATCCGCGTCCCGGATAGCCAATCGGGCCGCCCAGTCTATTTAACAGTCTATTTAGGCAGAATCCGCTAAAACACGACTAGCCAGCGTGTTGTACCATATTGAGATCATAATCCAAACATAGTCTAGGTAACTCTTATGCTATGTCATGTTAGCACGGATACTTGTGGGTCGTACCGTGCCTAGTCTGGTCCATTTGGCAACAAAATATTCAAAAAATTTGAAAAAATGTAATTAAAAAGGTATAAATGGGCTCTGTCGTGCCATGCTAAACATGGCGAACGGACGTGCTGTGCCAAGCCAGCATGCTGGGCCGAGGCTACAACCCAAGCATAACTCATCCTATTGGTTCGTGCCGACATAGCCCATTTATAGTTAGACCGTATTATGCCTGGGTCGTGCCCACAGTCTCATGTCGTGGGCTGCCAAGGTGGCACACCCTATCTAGCTATCTCTAATACACGATAACTCCTAACCTTAGATAAACATTGTTTCCTTATACGACCGTCTAGACGTTATGCATAGCCTCGCTGAACTAGGCGTTGTACCCATGTAGGTTGTCATCAGTAATCCAAAGTGGGTCGAAGTAGCTCTAGGAACGCAAGGCGTGGTGATTTGCTAGGTCAAGGTTAGGATTCGATGGTACAGGTAGTTGATTCGATGATCAGTACTAGAGCGATGAGAGATGCAGATGGAGAGAAATAGAGGGAGAGGAGAGGAGAAGGAAGGAGATGTAAGTGCAGTGACAATTGTGACGCTCTACATGCTTGAGGCGACGGCCATGGAAGAGCATCGGGCTGCGACGACGACAATGGAACAGGTTGGATGCTACATGTTGCCCTAGTTGCTGAAAGTCTTTGCTGATCAGCTGGTCTTGCTAGGCCATACAGTGTTATAAAACGTTGGGCACTAGGTTTTCCTCCACTCCCGCAATTTGGAAACGCATTGTATCTCGCCCCAACGATTAGCGACAGGCTCTCTGTCGCAATTTCAAATTGCGACAGGTGTGTAGAACTGTCATTTTTATTTTCGGCATATTATTTCTGTAATTTTTCATTAAATATATATTATTTTAAACAAAAATTCGACAAGTAGGCATGCTTTTTTCCCATTCCTTCTTCTGGCTTTTCTTCTTATTGAGGTATATTTGATATCATAAATATGCTTTTGTCTTGATGTCTACCGGTTGATTCAACCGCATAGGCGGAGCTTAGACGGGCTAGGCGACCACCCTCCATCCGCCTTTCGCCTAGCGCCTACGAGAACACTGTAGGTAAGTGTGTATTGTCACACTTTTCATGAAAAAAATTAGCACTACAAGTGTGACAAAAGTTTAGTAAAAAACTAAGTTTATAATGCATGGGACATGAGGCTAAGAAATTTTGGCAAGCCACGGTTGTGGTAACGAATCGAACACCTACCTAAGAATCTATAGCACGCCTAAACTTAGGTGTATCAAAGTTAGCTTCAAAGCAAATAACCCGTCATCACAAAAATTGCATGAAAAATCAAAAACATCTTATTCACGCCAATAGAGGGAAATCTATGGTTAAGGATATTGAACGGTAAGAACTGAAGTCTCAAACATTCAAAAAATGAGATGTGAATATTCCAAATTTTAAAATTGGATTGTTTTTCTTGTACTTCCAAATAGGAATATTTGCTTCTCTTTGTCCAAAACAATCAGCCTTTTGTCTCCATACGTTCTCCAACATTCAACTTTGACCAGAATTGTTTACTACTATATTACTAAAAAATATAAATATCTAACGCTTTGAATTTAGGGAGATTTAGATATTTGCCACTCTTCAATTTCAAACTTCGACGCCATGTACAAATCATGCCACTGGAGTGGCATTTTTTGTACATGGCGTCGAATTTTCACGTTGAAGGGTGGCAAATATCCAATTAATTCTTGAATTTTTTATGACATCAAGAGCTAACTCAAGAGTTAAAATAGCTAAGAATCAACTACCTTGTGTTCTTTGGAATCTATCTTGCTACCTGTGGCACCTATGAACTAAGCAATCTCTTTGAGATGTAAGCTGTGCCTTCCTTGTTAGTTTTATGAGTTCAACTAGTAAATTTGATCAAAAAAATACTTATGTAACTCAACTAGTAAATTTGATCAAAAAAATACTTATGTAACAGAGATTATTTTATTACAGGAGATTATTCTGCCATGATTAGTATTGAATCGGCATTAATTTGAATGGAAGTGTTCTCCATGTGATCTTTTTGATCTTTGTGTTTTGGTTTGGTATCTGCTGGGTCAGGTTGCTACTGGAATTAGATATCAGTGTGAAATAGCATGAAATTTTCCTTCTAATAAATTATTTTAATGAATTAATTTACTAATATTTTTATTAGTGCCACCTGAGATGGCTGTAAATGTGATTGTTTTTTATCAAAAAAAAAGACAGATAAAGAAATGCCTGTAAAAATAAATATTTCTAACCAAGAAAAATGTTTTTATTGTATGAATATGTGATTTGTAAATCATGCCTGGTCTTAATTTTGTGTTGATCGTGGGATTTGGTATGAAGATGCCTGCTGCAGGATCATATGACAATGATGCAGCTTTTTATTACACAAGAGACCAAAGCTGCAATGAATCTGAGCCAAGCTTTGTTACAATCAAGCAGAACAATGTTTCAAACTCCAGCTCAGTGGCCAAAATCAAAGTAGTGGTATGTCTTTGTGTCACATCAAAATGTAGTCATAACTAATTACTCTGCACATGCAATTAACAATGCTGAAACATCTAGTGTATTGCAAGTCTGCAGTTTGTTGTACAACTTGCTGCAAAATTTGCTCAGGCTACTCTTTCTTTTGGGTAATGCAGGTGAGGAAAAGGCCTTTAAATAAGAAGGAAATATCTCGAAAGGAAGAGGATCAATAGACGCACATTCCAATTCTGTGGAGACCCGGATTAACCAAATCCGGACCCTCTGTGTTTCAACCGCGCTAGTCCAGGAACAGCTAGCGCACAAATCATCTGATGATGATAACACAGACATATCATAAAGTAAACAACAGTAATAAACAAAAGAGTGTAACAACATCATCACATTATTACAAGTATGGAGCCTTACGGCTTAAGTGAAAATGTAGCAGCGGAAATGTAGAACAAAAAGAGCCAATCAGTATGCCCACAGGCAACCGACTGGGGTACGCTCCCTAGAAGATCGAGTCGTCCTCCTCATCATAGTCTTCACCACAGATGTCGAACGGTGGAATGCCAGCTCTGATCTCTTCATCTGCTTTATGGAATAAGCAGCCCCGCGATGAAATGCGAGGGTGAGTATGCAACATACTCGCAAGTCTCGGAAACTTAATGCAAGCAACTAAATGCATGGCTTGAACAAAGGAAGCATATAGGGTTCATTTGCATAAAGCGAAATTGAAATTTAAATACAAGTAATAATTTCATAAAGCAGCATTTAACAAAATGTCAATAGCATAAATAATTAAACTTGAAGTATAACAATTTTCCAGGTTTCAACTACCTGGTTGGCTCTAGCCGCCAAACTAAAACCCGGGAGCTCTAGCCGCTCGCGGATTCCCAACCACATTTTTCATTTTAAACCAAATCATCATTTTTCCATTTAAAACCAAAACCGGAAAATCTACTATGTGAAAGCTGCCCACGCTTGCCCTTATCCGTAAACACGGCTACTCAAGTAGTTTTAAGACTCTGCAGAGTGGTACACTTTACCCACACGACATGATCAACCCTTTGCGCCATGCAATTAACACACTTCCTTTGGTCAGCCGGCAGGAGATCATGACAAGGCCTTTCCAATGCACATACCGCTACCGACTTCACCCGCTAAGGTTTCGCTCACACCCCTTGCGCCTTGCAAGTGTCATCTCGACAAACTCGCATGAAATTTCATGGCGAAGTCAAATAACGATACATGCAAATTACTTAGCCAGGTCGTACCCATATAGACATGTGGTTGTACTGTATAGCATAGCCCAAGGTAACACACGACCGGTCCTTAATTGACTAGGGCGGACAATCACATTCCAAAAATTTTGTGCATCCCGCACCCGCCATTCAACCAATTCCACCCCGGTCTAAATCATTTTTCACTTTTAATTTCAAATTAATACCGGCAACACCAATTGCCATAATTTTCATAATTCATTTTGAATCAAGAATGAAATCATTTCCATAATGGTAAGGTACCGACGTGATTAAGCATGGCTAAGCATCTTTCTACCGTCCCATAACAAAATGATTACCATTTATTACAGTAATTAGTTTTCCTAAGGTGTCAAAGGTTGTCAAGTTGAATATCAATGTGGCATAACAAGGTTGGAATATAGCTAAGCATTAAAACAGTATTTAAAGTATGATACGCACATAATAAGCATGCAATAATTTAAAGCAAAGTAATATTTTCATAAACTTGGGTTCAATATGGTCAAGGGAGACTTACCTTCACCCTCTCCCGCTGCTGCTACCTCCGCTGGACGCTCCTCTCGCTCAACCGATGCGTCGTCTACACGCGAAACACGCAAATCGAGGCAAGAAATAAATAAAACAGAAATAAATAAAATCCAAAAATTCATAAAAATAACACCAACAGATAGATCTTGATTTTATATGAATTTAGAAATTTGAATCGTTCGAATCGGAGTTCAAACGAAGGAGAACAGGCCTCCGAAGTTTAAATGGGAGAGAAAAGCAGGAATAAATTAAAGTGACACGTGTCAGCATGTGATTGGCTGAGATTCGGATTTTCGGAATTAAATCGGGAAAGGAATAAGTTCAGGCGCTGACATGCGGGGCCCTTGTGTCATAGGCTCGGTCTACGTGCACCAGGTTCACGGCCTACTGTCGACTTGGCTGACACGCAAGTGTGTGGTGGTGACATGGTGCAGACGTGGCGAACACATGGCCTACACGTGGCGTGAACGTGGCTGCTGACGGGGCACAACCACAGCGAAATAGTGTTGACGTGGCGCCGAGGTGACAATGACATGGCGCCACGCGGCGATGATGTGGCGGCCACATGGCTTGCATGTGAGCCACGCGGATCTAGCACCTGCGGTGGAGGCGACGTGGCGCTTACGCGGCATACACATGGCGACACGGGGCAACTCCGTGGGAGATGACAAGGCAGACGGCTCGGGAAGGCTTACCGAGTATACGTGGTGCAGATCAAGACCGTTGAAGGCCGATCGGACGGACGGCGTTGAAGGAGGAAGACGACGGTGAGTGGCGGCGCTGGTTCGACGGAGCTGGAGACGACGACGTGTGAACCGGCGAAATAGCAACGGATGGAGCAGAAGAATTAGTGATTCGGGAAGATCTTGAAGAGGTGAACTCGGCGGTGCCTAAAACTATGGCGGAGACTCACCGACGGCGGAGAAAAGCAGACTGCGTCTTCGGCGATGAGAGAGGAGGGGAAAGAGGCGGCGCGAGGTGGAGAGTGCAGCACGCGAACCGGAGAAGGCTTAAATAGCCTAGGGTTGCGTGTAGAGGCGCGGAAATAAAGGTTGGTCGTGCGGCGCTACTGTTACGGCGGCGGCGGCTGCGGTAGGGTTAGGGCTTGCACTGTGGGTGGCGGCGCCATTGTGGACCGTAGGATCGACGATCGACGGTAGATGGCGGGTCGGTGGTTAGGGTTTCGGTTTGATGGGCTGAGGGTGCGGAGCACAGTGATGGGCCGCGGGATGAACAGTGAAGTTGGCCCACCCGGAGGAAAAAGAATTTAAATAAAATTTCTGAATAAAATAAATATCAGAACTCTGAATAGACTTCAAATAATTCAAATAAATAGCGAATAAATTCGGAAAAATCCCCAAAAATACAGAAAAATCCAATGAAGCACAAGGAACCCAATAAAAATAAGGAATAATTAATTTGAGTTATATTTTAATCATATTAAATCCTTTTTAAATTCTAAAAATTCAAATTAAGCTAAATTTGATTCAAATAAATTACCACGATTCGGATTTTTGAAATTCAAGTCCAAGAAATTGAAAAATGGAATGTTACAAATTCCCTCAATGTATACGAGACAAAGCTCAAGGTGACCAAGTGAGCATTACCTGTTACGATATTCTAGACTAATTTGTGTTTGATAACCAACTGTTGTTGACAGGTTGAGGAAGTTCGATTAGAAATTGTAGAAAGTTCTTAGACTGATGTTCTAGATTTTTTTTACAGAATATAACGAATGTATTATAAATGTTAGCAGTATGTCTGTGGTGGTATTGTAGTAAGATGGGAGCTTTGACTGGTATATTACTGAAGTGATACTGTTGCAGTGCTTTGGCGCTAGTTTTATTTCTTAAAACTATCTGAAGATTTACTAAGCTTGTGAACAACATGGCAAAATGTTTGCATTTAGTTGGAAGGTAATTTGGTTATGGAGTAATTGTTAGACACTATCCTATATTGCCTTATATAGATATTGCTAGTATCCCGTATTGCCTTGTATAGAGATTGCTAATATCCTGTATTGCCTTGTATATAGATTGCTAGTATCCTAGTTTGCTTTGTATAGGTATTGCCTTGTATAGGTTTTCTTCTTGTATCCTCACATACGTGTATATATTCTGGCCTATTAGCCTCATGATCAATACAAGTGCTATTCATAATATGGTATCAGAGCAAGGTTTAGAGTTAGGGTTATATTCTAGCCTATTGGCCTCATGATCAATACAAGTGCTATTCATAACAATAATAATCCATGTCCATAAATTGACGTATCCAGTTGTAATATTGGAATATAGCTAACTAGGGTACTGGGATCCAGTCCTGACTGTTGAACAATTGGACACTCTGGTTTTTTGAAGCACGAAACAAATTGGACACTCTGGTTCTCAGAAGTTGGTCTGAGAATTCAAGGTGCAACTATATCCATTGTACTTTGTTTGTTATAACGGAAATTATGCTTTGAATTGAATCGTGCTGCAATAGCATTTCAATCGAAATCATGTGGAAGAAATAACTAAAATGCCTTAGCCTTTGTGATATAGCGTGGCACCATGGTTGTATCTTGTAAATGTCTCATTTTGCTCTGCCTTCTCCTTACTTCCTGTGAAAAACGATCACTTTCCTTTGCTGTACTCGATGCACAGTTGCACACTAAGAATATAACCATATCTAGCGCCTATTCAACATGGAGTTACTGACATCACATAAATAATGGGAGAGCTCAACACAATTGGTTCTTGCTTCAGATGACCTCATGGCTCTTAATTTGTCACCAGAGAAGTGTTGTGATTTGTCACTGTTCCTGTTTGTATCTTTGTGTAGAATTGTTTACCAATAATAATAGCTACCTAAAAACTAATGGATGCTTGTTCCACAGGTTGACTTAACAGAGTATGTAGAGAGACACGAGTTAGTGTTTGATGCTGTTTTGGATGATGATGTTTCGAACGATGAGGTCAGTCGACCATTCAAACATGATTTTAATTATATAATTTGGTGAAGTGAGTCCTAATATTTGATTTTTCCATTTAAGGTTTACCGTGAAACAGTGGAGCCCATTGTTCCTGCTATTTTCCAGCGAACAAAGGCAACATGTTTTGCCTATGGGCAGACAGGCGAGTTTGTCTGTTTTGCTTATACTGATTTATGATTTAATCACCAACAAATAGATGTTTTATCTCATTCATTTAATAGTTTATCATTTTTAGGAAAAAAATAAATAAACATATGCTCTTTGCAAGTAGTAAACCTCACTGTACTACTTTGGTTTGGTTATGTGTACACAGTACACATGTCCTTGTTAGTGTGAAGTAGAATCACGCTAACCTGTCCTAACATTTCAGTGCTGGATCTGTTTCAGGTAGTGGAAAGACATATACAATGCAACCACTGCCACTTAAAGCCTCCCGGGATATTTTGAGCTTAATGCATTACACATACAGAAACCAAGGCTTTCAATTGTTTGTCAGCTTCTTTGAGATCTACGGTGGAAAGCTTTTTGATCTTCTTAATCAGAAGAGGTCTCTAGATTTTCTATATTTTACCTGTAAGTTATTTTCTTGATATAAAATGCCAAACCTTTATTCTCTGTGTAGGAAACTTTGCATGAGGGAGGATGGTAAACAACAAGTGTGCATTGTGGGCTTACAAGAATACACAGTTTCAGATTTTTTTTTTTTTGGAACCAAGGGCAGGAGCTCTGCCATTCATTATAGAAGAAGCGAAACGGTAACAAACCTCCGAAGAGGAAATACGGAGAAAGGACCAACAATCACTACCGAGATGATCACGAGCAGACCGCTGCCACCGAAACCATCCAAACCCGAAATAAAGGGGTTCAACGCTAAGCCAATTGTGGAAGCACAACACCAACATCGACACAACACCATAGGACTCACAGTTTCAGATGTTGAAATGATAAGGGAGCTCATAGAGAGGGGTAATGCTTGCAGAAGCACAGGAACAACTGGTGCCAATGAGGAGTCCTCCAGATCTCATGCAATTCTTCAGCTTGTTATAAAAAAGCTCATTGAGGGTAAGGAATCGAAGCCTTCTCGAGTTGTTGGTAAGTTATCCTTCATTGATCTTGCTGGCAGTGAGCGCGGTGCAGATACCACAGATAATGATAAGCAAACAAGGTCCTGCCTAATATGCTTCTTCCTTATTGTTGCAAAGATAAGAGTATTCTGATTTTCTTTGTTTTCTTTATACATCACTGTATTTGATTGTTTAGAATTGAAGGCGCTGAGATCAACAAAAGTCTGCTTGCTCTAAAGGAATGTATCAGAGCTCTTGACAATGATCAAGTTCATATTCCTTTCAGAGGAAGTGAACTAACAGAAGTATTGAGAGATTCTTTTATTGGGAACTCACGGACTATGATGATCTCCTGCGTTTCTCCAAATTCAGGCTCATGTGAACATACACTAAGGGCCTGTTTGTTTTAACTTTTGATTCTGAATTCTGATCCCAAAAGCAGAATCAAAAACAAACATTCTAATTCTAGAATCCGATTCTCACAATCCAGCCCACTCATATACATTAGAATCCACAATCCACTTCATAGGTGCTTTTGGATTCCAGCTTTTGGAGAATCAGCTTCTCTACAATCACAATCTAGAATCAGCTTTTAGAGAATCCAAAGCTGAAACAAACATACCCTAAATACACTGAGATACGCTGACAGGTGATGTGGCAGTTCAACTTGGTATTTTATAAAGAATTTAACTATATTGGAATATTGCAATTTACAACACAAGTCTTTGGTCACCTTGAGCAGAGTTAAAAGCCTTTCAAAAGGAAGCTCCAAAAAGGATGCACTACCAGCATCCTTAAATACGAGAGAATCAAGTCCTGGCACGCCTCCTTTATCAAATCTTGACTACAGCCATGATGCTGCTGGCGGCCTCCAGAGATTTGGGTCCAAGAAAATTGCGCAAGATGATTCTCTGTCTTCTAATATAGACCGTATTCCTAGTGGGAGGGAAGTTCTGCATGGGCCATCATCATATTCCAATCACATTAGGGAACCCTCAAGGAGTTCCTTGAGGGGAAGCGACAACGATTTATCAGAAGAGGGATCTGAGCAAGAGAAACCCGCACAGAGAATCAAAGGAACCGTGCCAAATTTATACTCATCTGCAACGATGGATGGAATGAGAAAAACTAGTTCTGAAATGCAGTGGAAAAACATTCCTGAAGTACATGCTAATGGCCTTGATGCAGATGATGGCCTCAATGCCCTCTTGAAGGTTTGAATACTTAGAAATTTTGCTTTCTATTTGATTTCTGGAGTTTATACAGCTAGAGCTATTGCCCAACACTGTGGTAATGACGTAGTTGCAAACTTGCAACTAGCTTTATGCTAGAATTCTGAAATCTCATGCATCTCTGTATAATCTTTTGTACGCGATGCTTGGCTTAGATCCTGCTGCTGCTGCTCTACTTCAATGAAGCTGTGTGTTGAATACCAGGTCTCACCGCAACTTTTTGAACTATGTTGTTTTCCTCAAATCAGGAGGAAGAAGATCTGGTCATGGCTCATCGTGAACAAGTGGAGGACACCATTAACATTCTTCGAGAGGTATGTGTAATGATGCAGTTTACATACCTTTAGTTCTCAGATATATGACTCAATAATATGATAATATGTAAATTTGTTTATACAGGAGATGAGACTGTTAGAGGAAGCAGACCAACCAGGCAGTCAGTTAGATGAGTACATGACAAGAATGAATGTCATAATAACCAAAAAAGCTGCTGGTCTAATGAACTTGCAGGCACGCTTGGCACATTTTCAGCAGCGCCTTCCTGAGAAGAATGTTCTTGTAACCCCACTTGGCTTGTGAACCTTATCTTCAGGCATGGTTACTTAATCTGATGTTCTAACAGACATGCAGACATGTCAGCACTAAAGGCTACTGGCCGACACGCCGAGCCTAGAGAGCCTACAGATCTGATATGTAAATTGCAAGGCACTTCGGCTGCTCCATTTGTCACACAGGTTCTGCTTATTTCCTCGGGCGAATCGGTAACTTTGGCATGAGTGCTTGTACATATACAAGTGTGATTCTTTTGTTAGATACGTCTGTATCATTTCACTACAGGGACAACTATATTCTTCAGTGATGTTTTGTAAATTGCGACTACAAAATAAGCAAGTGATCAACAGCACACAGGCCAAGTGCCTAGATGACTGGAACGTACATAAAAACTTCGTATAGTTTACGAGCTCAGCGGCTTGTTTGGGCTACGATGTAAAATTGATGCTACGATTTTGCACGTCCATTGTTATGCGTGATGCCATTTTTGTTTTAGCGTCAAATTTGATTGCGGTGCTGCAGTGAAATTTGGTCTCTTTAGCTGAATGGAAACGATTGTGCTTGTAAATTATAGGTGGTTGATATTATTTGTGTGCCTTAATGTCGGCTTCGATATACTTGGTTCATGGTGTGTGATATAGATTCTTTTGGATTTGCACATGGTGATTCTAGTTTGGACAGTTGCCGGTCGTACACTCGTACTCTGGTACATTTCTGCAGTCCCAAGTTTTGTCACTGGGAATCTCATGGTTAAGGCCTGGTTGAATGAGCGGGAATTCTTTAAAAGGTTTAGGGATTTAGTTTAAATTTAAACTAGATTCTAAAATATTCCAATGAAATACCTCTGATCCAAACATCCTCTAGCCTTTTGATCTTTGAAGAAGCAGTTTTTAAAATGTGCAGATTGATCATATCAGAATAATACAAAACACTTTCTTTAAAGTTGTACTTCATAACTTTTACAAATAGTAACGCAGGAACATGCACTTGTCATGTGCGTGCTCGATTTGTTTCTACAAATATACTTTGGTAAAAACTCACGATCAAAGTTTCATTTCAGAGACACGACAAAACTGCAAAAAATATATCAATAATTTATGGAGCATTTCCTACGGAATCAAAGCGATCATTATTTTAGTTCACGAAGTGGTCAATTAAGGTCCTATTTGGGGAGCATAATTTTGAAAAATTGCTTTTAGTTTGTTGGGCTATAAAGCACCAGAATTTGGGTTGTGACTTTTCTTGTTATCTTTGTTTGGCAAACTAGTCATTCTGTAATTGTAGCTTTTGGGGGTCAACCGAGTGAGGAGGTAACAACATAGCGAAGTACAACGGCGTCCGAGTGGGGAGGTGACGTGGAGGCGGCGAGGCGGGGTGGCGGAGATCGAGAAGGCAGAACGACCGAGGTAGGAAGTGGTCAAGCCAAGCCACAGCTGAAAAGTTCCTCCTCAACAGCTTCAGTTTTTAGGGGTGCTTCTGCTGTGGCTTAGCTTTCCAGCTGCTTTATAGCCATGCTGTTTGGGGGCCTAAATCACTCAGTTTCTAGGCCGATTTTAGGGGTCAGTGAGCAGTAATTGTGTGTGTGTGTGTTTTTTGTTTCCTAAAAGGATTAGGCCGTGTCTGGAGCACGAGAATTCCACAGAATTTATACAAAAATTTTACGTTAAATATATTTTAATTTCTATAGGAATCGAAAACAGCTAGATCACAACGGCCCCACATGTCACTGCGGGCGGAAGGAATCGCCGACACGGGCATAGATTTTAATAGAGAAAGCAAATTTTTTTCAGAAACACCTAAAAAAGAAACAAAATTGTCATAATTTATAAAAATCATAAAAACTTGATTATGATCCTTTTTTCGGTAGCTAAGGCATATGCTCATGACCCTTCTAACAAATTTTAAAGAATTTACAAATTTAGTAACTCAATTAAATCAGCGAACTTGCTTTAAGCACGACAGTAGCACCGTCAGATTTTTTAAAAATCGTAAAAGTTTTATCACTATTTGATTTTTTATGGTAGCATAGGCATACTCTTAGTACCCTTCTAAAAATTTTTCAATAATTTATAAATTTAGTAGCTTAATTAAATTAGTGAAGTTGCTTTAAATATATTAGTAGTATCACCAGAATTTCTAAAAATTACACAAGTTTGATAATGATGTGAATTTTTATAGTAGGCTAGGCATGCTTTGAGGATCATTATTAAAAAGTTTCAAAAATTTATAGCATGATTTAATAGCCCAACTAAATAAACGAAGTTTATCATCCTCTCTTGCTTGGAAAAAAGGGGAAAGGGAACAGGGATTTGAAGCCAAAACCCACCGTTAGCCAGTGAACCTGCAAGCAAACTGAGCTAAACAACACACATAAAATGAGATGGACGATAAATATATAAAGTCATATAGATTTTACGATAGTAACTATAGTAAAGATGAAAATAGGGCATGTGGCAGGCATCTCGCTGTCCCCATCAATTTTTACTATATAAAACATGGATTTTTTCTGTGTTATTTTATCAAAATTATTCACATTTACCACTACTATTTAATTTCTCATCTTTGTCACTGTTTTTTAATTATCCATATTTACTACTGTTAGTGCTCTCTGTAAATAAATTTTTTATCGTAAATTGAGTTTCTGTTGTAACGTACGGATACGGGATACGTAGCTAGAATAGAGTTTTATACGGGGCTGCCCTCGAAGTGGACTTTAGTCTAAAAAAAGAAGTGGTGCCTTGCCGTATTATCCGCGGGGTGAGGGCGCTCACCGTCACAGCGACGACGAGGGATTCCGTGCTCTCCTCCTCCACCCTACCCAATACCCATGTCCTCTGCCTTCTGCCTAGCCCCTCCCCCTCCACGGCTCCCATGCTCTAGGTTCAGGCTCCCGCCTCCTTGCTTGTCCTCCTCCCCCGCCGCCGCCGAGGACGACGAGAGGCCATTGCTCGGCTTCGGACCTCGCAAGGCGGTTCCCACCAAGGTAGGGCACAAACGAAGAACTCCTCGATTCGGCTGCTCGATTTTGTTTCTGCGTACTGGTCGCGTCGCTGCCTGCCCCTAATTGCCGCGAGATATTTGGGCATTTGCCACTTTAAACATGTGGCTTCGTAAATTTGCTACTGGACCCACGTTTCATTGACTCAGATAATCTCATATATCATTGGCTCAAGTGGTATCATAATCTAAAGAGCCAATCTTTAAAGTGGCAAATAATGCGGCTGCCAAGCCTTGGATAGGAAGTACAGTGCTCGATTTTGTGGTCTGCCGGTAAACATTGGGGGAAAAGAGCCGTCGATTTGGTGAACTGTTTTAAATCATGGCTCCGGTTTTATTTGTAGTTGGAATTAATGATTGATTCGTTAGCTTGTTTGCGCGTGCTATGCTCACTAGGTAGCTGCAGATTGTTTGAAGCCAGATTGTTTGAAGCCAAACTTGTTCGGTTAGATGGATGGATCTAGTTAGATTTCCGAGCTGCAACATTGCTCGCCAACTGCCCAATCTAAATGCCATCAATCTGTTCTGTTCTTGTTAGAATGGCGTGATGCGTGCAATAATTTGAGACTTTTTTCTTTCCTCGCTCTTGTTGGAACGTTTAGGGACGGAGATTGGTGCTCACCTCGTGCTTCAGGCAGGGACAAGATGGGTCGACAACATCTGAGGATGTGGCCGCCTTCAAGTACATTGAGCGGTCAGAGAGCTCTAAAGGCACAGAGGCAAAGGAGGAAGAGAGGGAAAGCTTCACGGGGGAAGAGGAGTGGAATTACAAGGAGGGGGATTGGTCTGTTAGAGTGCAAAAGGTAAGACTGATTTATTTGCAGGCTTCCAGGTTCTTTGTCTTTTTAGCAATAGTAGTTTCATTAATAGAATATGCTAGTTGGATATTGCAAAAAGAAAGCAACATTGCATTCTGTACTGTAGGGAATATTACAAACGGTAGTCATTTAAGAAGTCCTAATGTAAGAAATTCTTCTCAGCTGAACAAATGAGACATTTTGAATTAATCCGTTTTATGTTCAATTTGAGCACATGACATGACTCGTATCTGTGAATCGTGTAATCTAACACAGCTTTCATTTGGTAATTTGCCTACTGAATCACTTCCATAACTATTAATCAGAACTTATTACAAAATTAGTTATAGCACAGGTCTTCAAGTTTGGATTAATATTTTATCAAGCATTTATGCCTTTCTCTGTTTTATCTGGTGCTAGTCAATGCGTGGACTGGTTGAAACCAGTTATCTTTTGCTCTTGATTGGTGTTGGTTCAATTGATGCATTTCAACTGCAAAAGCAAAGAAGTTTGTGTTTAACCGAACACAATTAGTTGTAACTTGTAAGGAGATGAGAAATGGAAGTGTCACTGGGGTTCGATGAAATGTGAGTAAAATTAAGTTCAACTTCATTTATGTGCAACTAAACCAAACGCAGATATCAGATCTGTAGTCCCACTTGTATGCACCATTTTGAGATTTGCTGGGCAGTTTCGCGACATAGCAAAAAGGGAAGCGGTTGTGGCATGTCATTTGGTTCAATTCCTTTAATTTAATTTGATTGGAAGGAAAAGGTTGCATTCAGAGGGGTAGTACAAAATGAGGACATAAGTTATATTCTATTGATTTAGGTGATTCTGTGTTCGTTTTTAATCTGACCTACATTTATGATTGGATCTGATTTAAATGTATTTGGCTTGAACTTCTTTAAACCAAGGTACATTAGGTCATCCTACACCGAACCCAGTTCAAATTAAGTTGAAGTAATTTCCTTATCATCTAAATGCATAGGAGGACATAGTTTTCCTGCCGTGCTGTATTGGATTATATGTTTATCTGAGATTGTAGGGAATTGTTTGATGATCAATTAATCATTTCAATGTTTAAAATGTGTAACAAAAAGTACTTGTCCTTTATAAAGATCCAACTCTTTTTTTTGGCTTTATGCCACACGTTCTCAACAAGCTCAATTGTTGTACGGTATCTTGCATGTTTTACCACTAAATATAAAGTGTAATATGTTAGGGCCGGCTGCGACCGGGTCTTTGTGCGGCGCAGTAGGGCCGAGGCCTAAAGGAGGGAATCCTCCTGCGGCTGCTGAAATTGCATACCGCTTAGCAAATTTATTAGTTGGAAGGGGTGCAATATATCCTGATATTAGTTAGGAAAGTAGAGGTGAATAAGGAAAGAATAAGGAAGAGAATAAGGAGAGAATAAGGAAAGAATAAGGAGGGAGATCTGATTGCATGCATGCAGCGGTAGGGGAATAAAGGGGCGCAGGAGAGATCAGAGGGGGGACTTTTGGCATTTTGATTCTTCCAAAGAACAAGGCGGTGGCTCCGAAAACAGCCCTATCCAAGGCGCCGGCGGCGACGTCGAGTTCTTCTTCGTCAAGTCTGCGACCCGGTCTTCGGCCGGGAACTCGAGCTTCTGGCGGTACATTAAATGCATGCGGCTCGTAACATAATATTTTCTTTCTAATTCTTGTTGCAAACACTGTGTGGATTATGTAATGCATGTAGCAGTCATTTTTCATCTTATTGTTAATATACTGTTGAAAATTAGTTGCTCCTATTACTACATATTTTACTCCTTCAGGCATTCAATGTATGGTCAGTGCTAATGTCCAATTTGCTAGTCTTCAGTGTTGGTCCGTATCATCATTTGGACTTTATTTTTATCACGTGAGTCAATGAGAATTCTATATTTGTATTTCAGATAAAGGAAAGTTTACAAGAAAGAATATCCAGATTTCAGACTGAACGCTGGACGGTACCTTGGACTGGAGAAACAATTGCTCAGGTTTTTTGTTCTGTCAACATTTTCTGATGTGCTCCTTTGCCTATTGCCATAGTACTCACTGGCAGCTTGTTGTTGCTATAATCAAATTTTGGAAAAAGGGTATTTTTTTTGTACTTTAAATGGCATGCTGCATAGATATAATGCCCATTAAATATTGGTATGCTGTAGTAATGTAACATGCAGTGTGCTGTAGAGCTATAGTCCAAAATTCTGATTCAAACGTTGCATTTGTTTGTTCAACTATGATTTTTGTAGGCTGTAGCAGATTTTATAACAATATACTTCCATATAATTTTTATGCACTACAATTGACTGTTTAATACTTCCATTCGTGTAGCATATTTAGTTATGATATGCCTCTCTAAAAAAAGGGTTATGATGTATATGCTAGCAAGATAAGCACACATGATAGAATTGAATGAAGGATGGCTTATCGCTAGAGGTCTCATTTAACTCTTCTCACAGGGAATAAATTGGTTATTGGTTGTTGATAAGTTTTAAACTGGGGATGTTGATTGAATCTAATGATCTCTTAGCAGTTTGAAACTCAGATATACTTCCTGAACACAGGTCATGATTTTCTGGATTGCCACATTTTGGTTTGTGGGTTCCTGGATAGTGCCATTCTTGGCTCATGCTGCTGGCTTTAGCAAGGAAACATTGACGCACAGGGGCCAAGCACTATATAGCCTCTTGACAGACATAACTGAAGGCCTTGCTGGGATTGCTATCCTTCACCAATGTCTTGGTAGATTCCGTCCCTTTCCTTCAGGCTGGTTTGAGTTCAATTTAAAGGGCAGATGGCATTGGGATGTAGCTTTGGGGTGCCTGTTATTCCCACTGGTTAATTTGCTTTCTCACATCAACATCAACCTAGTTCGAATGTCATCAGGGCCGGTCGTCAGGGTCTCCAGTGTAGAACAATCCATTGTGGCCTGTGATCCAGTGGCTGTGGCCTTATATGCTGTGGTAGTCACTTTATGTGCACCTATATGGGAAGAGATTGTATTCCGTGGTTTCCTTCTCCCATCTCTAACACGATACATGTCTCTCCCATGGTCAATCCTGGTAAGTGCTGCAGCTTTTGCACTGGCGCACTTCAACGCACAGAGGGTGATGCCTTTGATTTTTCTTGGTGTTGTGATGGGAGGAGTCTTTGCAAGATCGCGTAACTTACTGGCATCAATGGTGCTGCATAGCCTGTGGAACGGTTTTGTGTTCTTGGATTTGATGAAGTGAGCTATATTCAGCTTTCGACATGCCTGGTGGAGTCTCCTCCAACTCTTGTGTTTTGATTTTGCATGGAGAAAAATAGGAACTATTCTATTCATGACACAGGGTGGTGATCAGATGTTTGTGTGGAAGAAATCATGTAGAGTAACGAAAGAAGAAGGTGCAGATGCGTGCTGTTTCCCTGTTAGTGCAACAGAATTACAGCAGAATACCAATTTTCAAATATCTTTGTTTAGCTTGTACCCAGAAGCATCTTTATTGCTTCCATGTAAATTATATACGCGCGAGACTAATTGTCTCATCGTGTATAGAATTCCCCATTCATATTTAATGGTGTATTCGTTTCCTCGGTCTTGTCTGATGACTTACCTAGAAGGCGAGTCTGCCTTCTACCTTTTTTCCGTCCATTCCATCAAATAAACCGTGCAGAATTATAAATTCCAGAGGAGTTACTTCCTGTTTACTTTTGATGTTGTGGACAAATTGTTTGCCTGACCGTGAATGAACATTTCCAATGTTGTGCCTGCCTTGTGTGTGCTCTGGGCAAGTCACTGTATGGGCAGCTGGGCCGATCATTTTCTCAAGATCATCCAACGTACTTAAAAATGGCTCCTTTTATGCTCGTAGAACGCTATCTTAGGCAGTATAGTGATACATCATATGTGATGAAATATTATTGTTGGTAAAAGAAATGCCTTGATATTTTTTACTGTGCATGGTCTTCACGATACAATTTTGTTTGTCAGTTTTTATCGTTATATGTTTATTAAACCTGTGACAGAGTAAAATTATGAAAACATTTTCTACGATAGATCTACTCCGTCATTTTAATGTTGCACCTCTAAATGTTCATAAACATATATATTGGTGATAACAATTCGAGAGTGTTGGGAACAAGTTCTATAAAATCGGCAGACAATCACCGTGTCTCTTTTTGGATGGAGTACTAAGAAATGAACGGGAGAAATGAATTAATTCGTCAGAAACTTCGGTTGATACTACCACAAAGAGGCTGCTGGTGAGCAACTGTAGCAAGTCCTGAGAACCGAATCATTGACTCCTCCAACAACCAATCTGATTCCCCTTTTCGTGCAATCTGATCCCGATGGATTCCTTCCTGCCCCGGTTCTCAAGCGGCAATTTTTGTCGCCCTTTTCTGCGTGCCAGCCTGCCCCGTGTGAAGGAAAGGGGCTTGCTATCCAATCGAGCCAACCAAACTATTTGCATCATATAATGATGTGTTGCTATATTGAAAAATCAGCACTGTTTTTAACAATATTTTTGAAAGATCTGAAGCGACTTTTTTTATCCACCGATTCATGTGTAATTGTTTAAGATTGAATCTCTGTACCCATGCGACACGTCGTCACACGGTACACACTGCGCAGCACAAGGCGGAACCATGTTAATTCGTTAGTTAGTACTGACAGATTACTTGCAAGAACAATTGCTTTTGTGAATTTGTACTAGCTGCCGCATTTTCGCTGGCCGTGAGATCCTATAAAACACAATTAGTAACTACAGCAGGTTTGATGACCCGTTTAGAACGTAGGAACTTCAATGTAGAGATTTGCAGAATTTCTATACTTTGGACATCCACCAATTATAAGGCACATCAATCTAGGAGCTCAAGTTTCTTTGTAAGCGGACACAAGCTCCCATAAACTCACAGGAACCTATGCAAGTACTGATGCTTAAGTTTTGGTCTCTCTAGCGTGAAAATGTTTATCATTAATGGCACTTTTAATATTCGTATATCAGCAGTTTCTTTAACATATCATATAGGATTAATGCTTATGTAGAGAGAAGATAAGAGAGAAATGAAAACTATTTTTTGTATGAGAAACAACTTGGGCATACAAATCAAAACAAAATACAACAAAAACATACATTGGGAAGAGGAGAGTTGTATATTTGTCTTGCATGATATTTATTCGATGTTCTTTATGTATTTGTGCTAAGATACAAAGAGTTGAAGAAGTAGTATCTAGTACTCTTTATTGATAATGTGAATATTGTTATATATAACTATAGAAACCATGCATTGAGAGTGTCTAGGGAAGCTGACACCTTGAGCATTGATGATGCTTAAGATGGTTTGAAAAGGTGGAAAGTTGGCAACATTGTGGAGAGATGGTACTGGACATGATATAGGTCGACGTATACGGCAATCTTGATAGGAATGATCGATAGAGGGGTTTTTAATCATGATTTTCATGGCTTCGTGGTAAAGTTTTAAAAAAAACTATAGTACTATTGCTTGCTATTGTGGAAGGTATTATTTGATGCATTTTCAGTATTAAATATATAATATAATATAAGTCACCTTCAAACAAATCATTAAACCATGTTACTTTAGAATGTGTTAATATTTTTATAATAAAAATATAAGTCTGGAATCAACAAATATGCTAACATATGTTACAGACCATAACTGATAATTATATCATAGTGTTCTTAACAAGAAGTACTTAATCACTAAGAAATATAAATACTAGATTATTGAAAAAGAGGCGAGATACGGTCATTTACTAGGTTTTATAGTTTAGGTTTATAAGAGGTGCATTTAAACCTTCAAATAATGTTGAATTTTATAATAAGCTCAATGTTTGGGTACACACGTAGGATAGCGGAGTTATTACTAGCTACAAGTTACGGCATAAAGCATAGCTATTACTAGCTATAGCTCTTATAGCTAATATAGCAAAGTATTGGATGTAGCTTCGTGTTTAGAGTTAAAAAAAACTATAGCTAATTATTTAGAACACAGAGTGATAGGCAGAAATAGTGCAATTCGACACTTTTTTGCAGGACGTTGTGCTGCAACGGCGGCACGTTCGCGTACCATTTCCTCTTGTTTGCTACATCCCTGATCTCGGGTCGGCAGAAGCCGCAGCTATTTTAGCTATGCTTACGCTTAAATAACACTCATAAAAAGAGTGTCTCGACGCATTAGTAAAGTCCTTTGAAAGTCGAAACCTGGGATAAAAATTGCCTACGAATCGGTGAATGCAGTTACTTACGTTTAAATATGACCTGTAAAAAGAACTGCTCATGTACAACCTCGGTTAAAAAATGCCTACGTATGGGTGAATATAGGGGCTGTTTGGTTGTCTAGTTTCACATGGTCAGACTCGTGGGAGTTAAAGAACCAGCGTTTCATTGCTCGTTATATCGTATGAGCCTGTACCCACGCATGCAAGATGGCTGTTTGGTTGCCTGCGCGGTGTGGAGCCAAGGCCAGCACGATGTACAAAACACTCGCAGCCAGGCTCGTGGGAAATGAGCTCTATGACCGTTTCCTCGAAACCAGACTGGGACGGTGCAGGCTCCTACGGCCAAACTCATGCGAGACAGCAACCAAGTAGGCCCATAATTGCTCACGTTTTAATAAGGTTCATAAAAGAGTGGCCCCACGTATGAGTGAAGTCCTTTGAAAGTTGGAACCTCGGATAAAAATTGCCTACGCATCGGCGAATATAACAATATATAGAAAATTTTTGCTTCTCCAACAATCAAATCAGTTTGATTTCAGGCTCTCTAAAGGTCATACGATCGTTCTTTGTTGTTTATTTTTAAAGCTGCCACTAACAAGCAGCTGTCAAAAATCCAACAGCGTGTTTAGCAAATCATATTAAAGTTGAGCAAATTCCATCATCCGATGGTTATTCTAATCAAATTTACACCATTTTTTTTTCAGTTATTTGAAAACACAAGAACACGTCTGCTTGCAGTTTCGTTTGGAGAGAAGAAACAGTTAACCAAGGAAAAAAAAAGAGAGCGATTCTACCAAACTAGATATATGGTTGTTCACCGAAATGCCAAACAAAGCCTTTTATATTTGTGTGGTGTCACACTATCACCTATGGTTGCTCTGGTTGTGTAGGTTCTATTTAGAACGGTTTCAGCTTTGGTTTTTTCTCTCTGAAAGTTAGAAGCTATTTTAAATGGTTGTTTTTTTTTTATCGAAAGCCAAAAACCAGTACCTTATTTGTATTAGGATAAGCTAAAAGTCGAAAACTGATTTAGGGTAGCTTCCTACGACTTTGGTGGGTTGAAGTTTTGACTTTATCACTAGAGTTGAAAAAATTATCCATTCTTACTGAGTATAAAATTCTAAACTCTACCTCTCTCACCCTCATTTCCAACCTGCGTCCCTCACATCTAAAAGCCAGATTGCTAAATACCAAATCTTTTTAGTTCAGCCATTCAGACTTTCAGCAATGTAACCTAATCAAAAACTATTTTAAAAAAAACTATAACCGTACCAACCACTATTGTGAAAAACGGCCGACTCAATCGATTAGTTAGCCGATTAATCGGGGACGGTGACTAAACTGTCATGAATAATTTAGTCGAAGTGCAATTAACATAGCCGAACCATTAATTGACCATATGATTCGATTAATCGGCCGTTTTCCGATTAATCATCCGTTTTTCTATTTAATCACAAAAATAGATTATTTTTATTCATTAAATACAATAAATTAGTTTATAATATTGTGTCATAGTATTTATAGTATGTATCTTTTGGATGAAATATAAACAATAAAATGTAAAACATATTTTGTATAGTGATAATTTACAGTAGCTTTTGGTAATTAAAATATTTATAATTAATTCTAAATGAAAATAAATACATTAATAAGAACGCATGATCATCCATTAAATTTTGACTAGTCAACCATATTGCGATTAATAGTTTAGCGATACTATATCCGTCCAACACCGTAGCAACCAGACCTAGTGTAAGAAATGAAATCAGAACGCCCTCTACAGTTTTTGTGAGACCCCACCTGACAGCGTGGCGACCTCTCAGGGCCCGCACGTCAACGTGTTGGCGCCAGTCAGCTGGGCCCCACCTGTAGACGCGCGACAGCACAGATGCGGGGACGCTACCACTGTCGGGGCAGTCTGCGGTTCCCAGAATGCCAGTGGGTCCGACTTATACGCACTCCACCTGTCAGTGTCACTTAAGAGTAGCCTATCTGGTAACAAACAACCAAGTGGCACCAGGGTGGGGATGCGCCAAAACATGGCCTCCTCTCCCTCCCTCCGTCGCGCTGCAGTTTCACATGCGTCTGGGCCCCACGCCCTCACCCACGATAATAGCCCCACCCGCGCCGCGCTACGCTGGCTTTTAAAACCGGTTTTGAGAAAATCGTGCGAAATTTAAATTTGAAACCGCAAAAACCGCTTAAAAATCACTTGAAAAACCATTCGAAAACCGTCAGAAACCGAAAGGTTAAGAAATAAAAAATTTTAGGAAAAAATTTGAAAAAGTCAAAAACTTTTCAGTTTTTCGAAAGAAACTGCGCGGTTTTTAGAGAAGCCGTTTGGTTTTCACCGAAAACTAACCGACCAATTAAATGCTTCCTTAAAAATGGTTTTTAGCAGTTTTCGATGTATAAATTTTTTCAAATTTTTTGAATTTTTTTAAGTAGAACCGGTTACTGAACGGTTTTAGATCTTAAACCGCAGCGATAAAATCAAAAACCGCAGTTTTCAAGTGATTTTTGTCGATTTTTTAAATCCTGCTCCTACCAACTGGCTCACTGCACGTTGGGCCCAGGTATCCCTTCCTCTCCTGATGGACCTACCGGTCAGAGAGTTCTAGGCATTTGCGTCGGATCACTCCCGTTGCAGGTGGGACCGGGTGTTGGTGGGCCCACGTGTCATTAGGGGCGAGGATTTAGTGATTAACCCTAGGACGGGCCCACCTATTTTTCAAATGACTAAAGGCATCTTCAATGGTGCCACTTCAGCTAGTTATAAGCGTGCCATCTCAGCATTTTGCTTAGGTGGAAGAGAAAAAAATGAGGAGAGAGATATAGACCGGCTACTGAGGGCATTCGTAATGGTGCCTAATCAGTTGTCTATAAGAAGTCCATATCAGCATCTATCCTATGTGGCAAGCAATTAAATGAAGAGAGAGAGCATTGCTATCTATAGATCTGTAGATTGTCTATTAATTAAATGAAGAAAGAGAGAGATCACTCTATTAATTAAAAATAGCTATAGACATCTATATAGATTCACCATTGCAAGGGTTTACTATAGCATGGTATATAGATGACATAGATCTTACTATAGAGAGCAATTATCTTTAACCATTGCGGATGCCCTAATGTATAGTCAGACTATAACTGATTCCAAGACACTTATTATCTATTACATGTGGGTCAATATTTAATTTTATAGACAATGTTATAGCTAATCTATTAAAGAGGTTGTCTATATACTATCTATAGATAACATGAATATTTCTTATAATTAGTACTATTGGAGATGCCCTAATGCTCGGTTTTTATTTTTCTGCCCATGCTTATATAGACGCGGAGCAGCGCGTTGCCTGCGTTCTCGAGCCTGAAATTTAAGGGAGCAGAGAGAGGAGAGGGGGGCAGAGGAGAGAGGTGGGGGCGCTGTGATTCCTTCCTCTTCCTCCCCGTCTCCGGTGGTAGCGCTGCCTTCTTCGTCGTGCCCGTGCGCTCGTGCCGTGGAGGAGACGAGGAGAATTAAGAAGCCAAGGTACACAAGAGAGGGACGGAGAGGAACAGGAGAGGAGGAAATGGCGGCGGCATGGTCCTCGGTGGGGCCGGTGGCGGTGGCCGTGCTTGTGGTGGGCATCGCAATGCCAGCCTCCGCCGCCGCCGCGCAGCCGCCCACGCCCACCAGCGACGGTGAGAACCCAACACCGCGTGTCCGCGTCCCATCTCCTCCCTCGTGGCTTTTTATTCCCCTCGTTCCCTGGTACGTTTTGTTCTGGTGGCTGGCGCGTGGGCCCCATGAGCCCGGCTGCCTCAAGTTCCGTGCCGCTCGTTCTCCTCTCAGCCGGTATCATGCCTTTCGTTTTTTAAAAAATGGAAAAAAAAATCGTCTGCAGGCATGAATTATGCAGAGGAATCCTCTCGTAGGTGTGGGTTACTTTTTTTTTTGTCTCCCAACTTGATTACGGTGATGAAAAAAGTGCCAATTTTTTTCAGTCTTAAACTTGCGTTGAGATACAATTAATTTGCTCTTGCAATTTAATATGTTCAACTACGTTTCCTTAGGAGCTTCTTGTAATGTAATTTGCTCTTTACAAAACGTTTTTTTATATAAAAAATGGGGATGGAGATGATCGAGAATTTTTCATCTTCCCAGCTAATGGTTTGTCATAGTTGCACTTTATTTGTGTTTACGGCCATGTTTTTTCGTTGTGGTCATCAGGTAGTGTTAGTCCCCAAACCTTGATATACAATTTCAATGAAAGGACAGAGCATGCTAAAATTTTGTTCTTTCCAATCCAAGTTCCCCCAGAATTCCAATTCAATTCTTCGGGATTCCTTGACATCTAGTTGTTATGCTACCCCTTCAAAGCTACAGCTTTGATCGTATGGAAGTCTTCTGTGATCTAATGATGCTTGACACCTCTGACTTGTGCACGTCGATTTGTTAGGCCTAGACTAGATGGAAACCCATACTTGCAAATTGCGATACTGCTTGCTCGTTTATTGTGGTGAACAACTCAATAAGTAGTATTAGCCTGCAAATCTTGATAAACTATCGAGAGGTTCTAGAATCAAAATCCAGTCGCAGCCAATACGCCGTATCCGTTGATTCTTAGTGCTTCATTAATTGTGCAAAACTCATGTGGCATGTGCAATAATTGACTTAGAAAGTTCAGTTTTATCATGATCTTATGACGGGGAGTTCTCTGTGGCGTTTTTCCTAGGCCAACCTTTTGTTCTTTCCACGTGTGTTCTGCATGATTAGAGGTGGGCACTCGGGACGAGCATTTTTGGGTCAGTCCGAGAAACGACAGGCATGGCCTAATCTAAAGCTAGGCCCGGCACGAAATGAGCCATACCATGCCGGCACTACACTGTAGCATAGGCCGTGCCGAGCTTGATGATTTAGGGTATGAGGAAAAAGCTCAGTATGAAAGTCACCGACCCGCAAAGCATGAGCGCTATGAACGTATCTAGCAGTATGGACGTCACCCCACCGCCGACACTTGAGAGAGACGGGCAAGAGAGGGAGAGATTGTGAGAGGGGTGAAAGAGAGAGAGCATCTCTCTCGCTCGTCTCTTTCAATCTCTCTCGCTTGTCTCTTTCAATCTCTCTCAGCTCTCTCACCTCTCTTGCCCGTCTCTCTCAATCCTCTTGCCTGTCCCTCTCACTCTCTTTCTCGCCCGTGTTCAACACATCCTCCTCACTCTCTGTAACTATTCAAGAATAAAAAATTTTTAATTCATTTCCCATAATATTTGTGTCAACTGCCTCAACTTTATATGTCTCTGACTCCTTTCATCTCATCGCAATAATGCAAATGGACCGGACCTAAACCGACACGACACGAAGCAGGCACAAAGCATAAATAAGCCGTATCTGGACTCGCCGAAGGTGAGCCAGGCAGGTACAGCATGGCGGGCACGACGGGCCATTGCAGCCCGGCACGGTTTAGACATGAAGCATAATGGGTCCGGCACGACGCCCACCTCTATGCATGATCGTTGCGACATATTTTGAGTAATATTGGTGAAAAGGAATATTTAAGAGATTCTTCATAAAAGGTTAGCGCGTGAAAGGGTATTTCAATGATGGGCACAGATGCTGTTGTACTACGATCACACTAAAAGGGTGCTTGCTGGCCATCCGTCAAGAATCTTGTTCCTTTCCTTTGGCTGTACTAGTTCAGTTGGTTTGCACTTCCTTCGGTAGTATTCGTGGTTCCTTGAGTAGCTTCCACTGAACACATGATACCTGGCAGCTGCTCTTTTACACTAGTATTTGAAGGATGTCGAGAATTTTGCTTGCTTGAAAGCGACTTCAAATTCTAGAAGTAAACATGTCTACGACTGACTGTAGCTGATTTTTTTTCCTGAAGACGGCGAAAGCCGTGATTAGATTAGAATAGAATGAAGATAGGGTTTACAGAAAAAAGAAAAATACAAGGTGCGGAGAGAACACCCGAGAGAGGGGAAAGACAGGCGGCTGGAGAAAAGGAAAGCCTTCAAGGCCGCCCCCGAATGAGATTATTAAGGTGTTTTGCTCCCGCCAATATCCAGTTAGCTTCCTCATCTTT
Organism: Guadua angustifolia; assembly: GCA_036346375.1. Taxonomy (NCBI): domain Eukaryota; kingdom Viridiplantae; phylum Streptophyta; class Magnoliopsida; order Poales; family Poaceae; genus Guadua; species Guadua angustifolia. Next base: position 40,543,742 of record CM070519.1, read on the forward strand.
GACAGCCTGGAGGATTTGGTCATGAGTTGCCCTGTTTTAGTCCACATAAAGATTTGGTTCTTAGTGCAAGATGTAAAATGCAAAATCTCCTACCGAGAATTATAGATATTTAGTTGAAATGTTGTTGTGGATGAACTAGCAAATGACAGGTCAACTCAGTTATATTCTTCTTTAAAAAACCGTTTGGAACTTCAAACCTTAGGGATGCTGCGCTGGAAACTTTGATCTTCCAATTTCATACAGCCTCAATTATTTAGTCCTTTTGCGTTATTTTTCACCAGGAGCATGTTGATGTTTGTGAAATGAAGCTGTTATTTATAAACCTGTCGTTTTCAAGTGGACCAAATCGAAGCCAGAGTAATCGCCACATGACAGTCAAGGATTTGCCCATCTCTATTTTTTTTCCTAGAGCACACGCAGGAGAATTACCGGCATTTCTGTTGTCTCCTTACGTTGCTGATTATGGTTTCTTCTGAGACATGAGACTAATCCCTGCGATCTCTATTGTTAATCTATTCACGCAGGCACATCGATTGACCAGGGGATCGCATACGTGCTGATGCTGGTGGCCCTTGTGCTCACCTACCTCATCCATCCATTGGACGCTTCCTCTCCATACAAGCTCTTCTGGTCCTAATCTCCAGTGTATCTCTAGAGCTAGCTACGTGATGGTAATCAGGATTTAGGTGAAGGTGGGGTATTCTATATTTGTATGCGCGGCAGATGGTTATGAACATGCATGTTTGGTGCTGGTTTGATTGACTGGGCGTGATTCTGCCACTGATTGTTTTCTACTCCAGTTCATGCTAGCCATGTTCTGTGCGGTGGAGTAGAATGGGTTTTGCAGTTTGCAATACCAATGAACCATGTGGATTCTTGCCCCGCACCTGACATGGTGATCTCTTGTGGGCCAAATCGTTTATTCCATGTGCAAGTTCGTTTAGATTCTGGACTGCGATTGTCTTCATCAAAGAATGATACTGGTCCAAGAGAAATTTACTTCGCTGGCCACTTCACAGTAAACTATCTTTTGCTGTCCTCGCAAGAGAAAAGGAACTAATTTTGTGGATTTTTTTTTCCCTTTGTTTGCTTGTAAATCGAAAAAATTTGGCCTCTGGATCTTAGCATGTAGACTATGAACCTTACCATAAATCCAAGAGTAATTGTTGGTTTACAATCGATATATTCCCTTTGATCTTAGCATTCTAAGACCTGAAAGTTGGCACAGCAAGCATTTCCACGTTATGGAATTGGAAATGCCGTCTTTACAAAGAATTTTTTGCTTCACAAAAGGAATAGAGAAGTTGCAACTTCTATGATCTCTTTAGCTTATCAGAGAGCAAAAACAATGCTATGAAAAAGGTATGCAGACGGAGGTGCTTTTAAGCGTTAATTGTTATGGACTGTTAATCGGAATTTAATGAATGATTATTCATTCATATTAATATATTAATTTATATTGAAAACTAAATTATAATAATTTAAATTTCAATATTGTATTAAATTATCACTATATAAAATATAATTAATCATAACCTACTTATTATGTTCTTAGAACGAAGACGTTCTTAGTTCCCACAGTGTGATAAGTATTTTATTGTTTCACTCCTATGTTAATATATAGTATGGCATCTAGCTCTAAGTTTATCAAGAAAAACCATACCAGCTTACTATCAAGGATGACATGTAAGTAGTGTAATTAAAGGCATTAACTACTTAAGCACGATTATTGGGAAGTAACTAAATAGCAAATAGCATTGACAATTAATTAATAAAAAAACACATACATCATATACCCCACCAATAGGTGTTCGGTATATGATCCAGGATTGTGACTTTCCTTGTGGCTCGCGATTGGCCCTCACTCCTTTGTACATTTCGGGATCGTCGCCTACTGCTCCAGTCGCTCTGGCGGCTCCTTCGTTGTAATCTAGCATATGCACACAAAAATAACACCAAATAAGCCTATTGACACAGCCACAAACTTTGCAAATAAAACACTACAAAAAGAAAGGGGGAAACAGGACCGAGCGTTGGCTCAGTGGTCAAGCGCTGCTGTGAGCACGCAGGCCACCCGGGTTCGAAGCCTAGGCTCGCCCAGGTGCTGATGCGCCGAGTGCATTCCCGTATGGTGTAGATGCGTGAGTATAGGGTGCATGCATGTGGGGTGTGTTGCAATTATAGCTTAGTGGTTGTTCTTTTCTATAGTGAGTGTCAGTGCTCTGGTCAAAATCTCTACTATATAAACTAAGAGTTTCTTCCCGCGTCACTTCATTAAAATTACTCACCTTTATCACTACTCTTTAGTTACCCACCTTTGCCACTGTTACTGCTCTTTGCAAATAAACTTTTTATCGCAAATTAAGTTTCAACCATTGTACATTCAGATTGAACAATATTATTCAGACAAGATTAGTACTTTTTGCAAATAAATTTTTGTCACAAATCGAGTTTTCGTTGCAATGTACGGGACATGACTAGTTTCCAAAAAAAAAAGAGAGAAAATGAAGCCAAAATGCTATCGGGAAGGAAATGACTTTGAAAAGCAAGAAAATGAACAGGATGAAGAACAGTGATGCTTGAGGGATGCACAGAGAGGTCTAGGGTTAGTCTACTATACAGAACAGGAATTTGTGGTCAAAACCGTTCAAAAAAGCTGGAAGGGTTCTCTAGCAGGAGGGATAGCTGGTAGGACGCGTGGAGATGCAAAGTGTGAATTCCTTAATGATGCAGGGGTTCGTTTTCTTTGTGACATCAACTATAATGAAGATCTACATCAGTGGTGTTCTTGTCTGAAATTAAGCTCTACTTTGGAAAAAGAGGGATTCCATGCTTTGTCTTCGTAGAAGGTACGTCTCTTTTTCTTGAATTTTGAAATTCGCTCCTTTACTAATCGAGCATGAAGAAAAGAACCTACTTTGTAAAATAAAGAAAATAAACAAATATGATTTTGAGCATCTGCTGGTTTGCACAGGAAGGAGCTCACCTTCGTCTTCGTGTTATTTACTTTGCAGTTCAGCACTCTACCTGTAGTTTAGAGACTTCTTGTTATATCAATCGTCTGATGGCAAAAATAATCAGCCAGGTCATTTTGACAAAGGGAATTGAATTCTCTCCCAGTTCTTCGTTAACAATCGCAAATTAGGATGCCTCGTTCGCGTCCAGCCTAGCGAGTATAAACATGAAAGCCACTGCTGTTCATGTTAATGTCGCTAGTGCCGGATCCAGAACTTATACCCTAATGAGCGACACCGTCATGGCCCAGCATCTCATGTGATTTCTAGTAGTATCCTATGGTTGACATCAATGGCACCATATCAGATTTGTCTGAGTTCATGGCACATCTCAATTCTCACGGCTGTCAGACAACTCATGGAGGCTGTAAAGATGGAGCAGGCAACCAATGTTTCCAATATCTTTCGATGCTGTTTCTCCAAATCTCATTGCTGCTTGGGTCGGTGAAAAAAAAAATCAATTGCCACGACTCAAATCTTTTTCCCCATTTGCCTTCTTTAGCCTTTATCTTCTTGGAGTTCACAGTGAGATCACAAAACATTCAACTTTCTCCAATCAATCAACTAATAGTAGTGGCTAGAAAAAGGTAATCTTAAACATTAACCTAAGTAAAATTAAAATGGCTTAGTTTTTGAAAAACGAAATAAAAAAAATGCAGGGAAGGGAAGGGAGAACAACTCAACAAGCAGGGGGTCTAATAGGCAAATAGATCCCTGGCTATCTGGGCCTGAGTCTGGATGTGGTTGGAGCTTGTCAATGGTAGGTGGCTACAGTGATGGTGTTTTGAAGGTACCGATAGTGACTTTGCGCAACTTATAAAAAGAGGTGGGTAGAAGCACCTCTCACCCATAGTTGAATCTGCGGTCTGATGCTACCGTGCTTGATCCAACCACATGAACAGTTGCCTATTAAAACAGCCAAAAGTTTCGATTAAGCAAACGAGGTCATCAATCAATTAATTAACAGAATGTAATTACCAACTTTATCATTAATCAAATGTCGTACAATTAAATAAATTGCAAAGTACAAACAGTTATGTTTACAACAAAAAGGAAGATTACATGAATGTTTCAAAATTCCTAAAATCTAAAGCCTCCATTGATTCTTGTCCCTGCCACCTGGAATTGTCAATCAACCGCGCATATATATAATCATAAGACAAGGTTTGCATAAAGTAAAATTTTTGAGAATTGCCATCAGGCCCGTTTGCGAGGATATCACTCATCGAGATACCTGATCCATCTAGGATCAGATCGGCACCTCTCGCTAAATTAGAGTATCATCATCTGGCAACGCGAACTTACCGTTGTCGGATAACCGTAGCCAAGCTCAAATATTAACCAAATATCACATGGTAGTAAAGTAAAAATCTCCATGGTAAAAAGGTGAAAACCACTGTGGAAAGAGGATGAGATCAAGCCACTGCCAAGCACAACCATTTCATTCCCTATTTTCACACACACTCTAAATCGAGACCAGAGCCCACTAGAAGGAGCACCAGCCGAAGCAAAGAGAGGAGTTGCCAGGGGGAGCCCAAGCCGAAGCAAGACGAGGGAGCCAGGAGGGGAAGGCTGAGTTCCAGGGGATCAAGACCTTGACCATCTCCATCAGTAGCTCCATCTCCACACCACCATCACACATCACAATCAGAGTAATGACGGAAACTTGTTTCGCACACAAGTGAGCTGCCGCTATAGTTGCATTGCTTTGTCGAATTTGAATACTAATACGAATAGTTTGGATAAAATAGCGATTCAGATGGAAAAATTCTATGCCATATTCGCATCTATATTTTTTATGCGAATTTAAATAGAAATATAAATATGAGAGCGCGAGAGAAATCGTTTATCGGATGGGAAAAATATATACCGTATTAGTATCCTATCAAATACGGTAGTCAAATAACACGGATAATTAGTATCTGTTTTTCATCTCTGTGTCCTGCACCTAAGAACAAGACAGGATCGAGGAAATTTTGCTCGATGATCGTGACGTGTCTTCAAAGATTAACCATGCTGAGGAACGAGGCTCTCACAAATGAGCTTCCACTTGAGACATCTAGAAGTCTAGGCTTCATGTTTATATACGAAACATGACACTTAATTTACGTCTGAATTCCGTATTTGGAATTGTTCACGGTGCTTTTAGATGGAACGCACGTATACATGAGGGAGGAGGATGCACTAGACACGTCCCCAGAAATGTGGGAAAAGCTAATTTTGATCTGAATTTAGGCCCCGTTTGGTACGGTTCCAGATTCTAGTAGAAACGGAAACGGTTCCAGATTCTTAGTAGAAATGTTTCGTAGAATCGAATCACCATCCTGAAACCGTTTGGCTAAGTGTCCGATTCAGATTGTGGAAAGAGGAATCCGGAGGAACGGGTTGCTAGCCGATTCGAAGCGGTGTGTAAAAATCGAAACGATTCACTTTGAAACGTTCCGAGTGCTATTCCGTTTGGTTGGATTCATTTCAGATTCTAGGAGAAACAGTCCGGTTCCAAGTTGCCAAACGGGGCCTTAGATGTTTCATTGTTTGATTTATGGATGTGTATTTCAAGGTCATAATAACGCAAATTTGATTTGAAACGGCTACTGAGCGTTTCGATTTAGCCACCGCTGAAATGCCAATCGGTCAGGCCAATTTGTGGTTTGAACACTTAACAGTCAAATTCGTGCATTAGTCTTCATATCAATGTCTATCTAGACATAACACGCTCCATTGCTTAGCCCATAACGTTGTGAAACTCGCATGGCTGTGCTCTTCCACATTTGAGCTTATGCCCCCCCAAAGCATTTTAGACATCGATGTTAAGGTGATGTTAACACTAACATCAAACAGTAACGTGTACCAAATTGAACACTGGATGGACACTGAAGAACAGCAAATTCTCTACGTTTAATTACAGAAGTTGAAACCTAAATATACGACATCACACATGCTAGAGCAGGATTCCAAGAAAACACTAAAGAAGTTCCAGACAAACACACACACATCAGGCCCAGGAAACAACTGAAATTTCAGCTTTCCATCTTTGCTTAATTTGTTGGATAGGTTCATTATAGGCCTCTCTCATAGGTTGACAATTCGACATTTCACACAGTGCAATACATTCCAGATAGCAGAATAGGAACAATGACACACTAGTTATAACTTATAACAAGATATCTTGAACATCCTCCCTGTGACCTGCAGTTTCATCCCATCGCATATTTCTGGGCCCAGCTCCTCGCAGTGGACTCGTATTTTGCCCGATCATGCTTGTACATGTGTGCAATCTCCGGAACCAATGGGTCGTCAGGGTTTGGGTCCGTCAGGAGAGAACAAATTGAAAGAAGTACCTGAAAATATCGGCATGTCAGATAAAGGTGTGAAACTACAAGAACAAAGTTGGCTAGGCTGTACAGACTGCTACATCACCGTCTGCCTGTCCCAGTTGGCTTGAACGAGCGTGTTACAACTTACAAAAGCATGAAAAGAAGGACCAAGTCAGTCACCTTTGAAACTGTCAATGCAGGGCTCCATTGCTCCTTCAGGATATCAAGACAGATGCTTCCATTACTGTTGATATTTGGATGGAAAACCTTTGTCTTAAATGCAACCTGCGAAATTACTTTTATCAGAACCTAGCTACAGTGACCGACGAACTCAAGACAAGCATTCCATATTTACTTGGATTAGTAACATTAATTTGCCCAAGTAGATCATAAGCTTTGTAAATAACAGGTTAGCGCTCCACTTAGAGCAAAGCTAGCAAAGCAATTTTTTATTCCTAATAAAGTACATGTGCTGGCATGGATCAGAACACAAACAAATGTGCAGTAAACCTTGTAACTTGTGTTATGATTCTGAAGTAGTTATTTATTAGTTGACAAGAAGCACAAATATGTAGCTCCATTGATCTCAATAAGCACCATTCGATCATCACAATTTTTAAGACGGCATTAAATATGTAGCCTAGACAATTTTACAGTTTGCCTGAAAGGCTGACAGTGATAGGTGTGATTAAATTAGTATGAAGATACAGCGGAATAGTTTATGCAAGCGTATTAACCCCAAAGTACATTCTATAATTGCTCTTATATGCTGCTAGCAATAATGTTCAGAACAATGCGTGCAATGGAAATGTCAGTGACTCCATACCTTGGGTGGTTTAAACGGATAGTCTGGAGGAAAGTGAATAGTAACCAAAAAGACGCCACCAGCGTACGGGCTATCTGTTGGACCCATGATTGTTGCTTGCCAGTGGAACATATCTTCTGCCACAGGTCCTGTGTGGTGCAGAAAAGAACACATGTTAAGTCAATACAGTGGCACTCATCGAATATCTGCGTTACTTTGACAAAAGCATGCTAACAGCACACTGCAAGTGAAAGCTAGAAGACAACCATGTAAGCACTTGGAGGTTAGGATGTTGAAAATACTTGACTAAGGCCAAGGCACCACGCATCTTCTTCATGGGAACCCTACGCATCTAGGCAGGAGCAGTGCTCATCATAGGCATGTAGAATTGTACATCATGGAAACAACAGCCCCCTCAATTTTAGCGCTTATCAGCAGGCGGAGGAAACAGGAAACGATAGCCTTAGTCATCGAATTAATTCAAGTTTTGGCACAGGTAAAAAGAAAATTCTGGTTGAAAACATGCTGCAGTCTGTAGCTTCCATGTCCTACGAGGGTACAAGAGAAGGCGAGGTGCCCTCCCCGTCAGATCCTTACAAAGCGCCGTAATTTCTCCCAGTTTTTTAAGACTCAAATTTCCAAGAATCATTCACCGCAGCACGACGTGCAAGACGATGATCGATACGTAGGGACAGGATCCCTTCCCAATCAATCGATAGATCTACCATGGTCCCAAGAAAACCACACGCCATACATACACATCGCATGAAGGCGGGGCCAAGCGCGAGTCTTTCACCACGGAATCATCAAGAAAAAGCCGGGGGCAAGAACCAGCAACAAGAAGAGAGAGAGAAAGCAGTGGGTAAATCTTGACGCAATTACCGGCGCTGCAGGAGGTGGGGGGGTCCTTCTGCAGGTCCTTGAGCTCCTTGAGGATCCGCTTCGACGCCATGGGGACGAGTCCGGTCGAGTCGAGAGGACGGAAGGAGAGGGAAGAAGAACGGAGGAGGGGAGATGGATGGACCGGGGCCGGGGGGCGCGTAGCGTAGAAATAGAGAGGTGACGTGCCGCGGGCAAAGAGGAGATTGGATTGGGTTGGATTGGACCGGAGAGAGAGGGAGGATGGTCGCTCACGGCGGGGGTTGGGCTCCGCCTCTGGAAGCTTCTCGGCTCACGCGGTCTTCTCTGTTCTGGCTTGTGGTTCTGGCTTGGCTTCCACTCGTCGGAGCTAACGTTGACGCGGCGGCTCCTGCCTGGCGGAAACTTTTGACTGTTCTAGTCCTGCTGTGCACTGCTGTGATGCCTAAGTTTTTATTTAAATATAGGTCCTCCTTTTGGATTCTGAAAATTTAAAAATATTAGAATTGTGAAATTATAATTCGGACGTCTGAACGATTCAAGTGATATTTTTTTAGATGTTAAGATTTTTTTAGACGATCAACATTTTTCTTTTTAGACGGTAAAATATAAATTTAATTTAATGTTGCAAGCGCCTAAAAGTTACAAATTTCAAAAAAAATTTCAATCTGAAAAAACTGTACCAAACACGTTTTATTTAAATGAATAGATCGACGTCTTTTCGACTAGTTCTTCCTAAAAAATAGCATCGAAAAAGTGTCTAGAGACGGGAAAAAACCTTGCTGTCGCGCGCCCTGGCTCAGCAGGGGCTTTTGCTGTCTATTACACTATCATGGTAGGTAGTTGATGTCCGTATTTGATTAGTTATTTACTTAATTAGTTACTAATTAATCACTACTTAGTCACTTGATTCTCTAGCCTTCCGGGTGGGGAACTGATGAAACCTGGCACGAGCTTTCTAAGCGCTTCGGTCGCGGAAGTTCTCTTCGAGTTGCGCTATAGCGGCGGTATTTGTCTTTAAAGCATAAAAATAAAACTCAGAAATCCTTAGAAAAATCTGATTTTGCATGGTTTGATTAGAAAAATGTACTCTTAACAGCCTCTTCCCCTCCTTAAATTTTGCAGCGAGAATAAAAAATAAATACCTGATTCTATAATTTATTATCACAATCCACGCTCCCAATGTTTTGGGGAAAAATCCAGTTGTTGGAGGATGTGCTTTTTAAGGCCTAAAGATTTTTAAAGAATCACTTCTTTAAAGTATTGGGAGTTAAAATATCCAAAGCTGTTGGAGATGCTCTTAGACTTCTTAACTTAAAACCAGCCTTAAAAATAATTGACTTTTATATCTAGTAGAGATAGGTAATTTTATTTTAAATTCAGTGGCATTAGTCTAAGACCTATCCACAATAAACCAAAAAACACCTCTCTGATGGGTTTTAGTTTTATAAAAATTTATGGTTTTTGAAAAAACCCAAGTAAAAGCCACCAATTTAGGGCATGTTTGTTTTAACTTTGGATTCTCTAAAAGCTGATTCTGAATTGTAGTTGTACAGAACCTGGTTCTCTAAAAGTTAGAATCCAAAAGCACATATGAAGTGGAGTGTGGATTCTAATGTATATGGGTGAAATGGATAGTGAGAATCGAATTTTAGAATCGGTCATTTATTTTTATTACGCTTTTGAGCCGTAATCCGTAATCAAAAGCTAAAACAAACACGCCTTCCAAAACCATTGTTCAACCGGGCTTGCTAGGATAAACTGTTCAACCAGATCGCGTTCGTGTTGTGTGAAATCATCATTCTTCTAGACTTATGATAATTTTTTTTGGCAAATCTGACGTCCTCGCGAATGCAATTATAAAAATAGATGTATCCCCGATCACGAAAGCAACCGAGCTCACGCTGTTGAGGATAATACTATTTTTATAATTACGTCTGGAAGGTAGACAAATCTAAAAAAACACACACACACATACATGACCAGAAAAGCGACGATTTCATGTTGCATTAGCAAGTTTGACATAATAGATTCAGAGACCAGCTACGTTATTGTTGACGCCAAAAACGTGAAGAGGGCTTCTGGCCTACAACACACCAGACGAACGCCGGGTTCAAGTGCGAGGCGTGCCAATCGATTTGACCCTGCAATCGATAAGGAGCAAAATTATAAAACTCAATCAGCCGATTCCCAGGCGCAAATCGGCTAAGATAGAAATCAGCCAAAAGGCCGATTAGAAGAGTAACTAGACTAGTCGATTAAGACTAATCCGAGGGGTAAAAGGCAGATCGATTCTGAAAAGGCGATGCGCAACAAGACAGAACGAATCAAACCTGAAGAAATCGATGATGACCAAACAATCGGCGATTCACAACTTTATTTGATCAATATCGACTTACAGAGGAACGATTACAAAACTAAGAAACTAAAAGCTAAAACAAACTGGCAGATGTGATTTGTGATTGTTGTCGTTGTTCAAGCAGCCCTGATGCGCCTTTTATACCCGTTAGCCGATCCGAGTCCTGATCCAACACGACAATGTAATCCGAATCGGCTTTGTAGTTTCCTATTTGGACTCTGTTTCCAAATATCATCCGTATGTTGTCCAAATCTTTTAAGACGCTTCGTGTTGTATCCAAACTCACGCTTTTCTACCGATTCTTGTTGTATTTTCCAAAAACTGGTGCAAACATATGCCCCCCATTTTTGGAAGATAACTTATCTTTCAAAAATATATATCGGCTTCTTCGTCCATCGGCTTCTTCATTGTTGGTTAGGGAACAACGTCAAGAATCGCTATATTGATTCGCCAGTAAAAAATCTCGGTCATTGGTTTAATGACAAGCGTCGCCTCAAATTCACTTCCGCCACTTTTGCTTTTCACCGTGCTATATATATGCGGACCCCACGGTCATTTTCACACTTTCCACTCTCGACTCCTTCTAATCGGCTTCCATCTTTTGATAAACTTGCATTTTTGCCTCTGCGACTACGCTCAATTTCGGACAAACCATCAGTCGGCTGAATGGATCCTTCTCAGGTACTGATCCCAATCCCTGAAAGTGAAGACCAATACTACCTAGGGCCAATAGGAAATTCGACTGCTGACATAGTAATTAACGAAGAAATTCCCAGACTTCCCTTGTCGGCTCAAGGTTACAATATAACAGAATGGGGTAAAAGTTTTAGGGCTTGACCGACAGCGCTAAAAGGATGGAGAAGATGGTACATTAGAGTATCGGCTCGAGAAAAAGAAGAATGGGAAAGAATGGGCATAGCCGAATGCCTCCCCCTAAGTTTAGCTAACCCGAAACCAATGAGCCATTGGTGGCCCACGACCGTTATTTCGGTCAAGCACTTTCAACGCCTTCTTTTTCGAATCGCCCCATCGCCCAACACTCTTAGACATAGCGAATTATGTTGCCTTAGGCACGATGGTGAACAATTATCGACTTTCAAATGGCAAGCCCGGTATAAACTAATCCGATCCAAGGGTGAAGGATGGGCGAAATACATTCAAAGACAACAATAAAGTGAATGGACTGCATTTACCAAGAGCACGTAGCCTTTCTAAATCTTTGGCTAGATAGGTTTCTGTTTTGTGGAGCCTCCCTTGGTCCGACCCAAGTATATCAACTAGTGGCTGAGCAGCTGGTGGAAGGTCGTCGGCTTGCGCTTGGGAAGATGCTTCTTGGAGCCATCTACCAGATGATGCATGTTATCAGAAGTCGGCTTTTCTCCGGTTTTGCCCGGTTAGTTTATCGGCAACATAGGTGGTCCATGGTGGTTCATTCAACTCTGGCTTTATAGCATGTTTAGCCGATCTCTTATTTCTGAACCATTGGAAGACTCGGCTTTTCCCCGCGAAGACTATCCCGAAGGCACCACTCCACGAAGACAGGCGATCGGTCACACGGAGAAAGACTCGCGATGTGCTCGGTAGCGACACCAAAATCACCCAACCGATTTCAAGAAGTATCATCATTCTTTCTAAATTTGGACAACACAATTTTCAATCAACAGGACTTTTTCCTTATGCTAATGAAGCCGATTTCCAGTGGCCTTCGTTCCTTCATCTGGATGCTGATAGCTCTATGATGTCGGAATCGACTTTAAGTTTGTACCGGATTTTCATCTCCCCCTGCATCCTTCACGTCGGCTTAAATTCCCGCAATAGGACATTTCAGCCGTCGTATGAATTTTATCATCATACGTATGCCCGTCACCAGGCTTTGGCCAAGTAATACCTTCGCTGCCACTTCTTGACTGTATTCAACCTAGAACCCGAGTGACAAATAAGACAGCAGCAGAAATAGTTTTGGAGTTATCCGACGAATTTCAAGTCCTCAGTTTGCCGCACTTCTTCCTGAACTCTCGCCGAGCTAGCTATTTTTTTGCTTGGTGGGCACCCATATCAGAAGCTCTCTACTTGGACCGTACTCCGTCGGCCATTATAGAGCGGTTTTTACCGAATTTTCATGAGCCGACGGTAGCCTCTTCCAGCGATGATTCTAGTGAAGATAGCTCGGACTCTTCCAGCTCATCGGGTTATACTAACTCGTCTCAGAATCAGAGGTATCACTTGTTTCAAAAGAAAAATCTCTATGCCTTCAGATTGTTTTGTTTCTACCTTTTAACCATGTAAACGCTTTGTTTTCTACAGATCTTCTCTGCGAGCAACAAGATTCTTAAGGGTCATCGGCTAGTGGGCCCAAAGGGAAGAGGCCTAATCAAACGACTGGTTTAACTGGCTATACCTCGGCAATCTCCGCATCCGAGTCCGTCTCTGCACCGAGCTTGAAAAAGCCGCCCTCAAGTAAGTATTTTCACCGATAACTGTCTCTATCTTCCATTGCTAACATCCCATCTAACATTTTATCTCAATTTGGTAGAAAAACCTAAATCGACCAAAGCTCCAGCCCGACGTCAGAAACGCGCAGAACAAAGTGCTGAGAGCTCCCCCCGCGCATCGGCTTATGTGGAGGTATATCCTTTTCGCCATCATTTTATCCATCAACGAATTAATCCTTGGCTTACATTTCTTTTATGTATATCTTCAGCCAACGTCTTCCGCTCAGGTGGCTGGAATTTTAACCGACCTCCAGGGTGTTCCCGCTGCAAGTCTCCCGATGCCGTCTCTTAAGAGCACCGCAGCTCATCGCTTCACCGCCTCCATCGGCTCCCCCTGCTCCTGCACTAGAAGAATCAAGCGACCCTGCTGATCTGCTTGGCTTCACATTGGACGAGTTAGACGATCCAGAGACGATGATTTCTAACGACTATGTTGCCGATATCCGTACTATCATCGACGTCTTCCTGAAGGCATCCGCTGCGGTCGTCCGTTCAGAGCCCAACATGCAAGAGAAGCTAAATCGGCTTTTTCATGAAGTTTGCCGGCCGGTCGATCTTCTTGCCGATGCACCAAAAGCTAAGGGACGCCATGGCTGTAGTTGAAGCCGACCTTTCCCCTGATACTATGCGAGCACTTCTGGGGGTATGTCATTTGGATGAGCAAAGAGTGGAGGTTGAGGCTGCTCGCGCACGTATTGCTCAACGGGATGCTCAACAAGCCGATCGCCAACAGCTGGACCGTTTGGTGGCCGAGGCAAAGCGAATGAAGCAAAATTTCGACAAAGATGCCTCTTTGTTGAAGTCGACCAAGGCCCAGATTCATCAGCTGGAAACGGCCAAGAAACAATTGGAAGATGAACTGGCCAAGCTTCAAGGCAAAGCGGCCGATCATAGCGCAAGTGTTAGCCCACAAGACCTCCCTTACGAGCAGAAGAAGAATATTGGCCATGCTGTTGCCAAAGTCAATGAACAATCGGCCAAGATAATTCCTGTGCCTGGCAATGCACAATCTGATCAGAAGACGGTGGACGGGATCCAGGATGCACTTGCCAAGGCGGCAGCGGCACTGTCGGCTTTGGGAGCCAGACTGCCCGGATCGGGCTTGTAAACTTGTTGATGTTGTATTGAAACAATGATGTAATGCTGTGGCTTTGAAACAATGTCGCCTTTGCATACTTTTGTAAACTTTTGATCGGCTGTTTTAACCGATTATATTTATTCTATTTAATCGGCTGTTTAACCGACTTACTTCCAAATTCTTGTTGTATCTTGATTACGCACCGATCCAAACGCTAGGGTAGTATTTCTTTAAATATTTCCCATTGATCGCTTTTGGTAACATAGTACCTTCAAGTGTTTCAAGTATGTACGCGTTTCCACCAACTGGCCGATTTATTTTATACGGTCCTTCCCAGGTAGGTGACCATTTGCCGAATCGATTATCTTTAGAACCGACCGGCAATATTGTTTTCCAAACCAAATCGGCTTCACTAAACGATTTAGGCACGACCTTTTATTATAGGCTCTTGTAACTTTTTCCTTATTCTTTTTAAGCCGATTTAAAGTAACCAAATTTTAACTCCATAAGTCATCTAAATTGCATAGCATCAATTCTTTATATTCGTTACCGACAGATTATTTTGCCTTGCTACCCAAGCAGACTCAATATTTATTTCCACAGTAATCGGCCTCTTGCCCATACACCAACCGATATGGTGATGTTTAGTTTAGTCGACGTGAAACGCTAGCCGATAAGCCCATAGTGACTCGTGAGTTGAGTGCCAATTTGAGGCCTTTCATCGATTTTTCTTTTAATCAGCTTGATCAGAGATTTGTTAGATGACTCGGCTTGCCCATTAGCCTGAGCGTAATATGGTGACGAGTTAAGCAGTTTGATGCCCAGGCTCTCTGTAAAGCTTTTAAAATCGTTAGACATGAATACAGTTCCTTGATCGGTTGTGATAGTTTGAGGAATACCGGATCGATGGATAATGTGTTCGTTAACAAAGCCAATAGCTTCTACGCTGGTGACTTTTTTCAGCGGAACGGCTTCAACCCATTTTGAAAAATAGTCTGTGGCTGCGAGGATGAACTTATGGCCCTTGCTTGACGCTGGGAATATCTGGCCGATTACGTCTATCCCCCATCCTCTGAATGGCCATGGCTTAATAATCGGGTATAAAGCCGATGCAGGTGCGAGTTGCACATTCCCAAACTTCTGACAACTTTGGCACCCTTTGTAATACTTGAAACAATCTTCCAACATTGTCGGCCAAAAATACCCAGTTCGTCTTAGGATCCATTTCATCTTATGAGCCGATTGATGTGCTCCGCAAATTCCTTCGTGCACTTCACCCATAGCTACTTTTGCTTCTTCGTCGCCTAAACACCGCAGAAGCAATCCTTCCAATGTCCGATAGTATAATTCTCCTTTTAACACAACATACTTCAGTGCTTTTTGACGAACTTTTCGTGCAGTATGCCCGGATGGATTCATTAGGTAAGCTTTTATTTCCGTTCTCCAGTCGGCATCGTCAACACACAGCACTGTTTTGTCGATTAATTCAAATGCTTCGTATCGGCTGTATTCCTTATAGCCTGAAGCTGCCTGGGCCAAGATGTTGGCCTTGTTATTCATCTCCCTGGGCACATGGCCGATACGAAACGACGTGAAAGTGTTGATAACTTCGAGACAATGCTCTAGATACTTCGATAGCACTTCATTGTTGCATTTAAATTCCCCTCTAATTTGTTGTATCACCAGCAATGAGTCACCATATGCTTCTACGTTACTTGCCCCAATACTTTCTACCAATCGCAGCCCTTTGAGCAATGCTTCATACTCGGCCTGGTTATTAGAGCATTGGTTTTTAAGCCGATATGCAAATTCGATATCATGTCCTTTTGGCGAAATCAGCACAATACCTATTCCACTCCCCTCTTGACAAACTGACCCATCAAAATATAATTGCCATGGGGCTACATCGACCATTCCTGCCATGATATCATATCTAGTTATGAAATCGGCTACTGCTTGACCTTTAATGGCCTTGGCCGATTAAATCTTATGTAGATCGAACTCGGTTAGAGCATAAGCCCACTTTAAAGTCGTCCTCTCAAGATTGGTGCGATAAGCATATACTTGATGATATCGTTTCTGCACACTACTATGCAAGTCGATGCTAATATATAATGCCTCAATTTCGTACAAGCAAAATATAAGGATAAGCACAACTTCTCTATCGTGGTACACGGTTTCAGACTTCAGAGTCGTCGGCTTAAGTAAAATATTACTCGCTCTTTGCCATCGACTTCTTGCGCCAATATAGCCCCGATGGTCTCGTTTTCAGCCGATATATATAACTTGAATGGAATTCCCTTCTGTGGTGCGGCCAAGACTGGTGGTGACGCTAGGTATTGTTTTATATTGTCGAAGGCTTTCTGCTGATCGGCCCCCCATATAAAATTCTGACCATCCTTTAATTTTAGTAATGGCGTAAAAGCATGAATTCTACCAGACGGATTCGAAATGAATCGTCTTAAGTAATTAATTTTGCCGATCAGCTTCTGCAATTCATTTTTACATGTCGGTGGTTTTGTATCAGCTATGGCTTTAACTCTTGTTTGGTTAACTTCAATTCCTCTTTGGTGAACCATAAACCCTAGGAATTGGCCAGCCGATACACCAAATGCGCACTTCAGATGATTCATTTTTAACCCATGAGCTCTTGTATTTTGAAATACTCTTTCTAAATCGGCCAAGTGCTGCCAGTCTTCCTTAGACTTAACCACCACATCGTCAATGTAAATCTCAACAATATGGCCGATTAGGTCGTGAAAAATCAAATTCATGGCACGTTGATATGTGGCGCCTGCGTTTTTTAAGCCGAATGTCATTACTGGCCATTCATACAACCCTATCGCACCAGGGCATCTGAAGGCAGTTTTGGGGACATCGGCTTCCGCCATGAATATCTGGTTATATCCAGCGTTACCATCAAGAAAACTGATAATCTTATTACCTGAAGCAGCATCGATAAGCATATCGGCTATAGGCATCGGATATTCATCCTTCGGTGTGGCTTTATTCAAATATCTGAAATCGACGCATACCCGAAGCTTACCGTTCTTTTTCACGATGGGAACAATGTTGGATACCCACTCAGCATATCGGCAAGGCCTTATAAATTTGGCCTCCAGCAACCTTTCAATTTCCTCTTTTATTATATTGTACAATTCTAGATTAAACCGCCGAGGAGGTTGTTTGTACGGCCGATACCCCGGCTTGATAGGCAGTCGATGTTCCACTAGCTGTTGGCTTAACCCAGGCATCTCATAGTATTTCCAGACGAAACAATCCCTGAATTCTCTAAGTATTTTGACCAACTTATTTTTGTATTCTAGACCTAAATTTGCACTTACAAAAGTCGGCCTTTTTCTATCACCTTCTCCTATATCGACTTCTTCAAGTATATCGGCAGAAGTGAAACCTTGACCCAATTTTTCGCTTTGAAAATCTTCAATGGCTTCACAGGAGTTTATCCCATGCCGATAGCTCCTCACCCTGTCCTGTAATGCTTGGATCATTTTTGACTCCATCTCCTTAGAACTTCATTTGCCCGATCAAATGTGCCTGGCTTTACACTGATCGGCATCAAACCTGTCTTCCCAATGCATATGAAGTCACAATCGTCTAGAGCTTTACCTGATATGCACTCTGCTTCTTCGTACGGCCAATTCGCATCTGAACTAGCCATTGCGATATGAGCCGATGTGTCGGCTGATACAAATTCAATTTCGTCTCCGTTCCATTGTACAAGAAGTTGGTGCATTGTAGAGGGGATACAGCAATTGGCATGTATCCAATCACATCCGAGAAGCACACTGTAATTTCTTTTAGCTTCAATTACAAAGAATGCGGTCGGCAAAGTTTTGCTGCCGACGGTTAGCTCTGTGACCATCACCCCTTTTGCTTCAGTGGGGTCACCAGTGAAGTCATTCAACACCATGTTTGTTTTAATCAAATCTTCGTCAGTTTTGCCTAACTTCTTGCAAGTGGAGAGTGGCATCAAATTCACAGTGGCCCCTCCATCTACAAGCATCCTGGATATCGGCTTTCCGTTGATGAAGCCCTTTAAATACAACGTCTTTAAATGCCGATGAGGATCTTGCGGTTTCTCAAACATCTGCGTCTGGCGCCAGAACACGGTACCGAGTTAACGCGTCTTTAGCCGATTCGGATTTGATTCTGAATTCGGTTGGTAGAGTGAATACCATGTTGATATCCATTGGAGGAGTGTCATTTCGGACTATTGGTGATAGCAAATCATCTGAGGAATCTGATTCGTCATCGACTTGTTCTTTCCTTCTCCATTCCTTTTTAGTGGTTTTCATCGGCCGTAATTCATTGAATGTTTCATCCCTCTGCTTTTCTCCTTCTGCTTCTCTCATCTCCTGCGTCCTTAGGCGCTGGAGCCGTCTGCGTTGCGATCGGCTGAGCCCAGTCGGACACCATCTAGGCTTGGGCTCCACTGGCTTGCGGATTTTACCAACCAAGTTCTCAGTTGGCTCTTCTCCCTTGTCTTGGTTTGGTGCGCCCAACCTCTCTCTTATCGGTCTCTTATGCCTTGACTCACCTTGATCTGGCATTGGCCTGTATAGACGTTCTTTTGCCGATTGTCTTGGCCAATTTCCTTGCAGGTAATGCTCCATGGGGCATGACCTTGAGGATGGTAGCGCCACACCCCTTTCCCAACAGAATTGCCAAAAAGGACATCTTTCATGGCCGATACAGATTATTTGGCCGAAACACACTGTTTGGCCGATATGGTTCGTCTGGTCGGAGATCGCGCTTCGCGATGGCTCATCTTCTCATATTTCTCGAGTAACTGCGAGAAAGTTGGCTTTGGCTTGAATGCCGGTTTTCGAGGCGGAGACCTTTCGGCTCTGTACCACCGCCCGACTTGCAATTCCCCTTT
Source organism: Guadua angustifolia (assembly GCA_036346375.1). Taxonomy (NCBI): domain Eukaryota; kingdom Viridiplantae; phylum Streptophyta; class Magnoliopsida; order Poales; family Poaceae; genus Guadua; species Guadua angustifolia. Next base: position 40,562,565 of record CM070519.1, read on the forward strand.
TGGCTTAACTGCCCTTGAATTCTTCCCATCATGATCAGCTTCAATCTGAAGCGAGCCGATCGTTATCTTCAGCGTTTCTCCTTTCGAGTTTGATTCTATGTCGACTTGTCGCGTCACTCTGGGATTCCCGTCGATAATCTGCTTCCCTTTGCTGGAGCACTGGACCATGTTAATTGGGAAGGGATTGACATCGACTTCCATGGCCGGCTCTTCTGCAAACTTGAGCCGACCATCTTCAATGGCTGCCTGTATCTGCTGTCGAAAGATATTGCAGTCGTTAGTGTTATGGGAAAAAGAATGATGCCACTTACAGTATCGTCGTTTCTTGATCTCGTCGGCTGAAGGTATGGTATGCCCTTCAGGTAGTCGTATCAGTTTTTCTTGTAACAACATGTCGAATATGCGGTCACACTTGGATACATCAAAAGCGTATTTAACCTCCGACTTACTCCTAGTCGGCTTGAGCCATGAACAGACAAGTGGTTTTTTAGAACCCTTTATCCATTCGGCTATATTCACGTCTGCTTCATCTTCAGAAGTTTCACTTGAACTATACTCAAACATGTTCACTTTAGCCTTATCTTTCCCGTTACCATTTAATCTAATTTTGTCCTTGAATTCTTTATTTAAATATCGGCTTTCTTGTCCGATACGATGGAGCAGTGACTTAAGTCAAGAACTCGTCGGCGAGTTTTTCTTTAAGTGGGGAATCAGCCCTTGGAATGCTAAATCGGCTATTGGTTATCGGGTAACACTAATGAAGCACCGATTTCGCACTTCTCTAAATCTCCTAATATATTTAGAGGCTGATTCACCAAATTTCTGTCGGACAGCGCTTAGATCCGAAATCCTTAATTCTAAACTGCCAGAGAAAAAATATTCGTGGAATCGACTTTCTAAATCGTTCCAAAAATGGACCGAATTTGGAAGTAGATTGGTAAACCAAGTGAAAGCAGTCCCCGATAAAGACAAGGAAAAAGTCTAATCTTGACCCATCGGTGAAATGCTTCACCATACTGTGCGGTAAATTGTCCGACATGTTCTAAAGTGGTGATTGAATCATCCCCTGAAAATTTTGCAAAATCGGGAATCCTAAAGTTATGAGGGTATGGCATGCGGTCAATATATTCTGGGTATGGCTTTCTATAGCCGATTGGTCTCCCTTTGGGCTATAAGCCAAATTGTTCTCTCAAGACCATGGAAATCTGATCAGCCCAATTGACGTTATTGGCCAATGTAACACTAGGGTTTGGCCAATTTTGACGAAAGCGATATCCCGCCTCGAGTGCAAACTCGACTGGTCGGCTTGTTCTACCAGATGGGTATTGCTGTTGCCATGCTTCGTACCCATCGGCTCTGGCAGCCGTAACCTCAGGCAATGGAACGAACGGCTCCGTGTATGTAACTACTTTATATGGAGTCGAATTTCTAACTTGGGTTGGTCCTTGAGGTCTATGATTTCCATCTAATTCAACGGGCTGAAAAGCCGATTGGACATAGTGAGTCCCTGACGCCGATGGATCCAACCTTGCAGCGTCAGTACATGCATGAACATGAGTAACTGGACTCGGGCGAGGATTTGGTGGAGCCAACACGGTAGGCTGGGTCGGCATTAGTGAGGGTGTTGGTGCCGGCGCTTGACCGTGTTGGTGTTTGAAGCCACAGAATATCTGAGGATACGTTGGGAGTGGTCGCAATGGGTCCATCAATCCTCCGGCGTAGTCGGCTCTTGTCAATCGTTTTACACTATTCTCTATCATCGGTTTCAAGGTCGTGACCAAAGCCGATGATTGATTAATTAATCGTGATGCATGATTGCTCAATCATAGCGATAACTTCGGTTTGACTGGCATGTATCGGCTATCGGAGTTGATGTGACGCTAAGCTTCGCCAAGCGGATTGATGTTGAAGTGCCATCTTCTGCGTGACTCCTCGTCGGGTTTTTCGATAGCAACCCAACATCAACTCCTCCAAGGCGACTTTCCGATCTTCGATTTCCTTGTTTTGCGCTCGAGTTAAATCGTCCAAAGTGGGGCGATTATGGCTTCGTGTTACGTCCGGATGGTGCGACATTTACTGCGGTCATCTTGTTGATCGTGGTCCCACCGGGCGTGCCAAAAATGTGTTGACGCCAAAAACGTGAAGAGGGCTTCTGGCCTACAACACACCAGACGAACGCCGGGTTCAAGTGCGAGGCGTGCCAATCGATTTGACTCTGCAATCGATAAGGAGCAAAATTGTAAAACTCAATCAGTCGATTCCCAGGCGCAAATCGGCTAAGACAGAAATCAGCCAAAAAGACGATTAGAAGGGTAACTAGATTAGTCGATTAAGACTAATCCGAGGGGTAAAAGGCAGATCGATTCTGAAAAGGCGATGCGCAACAAGACAGAACGAATCAAACCTGAAGAAATTAACGATGACCAAACAATCGGCGATTCGCAACTTTATTTGATCAATATCGACTTACAGAGGAACGATTACAAAACTAAGAAACTAAAAGCTAAAACAAACTGGCAGATGTGATTTGTGATTGTTGTCGTTGTTCAAGCAGCCTTGATGCGCCTTTTATACCCGTTAGCCGATCCGAGTCCTGATCCAACACGACAATGTAATCCGAATCGGCTTTGTAGTTTCCTATTTGGACTCTGTTTCCAAATATCATCCGTATGTTATCCAAATCTTTTAAGGCGCTTCATGTTGTATCCAAACTCACGCTTTTCTGTCGATTCTTGTTGTATTTTTCAAAAACTGGTGCAAACAGTCATGAATGTAGTTTGTGTGTGCTACGTTGGGTTTGCACCGTGTTTGACTTGTCAAATCTATGTGCGCCGACTGTCTTGTTGCTCTGTTGTAGCGAATTAATTAACATGTAGCTGTAGTCGTCTGGTGTAATCGTGTTGCTTCTCAAAGGAGCGAAGTGTCGTCTGGTTTTACATTCAAAGAAAGAAGCCAATTGGTGGTGGTGCCTGAGCTCTCTTTGACTTCAACCCTAGCTTCCCGAAGCTTATTGGGTGTTGTTTTGGCCGCTCATAGTCGAAGAATCAAATATACTAGCAATAATAGCGCGCTACGCTGCGCCGTTCTGTAGAGTTGATAGGATCCATCGGCAAATCTATGGGGGTCGTATTTTCGGTTTTTATATATGTTTAAAAAAATAGGTCGTTAGCTATAAACCTTCAAGGAATCTACTTTTTTTTTAGAAAACCGTGGCTTATAAATCTCTGGACGAATCTACGTTTTTTTTAAAAAAAACCGCGGTTATGACCCGTTGACAAATCCATAAGTTGTTATAAACCTTCGACGAATCCGTGTTTTTTTTTGTCGATGCGTGTTTTATTTAGGAAATTGCGGTTGAATCCGTGTTTTTTTTATTTTTTGTGTCATTAAAAAAAATGGGTCGGTAGGATCATTGGCGAATCCACTCGTCGCTATAAATCTTTGGACGAATCTACTTTTTAAAAAACCCACGGTTATGACCTGTTGGCAAATACACAAGTTGTTATAAACCTTGATTTAATTCGTGTTTTCTTTGTCGATCGTGTTTTATTTAGAAAATTGTGGTTGAATCTGTTTTTTTTAAAAAGAAGAGTCGGTTTTTTAATGTATTTCCTTTTTAAAAATTTGCTTAACGGACCGTAAATGAATCCATGAACCGCTATAAACCTTCGACGAATCTGGTTTTTCGTTTTTGGTTTTTGTATTTGTTAAAAAATGGGTCGTTAGGATCGGCTTAGCGAATCTATGGGTCGCTATAAATCTTCGGACGAATCTACAATTTTTTTTAAAAAAAACCCGTGGTTATGACCCGTTGGCAAATCCATAAACTGCTATAAACCTTCGACGAATCTGTGTTTTTTTGTGGCGAAAACATTTTTTCTGGTTTTTTTTCAACAAATCTGTGTTTTTTTTGTGGCGAAAACATTTTTCCCGGGTTTTTTGGGTGGCGAAAACATTTTTTCCGGGTTTTTTGGGTGACGAAAACATTTTTTCCGGGAAAAACGGAGAAAGGACCTGAACGTAAGAAGTAGGGACCTAATCGTTATTTTTTTGGACCTGTTCGCTATCTTGAAAAATTAGAAAAGGGCCTGTCGTGATTTGAACTTAATGGGAGGTTTTCCCGTAAAACACTGCGCCAGGGACCTAAACGCGAAGGAAAAAAATTATTTTTGTCTCACAAAAAATCGCGAAGGACCTATCCGTAATTTCGAAGAAACGAAGGGGTTTTTTCGCAAATTTGCAAAGTGACAGGTGGCTCACTGGCTGGTCGGCAATCTCTAGCGGTATAAAGTGATGGAATCATAGGCCTCTTCGTCGCACAATTCGAGCCACTCATCGTCAGAGTAGACCCATTTTCCTAACTTCTAATGCATCCATTCAGACATATAAGTTAATTTTGACTTCACATAAGGATTTAGGTTACAGTGAATTTGAGAAATATATAAAAAAATGACCTAGATACCGCACTTAATTGTCTTAGAAGATAATAAACAATGCTTTGTGTGGGTAGTAATAAATAAATGCATATGGTTAAGAGAGAATAAATATGGGTATAATAGAAAAAAATCTCATTAAATCTATATGTAAAGCTTATATTTTAAAAAAGAACATTTCTGACGGTATAAGTTATTCTGCTCTTGTTGTCAAAGTGAAATAACTTTCCTAACATATAGTTAGAAAATGTAATGATTGTACACGGTGAAGCATCCCAACTAATATGAACGGCCCCATCTCTTTCTTCTCCAATCCCCTCTCTGCCTTCATCTGACATACCAAAATGGAGCTTCTCTATCTGCACGTCCTTCACAGCTAGACGAGGAGCCATGGAGTAGGGAGTCACCAGATGCATCAGACTAGCTTAGTGAGGAGGGAGTGAAGGAGAGGAGCTGGGGAGTGGAGCATGGAAAATTTGGATGTAGAAAAAGATAAAGATGTTTTTATTGGTCAACCTCGAATAAGGTCCTCACTTTTGGAAGGCGCGGTTTAATTTAGTACCGTCTTCAAAGTTGAACTTTAACCGTTAATTTCTTTTTTAATGCTTTGTTGATAGCTACAAAATCATAACTATAGTGAAGTGTTTCTAAACACGAATATAGCGGTATCGCTTTTGTATCGTATAATCTATATATTGTTGGGCTAATTGCTAGGCAAACCTTACAAACTTAGAATTTTGAAATGCGTGAACGTCTTGTAAAAATCAACATAGGGAGTACCAAAATAGTCTTTCCATTGTACATATATTCTCTTAGAGTATCTCCAACAATCAGGTCTTAAAATAGAGTCCTATACCTCAAAATAGGGCCTAAACTAAAAGAATTAGGGCCCAAAATAACTATTGACTCCAGGAATTAGACCCTAAACTCAACTCGGGGCGCTTGAATAGGGATGGGGCGGAGAGGAGTGTTGCCAAATATAGCTCTTGGACTCGAATCCTAAACCTATTTTGATAATTTTTCTCAAAATACAACCTCTGTTGGAGTGCTTTTTTTCCATCAAAGCCCTATAATTACAATTAGCAACCTATTTAGGGCTCCTCTTGGAGATGCTCTTAGCATAGGTACAATAAAGCTATCTTAGCTTACTATTAGCATGTATACATCAGGTTTGTCTTATATAGAAGAGTAAGAAAAGAGGAGAGAGAAGAGAACCGACTCTTATGTAGTAGCCAACATTGCACGGAAAACAATGTGCTATTGCCAGCTAAAAACCCGTGTTGGAACAAATATGCTTACTTTAGATGATATGGATAAGAGATAGTTATTGTGCAAACTTTAATATTATAGTCAAAAATGTTTTTCTATAGACAACCTCTAAAGATAGTTATTATGCAAGTAAGATTTATTGTATACTCTAGATGATATAGATAAAAAATGAGATAGTAGGCTTTTTTATTGTAGCTGCTCTTTAGCAAGATTGACTCTTTATCGGATCATCAAAGACCTACTTTTGGAACCACTTTCTTCTCTGACACAACATTTCGACTAACAACTCCGCTTCAGATCACCCATGAACCATTGATTACGGGATGGCGTAGATGCCACGGAAGCCATGTCATTTGGAAAACACAAACATAACCTCAATGACATCACTTTATCTTTTCACAAATTTAAAGGACATTTTACAGTTCTCGCGCCATTAGCGCACCACGTAGGAACTTCCAAAAAAAAAAGCAACTTACCATCAGCAAACTGAAAACTAAATGCATCCGGTGCCATCCAAACAAGAAGCTAAAGATATCGATCTCTTAAGTTCTCATTAAACGTAACTTTGATTAGCCGAATTATTTTTCACAGTTTACAAACCACTGCACAGCTCGCGATGACCCTCTTTTGATGTAAAAACAAAAGGGGTTTTACATGTCGTTTCCAAACTGTCTACTTCGGTGCGCAAGCGCAGGTCTGAATCACACAAGCTTTTTCACATTGAGGCCCATCGTTGCAAGAATTTGGACATGAGCAAGGACACAAGACGCGGTTAGTAGTACGCCATCCGCTATCTAGGGTTGCTTTATGGTTAATTCAGCTCTCAGATGTAGTACCCCATCGATGAAAAAGAGGCCGTCATCAGCCATGAACGACGGCCATGGAATCGCAAAGAGATTCCGGTATCCAACTGCCTTCCCACCGGTGAAGGTATAGTAGCCCTTGTACTTGCTGACAAACTCGCCTGATGGTCTTGTCCTTGCAGCGAACTCGTAGTCTACGGTAACACTGGTTGAGCCTTTCTCTTGCATCCCTAGGAAGAGACCAAAGCAGTGGAAGGCACTTTGCTGGTCCATGTTGCAGTGTGCTGAGAGGAAGAAACCCTGTCCAGCTAGATGGAATGCTTGTGAGTATATCCGTCCGGATGGGAAGAGTCGGCTACACTCCTCACGCTTCAGATCCAAGTACGCTATGCACTGTGGATACGGTCGATCAAACTCCACCACCTTGAGCGGACGATATTTGTAGGCTCGCTCAGCATATTTCCTACAGGCCAACACATCTGCTGCGAGGGCTCGCTGTCGATGTGGTGCATCAGCTTTGTACAGAAGTGCCTCAGTGACACATTTAGTTGCTTGCTCATGATCAAGATCATTGCATGCAAGGACCTTCCGCAGCTTCCTGCAGGTCATATGACAGAACCGAACAAGCGGCAGCAAGCGAGTGCCCAAGATCTCACGCCTCTCCTCCAATTTTGGGTACTGAGCACGAGCCCACTTGATCACAAAATCGTAGATTGCATCCTCTGATGCCACCTGAAGCTCATTACTCCATAGGATGGCTTCAATACCAGCAAGAGGAATGTTCATCGCTTCATCTTGAAACCTGAAAAGACAAACCATTCCATTGTTGCACCATGTTGCTCACATAATTTAATTGTTTTGACTCTAATCAATACAGAGGCTACTCACTTGGTCAAATCCTTGTATTTGTTGGCAAGGAATTCCTTGGCAGCATCAGTCAGTGGCTGAACTGCTGCAGCCATTGAAATGCTGGAAGGGAGATCTAAATAGAGCAGTGCAGATTCTGTGGTCATAGGTAAGCTTCTTAGCAATTGACTGCAGTGCCTCATGCAGGAAACAACCTCAAATTTGTCAGCAATCATCAAGATATCCAACAGAAGGGTTGGCTGAGTTGTCGTCAACTTTCCACTGTACATAAAGCTTAAAAGCTCCATAAGGGCATTTTCCTCTGTTCCAAGTGGAAATACAATGATCAGATATAAGATAACTGTTAACTAGAAAACAAAACAGAAAAAAGAACTCAGCCTTGTTATTATAGATTTGAAAAGCTTTTAAGCGAAGCATATCATCCTTAATACCAGAGAGATTATAGAGGAAAAGATGCACACTGGTAGACTAGGCAAGCAACTTGGTAGCTCAAATAAAAATTTAGTATTAGAGAACTGTAGGACTATGACAGAACATTTAAAATTTTGTTAAACGAAAAAAAAACTGAACATGCGTATACTACATCACAATACCTGAAGCAGTTATTCTAAGAGTTGCATGTCTCTGATCAGATTCTTTCATGCCATTTGAGAAAAGCTAATAAGAAGAATGCAATGATGTTGTTAGCTAAATAACAATACATAACTACAGTACAAAATTAACGCATTTCAGGCAGGAACCAGAATTACCTTGTAAAAAAAGGGACTTTTCGCAGCCATAATTGCAGAACTGATATAAATAGACTTTACTCTCAAAACCTGATTACACTCCATACTCCAGGATGAGTCGCTGCTTTCTCCATCCTCACCTGGCAAAAATAAAAGGTCCAATTAAGTGGATGAAAAATAGTGTAAAGGAAGAAAATGGTGCTTATCAGCATCACCAGATTGGTGTTCTTCTGTTAAGATACTTGGAGCACAACATTCATATCTTCTACGAACACAGATTGATATGATGGCTGAGGAAGATAATCAAATGGGGAACATAATGCATTGAATAATATCACATAGTGCACAGAAAGAGTCACACATCTTGGCTGCTTCAAGCAATGTAAGGAAGTTAGTTCCTCTACAAGGACATGACATCCATTCGTAAAAATTTACTTCTAAGTAACCATTAGAATTATCCTCACATAAGTATAAGATGTTTAACAGAGCCCCAATTGTTCCTAATTCAGGTGTTGGGAGTTTAAAGAATCAAGCTCATAAACCTCAAACATTACTTAAACACTAATACATTGAGGCATCTAAAACTATTACAGCGTGTCTACCAAATATAGCTATTGCCAAGGCACTAGGTAGAGGCAAGGGTTAACCTGTACCAACATGTCCTCCCACTTCCACTATAATTGGAACAAGTTACTCATATCTCTATGACAAATTGTACCAGCACCGAACTCCAAAAGCATATATCATCATTACTACTGATAGTTAACAGATCTCTAAAATGCTACATGTTCAAAATTCGTGAACAGTGTATGTGTGTTCAATTTCCTAAATTTGACATCTAAAATTTTTAACAATATAATTGATAGCAGAAATTCACTGCACTGACCATCTTGTCCAATGTCAAGTGGAGATTCTTCTATCATAGCTACAGGCTCCTCATTGTTTTCCTCATAGGTATCACATTCTTGTACTTCCACTTTGCAGTTTTCCGGGTCCAACATATACTTTCCTGATTCTGGAGCCATAAAATCATAGCAGAAAAGTTGTTCAAAATGGAAGAATTTACAGTTTAGTAGAGCAGATAATTGAAGATAATGAAAAAGTACAAAGAAATATAATGACAGCAAACTGCAAACCATCATGAGAGTTCATTCGCATCAGACCGTAATGACACAACAAAGATCAAGGTACAAAGACAAAATTCTAAGTTTATAACTAACAACTTGAGGCCCATGAACAGGTGTTAATGATAACTGGTTGTGCACATTAGGTCTGAAGTTGGATGTAAGGAAAAAAAATAGTCCAAGAAAGAAGAAACACTACAGGAAGAGGTAGGATGAACGGCCTTTTTATAAGAAACTAAAACTATCACAATGAACTTCAATAAGCATTTCACAGAACAGGAGAGATCAGATCTAATATTCTGAACTAACTTTAGTGAATAAAAAGAAAATGAAAGATCATATAATCATCACATACAAAATCCTCATTAGCACATTTCACAAAATTCATGCTCAGCTCAGGGTGACATGTGACAACATTTGGTGTTGCTATTGGAATTGAAGGACAACAAGGATAATATTGGGGTAACATTGAAATAATATTGCACAGAATACAAACAGGAAAGTGATCTGAAACAAGAAACTCGTATATAGAATATTAGAAAGCATATTGAAATGCTCTTTCCACATCCTATACAAAACATCCAGGGAATTCATTACAAAATACATAAATTTCAAGACAGTAGACTTCTAAATTTTACTCCCAACATTTCACAATGTCTATCCATTGTCTTAGGAAGTAGAAGTGTCACTTCACAATGTTTATGCATTGAGGAATCAGCACTGTAGTTATTGCAATATTTCCACTCTCTACCCCTACTTTAATGTTGAAAGAGAAGTTAAATGGTTATAGTATGGCATTTCATAGGGGTATGCATTGTCATTTCCCATTAACTTTTTCTTAGATTTGGTGCTTCCTTTGTCTGTGCGCATGATGAGCTTGAACAAATATTGTCGAACAGGAGAGTACAGAATAGGTCTGGGAAGGAAAGGTAGATCATTACTATGCCTTAATAAAAATAATTGCAAGGTACACTTTCAGTCGATCAAGCTAATAAAACACCATGTGTCACTAACAAACAAACAAGGACAACAATACCTAACCATATGTTTAGGAGCATTTTATTGTAAAAACACCTCACATATTAAACCATTTTTCTTAATAAACAAAAAAAAAATCGTGCAGACTTTTAAACGTCTTAATTTAACGAAACGACAAGAACTACGAAGATGCCATCAGTCGCGGACTATCATTTATCTCGCAACAACTATAGTAATTTCATCCCGAATTTGCATATTTTGCTCCAAAGGCTGGATTTGTCGCTGGTTCGGTTGCAGTGTTCAAAATTCAAATACTCCCTAAATATTCATGAACTTACATACCATATTACAGACAAATGATCAAGGTGCAATACCCCCTTCAGAGCAGAACAAGATCCTACCAATATAGTCCAGAACAAATCAACCAAATCCAAATCTTGCCGGTAAGAATCACCCTCACTATCTCCCCTAATTCACATCTCTAATGTCAACCTCAGCAGCAGATTGCTCAGAACAAAATATAACCTAAATTCCCATCGTGGCAACTCAAAAGATTCGCAAAAGAAATGAGAATAACTCAAAAAAATTCACAGGTTTCATTAAAAGAAAAGGAAAAGGTCTTACCCACCCTTAACACCTAACGCTTTAATACCTAAACGCTTTAATACCTAAAGCCCCAACACACGGTCAAATGAAATCATCACGGAAAGCAAGGCACCTCCTCCCCAATCTCCCCACCCGACTCACGAGAATTCAAATTCGAATCCGTCGACGCCCAAATCGCCCCGCAACGAACGAGACCAAGAGAAGAAAATAATTCGAAACTCGTCCTCACCTTTCTCGCGACGGAGCTCCTCCCGGCGGCGCTTGCGGTGGCGCGCCCAGTCGGCGAGCGAGGAGCAGCCCTCACCGGCGGCGCCCTTGGCCCCCGGCGCGTTGTCCCCGGCGACGATCTCGATCCGCAGCACCCGGTCGGAGAAGTTGGCCGAGTTGAAGGCGAACTCGAAGCTCGGGCCCCCGCTCGCCCGCGAGAAGTCCGGGTCCATCCCCGCCACCGCCTCGTCCTCCTCCTCCAATCAACCAGCCGCGGCCCTCATCTCCCCTGCTCCCATCACCGCCGCCGCCGCCGGTGCCGAAACCCCAGCCGTACAGAAGGCCGCAACGACGCTGGGAGGCTGCGAGTCGTGGGGAGAGGGGAGAGGTGAGGAGTGGGGGGAGAGCGGCGACGACGAAGAGAGATCAAAACCGAGTAGGCGGAGGAGAGGAGGGCGAGGTCGTAATAAGAGGAAATCTCGAGGGGGTTACGAGACAGAGTGAATTCGTACGCGGGTAAACAAATAGAAATATATACGCCGGGGGGTCGCAGCAGTGGGACCCGGATGTCCGTGCGTCACGTCGGTTCGATCAGGGCCCACTTGTCGGCGGATTGGTATAGGGTGCGGGGTTGGTCGGCGATGGGATTTTGTGCCTTGCTTGGCTTTGCTTTGGGGTTTTGTTGGTTGGTTAGGCCGAAAAAAAGGACTGGGCAGATTGGTAGGCTGATTGGAACTTACGGCCAGATTTTGGGGTCACGGAGTTTGTCCATATGGAGTAAATGGTGGTAGTTGTTATGAGATAAGATATTGTAATTATATTTGGTTAAATTTTATGTTGTATATGTGGGTGAATCTGAACTATTCTTTTACGGTTTTTTATATATTGGGCACTTCCATGTACAAGAATCAATGTAATAAAGCGAGAGAACATTGCCCCTCTATATTGTGTGTGCTCCATATTTCTGTTCTTGTGATTTCGTTGGCGTGCTGTTAATTGATCGTGGATGAACGACTATGTTTTACAATACGTTATCAGCACGAAACTCTTCCGAGGCTACCGATCATGATCATTTGCCTGCGACAATCTACACGGCATCGAATTTTATCCTGCTACACGCGATTTTCCTACAACAAACCCTACGTAAGCGCTTTTATACAACTGTTGATCCTGCAGATCATCACTAATCCTAATCGCGTATAGCACTGTTATTAAGCTGTTACTGTTCATAAAAAACTCGAAGTGGTGTGCTAGCAGATGCGCCCGTCGACGTTGCGTCAGATTGCGTGCACCAGCAGTCACGCGCGGCGGTCGCCCTCTCGGATTCCACGCTGGTGGCAACCGAGCTCACCTCCGTGAAGCGCGGCAGCGCCGAAAGCACACTCGCACCCAATCGGATTCCGTGTCGTCCTCGCGCCTCGCACTGAGTCGCCTTGGCCACCGACACTTGAAGCCACGCCGCCATTGCTTGCTTCCACACTCGCATTGTAGCTGAGGCGTGGTGGTGGCGCCAGCGAGTCATCGGAAAATGAACACCGCTCCACCGGATTCGAAGCGCCGCGCCGCTTTGATTCTCATGCACCGCCGGAAGTCGAGTTTGTCGCGCCCTTATGTCTTCACCGCGTGTCGCCGGGGCCCCGCCGCTGTTCGCCGCGCCCAAAGCGCGTGTCGCCCGAGATGCCACGCCCGTGTAGCGTCAGCTCAGAGAACCTGATGTGCCTGAAGCACCCAGCGGCGGCGCCAATGGCTATGCTTGCGCGATGCCCGCGCTCGCTGCGCTGGCAGTCGAGACCGCTCTGCCGGCCAATGCGCCTGCTACGACTCAGCCCCGCGCGATGCCCTCGGCCTCGTCATCTCGGATGGCCTTGTGCACCTTCGCCCGCCGTCGGCCGAGAGCCCGTTGCTCACCGCGAAGCGCCCGAGATGTAGCCGCCGCCAAGCGCTGTGCACGAGATGGTAGCCGCCCTTTCATCTCCCGCTACGGCCGCATCGCTCGCGCCAATGCTCGCTCGACCGGAAGGCAACGACCGCCCGCACCAAAAGTTCCACCGACGCCTTGTACTCTGTGCGCCCGATGCCTTGCGATCCGCTAGCCCACTTGCTCTTTGCCCCGCCCGGCGGCGATTGAGCTCGGCCCCGATGATGAATCCGCAACCGTGGCGCCAGCTCCCGAAGTGGCTACGTCCGAGATGGTGGCACAGATAGAGACTCCCGCAAGGCCGCATGGTTCAAGTGGCGGCTAGGGTTGGGATACCCTAGCCACTCGCATGGAGGAGTTTTCGAGCCCTGTGGGTCCAATGATCTATTCGGCCCAAAGGCCGATCCGGCCCAATAGGCCACTGGCCCTTTTTGTTTTGCTTCTCCATAAGGCCTGGTTGGCCCAGAGGATTTCTAAAGAAAAAAAAAGGAAGCCCAAAAAGAAAAAATTATTAATTCTAAAAATTGATTATAAGTACTAGAAATTTAATTTATAAAGATATGGGCTTCTACAAATTTGATAAAATTGGTATCTAGCACACATTGGAAGTTTCATGTTTTGAGTTTATTTTCCAGCTTTATGCCATGTTTAATATGTGCTGATATTATGTTCTGTTATTTAGGTAATTATGAAAATTGCTTGAAAATTAACAGAAAATGGTAGAAAATTATGTATGGCACATTGCTATGTGCCATGTTGCTAGATTAATTTCCTAAACATGTTTTTCATGATTATATATGCTGAACATATTATTTCCTATTATTCTGTAATTCTGAAAGTTACTTGGTAACTAACCAAAAAAAACATGAAAAAATGCTAGAAAAATTTCAGAAATTCTAGATAGTATTTGTGAGCTTTAAGTCTCTGGATTAATATCCTTAGCATTATGCCACGATTAATTCATGTTGAAAGTTATTTTTTTCTATGAATCGGTAATTTTGAAAATTGCTTAATAATTAGCAGAAAAGCATGAAAATTGCTAGGAAAATTTTGAAAAATTTTAGATAATTATCTACTGAATAGATATAGATCAAGCTTTACTGATTGAAGAGTGAGCATGCAATATAATGATTTTACTAGTAGTAAAAGTTATTCTGCGTAAATAGAAATAGGATATGTTGGACATCGCAAAGAGGAAACTTATCAAGCTTGCCTTGAACGACAACAATTACCTTACTCGGGCAATGAATACAAAGATTAATTTGATAGCTCGATCTTTTGGAGCTATTTTTTTCCCAGCCTGAAGCTAGTACCCCTGCTCTTCCGAAGCCGCCAGATATACAGCCATACGGACCTGAAGGCCAAATAATTGATGAACGATGACTAACTGGTACTTTTGAATTCCTTGAAGGAAAAATATATAACCAGCAAAGATCTGTCCTATTGCTAGAAGCACAGCAAGAATGGATCCACCCGCATTTTCAAGATTCTAATGGCTGTGGCAGTATATAATTTTTGCCATATACAAGCTTGTCACTGATCTAATATTATGTGACTAGAAAGTTACTAATGCTAAAAAGATCGACAAGATATTATGCTCCTTCCATCTCAATATGAGGATACTACTATAATAGTATCGTCATGCCAAGTACCAGAAGTACTTCGAGTTTATATGCATTTTGCTAAAAGCAGAAAAATATGATGAACCCCTGGTGAAGAATCATCACGTACTTCCTAATGGAAGTCTTGAAGTGCCCGAAGCATATGCAAATGCTTAGCAGGTTAGCAATAGCCGTGGTCGCAGAAAGAGAAAATCGAATAAAGGGGATAAGGGGAAGAGGCAATTCATAGTGGAAAAGTAAAGGTAAATGGCCAGAGACTTCTAGAAGTAAGGCTGCAAACCCTGAATAACCCTGTTTTAGGTATGAATGTATTGATCATTAGTCATGCAACTATTGAATCCCGAAGCATGTGGTAGACCTTTACACAAAATCCATTGGAAAAATCAATGAGACCCGGGGTAAACAATGTTGAATCATACATCACCGTTCACCTTGTTGTTGACACGGGTGCTGAGAAGTGTGATAATATGGTTATTGGAATATAAAGTTTGAGGTGTCCTAGAAAGACATATATATCTCATATGGAGACTTGGATTAGTCTCCTAAGTATTCCTTCATTTTGCTAGTCGATGTCACATATCCCTTATATATAAGTCTCCTTATCAGTTTAGCCTAGTTCCTGAATGAACACTTGGTCTACGCTCCTGTTGAGCGATTATCATTCAAAATTTAAAAATTTGATATTTTCTAGATATTTGCTTAATTGTGCTACATTTGTTCTATATTCTACAATTTGTTAGTGATGCAACAATTGTTTGATTGATAAAACATACTTCTAATACAGAATATAGTATAATCCGATAGCGGAGGAGAAAATCTGTTTAAGATATTGTAACCATATTCAGTTAAATCCTATCTCTTATATGTGGGTGAATCCAAACTCTTCTCTTGTGGTTTTCTCTATATATTGGGCACCCCCATGTACAAGAATCAATCTAATAAAGCGAGAGAACATTGCCCCCTATATTATGTGTGCTCCCTGTTTCTGTTCTTGTGATTTCGTTGGTGTATTGTTGATTAATCGTGGCTAAACAACTACGTTTGCAACAGTGATCAGGGCTGGAGGGATTTTTACGAAAACCGACCATTTTGAGCCGGTTCAAAGTCAAACCGATCGGTAAACCGCTCCGATTCAAATTCAGATTCAAAAAAATTTAGAAAAACTTATGAAAAATTTCATAAAATTAGTATTAATAGCATTACAACATGTGGGATGAAATTTTTTTAAAAATTAAATTTAGGAGATGTTTTTAGAAAAGAAAAAAAAAACAAAAACAGTGTTGCACAATAGCCGGCCCATATGGCCCAACTCGGCCCATTAAACCTAGAAACAGACAAATGGGTGTGGAACACCTGCCTCTGATCTCATTATTGTGCACATACACCAATCCCTCCACACCCTTTCCAGCTCGCAAGAGAAGTCGCCATATCTTGTTATCGCGCGACCAAATACCTACGTGCGGAACTCGAAAATCGAGCGGTTAGGGTCAATTTTCAACCGGCTCTCAAGGGGAATCGATGGGCCTTGCTTCTTCTTCGGTGTGCGGTGATTTTCGACTGAAGCCGAGCGGTTTATCGTAGAAATCGATCGATTTTTGAGG
The DNA here is from genome assembly GCA_036346375.1 of Guadua angustifolia. Lineage (NCBI taxonomy): Eukaryota > Viridiplantae > Streptophyta > Magnoliopsida > Poales > Poaceae > Guadua > Guadua angustifolia. The sequence goes on from CM070519.1 coordinate 40,578,721, forward strand.
TAAGCCAAGCAAATCTCGTTAAGGCAAGCAAGCCATGATGCACATCAAGATAGCTGTAGCTCGTATAGAGTCGTTGAGATGAAAGAGAGTTATGGCTCTTATCGCTCATATGACTACGCCATCTTCGATTCTCGTACGCAACCTCCTACCTAATGGGTCTACGAGTGGCAATACCTTGAATTTTATACCATGTTTCACCAACAGTGGGAAACAACTAGCTCATGGAAGGGGCAATGTTGGCACAAATATAAGGCAAAGTTACTAGCTACACGAGGATTGCTCATGATGTCCACTGAGAAGTTCAATATGGCCAACCCGGTATATAGCCAACAATACTACCCATAGCCCCAAAGGTAGTATTTCATTTCATTGCAACTCAATTTTTTACTAACATAGCATTTATGTAGGTTTAACATGGAAGACCGATTTGAGCATATTGTGCTATCATGCAGTACCATTTCTGAGCATGCCATTGCTTGATTAAGAGTGAAGCAGAAAAGGCATTAGAAGCAAGTGCACATTATACTACAAATTGTTGATTTCTTCTAGCAAATATGAATGTATAGACATGCTTGCTATATATGTTAATCTAATGTTTTGAAAGCACTAAAGTGTGAATTTGTTGGATCGAGTTGTGAACGGTATTGAAATGAAATGTTATTTGTTGATATATTATTGCTAAATGTCCATTTGCAACTTGAAATTGTCTAAAATATAGCAAAAGTCATGCCAAAATTTTTCATATTTTTTATAGATGTACTATTATTGCAAAATATGTAATTTACAAAATGACATAGTCTTAAAATGTACAAAAGGTCATGCCGGAATTTTATCATAATTTTCCATATTTTTAATACATTTCTAACATTTTTTCTAGTTTTTTGGGCCTTTATCCAGTTTTTAAAATTTTCCTCAATTTTTCACAATTTTCCCATTTGTTCTTGCCTTTTTCTCCAATTTTTCATACTGTTGTCGATTTTCGACGCAAACCGACTGGTTTTCGACAAAAACCGACCAATTTTTGACCTTATCGATCAATCAGTTTGTCGATTTTCTTGTCTTCATTTGACCACCGGATTTGACTTTCGCAAATCGCTCAGTTTTTCTCGAATTTCGATTGATTTTCATGAAAAACCAATACCAGGTACTCTTCGAATTTCCCTCCAAAAACGGTTTTGTAAACCCTGGTGGTGGTAATTCAAGACCAGGTCATCGCGGTCATCTTTTTCTCCTGGAATTTTTTGTCCTGGGTAGACCTGGGGCAGAGATGAAAACGGATCAGATACAGAAGGATAATGTTTTTTTCTATATTCTAACCTATTTTTTCATAGATTTGAAATCGAATATGGGCTAGCCAGCTAGAGATACGAATTCGGGTTATTTGGGATACGGTATGGATATGTGATAGATTTGAGTAGAAAATGGATAAAAATGTACCGATAATGCATGCATATATAGAGTAGTATATGTTGAATCAAACCATACGAGTACATAATCATAGCAGCGAGCTATATATCAATCAATTCAAATAAACATCATATAAAGAATATGCTACTTGAGGATCATTAGAACCAACTAATTGTTTATATAAATGGGCTACTATGAAAAATATGTAATGAATGGGCTAGACCTTGTTGATATCCAAATAGAAAAATTCGGATATTCAGATCCCGTCTTGTATTTACTAGATATTTGCCGCTCCGAATCGGATCCTGAATCCGGATTTAAGCATCTGAATACTGTCTCAGATCCGGCCAGATAATCAAATCCCGTCCTACATCCAGTGCCCACCGGATTCAGTTCCCAATCAGGCAAAAAAATATCTAGCCTATTTTCACCCCTGCCTAGGAGAATTAGGCCATGAATATAAAGGACCAGCATAGTTTGGCACAAAATCTAGTGGGCTAGGCCGGCACGGTACAGTATAGTGAGCTGTGTTGGGCTTGGTTTCCAGGTTTGATGGGTGTTACGGCATGCCACAGTGCTCAGGTCGTGCTTGGATCGGCCCGGCACAAAAATGCCCATTTTAGATATAAGTATAGCCTATTAAACATAATAACTAGTCGTATACCATCAACATATTACTACTCTCAAGCACAACCTATATACCTTCTTCCTCTTCACCTCTCTTGCGCCAACGCTACCAACCCCTCTTCCGCGCCTACGCTCGCACTGCCGTCTCCACTGAAGTCATCCACTGCCGTCGATGCCATGCCTATCTTTCATCGCTACCAACATTGTCTGTCATTGCCGATGCCATGTCCCTCTTCTGTGCCCACATCGCTGTCTTCATCACCGCCGTCTGCCTCATCCCTCTTTGGTGCCTAAACCACCATCTTCACCTCTCCCGCGCCCCGTGCTGCTGACCCGTCTTTCGCACATGCACCACCATCTCCACTGATCTCGTCCGTTGCCGCCCATGGCTCTCACGTCGTCGGCATGCCATGCTAGTGCTGGTTCGGCATGAAAGCTACCTTGTGTACTATGGGCCGTGCCTAGTCCTTGTGGATGATCGATTGTGCTGCACAGCACGGCCCAACTCCCAACACTAGTGTTGGGCGATGGTTATCTATTGTGATCTATTTGGAATGGATCGTCGGCATCGTGCATTTAGAGATTGTGTTGATCGTCTGATTGGAAACAACCAATATTTTGGATTGGTCGCTACATGTCTACATGTAGTAAATCCCACGTGTTCCTCTCTGATCTAATGGCTATGTTCCTCTTTAATCCATTGGTCCCAAGAACAATTCAAAGTACCAATTGTAGCCCAAGAGATTTTGCAAGCCATGGAAAAATAATTACCAATTTGGATCTATGGAACCCAAGTAGGGTCTACTTGGAAGTAGATTTCTTAAGCAGTGTTTCAATACTTTTTCTCTCAATATAACTTGTATAAATCTTAAAGTAAGTAAAGGGGGTAAGTAATCGTCATTTATCATTCATTCATGCTTTAATATTTATACACCTGTCAAAAAGAAAAGCATGGGAGCATCTCTCACATTTCTTATGTCTCTCTGTTTTTTAATTTTAAACATGCCTTTTAGATTGGCAAGCTTTTTAATTCAGTTTCTGGTTGGATCCATCTATTTTAGTGAATGTGTTCGAATTAACTTGTAGTCTACTTGTTAGTGAAATAAGTGATGCCGGTGAATCTTATTTTGTAAAGGACATATTTCGACACATGGGCCATGGCCAAGACTCACTTGCACTCATCTGCTCATAAAATATGGTCATAATTTTTTTAACAAAGCATGCTCCAATGTATTAGGTGAATATACATTTGTAGTAATCGGTATTTACTGCTATGCACACTCCACGAAGGGTTTTATGGGACTCACACACTTGAACGATAATGATGACATTTATACCGGAGATCGGCACCGGACCAATTTGAGTATAAATAAACCTCTTCTGATTTTCCTACAACAAACAACACTGCTACCAATGCATACGTCCTATACATCGTTGTAGATCATCGACATTCTTTTACTTCCTATTGTCATGATCATAGCAATCATGATGACGTAACAAAACCCAAATTCTACGGTGAGGAAGATAAAGAAGTCTCAAGAACTTGATGGTGATGTGTTTGTTTATCTATAAATTTGAATGTAAAGTTATGTAATTGTGTACTTTAATCATGAGTTATTATTAATATAAATTAGAGGGTCTTTTTAAGAAAAGTACGCCCTACTTTTCTGTGGTAATCAACCTTGAGCAATGATTTTGATTAGATGATCTACCGAGATCGTAGTGTAGGTAGAACTAATTCAGAATATTTCCTATAGGATTTGAAGTAGTCCTGCCTCAATCCAAGAAGAGAAATCAAGGGTGCACTCGTAGCTGACACTCATATGCATTCAATTCCAACCAACATCGAGACCTCTTTGATTCAAAGTATTTTCAAAGGAAAAATATAACATCCAATTCTTATGTAGTTTTATCAAATTCTAGCAGGAATCTACTATTTTTAGTGTGATCTCTGCAAAATTGATGTGGAATTTCTGTGTTCCAAATTAGATCTATCTGTTGTTGCTTGGCCCACCGCCCACTACACTATTTTCTTTCTCTCTTTTAATTCCTATTGTACATGTCTTTGTTTAGTTAGATCATTACACTGATTTCCTATTGTATCTTAACTAACTAACCAACCAACCATGATGCTTTCATTACATAGCAGCAGTCCATTTGTTCCATGCTTTACTTCGACATTCTGCATAAATAGTTATTAGTAGTATCAAGTACTACATGGCCTACCACCTCTCACTGCATTATCATGTACTCTTGCTGCTACTACCACTCGTGTATGCCTCAAGTTGATTGTACTCTACGATCCTATTGATTGTACCTCCTAATAATGCTCACATTTCTGACGAAGCCACGCCGTGTGTTGATCTTGAGCATGCGGTTTCGTCGATACCATCTACTCATGTTTGATAGGCTTAAATCGGCGAAACCACTACACGTACTACTAGCTCTTTTTTATAGATCATGAACATAGTAGTTGTAGCTAGCCAGCTAGTGCTGGGAGTTGGGCCGTGTCAACTGGCACAACACAGCACAATGGATCTCACCATAGCTGCATGGTCTACCGTCGGTGAGGCTCAGCACAACACATCGGCACGGCGGGCTATTATTGGGTCGTGCCAGCATGAGCACGGTACACTGTGCATATACACATATCTAGGCCTCCACCCGCCTCAGCCACTACCGCTACGTGCCTACCCGCTTCTGTCTATCTCGCTTATGTCACCATGCCAATTGCTTGCCTTGGACGCTACTGTGTGCCTGCCCATCTTCGCCTGCCTCAGCCACTGTCGCCACGCTAGTTGCCTGCCTTGGCCCCACCATGCACTTGCCTACCTCCACCGCACCTACCTGCCTCAGTGCTACCCCCACGCTTGCCCTCCTCCCCCTGTCTCCACCATGCAGTCGCGCTTGCCCATCACCGCCGAGGAGCCGAGATAGTGTAGTAGTGTGTGGAGGTTGGATAGGGGAGGCCATGGGATGCAAACAGGGAACTGGGGAAAGAAAGCACGAAAGAGTAATGGGAAAAAGAAATGAAAGGAGGGAAAAAAGGGAGGGAAAGGGGAAAAAGAGGAATGGAAATTAGAAAGGGAAATGTTGAAATTTAAATAATTGCGTAAAATTATGGACATGTAAATATTTGGAGAAAAATAGTAAAATTTTATTGTTGTTTTACAGATACATTGTTACTGCCTTGTTAAAAACTTTACACCCCAGCGTGGTGGTAAATAAAAAAGTATAATAACCACATACATGCATAATAGTGGCTGCTCGATATTGAGATCTGCTAATGCCCATGTGATCTCAGGATCTTCTAATTGATGATGCCGTCACTCATCTGCTTTCTGCCAATCCTTTAGGCAAGTGATTGCCTCTACTGTCTTGGGCATAAGGGACGATTTCCTTTCTTTAGTTACTCTCCCGACCATGTTAGACATCACCTCGAAAGAGACAGACAACACTGGAACAACTAAGACATCCTGTGTGAAATGGCATGGCACAGGAAATGTGAGATGGCTGCCCTTCTACCAGGAGCTTGACCTTCTTGCTCAAAAGGGTAGCATTGATGACTACAACATTGTGGTCGAGGTAATGATTGAGTTCTATATTAGGATTCTATCTTGTTGTTGTGGATGATTGAGATGACAAAAAGACGGATTCCTTGCCCTTCATCCTATTCATCTCGTTGGTCATGCCACTTGTTCCAAAGAATACGACCCCATCTCGTTGGCACTATACTTTTTACGGTACAAGTTGAATATCTGAAAGAGCTCGTCTTTCACATGGTTGTAAGTGTCTTGCCTAGGGATGGCAATGGGTACCCGAAACCCGATACCCAATAGGTATTTACTCTATTAGGGTATAAATATGGTCCAATAATCATACCCATGGGTACCTTAATGGGGAAAACCTTCACCCGTCGGGTATGATTTGCACGGCACGAGGGTACCTGCTCACCATGGTATGATCCACTCGCTTCGCTTGATGAGGTGAGTGTTATCAAGTTCAACTTGTTCATCATGCATCCATCAAATTTCTTCATTTCTCCAACACGATACAAAAGTACATAATCATCGACCATTAATGAGAAACATATCATCAAGTTATGTTAAAAAAAATCGAAAAACTTGAATTAGCTACACATTAATGCGGGTACGGGTTACCCGTCGGGTCCCCGTTACCCGCACGGGTAAATTTTGTACCCGTATGCGGGTATGGGTATTATAACGGGTGAATTTTATTAACACGGGTACGGGTACGGGGTGGTGATACCCGCCGGGTATATTGTAGGGTCGAGGATGCGCCTAGAGGGGGGGTGAATAGGCGTTTTACAAAATTAATCGCTCACTAAAATCGATCGCTCTAATACACTCCTAAGTCAAAACCTAATCAAAGATATATGCGGAAGCGATAAATAGGTTTTGACAATTAAAACTTAAATCAACTAGGCTCACTAGTGCACTAACTAAATTATGTCTCTACACAAGAATTGCTATATTGAACAATCAATTTATACTAAGCAATTCTAATACATTCAAGCAATTGATAATATGCAAAAGGTAAATACTTGAAAGTAAAGAGACAAGGGACAACCGATGTTTTTCCGTGGTGTTCGGAGACTTGCCGGTCTCCCCTAGTCCACGTTGAGGCAAGCCCGACCACTCGGACCGGCTCCCGCCGAGCACCGCCTCTTTCCACTAGTCGTGGTTTTCACGCTTGCGTAGGCTCAACCCGAACCTTCACAAACTTGCGGGCTTCTCACACCTCGAGAGCTCCGCAAGACGACGCCCACGCCGTCTAGGAGTCGGCAACCTCCAAGAGTAATAAGCCGCTCCTTCACTTGAACCTCACTGGGCACAACAAATGCGCTCCTCGGTGATCACCAAGTGCAACACATGCACAAGGCCTCCTCAAGTGCAACACATGCACAAGAGGTACCCAAACCACTTCCTAATTGCAACAAATGCAATTAGTCTCACTCTTAGCTCAAGAATCAAATAGGAGTGTGCAACACATGCAACACCTCACCCAAAACCTCAAACACAGCAACAACACTGCCCTAAGCCCCCCAAGGGGGTATTTATAGCCCCCCACAAGAAAACTAGCCGTTGGGGGTCGAAATGGGCAGAATCAGCGAAAACGTGGTCCGACCGGGCCTCGGCCGGTCCGACCGGCCCTCACATGCCAATCGATCGAAAACCGACTGCTACAGATTACGGTGATCACCGCACTTCTCCCGGCTCGACCGCCACGGTCACACCGGAGTCTTGCCGGTCCAACCGCACGATCAAACAAGCGAAGACAGTGGAAAACTACCTCTCTGGAGAAAACACACCGACGCCGCCCGGCCCGACGGACGTCGTCACACTGCCTCCATCCGGTCCAACCGCCCAACCAGTATAAAACACAGACTTTGGAAGAAATTGGCGCCACCCGGCCAGACCTCACCTCCGGTCCGACCGGCCTCCGGCGTCCGATCAGCCAGACACTCCGAGCCACATCAGCTCTCCGAAAAAAAAAAGCAGTTGCTGCTGACCGGTCCAACCGCCCATGGGGCGGCCGGGACGGGGGGCTTGCCAGACCGCCTCGAGAAAACTCCAGATTCTTCGCAAAAACAGATTCTCCAAAAACCAAAGCCATTCTTTGAGCCAACTAGTGATCAACACCTGATCAACCACTCGTGCAAAACACATTTGCACCATTTCAAACCATGCTCAAAGAATTCAACCCAAATTGCGAAAACACATTTCGCAATCGACTCAAGAACTATTCGCAAATCGTATTAAGCGAATCAAACTCGAGTTTATGAGATTAATCCCCCTAGCCATGTGAAGGTCAACACAAGACCCGGTCAACTTGCCAACACCCGTTGCAAGCCCCACTCACATGCTCTCGAATTCGGACTCATAAACCTCGGTTTATTCAAGACAACGAACTTGCAAATAACTCGATAAGCATCATTTCATGCTTGAGCACTACTCTTTGCAACACATGCAAAAGTCTAGCTCCAAGTAACATCAAATCACGGTGCATGAACTCTCTAATTGCAACACATGCAATTCTCTAGTTCCATACAACACCAAAACCAACTCCACATCAAAACCGAATCAACCAGTATGAGCTCTTTACTGCAACACATGCAAGCCTCTAGCTCCAAACACACAAACACTAAATCATGCTTGAGCTCTCTCCTTTTGCAACACATGCAAAACTTAGCTCCAAGCAACGCCAAGGTTTTATAAAGATTGTTTTGAACGAAACCAAAAGCATGAAGCTTCAACTAATGCAACACATGCAAAAGTGAACTTCACGCAAGAGCCAACGCACTAGCTTATCACTTCTTGCAACATATGCAAATCAAAGCATTATGCGAAAATCAAATGCAACCAAGCATAAGTTTAACCCATTCGCAACACATGCCAAATGGTTAAACCTCATGCAAAAACCAAATCAAATAAGATTTGAGCTTTGAGTGAGCGCGGATTGAGATCACCAACACATGATGAAACTCAAGCTAGGGAACAACCCCTCTTAATAGTACGGCGATAAAAGAACTAGACTCAAAGACTACAAAAGTCCTTAGCCTATCTAATTATACCTTCCCGTCGTACGCAAGCAATCCCCTTTGGGGTCTTTATGATCTTCACTTAAGCTCCCCCGGGATCATCACTCTTCTTTTCTTCGGGATCCATCCTTGACGCCCATCAACTCATGATGCCGTCCAAGTCCCGTTTTCATCATCTCATTCATCTTTGGACCTAACTCAATCACAACTCATACAAATAGTTAGTCCAAGATGCATGGTTGTCTCAATTATCTCTTGCACTCCATTAACACATAATGGATGCCATTAGATCAATTGAGCACAACCTAAATCAATTGAAATGATTTAAGTATGTCTTAAGTACAATAATGCAACTCATGCTTTATTATACTTAAGAACTATTCATTTGTCCTTGATTAATCAAGAAACACCATCAACACATGATGAGGTGTTCTCTAATGATTAACACGACAAATGAACTCAATTTAAATTATCATTTAAATTGATTCTTCAAGTTAGAGTGTGAACTCCCCCTAAATATGTGCATCCATGTAATATATGGATTGGGAAACATGATACACATTTTGTGGTTAATATAACGGGGATATTCATACTTTAACTTGACTCCAAAGTATGCAACTAATATTAAGATGAATATGCAAACATACCTTGGGTTTTCTATTTTTCAATGCGATGAGACTAAACAAAGGTATTCTAAACAAACATGTTAGTCTCGATATAAGATATGTCATTAAGAACAATATCGCATTAGGGGATAAACTTAATATTTGATTTGTCATTAACACAAGATTAGATTTGTCATTAACACCAAAACCATAACTAATGAAGGTTGAACTTACATATATACCCATTGCCATCTCTAGTCTTGCCTATTCCCTCTATAGTAGTTTTCAATCCGTCCAACTTTTTACGTGGATAAAAAATGATAGCAAAACAATGGAGATGTGATATAGAACCGAATGTTTGAGAAATTTTATCACCATCGCTGCAACAATATGGGCTAAAAGTGCATCGTCATGTATATATAGCAAATGATTACGCAATTAGCCAAATATAATTGATCACTAGGCATGAGTAGGGTAATAAACACTGGATAACTTGTTAGTTTCTTCATAGAAATAGTATAAAAAATCTAAAAAATGATTAACAACGGTTCAATCCAAATCGATAAGTATGAAATCATTCTCTTTAGCATTAGCATTGACAAAGATTGTTATAAAATTTTCATACCCTTCAAACTTATTTAACATGATGTATGTTGAGTTCCACCTCACCTTCAAGTCAAGACCAAATTTTCTTGGTGTAATATAATTGGCTATGTAATACTCTATGAATCTAGCAGTGAAAGGACCGGAGATGTCGCCTAGAGGGGGTGAATAGGCGAATAAAAATTTTGCAGCAAAATAAAATCTCCCGAGGGTCTGAGCCCGGAGTGTCCGGGGTTTTGTCCGGATACTCCGGTATGTCCGGACTATCCGGGGTAATGGGTCCGGATACTCCGGATTGGAGACCTCGAAGTGAGATTTTAAATCTCTACAATTTTCCAACAAACTAATTGAACACAAATGTTCTAAATGCAATCAGGTACCTGAGGATGATGTAGATCTAGAGCCAAACACAGTGATAGAGTAGATCGGGCTCAAAAGTCCAAGAACACAAACCCTAGCAAGACCAAATGAAGAACACGAAGACAAAGATTTTTACCCGAAGTTTGGATTCTTGAAGGGAATCCTATGTCTCCGTTGAGGAGGCACAAAGCCTGGGTCCCTCTTGACCACTATCCTCCCGGTGTTGCACAAAACACTCGCCAGTCTTCACTTCTTGCCTCTTTCCTTTCGGAGGCGAGACTTGCCTTCACAAACTTCCGGGGCTCACCACACCAAGAACTTGGAGGCTCCCGGTGACTCCTTGCCGTCTAGGAGTCCTTCAAACTCCAAGAGTAACAAATACGTCGCTAAATCGTCTTGGAGGATGAAACTTGTGCTCAAGAATCAAAGATGCAAGCTCATGGCACTCAAATCCACTCCTTTCTCCCCAAAGATTCAAATCAAACTCAAGATTCAAGTGGGTGAAGGAGATTAGGGCTCAAGTGTAGGAGTGAGAGCTTGAGAGTTGAATAATGCAATAATGGAGCTTGTCCACGGGTAAGTGGAGAGTGAGGGCTTAAATAGGCCCCCCAAAATCCAACCGTTATGAGTGAGCTGCGCACAATCCGGAGTATCCGGACAAATACCCCGGAGTCTCCGGATTGAAGAAGATTAAACTTGTACCGAGAGGTTTAACCCGGAGTGTCCGGACTTAAACCCCGGATACTCCGGACTCATTTAACCCGGAGTGTCCGGACTAAAACCCCGGATACTCCAGACTAATTGAGAAAGCGGCTACTGAGGGGTACAACCCGGAGTGTCCGGACTTAATGTCCGAATACTCCGGCCTAACCCACTCGGCCAGAAATGTATATTTAGAGGAAATGCAATGTTTTAAAATTCTTTTGCTATGCAATTTTCATCCTTTGAGCATAAGTATATCCTAGAAGCGATTTCCCGTCGTATCCCCCTTAATAGTACGGCTATCCTTAGACTCAATTAAATAGAAAATTTACAACCAATGTCTTGATGCCGCCTTTTCAAATTTTAAATATGGTGAGGATCTCCAATCGCTTTCTTATGATGATACCTTCACGATCTCTGCATGAATTCTTACTTGAACCATTAGTATACTTAATTGTGTTGCCATTAATCACCAAAACTCTTGAGGGGCCTAGATGCACTTTCAAGCAGCCACTTGGGCGTTACTTGAGATGAAACAAATAGCGCTACAAATATTGTTCAAATATTCATCAATTACCTTCATGCCATCTTAGATAATGGGGTTGATAATGTGACATACACATCTTTGGTGGAGAAAATATCCACCTATATGCGATTGCATTTGGGGGTGAGGAACTACATGGTTTTTGTATTCACCGAAGTATTATCAAGAGTGATACATAGAATCTTATTATTTGTCTTAAAATCACAAATTATCTCAAGTATGTGTTCAGTAATGGCTTCTCTGGTGTGTGCTTCATCCATTAACCTACACCCCCTGACTTTCATGTTTAGGTTGAATTTTTTATCTAAGTAATAGGCAACAACACTAAGGTAGCAAGTTCTTTAGTGAAAGGAAGTTCCAATATCAGAAGTTAAAGAAAAAGAAAAGCTAAGTTTTGGGAAATTTTCTTCCAGTGTAGCTAGCTCTCTATTGTAGATCGTCATAAAACTAGATTTGGTGGTTTTTTTCTACTCACATGTTGGTATTATGGGCAAAAGGCGTGTTGGATCATTTTTCAAAATTATGACTCTTGTCCATCATAATAGGTAGATCTTTCAAAACTATAAATCACATTATTTCATTGCATGCTACTTGGGAGTTGTACATCCATGTACTTATAGTGTTGTGGGCCGAAAAGTTCAGCTGCATCTACACACCTCCTCTTAGGTCCATCCCAACTTTTGTAGGCACGCTTATAATGCCAATTCAGATGTCCTATCCCTCCACCTGAACCTACAGTCAATTTAGTTTTGCAACAATTATAAACTACAGTTACTTATCTTTGGCTCTTTACGATGTCTATTTTTCTGGCCATTTGCTTCCCGCACTCCGCCCTTCCGCCGATAGATGGTGGTGTAGATGATGATCCTCTAATCCAATCGTGTGACGGCGGGGGCGAGAAGTTCTCGAAGGTAGCGTCATCATAGCCCTCTGTACCAACCATGTGACGGTCATTTACATTGCAGTTTTTCATGTCTAGGGAGAGTTAACGAGGATCGATGTGAACTTTGTCCTTCTAAGGAGGAGGACTAGAGAGGGTGCGGGGGCGTGCTTGCTTCTGCCTCGGCCCTGATAACTTCTTGCTAAACATATCGAGAGGCGTATAAACGAGAGAGTGTTGAGATTGTAAATTCTTTTGAAACTGCTTGTGTATTTTTCTTCCTATTAATTTATTTACATGTAGAGGTCTCTACTGTTTCTACTAAAAACAATGGAGAGAGTGTTGAATTTGCTGAATTGCTTGTGTTGTGTCAAAAAATGAGGTGAGATGTGGGTTTTATAAGAATGGATAGAGAGGACTGTTGCCTGCTCCTCCGATCCACTTTGCCTCCATGGCCGTTGCCTCGTGAACTCTCAAGCTCTTCTGCCCGTTCCTTCTAGAACCTGACAACTGTGGGCATAAGAGAGAACAATTGTCTCATCTAATCCTCTCTGCCTCTATGGTTGTTGCCTCAATCCCACCACTTCGGAACTTTCCAATCCCACCCCACCGGCTGCCCCCCTGTGAGATCTCTCAGTCGACATTGTCGCATGCTTGCATCGCTCTCTCTCTCTCCATCGAGGCCTCGCCACCTCGTCCTCTCTCGACCTCCCCCTCCGCAATAGCTATCTCTCCCCCCAATCTGAGTGTCAACGGCCATGAGGGGGATGGTGGCAGCTATGAGCCCACCATGATAATGATGACTGTTCGGTCCCATCCCTCTCCCAGATCTGAGTAGAGATAAGAGCGGGAGGGGGAGTGGGGTGACGAGTCGGCGACAGCCTCCACGGCTAGTCGGTTGCGGGCCATGTCAGTGGTCTTCCTCCCCTCTCCTTGATGGCCACGACGACATCGGCGAGGTGCCAACTGCCAATATGCCTCATTGGCGCAGTGCCGCCTGCCTCATGCCATGGGATGCGCTGGGTTGCATAGGGTTTTTCGGACTGTGACAGTCTGAGCACGGCTCATTGGAGCAGTTGTGTCGTGCCAACGGATGTGCCCAATTCTTAGACCTGGCCCGGCCCAGCCCAGCCCACCACATGACAGCTATCAAGTCGTCGTGTGATTCCCCTGATCAAGCAACTCGTGAAGAACCATAAATATATTAACAAATGTTTCCAGGGTTGAAAAACCGTCGACAACTGGCTAGCAGATCGGAGGCAATTGTATTATGGTTTTCTGAACCCTAGCTCCTATGCAATAAAACGCTTAGAGCCTCTTTTATTATTTGTTCCAAACTTCAAATCAATACATTTCAAAATCCAAACAGCCGATTCTGCAAAAATCAGGCAGTTTTTGGTGAGAAACCCGAATGTCCCCCTGCGGTTTCGGGGCCTGTTCCCTGATTTAAAAGCCCGGGTTGCCACTTCGTTCCTCGGTAACTCACGAAGTACCGACTACCAATTACTTCCTATGGAATTAGTAGACTATTAGCACAGTGACTTTGTAGTGAAGCAAAAACCATACATTGGTTATGGGTTTCTTTTCATCCCCTCCAGCTAGATTCTTGCAGTTTGCACGGCATTTTCGTCTGTCTTTCTTGCGGCCAAACGTCGAAATGTAGTACGACCATTGAATGGCTCTCTCTCTCTGCCGATCTAGCATGCGTGGCCCAGATTGTAGTTTTCGATCTACCAACTGTATTAGACCCATTCCCAGCCATAAGAAAAAAGGAATTAGTAGTGTACTACTGGAACAAGAAAGCTATTGATAGCAAACCGTAATAGAAAAATACTTGTAAATGATTTCCTGAAATTTTGCATACGACCTGGTGTTTTTTTGGTGAGATTGGTAGTTCTGCAAAGAGTACATAATTTTGGTATGAAGATTCGGGATATATTCATGTATAGTATTTCTGGTCGTAACTCGTAACTGAAGCTTTCTTGCTGGCCAGATCTTGGTAGGAGTGCCTTGTGTACCAACTTTATTGAAGCTGAAAGAAATGCAAAAGGAAGGAGAGCAACGATATCAATATTTTTGACATAATTCAAGTTATATTATGTATTAGCTGAACTGAAGGCTGAAGCTGTGTCAACTTAAATAATCTGCAAGAAAAAGGGAAAGATACTGCACATTTACATACCGAATTCCAGGACTTATTAAGCTATTTAATCTATTACAGGAACCTTTTTCCTTTTTCTTTTTCGTTTAGAACTTTACATTAGTGGGCAAAATGAGGAAATTATGAACTGAAAACAGTATCAGTAAATAATAATAAAAAACTAACGATTGACCATGGCAAAAGCCAGCAATAGCTAGAGCTTAATACTTACAAAGCTTACAACAGGTGATTACCGAAAATCCATCTCCATATTAAGTTCTTGCTGGACAGTTAACATATCAAATCTACAAGGGAAACTCTTCTCCATGCAGCTAGAATTCACACATTGTGCAGCCTGAGATGTACAAGAAAACTTAAACACGTTGCATCAAGTGAAACGCCATAGCTATCACGTCAGATATCTTACAAATGAAACTCCATGTTGCATGAAACAATATCATGGAAGCCCAAGTGCGTGAGTTGTGTTCTCATTTGCTTCTTGTGCTGGTTAAGGGATATCCCGATGCCTTAATTCGAGCATGCTGCCCCTCTAATCTTGCTTGTAGTAATTTTGCCTTGAGGGTATTCTCCTTTGTGCCCAGAGACTGCGTTGGTGAGGATTCATAATCTAACAATGCGCGTTGATTATTCAGCTGCCAAGCTGGACTGTGCAGATTGTGCAGATCCCCTGAAGTAGCACATTCACGGAATTGACTTGTCCGGGACTGACGATCATGGGATTTTTGCCCCAGATATGCATGTTGAGGAGCCTCTGATTTGATCTTCAACAGGTCATCATGCAATCGTCGAGAAACTTGGGTCATAACAGTATCATTCTGCTCATCTATTGGAGTAATTTTGTCATCATTGCGAGAGTTAATTTCAGGTGTTAAAGCATTCAGCTGTTCTATGCTGCTGCTAGACTTTGCCTTGTCTTTTTTTGAACAAGGTAGTGCGCTTGAGATCCTTGAACCCTCAATAGATACACCATTGGAATATTCCAATCTTCGCATCGGTGAATACATGCAGCCTGTGACCCTCCATCGAGTTCCTGCAAGGTCATGATTCCGTATGGCACCTCCATGCATGTTCAATTCAAAGCAATGCAAGTCACCGGAAACAGAATTGTCATCGTCATATTCAGCTAACCGAGGAGCACTAGTGGCTCCATTCAAATGGACAGATTCAAGGGATTGTCGACATAAGCTTGCATCTCGCTTTTCATTACCAATATGCATGTTAACATTGTTGGGGTTACTTGATCTTCTAGCATGAAGAAAACTCTGAATTTCACTACTTAACCTATCTGTGATTGAGGTTTTCCTTGCTGAATCTTCCCTGGCATCAGCATTTTGCATTTGCATTCGTTCATCGAGCCATGCTTCTGAAATATGAACTACTGATTTATCAAACTTGTGTTCATACTCCTTTACATGCCTTTGGTTTGACACCCTGACTTCCTCTTCATAGTTTCTGATTCCTAATGCAAACTCGTCGCAAAGATCTTCTAACAGGTGAGTTGATTTCTTCTCTTTCTCCAGGTCCTTTACAGCCTTCAGAAATGCCGATTTCATCTCAGATAGCTCTTTGCCTAGCTTCCTGTGGAGACTCTCAGAATGTTTCCCCAGATGTCTTGCATCTTCAAGTTCCTCTTTCAGTGAATGAAGGGCTGCTCTAACCTTCTCTTGTTCCTTATTTTTCCGAGATATTTTGTTTTCAGTGACTTGCCTGACCAGAGAATCTATTTCGTAGTGATATCTCTGCCTCTCTTGCATAAGCTCTTGAACTTGTGCCTGGGCATGTTGCAACTCCAATTTAAATCCCTTTACTGCTGATACATCAGCCGCATGCTGTTCTTCCAAGCTCCAAATCCGATTTAGAACTTTCAGTAGCTCTGTTGACGTTTTA
Source organism: Guadua angustifolia (assembly GCA_036346375.1). Classification (NCBI taxonomy): domain Eukaryota; kingdom Viridiplantae; phylum Streptophyta; class Magnoliopsida; order Poales; family Poaceae; genus Guadua; species Guadua angustifolia. Next base: position 40,595,059 of record CM070519.1, read on the forward strand.
AGATTGCAACCTACCTCCCTAGATCTAGCCCTGAAATCCAATGACCGAGTTGGACTGACAAGGTTTATGGTAGCAGCCTGCTAAACGAATGGACAAACAGACAAAGTTTGAGAAATATGCTCTCTTCAAACATTGTTTATAGCTGCAAAATATTAAACCAATAACATGCCATGACATCATCGACGACAGAACAAAACTAGCATATGATGATAAAAAGAGTGCTCAAAATCGCATTACCAGTAGCATGCCACTCATATAGACAAGGCTGACGCAGAACACAGAAACAAACTGGCATCCCACTCACTACTACAGATAATAACACAGAATACAGAAACATACGTAATAGCATGCTTGTCACTCTTTTACAGATCTAGATGCTATGCTTGATTCCACAATGATAAAACCAAAATTACCAAGAGGTTAGTTGGTGGGGTGGGGTGGGGGGATGTCTGTGCATACCCCAGTTGAGCTAGTGTAACTTGCAGGAGAAAGAGGCTGCCTTGAGTGACATCTATCTCTTGAGTGACATCTATCTTCATGTAACTTGTTATGTTCTGTCAATTGTGTTGAACCACAGCCACCTAAACTCTCTGGCTGAAATGCGAGACAAAGGAAGATAGTTATGGAATTCAGCATACATGGCATTGTGAAATAACAAAACACCAAGATGTGACACTTCCACTGGAAAGCATGATTCTATTCAATTAAAACTAAATCCCATTAAGGAAAGTGAAATTCAAAATGCATCTTTGGCAAAACAGAAAACCTCAAGCTTAGGCACCTCCACCAGGAAGCATTACTCTCTTCAACTAAATCAAATTCAGGAGGCATCAGTCAATTGTAAATTTCAAGATATTCTAGTTAAGACAGTAGTAGAAGCCAGCACGCAAGAGTTTGATAAATCTGGAAACACTGAATTTTGGCACTGCTACCCAAAATTATGTTCTCTTCAGAAACTTGTGCACCTAGAATTGCATCATAAGTATCAGCCAAATTAAAAATCTCATGGCCTGCATGTGTCGCAATTGCAGCATTGCTACAGGGAATCAGGAAAAGCAGGAAGGAAGCATTCTTCATTGCTTCCAAAATATTGTGATGAAAGATCCTAAACAGGTTGCATGGTGCAGAGCAGAAGCCTTTTGGTGTGTACTTACTTCATTGAGAATGTGGCACTTGATCCTCAGATGACATGACAGTTGTGTAAACAAGTAGCATAGTGCCATAAGCCTTAGACGCAAGTTTTTATCTACTCTGTGTTGTTATTCTGTATGTTTGTTGTTACATAGTAATGTTACCCGCCATATACTGAGACTGTTTCTTTATATGCTTATAGATACCTTGTAATATTTTGGTTTATCTAATAGAAGCTGCGCGTTCTCCCTTTGTCAGGGAAAAACAATAGAACAACATCAAGTGCAGATATGCTGCCTATGTATTCTAGGATCATTATCTAGTGCGGCAATACTGAAGTCAAAAATCCGGAGAAAGCAGTCTTGAAGTTGAGAAGTAAAATAGCCAACATGATAATGGCAAAAGAGCTCAAAGGATACAAAATACGTGTACTCCAGGATTGGAATATTTCTGGGGGAACATTAGAAGCAATAAAAAGAACAATAAGAATCACAATCATCAAGCGTACGACTCAAATACCAGGTAGAAGTTCACATTGAAGTCCAGTCCTCCATCTCACAGAACTAAGTCTACTAATAGTAGGGCCATAAACATATCGGCCTGTTTATAAGACATAACTAATCCACCCAGCAGTTCTTTCTTTTAACCATCTATGTGGTTTCCTTAGCTTATCATTTTGCATGATCTTAAACTAATAACCTGATGAAGTTATCAAAAATAAAATAAGAGCATCGATTCTAATGAAATTTTGCTTCCAATTATTATTCGTGAATTGCTAGCATGGACATACATTTCGAGGCCCTTAGTGTACAATGTCCTCGACTTTATAACATTGTTCAAAAAAAAAAAATGCCACGGTAGCTGAAGTAATGTCCACTGTCTCACTCAATGTGTCTTTTCGTAAAGCCATCACGGGACATAATTTATTAGCTTGGCAAGAACTTGTTGTAAAGATTGCTGTTTTACAATTATCACCAGAAAGGGATACTTTTCGCTAGCATCTTCATCAGAATGGACAGTTTTCTGTTCAGTCAATGCATACACTCTTAATGTCTCAAAATGTCCCAGCTACAAACAGACAATTATGGAAGCTTAAGATCCAATTAAAAATTAAAAAAAAAATCTATGGTACTTACTTCGTGGTGTGATATTGACAAATGATAACCTATCTAAAAGAAATTGGAATGATAACAAACAATATTGTTTTTGTAACAATGAGGAAACTATACAACATCTATTTTTTGACTACCATTTCACACGTTTGGCATGGCGCGTTATATAAGCGGCTTTTAATATATCACCTCCTAGTAGCATAACCAATATGTTTGGGAATTGGCTATTTGGTTTGGGAAAATATTTGAGGGCTCAAATTTTGGTTGGGGCTGCTACTTTGTGCTGGTCGATTTGGCTACATCGCAATGATGTGATTTTTAAGAACAAAAAAAATTCTCTTTCATTGCAGGTTATCTACATTTGCACCAATTGATTGCGATCGTGGTCTATGTTGTAGCCTCAAGAAGCAAGAGAAGTGGTGTTATCGGCATGCAAAACGCTGGAGGTTGTGCTTTGGAAACTCTTCACCAGCCATGGATGGCGATTCAGTCAATAGACTGTGTGTGGGTTAAAACTTCAAGTTTTTTTTCTGTCTTGGCTTGTTGAATCTATTTGATAGAGAGCTCTTGTGATAGCTTTTTGTTGGAACGTTGTAATAAATGTTTGGCCGTGTGCATCTTACGATGCAGAGGTTGGGAGATGTAATCTTCCATTATCTACAAAAATGTAAACAACCATGCATTTCCAACTATTAGTGTGGCTAGTTCTTAGATGCAACTTGCAAGTCACATGAGAAAGCTTGCATGACCATGAGCAAAGCATACTCCAAAATTCTCCGCAGCACAAAGAAAATTCTATTGCTGCAACTGCTCAACAGAAAATTTCAAGGCAGTTAATCGCTCAAGCAGCCAAAGCCCAAAGGTCAAAGGACCATATTACACCAAACCTGTAAAGCCCCAAAAAAGAAAAATGTACAAGCAAACCCTCAATTGAAAGAAGGTGACGAATACTCATGCCAGGGGTACCCCACAGCAAAGTATACATCTATTTCAAGATCGTATCTCTCTCAAATGATCCAGGTTCGAAGCCGGATCGGCAAAGGGCATAGTCTTTGAAGAGGGTATTGCCGAAGTCTTCGTCCCTCACGAATAGGATTATCACTGAACAATGGATGTATATCAAAAAGGCCGTGCTGGGCCACGTCCTGATCGAAGGCCTCCTCTAGCCGTGAAGAATCCCCGCCCTCGGTTACTCCAACCTGACCTCGGGTCGGGCGCCCCCGACGGCTCCGACCTGGGTCCGGTCCGACGCCACCGCAGGCTCCGACACCGACCAGGGCCCGCGTCAGGCGCCCCTACAGGGTCCGCCCTAGACCCGGGTCTGACGCCACCGCAAGCTCCAACCTGGGTCTTGACCGGGGCCCCAACGAGTTCCAGCTCCACAGCCTCCGCCACGTCGACGGTCTACACCAAGCTGGTCACCCGTCTCACGGACACGACGGCCATGTTGGGGCGGATGGCTCCTTCCCAAGGCGACCAAAGGGCGGCCTCAGCCAAAGCACCCGCCCCCTCAAGCCGCCAACATCGACAAAGCCTGAGAGGCGGCAAGACCTTCCCAACGGAGCGCCGTCCGTTGTGACTACTAACCCAAAGATGGGATGAATAGAAATCACAATCATCAAGACCAAGACCGGACACCCGCATAGCGTACTCTACCTCTTTTTCAAAATCCGTGTAACTCCGCCTCTCGCTTATAAAAAGGGAGGCAGGGCCCTCAGGGAAGGACACACACGAACACATACACGTTCATTCGCTTTCTCACTTGACACACACTGAGCCGTCCGACCCGGCTCAACATCCAACTGAGACAAGCCCTCCCGACCTCCTCCTTTTGGACGAACGCTAAGGGCCTGTCCTTAGCCTTCGCTTGTAACCTCTGGTGACCTTCTGCACCCAGAGTAATACAAACCACCACCACGAACTGGAAGTAGGGACGTTCCGCCCGAACCAGTATACATCCGGGACTTCCTTAGTCTAACCATTCGAGGAGAGGGGACGCGCGACCCCCTAAACTTACAAATTTACTTGCCGGTTATACGAAACGCCGACAGAAGGGTAGAAACATTACTATCACAACATCAGGATTGCTTTAATTGTGCATTACTTCCTGCCTTCGAGACTTTGACAGTTAAACAAACACAAGTAGAGAACAAAACGAAAGAGACCTCAGAGTGACGCTAATCGAACTATGGTGTGCTTGGTGCTAGATTTTGAGATTTGATCTGTGCCTCACAAAGAACCAAAAAAAGATGTACATTGTGCGTAGGATCTTCAAACACCCAAAGTGCTAAATCCCAAGAAGCATATGAAACTGAAGAGATTTTTATTTATGTTGTAATCACAGGAAAGTTTCTATTTTATTTCTTCCTGCAGCACTGTTAACATAAAAAAGAACAAATTTTAACACATGAGGGCACCAATTCACTAAAGATTTAATGAGCAAGAAATGCGAAGAGAAGACTACTGGGAAAAAATGGAAAGAGATGAAGAAACAGTAAATGACTGCTAACGTCAACAGTCATCACGTTGATCCGGACAAGTACACTGCGTCAGTCGCGAGTTCTTACCCGATCCACGTCGTCGTCGCGGGCGGCAGCGAGCCCCCTCTGGGCGCGCCGCCGGATCCGGCGTCCGGCGCCAGCGACCCTGATGCCGTCCTGGATCTCCCACAGGGTGGCGCCCAGCTGCCGCGCCGACGCCGTCGACGAGCTCCTCCTCCCCGCCGCCGCAGCGTCCGCGCCGGCCGCCACCGCTTCCTCCTGCGGCCGCGGCGGCGACGCCTCCAGCTTCCACGACGGCGACGGCGTGGCGGGGCTCACCCTCAGCCGCGCTCGCACCGCCTGGAGCCCCCGCCGCAGCGGCGCCGAACGCTCCCCCTCCTCGGCGCTCGCCGGGATGGCAGCGGCGTCCGGTTCTTGCGGCGGATTTGGCGTCCCCGCGGCGGCCGAGGATTTTGGTGTCTCGCGAGTTGGCTCCCCACCACGACTACCGCCGCCGCATTTTAGTATTAGTACTGCTGCTGCCGGTGGCTCCACTTCCATGGCTGCTTTGCTATCTTTGTGGTGTCCTCTTCCCCTGCTTTTCTTGTTCTTTCTGAGACTGACTATGGAGCAATAAATCATGCTCTGCCTCCTCAGCTTCGTTTGCGTCTGCAGTCTGCTGTCTCACTGTGTATACTGTACACTGCAAATGTGGAGAGAGAGACATATACGTTGGAAACCTTTGCTTATCGACTCCTAGTTTTTTATATTAAAATCCATCTCTTTCACACATATTTATAAATTTAGCACTCTCTCGGTACAACGGAAGACATATCTTTTACCGTATTCAGGGTATGCGGAAGGTGACCAATGCACGGTAGGGCAAGGGTGCGCATGAGCGGACGCTGGAGCTAGTGGCAGAGTCAGGAGATCTTGAGAGCCTGAGCAAGTGTATCTACGGCTATAAACACAAACAAGTTCATATAAGTTTTTTTACTAAAAGTATAGTCCAATACATACATGAATATTCATAGATAAAAACAAAGAAAGATTTGACAAATACCTCATTATGACACTATCAATGCTTCGACGATTCACTAACAAAGGTCTAACCGCACACCAAAAACGACTCAGTAAGATAAAAAGCGTTGATTAGTACATCATATATCATAAAAAATATATGCATATTGAAGTATTGAATTAGTGCATAACGTCTAACTAATGTGCTAATCATGTCTAGTACGAGGCAAACTTATTTCTCAAGTCTTCATACTTTGGAACCGTCGTGCCATGGTAACATTATTACATGATCTAAATATATCACACTCGGCATAGCAAACCATCAAGTAATTGAACTAATCATCATTAATCTTGTCGCACAATTTGGTCGGCTGCGATCGGCCGAGCTCCTATGGCTATGATCACATGGTAAGCCCCCCAAGCATGTCTTGTTTGTTTAGACTTTTTCACCGGCTTAAAAGCCAAAAAAACTAAAGTCTAAACAAACAAGTAATTTTTTATCTGGACTTTTCAAAAATCATAAACCTCCATATAACTAAAAACTAAAAGCCACTGGAGAGAGACTTTTTTGGCTTATTGATTATTGGTTTTAGACTAATAACACTAAAGTTTGATAAAATTACCCACCTCTATCACGTACAAAAGCCATTAGCTTTTAAGCTGTTTAACCTAAAAAGCTGATTTTAAGCTACAAACTAAAAAATCTAAGTCTAAATAAACAGTGCCATACACTAGGCTAGATAAGTGATAGATTTTATATGTTGAATTGTTGACCAATGAGAGGTCGAGAGAGACGTAGAACAGCAGAATGTGTGACAACCGGCAGCCTGGGCCAAAAGGGCAGAAAATGGGTTAGTGTACTCTCCATTTTTGGTTTTTTTGGGCTTTGTGGCTTTTTTTCTTTGCAACTTTCATACCATGGTTGAGGAGCACGGTAGTGCAGCCAAGAATAGATCAGATTTATAACTTCGTTAAGACAGAGAGCAAACATGTAAAAAGATTGAGCCAAGGGAGCAGAAGCAAAATTTGCTTCCATATTACCGGTGAAATCATCTTTACTGTCGCGAGCGCCTAGCTCCAACCATACAGTCTCTTCCCTACCGTTCCTACCCATGCAGCCTACCTTCTGGACTTAATTCGCTGCCTCTCAGAACCTACCTGGACCTCACCCCGATCATCAACGGTGTCCACCAAGGCCTAATTCACCACCACCACGAGCCGATCGAGCCACCAGTTTCTCGCAAGTGATAATTACAACCCAACTGAAGGAGATGCGTGCAAATCGCTACTAGTGTCGTCACTCGAGTGTAGAATGGCATCATTAGAACTTAGAGTAAATTTTTACAAAACTATAGATTTCTTGTACAACATAGCAGAAAATATAGATTTCAGCTCTTATTTTACAAAACTACAATTTTTAAGATAACTTGTGTTATGGCGTGTGAAACTGCTATATGAGCTCGATCATACTATCAGACCCGTAACAAGAAACGGTCAATACTAAAACTTATAGCTTTGTAAAATGAATTTACTTAAAATATGTAGTTTTGTGAAATATAAGTAGCTTTCTGATTGTTTGTATAAGAAATATTTAGTTTTATGAAATTTATTGTTAGAATTTGGAAGCAAATTAAAGAGAGGAAGCTCGGATCGATGCCAGACTTTGCAGCAAGGAAGCGACAGAGGAAAGATGAAGATCCTTCCATAATAGTCTGTTTAATTGCATTGCGTGCATGGCTGCATGCTATAGTGCACTTCTTCTATATACGCAACGTAGACGTGTCTACGATTATGATACCTATAATCGAAGCTATACATGGTTTCATTTATTACACAATTTTAGCATCTATGTTTGATAAATTTGTACTGTGATAATTAATATGGATCTAAGTGATACAAATGACCTCTCCTAGCCTATGAAAACAAACATGGTATCTTAGGGTGTGTTTGGTTACTTGTACTAAATGGTACATGTATAAGATGATTCAAGAAAAAAAAAATTATCTATAGGTTTGATTGCTTGAATGAAACTATTCCGTCTTAGATGGCGGCAGAGGCGTGGGGGGGGGGCGTGATGGGGCTTGCCCCCCGTCGGCCCATGTAAATACCAAAGCCGGTATATGCATAGCAGAGGCCAAGGTCAGCACGCAACGTTGGTATCTCCATCCATTCTTCGCGAGCGACTCTGCGCGAGAGTAAACAGCGATTCGCCTTCTCCCGTGCGCAAGACGCGACTCCGTGTCGTCTTCGTCCGATCGCGAGCGCAACGACAGCGCGACGTCGCGCGAGGCCGCGAGCGTGACGGTCGGACTGTCGGTCGTCGGCCAGCCCGCCACTGTCGTCTGTCACCAGTCGCCACCATCAACAAGGTATTATTAATTAGTATTTGTTTTCTGTTGTACTAATCTATAATAGGTACTAGGTAATCTATTAATTTTCAATGATCAGGGCATCAAGCTACATTGATTTAATGTCTATAATTTTGATTCTTAGATGAAGAGATATTTTACGTCTTTATCAAAATCAAAGCCATCCGATGAGACACCATCTATGTCTAGACAACCCGAACGTCCTGATCATGATCATGAAAATCAAACCATTGAACTTTCTAATGCGAGTTCTTCCGTCACGGCTGAAAAGAAAGCTCGTACTAGCACTAATTTCAGTTCAAGTGACATTGTTGCCGACCCGGGGTTGTGCAATCCAATTGAACAATATGATTCTAATATTAGAGATGATGTCAGAAGAGCATACTTGTTAAAGGGACCTTGTTAGCCAATTGGTCATGATTTTCAATATCAATCATTAGTAAATGTTCACTTCATTCTTAGACCCCTCCTTTAAAAATATCCTAAAGCTATTTTTGTCTATAAACACTGAGAAAGAGGTGAGTGCTAGCACAATGGCAAGATGGATCCTGAATACTTACACAACAGCATGAAACATAGAGGTCGCCTGTCATCGCCACTGCGACTACGAGTTAAGAACAACAAGCGATCTTAGTCGTCCATTCTAATAATCAGTGGATCGGATCTTCCGGTAAAGTATCCAGACTAATTTTGGCTGTCCAATTTGCATCCAATGCTCAATAATGTGATAGCTTAAGTTGCAGTCACACTACCGACTGCACAAGAACCACGTCCCCGCACGGATGATCCAATGCGTTGAATGTAGACACTAAGTTATGATTTTTTTTTTTTTGCATTTTTAGCCCCCTTGCGAGCATTTATTCAATATAGTCCTTCCGAAATCATTTGCACACTTGGCCCCATGAATCATCTCTTGCTCTCAGAAAGCTCGATAGTTGTCTGTCGTGCCAAGATTCCTACCAAGCTCCCCTTCCTTGGCAGGAATATATCAAATCCACTAATTAATCGCTATTTTAATCATATTTCTTAAATAAATTGCCAATTAATCAAATTTCTTAATTAAATTGTGAATTAATCAAAATTCTTATATAATCTCTTTGTTAACAATCAATCTCATGTTCCTTCCGAGGGATTAGGACTCGGTGGGTGGGAGAGATTCCTGCTGAGCAAGGAAGCTCCTTTGGAGCGACAAGTGACTCATGTCAGCTTTCGCGTCTTTTGATTTCATTAAAAGGGTTAGTTTTGCAAATTTAAACGAAAGAGAGCTAAATTCATCAAAAACGAATTTTAAAACGCTAGAACAGTGACCGCTTCTTAAGCTACGAGCAACGGTCAGTAAGACTTGGAGCCCTTGGCCGAAAGGCGCATGCAGGAAACGTCCGATCGATGTCAGTCCTTGCATGAGGCGACGGGAGACCACCATGCGATGACGCAATGCAGCACGACGCGACCCATCACTCCCTTCTTCCACTACTACGGAACCTACCCGTTTCAGGGCAAAATCACTGCCCCCACCCCACGCATCGCGAGCACGGAGACACCGGAAGGGCGTGATCCACATAGGCACAGACAAAATTCATCCTCTTTTTTCCCCGAAGGAAAAGAAACCAACTCTATCTAACCCTTCTTCGACGCAGAAAGAGTGAGAGGGAGAAAGAGAGTTTTTCCTTTGACGGTGACTGTATGCTGTGGCCGGAGCTCCTCCTCTTTCTCTACCTCCTCCTCGAGTAATTGAAACTAGATGTGCAGGCACGGCGCATGCCGCGCCAGCCCAGCCGGCACACGATAAGAAATGAAAACACGGTGTAGTTTTGGGGGCTAACAAGCAAAAATCAAAGTAATACGTAATTCTAGAAAGCTCCGGGCAGTTTTTCGGGAAAACACCGTGCTAAAAACAAATCACAGGAATTCCGGGGTAATAAAGAATTTTAACGGACTATTCTATAATATGAGGGTTTTTTTGCCCTCTTTTGGGGAAAAAGGATGTAGTTTTTTGAGAAAATGCCGTGTTAAAAACAAATCACAGGAGTTACGAGGTAACAAAGAATTTTAACGGACTATTCTATAGTATTAGATTTTTTGGGCTGTCTTTTGCAAAAAAAAGATCCGCGGGGTATTAAGCTGTAATCCCAGAAAATCTATTTTAGAATTCTAGTGGCCTCCCTGCAAAAAATAAATAAATTTTCGAAATTTTTAGGGTCTTTCTCGCAAAAAAAATGATCTAGATGCGATTTTCGAAACCTCCGAGGGCTTCTTCACGAAAAATAGGTGGTATCTAGGGGCCCCTGGCAAAAAAAATCGGATTTTTTGGGTCTTTCCCGCAAAAAAAAGGACCTAAATGTGTTTTCCGAAAATTTGGAGGGCTTCTCTGCAAAAAAACAGACGGCTGACGCCCACGGCCACACGTCACGCCCGTGCTCGCCCCGTGCGCCCGAGCCACGCGTCGCGCGGAAAAAACCACGCGGGTTCGCGCGAGCGAGGAATCGAACTCGCGACTGAAGGCGTTGGAGCGAGACGCCGCTGCGCGAGCTTTGTTGATGAGTCATGGTGCTAAAATATATAAACCGAACAAGCCTGTGAGCAATGCGGCGACGTGGCTCAACGGTTTGCGAGCCGTACGCACGGTAGACCTCGCTACTGTTCATCCAGGACGACGTGGACAGCGCGAGGAGCCGGGAAACCTCCAGACTTTATATACGGTAGTATTCATTTAATTATGTTCTCAAGTCTCTCCCGTGGAATCATCACTTTTTTAGCCTCCTTTGCCTATATATTTTTTTTTCAAATCTAGCCCTACCATAATGCATTTACATATTTAGCCTTCTCTCCTGCTGCCGAACGTGCTCGAGGAGCGTGAAAACTGGGGCTACTACCACGTCTAGGGAGCGGGCTTGGGAGAGGCAATAGGCTCTGTCGTGCTCGAGAAGTGCGGGAGGAGCATGGGCACATGGGCTGGTGAGCACACGCTGCCATGACCAGGTAGCGCGGAAGGAACCCTAATGTCCTTTCGTGGTAGGAGAGTGTAGAAGGTGACACATGTCATCTTTTGTGCTTTTGCGGTTAAGAATGGTGCTATTTTTCATTTATGTTTGGAAGATGCCAAATTTTTTAAAAAATAAGAAGGATAGGTGGACAAGGTTAGAAAAGGGACGATTTCAATCAAGGGATGGAACACACAAACACCCCTATTCTTATAATAGTTTTTTTTTCTTTGATTTTAATTTTTTAGGGTCTCCAAGATATGATTTTGACTGGTACTTTTTATTCATTTACATCTAGATATGCTGATAAAATTATAATATATTAATTAAAATATTATGAAAGTATTTTTAACGACAAATCTAATGATTGTCACATAATCAACCTAGATTGCTTTAAATATATTAGCGGCCAAACTTTACAATATTGGATGATACGGATTCTAGGGTATCAACTAAAAAAACACCGGAGGGAGTAATTTTGATTGCATGGTTCCATGCTCAATTCTTGAGTGTCAAATGGGGTGTACTAATTTTTGGACTAGTTGATTCGAACCAAGCTTTCACAGGTTGCAGAAAATAGAGTATCAAGAATTAGAAAAATCAAAAGTGCTTGTACATACACCCGAAAAATCAAGGATTTCATGGAAATTCGAACTCTCCAACCAGCTCTACAATTTTTTTTCTTAGGGGTAAATGTGCTCTGTAAGAGCATCTCCAGCAAGGGCCTCTAAAACAGGGCCCCTATTTTGGATTTAGGGACTCCCCCTATTTTTTAGGACCCTGTTTTAGAAAGCACAAGTCCAAAGAACATCTCCTAAATCTCAAAATCCCTATTTTACTTGTCCTCCTATTTTGACATATCCACTATGTATAATCTTCATTTGACACTACTAAAATTCAATCAAAAATATTTGTAATACATAAAACATAAGCATATTAACATTTACAATTTAAAAACATGATATTTAAAATTTTCAAAACATGATATTTAAAATTTAAATTTAAATTTTTCAAAATTTTCAGCAAAGAGATGCAGATGCAACAGCTTGCAACTCATCCACCAAAGACACGCCAACAGAAATAACTAATGCAAGCCATCCTTCACTTAACTCCTATTTTAAGGTTTAGAAAATGGTTTAGGGCTCCCTCGAATTGGGGTGAGGAGGCAAATTTAGGGCCTCCTAATTTTAGGGCTGGATTAGGGCCCCGCTGGACCTGTATTTTTTGCTAAAGTTCCTATTTTAAGGTTTAAGGGCTGATTTAGGGGCTCTGCTGGAGATGCTCTAAGCTTCCATTCTGCACAGTGTTACAAGCTTCGTTCGTTCCTTCGGAGGAGTTTAGAATCCTTGCTTGTCTGGTCCAGTGTAGCCTGGAACTAAGAAAAGGAGACCATAGGCCCAACAGTCATGTGCCAATGGTCCATCCATTTATCCATTCATATCACCACCGGCCCGCCAATTTATCCATTTATATCGCAACGGCCTGCTAGGACCATCCACATACAGAGACATCTTGGTGCCCAGCCCATATTTCGGCCCATCCACAGGGGGAGTGCCTAGACATTTTTTCTTAAGACGGTGGGAACATCACTGGTTTGGTAACTCTAGTCTTGCTATCCAATTTTGGCCTCTTTATGTGATTACTAATGAAAAGAATATTTCTATTCATGATGTTTGGGATGGTAGAAATCTGAAACTCACCTTTCGTAGAAGTGTTTCTCGGAAACTTATGGGCATGTGGTATGAGATATTAAGTATTGCTGAATCTATTGTCTTTACTGATGATGTTGATTCAGTTATCTGGCAGTTTGATTCTAAAGGGACTTACAATGTGCAATCCTTGTATGCAGTGCTTAGTTTCAGAGGGGTTCAACAAATTTATATTCCTGCTTTGTGGATGATCAATGTTCCACCTCGTATTCATGTCTTTTTATGGTTATTGGCTAATAATAAATTGATGACTAGGGATAACCTCATCAAAAGGCAAAAAGTGGAGGATATTAGTTGTCTGTTTTGTACTGAAGTAGAATCCATATACCATTTATTCTTTAACTGTTGTGTAAGCAAAACGATCTGGAATGTTATTGCTGAAATTCTGAATGTGGATGTAGGTGATTCCTTTGAAACTGTTGTTTCATTGGTGGATCAAGAGGAAAAACACGCGGTGGTTAATTTTTGCTCTTCTGCTGTGCTTTGGACCTTGTGGAAGCTAAGGAATGCTTTGTGTTTTCAGGAGAACTTTGGAGAGATGTTCGAGTGGTGCCGGGTCAATTAGCAAGAAGATTAAAAAGTTGGATGTCGCTCCGAAGGAAGATCGAAAGTTCAAGGGCGAGGTGATGAGAAAGTTGGAAGAAAAGCATCCGTATTCGAGGCTTGGTTGAGTCCAGAACTATCGCAAGAAACTTCAGTCAGCGGATCACCGATCTCGGAGAAGACGCTTTGCTTGTGAATTCGATCCACCGACCGCTGGAGAGTGATGAAAATTCTGAAGGCCATATTAGTCTGATTGCATTTCCCACAAGTTCTGAAGGAAGTCGAAATGGTTTTGCTTTTGATAATGGCTGATCGTTTAAATGCTAGGTTCTGGAATCAATCTCATAAGTTCTTGCCTGTTGTCTGAGGAGTATTCTGCCCAATGGTTAGATCTAAAAACTTGTTTTGTCGCTGTTAGGGCTGGCTTGTTCTGGGTTTGTCTGGAGTTTATTTTCTGTTATTAGTAGTCTGGTGTGGAGATGGGGTTTTCAGTCTCATGGCTGTGCCTCAGGTCCCCTGCGAAAAAATGGTTGCAGAAATTTTGTCGGTGGTGTCTTTCTTCCTTAGGGGTCTTATGGCTTGATGCGGTTGTAATCACTAAACTGGATGCTTGGTGCTTGTTTCTTAATTGAAATTGGGTCGTCTGGCCTTTTGCTCTAAAAAAAAAAATTGGTCGTGCGTTCAAATCCCAAAAACTATAACGAAAAATCCATACAAATAACCGAGGAGACCTTACTCGGGATGTTTATTTTTGGCTAAAATCTCGGTCTATTTATATGGATCCTAACCGAAATGAAGTTTTCAAATAAGACCTAAGAATAAAACTCTGGTGCCTTACCACTAGGCTATCCTAGTTGGTACCTAGACTACCAGTTTATACAACTGAAAAGAACATTTCCTCTCTCAAATTAAAGACGCTACCATTACTTGAACTAACATATTTACTCGATATTATGATATAATTGACTTTGATATACAACTCTACTTGCTATAATTGAAATACAATTGTATTTATTATATAAAACTACTATCTATATATGATTAATATGCATTGTTATAATCTGGCTTAGCCAAAATAAGTGATGGGGTTCCTTCATGTTTTCTTTTGATTAACGTGATAATTTCTTGAATTTTACCTTTTTTTTAGTATTTTTGTGGAATTTTCTTGCATTTAAAATGAAGGAGATACTTGAATATCATCGGATGTCTTTATATATATGGATATAGCTGTTGTAATCCAACACAATGCTAGTTGGAGTCTAATCAAATGGAAGCCAATGTTCTTTTGGCCCTTTCACACATCTGTGCAGTCAGCATTTCCAGATTTATTGTGATTTTTCTATAGCATATTTTAAGTGTAGATCCTTTTAAGTGTAGATCATGTGCTGCACCAAAACCCAATCCTTAATTCTCTTTCCCAATCACACTTGCAAGCCGTTCAGTGGCCAGCAGAGCAAGCCGTTTTTCCTTCTAACCTCTGTGCCATCAGGTGGCCCGTTTTCCTATTTTTCCTTCGACTCAGACCCATCTGGTGGCGCGCAAGGATGCCCTAATGCTATCAGTGACCTTGGCGGAGCCCCTCTGCGTGCCTTCACCGGAGGCCATGCCCGCTTGTTCTGGCTCTTTGGAGCCTAGGGTCCAGGCGTCAGTTGCCCAACGGCCGCACGACTCACCGCCCCTAGGGCCCCGCAAGTTGGCTACGTTTTGAGTCATAGCCAAAAAAGGAAACTCGTTTCCTGTTGGAAAGCGCACTTCCACAATATAGCAAGATTCTCATTTTCAGCATTTTCTAAAAACCTAGAGTATTCATTAGCTTTTAACTTTTGCAATATAGATCCAAATAAAGTAAAATAAATTTTTAAAATCTTCTAAAATCAAGTATTTTATGGATATACAAAATTATTTTGAAGATGACTACTGTTTAAATTTTAAATTGAAGTATAGGTATTGAATATGCTATGAATATGATTTTTGCAAATAAGCTTGGATTTGAATGAAACTAATTTTATTAGAACCCTCTAGTCAAAAGAAGTTCAAATATGTAAAAAGTTTTGAATTTCAAATTGTTTTGCGCCTTTTTCCAATATAGATTTAATTCAACGTAGGGAATATTCAAATGAGTATATCTTAATGAAATAAGCCCCAAACTGAGTGTAGTCAATTCCTTTAAGCCATTTGGTCAATAATATACCCAAGTATGTAAAAATAATTAGGGTTAACTAAAGTGTATATCTATAATATACTATATAGTTTATTATTAACTCATTGCTTAATCAAATAATTTTTGCCTCTTGAGTTTGATGTTGTAAATAAAAGAATGTTGTCTCCTCAATTCATAAATCAAGAAAAGATAATCTATTAAAGAATCTGTGTCTGTTGTTATAGCAAATCTTTATGTACTGTGATGTTTGTCTTCTTTTTTGCCTTATTGAGTTTTATTATTTGTTGTGTTTCCGATGAACGACAAGTAGACTCCGACATTTCCAAATTAGTTGATGACGACCTCGTCGATGATCTAGATTACATTCTTGCCGATGAACAACAAGATAAGCACCCTCTTTGACCATGTTGATCCCAGTTTTCGAAATTGTTTTGTTAAAACTTTCATGCATACGCTATGTTTATAAACTCTACTATTTCATGGGTTGTGGTAGATAATACCTTCATTAATGGGATCTCCTTAATCAAAATTGACATGTGAACCTTGATAACCTTAGAATATAGATAATCACACAATGATCACAAAGTCGATATACTCGTATATATATGCATTCGCTTAGCATGCTTTAGAAACAAGCACACACATAACAGGCTTTATGTTTATAATGAGCTGTAGACATGATGGTTAATGTAAACAATGGTAATTTCTTAAAAATGAAAATAAAACTATGATTTTGACCTAGGTGATCATTGGCAATAGTCGGAGGTGCAAGGGACTTGCATATAGTATAGGGGAGATTATTGCCCGAATCGAATTAAGAACCGAACTATAGATTGTTTTCAAGCCAAGATAATTGTACAACCATAAGATTGGTATATGACAGTCTTAACCTATTAAGTTACTTAGAACTGGCTTTGCATATTAGAAGGTTGTAGTAGTACGAACTCTCAGTGACTGATTGCTCGAAGGCCGAAGGGGCGCCCTCACTGAGGTGTTGGGAATAATGTTTGTCGATACAACGGTGTACACCATACTATATATATAACCATTTATCATATAGTGACTACCAATATCTTTCACCACTATAGTATGGATTATCGTCATCAGCCTGGTGCAAAGCTAGAGCTAGATAATGTAATGGTTATGTTATGATATCCTTGCCGACACCAAACAAAGTGTGTTACTGACCTGGCAAAAGAGGTTGGTTATTTCTTGTGGGTAAAGTTATATACCTCTGCAGAGTATAAATCTAATCGATTAGCCGCGCCCGCAATTATGGGTACTTGGCAAAGTTATTACATAATTAGATGTTTTATTTTCATGAAAACCTGGTTTACGCCATGCGATGGCAGGAAATGGTTCATTATAGTGATCACGTTATGATGGTACATGGATTTAATTAATTATGCTTAACAGATATTGTTATTTCAATTACCAATCAAATTGCTTTTACTAAAATTTCGTTTACAATCTATTATTCAGTATTTACAATTCAAATTGACTTTATACAAATTTAACTATAGAAGTCTTCCTTTTGATTCAAGCCTACATATAATATAGGCTTTGCAAAAGTCTCGCGAGTACGTAAAGTACCTAACTTGCTATTGTTGTTGTTTTTAGGTAAAGGATCAGAAAACCCTAATAGGACTTACTTTTACGCAGGATTCAGGGATATTAGTAATGTGTTTTCTAGGAGTTTACCTTATCAGTTGCCTATGGGAGTAGTGGGCAAACTACAAGTCTTTTAGTTTTTTTCACTGCAACAGTTGTGTACTTTTGGTTTGTAAGACAAAATTACTTAAAGAGATATATGTACTTTATGTATGGACATGATATCAATGTTGCAAATGTGCTTACTAGCCACTGATCATGGGACTAGTATTGTATGCACATAGAACCCATTATTGATATTTAATATAAAAAATGGAGGCCTTACACAAAAATAGCTCCCTCAACTGCCACGAAAGTGCCTGCCGCACTCTGGTACAGCAGAAAGGTCTTATCGAGCTCCTCTTCCTCGGCAGGAATATGCTCATCAAAATCTAATTAACCACAATAATTAATTAATCACTTACTTACTTTACTTAATTAAATCACTTAATTAAGTGGCTTGCCTAACCTATGAAGCCACGGATGCTTGGCAAGTGCGTTGCCGAGCTCCCACTGCGAGGTAGGTGTTGTGTCGCCGGTCACACCTTTCGTGATGAGGAAGGGGATTATTTTGATAAATTTATTTGTATGAAAGCTAAATTTGAAAAAAAAAAATAGGTAAGAGTTGGGGAAAAAAGGCAAAGCATCAAGCAAACGAGCCTGAGCAGCAGTGTTAGGCCGAATTTCCGCACTAATTAAGCAACTAGAGCACAAGACCGTGCATTGAAGCTGAAGTAGGTTACTTTGGACTCGAGTCACCACCACCACAGAGCTCCTGCCATAAAGAAAGAAAAGAGAAACTCAACCGCTAGGAAAAGGGGCTAGATTTCCATCTCTTTCAGCCCTGTGCATCCCCTGACACACCAGCTCATAAGATTGCCGTCTCACTGTCACAGGCCTAGAACACTGTTGTGTAATCCACTTAATTAATTAAACGTCAAATGCCTATGTCAGGTACCTAATCAAAATGGGACCCTGGATTAGATCATGGGCTACCAACTCTTGGTTGCCTTGGGAGCTAACTAAGAACCAGATCGATTGGTTTAACAATCAGGTAGTTGCAATGTCTAGAGCTCTGAAGCTTCATTTTAGACAAAAATATAATCTTAATTCACTTTATTTTAGCTTAGAAATTTTAGATCTCAGATGAAACTAGAATTTAGAGTTCTACCAAACAGGCCCTATGTAATCCGGAGGGCAACCATGCATCGATTGACCAGTGAATTGATGCTATCTGTTGCTGAAGCAGCACTGTATGCTGAGCCTGAATCCCTGATCTGATGGAGACCCAGCAGCAGCAGCTGCAGGTGGATGAGCCGAGCTGGCTGCCGTGCCGTCCATTGATGCATGCAGCTCTGCAGACGCATGATGAGGCAGGACGAAAGACCCAGGCCAGAACAGACCACGGCGTCGTTGTCGCCTCGTCGTCGTCGCCGCAGGGAAGGCAGGCAAGCAGGCAGGCAGGCCAGGGCGCCGCGTGCGCGCCATTGGCTCTGCTCTGCCCGAGAGAGACGAGACCACGCTCCTCTGGTCTCAATGCGGACTGGATCAAGTTGGGCACTTGCGCCATGGCCATGGGCCAGCGATCGATCGTCTGCGGAAGGGATGGCTTCGGCGACGACGCAGGGATGGCGCGGGGAGCACCGACGGCGGATGCCGAGCGGCAGAGGTGGTTGCATTCTTAATTTGCTTGGCATTGGATCGAAGTTCGCCATTGTTTCTAGAATTTATCTGCTTTTGGCATTGTTGGCTCCAGCGTATGGAATCGATTCCAAATGTTCCCTTTCCTCATACGATCATGCTTAAAATCAATATCGCAGATTGGGGGGAACGAATTGGCTTCTCGGAAATTTACAGGAGAGAAACCGGTAGAAAAGGGATTGAGCGTTGGGTGTCCATGAATTAATTTATTATCGATACGGAGTAACTGATACTAGTAGTCGTACAAATTAATGGACATGATAATGGTAGATGTACAGATGTACGTGTGTCTCCGTCGTCCCTACGGCGTGTACATGTACTCCCTCTGTTTTGAAACGGATATTATTTTAGGTTCTTGCATTTCAACCGAGATATATCAATGAAAGACTGTACTACTCGCCTCCATCATATCTATAGATGATGTAATTTACTCACTCTACACTCTACAGTAGTAAATGACACTGAAAAGGGCTAAAGAAGTTAGAAGGAAAAAAGATAAAAATGTCACTTTAAAATTATCGAATGACATGTATTTAAGAACAAAATTTAAAAGATAGAATAGCATGTATTCGAAAAAGGAGGGAGTTTCAGAGTGGGGTTGGCGCAAGAAGTTATTTATGGCTTTTGTGGTTTAGAATAAGTGTAGTCAAACTTTTAAAACTTTAACTATTTAGATTTTTTTAAATATTTAGATTGGATGTATGAAAATCATATGTATAGATTCGCCTCAAATGTATTTTTTATAATATTATAATTTTATTAGATTTTTTAAAATATATTATAATAAAAATTTATAATCAAAGTTGAGTTTCAAAGGCGGTATCGATGTAAAAAAAAAAATAACTATCTACGACGAAAGTGAGTATAGCACAGGCCACGTACTAGTGTGCTCGTACGACCGTGAGAGATGAGAAGAGCAGTCTCCGATTAATACATAATAATAATCACCTGTCACTACAGACAATTAATCCGTGTCCGTCCATCGGCACCAGAATCCCAAGACTGGCAGGCAGGGGGAAATGCAGCACTAGACGTAACTAGCGGGAGGCGGGAGCTAGCCATGGCCATGAGCCCACGCAGAAAATGGATTCTGTGCACTTAAGCAGTTCTATAGGTTTAGATCGTCCGATCAAAATAACAAAAGATCTAGAAAAGTTATAACATCGTTTTTTTTATCCAATAGTTCATACACAACCGTATAAATTACAGTTTCAATGAGAGTACATTGGATCTCCATTCGCCGAGGGAAATCATATGTGGTCCCCATAGTTCAAAAAACCACTAAAATCTTAGAAATCTTGGCTGAGATTTTGGATTTCGGCAAGAGATGGGATCCAAAATCCCGACAGGGTAAAAAAAATTGTTACAATAACCTTAGAAATTTCAAAGAAAATTCACAAAATCTGTGCCGATCAGATGAGCTGAAGGGCCTAACAGTGATGTGGGATCGAGTCTAGCGACGTGGTTCCTTGACTCAACTCTCGATTGAGGTGAGCAGATTAATTAGGTGAGTCAGAAAAAACCCTTTGCCTAAAGCGGAGTGTAGAGTAGCTTGGTGGTATTGGCAGTAGAGGTGTCAAACGTATATGAATTTGATTTTTTTTCCATCTGATTAACATTTTCTCTTCTATTTGTAGTCAAATTCGATAAAATAATATACATATTTTTATTGCAGCATGCTTAATTAGTTGGACACTTTTTTAGTTTAATGCGAATTCATGAACCTGTAGGTGAAATAAATAATTAGAATGATTAAAAAATATGCTATGTGTCACGATAAAGTATCATAAGTATCTTGACATTACATAAGTTATAAGGATATCCAAAATTGACCGAATTGAGTAGATTTTTAGCTCGAATTCGTACTCACTAAAAACTATTCGTATTCGGGTATATTTGATTCTGTATTCATATTTGTTTAAAAATACAAATACGATTGTAATTTGACCACTATTCGCTTCCTATTCGACATGTTAACACTCCTAACTAGTTAAATCCCGCATGTTACCATGAGCGGTCCGTTAACTTTAATAGAGGGAGGAAATCATTCAAAATAAATTTAAAAATATAAAGGAAACATATTTTCTTCCCAAAAAATGGAAAAATACTTTAGAAATCTTTTTGGGAAAAAAAGTTTTTTTAAAAAATAAAAGCACTGTAGTATAGCACTGTGGCTTTGCACTGTAGCTTCTACGGTGCCCCCTGAGCGCCACATGGTGTGCTCGACCGACTTCACCAAGAATTACTAAGACTAGCAAAGCCATGCGCATTGCTGCGGGCAATGCCTCAATTTTAGTAGGGAGGGGCGAATTTTTTTAGAAGGAAATAAAATAAAGAAAATATTGTAGCTTATCTTGAACAGTGAGAGAGAAGTTTAATGGGGAAAAATAATAAGTAAATAAAAATAATGCAGATGTACTGTAGCTCACGCTGTAGTTTCTACAGTATCAAGCGCCGCGTGTCACCATGAGGCGTGGCATCCTAACGGTCACAAGAATATATATATATATATATATATATGAAGCCTCTTTTCTACTTTCGGAAGTAGTTACTTAACTTACTTTCTATCCCGTATCTCACAATGTAGGGAATATCTAGCACAACGGAGGGTATATACATATAGTATATGAGTATATAAGACTAGTTAGGTGGTATTTACATTTTTTTTAGACATACTCCTTTTCATGTTCATATATAAAGGTATTTGTAAAATACGCTAAAAACTATGTACTTCTTTGCATTTTCTTCATGTGGTTCATCTTGAAATATCTTATATTTAGCATATGAGTGTAACCAAAGTGATAAAAGAGTATTTCAAGTTCGTTTAGATGGTATTTCAAAGGTGGGAGTAACTACACCGAGAGTAAAAGATATTTTTCATATATATAGAGAGAGAGAGAGAGATTGGGAAGTCAATGTGTGCAGGTGCTAGTGATGTTTTTGTAGGTGTAAAAAATTTGGTTATCCATTCTAAACATCTTAAAAATTTTGGTTATCCATTCTAAAGATCTTCTTTTTCAATCGAAATTATAAGAGTTTTCGTACAGCTAGATGATACAATACATATATTTATATTTGAATATCGAGTTGTATTTGATATAGAACTCTTAATCTTAATGGTTGGAAATAGTCTTAGTTCTTATGCTAGACTTAAATACAAGATATATTGAAGCTTTTTTACTACTATTGGGTGCAGTTACTTCTATGTTATATCACATAATACTGTAGGGAGTGTATGACTATCTCACGTGACATATGGCCGGCCCTGAGGGGGGGCAGGGTGGGCGGCCGTCCTGGCCCCCAAAGTCATGGGTCCCCTAGGTATGTAACTACATCATGGGTTTTTGGTCTAGTTACGAGCAAACGCGAACAACTACACCATATTCGAAGAACTCATGGTGTTTAAAGATATATTCGGATTTTTATTGAGCTCAAGCACGCTGAAGTCATTAAATGATAGTGAACTTGAAGAGTGTTGCACTAAATTTGCAGACACTTCCTCTCATGATGGTTCATCTGATGTTGAGGTACATGATCTTATTTCTGAATTAAAGATTATGAAATTCACTTTGCCAAATGGCGCATTGTCTGTTATGGAGATTTTCGAGCATGTCAGAGATATGGATTGTTATCCTAATGTCTCCATTGCTTATCGAATCTTATTTATTGTGTCTGTGACTGTTGCATCGGCTGAAAGAAACTTTTTAAAATTGAAATTGTTGAAGAACTATTTGAGATCAACAACGACTTAAGAAAGGTTAAATGATTTGGCGACTTTATACTTCGAGAAGAAGTTATTAGACGAGATTGATATCAATAGTATAATCGATGACTTTGTATCACAAAATGTTAGAAGAAATTTTTTAGGATGATGCCAAGTGCCAAGTAAGGCCCTGTTTGGCAACAAGGTTTTGCAAAACCATGGTTTGGGAATTGTCTTGGTATAAAAAACATGGTTTTACCAAACCCCATTAAAACCATGGTTTTTCTTGGAACTCTCAACTGTTTGCTACAAAGTTTTGGGAGTTGTTTTGGTGCCAACGCTTAGAAAAATTTGCCCAAGACCAAAGTTTTCAAAACAGAGAAAAAACCATGGTTTTGTGAAAACTATGGTTTTTAAAACAGAGTTTTTTTGAAGGACTACCAAACACCTCATGGTTTCTAAAACAGAGTTTTTCTCTAAAACCGTGGTTTTGTCTAGAAATTATGAAAAAACCTTGTTGCCAAACAGGCCCTAAGTGTTTATAATTGCAATTTACATTTGTCATTTTATAAACTTTAAATTGTTCTATAGAAATATTTTTTGTGCATCGAATATTAATTTCTTCAATGATGTGTACTTATAAGACTATATATATGTGTGTGTGTATGAGGAGGTGGAAGAGGTCTTCATATAAATTTTCGCCCCGGATCCCTAAAATGTCAGGACCAGCCCCGGACATATGGCATGCACATTGAGTATATGACTATACAAGACCACTCATTTGGTATGTATACTTTTTTTAGATGTCACACTTATACTTTTTTAGTATATCTTTTTTATTTGCGAATATGAAGGTATTGCTAAAAGCTATGTGTTGTTTGCAATTTTTTATGTGGTTCGTACTGAGTATCTGTGAACTAGTAGATGAGTATATTCAAAGTGATCTGAAGTATATTAAACTAGGATAGTTTGCGCGGCGTATACGCCGCGTGCGTTGTTTTTTTCACGAGAAAAATTTCGGTTTTTTTCGGTCGACGTTTTTTAAAAAAATCATCGAGGAAACACGCGAAACGGTTAAAAAAATAAAAGCGCATCTACGTCTGCGCTAAATCGAAAGGTCCTTTTCGTGTAAAACAGCCGGAAATGATCCAAACGTCAATACATTTTTTTTGTATCTATTTAAAGGGAAAAAGGTGAAAAATTATTAGAGACGACAACCTTCTTTTGTCGAGTCTAACACTCTACGTGTTCACCGAGTAATAATACATGTTTTAAAAAATATCAGAGATTGAGATGGGAAATCGAGCTGGGAAAAAAGTCTAGAGATAGAGATGCACACATATTTCTTATGATGAAAACATTTTTCGCGCGAAAAACGGGGAAAGGACCTAGACGTAAGGAGCAAGGACCTGACTGCTACGTTTTTGGACCTGTCCGCTATATTGAAAAATTAGAAAAGGGCTTGTTTGCGATTTGAATTTAACGGGAGTTTTTTTCCAAAAAATGGCGACCTAAACACGATTTTAGAGAAAAATATCTTGCTCTCACAAAAAATCGCGAAGAACCTATTCGTAATTTATAAAAGGACCAAAACGCTAAACTTTTTTTTTGGCCTAGCTGAGCTCAAACGACGCTTCTTGGAGGAATTCTCCTAATTAGAGACGAATGATTTGTTTAGGTGATATATGAGAGGTGGGAATAATTGTACCAGATAGTGGAATGTATTTTCTCGCCATGATTAATATGAACCCAAGTAGTATATATCTTTCTGTTTTTTTCTCTTAAAAAGTGAATTATCTTAAAAAACCGGGGGTATTTGGTTCTAGAACATCACAAAAGTATGTCATTTACTGAAGGACATCGGAAATTAAATGGATAATTCACTTATGGATACTGCAAAATTATGAGTAACTAGCCATGTGCCCGTGCGTTACAGCGGAAACTCAATTTGCGATAAAAAATTTATTTGCGAAAAGCACTAACAGTGGTAAAAATGAGTAATTTTGATGAAGTGACGCGGAAGAAATTTTTGCTTTATATAGTAGAGATTAGCTAGAACACACTAGGCGCATTAAAATAATATTATTTTGAAATATAGGAGAGATAAGGGGTGTAAAGTCTTATTTGCCTAACAATGTTTAAAACAAAGTTTGGATGCTCGAATTTCTCGAGGTCAAATTATCAAGCCTGGATGGTCAAATTTTTACATTTTATTTTAAAATAGAACCTTTTATGCTCCTTCTCGTTCTAATTTTCAAAATAATATTATTTTAATGCATGCAGTGTCGATTGACCAGTGAATTGATGCTATCTGTTGCTGATGCGGCACTGTATGTGGGGGGCAGCATCTGCATGCTGAGCCTGAATTCCTGATCTGATGGAGACCCAGCTGCTGCAGCTGCAGCTGCAGGAGCCGAGCTGGCTGCCGTGCCGTCCATTGATGCATGCAGCTCTGCAGACGCATGATGAGGCAGGACGAAAGACCCAGGCCAGAACAGACCACGGCGTCGTCGTCGCCTCGTCGTCGTCGCCGCAGGGAAGGCAGGCAGGCAGGCCAGGGCGTCGCGTGTGCGCCATTGGCTCTGCTCTGCCCGATAGAGACGAGACCACGCTCATCTGGTCTCAATGCGGACTGGATCAAGTTGGGCGCTTGCGCCATGGGCCAGCGATCGATCGTCTGCGGAAGGGATGGCTTCGGCGACGACGCAGGGATGGCGCGGGGAGCACCGACGGCGGATGCCGAGCGGCAGAGGTGGTTGCATTCTT
Organism: Guadua angustifolia; assembly: GCA_036346375.1. Classification (NCBI taxonomy): domain Eukaryota; kingdom Viridiplantae; phylum Streptophyta; class Magnoliopsida; order Poales; family Poaceae; genus Guadua; species Guadua angustifolia. The sequence continues at coordinate 40,620,385 of CM070519.1, forward strand.
AATTTGCTTGGCATTGGATCGAGGTTCGCCATTGTTTCTAGAATTTATCTGCTTTTGGTTAATTTACAGGAGAGAAACCAGTAGAAAAGGGATTGAGCGTTGGGTGTCCATTAATTAATTTATTATCGATACGGAGTAACTGATACTAGTAGCCGTACAAATTAAGGGACATGATACTAGTAGATGTACAGATGTACGTGTGTCTCCGTTGTCCCTACGGCGTGTACATCTACTCCCTCTGTTTTGAAACGGATATTATTTTAGGTTCCTGCATTTCAACCGAGATATATCAATGAAAGACTGTACTACTCGTCTCCATTATATCTTTAGATAATGTGTTTTACTCAGATTATGTAGTAAATGACACTGAAAATAGCTAAAGAGGTTAGAAGGAAAAAAGATAAAAGGTCACTTTAAAATTATCGAATGACATGTATTTAAGAAAAAATTTAGAAGATAGAATTGCATGTATTCAAAAAGGAGGGAGTTTCAAAGTGGGGTTGGCTCAAGAAGTTATTTACGGCTTTCGCGGTTTAGGACAAGTGCCGTTAAACTTTGAAACTTTAGCTATTTAGATTTTTTTAAATATTTAGATTGGATGTATGAAAATCATATGTATAAATTCGTCTCAAATGTATTTTTATAATATTATAATTTTATTAGATTTTTTAAAATATATTACAATAAAATTTTATAATCAAAGTTAAGTTTCAAGTACCTTATGCATATCTAAAAGAATAACTGCGACGAGAGTGAGTATAGCACAGACGCTACCTATTAAGTTTCTGGATCAGCCACGTACGAGTGTACGACCGTGAGAGACGAGAAGAGCAGTATCCGAATAATACATAATAACAATCACTTATCACTACAGACAATTAATCCGTGTCCGTCCATCGGCACCAGAATCCCAAGACTGGCAGGCAGGGGGAAATGCAGCACTAGTCACTAGACATAACTAGCGGCAGCTAGCCATGGTTCTATAGGTTAAAATCGTCTGAACGAAATAACAAAAGATCCAGAAGAGTTAGAACATCGTTTTTCTATCCAATAGTTCATACACAACGTATAAGTTATAGTTTCAATAAGAGTACATTGGATCTCCAATCGCCGAGGAAAATCATATGTGGTCCCCATAGTTCAAAAAACCACTAAAATCTCATAAATCTCGGTGAGATTTGATTTCGCCGGATATGGGATCCAAAATCCCAAATAGGTAAAAAAAATAAATTGTTACAACAATCTTAGAAATTTCAACAAAAATTCACAAAATCTCTCTAAAATCTCGGGTTTTGCATGGTTTTGAATTTTTATGATCGAATTTGGTCCAATAACCCTTAATAAAGTCATCTTCCATGAAAATTTGTTGAAAAACCGAATTTTTGATATATTTAAAATTTTGGCGAAACATCATTAGATTTTTATAAAATTGTACAAGATTGATCATAATCCATCTGCATGCTGAGCCTGAATTCCTGATCTGATGGAGACCCAGCTGCTGCAGCTGCAGCTGCAGGAGCCGAGCTGGCTGCCGTGCCGTCCATTGATGCATGCAGCTCTGCAGACGCATGATGAGGCAGGACGAAAGACCCAGGCCAGAACAGACCACGGCGTCGTCGTCGCCTCGTCGTCGTCGCCGCAGGGAAGGCAGGCAGGCAGGCCAGGGCGTCGCGTGTGCGCCATTGGCTCTGCTCTGCCCGATAGAGACGAGACCACGCTCATCTGGTCTCAATGCGGACTGGATCAAGTTGGGCGCTTGCGCCATGGGCCAGCGATCGATCGTCTGCGGAAGGGATGGCTTCGGCGACGACGCAGGGATGGCGCGGGGAGCACCGACGGCGGATGCCGAGCGGCAGAGGTGGTTGCATTCTTAATTTGCTTGGCATTGGATCGAGGTTCGCCATTGTTTCTAGAATTTATCTGCTTTTGGTTAATTTACAGGAGAGAAACCAGTAGAAAAGGGATTGAGCGTTGGGTGTCCATTAATTAATTTATTATCGATACGGAGTAACTGATACTAGTAGCCGTACAAATTAAGGGACATGATACTAGTAGATGTACAGATGTACGTGTGTCTCCGTTGTCCCTACGGCGTGTACATCTACTCCCTCTGTTTTGAAACGGATATTATTTTAGGTTCCTGCATTTCAACCGAGATATATCAATGAAAGACTGTACTACTCGTCTCCATTATATCTTTAGATAATGTGTTTTACTCAGACTACAGTAGTAAATGACACTGAAAATAGCTAAAGAGGTTAGAAGGAAAAAAGATAAAAGGTCACTTTAAAATTATCGAATGACATGTATTTAAGAAAAAAATTTAGAAGATAGAATTGCATGTATTCGAAAAAGGAGGGAGTTTCAAAGTGGGGTTGGCTCAAGAAGTTATTTATGGCTTTGTGGTTTAGGACAAGTGCCGTTAAACTTTGAAACTTTAGCTATTTAGATTTTTTAAATATTTAGATTGGATGTATGAAAATCATATGTATAAATTCGTCTCGAAATGTATTTTTTATAATATTATAATTTTATTAGATTTTTTAAAATATATTACAATAAAATTTTATAATCAAAGTTAAGTTTCAAGTACCTTATGCATATCTAAAGAATAACTGCGACGAGAGTGAGTATAGCACAGACGCTACCTATTAAGTTTCTGGATCAGCCACGTACGAGTGTACGACCGTGAGAGACGAGAAGAGCAGTATCCGAATAATACATAATAACAATCACTTATCACTACAGACAATTAATCCGTGTCCGTCCATCGGCACCAGAATCCCAAGACTGGCAGGCAGGGGGAAATGCAGCACTAGTCACTAGACATAACTAGCGGCAGCTAGCCATGGTTCTATAGGTTAAAATCGTCTGAACGAAATAACAAAAGATCCAGAAGAGTTAGAACATCGTTTTTCTATCCAATAGTTCATACACAACGTATAAGTTATAGTTTCAATAAGAGTACATTGGATCTCCAATCGCCGAGGAAAATCATATGTGGTCCCCATAGTTCAAAAAACCACTAAAATCTCATAAATCTCGGCTGAGATTTCGGATTTCGGCCAGATATGGGATCCAAAATCCCAGCAGGGTAAAAAAAATAAATTGTTACAACAATCTTAGAAATTTCAACAAAAATTCACAAAATCTCTCTAAAATCTCGGGTTTTTGCATGGTTTTTGAATTTTTATGATCGAATTTGGTCCAATAACCCTTAATAAAGTCATCTTCCATGAAAATTTGTTGAAAAACCGAATTTTTGATATATTTAAAATTTTGGCAGAAACACTGTTAGATTTTTATAAAATTGTACAAGATTGATCATAATCTAAAAAATTCATCGTACTATATTTAATAGTGTAAGATCATACAAAAAAATTTAGACTAATTGAACTTTATTTGTTATCTTTAAAAAATAAAAAACAGAACGAATATAATTGAAACAATAATCTTGTCAGAATTTTATAAATTTTTTCAAGTGTGATCATGATCCAAAATTTTTATGAGAGCTTAAGAATTGTCTCAATACCATTTTATAAAATTTTCAACAAATTTAAAAAAAAATTTGCTCAATCAAATCTATGCAAACATTGAACTTCATTTGTTATATTTCAAGAATAAAAAAAACAAAAAGAACATAAGTGGTACAGTGTCTTTGTAAGAATTTTATAAATTCAATGTAGTATGATCGTGATTCAAAATTTTTATGAGATCTTAATCATTTCCATAGAACCCTTATGTAAAATTTTTAAAAATTTTAAACCTTTTTTGATTGGTAAAGCAAATCTATGTATTGATCATCAGGCTATTATCAAGATGTAGAACTATTAGAATTTTTGAAATTTTTAAAGATTGTTCATTATATGAAGATTTTATAGAAACATTAATGATACATCAGGATCATCAACAAAAATTTTCTAACATAATTTGTACCATTTTTTATTTGGTTGAAATTTTTCGGTAAAGCATTTATCAGGACAGTAGCACTGTTAGATTTTTTTAATAAATTCATGAAGTTTGATCATCATCTGAAAATTTTATGGGAACATAAGTGATGCATCATAACCATGCATAAAATTTATTAACGTGATTTGTTCTATTTTTCATTCGGTTCAAACTTGTCGATCACAGTTTTATCAGGATATTAGTAATGTTTGAATTTTAAAAAATTTCTTAAATTTGATAATCATCTGAAATTTTTATGGGAATATCATTGATGTATCAGGAACCTTCACAAAAAAAGTTTAAAATTTTTCGATGTCGTTTGAGCTATTTTTGCTCGTGCAAATTCATCGAAATCTCGGCAAATCTCGTCGAGATTTTAGAAATTTCGGCAAAGATTTCGGGAATTCCAGCCGAAATTTCTTTTTTTTTTTCCGGTAGAAATAAAACCGTATTTGAATTTCATCCAAAATTTCAAGATTTTATCTAAAAACAAAATTTGAATGTTGGCAGTCCCCCAGGAGAGGACGACGGGTGATGGCACGCACGCATGGCGAGGCAGACAGCGAGAGGACAACGAGCCTCCAACCGCACGTACGACTGCAGCCGCTGCCTGCGCCAACAGCGATCAGGCCCAGCGTACGCGTGCTGGATTCCATCGTCGCGAGCCGCATGCGCGAGCGCAGCGCACGGACAGGGACGGACGATCGGATTTAGCTTTAGCGAGCCGAGCCGGTTGCTGCATGCATTGCGCGCGGAGGCCACCGCGAAAACCGCTCGACAGGGAGCAGCCGCACATGGGAGGCTGTCGCCTTGCTTCTTCAGTTGCGCTGATCGGTAGGTAGTAGACGACCACGGTAGTTTGGCTCAACAAGGATCTTAAACCTGCTTGGCATTGTGACTGGAATATGTAGGATGATGGCAATTGAGCAAGATGTGCCTAAGATCTATTTCATCTTGTTCTACCTGACGATGGGCTTATTTATCAGAAGCTTAGGAGGTGTCAATGTGCTACTACTCATTCCGGTCATAAATAGTTGTCATTTTGGAAATAGATGAAATCGAAAGTTTCGAAACTTTGGCTGGCAATACTTTTTAAATAATTAAATTAGATACATGAAATTCTTGAAAAGTGTTTTCATAAAATTATAATTTTATTGGGTCTTACAAATATATTATAATGTAGATTAGCGATCAAAACTATGTTTTGAAGACTATCGATGTCCAAGACAACTATATGTGACCGGAAAGAGTATATACGATAGTGAGTATTGAAACTGAAACAAAAGGCAATTTCAGTGGACAGCTAATGGAACTAGAGGTCATACGGCAGGATGTTTTCCAAGGTCATAAAGTCTCTCAAGCTCTGGTCGATCAATCTCATCGGACCACTCGTTAATTAACCGCTAGCTTTTCTGTGACAATAGTGACCCGTATCTGTTAATGCCAATGTATCCCGAGGTTTTCATTGAATTATACAGAGGAAATTAATCGAATCACGCAGTATACAGCTGTTGTCCACAAATTCACAACAATACTGGTAGATGCAGGCTACAGCTACTCAACATCATGCCAACAGCCTTGGGTAAAAAATATCTCTGGCCTTGTGTGAGAGCATGCCTCTCTTAAAGCTGTCCACTGGGGAAAAAAAAATGGCCAAGGGCAAAGCAGAGAGGCAGCCTTGGGGCCTACTGGGACAATGGACTGGCTCCTAGCCCAACCACAGACACAGTTCGACAGTGGGTGATGAGGTAGAGCCCAATGCAACTGCACAAGTAACAGTTCCTCCAAGAACAAGCCAGATTTTCTTTTTCTTCTTGTGCGGCGTCCTTGCTTGCAAGTTGCCATTGCAACCTGTTGCCATCACCTCTTCTTGAACTCTGGTCACCCGCCCCAAAAAAAAAGAAAAAGAGGTAGAATGGGAAAAGGAGCACTCATGGGTTCTTGAATTTTTCCTCCTTTTGAGCTGATAGCTTGATACTACACAAACAGTAGCAGTAGTTTGCATCACTGAGCTAGCTTGCCCTCTTTCCATGGACAGGTTATTGCAGTGTTTTATCCTTGGCTTCTCCAGCTTTCAAGCAACATTTGGGAATAATTGTAGCCAGTGTTCCCCTAGGCGGCAGCCTAGCCCGCTTAGGCGCTAGGCTACACCCTCCCGTCTACCCTGCCTAAGCAACCGCCGAGCCCGCCTAATCAGCGATTAAGTGCTAGGGGCTAGTGTGCCGCCCGCCTAATCGGCGATTAGGCGCAAGGGCGCCAGCTTGCCACCCACCTAGCGTCTAACGCCGTGGGGAGCATTGGTTGTAGCAGGCAAGAAAATATATCGATCCTGCATTGGGGGTACTTAGCAAGTACAGGGTGTTCAGAGCTTAGAAGGGTGAAAAAATGTGTTGCCATCATAACCAGAATCCATACAACTTATACCAATCATTGGGTTTTGACATATTTATCATGAAATTTGTACATTGGAAACAAAAGGAGAATTTTGCTTCCAAGAAGAATAAAAATATAATACATTAAAAGGGATGGCAAAAATCTACCATACCATATATGGCAACATGATGATGCATAACACGGTTCAGTGTGCCAGGCAAGAGCAGAAAAACCATTATAATGTACATTTAACCTATGTCAAACTTTGAAGATGAAGAACTAATACAATAAAGCAAAAATAACATATAGCGGATCGACATAATTTGGCAAACCAACACCTACAGGTGCACAATGCGCTGATCGCAATAGTTACATGGTATTGTACGCCTTTGAATTTAATCATATAAAAAACAATGCTCATGGTCAAGAAACATGAAAAAGTTAAAGCTATGTACTGTCTGACATGTAAGCTAAAATTATAGAAGGGAAAAATGAAAAGCTGTTAGCAACTGTTTTGCACAAAAGTAACTCCAGAGTGGGCACAGTAAAGGTTTCTTTGCGCTCGGCACTAACTGAACAACCAAGGACTAACTTCAGACTTTACATAGAGACTTGATTAAAAAAAAACCAGCATAGTAGCACCCACCTAAAAGCAAGTGATGACAGAAAGCAAAGCACCAATGGTGGTGAAAACAAGCAACAGACAAATATAAGCAAGGATGTAGTTTGCAGATAAAAAGAGAGAAGCATATGCACTTGGGAACAGCTTCTATGGTTCATGTTATCCATGAACAGCATTTCCTTCGCCATAGCAAGTCCACAAACAAAGTATATGTTGTGAAATGTTCTGCAAGACCAAATGAAAATCAGGAAGTAATATCCAGTCTTGGCTCAAAGGAAAAACCTGTAAACAGCTGTAGCGGAAATCTCTTTGTTACAGGGCTTTTCATTGACCATTTCCATAGCTTCTGGCTCATGTCGAAGGTGAGTAGAGACGGCGATCCATAGCTCTGGATGTATATCAGATCATCCGCTCCGCTGCTTGCAAAGACATCATCAAACTCTCCGAATCCTTGGAAAAACTTATGTGGCATTCGAGCAACCTCACGCCACTCCTTCTTGCGTAGCTCCCAGATGCCAATTCCCTTGATGATACCAGACCTATCTTGCTTGCCAATCCCGCCAACCATAATAAGCCTCTCTCTCAGATTCATCAACCGGCCACAGGTAAGGGAACATGGCACTGCTATGGCCATGCTCATTAGAGAAGTGTGAGTAGGTCTAGCGGCGAGGTCGTACATGATAACACGATGTCGATGCTCATTGTTCACCAGAACTCCAGTCGAGTACACAAGATAGTAGAGCACTCCGTCACAGATGACGCACTCATCGCCTCCTCGCCATCTGTGTAACACCTCCACGAAGGGAGTCACCCAACAGCCTGTCTCCGATTCATACAGATGGATGGCCAATTCCCACTGATAATACTCGGTCGGCACCTGACTACACCTCGCAACAACCACGGTGTAACAATGTGCCTTCCTGCTCGCAGAAATGGCAAGAGCGCTGTAATCCGCGGATGTCCCACCGGGAGCATCGACAAGCCTCTTCCAATCCTTAGTGATGGGGTTGCACACAATGACGCGACTCCTGTTCTCGCTGTCCATCAAGCAGACCAACCCAGCAGACGAGGACGCAGACCAGTTGCTCTTCTCGATGCAAGGGAAGTCGAAGCTGTACCATTTGCGCAGGCTTGGATCGTAGGCAAATCCGGAGACTGCTTCCTCACTGCAAGTGAACATGAAGTACCATGGCTTCTGAGGCACCATTTTGCTCCATGTGCACCTCCGGGCATGCACGGCTTCATGCCATCTCTTGCAGACCGACCCGGATCTTATGACACTCACAACGGGCAAGAAGGAAAGAATCTTACCCAAGAGATCATCCGGGAGAATGGCATCCAGCGAAACCACCAGGTCCCCATCTCGATCATTGCTGTCTTCGGGAGTCGGCGCATATTCCATGATCTCAGCACCGACGCAAGAATATGGATACAGCTCCCACCCCTCAGTCTCCATTTTTTGACGAGTCTCCTCAGTCCCCGTTGATGGCATAGATAAGATGCCGGAACAATTACAGATGCCTGGACCTGATAGCCACAAAATAAGGGATGCAACATAATCCATGAATGTAGTGTTATTCAAGATAACAAGATTAAGCTCCATTTGCACACAAAAACCATCTTATTTACACCAACTCATGTTTTTCTTTATAAAGCACATATATTTTTTCCACAAGAGAAAGGAGCAAACCGAGCAGGGAAAGAAGAGCATAGAAAGAAACAACAATGCACAAAGCTAGGACGAAGAAAGATGCAAATTTTCCCAAAGAAAATCCACCACGACAAAAAGATGGGTGCAGTCTCCTAATTGACCTCAAGGACTAAGAGCCCAACCAACTCAAACACAAGAAAAGGGCATCCTTCTCGGAATCCGGCGGACCAAGATAGCCTGATTCCCTCACGAAACCACCAAGATTTCACCCCCAAGAAACCAGAGAGAAATCTAAGCTGTTTAAGAAATCAAGAATGGGGAATCGAAGTGCATACCTGCGATTCTTGCCGTTCCCAAGTGAGCGCCAAACTCCCCAATATACAGTCATCACGGATCAGCCGGACGGCGAGATTTGGGGGCAAAGGACATGGGAAGAAACAGCGAGAAGGCGAGGGTTTCTGTTTGCTTTTGTCCCCCTCCGCCCCAAGAGATGAAACATTGGGCTCCTTTTGAGTTTTGAGGCCCCAGAGCAACGCAAAATCGAGTTTTGGGTACAGGGTCTTGCTAGAGGGGAGGGGGGGACTGTGTGAGGATGTGTCAGTGGTGTGGGAGGAAGAAGAAGAGGTGCTTGCACTGTTTTTATAGCAACCAGAAAGGGAGAAACGAGGGTTAAAAAAAGAGAGGGAAAAACTTGAGGGAAGGACCCAAGGAGGATTATTTCTTGTAAATTTTATTTTGGGTTAAAAATAGGGGGGGTTATTTCTTGTAAAGTTATTTAGTTGCATCCCGAGGGACAATCTATCATAGGCTTGGGTTAATGTGTGGTTATTACCGGACTACAATTTAAGTAGTTTCCGGTCGTTAGGGCCGTAGTTCAAAATCCTCGTTAAATTTCAGATTTTGGTCAGAAATGAGATTCAAAATCTTAACTGGATAAAAAAATAAAAAATCAAATAATTTCGTCGAAATCTTGGGATTTTTTACCGGATTTAGTCAATAACCCTTAAAAATATCATCTTTTATGAAAATTTGATGAAAACCGAATTTTTGAGACATTTTATAAAAATAGTAGAAATACTATCAATTTTTATAAAATTATACAAGTTTGATCATGCTCTAAAAAATTTATAGTACCATATTTAAAAGTTTAGGATCACAAGAAAAAATCAAAATAATTGAACTTCATTTGTCATATTTAAAAATTCAAAAACAGAATGAACATAATTGAGATAAAAAATCGTATCAGAATTTTATAAATTCACTCGGGTGTGAGCATCATCCAAAATTTTTAGGAGAGCTTAAGCATTTCCTCAAAACCCTTTTATAGAGTTTTCAAAAATTTTAAATATGTTTTAGTTGTTCATCAAATATATAGAAACAATACATGTAGCATGTAAAGTTTTTATCAGAACAGTAACACCATCATAATTTTTTGAAAAATTTTCAAGATTGATCATCATTTGAAAATTTTATACAAATATTAGTGATGTATCAGAACTATCCAAAATTTTTTAAAATTTTCTAACGTGATTTGAACCAATTTTTATTTGGTTGAAATTTGTCGTCAGCTTTAGTAGCATTGTACGAATTTTGGAAAATTTCTTAGGTTTTATCATCATTTAAAAATTTTATGGGAACATTATTAATGTGTCAAGGCGATCAATTTTTAAAAAAATTAACATGGTTTACACTATTTTCCATTTTGTTGAAATTTGTTGTCAGCCTTTTATTAGGACAGTAGTACTGTCAGAAATTTTAAAAATTTCTCAAATTTGATCATTATCTAAAATTTTTATGGCAATATTAATGATGTGTCAAGACCATTCACAAAAAAAAAAAATTAATATCGTTTCTACGATTTTTCAATCGGTTGAATTTTACAGAGATTTTGGCAATTTTAGAAATTTCTGTTCAAAAATTCTAGATTTCAAATTTACTTTTTAAATTTTGATCGGGTTTCATCCGAAATTCCGATATTTCACCCACCTTCGATACCTGAACCAAAAATAAAATTTTAAATTACGGTCACAATAAATTGCACGGTACATATACAACCCCTAAAATTGCAGTCGCAATAGATTGCAACGGATCTCTTTACTGTAGAGTAGTACGGCTGAGTACCACGGCAATAGGATTGAGTAGCGGAAACCACCAGCTACATGTGTAGCGGTACAACATTAATCAGTACCACATCAATAAGATTGCCTTGTGGCTGTACTGGTACAACATTAGTCGGTGCAGCATTAATCGCCCTAAGGAATGTCAAACAGAGGGTCCGTCGCGCAAGGGCTAGGTTAATTTAGCAATATATAATTATATATAAGTGGGCTATAATCGGAATTTTCTTTTTTGGCTATTAAAACAATTTCATAAATTTTAGATGATACATACCGCCATTTTAACTAGCATTTTTTTTCTCTGCCTATGCAATACTGCCAGTTCTCCCATTTATAAATGTATGTCATTAGACATTGATAGAGTAGCTCTCTCTGCATGCATATCGCTTTAAAGAGCGGCATAAACAAAGCTTATTTGAATGATTCGACCCTTTATCTTGGTCTGTTTCCCTAATTTGGGCTTGTTTTTTCCTTTTAATTTTTGTACATCATCTTGTTCTCTTCATGTGTGTGTGTATATATATATATATAATAAGATTTAATTTTGACCATTAATTTATTTTGCAATGATTAATATCAACTATAAAATTATAACAGTAATAAGAGAACACTTTTAAGTACAAATATAATGGTTTTTTGGTTGATCCAACATCAAAGTTTACAAAGATTGCCCTCAAAATACCCAATTTATGATTTAACGATCAAGCCTGCATGAGCTGATGTATTTCATCAAACTCACCATAAATGACTTCACCCAATTAATTTACATACGCAGTACATATAGCCAACTGCATGATCGAGTTATAATCTTATGGTACATAAACTCTTTTCATTGACTTCGTTAATTAGTCGGAGCTTGAAATTTCGTAAAAATAGACTAGACTGTACAGGACAACCCCAAAGCTCTAACCTGCATATATAGACGTCGACTTAAAATTTTCTATAAGCTAAAGTTGAAATTTTGGCCAAACATGCAAACTCTAATTTTTTACCGAAAATAACCATTTTTTTATGAAAGAGAGATTTTCTCAAATGTTTCATCAGATACAAACTAATTAGGCCCTGTAGCTAGTTAGCCTAGTTAAGGGTCTGCTTGGTAGAGCTCCAGATTCTAGCTTCACCTGATATCTGAAACTTCTAGACTAAAATAAAGTGAATTAAGTTTATATTTTTAGTCTAAAATGTAAACAAGATGATCTATCTAAACACTCTTAATGTGCTCACAGCTTCAGCTTCATGAATCTGGTGAAACTAAAATTTTCACCTTCACCAGATTCTTAAAATCTGGAGAAGCTAAATCTCTGCCAAACAGGCCTGTTTGGCATCGTTGGGAAATGGGAATGGGCAAGGGAATTAAGCGAGACTTCAATTCCCAGGGGGAGGTAGGGAATTGAATTCCCTACGTTTAAGTTGTAAACTCCCATTCCCTTCTCCAATTCCTACCAACCAATCAAAAGATTTTATAACCCATCTCTCTCAATTCCCATTCCCTGCCGTCAATTTCCTCCAACCAAACAGGCCATAAGAGTTAAGGATTTGGAGCAGGGCCCTACCAAGGATTTGAGTGGCTCCATCTTAGGTAATTTAAAGTGTGTGGGTCAAGTGTCCTTTGAGAGGTTGGATTATGCCATTATTGGTGGAGGCACCATGGACACAACAAAATTGTTAACCCCAGGACCCATCTATATATTCTCCTCTCCGCATTAGATGGCTCACATTTGTTATGAGTGCCTCCAACTCAGTTGTTATCCATGAGTCTACTTTGCCCAACCTTTGTATTTCTAGTCACTCTTCAACCTTGGAATATTATTCACTCATTAGTAATAACTACTTCAAGGTGCTGAAATTACTATGGCCGCGAGAATAGCAAAATTCATATTAAAACCTAATGTGATTAATAAAATCTTGTTTGCTCTATCTCATAAACCATAAACTTTCGCACTGAAATTTTCTCACAATAGATTTCCATACTTACGACAAACTGCAATGCATAATAGAATTGCGATCACTAAACTTGAATGCTTCTATGAACGGTGCCGGTAGAGAATATCTGAATAAACATGCGTAACTAAATATGACTTATTTTGTGGGAAAAATATCCTGTGCAATCACCCCTCTCGGTGAAACCACCGTGCAACTGAACTAAAAAAAGTTTCAAAAAATTCTGAAAAAAATCATGGATGTACATCTCAACTTACCCCACCTACATATAAAATTTCATGATCAAATTCATCCTATACTAGCAGTTACAAAAAAGACAAATTCAGCATGAACAGTGATTTTTTACTGTTCATCACTATTCATTTTTGCTGCTTGTTTTTTTTTGCAACTGCTAGTATAGGATGAATTTGATCATGAAATTTTATATGTAGATGGGGGTAAGTTGAGATGTACATCCATGATTTTTTTCAGAATTTTTTGAAACTTTTTTTAGTTCAGTTGCACGGTGGTTTCACGGAGGGGGGTTGCACCGGATATGTTGCCTATTTTGTGAGGGTAAAACAAGACAAGCAACGACCTAGCAACATCATCCTAATAGTTCTTGTCATAAATAAATCAAGTAGTCATTGTAAGGGTGGAAAAGCAGGATCTCAACTAAAATCTCCAAAAATCTCCAATAGGTTAAATGGACCCTAGCTAGATATGGTAGTGCCAAAAATTAGGTGGCCACCAAATTAGCGCCAGTACTACACTAACGTGCTAAGTTTTGGCTTCTTACTAATGATCAGGCGAAGGACAATTCAACTCGATAGAATTCTGTCATTAAGGGTTTTGTTTTTGTTTTTGATTTTGGATTCTGGCATAAAAAACAGAACAAAAAACAAACAGTCCGATTCAAGGAATCGATTCTCACAATACAGCCCATCTATATACACTAGAATCGACGATCCATTTCATATGTGCTTTTGGATTTTAGCTTTTGAAGAATCAGCTTCTCTATAATCACAATCCAGAACCAACTTTTAGAGAATTCAAAACAAAAATAAATAGACCCTAACTTAGGTAAACATGAAAACAAAACATAAATGTCCTACTAACTAGTGAAGGACCTTCATTTATCGTTTCCAGTATTAGTTCTTCTACGGTTATTTTTGTTAACCGGTAACTTTTGTCATACTGTTGTTACTGAGAATTAGTCAAGCTTAGGTGCTATAGGAAAGAAGATGTTGCTTTAGAGCTCTCTCTAGAAGTGTAAAGTACAAATTTTAAAACAGATCAAAGGCCTTTTTTTCAACTAACTACTACTCCAGTAATAACAATACAACTTCAAGAAATTAAATATGTGCAAACTAATTTATAAGGGAGTGCAGAAGCACTACTAAGAAAAAAAAAATCCATCAAACACACACAAATATATATATATCCATGAGGCAAACCCAAAGATAAAGGAGCTTGATTTAGTGGCTCCTCCACTTACACAAGCTCTTCGCCCTTTCCAGCCTAGCCTATTGCAACTCCTCCATACTTTCACTTGGATATCTAGCTAGTTGCAACTTGCAACACTTCATTGCCATGCTTTATGAGGGAAAAAAAGTACGTCCATCCATGATGCATCTTTGTTCCAAAAGAGCCTTTCTTTTGTTGGTGATCCACAAAGACTGAAAGGTATATATGCATTATACCGATCCCATAATTGACATGTTCATTGTTCAACGCTTCAAGACGTTGACAGCCTTTACATTGTTGATTAACAACGCACTTGGCATGATTAAAATGACTAAATAAATTCGAAGGGACAGACTGAAAATCAGGCTGCCTGGTTATGTGATTGCCTCGATGGTTAGCCTTGCAAATCCTAGAACAAATTATTAGGCCACTCCACATTTTTTTTGGCTATAAGTGTGCCATGTAGAGGTGGGCATTTTTAAACTGAAACCGAATTACCGAACCGAACCGAACCGAACCGAACCGAACCGAATTAACCGATTATTTCGGTTTTTGGTTGATTTTTTTGATATAATTGGTTTGATGTTGATTGTTTTCGAAAAACGAAATAACCGAATAGCACTTATACAATACTACTTTTATAATATTCTTTCTAAAGTCACTAAATAATTCTCATGTTATAATACATTTATGCATATGTTTAGTATATTCATATGTTCTATTATGCTTATATTGTAATGACATATGAATATTGTGTGGGTTTATCTATACTTTGTATTGCAATATGAGAAGGACTAAATCTAATCTACCTAATGTTGTTCATATTTGGTTAACGAAAAACCGATTAACGAACCGAAATATTTCGTTAATTGATTCGGTTTTTATTTTAGTCGAGAAATTCGGTTTCAGTTTTCAAAAACCGAATTATTTTAAAACCGAAAAACCGAACCGATTAAACGAATGCCCACCCTAGTGCCATGAGTCATGAATTCACCATGGAAATCAAATCCAGTGTAAGCTGAGGGTAGAATGACACACTGGATATCTAGTATCTGCCCAAATTTGGTTGACCTGGATATCGGTATGTGCTTCATGAAATTGTACCATTGTGATTGAATGCAACTCATCTAGACCTTCTAGTTCATCAGATTACTGTGTAATCAAGCCTTTGTATCCATTCGAAAATCTCTGACTTGATCTGAGCATGTTGGCATAGTTCATACTTCAGAGAGAAACAGATCTCCCCAAAACTGCCTATGCACACCGCCTAGTGTCTCACTGAGATGGCGCAAGGCTCATTTGTCAATTATCAAACTCGTAGTGGGCACTGGGCAGCATATGTGGGTGGGAATCGCAAATTTCACAAAATTCAGGGGTGGTATGTGCAACTAAAAGCACCATGGAGCAAATTGTTAGCAAAAATTCTCATCGATACTATCTGGGCTTCTTTGCATCTAGCTGAGTTGTCATCAGGTGAAACTGTCTGACATCTACAAGTCTGGATCTACTGTGCTTAATTAGTTGCTCATATGTTTCCTCTCTAAAGTTTGCATGCACGTACCTTTGATAGATTTTGTTTGGCTGAAAAATTAGGTGAGGTCAACAATGATGCGGTAACGCCTCATTCAGTCTGATCCAGCTCAATTCAGTAGGTACCCATTTGATAAAAAAATGAGAAAAAAAAGGAGTGGTTCAAGTAAGATATGTTTCAAGCAGTAGTCGATGGATCCACTTGGCTCAACCAGGTGCCTCATTTTCTTGGTGACTGCTTGCTCAAAGATTGTAGTCCTACTTCTTATGAATGAAATTTAAGCTCTTGATTCGCCGAAAAGGTAAGACGTGTAACGTAAATACATGCATCATGCATGATGAATCATATGGATGCACCATGACATGTCAAAGTAGTTAGCTGGTAGATATGTTTGTGTAGAGATAAACATGTAAACGTCAAAGTAATTAGAATCCTAACTCCGTACGGTTTTAACAAATTAAACCTGATATGTATGGTCTATATAAGACCCTTGCCAATGCAGCGTTTAGCCTGCAAGCCTCAAATCAATTTAACATGTATTTCTTTATGGTATCAGAGCGTGTCTAAGATCCTATCTCGCCTCCAATGATGACCGCGCCCACCAACAGTTCCGCATCTTCGGCATCCATGCAATCCGGCGTTGTCAGGGCTGGATTTTCAAATTTGAATCCTCTGTGTATAACCGTACTAGTCTCGGATCAAACTAGTGCACGCAATGAAAACAGTGATAACAACACATCCATATCACGAATTAAATATTAATACTTAAACAAAAGGTACCGGTATTATGGCCAACCATTACAAAATAAATAACCTCATGGCTTGAGTTCAATAAAGTATCAGCTATCAAATATCTAAATATAGGGTATGTGTACGTACAGGATACATGAAGGGTATGTTCTAACGACATATAGAGATTCCGGACATATAGAGATTCCGGATATCACAGGTCTAATTCTATAGGATAAGATGTACGCGGAGAAGATAATTCCATATTAGGAAGGACTCGATTGTTTTCTCGTTACGAAGAAACCAACTCGAGTACGCTTGATATCCAAAGAAGTTTGGATATGCTACGAAGATCACACGACGATGGATTCCTCATTGGCTACGATCTGGTATCCCAAACCGACTACAACTCAATCTGAGGTAAGGCAACCCCGACTATATAAGGCCGAGGGTAGGTATTCTCAGGAGGAGAGGACATCCAAAGTGAGACAGATAGCGAAGAAAAAGGCTTCTAGAGCTTTCACTAGACGTAGAGCACCCAAGAGCCAACAGACCGCGCTTCATCAACCTCCAGCTGTAGTTTAGCCATCGTCTAGGTCCAATCTTTATTGTAACTAGGGCTAGATACATTACCCTGTGCGGCTAGATACATTACCGTGTGCTCCATACATCATACGCACAGAACGTAGGCAGAAATGAAACAAACAGTAGCAAGATAAGCCATCCACTTGCCTAACAAGTAATTGATTGGAGTACGTGTCCTAATAATCTAGATCACTTTTGTTGTAACCACAAAGCGAAGAACTCGTAGTCACCTTTAGCTTCTGCGCACTCCTCTGTAGAAAGTTGGAATGTTGTAAGGGTGAGCAAAAAATGTACTCCGCAAGTCTTGAAACATAATACATGATAACCATACACAAGGCTAAACATATGAAGACTTAATATGGCTCATTTAACATAAAGCAATGTTTAACTTTAAATACGACTAGTAATTTCACAAAGCATCATTTGACCAAATGTAGTTGTAATAATTGAACTTGATATAACAACTACAACAGGTTCCATCTACCTGACTAGCTCTATCTGTCAAACCATAACCCGAGAGTTCTATCTACTCACAGATTGCCAAATCACCATTTTTATTTAAACAAAATCATAAAAATTCTACAATATGCAAATGTATCTCGTTCGCTCTTGACTATAGGCACGACTACTTAAGTAATTTTAACTTTGTAGAGTGTGTACAGCTTTATCCACAAGACACATCGTCTCTTTGTGCAACATCATTAGCATACTTATTTTGGTGTGCCGCAAATAGATCATGACAAGGCCTTTATAATGTACAACCCCGCTATTAATCTCATCGGCTAAGGTTTCATCGTCGAAGAGTTCTATCTGCCAAGTCAGAAGCCCCCTCCTGCGCTTGCCTCCGTCTGGCACCTATTAACAGGTAAAGCTAATAACGAGACACACAAATTAATTAGCCATGTTGTACTTATATATCTGTATTTTAATATTTATATAACTTTCAAATAATGTTGGATAGATGCATCTTCCGGTTTTATTATTATTATTATGGGAAAGGGCCCAGGATATATATGATCAAGCATGAAGTACAGGCAACTTATTCAGTGGAAACACTCCTGCGGTGAAAATCTCGCATATGGCCCCTCAGATCGCGCTCAAACGGCTTGGATGCGTGCGGGATTGCACCCACCGCTTAGCTGTCATTTTGCGAAAACCCCCCTTGTCCTCCCAAATCAATTTCCCCCCAGACCAGACTTGCTCCCATGGCAACGATGCGCCGGCGCCGGCGCCTCCGTGCCGCATCCTAGCCATGTCCTTGCTCTACCACCTCCCCGCTCGGATTTCTTCCATACCCCATCCGTACTTCGCCTGAAACCGGCACGGTTTCTTGTGCGGAACCAGGGTTTGTGGTAGCGGAGGTTGTCTGCGGCATGCCTAAACACAGCCCCACTTCGCCATGGCAGCCCGAGGACATGCAGGTGCGTCCAGCTCTACGTTGACATCGTCGGCGTACCCGCTGCTCCCAGAGGACAAGCTTGGGGCCTGGATTCTGTCGCTTCGTAGGGATCTCGATTCTGACGATGTATTTCTTCTTCGATCGTGTTTGATGTGCGTGCTTCTGATCTTCAGTCCTCATGGCTCGACCATTGTCGGTGTGGTGGTGGGTGATTAATCAATGTAGCTGGTCTAAATTGTGTTCGGTAGCTGTGATGTGCTGAATCATTTCAATTTAGCAAGTTTTAAGTCTGTCATGAACTCTTTTTTTTTTCAAAGATGTGATGAATTCAGACACCTTACAAGCTCCGCACTACCAACATTTTAAGTTACTGCTCCTGATACCTGTATTGTATTTTTTATTTTCAAGTGGAATCAGTAGTTGAGATTTGATGGAGTAATCATGATCGGAATGAAAAAAAGAAATACTAGGGATCAAAATAAACCACATCCAGAAAAGGAGTCAACCAAAAATTCAAAAAGGACTGACAAGAAACAGAGAAATAACACTCAGAACACTTATCGATCAGGTGCTGTAGAGGAAAAGGAGGTTTCAGAAGCTGGAAATTCCAAGCAAGTTGATATAGTTACGCAAGTTGCTACCATGGAAACTGAACTAAAGCAAGACAGAGACCTAGCAGATAAGTTGCAAGCAGAAGAGCTAGTGAATGTGCAAGAAGTAAATACTAAAACTGCACCAGTAAGGTTGCAAGGTGGTGCTAACAGGAATGAAGATTTGACTGCAAAAAAGCAACACCAGGACAAGACTGCTTTCAATTCAAAGATGGTGACTGTTGCAGTGCAAGTGGAATAACAAAACCTTATGACCAATGTACATGACAAGGAACTACCAGTAGGAGGGGAAGGAGGCTTAGATAGACTACATTTCACAGAGTGTGAGGAAACTCTTGGTTCTCAGTACTCTTCCAACTTCGCTAAGATGGTAGGAGTAGAGCTTCCAGAAAACTAGGAGTAACAGGATGCCACCAAGACAAAGGGAAGGGAGATATCATAACAAGAAGAACTTCCTACAGTTTTAAATTATGCTGAAGCTTCTTTATCCCAAATTTGGATGTTCTTTGGATATTGTTAATGTAATTTAAATCTAATCAAAGGTCTTGAACAAGCAAGAGTGAATCTTTTCTTAGAAGGGCAAAAAAAGAAAAGTTGCACCCATTGTGAAGACAAGTCAGGTCATGATGGCCCTGATACTGAAATTTTGTCTGAACTTATATCTGATGGTGATAATTCCTTGTTTGATTTAGAGGCGACCAGTCTGGCTAAGTTTCAGCTCGTATCTTCTGGTGAGAAGGAAAAAAAATGAAGAAGACACCAGAGATTTTCTATGTGAAACCTCTAGTCAGAATGAAGAAAAGGGATAAATATACAAAGAAAAAACCACAAAGGGTCTAGTGTGTAATGTGAGAGGTTTGGGGGTCCCTGAAAAGAGGTTTCTGAGAAATATTCTCTCGGATAATAATCTTGGCTTTGTTGGTTTACAAGAAGTATGGTACTATCCAACGCTATACCATTAGAATAATTTTCACTAGGTTTCAAGACATTTCATCACGTTTCGTAGGTTAAATTAGGTTTCACAAGAATTCTAAACGGGTTTTATAAATATTTCAGCACGCCTCAACAAATTTCAATGAGTTTCTAATATGAAACTACAAGTTACGTTCATTTTCAAATCGAAACTTGATTGAAAACGAGATTCAAAAGAATTTTAACTAAGTTTCAAGAGGCTAACTTTAAAGTTTCAGAGCACGTTATATAGGTTTTAAAAAAGTTTCAAACTAGTTTCACAAGATTTCAGTATGTTTAAACAAATTTTGATGGGTTACAAATGATTTTAAGCTTCATTAAAAAAAGTTTCAGAATAATTTCAACTAAGTTTCACAAAGGTAAACTCTAAAGTTTTAGATCATGTTTCATATGGTTTCAACACATTTAAAAGAAAACCAATGGGTTTTAATCTAAAAATAAATAAAAGTTATGTCAAGTTTCAAATCTGAATCTTAATTAAAGACGAGTTTAAGAAGAATCTCAACTAAGTTTTTAAAGAACCAACTTCAAAAGTTTCTAAGAGATCCAACAAGTTTGAAAAGTTAGTGAAATCTATTGAAACTTAGTCGTGAGAGCTATTAAGAGTTGAGGAAATTAAATTATATCGATGGAACACTATGAAACTTATCTGTGAAATATCATAAAACTTATTTGTGAAACGTCATGAAACAAATCTTTGAATCTCCTGAATCTTAAGAAACCTAATAAATCTTAATTATGAAAACTATCTGAGAACGTCATGCAACCTAGCTATAACCTCCTGAACTCACGAAACCATACAAAACTTTTTCATGAAACCTAGTAAAACAGAATGAGATCTATTGAAACTTAGTCATTAAAGCTAATAAGAGTTGAGGAAACTACCTAGGTAAACAGTACATATTCACTATATAGCAAAACCATGAACTAATCGGTAATTACTTCAACCTTACAAAATTAGAAATGTACAATGTTGGAAGTAAATAAGTACATGTTGACAACAAATACAATTACAATTTATTTTTATAAATTTGATCTTTAAGACGAATTGCACATTTATTAATTGAAGCCAACATGATTAATGGTTTGCACTTGACAAGAAATCACCAATGGTTGACCATCTTGCAGTTGAGCCTCACCTCCACCGGCATCCCTTTGGGTGGGGGTATGTTCCCCATCTTCACCATCGCCTTGGCGAAGTCCCTCGCGAACGCCTCGCCGTCCCTGCTGTACATCTCCACCAGATCATCCTGCGGCCCACCGCCGTAGAGCTCCTGGTCGGAGCTGAGGAGCCCCCGCCGCTCGACCAGGTCCTTGTAGTAGGCGTTGTCGAACCTCATCGGTGTCTGCACGTCGATCGGAGCATTGGCGCCATCGTCACCGGCGCGGCCTTGCAGCGGGCACTTCTGCCGCAAGGTCTCCGCGAAGGAGGGGTCGATGTTGTCGGTGCCGTAGATGCGTTCCCTGTAGTTCTGGCAGCTGGCCATCCCGACGGTGTGCGCGCCGGAGAGCGCGGTCATGTCGCGGGCGTCGAGGCCGCGCTCCATGAACATGGCGACGAGCGTGGCGAGGTTATCGCGCGGGGTGGGGAGGTCGTTGTCGGCGGCATCCTTTCCGGCGTAGGCGCACGAGTCCTTGCGGCCGAGCAGCACGTTCCAGGACGGGCCCCCGAGCTGGCTGACGGCGTCGCGGGACGCGAGGGCAAGCACGTCGGCGCAGGAGACGGTGGCCGGGCAGTCGTGCTCAAGCAGGGACTTGATCTCGTCGATCACCTCGAAGCCGCGGAGGGAGTCGTTCACCTCCGCGTGCTTCTCGCTGTCGGAACCATCCAGGAGAATGGAGCCATCGCATCCCTGTCAGATCATTAATTACGTGAGTTGTAACGCATAGAGGCATGAGCGGAAGGATACATGACACCGGTCAGTACGTGCACAGGTAGGTAATTGCATGCATGCGTACGTTGGCGAAGCAGTCGTGGAAGAAGAGGCGGAGGACGGCGGGGGCCAAGCTCGGGTCGCCGGCGACCTTGTGCGCCATCACCGCCCGCACAACGTTCTGCACGTTGGGGCACGTCTTGTCGTAGTACCTGGCCGAGAGCCGGACACCATTGGCGGTGGACGCGAGAGCAGCAAAGAGGAGCAGAGCGAGTACTGCAAACCAAGAGCTCCTGGAGGACACCGCCATGGCTATCATATCGATCGATGTGCCAACTCGCCGATCAGTCATGCGCAAGGAACGATGAGAAGAAATTCAGAACGAGAGCTATGGGCTATATATCAATCAGGCAAGGAGATCGATCGAGTGAGTTGCAGCGGATGATGGCATTGATGAGTGGGAGGCATACTTATATGTGGTTTAATTCTCCTTCCTGCGCGTAAGCGCGCGCCGCTTCAAACCCGCGTGCACGCGCGAAGCTCTGCAACTGCAACTTGCGGCTAGCTCGCTTGACATGGCCTCCGGTCTGCTTCTTGGCGACAACTCTGACGAGGTCAGGACCAGAAGAAGAACAAGTAAATTAAAGAAGTGAATTCACAAAACTAAATAAAGCACGTACCTGCTACTAACTAGTGGGCTCGTGGTATTAGCTAGCATGAAGCTTTACCGGTAATTAATCAATTAAGGGTGCGTTTAGTTGGCGAAATCCTCTTAAGGATTATTAGAAATCATTTGGTAATTCTATGAGATTATCTGTTTGGTAAAATAGCCATTAATCTAAATTAAGAATCCGAAATTACCTTAGGAATCATATGGCCCCAATTCCAGGAATCTGTTTCTCTAGAAAAGGGTGTATATCCTATATTAATATAAGAAAGGAATATTTGTTGTTGCACTTTTTATCATTTGCTTTAACTTACCATGGTCAAATTTTGAACTTTCAAAATTCAAAATCCAAACTATGATTTATTTTAATATTTGAATAACTGAGTGATGAATTTTTTTCCAGGGTATGAATTTCAAAACCCAAATATCAAAATTTGAATCCTAAATTTTAGAATCTTATTAAATTCAGACAATTTAAATTTTTCGATTTCGAAAATCCATATAATGATATTTTCAAATTGAATTTTGAAGTTTCAATTTTTGAATTTCAAACTTTCAAAGCCTAAGAATTTAAATTCCAAAACTCAAAATTTAAAATTTCAAGTTTCAAAAATAAAAAAAATTGAATACTAAAAATCGATATTTCGAATGCTGCAATTTAACCATTTAAATTTTTTTAATTTAAAGTTTATAAATGTTAACCTTCAAGGTTTGAAATTTCAAATCTAGAAATCTAAATTTGTGGACTTCTTGATTCTAGCTATAAAATGTTTGAACTATTATAAAGACTATTTTGTAGTTTTCTTAAAACCATCTAGACATTGGAATCTTTGGTTACTGGTAATATATATATGTTTATCGGTAATTGGATCGAGGATGCGTTTGGTATGCATAATCTCATATTCGATCCCCTCAATATGATTACCGGTAAACACATTACCAACAATATAAAATTTCAAAGTTTGGTTGATTTGAAGGAAACAATTACAAAATAATCTTTATAATAGTTCAAACATTTCATTACTCGAATCAACAAGTCGACAAATTTAAAGTTCTGGATTTGAAATTTAAACCCCGGCCCGTTGGTTAAAACCCCACAATGTCGACAAGCAATCTTCATTAATTATTGGATTCCTTTTCTTCCGCTAGCTGCACTTCCTAAGCAGATTGCCTTGCGTGCATGCCTAGCTCTAAGATTCCAATGCTCCATGTCTAAGATTGTATTAGATAAGTAAATTAGTGACATGGCAATAGAGTTATTGAGGTGAGAGAGGGAAACCGTTTTTATGCAGAAAACTAAGTCCTCCCGTAGACCGATGCGCAAAGAACACTACTGTTGCAAACTGGCAATTGCGACCAAAACGTGACAACGAGCATTACTAAACAAGAATTAATCGACGATCGATAGCTCTTCGAGAGCTCTATGTCTAGCATCCAAATCATCCTTATAACAATCAGAAATAATAAAGTACAATATACTGTTTCGACGGTATAGCCTCAAGCCGTTCAATCAAGTCTGAAGCAGTTGGATATATTATCAAAAGCACCCAAACAAATTCATTCCCGTCCACCTACACTTCGAGCGTGTGATGTGCACTGCAATAGGAAAAGGACCACCATGTTGGCGAGCTTGGTCGCATGCGCTGGGGCAACCGTGGGGAGCGCGGTAATCAGTCCCAATAAGTGGCTTATCTGGAAACTTAGAAAGGGGTTAAAATTGAGACCTCTAAACTAATATATATAATATATTAATATATATATATATAGTATTTTTTCACAACATAGAACATGCAGAATGATATATATAATATAAAAATACCAACACATATCTAATGATACCATATATAATATAAATACGTAACATTACAAAGAAAAAGTCAGGATGGATTTGGCTGGCGAAGGGTCTTTTAAAGCTGGCCGTATTAATGGCGCGGCTGCGCCAAGTTAGCAGGGCTACGCGCCAATGGTACTTCAACGGTATGCGAAATTTAAACGACACAATGGAGAGCGCTATAGAATGGGAATGCTTAACACAAGCCGACAAATTTGTCGGATATGCTGACGGATGGCACTACGATGGCTTAACTCGCGACGTCTGGGGTGGCTGCCCTCGAACAAGAAGAAGACGCGGATAAATAAAAAGAATGAGTTATTATGATCGCCGCGGTTATGAGAAGTCGTGGTGCTGCTATGCGTGCGGATGAAGCTGCGGCGATCGCATCATGCAGTATTCACAATGAGTACTTGATCGTGGCTTGGGTATATGGCTTCAAAGAATTCGATTGTCACGTAATCCTTCCCGATGAAGACTCTCTGCAGAAGTGGCATTACAAGTACGCCGCGAAGAAAAGAATTGATCTCGCTCCCTATGGTGGATTAAAACAACACTACTGTTGCAAACCGGCAATTGCGACCAAAACGTGACAACGAGCATAACTAAACAAGAATTAATCGACGATAGCTGTTCAAGAGCTCTATGTCTAGCATCCAAATCATCCTTATAACAATCAGAAATAATAAAGTATAATATATTGTTTAGATCTGTTTCGACGGTATAGCCTCAAGCCGTTCAATCAAGTCTGAAGCAGTTGGATATATTATCAAAAGCACCCAAACAAATTCATTCCCGTCCACACACTCCCTCCCTATGGTGGATATTCCACCTACAATTCGAGCGTGTGATGTGCACAGCAATAGGAAAAGGACCACCATGTTGGCGAGCTTGGTCGCATGCGACTGGGGCAACCGTGGGGGAGCGCGGTAATCAGTCCCAATAACTGCAAGGGATATTTGTGATGTGCGAGCAGGTGATGCATCTAGCGGCACAATCTTGGGGCGCAAAAGGAATGGTAGACGTAGCTTCTCTAAATTTCTAGTAATTTTTCCTAAATTTGCTTGGAGGAGGAGCAAGCAAGGGATATTTGTGATCTGCGAGCAGGTGATGTAGCGCGGAGGAGTAGGATCCGGTCATCTTCCTTGTCACCAGCAACAAGATCAGCTAGATCCACATGACCCTCGCCTGTCTCCTCATCTGCGGGTCATAGAGTAGTCCAACTCCAACTTTGCTCATGTCACCTCGTGACTCCACTTTGCTCCCGCACGCACCAGTGGCGACTTTGAGCTTAGGCTTCACCTACTTGGGTGAGCAAGTGGAGGAGACGATGGTGCTAATGAGTGGCAAGGACAGAGGTGGCGCGGCAGGTAGCATGTTGGGGATTTTTTTTCTTTGTTTGTTTTGATGAAATCTATAGAAATTTCTTGAAATTTTTAGGTTGAAACTCAATAAAACCTACCAAAACTTTTTCAAACTTTTAGATTGAAACTTGAGTTAAAAAATATAGAATTTGTTGAAACTTAGGGTGTGTTTAGTAGGGCTTCAGCTTCATTAGATCCGTGGATCTGGTGGAGTTGAGTATTGGAGCTGTAAGTGCATTAATAGTGTTTAGATAGATCATCTTGGTTACATTTTAGGCCAAAAATATAAACTTAATTCACTTTATTTTAGTCTACAAGTTTCAGATCTCAAGTGAAACTGGATCTGGAGATCTACCAAACAGGCCCTTAACCTCAAAACTTTCTTGGAATCTTCTTCGTCCCTCTCGCTCACTCCCGCTCTCTCTCTCTCTCTCTCTCTCTCTCGTAAACTCTTATTCTCCTATGTCGATGGCCGACAGGGATGGCACTGCTGTTGCCGATGTGTTCACCATGCCCCCCGGTTGTAGAGGCCTAAAGGGAGGCCGAGGCAGTGGTGTCCTAGTGGTGGGCGGCGGCGGCGGGCGATGGGTGTCAGCAGAGGGTGGTGGCATAAGATGGGATGATCAGGTTTAGAGCCGAGAGAATATTAGATTAAATGGGATGGTCTTTGGGAGAGGAGTTAGCAACGTGGCGAGCTCGCCACCAACCGCTAGGGAGGGTAGGGACATACAATCCACTAGGATGGGCATAATCCTAAGATGAATCCATTGGATCTATTCGTACCAAAGTCACCATGTCTATGCTTCGATTCCCTTGCAGCAGCAGGGCTGGTTAGAGCATGTACCTTCGGATGACAGCATCGATCCTTGTGAACTAAGAATAGAACATGCTTCTTTATTAGCAATTTAGCACTAACTTCTCAGTGACTCCCTTGTATAGCAACAAAACGCGCTGACGATCCTGCCATGCCATGCGACGACAGCTAGTGCAGCACGCTGCCACGTTCTGCGCCTCGAGTCGGTTAGTTTATCTTTTTTTTTTATCGGTTTAAGTTTTTAGATAAACTGGCTGGTACATATAATTCAACATAATATCAGAAGCAAGATATCTTGAGTTCAAGTTTTGATTAATGTAATTAAAAATAATAATTGTAGCTACTACTATTTCACGTCTCAAACCTGAGTTAGCCTATATATGAAGAGAAGTGTTGAAGTATAAGTAAATTGTCTATTTTTCCTCGTCAGTGACAGAGATCAAATTTTGAGAGTCCAAGAAAGGCAAAGATTTGCCTGAAAAACATCTTTTCCATAATATTTGCGACGACAGAGTTGCGCTGCATCTTCACGACTAGTTGTCAGGAGTCTAAATATCATCCATCATGTCCGGGAGATGATGGATCCGCTAGCTAGTGGTTGGCAGCTTGCTTACGATGGAAATTACTTATGTCAGTCAGCCTTAGATCCGATCAGTAATCTCGTGCATGCACACGAGAGCTCCTGTTTCAAAGTTTCGGGGAAAGTCTCATATGGACCAAACCAACGTGCTAACCGGAGAGGGTTTCCTGCAGTCTCTACGAGAACTACAATTTAAGTAGTCTTTATAAACGAGGATAATTCGATCAAAGCATCGAACTATACGGATTAGCGAATAGTATGCTGCTGCAGTGCATTACTATAGTATGTGCTACAGTATTTTTCATGCAAGACAAATTTAAAAATTGCGCAGTTCTTCCGGAAGATCTGGAGATCCTTTTTAGATCGGAGGGTCCCGTAGGATCATTTAAATTACAATCAATCCGCACGGGACTACAGAGAAACCCGCTACCATGCTAACCTACCTCACATAGGGGTGGTAATAGAGGTACCTCAATTCAAAATTTTAAAAAGTACTACAAGATTACATCTTCAATCGATCAAATTTATTAATTGAATCGGTTTCAATTTTAGCGGTTTAGAAATTTTAAAACTTTAAAACTATTTGTATTATATTTTTAATAAATTTTAAATATATATTAGATTCACAATCTTATAAAATTATTGTTTAAGACTATAGATATGCACCCTCAACAAATTCTAGATCTGGTGCTGCCTCACTCACCAGTCACCACAGACCACACCCCGTATTCCGCGAGCCCCTCCAATCTCCATCACGTAATCAGCAGGCAGGCTAGCTTCAGTCAGGTAGTCGTCGTCTCGTCGCCTTCATTTCTTCTCTCTCTCTCGTCTCGCCTCGACTCCGCTTCTCCCTGTCCCTTCCTCAGCGTCGTCCCGCTCCGTCTCCCTCTCGCTCTCCCCTCCCCGCTGCATGCGTGCCGCCGCCTCCGCCCGCGCGCGTACCTCAGGTCGGTGTCCTCCTCGCCCGACGCCTCCGCGTTGTTGTTTGTTTCCCGCTCTCTTGTCTCTCCCCTGTTCGCTTGCGACACCCCTCGTCGTGTTCTCTGTGGATCCGTGCGGGGCATAAATATTCGAAGGACTGCGCTCTTCCTGGTAAATTAGTTCCCTTCCCTGTTCTGATGCTAGTTGTTCTTGATGTACAAGTAAAAGTCAGAACTGGTATTGTTCCTGAGCGATGCCGCGATCAATTTCGTGGTTCTCGTGGTCCCTCGAGTTCGTTCGTCCTAATAGTCATTTAGATGTTTAGGTATGGTCCTCGAGTTCGTGCGGTTGTAATGTAAGGTCTTTTGCCAGTTTGAGGTAATGTTAACAATGCTAAAATACTGTTGATTATCATCTTTGTGATGAGGTGTCCAATAATTGCTTTGCTCTGATCGTCCAGTAAAATCTGATGGTTTTGATTTGGTTTATGAATTGGGTGTGACGTGTACAAGATGTTATTCTCTCTCTCTCTCTCGTGCTTACTAGATTCGTAGCTCTACAAAGAAGTGTGTTAATGTCCCGTTCATAGAGTTTTGATATAGTTGAATCTTAACACAAAATTCCATTTTGCTTGTTAGTGGTGACAAGAATGTAGAATATTCTTGTGATGTTGATATTATGCCTCCTTTGATGTAAAGTTGCTAGTTCTAGAAAAAAAAAGATGTAAAGTTGCTGACTATGATACCTATCTGGAGTGTAGTGCTTCTACTTTGGCAGTGATTGATGTGCTGCAGGTGCAAGTATTCTAGTTCTCCATATAAAGTTGCAAAGTTATGTATGCTCGAACTTTGGTGGTGCGTATTTCTTTAAAAATTGGGAACAAAAGTTCAATTACTTTCTTCTTACAAGTGTAATTTACATATATTTTGCGCACGAACTGTTATCAAGATTGTTTTGATTCATCCTATGAAACTTGATAGTTTTGATTTAGTTTATTTGGATGGTTGGATTACTTGTTGAAACTAACCTAGTTAAAGATTAAAGCTTGTTGGCTTTCGCCGTTTTCAAAAAAAAAAAAGATTTAAGCTTGTCATATACCTTCTGCTTTGCGGTCGAGCCTCAGCTTGTCTGGCTGAGCACTCAGCCTGCCCACATTCAAGCGCTGCTCGACGCGGGCGCATGTGAGGGGCGAGTGCATCCGCGTGGGTGCGTGTGTGTAGAGTGCATGCATATGTAACTTGCCTATTGTTTTTCCTTCTATACTAAATGATAGAGCTCCTGGCCAATTTTTTTTAAAAAATATACCTTTTGCTTTCTAATTTCTGTATTTGTTGTTCAATTTGCAGAGTGAAGTTGGTGAATTTCTACATCAGCAGCTGGTCTTTTCTTGCCGTATAGGCGTGCTTTTGCTGTTTCCTCATTCACTGTCACTGATCCATCACATGAAGTGAGCCTCCGTAGTTCACTAGTTTGTACATTAAGTGACCAAACAACAAACTCAGACTTACTTTCAGTTTTCTTAGTTCCAAACACAATTTTGGACATCCAACTCAAGCCGTACAGTTCTGGCATGACTTCACTCGTCTGATCAGGTTGTTGGTGTAGAATATGACAAGTCCATATTAAAACTTTTGCTGCAGCATTGTATAATCTGGTTGTTGCTATAGCGTGTGGCAAGAGTCAATACTAAATTTTGCACAAGAGAATCACAAAAATCGAACTCCTAAAAAGGTTTTGAAGCTACTTTTGTTTCAACCATTCTATATGTGTTATTTTTTTTGTGTGGATTTGTTGTCTGAATGATCCTCTTCCATGGATGTTTGAATTCTCATGTATTTTCCACTCATGCAGGATCTCTGTCCATTGATTTAATCTGATGAAAACAGTGTTTGCTTCTGAGTGTAGCCATTTGCTGCTTTCTCAATAAATAGTGCCTCTCTTCATATAGAGCTAACAAATGGATCGTCGTGATACTTCTGGGTTTGTTAGTGGAGGTTGCAAGGAGACGAAGGGGCAGCTAACAAGCTTAGATTTCTAACTTTTTAGGCCTGTTTGCATATTATGTAACACGGAGGTGAAGCTAACTGTACCTTTCCCTAAAGATAGGTCAAATTTGAGTTGTGGTTTTCCTAGCCACCAGGAGCAATGGATCATAGGTTTGGACACTCAGGGTTTACTGGAAGATCTTCGAATGTAAGTACCAACGGAAACTGGTCCACTGTTAGGCCAGTAGTCATCCAACCAAGAGCCTATTCTACACAATTTGATGTGCTTGCCCAAGACAGCATGTTCAATCTTGTATCAAGAGGGATCAAGAGGAAGAGGATCGACTTGTCATTGAGCTTAGGTAACTCGTCAAGCTCCTCAGACTCCAGCAGGCAGAGCATGGGTACATGCTGCACCATGTCTTCAGCAAAAGGTAGGGATGGAGGGTCATACGTTGATTTGGACATGAATTTTCAGTTTAGTCCGTGTAATGAAGGCACTTCAAACCTGGATAGGCATGTTTGTAATGGTAAGAGTACTTTGGAGAAGAAGCCTGTGGATCTCGAGCTATCTTTGACTGTTGGGCCGTCTGAATCTGCTGTTACGGATGTGGACCTCACGATGGCCACCCAACCTCACACCATATTTCTGCAGTCATTCAATATGGCCTCAGTGCCAACAGATGACGAAGGATCAACATCTGCTCGCTGGAAATCTGGTAGTAAGCTACTTCCTCACCTGTATGAGACGGGGAGCAACATTGTGCTTTCTCCTAGGAAAGAGTTACCAGGTAGCTCCAACCAGTCCCAAGGTCCTGATCCACAGCAAACGACGATGCAACTGCCGAAAAGTCCAGTGGCCTGCACTTCCGGGTTTTTTAGCCCACAACAGCGCTGCAGTAGCACAAAAATCTGTTCACAACCAGGATGTGCAAAAGGCGCTAGAGGTTCTTCAGGGCGCTGCATTGCACATGGTGGGGGTAGAAGGTGCCAGAGAGAAGGTTGCAAGAAAGGAGCCGAGGGGAGAACCATCTTCTGTAAAGCTCATGGCGGGGGTAAGCGCTGCGAACAACTTGGATGTACAAAGAGCGCCGAAGGTCGCACCGATTTCTGCATAGCTCATGGAGGTGGCCGCCGTTGTAGCCATGAAGGATGCAAAAGGGCAGCAAGAGGAAAATCGGGCCTTTGCATCAAACATGGTGGGGGGAAGAGATGCCGAAAAGACTACTGCACAAAGAGTGCAGAGGGGCAGTCGGGCTTTTGCATCGCTCATGGTGGTGGCCGCCGCTGTAAACACGAAAGCTGCACAAAAGCTGCCCAGGGTGGCACGAGCTTCTGCAAATCTCATGGAGGTGGCAAGAGATGCACTCATCCCGACTGCACCAAGGGTGCTGAGGGAGGCACGGGCTTCTGCAAGGGCCACGGAGGAGGGAAACGCTGTTCAGCTGAAGGTTGCCCGAAGAGTGTCCATGGTGGCACCCCGTTTTGCGTAGCCCATGGGGGCGGGAAGCGGTGCGTGGTACCAGGATGCACCAAGAGCGCAAGGGGACGGACCAGCTGCTGCGTTCGCCATGGCGGGGGCAAACGGTGCCAGTTCGATGGCTGCAGCAAGAGTGCACAGGGGAGTAGCAACCTCTGCAAGGCGCATGGGGGAGGCAAGCGCTGCTCATGGGGCCAACCAGGATGCGTCGACCTCGGAGCTGGCGGCGCTTCCTGTGAGCGCTTTGCACGGGGCAAGAGAGGCCTGTGTGTCGCACACAATGCACTGGTGGAGGACAGCCGAGTCCGCGGCGGCCGGACGCTCGGAGTTATTGCTGCTGTCGACAGCCTTGTCAGTCATGGGACCCTTTCTGGAAGCACTGAAGTCGATGAAATGGGCGCCAACGCCGTGCATCCTGCAGAGCCTGATCTTCACCCTGTGCCAGCCCCTGTTCCGGAGGGGAGGGTGCATGGTGGTAACATTGTGGCTATGCTTGCTAATGGTATGGATTTTGGAAAGCAGTTCAACTGTGAAGCCGGGGTTAGCACCTCTACTCGCAACTGGCTGTAGCAGATACAAACACCGGACACCCTCTTTGCTTGGACCAGCTCCATTTCAACCGGCAAGTACTTTCTGTGTCGTGATAAATTAGCATCACTGTGTTGTAGGGCTTTTAACCACCTTGTGTGACAAATAATAGGGGAAAGTAATGTAATGAATATGTTGTTCCTTGAAGATGTAGCAGATGATATTCAAAATTAGTGTGTTGCTTGTTTGTGAATACAAAATTAGCATTATGAGAGATTCCTGTCAATGCATATGGTGGAATTGTTTGAACTCTGGTATAGGATATCTGCAACACATTTAGGCTGTATTTCTGTACCTTGAGGTCTCTAGTCAATTAGTGAGTTGTGTTCCCCACTTCTGTTAAACTATTTCACGCCAGATAGTAACAATAATCTGGTTAATGAGTACTATCTCGGAAAGTCAATTTCACTTTAAAATGTGATACTTCAATCTATCTTTAAAAATGTTCAAACTTACCCTTCTTTTTCAGCATTTACCTGTACTTTATGCTCAGCTGTGTACATTAAGAATGTAATTACTTGGTTTTGTTATCCAGGTCATGCTTTTCTTCTTCCCTTTAACTTTTATTTGTTGATATCA
Organism: Guadua angustifolia; assembly: GCA_036346375.1. NCBI lineage: Eukaryota > Viridiplantae > Streptophyta > Magnoliopsida > Poales > Poaceae > Guadua > Guadua angustifolia. Next base: position 40,652,993 of record CM070519.1, read on the forward strand.
TCGGTTCATGGTGCTCTGCGTATTTTTAATGGCAGTATCTTGTGTAACTGAAATTGTAGATGGACTGGAGACTCAGATTGGAAAGGCGTTCAGTCTCACCGGCCCGAATAAAATCTGACGTTTTCTTCTATCCATTCCAACAACTGTGCTAAATTCTGCAATACCGCAGTGGCCCGTGGTCTTACAGTTCCTACAACCATGGCGGTCATGCAACTTAGAATCTCCATTTTAGAATATGCATTCTAAGCTGGTTATATTACTCATTTCAACCATCTCCAGCACACAGTAGAACCAGGGCATCCACCAGCTAACAATCAAGATCGTGCCAACATAAAACGCCCTCACTGCACCATCATTCAAAATGTTTTTTTCGTGCAGTAGTTGCTTGTCTCGTGTTTTCTGCTGTGTACATTAAGCATGCAAACATGAAATCACATGTTCCCCTTCTTCTCTCTTTTGCATTAGGAGTAGTAGCTAAACAAATGATCTTGCAAAAGACCTGAAACTATGTGTGATTGCACCTATGTTGTGATCAACATTTGACAATAGCTCAACTAGATGTCTATCATTGGCACTGTATTTTGAACAAATGCGTACCATTAGCATGACTATGGCCTTTTCATAAGAGCTCTGCCTTGTTCGCTGCGGGCAATAGCATGGATTGTACATGAGAAAGACTTGAAGAATGCATGCCCGTTCATCACATCTATTGGCCTATATAATTTTTTTTCATTTATTCCAAATCTACCGTACATTTATAATAGTGTGTGTATGTTTTATCAAAAGAATCAATGTAAGTTAAGAATGCCGAAGCTTCATGCCTGTTCTTATAGCCTGAAATTAGATAATACTGCACAAGCTGAGGCATTGGAGGAAACCAAAGCGACTATACTGAAGCTATTGATGCGAGCTCAAGGACCACCTATTTCTACTAGTATGTTCAGTTTTAATTGCACACGCTGCTGCTGATACCACTGTGGCAATACCTTTATAGTAGTGTTCATCGATTGAGCTATGAATATCCCTGCTTATACTAGAAGAGTGGTGAGTGCTAAAGTGTTTACTTGTGTTTATCAAGCCAGTTTTGGATGTAAGTTCAGATGGCTCAAGTTAAATCTCGAGAACAACATCGCAAGAGAGGAAAAGGGAAACAATGTTGATTTTAACAAGGAGGAGGGAGCGAGAGCCGAAACTGGGATATTGATTTCACAATTTTGTTCATCGAATGTAAAAGGATTTCTTTTGTAGCCTTGGTTCTCTAAAATACATTGTTACTCAGGCATTCCCCAAACTAGATTGTGCTCAATTATTAGACGAAATGAACATGAGTTATCTGTTCTATGTTGCCTAATAGAAAATTAATGAAAAGGTGCTATAGCCTTGTTCTTTTTCACATTTGAATCATTCCTTGATCTGCACTATTACTCTTTTATCTATACCATCCAATTAAAGTTGTTGCGTTCAGGACTTCATGCTGACCAATACTAGTTTATCTAGGAAATTAAGTACCAAAGGGAGTTTACGTGAGGAAATACAATGGTTGCATCCTTATCTTGCTGCAGTTTACCATATTGTTTACTTTATTTATCTGGAGTGGAATATCTCTTTACTTCTGAAAATTTCATTTGCCATTATATCTGAATTATGAACACCGGTGTTGTGATTCTTGATTGCACTTAACTTTGCATTCTTGGACCTGATGTTGCTAAACATATTACACTAAGTCACCGACAAATTGGGGAGAACCATTGTTCTTTACTTGCATGATACTATGATTATTGGTAAACATCTTACCATTGAGAGAATATCACAGGTTACTATCACTTTGGCATTGCCAACTGTTGCATAGAATGGTTGTGGCACCTTAGCTCTTTGACTGATTATTACTAGAGTTTAATTCCCACTAATTGCAGGTTGGATGGGTTATTTGTGTGGATTTTTCACTATTAACTTTTTGGGATGCGTGACTTGTGAGTTTTAAGATGACTACACTCAACAATTGTCCCCACTAAAAAAAAATCACTTTGGAATGTAGCGTGTCCTTACACACTTTGCTGATTCATCTTAGACGTAATTGCCAAATCCGAAATCAGGTTATCTCAGCTCTCACTTTCAATACAAAAGTTTGACTCCATATTTTATAATAGTTTGTGTTAAATTACAGTAAAACTTCAGATTTTGTGCAAGTTTGGCTTAAGGATTTGTGCAGGAAATATTTTTGGATAAAGGAAGCTTTTATTAATTTCAAGAACATTACATCGAGGAGATACAAGTTCTTGAAACTTCTCCTGGCCTCTGCTTAGCAAAAAGCACACAGCCCAGAAACAAAATAACACAACTCATGAACAAAAAATAACCCAACCTTACTAAAAACAATCAATCCGAAGATTAGACCGCCATCCAGAGGCCTGGGAGAAGAAAGCCATAGCCACTTGCACCAACCGTTGTGTAGCCTGCACCAAAATAGTTCGCAATTCCGGCTTCTGCAGCGCAACCCATGTACGCAGGCAGTGGGAAGTAGCAAAAATAACCTGCAAAGGGGATGAGTTTGATTTCCTGTCAAAGACAATATCATTTCTGTGTAACCATAGGGACCAACAAATGGTTGCGGCCCCTAGCAACACAATGTTTTTAAGATCCTTATCAAAAGAGACAAGTCAGTTCCCAAACATATTAGCAACACTAGTAGGTCTGTTAATACCAAAAGCTAGATACAAAAACCCCCACACCATACGAGCAAAACGACAATGAAAGAACAGATGTCTAATTGTCTCCATTTCGTGACAAAAGCAACATGTTTTACTACCTTTCCAGTTACGTTTTGCCAGATTGTCCTTAGTCAGAAGAACCCCATTGCAGTTTCAATATTTGGAAGAAAGGCTACTAGCAGTTAGCAAGCATTGTTTCCGCTAGAAACCAAAGAAGCTGTTTCACTATAACCTTTTCTGGCGACACACCAGATAACAACCAAGATCATGCTAATACCAAACCCTCTCCTAGATGTGTTAAATAACATGAGCTCACACAGAAGGCACACAGCTCACATTTTTCCTACAGGTGTTTGTAGTGCTCCGGAGGAACTAGAAGGGCAGTCAGAGAGCACTAGTATCTGTAAAAATCATCAACCATTCGTCTCAGGGCAAAATTACTAACGATTAATTCAATATAATGCATACGGGATTGTCTATCCTCTTTGTGGAGAAAGAGACTAGCGTGTGCGCCAAATAAAAACAAAAGAAAGGTAGAAAATTAGGTCAATCTACAAACGCAAAAGGTAGAAAATTAGGTCAATCTACAAACGCCAGGGTAAATAAAATAGGAGAGTTTGTGTATTGCTGATGACCGGGAAAATGTATACACGATGCAAGAAAGAACGCAATCACTTTGGTCATAAGAACACAATCAGATGGTTGATGCAGAAGTTCTTGGACTATCAGATGCTAGGTAAAACAATCATAGGTAGATGGATGGTGGTTAAGAACACCACGAACTTTATAGTTGAACTCTAGTCTAGTGATGGTATATTTCCCCTAAAATAAGACAACAGTTTAGGACAAAAGGGTGCCATTAGGATGTTGCAAAAGAACTCAACACTGTGGTTGTGTTTATTTTCTAAGCAACATTTGACAATAGATCATCCAGATGTTTAACATTTTTATGTTTTATTTTGAATAAATGCACACCGTCAGCATAACTATTTACATGGTGGTCTTTTAAGCGCATATTATATAGGTATAAGGAATGCATGGACGTCGATCACATTTATTTTGTGCGACTTAAATACGTATAAATTTGCCCATCTGTGATAGTAGTGTAAGGTATGTCAGTAAGTGCTAATATGAAAATCAGATTGCTGTTTACGAACTCAAGGAACAGCAAATGATGATACTGATTGATGGCTAGCTTTTCGGTGCCACTGATCTGTGACTATTCATGCCAATACTTTTTACATTTGCTATGGAGGTTGGAGCTAGGGAAAGGCTTAAAATATGTTTTTTATATCGTGCTTATGCAGATTGCTTCTTGTTATGCATTACAATTGTGATTATTTTCGCTGTTTTGGCTATTGTTGTATATGGCATGAGGTAAGCAAGACCAATAATGAGTTGATTTTAAGGAGGAAGAAAGAATGATCATGATTCTTGTGAGAACTGCCAGAAGTTTTCATGATTTTGTTCGTGAGATTGAAAAGAGATTTCATTCATATCTTGTGTAACCCAATAGGTGGAATGAATTAGTTATTATGAGGTCATTCACTTTGATGGAATTCCTTCTAAATTTATAATGTTTCCTAATAGAAACTAGAAATAATTTGATAGTAACAGACTTTAAGAAGATAAAAAAGTGGCAGAGCTCTTAATCATGGTCACAGCCAGCACACAAGAGAACCTGAATTTTCTGATTTAGGAATTTTAAATAGAAGGAATAAACAACCTCACTTCAGAAGATTAGCAAAATTAGTGTATATGAAATTCAGGAACAATATATACCAATGAAGACAGTCACCTATTATATGACCAAGACCAAACCGTATGGGTAGGCCATTTCTTTTTTTTGAAGAAAAAGGCAGGAGCTCTGCCAAATGCATTAAGTTAGGGGAAATAGATAATGTTTACAAGGACCTGACAAGATTAGGAGTTAGATATTCGGGCGTAAGCCCGACAGGCCAACGAGAGCAGAGCCAACAGAAAAAGAAACAACTAGAACAACAGCGAAACGCTCAAAGCATCTCAAAGGCCACCGCTCTGTTGCGCACGGGGTAGGCCATTTCTATGTAGCACAGATTGCTGCTTCGTTACAAACATAGATGGGAAATATGAAAACAGATTTTTCCCAGCTTCCATGTTCATGTTGACGGCAATTTTGGCTCCAGATTTGATCATGTTTTGTGGCTAGTTACAGAACAAGCTCAGATGTTGCTGATTGTTCTGTTCAGACCACAATTTGTGCAGGAAATGTTTGCAGTTTCAGTTTTTTTTGGAAGAATAACCAGAAGATAGCATTTAGCAGTCCTTGTTTTCACTAAAAACCAAAGAAGCTGTTCCAATTCCGATCTTACTTCTGGTGAGTTCAACAAGCCACAATTTAATTGCCAAATGAATTTAATATTACATGATTTCAGGAACCGAACTGAATCCAACAGACAACCATTTTCAGGATCTGAGTGAGGTCGAGTATTTCAATTCTATATCAGGCAAGCTCTCTTTTGATCATCTTTATTAATGTTTTCAAATGCTTTCAAATGTTAGCAATGCATGGGGAAAGTATCTTTTAAAATGAAATTTTAAATTGAATGTGGATGGGGTGATGATATGGAGGGGAATTGCTGAAATATAAAAACTACTGATATGTGAAATGGTGGTGATGTATTTCTATGTATGATGGGTAGAGGACGCTGATGAGGAGGATTGTTATGCTAGTGAGGCCCTCTACATAGACTATAATGTAAGGATGGACAATTACACTCGGGTAATGAGCCGTATTTTCAGTTTCAACTATAGTGTGTGGAATCTGCCAAAAAAGGTTATCCTAGAAAACTATTATGATCTCCACATTGGGTAAGAGTAGATAACTATACGTGTGAAGCTAGGTATGCCAGAGGGCCCAGTGAGGTGTCACTGAAAATCAGCTATGGTTGATTCTTTCAGGCTATATATGTAAAACTTTAGGTTTAGTATCAGCGCTACTGTGGTAGCATGATACAATTGTTAGCTGCCAGTCTAGTGGGATGGCCTGGGATAGGTGTCTCTGGCTCAAGTTAACAGAGTTGGAGATCTAATATTGGACTAGAGATAAATGTTCTAGAGCCTCACGGGATAGGATCACTATAGATAAAGTAAAACAAACCTGCGTAGGGTCAAATCATGAATTCGTGCTTGCCTCATGGATTGGAGGCTATGGAAGCTAAGTCTCCCTTATATACGAGTGGTAGTAGTAGTTTCAAAGATTAAAATCGGAAACCCACGTTTTTCTAATAAAACTCTATTTTCCTAAAAATGGATTTGAGAGAGAGATAGACATGTGGTGAATGCTGGAAAAACTCATGATATGCATTTTGCTATTAATACTTGCTGAGTACCTTTATACTCACGCTTGCTAAATCCCCTTTGCTAGGAATGGCTCCGGTGGATAAGCGTCTGATTGGGACACAGATCCCATTGGACTCGCCTATGTGACCTGGGATGAGGGACAACTATAGGATCAGTACTAAGAGGAGGTGGATTACCAGGAGGGTTAGAGTGTTGAGTAGACCGTTCTTCAGCCTCATCAGTCCTAGGATTGATTAGTACTTTTGTACTATATTTTTGTTGTACTTGAATCCTATGTATAATTAAGAACTAGACATGTAACCTACGTGGCAATGGAATGTAATATATTTTTATTTCAGCCTTTAATTATTATTCTACTGCAACACTCTGAACACAGTATATTAACTGATAAAACAATGGGTGTGCTTGATATTTTGATTAGTTAGTATGTCAAGATTCATGTAATTAGCTCAATGTAATGACGGTGTTACTGTCGTTACCCTGGGATAATTATGCGGGTTGCCACAATATCATTCCACGGGATGGGAAAATAATTCTTTCATATGTGCATGGTTATTAAAGTTAGTCTCAAAATTTAGACTCAGCTCACTTCAGACAACACCATGTCCAACGCTGAGGCTAACTACTGTTATCTTGATGTGAGGAACCATCATTAGTTATCTTGATAGCTGTACTATTCAATATGATTGTTTACTTTATTACGCAAATGAAATTTGGGCTCTTTTCTACCAATTTCTACAATTGTACTTTCTTGGTTGCCGAATTTTCAGGGTCTGTTTGAAAAACAGAAATTTGATAAGATTCCTGCAGGAATTTTACTACTTTCTATAAAATTTCTGCATTCCAAACAGGGCCTGAGATGGGAAATTGGTATGTGGCCCTGTGGTATTGAACTTCTACAACTTATTACTATTCAGTCCAGAATTTGTGCCAAAAAAATTCTACAACTAAGATGGGAAATTCCAAATAGGGCTTGTTCTATTCAGTTCAGAATTTGTGCCAAAAAATTCATTCTCGGTTTTTGGAACCAACAGTTAGCGGTACTTGTTTTCATTTAAAACCAACGTAGTTGTTCCAATCATACTTCTTCTGGGTACACACTAGCTAATAATAAAGATCATGCTAATTCAATCACTCTCCTTGGGATAAGGGATGTAAATCACATGAGCTGACGCAGCAGGCACATAACTCACATTTGTAATCTGTAAGGTTTGGAAAGAAACGTTCTTCATCATGAGTTTATTACTTTATTATACTCCTGAGTTTTTACCCCAAAATGGTTTCATGAACCCTTAGCATGAGTATTTACATGATGGTATTTTGATAAAAGTTTTGCCTTGTTGATAGCATGGAGTGCAGATGAGACAGAAATAAGGAATCCATGGCCATGGATCACATTTATTTGATAAAAGTTTTGCCTTGTTTTTTCGATTTGTGTAATTTTGGCCTCTGGTCGGGCTCGGTTGTGCGCTTCTCGACTTCTTGTATGACTTTGTCCTTTGGTTATTTCTTTCTTTAATGTTTGGCAAAGCTCCTGCCGCCTTTTCGAAAAGAAAAAAACTTGAAACATGCTTTGAAACTCTCTGAACATTTAAACTCAAACTTGAAACATGGTTGAAACTTTGAAATTCATTATTGAAACTTGAAACTCACTCTTGAGACCTCAAGTTTCAGTTCTGAAACTCTTCAAACCTGAAGCTTCAATGTGTTAGTTTCTAAAACGTTTTTATGAGACTTGAGGTTTAAATTTCAAACTAGTTCAAAGTTGCTGAAATGTGGCGTTTTTAAAACTTGAATTTTATTAAAAACATTTCTTAAACTTACGTCATAAACTTGAAACTTACTGAAATCTTATAAAATCTAGAACTTGAAACTCGTTAGATTCCAACAGTATGGCGTAGGCTAGTAGTTTCTAATCTTAATTACATACGGGGAGCATGTTTCCCACCCAGATTCCATCCCGGTGTCAACCCAGATCTCCTGCCATACTTTTTTAAGAATTAAGTGCCCAAATCAGCCCGGCCCGAGCCTAGATTTAGTCCGGCCAGATTTCCTGATTTGCGGGCTGTGACTGGGCTAAGCGTGGCCCAATCAGCCTAACCACGCTATTCTGGCCGGCAACATATCCTGTGCACACATGCTTCCCGTGTACACACCGTGCACACCAACTAACAAAAGTCACAAAATTTTTAAAAAAAAATTATAGATGTACTTTATAGATTGCTCTACCTATGTATGAAGTTTCAAGATCAAATTCATTATATATCGAGAGTTACGAAAATAAGAAAATTCTGACAAGTTTAAACTCTTTAAACTTGTCAGAATTTTCTCTTTTTTGTAACTCTTGAAATATAATAAATTTGAACCTATAATTTTATACATAGGTAGAGTAACCTATAAAGTACATCTACAATTTTTTTTAAGAATTTTTCGTAACTTTTGTTAGTTGATGTCTACATGTATAATATCTTGCGCTTATTATAAGACAGTGATATGATCATTATTCTACCACCTAGGCAAGATAGCCCAAATTAAATTTGCTTGGTTTGTACAAACTTTAGCTTAAAACTCCCTCTTGTCATAAAAAATTATGCTTTTTGGACTTGTTCTTCTCGAAGATGTGGCTTTGATTAATGATTTTCATCGTAAGGTAATTGTAAATTTCTGTAAAAAGAAATATACGGCATTTTTTACAAAAATGTTTTTCACAGCAAGAGTAAACTAATAAGTTGAATTCGGAGTTATGCCAAACAAGCAGCACGCTCTCCTTGCTTTAGAGCTTCTTCCTGATCAATCGGTGAACTTCTGAAAGTAACATCCGCGTCTCAGCAAAATAAACTTGAATCCTTGAAGAACAACAGCAGAAAAAAAATCAAAACTTGAACGAAACAAGCTTCACTATAATATCACAAACAGATTAATAATTCAGCTACAATCAGCGGCAGAGGCCATGGCCCGAGGTTTGATCTAAAAAGTTCATATAAAATATATTAAAAAATTAATAAAATTATAGATTAACTTAAAAAGATATGATCCGTTCGAGATTTGAACCTGAGCTAGCACCGCCCCTGGCTACCATCATAATCTCGAGAGATTTCCCGACTCAGCCGATGGACGTGAAGAGAGCCAAATCATTGACCCTCGCAATAATGCACTGAAAGCAGCCAGCGACTTGCCTGACAAGTGTACTAGCTCGAGCCCATTCATCCATCCATCTCTGACGAAACAATGAAACAAGTCTCAGAATCGACACGAAACCATCGAAAACAGCAATAAATCCCGACTACGTCGTTCTCCGCCTCGCCGGCGAGGCGCCGTCGCCCTCAGGGCACCTCCTCGCGGGCGTCGCTGTCGGAGGTGGTCGAGCACATGATCTTAGGACCGTGTCGCCGTCACCTGACATGGTTGATCAAGGATGTGGGAGGTGGGAGTTCGGCCGTGCCGTACTAGCCCAACTCGTCTCCGGTGAGACTCAGCCACCGTCTAGGATATGTGGTGCCGTGTCGGTTTAGATCTTGTCCTGTTGGATATGTGAAGTTATAGACACCATCACATCAGTTTGGCTTTGTGAATGGCATCAAAGATGAGGAGCGAGCATCGACCGCTAGCGAGGATCCGGTACATATAATTATTTTGGAAAAAAAAACTAATTTTTATTTATTCATTAGGTATAGATACAAAATTACTACCTCGTTAAAAACTTTACGCTCCAAAAGTGAAAAAAATTGCAAAAATACCATTATTAAAAAGTGGCTCCGCGTAAAATACCACTCCTCTCTCATTGACATATAGGCCCATCCTGTGTCTATGACAGTGGGCCTGAGTGGTATTTACGCGGAGCCACTTTTTAATAATGGTAAATACGCAAATCCCCCTCTAAAGTGGGGTTTCAATTGGTAAGAAAAAACGTATAGTAATAACATGAATATATACTAGTTACTCCTCAATATCGAGAGCGTTCATATGTTTTAGGTCAGCATATGCTTGATATCGTGGCATCAATGGCCACATGAGGGAAGCAGAGCATCGGCTTGGTGTCGGTGAGTATGTATTCTCCGGTCCCTATTCTCCACCTTGGCATCTCCATTGTCTCTGTTTTCTTTGCATGCGAGGACCGCAACAACACCAACCACAGGATAAGCCACAACATACCGCAATGTCGTGGTAGGAAGCCCTGCCGCGTGCCATGTTTATATTAGACCTAGTTCGTGCCATGCCGCCCATTATACTGACCATGAGGTTCAACACGATCCTACTCTCGTACTGTGCCAGCTATGCCACGGACCGATAAAAAAAACCCAGCCCAACGACCGGGTCTATCATGTGGCCAAAAGAGGCATACCTTGCTAACTGCATCTGCATGATTCGGAGGTAACAATTAATTGACCAGTTGGATGGTTGTCTTACGCAACGGTAGCTGTGGGGACTGAAGGTTTTGGGGATATTGGGACAGTGATTGATGGGTGCCTGTAGAGTTACCTGCCTGGCATGAAACTGTCCCAAGTTTTGATGGAGTGCAGAGAATTTCCTTGCAAGCCTTTAATTGGGACGTAGCTTGGGTAGTTGGACAGCAAGGTGAAGATCAAAGCTGTTCACTAGCTGATTTCCTTGCACGATTCCAGAGAGCAAATATCTCCAGGTCACATGCGTTTTTTGAGGTTTTCGGGGGAGAAATACTTGTTTCAGAGTTGTCGCAAGTATTCCTGTGGTTTAGAGTTGGTTGGTGTGCTTGCTATAGATTAGTCTTCGGCCTTAAGGACACGTTTAGAGAGCGCACTGTAATTCCTAGAGTAATGGTGTGAAATTCCTGCGTTCTGAAAGTGAGACCATGTGTTTCGGTAATGGCTTTCTTTTCAGATCCCTGCATTCTGCAATTACTAGTACTGGCTGTGTTCCCCTCCCACCGAACTGACAAGTGATGATGGAGAGAGAAGATTGTTCTCAAAGGCGAGTTCTGGCAGATCCGATGACGTCCGATTACTGTTTATCTCATCAGACGTCTCTTGCAGCATTTTTATCTTATGTTTGCAATATTTTTTTGCTGACGCTTGTAACATTTTTTTAAACGCTTGCAACATCCGTTTACTGTAGCGTATTTCACTGTTTGTGGAAGGAAAATGTTTCACGCGGTGTAAAGAAATGTTGCACGAGTTAGAAAAAAAATATTGCAGTATGTTCGAAAATTTCGGACGTCCGAACTAAAGTCATTCCGATCTGATATTTGCCGTTGCATCTCTGTTTCTTGCCTGCTGTACAGAGAACGTCCTGCAGGTACCGTCAGGCGGAGGGCAAGTGCCACATGAATAATTACAAAAATGGCTCGTGACTATGTGTTTAATCGGTTTTTGAACCGATGAAACGAACACCAGGATAATTTCTAAAATTTTGTAGTTCAGTGGAATTGTATCGAGCAAGTTTTCTTAAAGTTGGCATGATTGATTCAGAAGAACTTCAATGGGTGTAAGAACGTCAGAAACAAAGAAGATAACCAAGCATACCAGAGACATAGATTTAACATGAAAAATCCAAATCGGAGAGAAAAAACAATGAGAACATAGAGGCAAAGATCCACTGTACAGGGAGAGTTACAACCACCAGGTATTACTACTTTGGTTTTGTCATTAATCATGTGGGACTATATAGGGGTTTATATGAAGCGCACAGAACGACTCTGAATCGAAAAGAAAACGTATCCGAAACTACCAGCGTGATTGGTGTATGGGGAACAATTTGTATTATTTTAGCCTTTTTTAATTTTTTTTATTAATAATTCCTCGTTTAACTCATTTTTCAAATATGACTCTTTTGATCACGCCACCATCCATAGTACGGCAGACAATACTGCACGTTGCGAGGTACGTCCAACGCCGAGCCAAAAAATAGCCTGCTTTGCTACGCCACTGGTGACGTGGAGTGATGGAATGGAAGGGTTTGGCCACACTATGGTGCAGCAGCATGTATTTGCCATGCCATGGATTGTGGCATGGCCAAAATTATCAGATCTGAAAATAAAATTAGAGAGAAAGTATTAATAAAATATTTTTTTTAAATGATTATAGAAAAATGTGTGTGGAACGGTTTGTGTATGCTTCGGGCCTACCCCCATCCTCTGCAACAGACAATCCTAGAATTTTGGTCAAACAACAATAATTGTAGCAGAAAGCTAGCTTCTAGCCAATATGTGATACTCATCGTCTAACTTATTTTCAAATAAGACTCTTTTGACCACCCATAGCGTGGCAAACAACACTGCATGCTACCACGTAGTCTAGCACTGAGCCAAAAAAATAGCCTGTTTTTCCACGGCACCGGTGATGTGGTGGAGTTGCAGGGTTTGGCCCCACCAGGATCAATAGTATGGCAATGTGTATTTGTCACGCTACATATTGTGGTATGGCCCGATTTGAAAATAAAGTTGAGGAGATGTTGATAAAATATTTTTTAAATGATTATAAAAAATCATTTATGGGACGATTTTGTATATGCTTCGGGCCTACCAGTCGTCCTCCCCGACAAACTATCCTACTAGAATTTTGTTCACAAACGAGAGAAAATTCCTTATTTGCTACTAAAAATTAACCGGATCTCTAAAATACTATCACAAAATTGTTCTTCCTTTCATTGCCATCAAATCTCAACTTTCATCCCGTTTGTTACACTCCCGTCAGTGAACCATTACTTTGGTTGTTAACTTGTACGTCTAAAAGACGATTCTACCAATTTCATCCTCATTTAAATCTATCAAATGTACTTATAATTTTATAAAAAAAATTTGGTGATGATCTTAAGACATTTCTAACATTTCAAAAAAAATTTAGAGCATGATCAACTCTGTGAATATATAGAAAAATCTTTTAGTGATTATGTCTAAGAATCTAGATTTTGATTTTTTAGAAGTATTAAATAAATTAAAAATTATGAAACTTTTTGAGTGCTTTCTTGGATTATTTAAAACTTAAATAAAATGTTTCTAGGTTAACATTTAAAAGCCTAGAAATATTTTATTTAATTTCTAAATAATCCAAAGAATCCCTCCAAAACATTTCATAAATTTTGAATTTATTTAATGCTTCTAAAAAAAATCAAAATCTAGATTCTTTCATTAAGACAGAATCACTAAAAGATTTTTCCAAAAATTCATAGAGCTGATCATACTCTGAAATTTTTATAGAAATGTTAGCACTATCTTAAGATCATCTCCAAATATTTTCATAAAATTCTAAGCATATTTGATAGATTTAAATGAGAGTTAGACAAAACCGTCTTTTTTACGTACAAGTTAATGGCAAAAAATAACGGTCTACTGATGAGAGTGGCAAAAACTCAATGAAAGTTGAGGCTTAATGGCAACAAAGAGAAGAGTAATTTTGCAATGATATTTTAGAGATCGGGTCATCTTTCAGTGACAAATAAGAAATTTTCTCCACAAACAACATCAATTGTAGCAGAAAGCTAGCTTCTATGTGAGATGCCAATATGTGATATTTGTCATGAGCAAAAATGCACGTTTTGTTTAATTTGCACTGACACCGGTGACCTGAAAGATGAATAACCCATAGGACATAAGTGGATGTCCACTGGTCGTCCTTGTAGGCCTAGTTCTATCATGACTCTTAAAGCACGGAGAGAGGTTTTCTAAGAGGAAATGCATATGTTTTTGAGAGGAGAAATGCATAAAGTACTAATCAAGTGCTCACAACATCACTGAGCACCCAGCAACAATGAAATACTCCGTATAAATTCGGGTCCATCATCGTTACTAGTGCATGCATAAATCACCACTAGGTGAATTTGGGGATGTTGAAATTGAAAATCTTTCCCAAGAAAATCTTAAAGGATAGAAGTTAGGGATTAAAAATATCTCTAGCATCAATAAGATCTTTCAATGATCTTATCTTAAAAAAATGTCACGACTCGCGAGGAGCGGTGAAGATTGCACTACATTCTCACAATTAAAAGAAACCGGGAAAAGTAAATGTGGAGCAAAAGTCCTCAAATATCAATTCTATCGGAATTTACTTCGTCTATTTCTGAATAGATATCATTCTAGTTTCTTATATTTTCACCAAATCACATCGATCTACAAAATATTGTATTATCCTTCTTCATTATATCTTTGAATGGTGTTGTCATACTGTAGTCCATGCTAATAATGAAATTAGAAATAGCTAAAGGTAAGGATTATAAAAGGAAAAAAACCACCTTAAAATTGTAGAATGGTGTGTATTTACAAATAAAATTTGAAAGATGGAATGATACATGTTCAAAAACAGAGGGAGTAGCTTCTGGAATGATACATGTTCGAAAACAGAGGGAGTAGCTTATATGGTAGCACAAGCTTTTAATGTGGAATGGGATGCAAAATGAAGAGAGGATGAAGAAGAGCTGGGAGACGCTGATGACTAACGCGGTGAATGCAGTCAGTGTTGGTGTTGTGCAGTGAGCCTGCTGCAGAACCACACGGGTTAGGGGCCGTTGATCAAGAATCTTCGGCTCGGATGAACCAGAGGATGGAGAAAGGGAGGACGTGGATCGGCTTTGTGCCACCACACTTATGCTTCTAGAGACTTCCATACAGAGTTCTCATTTTTGATGTCTAGAATTCTCCTCTCAATAAACCAGGGGACGCAGGTTCCATGGTTTTGAGTACAACCAGGCGTAAGTGCAAAGTATCGAATCCGAGACCCATCTTGGACCGGTAAGGTATTCTACTGATCCAAGGTTCTCAAATATTTGACAGGGTTTAAGGCTAGCTTTAGATTCTAAAAAGTCTATAATTTTATCTAAACAGATCAGCTTTTAAGCGGATTTAAGATAAGCTAGAAGACACAAATAACTAGCAAAAAACAAAATCAGAATTTCTGCAAATTGTAACGGTTCCAATAGGGATAGCGGCAATGTTCCGGAATTTCTGCAAAAATCAGAATTTGAACCCTGGGTAAAGCAGGCCGAGTTATTAATTATGTTTATGATCCTGGCGGAATCTTTTAAATTCTGCCAACTTACAGGTATCCTGGAAAAACTGGAAATTAATAAAGCCGCTATCCGGCCTGCTCCTTTCTCCAAATCGAATTGCGATGTTCAGCCGACTACTCAAGAAACGAATTGCAACTGAACTGGTGGTAATTTTTTTCCTTGAGAGCTGGACTAATGGTAAATGGTAATTAGCTGTATAAGACACAGCACTGACCATACAAGTAGTTCAAAGTGCACAGAAGTGTTTGCATTTGCAAATTGCAATTAGTTCAGAAACACACCCAGAGAGATGATACACAGCATCCATGCCTCAAACAAAGTTCAGAACTGCATAGTACAACGTCAAAGAACGCGTTACATCCGGTCTTCTGATAAGGCAACGTCCACAACTTGTAAGAAGAACAGCACCTTCTTCCATAGCTGTACTGCATACATTCTCATATGGCCATTACAAGTAGATGACTGATTAACATGACTCGGCATAAAATAAAATTAAGCATAGAGTAGTGCTAAATTAGCATGATCATGATGTTACCGACACAGCGTGCTTGGCCTCTGAATATTAGGGTAAGGTACAAGTAAGTTCAGTACTGGTCGGGCCAGAGGAAGGCGCCCATGGCAAACCTCCTCTTGGCCTCGACGTCGCCGGCGACGGGGAGGCCGTACTCCTGGAGGAGGCAGTCGACGCGCCACTCCGGCATCGCCTCGTAGTCCGCCTTCTTGTACCGCGGGTAGTGCAGGGGCATCTGGAATCCGCAGCTGAACATGCCGCACGTCATCTCCTTCCTCTCCGGCGCCTGCTGCTGCTGGCCAGCACCGACGGCCACAGTGCCGTTGGCCTTGGCCATGCTCACGCTCACGGCAGGGCCCAAGGATCCCATGTGTGATGTGTTCCTGTGTGTGTTGGTGGTGGTGCTGCTGCCCTGAAGACTTCGAAACTTGTAAGCTACTTGCGTCGTTGCTGCCAAGGGATTGTTGAAGCATGGAGAGGCTTTTATAGAGGGAGGCAGTGTTCACAAAACCGTCAAAAACCGCGGTTTTCAACCTTACTAAGCCGGTTCGAGATTCAAAACCGATCGGTAAACTGATCTAATTAAAAAAATAAAAAAAATTATGCAACGTAAACCGGTCGAATATCGGTGAAAATCAGTCGATTTTCAATGAAATTAAGCGAAAATCACTCAAAAATCGGCTCTAAGGAAGCTTCAATTGGTTAGTGAATACCGATAGGTTTTCGATTTTTTTTCCAAAATTTTTAATTTCTTAACTCTTCGGTTTCTGACGATTTTCGAGCGATTTTTGACTTGATATTTCCGATTTTCGAACGGTTTTTTCAAAAACGGTTTTGTAAACCCTGGAGGGAGGGGGAAAGGAAAAATGTGGACAGAGCTAGAATAGTGTTGTGGCCAAGTTAATGGAAGCCGCTTCTATGTCCTCACTCAGGGTGAAGGTCCACTTCCTGGCTGCTGCTCTTTCTTGCATTTATGATTTTATGACAGACGATTGGTGCAACGCCTTGAAAACCACTGGCTGCAGGACTAAGAAGATACCAAGAGCACAACAATTAGAACCGATGCTTTAGGCCCTTCAAGCTCCATCCTTGTGTCCGTCACTGAGCTAATGGCTGGGGAGTTCCAAACCGTCGCCTTAGAAGTTGTGTCAAATGTTGATGGTTCAAGAGAGTGGGCTCTGCAAGTAGTCACGTTGCTGTCAGTTAACCCTGATCGGCGCTCTCATTTAGGAGACTCCATGCCGTGTCGCTTCTGCTAATTTCTCCTCTAATGTGGAAGCTCGCTGACCCATCCATCCAAGCACACTCTACAGAGTTAACCATTTGGATTAGTTCTTTTTTTTTGTTGGAAATATGGTTGACAGAGGATTTTGGAATGTGCTTTGGATGAGCGTGCATGAGTTTGGCATGCAATGCGAACAAGCTTGCAGTTGAAGCATTTCTGTTTCAAGGATGTGACTTGTTGACGGGCACTCACCTGGAGTTTGTGTGCAAGATGCTGATACTATGGGCGACATGAAACTAGGGGCATCCTTGTGCAGGCAGAAACGGCATCCTTGTTTCGGCAACATGCTCCATCAACGTTCCCTCTTTTTTCTCTTTTTTCCTCTTTTCAGCTTGCTTGTCCAACTGAAACAAACACAACAATCCTATCACCAAGAAAAAGAACAGCAGGCCTATGCAGTGAGCCAGTGACTTGGGGAAAAAAACTCGGAAGACGCGTGTATCAGAGAGAGGGAAACACAGATACAGACAGAGAACCAAAAATCAATTTCGCTTAGTGCCATGCACCACAAGGAATGGATGGATGTGCATGGTGAGTTTTGCTTTGCCTTTTTGCTCTGCTCAAGAAGGAAGCAAGGGAAAGGATGGCCGGGCAACCAGTGAATAGGGGAACAACAGTTGTTTACCACCAAACGAAAGATTTGTTTCGTCAATCAGCACTGGTGATTGATGGTTACTACTTAGTAGTTCCATTTTTTACAGGTCACTTGATGCCTTTATGGTTGCTACTTGGGATGTTTTGCCTAAATAACAAATCAAAGTGGTTATAAGCCTTGCTTTGATCATGAGAATTCTCTCTCTCTCTTTTTTTTCCTTGCCTCCATGAGGCTACCCTTCTAAGACAAAGTTCAGTGCGCACACGAAGTCAAGAAATATCTCCTCAGGACATGCACTAGATGGAGCTCTCATTTGCTACATATAATCAAAATGCACGCAAAAGGAAATCTTAAAGCAATGCTGACTATACAAGCTAGCCTGTCCAGCTTTCTTTTTCCTCCCAACAACTCCAAAAGGAAATTCCTATCTGGAATTAGGGGAGAATATAATCTTGAAAAACCGCTTGCGCATCGAGAAATCACCAGAGATATATAATACAGACCTTGATGCAAGAAAATTCTATATACTCGATGGATTTACCATTTGAAAGAACATATGCACTGAAATCATGAGTCTCTTGTCCAATGGTAAAACATACTGAAAACCACTTCCTTCCCCTAGGGATACAATTGGACATGGCATTGAGCTCATCAGCTCGGGTAGAAATAGCACTCCTAGCATAATTACATATCAACCGTATTATCTTCTGTCAAGTTTACATAGGAAGTGAACATTTTATCGTATAAGGAAAACGACTTCAGTTTGACAGCTCTCACACATATAATTGATGAAGCAAACATTTTATCATGTTGGCAAAACTAAACATCCATAAATCAATTTAATTTAGTAAATATTAGACTGATATTTGTGTATCTGGGCAGGCAAGTCATCCCTTAACCCACATTAGAAAGATAAAGGGTGTGTTTGGTAGAGATTCAGCTTCTCTAGATTCGTGAATCTGGTGAAGTTGAAAATTCTAGCTTCATCAGATTCGTGAAGCTGAAGCTGTGAGCACGTTAAAAGTGTTTAAATAGATCATCTTGTTTATATTCTAGACCAAAAATATAAACTTAATTCACTTTATTTTAGCCTACAAGTTTTAGATTTCAGGAGAAGCTGGAATCTGAAGCTCTACCAAACAGGCCCAAAGTAGCAAGCCCACTGTTCATATGGCAAAATGGTTAAGCCTTTAGAGCCCTAGAAAGTGAAGTAGAGCCAGCTCACTTGGAGGCTAAAGTTTTCTTGAGGGAAGGGAAAGAATCCAAACAATTCTCACTAAAAAGATATAGTTTGCCTGGAGAAAGTTGTGACCTCAAGAGTAGAGCACCTTGCACAGTTTCACCAAATTAAGGCCTGTTTGTTTTAGATTCTGGCCCTAAAAGCAGAATAAAAAACAAACAGCCTGATTATAGAATCCAATTCTCACAATTCAGCCCATCCATATACACTAGAATTCACAATCCACCTCATATGTGCTTTTGAATTCCAGCTTTCGGATAATCAGCTTCTCTATAATTATAATCCAGAACCAGCTTTTAGAGAATCCAAAGCTGAAACAAACAGACCCTTAACAATGCATATTTAGAGAGAACAAGTAGCATAATATGATGAAGCGCCTCTAATTTTGGTCCAAGAAAATACGACACACTTCGGTTTATTTCTAAAAACAGATCCTAATAATCACCCTACTAATGCCCATGGTTCCAAAGGCCACCATACAGTGCCAGGCTCACTGGCAGAGAATTTAGTACAACTGGCCCAGAACCCAAGCTGGTACTGCAGTACAGATGCAACAAGCTATACTACTCATACAGGAAGGCTAACATGGAATAACTCTATTTGAGACCAGGCACACTATTCAAGGGATTCTAGGCAGAACTAGAATTAGCAAAAACAGGGGCCGGCCCATAAACCTAGCATCAATTTTCAAGCGCACTTCTACCTACTTACATTGTTTTTCAATGAACAATAATCATCTGAAAGTTGCCCAAGATATTTCAATGAGCATAATGCTTGCCATTGGCGCGCAAACCAAACAACATCCGAACATCATTCTCAACAAGGCTAAGTATGTCACTCGGGGTCCACCATTTTCCATATGGAAATTTTATCTGCACATCAGGGCATGCTAATCAGGCAGTGCATGAGGTGCAGATTAGGGACGAGCTACTGCAGTAGTACGACAGGAGAATAGGTCCTAATAAACAACTAGAGAAGTTAATTAATTTAACAATGATGTGACATTTGGCAATTGAATGAATTCGACAATGCGATGCCTTGTGTTAAGCTTAGAGAGTTAAAACCTGCAGGAATGGGAATACCCTATGTCAGTATGTCTAGTTGTTGATGATTTAAAATCAGGGTAATGATAAAAATGCTAGATACATTTAATTTCCTGGTAGAATATACCATCTGACAGGATGTCAACCTTATCTGATTTTGATATTAAACAACTATTATTAGAACCTTCATTAATCTTGAAAGTAATGTATGAGATCTGCTCAACAAGCACATTAAAGTCCAGTTTTTTCTCCCTGAAGCACAAGCAAAGAGAGTATTATTGCTGCAACAGAAGAAATAGTAAATCTTCTGCGAAGATGTAATAACTCATGTTCACTCACCAGTTTTGTATCTATCCCTTCCATGTGAATGTCAAAAATTTAGATGCAGGTGAATAAACCATTTTGAAGTTTGCACTAACTGAAGAATATGTGTACACATTTTCTTTTTTAAACCAAAAAAGTCGTAGCAATCAGTGTTCATCCTATACCTGAATAAAAATTAGCAAAGCCCATAGCAGGTAGCCTTTTGTCCACTGATATTCCATGTTCACTTCACTGTTCATTTAGCTTGCCTGCAATGTGGCACTAACCAAATAAGCTGTTAATATTGCAGCCTCAAATTTCCAAGCGATGATTCAATTAAAGCTGAGCCACAGATAACCATTAATCAACTAATGCTGCTCCTTCAATCAAAAGTCCCATAGCACTCTGATTAGCAGGTTAGATAGCAGTGGCATGTGCCTACTTGGTAATTGCCAATGTATGTGGCAATTCAACAAGCATGTGGACAGGCATAAAATACATCTGCAGGGAAATTATGCAGATGATAATGCCTAGGAAAAGCTGTAAAACAGAGGGGATAAAGAATGTGTTAGTACGAATAGATAACTACATGGCACTTCATCTCCAAACATATAATAATAGAAAAGAACTTGAATACATTTGACCACAATCACAAGGACTCCAACACAAGAAGAAAAAACACAAAGTACCTGAATTGTAGCTCTCACACTGAAAAGATATACAGACAAAACCATTGTTAAAAGCATGGCCATTGAAGTTGAGTACACCTGTTCAAGCAGAGGTCATGAAACGACCTTTCAACTTCGAGTGCATAAAAGTAAAATGGTGCAAGCAAAAAATAAGCATAACCTTCCTAATATCATGTCATATGAGTAATAATTATCAGCACCAGTAGGACTGGAAAAAACAACATTTTCAATGCATTTTACCACAAATCACTACAGGTCTGCAGGAACAAGCTTGAACAACATAAAACTAGACAACTCACAAAAAAGAGTTAAGGAAGAGCTAGTTCAGTAGGGTGAAAACCATGTATTTAGCATGATATATTGATTATTAACTTCCATCTTTTGTTTTCTTAAGACACATATGTACAGTACATCTAAAGCATGCTCTAAAGGAGCTTGAGTGGTCAGGTCAACCAATTTTCTCTGACAAATAGCAACACAAGTAATTGACATGCAAACAAAATCCACATTTTCACTTTACAGGCATAAAAGATTGAATTTTTAGCTAGATACTGCTAAGAATAAATGATCTCACCTTCACTATATTGTCGGAATATTTCATCAACCATGAGACTAGCAGACCAGTTAACCCTAAATTGAACACAACCATCCATGTTGTGATAGAATAGCCATTAAAAAGACGCTGCCACCATGGACCCCTCTCAAATCCAGCTTTGAAGTCACCATAGACAAGATATCCCATGTTGAATATAACTCCAAACCTGACAGCACATAAGATGAATATGAAAGTGTTTGCCAAGCTATTCATGGAATGGTCTTGATAATGTTTGGACGCAAGCAATGCATAGTCAAGAACATGCGCACTGCAGGTGATGGGTTGGGAGTTTGAGCTGTGCAATTATTGATAATGGACCGGTTTTAGATATAGATACCTACATATATAATTGTACATTTTGCCAGTACAGACTATCATTATTCTTCTTCATCAAGTATTCGGTGTAGACACCAGCTAGTGCAGAAAGACAAGCAGAAAGTATCCCAAGCATGTAACCCTGCAATGGTGCTGAGAAAAGAGAATCACATGGTGCATCACCACATCCTTTCACCTGTAAGAGAAAGAAAAGGTTACAAAGTGGTCCAAATTTAGTGACTTAACACAGTTAAAATTAAAATAAAATGGGCAAAGAGAACAAAATAACAATCTTTGTTTGTCATTTGAAGAGACAAAAAAACAATAGAGAAAATCCAAAAACAAGTGGGCCTTTCCAACTTGAATTTTAGCAATAATAGAGATCTTTTTTTTTTCTCGAACGCGCAGGAGAACTAGGCATCATTATATTAAGAAGGAAAAGGAGTTCTAGTACAGAAAATAAAAACAAAACAAAACACAAACACAGATTCAACAGGCGCTACTGAATACCTGATATGGACTAGGGCTTTGTGGCGACAAAAGACAAGAAACAGGAAGATAAGGCTGAAGAACGCCCTCCTTAGCCTAGGGCTTATCCCTGGCGCAGGAGGCTCTGTTCTCAGATTAAGAAGCAACTGAATTCTTTATTGCCTTTTCCAAGATGCTGGACAATCCCTTTATATACTAGGGAGGCCTGACATTAATTATTCCATACAAACCATAACTAAATAAGGATAAGCATATCCAAGCCTATCAAGACTTAACTAATTTAAAGAGACCAAATATACTACTACTCCTGGCTAATTAAACCCCATATCCCACCGACCCTAATCCTAGTCGATTGCCCTGCTTGCGCTGGGAGCGTTTGAGTCCACCGAAACCCTTTTGTGACGGCGTTCATAGACTTTGCCCACAAAAGCGTCCACAACAATACCCTTAAGGCCATAAGCAACTAAGGCCTTTAGCCCCCGCCAAACTCCACAACTTAGCATCATCCCTAATTTCCTGCAAAAGACAACCTGCATTAGGCGAGGCACCATCAAACACACATCCAAGCCTATGCTTCCAAATCCTCCGGGCAACAAGGACAACCAAAGAGTTAAATCCCTTGCAATGCTGGCGAGGCACCCGATACAAAGCAAGCTTCCACCAATCCACGAAAACCTTATCATCAGGCGTGGGAGTTAGTTGTTGGAGCCCAACCAGGGAAAGAATTGAAAACCAAACAAATCTTGAGAACACACAAGATGTCAGTAAGTGTTGTATGTCCTCATCTTCTTGGCCACAAAGAGGACATTGCTCCGGGTGCTCCAAACCTCTTCTTGCCAAGCGATCAGCAGTCCAACACCTATTAAGAGAGGCTAACCACAAGAAGATCTTGCAGCGCGGTGGAGCCCAAGTTTTCCAAATTTCTTTCCAAGAAGTGAATTCCACCGCCCCCACAAAGAAACGACGATACGCAGATTTTGTAGAGAAAAGACCAGAAGAGGCTGGTGTTCTCATGAGCAATAATAGAGATCTCATGAGGATTGGTAATGGGGGAATATTATCACTTGGACTTGGTACAAGCTTCATGCATGACCCTTACTACCAAACTAAGTGAGTGGACCGGCATTCCTGTATGGTATGTATTTCACTACTAAAGTACAGACTATATAGTATAGCTAATGTATATACTGTTTTAGTCCTAAATATCAAACTTAAATCAACAGGCAGAAGGAAATCACTTTCTGCTGTTAGTCTATTAGTTTTTAATATAGGACAAGACCTCAGGTCAATGGATTAAATAGCTTCTAATAACTCCCAGAAACTTCTGGCTTATCCAGCAATCATATGACAGCTTGTGCTCTTGGTATGAAAATCTTAAATCAGATTTCTATTTATATTGGAAAACTGTAGAGTTATGCCTCAACAAGTGCAAAAAGTTATGAAAAAAACAATCTTGGAGCCTATATATCAAGAGTTGATAACTTTCGCCCAAAAAAAATCAGATCTTCCGTAATAAACGCCCACAAAGAAGTTAAGCACAGACTTAAATATGTTTCTATAATATATATGAACTGCAAGGCTAAAAACACAGGGAAATTACATAACATTAACAAACCTGGCTTGTAGTTGTTCCAACAGCCAGTAAAACAATTGCCATCCATTGTAGATTTGACAGCTTCCTTTTTAAGACAAGCCTAGTACAATTTGCAGAGAACAAGAGCATTAGTCGATCAAGGGGAATAAGAATAAAGCACCAATCCCACAGAATATACTTTGGTTAGCCTGTTGGCTCTACTAATAGGGCAACGAACTAAAGGGAAAAGCCAAATCATGATCCCAGCTCATTTTAAGTTTTTAGACACAAACATAAGAATATAAGATTACTAATATCTCAATTACCACAAGCCTTATACAGCAATGTGTGCAATTATTAGGTGAAATTTCTTCCTTTGTGGTGCAAGCCAATGGAAAAGTCATAAGCATTTCAATGCCTTGATTGTACCAAGTAGCAAACAGGAACAATTTTATGACCAGAAAAACTGAACATTAAAATAGCTGTGCAGAGAGATGGGAGGGAGTATCCATATATTATGCCAAAATTTACACGTTCACAACAAATATCAAACAACAAAACAGTGAAATACAACAAATCACCAGACTTATTGCACTTTGAGAACTCAAATGCTCAAGAATTATCTGTCCACAAGTTGTATGCTGAGGATAATTGGTAGTATGGGTAAGCTAAGTGCTTAAGATTGGAAAAAAAACTAGAATTTCCCATCACTTAAATTATTCCGAATCAACCTTACTAGTTTCAAAGTTAGGAATGCACTTTAAACCTGA
The DNA here is from genome assembly GCA_036346375.1 of Guadua angustifolia. Classification (NCBI taxonomy): domain Eukaryota; kingdom Viridiplantae; phylum Streptophyta; class Magnoliopsida; order Poales; family Poaceae; genus Guadua; species Guadua angustifolia. The sequence goes on from CM070519.1 coordinate 40,677,427, forward strand.
GTTTTGTTAACATGCAGACCAAACTAGGAAATGTAATATGGATTCTATCATGCCAATAGTGTTAGGAAGCATAAATGAATGAACATTGACTGCTGTGAAGAGACAAATGGCACACCTGAACAAAATTCCTGTCGTCACAATTTTCAGGTTTCCCATTATCTGGTAAGTAGATGGATCAACATAGGTCAAGGTCGCAAACTGGACATTGTTGTGGATGAGGTATATGACCGAAGGAACAAGATACAGTCGCACACTCATCCACTCCTTGGTCATCCTTGGTGGTGATGAAGACTGGCATTCCTTCCAAAGGAAGAAGCTTGAGACTGACAGCTGCGTCAAGAAAAGGGTAATGTCAGCACTGGAAAAAAGATAAATCATTGTCTCCATGTTGAACCGCATAGGATAAACAAATGTATATGTCCAAACATCTTTATGAACGATAGAATAAGATTCAAGAGAATAGATGTATATGTACCTTGAAGAGTTCTGCAAGAAACGGAATAGTGGCATAGTCGTACTTATATTTGCCATTGCTCTGAGAGAGGGTAGTCAATATGCCCTGCAGGGACATATGCAAGCCAATCAGAAACACTATAATTAAGAAATGAAGTCACTTGAATTTAGAAACTAAGTCAAGCAAGTGAAGCAACAACGCGTGCAATATTCCAGGCTTGTTTGTTAACTATGACTTTCATGACTACTTTTTCCACTCCGGTGCTCCCATACTTTTTTTTTTGATAAAGGAAGCAAAGTTTTATTAATACCAAGTACAATACATCAAGAAGATACAAAGCCTTGGCACACTTCCGGCTTCTGTTTGAAACACACAGCCATGAAAAGAAAGAAGAAAAAAGAAGACAAAATAAGAGACAGACACACTCTAGTGATCTGCAATCCGAAGACTAGACCGCCACCCATGTGCCTGGGAGAAAGAAACCTTGGCCACTTGCACCAAAAGTTGTGACCCCTGAGTAACCCACACCTGTAAGTCCTCCCAGAGAATAGCCCAACCGAGAGCCAAGAAGCCACCGAGTGGATAACTCAGAAGGAGAAACCAAAGACTTTTTTTAAAAACCATATCATTTCTCAAATCCAAAGTGACCAAAGACAAAGCCGCCGCTCCAAGTAAGTAGAGGTTTTGAATCCTTATTGAAACCATGAAGCCAATTCCCAAACAAATGTTCCACACTATCGAGTTGTTTTAGCCCGATTGCTAAATGAAGGACACTCCAAAATGCATCGAGCGAAGCGGCATTCAAAGAACAAATGATTGATTGTCTGCTTTTATGGCAAAAACACATGACAAATTACCCTTCCAATTTCTTTTAGCTAAATTATCTTTTGTAAGCACTACACCGTCGTAAGTACCACAAGAAAATTTTAATCTTCAAAGGAGCTTTTAGCTTCCACAAATTTCTATTCTTATTGGGGATGTTTTTAATCATTAAGGCAAAGATAGTGAGATTTTACCGAGAATTGACCATTAGAGGTTAAGTTCCAAGAAAAGCTATCCCGATCTTGCGATAGAACAACTCCTTCAATGCGCGCTAATAAATCATTCCAAGCACTAGCTTTGGACCAATGAGAGGTCTTCGCCAAGAGAAACTTGGAGGTGAAGAGCTCAACGATCTCAAATCGTTATAAATTTTGGTCTCGCAATGTTATATAGGGAAGGATATTGATCTCTTAAAGGTGATCCATCCATCCAGTTGTCTTCCCAAAAGCGAACTTGTGATCCATCCTTTATAAGAAAGGTTCCAAAACGAAGAAAGTCTCGTTTACCTTCATTAGACAGGACCAAAAGTGAGAATCCCCGAATTTCCATTCCACTTGGGCCAAAGGCTTCGAACCCAAGTACTTATTTCGGAGAATTTGTTGCCATAGGCCATCTGAAGTAAGCAACTTATACAACCATTTGCTAAGAAGGGCAATATTTTTTATATTTAGATCATGAATCCCGAGACCTCCTTGTTCTTTTGGTTGGCACAACATACTCCATTTGGTAAGTCTATATTTCTTCTTATGTTCGTCTCCTTGCCAGTAAAATCTAGAGCGAAAATAATCCAGTTCGTGCTCCCATACTTGTGCTGTAGATTGCGCGATGACCACGGTGGCTCAATTAAAAATCAAGAAAAAATCAAGATTTCCCAACTAATCACAGCCAGGTCATTCTCTATTCACAATTCCACCAAAACCAATCCCCTCTATGTCGGCGAATAACCATTTACTGAACTACTTAACTATAACTAGTAGGCAAATTTGAAACTTGGAGCGTATCTTGCTACCAATCTGGCCACTCCGGGAGTCCACTCTACCATTCATCTAAAGCGCATTTCTTAACCGCAACTGCATTCCGGCACACCACCGCAGATCGAAAATGCCGCCGCCTCCACTGCGCATCACATCAAGAAACCGCGCCCCAATCGAATTGCGCAACCAATTCCCGTTTCAAGATAGATCTGGCCCGTTATATTGTGATCATATCGCCAGAAAAGAAGGGAAAAAGCGGAAAGGGAGAGGGCTTAGGGGGAAGTTGCCTGCGAGCTGGTGAGGACCGTGAGGAGCGCGGCCACCAAGTACCACTGCATCGTCTCCTCCTGCTCCTGCGCCGTCCTCTCTCTCCCCCTCTCTCTCTCTCTCTCTCGCGCGTCCTTTGCTGTTTGGGAGGGAGGAGAGAGATTAAAGGCAGCGCAAGCTGCGCACCGGGGGTGAGACCGCGAGAGAGCAGTGGAGCACACGAGATTATCAGAACTTGCCTAAGCCTTTGAAGGTCACCCCCCTTGGGACTCACTCGACTGACTCGGCCATCATCCCAGTCGTTGCATCAATTGGACGGTCCTGATCGCCTGCAGCCGCCTAAGCCACCTCCCCAACCCAAATCGAAAGACCCCCCGTCCCCTCTCCCTTCTTCGTCGTCTTCCTTCTCCCAACCCCTAACCCTAGCCCGAGTACCGGCGGCCATGGCGCTCACCACCCGCGGCGGCGGCGGCGGCGGGGGCGACCCCCCGCAGGCGCCGTCGGCCTCCGACCCGAGCCTTGGATTCCTCACCAAGCGCGACACCGAGGTGAAGCTGCCCCGCGCGACGCGGGTCAAGAACAAGACCCCCGCGTCGGTCCAGATCACCGCCGAGCAGATCCTCCGCGAGGCCCGGGAGCGCCAGGAGCCCGAGATCCGCCCGCCCAAGCAGAAGATCACCGATTCCATCGAGCTCTCCGAGTACCGCCTCCGCAAGCGCAAGGAGTTCGAGGACGTCATCCGCCGCGTCCGCTGGAGCGTCACCGCCTGGGTCAAGTACGCGCGCTGGGAGGAGCAGCAGCGGGACTTCGCCCGCGCACGCTCCGTCTACGAGCGCGCCCTCGACGTCGCCCACCGCGACCACACGCTCTGGCTCAAGTATGCCGAGTTCGAGATGCGCAACCGCTTCGTCAACCACGCCAGGAACGTCTGGGACCGCGCCGTCTCGCTCCTCCCGCGGGTCGACCAGCTATGGTACAAGTACATCCACATGGAGGAGCTGCTCGGCGCCGTTGCCAACGCGCGCCAGGTGTTCGAGCGTTGGATGGCGTGGCGCCCAGACACGGCCGGCTGGAACTCGTATATCAAGTTCGAGCTGCGGTATGGGGAGGTGGAGCGCGCCAGGGCCATCTATGAGCGGTTCGTGGCCGAGCACCCACGGCCTGACACATTCATCCGCTATGCCAAGTTTGAGATGAAGCGTGGAGAGGTGGAGCGGGCACGAAAGGTGTACGAGCGTGCAGCAGACCTTCTTGCGGATGATGAGGATGCAGAGGTGCTGTTTGTGGCGTTCGCTGAGTTTGAGGAAAGGTGCCGGGAGGTGGAACGTGCCCGTGCGATATACAAGTATGCACTTGACAGGGTGCCCAAGGGCCGGGCCGAGGATCTGTACAGGAAGTTCCTGGCATTTGAGAAACAGTTTGGTGACCGTGAGGGGATTGAGGATGCCATCGTCGGCAAGAGGAGATTCCAGTATGAGGATGAGGTGAGGAAGAACCCACTCAATTACGACTCATGGTTCGATTACATCAGGCTGGAGGAGAGTGTTGGGAATAAGGACAGGACCAGAGAGGTGTACGAGAGGGCCATCGCCAATGTTCCCCCTGCAGAGGAGAAGCGTTACTGGCAGAGGTACATATACCTTTGGATAAATTATGCTTTGTACGAGGAGCTTGATGCAAAGGACATGGAGCGGACCAGGGATGTTTACAGGGAGTGTCTGAAATTGATTCCACACAAGAAATTCACTTTTGCCAAGTTGTGGCTCATGGCAGCCCAGTTTGAGATAAGGCAGAAGAATCTAAAGGCTGCACGGCAGATTCTCGGAAATGCAATTGGGATGGCTCCAAAGGGCAAGATTTTTAAGAAGTACATTGAGATCGAGCTGTATCTGGGCAACTTTGATCGCTGTAGGACTCTCTATGAGAAGTATATTGAATGGTCTCCAGCAAACTGTTATGCCTGGAGGAAGTACGCCGAATTAGAAAAGAACCTTAGTGAGACCGATCGTGCTCGATCAATATATGAGCTTGCTATTGCTCAGCCAGCCCTTGATACGCCAGAGGTTCTATGGAAGGTTTGTTGTCCTTGCTGTTATCCTCTTAGTTTATCCACATTTTATGGTTTGTAGAGTGAAGGTGATGGATATGTTTTTCTTATTTATTCTTATTCCTAAAATGAGTGTAAATGATGCTCCAGTGAATGATCTAGTAGCCTTGTTTTAGTTCCTAGAATCAATAGGTTTCGTTTCTAATGAACTGGTAAATTGGGCAAGGTTTGCCTTTAAGAGGCACCATTTAACTGATAGAAATCTACTGCTATAGCTATCTATGGCTTGCTAACTTTGGTGGTGGTTCTACCCATTCTGTTGTGTGAGCTTGTTTGTAAGGTTGTTGTTGTATGGTCCTGCAGAAGCTTTCTTTTCCCTGTGCTCTTCATTGTCATTTTGGGTGTATTTCTGTTCGCTACATGCTTTTCTCATAAAGGAATAGACCGCACATATTGTAGTTATCACTTTATTGGACTGGGTTGATCATTGCATAGCATCACTTATGCCCAAGTTCAGACCAGCCAACAATACTTTTTGGTAGGATTCTAATTCTTTCCAGGCTTAGTGTGAACAATAAACCAATTCGATCTAGACTAGTGTTCTTGCAAGTGATATTGTAAAATTTCTGGTTGGAGGGAAAACCAATAGCTCAACTCTGCAATCTCATCTGGTTCTTTCTGAGACCACAGAGGTTTCAATACATGATTCTTGGCTTTGGATTGCCTCTCATGCTAAAGATATTTATTTATATATGATCTGCAAATATCACTAACGAAGTCATTTTTCAGTGGTCATACATGCAAGGCTATGTAGATATTTATTGGCCATCTTTGCTAGGTGATGTTAAACGATGGTTAACTGCATAACATGCTAACACACTAGCAATAGAGTAGAGATATGGAATTTTGTTGGGTGTTTGTTTTGCACAGTGGGGAGGGTTACCCCAAGTAGTTATCTTTTTCTGAAAAAAGTGGACATGCTACATATTTTTGTGAAAAAAGGGGACGTGCTACATATTTTTGTGTTCCATTTTTCTGGTGATTCTGAAAACTGAATCCCAGCCTTTGTTGCTTTTATCTTAGAACTCAACTTTTCTGCAGTGAAGTGTACATCTGTTTACTATGGATCTGTTCTTTCTTGGCACTATATCCTGGTACTAAATTCTATTAGGTAGGACTGTAGTACTCCCTTCGGTCACAAATAGTTGTTGCTTTGGACATCGACATGATCCCCAAAACTCAACTTTGACTACTAATTTCTATTGTAATATATTTAAAAAATCCAATAAAAATATAATATTATGAAAGTATGTTTCATGACGAATCTACACATATGATTTTCATGCATCCAATCTAAATATTTAAAAAGATATCTATAGTTAAAGTTTCAAAAGTTTTACTGCACATATCCCAAACCGACAAGTTTTTGTGAACCGGAGGGAGTAGTAATTAACAAAGCATTTTTTTCATCTATGCTTCTTCAGCATGTATGCTATCAGATTTGTTTCCCAAGGCTAATAACTTATTTCTCAACAATTGCATGGCAATGCTCAATTTTTTTTATCTTTCACTTCCTTGGCAAACTATTTGGTCTTCATGATTAGAAAATTCTAGGATACAGATTTAGTTGCATTATTTAATGTAGCAATTGGTATACATGCTTAGTTAGAATGGCCATAGTTGATGTCCCTTTTGTAAGTCTAGGTGGGACTTTGTTGACATCTCTTAATATTCATGAGTTTCTTCATGATTCTTATTCTCCCTTGCAATGCAAAGATCTAAGGGAATTATGTGGCAGTCAGCAGCTGAAAACACTTAGGGCCTGTTTGTTTTAGCTTCTGATTCTGGATTCTGGCCCTAAAAGCAGAATCAGAAACAAACAGCCTGATTCTAGAATCTGATTCTCACAATCCAACCCACCCATATACACTAGAATCCACAATCCACTACATATGTGCTTTTGGATTCCAGTTTTTGGAGAATCAGCTTCTCTATAACCACAATCCAGAATCAGCTTTTAGAGAATCCAAAGCTGAAACAAACAGGCCCTTATCTGTGCTGTTGTATGCTCTTGAATCTCCTGCCACAATTTTTAGGGAAAAAAAATGGGTCGTCATCTGATATATTGCATTTTACGGGAAAGTTCTGTTCAGATAATGCATTTTTTGAAATTGTGGTCCTTTTTCTTAGGAAATGTTTCAAATAGTTAATCTATTGGATGCAGCATTGATCCTTGTTACTGTAAAATTTGAGACATTCTGAAAATCGTTTGTTAAGAAAATCTACAGATGCTTACTAAGTCATATACTGGCTTGAAATTCCAGGTGTTCATTTACTGGCTTGAACTTTCAGGTGTACTTGAAGTTTGGAATTGACATCATTTTAATTGCTATGGATGCTTACTAACTCATTTCCTGCCTTTTAACTTACAGGAGTACTTGCAATTTGAAATTGATGAAAATGCATTTGATAGAACAAGGGAACTCTATGAGAGACTGCTTGATAGAACGAAACATTTGAAGGTATGGATCAGCTATGCTGAGTTTGAGGCCTCAGCTGGCCTGGGTGGTGAAGACAGTGAAAATGATGAGAGTAAGAATGAAGTTGGTTATAAGGAACAGCAGATGGAACGAGTCCGAAGGTGTCGAGGTAAGTAACTAGTTGGAGAACCAGCTTACTTTGTGCAGCTAGATATCTTTTTTTTGGGGGGGGGGGTTGATTTTGTGATTCATGGTGCACTAAATCTAACATTGCTGTGTTGTGTGATCAGCTGTCTTTGAAAGGGCGTTTGACTACTTCAGGACTAGTGTCCCAGAGTTAAAGGAGGAAAGAGCAATGCTCCTTGAAGAATGGCTTAACAAGGAGGTGAGTTTTGGCGATCTTGGTGATGTTACCGTAGTGCAGAAGAAGGCGCCAAGAAAAGTTAAGAGGAAGAGACCAATCCCTACAGAAGATGGCTCCACTATTGCGTATGCTCTTTACTCAGATCTTTCTTTTTGCTACTGTCTTTTCAGAAGTTGTTGTCTCGGCATGTGTAGCATGTTATGTAACATGTGTGCCATCCAAAATCCATTAAGAAATTTGAAATCACAAGGAGATAAGTAGTGCTAACATGTGCACAGAATACTTTTCTACTTAGTTTCTCCGCAATTTAGAAAACAAATGTGTTGACATATCATTTGCTTTAACCTTAGGTACGAGGAGTACATCGATTATATCTTCCCTGACGAAGTTGCTCTGGCACCAAACCTGAAGATATTGGAAGCTGCTTACAAATGGAAGAAGCAGAAAACAGATGATACTGATGACGACTGATCTGAATGTCCGAGGCTACCTTGTTTTGACTGCTTTGCTGCAGTTGGAGATGAGCACCAATCCATGCCAAAGTCAGATGAAAAGAAGGTTCACAATGTTGTGGGTGGAGTTATGTGCGCTGCCTCCTACCATCCTTGTACAATATGCCTTTTTGGAGCTTGATCACTTGAGTCATCGAAGCTGTATGTCTGGCGGATAGGAATTGAATTATCTGGGTTGAAAATAACTCAAACATGTACCACTAGTTTGTATTCTTTGAATTTAGGCTGTTTCACATGCATGATCGTGCTCCTTGCATATGATGTCTGTTGCTAAATCGACAGACGAGCTTTTTTTGACAACTATTCAGTCATCGGCAACGCGAATTCCATTGAGAACGCTGCACAAACCGATGGGCCTGAAACATGTGGGGCTCCAAGTTTGGGCCTCAGGATTTCTCATTTTTCACTGGGCTAGAATTAGTGGTGTTCCCTTCCCGGCATTATGTGAGGCTCCATTGAGAACGCTGCACGGATTGTCAGGTGTCTGCATGAAGATAAAATTGCCGGAGACCCCAAGCCAAGATTTGTCCCATTGTCTGCATGCAAGAATAATAGCAGCGCCTGATTTGGCCAGAAACATTTAAGAGCCTCAGCATGTATCAGGTACTGTAACTGTTGCACTGCATAGGATTCTCATTTGCCAGTTGGTCATCCATCATAGAGTCAGGAACACATTGATTTAGGAAAAATGTCAGAACACAGAGCTCTCCGTGCTCATTTGAAAAGAGAATGCATTTTTGCTCTTCCAACAATATTGTCAGCTAGCGAAGTACAGTTTTGTTTGTTCTTTTTCCATGTAATTATTGGCTCAAACAGACATTTGCAAGCTAAAAGGAAGCTAGCCAAAGATCTTCTACCATTGTTCTGTTAGCCAGACATCTCCTACCGGTTGTAGAAAATCCATTCTCGACTTGGCACGACAAGTAGATTAAGAACTAAGGCTGCATCTCCTTGCTGGTACCCTTCCAGACATCAGGCATAATAATATACACAACATGACACTTCTTGCTACGCACATGCTGCCTAGCTTAGTCTGTGCAGCACTGTCACTGGTGACTGGTATAACAAACTAGGCAAGCAGTGATGCCAGTGCAGTGCCCACGCTATCTCCCTGGTAGCTTTTGGAATCCAAAACAATCTAAATGTCAACTTTAAAAACCAAAGCATACAAAGAACTAAAGCGCCAAATTATTCCTAAAGGCAAGTACAATAACAAAGCTAGCTGTTTACTCTATCTCTTATCCATATCATCTAGAGTAAATACTAAAGACAGTTTATATAATAGTTATCTCTAAAAATTGGCTCTAGATGCTGTGCATTAACTATCTCTTCTCTCTTGTATATAACTAATCTACCTATACTCCCGTGCAATATTTACTGCTAAATAAGAGCCAACTCTATTCTCTCTCCTCTTTTCTCACTCTTCCACATAGGATAAAACTGACATGAACATACTAAAAATAAGCTGTAGTGGCCTCATTGTACATGCATTCATCCTCAAAAGAAAAAGATTGAGAGATAGAGATGGGATAGAAGAACCGTGGGCATCTTTGAGACAGAACAATTCTGCATTGATCTTTGTGCATGAAGGAATGCTCATGAACTGCACTGGGTCACCGGGAGGTCGTCTCCCTTTTTCCTCTTCAGCTTTCATGTGAGGAAGTTTCCCAGGGTATCTCCATCTCAAAGTTTTCGCCTCTTCGTTCTTTTCCTTTTCTGCTGCTTCCTCGTTCCCATTTGCATATGCTCAAACTTGCTAGGGCAGAAAAGATAGAAACCAAATTCAAACAAAAGTTGGCGGCTTTAAAGTATATCGATTTGGCGTTGAATTCATTGCAAGTGAAATGTGTAGGGAGTTTCTTTCTTTGAGAGCCTAAAGCTTGCATCTTTTGCCCAAAGATGGTTGTGTCGTTTGCTTTGTTCCATTCTTCCATCTTTTCTTACCCTTCTTTTGATGCTAATTGCTGGATCATCACTGTACCATGAGTAGTTCAAACGTGCTGCGAGGTCGTTGGTCTGGACCGTCAGTTAGCAGGTTTAGCTGCAATGATGCAGGGAAGTTAGTTAGCAGGCTCGGACCAAGATCGTGTATACCCAGGGGATAAAGGCCTACATGGACCACCCTAGGCTTAAATGAGCTCAGCAGCTTCTTGCAGCTCTATTAATTTGAGGTAGATTGCATAACTTCTTTAAAACCTACGTACTTTCTCGCTAAAAGATACTAGTTAGCCTAACTTATCTTAGTGGAAATTGAACATATGACATCTCGAATCACAAAGACCAGTATCTATCCTTTAAGCTACTATATAGTACCTATAACTTGTCCATGATACTTGAGAAGTGACATTATAAGCCACCATCAATATGCAGCAAATTAGTCTTTGACACATCAATCAACCCGGCGTAGGAGCATGGGATTCGGACACATCAGCACCAAACCAATTGTTGAAGTCGAGTATGAGCTTCTATCCAATCGAAAGAAAATGCAAATGTTTTTCGCCTTATCTTTGAATCTAAGTTCTCGAAAGGAGAATCGGAGGCATTTTTAAAAAAAAATTGGCCAGGAGCTCTGGCATTCAGTATAAAAAGAGAACAACAGCCAGCTACAGTCGTACACATACCCACCACACACGCCCACGCACACGCGCGATTGTACCGGCCCTCGTGAGCACCCGGACGAATCCTAGGATTCAAACCTAGGCAGGCAGCGAAATAGCCATCGACGCTGGCCAGTCGAGCCTTCGGCTCGCTCGCAGAATCGGAGGCTTTAGACCTATCTTTTCAACTTGCCTTTTTTTTTCTAAAAACAGGAGATCTAGGAAACGAAAGGAATTCACTACCGATAAGCTGTGTAGGTGAGTAGCAGTAATGTTTTGTGAAAGCAGGTGAGAAACACAACCAACGGCAGATCTTAAAAAAGGACGTGTACCACTGGGGCACTGACCAAGCCGTTGCGACATTCGCATCACTGGAGACCTTTTCGGGATCTCAGAGGTAACGTGTGTGCATCTCCTGCTTTCATGTGTTCTTTTTATTATTTCGTGCCTTTTGCCTCTTTTCAGGCATGTCAAGAACCCCTCAGGCCTCAGCCATGAACCATCGGCTGGCAAGACATTTTCTTTTATCAGTGTGATTATAGTACCTATGTTTGTCTTTTTTGAACTACGCCAGTTAATCCACTTAATCTAGCCACGCAGCATTTTAGACTAAGTGGCTAGTTGATATATATATATATATATATATATATATATATATCCTTTGCCACCGAGTTTCTACTTTGTGCCCTTTTATGCCACTTTGCTGTTAAGTGGGCCGCGAAAAGACTTTTACCCTTCTTCATCCTCATCCCTCTTCATCTCTTCTTCAAATGCATGCAATCTCATCTGCTGATTTCTCAAACCATTTCTTCAATATAAAGAAGGGAGTCAACCGAAGCCCTCTGGTACCTAAAGTACTAGCTAGCCCTCTCACCTATCCCTTACCTCCTCCTCCTCTGCCGACCTCCTTCTCCCCTACCTCTCGCTATCGGCCTCCTCTTAGTAAGTGTGTCATTAGCGCGGCCGACACTGTCATCATGCCGATAGGTGGCAGGTCAAAGGTCAACGATGGCGGGGAGGTCAAGATGGCAAGCGGCACACCTAGATCAATGTATGAAGGCGGTGGTTGCGAACTCAGCGAGAAGAATATATAGGGGCTGCGACAGCAAGCATGCATGGTGGCAACCGAAGGCTTGACTTGGTGGCCACTCGGGTAGGGGGGTCCTCATGCATCACTATGTCGGTGTCGTCACTTGTTACCGTGTCAACGGCCATATCTTCATTTTTGGTGGGTGTGGGAGAGAGAAAAAAGAGGATAAATAGATGAGGGAGAGGTATGAGTGGAATTTAGGGGAAAGTCTAACATGTGCTTTGGCGTGGTGGAGACGCCGGTGAAGTCAACCACGACAACTTCCTTCCCAAACGCATGTAGGTGCTACGACATCATTGGGAAGATGGTGGTTGTTGGGACTTGGGAGCTTTGCGGTTGTGAAGTGTTTTGATGACCTTCGCGTCGACTTCCGGTGGTTCATGGCAGAGATGATCATGATGGGGTGCAGCATCTACGTATTGAGTTACATGCACTAGCTAGTTCACCTAAAGCTAATGAGGAAATATGGGCAATTCACTTTACTTAAACACTCCCCCTCTTGGCTACAATTATTTTTTTAATTGCACCAATTTGGTCTTGAACTCAAGACCTCTTGGCTCACTAGCCAGTTCACGCCAACGACATCAAGCACATGCTATGGTGCTTCCTAGAGCTCAACGACCAGAGCCACTGCCACAATATCGTGGGCTTTGTGAGTGCCTTGTTGTTCGCATAAGCCTTTTGAGGATTGCTGCAATAGCCCACATAAATGCTTGCAGCCAATGTGGGTAATGTGCGGTCAGCACGCATTACCTCCCACTTGTATCCTGACTTTGTACAAGTGTGACCTTTTCGCCAGGTTTTACAAGTATTGATCATTCGATTTGATAGTAGGGAGTAGTTGCTCCACCCCTAATCTCATTCCTTGAACACATTTCCTTGCTCCGCATACTTGTGTAAGGCTCTCTAGCCTGGGGTTGAAAATCACTCAAAAATTATGAAAATTGAGCGTATCGAGCCAGTTTGATATCTGAAACCGCTCGGTAAACTAATGGAGTTCAAATTTAAATTAAAAAAATAAAAAATAAATAAAAATTTAGGAAAAAAATGTGTTGTAGTTTTTTGAAAATTTTTATGTGAGGTCTTGAGGCAATGATAATGATGCTGTAAAATTTTCAGATCATTAATTACCATACTTGTGTATTTTTTAAAAATTTTGACAGTGCTACTGTCTTTTTACATACCATTATTATTTTTTATTTTCTAGGGACGTTAAATGAATTATAATATTACTAAAAAATTTTTAGGTATAGAGGCAATGCTAATGATTTTGTAAAATTTTCATATGATGATCAGACCTTTGTATTTTTTAAAATTCTAATAGTGCTACTATCGTTATACATGCTCTACTATTTTTGATTTTCTAGGGGAACCAAATGAAGTCTAATATTTCTTAAAAGTTTAAATGATCCTTGGGAGCTCTTCATGATACCATTAAAATTTTAAAGCATGATAAATATTGTAAATTATTATAAAAATCTGATAGTTTCTCTATTCACTTTTATTAATTATTGTTTTTGATTTTCCGAAAGCACTAATGATTTCAAAATTTGTTTAAATTTCTCAGAGATATCTTATATATTAATTGGATTTTTTCATAATTTTTTTGAATTTTTCTTTTTTTTAAAAAAATTTCCTTCGGTGTGCTAAATTTCGAATAAAATCACTAATTTTTTCGTCATTGTTTGACCGTTAAGTTAAAAAATTTTGAATTCAAAATTTTTATTTCTATCAATTTTTAAAAATAAAAAATTATTTGAAAATTGATTTTTTAATTTTTTTTTGAACCCTGCTCGAGCTTAAGTTCTTAGCAATGTTTTTTTTGAAAGATATTAGAAGAAGGGAGGAGGACAAGATACAAGGTTCAAAACAGGAGATTACAAGGTGCGAAGATCGCACCTTAGGGCCAAAATGACCGAAAGACCTAGAAGATAGGAAAGAGGAAAAGGATGGAGAAGCCGAAGGAGTAGGGAAGCCTTTACAAGCGCCTCCTAAGGAGACTTTGAAGGTGTGATGGCCCTGCAGAAGCCCATGAAGTAGCCTCATCCTTGATTGACTGAAGGATCTGATCTTGGGTTGCCCAAACCTGACGAAAAACTCTATTATTTCTTTCTTTCCACCACTGCCAGCAAGTTAGAATGATTATAGATTTTAGACCTTTCCTGTTGCCGACGCAGGAAAGTATACGTTGCAGGCTCCACTGGTGGAGACACACCGAGGTGCCCCATCGATCCGGATGGAGGGATGGTACGCCAATCCATCGTGCGACAGAGCCCACATGTGCCGGACCTCAGGACAGTGAAGGAATAAATGGGAGACCGCTTTCGTGCTCGATAGCACATAAGGCGTAAATCGATTCGGCCAACTCCTAACTCAGAGGGCGCATATTGTCCAAATACGATTTTGCTGAGCAAGCCAGAAGAAAATTTTGGTGCGCTGTGGTGCCCAAGCCGTCCAGGTTGTCATCAGAAAAGTGCTTGCCGTGCTTCCATTGAACTGGAGACGGTATGCGGATCTAGCCGAGTAGACCCCACTAGAAGCCGGTGTCCAAATAACCACGTCTTCCGAGTGCGGCTGAAGCGGCATGGAGTGAATGGTGGACCATAGGCGAACGTATTCCGACAGGAGCATTGGAGTGAGGTGGCGGCGGAGTTCTTAGCAATGGTAACAAACAAGTCAAAAAAATTAGCCTCCCCGCGAATGTATTTACAAAAATAGCCTCCTCTCCCACAGCAGAAAGTGCGATAAACGACATGTCCCTTGCCACCTTAGGGAGAGCGAAAACGTGGATGAGCTTCCACGCCTAGGGAACACAGTAGGATGTCTTCCACACCCAGGTGGAATGGCAGCAAGTTGCGCTCGTGCCTGCTTTGCCTTGCTGTGCTCGCCGAGCTGTCGTAGTGCCCGCTTGTTTCCGTGCTCCTCCGGCATGGCAGGGAATAGATTTCACCTGCCACGCCTTCCATAGCGGGAGAGAAGATCATTTTTGTAAATACATTTGTAACAGTGCTAGTTTTGGGAAAAAAAAACCAAGGCTAGATAAACACAGTGATCACAAATCGATAGACAGGACAGAGTACTACTGTTAATCCCACATGCACAGTAAGTGTTTAATGAGAGAGAAACATCACCACAGGGATGTCATACATTGCTGACCAGTGCCACAGATGATTTCTGACCTGATATATGCTTGTGATCTGTAGCAGATATGTAGGGCACCGCAACGCAGAGGATCCGGCTGCGTTCGTAGCGGGCAGAGGCGGATCACGTGGCCGATCACCGCGCGCAGAGCCATGGCAGCGCGCGGAGCGATGCAGTGAGCGACAGCAGCGGCGCGTTGGAGGCTGTAAAAGAGCCAGAGAAACAAGTCGACAGCAGCAGCCGGGGCAACAGTGACGACGAGTGCCTGCCGGTCAGGAAAGAGGGGCAGCGTCGTCTTCCTCCCTGCGCCTCAAGATTCTCCGGAGCTGGACCAACCTCTGCTCTGCTTTCTGGAGCTCACGGCCACACCAATGGAGGCAGCATGGAGCAGTGTGCGCTCTGCCTCTGGTACACGTACACGCACCTAGAGGGCATCAATTGCCACTGAGGTTGCAAAAACAGAGCTGTACAGCCAACAGGTGTAGTACAGCTCCAGATGAACATTCCGAGTTTTAAGTAAATATAGGCGCGAATACCGGTGAAATCTACTCGGTCAGTCATATCTTTCATAAAAGAAACCGAGAACACGCAAGATAATAAAAAACTACATATATCATTTCACGTAAGGTATGATAGGGGCTCAAACCGGTGATCTCAATCAGCACATCTAAATACTTTACAATTGCCTCTATCATCTTTTTTTTTTTAAAAAATTGATCACAAGCCCTAGCATTTAGAAAAAAATTGATCAAGAACTCTGGCATTCAATATAGAAGAAGAAATATCAGGCGAGCTACGTGCGCGCACACTTCACACACACGCACTCACACGCGTACTCACGCGCGCCCGCACCGAGCGATGCTCGAACACGGGCAGGCTGGCCGCTCGGCGAGCGCGCCAGCCAAATGAGCTACGCGCTCATCCTCAATTGCCTCGATCATCAACACCATCGATTGTATTTGTAGGGCAAGCGACAAGACCGATTCATCCTGCGAGGCTGCCATTCAATCAGCCCGGCTGGAAATTAAGCTGACTAATTCACCAACGGCGGCTGCATGACTTGTCCTCCTACTGCTTGTTCCTGGACTGTAACCATGAGTTTCTGACGAGATCCTAGACTGCCTCGTAACCGTGTGACCGTATTCAGACTTTTCTTTCCTAGTAAGTTAACATGTACTGATCATGTTGAAATCATCTCCTATCAATATAGGTAATGCTTCATTGTTGCAAGTATGAACTAATTCCGATAAAAAATTATCTTTTAATTGATTTTGTGCTGCACCATAAACAACCATTAAAATCCATTGAAAATCATCATCTTTATTTCTCAAGTGAAACTTCACATAGAAGTCACTTCATCAATAGAACCAATATCAAAGTATGACAAATCGATCCCTAAAAGGATCCCCAGATCACCCACAGGGAGGTATACAATGCTATATGAATTCTTGTATACCACAAAGATGCTTTAAACAAGATGTAGAAAACACACTCTTGCATGTTTTAAGGAGTGCAATAAAATCAATATGTTGCTCTTTAATTAATTCGAAAATGTATCTATATTTAGTGAAGCCACTAGACTTCTGCTATTCCAAAAGATACCTTTCATCTTTTTACTTTCTTTAGTGAGCAACCCATCTGAGCTTTTGTCTTAGCAAAGTTGGATTTATTTTTGCGATGTATTACATATTAATCACTAAATAAGTGGTCATTCCCCTTGTCCAAGTCCTCATCAGTTAAATCACTACATAAATGATTAAGAGTAACAGTATCAAGAAATTCTTGATCCACATCCTCCATAACATGATGATTTGGGCGATGATTATGAGATTCTTTCATAGATACTTTCAAACGATCCACTTCTATATTCTTAATCTCCTTAATCGACTTCACAATATCATCTTTAGTTTCTCCCAAAGAAATTCCAACTTTATGTAATTGTGAAGATATACGAGTATTGGAATAACGAAGGAAAGAAGTATTGCAGTACAGATCTAGAGTAAATTACAGGAGTCAGAAATAATTGAGCGCTAGTTACCAGAGAACACCATGAATCGCAAGGAGTGTTGCTCAGCCCTAGATATCTATGAGAAAATATTACACTTAACCCCGGATATTTGGAAAAGTAGACATCTCGGCGCGCTCATGCCATTAGAGGATTACCGCATCAAATTGTAGGTCCTGCATGTTTCATCTTCTCCCCTCATCCATATGTGCGCCGAGGTGTCCATTTTTCTGGATATGTGAAGTGTTTTGGAACAAATATACACGATTAAGTGATGAATGAAGGGCAGATACTGATTACTTGCTCCTTCAATTGCTTCAAAATTTGTACAACTTGTATTGGGAGGAAAAACATTGAAGCACTGCTCTGCTTTGGCAAGTACTTGATAATCGAGAAACTTATGCATGTTTACTCTAAAAACTTACGCTGGTGAAAAAGATAGCCAATAAATCTTAATCATCCCCCTTACGTCTACGATCTACCAGGCCTTAGACAGGAACTCGAAGTGAGCTGTAATTTTTTTTTTAATATTGTGTTAGCCAGGTCTTCAACTACTTCCATACAATATAGAGTTTCATGAACCAACCAAATAAAAAAAAAGCTTACGATGATAAGGAAAGATAGGTAATATGCTTCAACGATAACAATTATTACCATCCAAGTACAAATATTGTGGCAGTCTAAATAATATCGAGTGCTGATTGACTTGAAAAGATCGTATGCTAATTTAAAGAAAGATATTCTGCTTTACCTTGCGGTTTTAGCTTGAGAATGTAGTGTATATATATGAAAAGTATAGAAAGAGCAACTTCTGCGGTTGCCATGGCCTAATACAGTGCTACGTTGTTTTGCCGTTGAAAGCTACCGGGGTGCCAAACGAAGCCTTAGACGTCAAGGGTTAGCCGAACGACACATTCCAGCACTAATTTGCTTCGTGTACTGTCAGTACATGAAGCATTCTACATAAAAGACAAGTAGACAGCGACGTCAGCGGAAAAACAAGGCACAAGAACGATGGAAAGCTGGGGAAGCAGGTTAGTCCGACTAGTAGATCTAAGCAGCATCTGTATAAATAAAAACAAGGGTGATATTCCAGATATTTCATTTGTTTTAAGTGTAAAATCTTCTACAATAATTCTAAAAAATGTTCTAGAAATTCTTACATTAACCGAAGAAAAATGGGGAGTATCTCCGTCACTTATTTTAGTAGGGCTAGATGATGACAGTACAAATTAATCATGTGAGCTTTTTTACGATACATTAAATTCAATATAAATTGTTCATTTCTTTCGATTCAATGGAGCAGATTAGCTAGAATTTATTTTTTATACTCTCTTTGGTAGTAGAAAAACGGGAAGTATCTCTGTCACTTATTTTAATTATAGAAAGTAGAGTTATATATAAACTGTATTATAATATTTGGCCACATAGTTGCAGGGAGGTGTGGTTGAAGTTGAACTACTTATCCTCTTCGGTAAAGAAAGAAAGATCACATTTTTCGCTCAAATTTGTTGCCCACCACATGCCACCACTGTGCGACTCTGCGTGGCGTGGGCGTGCCTCCTTCGTCGAAGAGAGCAAAAGACGAAGCCGCTGGCGCAGCGCAGCGCTGCGCGGCTAGCAAAAGCTGAGCATTGGCATCAGAGGCCGAGATGGCCTCGTGACAGATCAATGAAATTTGCACCCACCTTACCTCCCCCTCTCTCCGTACCTCTTTTCCTTCCCACCTCAACCAGCGCGCCTTTTCTTCTCTCTCCTCCCGCTCACCCTACATCCAACGCCGCAATGGCCTCATAACCCCAATAGGCTCGTTTCGGTTTGTAGTTTCCTTCGTTCCCAGCTGCTCTTGCTCGGCTTGTTGGCCAGGTTGCAGTTATTGGCGTTCCTGACTTGCTGCCTTCTTTCTTGGTTTACTTACACAAGCCCAGTGCTCCTTGGAGTTTCTCGGGGATTCTTGACCTGGGAAGAGGTTGTTTGGTGTGTGTGTGTGTGGTGTTCGGTGGGAGGGGGAGTCGGCAATGGAAGGGGACGAGCCGGCGGCGGCGCGGATAAGGGTGGTGCGGTGCCCCAATTGCGACAAGTTCTTGCCGGAGCTGCCCGTTTACTCCGTCTACGTCTGCGGCGGATGCGGCGCCACCCTCCAAGGTGGCCATCTCCCTCTCCTCCCTTCCCTTTGGTACTTCATTTATTGCTGTTGCGGTGCGTTCTCCCATTAATCACAGGTGAAGAAGGCACGAGGAAAAGGTTGGATTTTTGGGCCTTTTTTTGTTTCACTCGTTGATTGCATTATTGCTAGTAAATGCTGTTCTTTTTCTAATTTGCTTCAGAAAATTGTGTTTTTTCGATTCTGCACAAGCTTTCGGTTTAATCCCCTGTGTGGTTTTGGGAATTGGTGCATCCTAATCCCCGCACATTGTCAGTTCGTCTTGGTGACAATGACACTTGCTGCGGGGAATAAACGTTTTCGCGAACTAATCCGCATGTCCCGCTGCAAATTTGGGGAGATGTTTCATTTTTGCCCAGCAGAAAGTTTAAAACTTCGGGACTTAATGTGCAATTTGAACGTCCCCTCTTTGAAATGGAAAAATGTTTGATTTTAGCCAAAATGCATGCGAATTTCTTAATTTTACCCAAATTATTTTCCGAGATTTTTGTACCCTTTGAGAAGCGTATGATCATCCTGAAGATTTTTTTTTCGGGCGGGGGACTCAATTTCTCTCATTACATAAACTGCAGCTGAAAGCCCTAGTCTATGGCTAGTTCTTAGTGGAGAAACGCTTGTCACCAGTGCAGGAAGCTCTTTTTTTAATCTCGGTGTTAATTATATTATATCACAGTAAGATTACAAAAACAAAATGATATGTTGAATTTGACCTACATATTTTAAAACTTCTTGATGATTCGGTAATTTTATATCCAATGTATGTCCTGTCGTTTGCGATTAGTTTAGGATCCTTATTGCATTTTAGTCTCCGGTTGTGCTTTTCAAGGTTGCTTTTGAGGTCAATGGGAGCCAAAAGCAATGTCGTTGGCGCGAGTCTAGGATAAGTGGTCGTGTTTTACACATCCTACTGAGATCCTTGTTAATATCACAAAATGCTTGTCATAGTATGACTTGTATTCTTTAAGCCTTCCGTATATATGCCAAATTAAGCTATATCATTAAGTGGTAGTACGAATCCAGAGATGACATCGTTCCTCTGCTGAAAATTTTGCAGCAAAGAAAAAGAACTCAGCCCAAGCTTCGGATACCTCTGATAATGGAAATGTGAAATACCTCGAAGTACTGGAGAGTGTGCCAGGGGCATCTGAAGCAATAACTGGAGCTAGCACTGATGATAGATCAGTACCCAATAGAATGCCAGCTGTGCACAGTAAATCAGTTTACAGCCGTGGTGATAATCGGATTACAAGAGGGCCAAGTACCTCAAATGTCGAAGCTACCATTAGAGATGATGGCAGGGAGACCAAGTACAGGCGCATTCGTAATAGAGAGAATGGAGAAATGGCGCAACCAGTAAGAGTAAGAGGTATATCCGACATATCTCTAAGGTCCCCAATCGATGGCATTGCACCCAATGCTTACCAAGGAGAAGGTCCTGTCGACTACCATTTAAATTCAAGGCACAGATATTCCAACAGGGAGCATGCCAATGATGGGGACTTGGATGGTCCAAGCAGAGTCAGGGGCCTTGAGAAAGACCGCGCTGAGCTCTTGAGGATGCTTGACGAATTGAGAGACCAGGTGCAGCAATCCTGTGAGGTAACTGGTGGGCAGGGTAGAATTGCTACAGCCAATAGAGCAGCAGATGCCTCAAGTTCGTATGGTGCTCATGAACGGCTGAGTCAATTGAGGAACGGTTCTCAGCATTCTCCATCTCTAAATGTGCAAAGTCCCAGCATTCCACATGTTTATGCTCCTTTGCCCTCACAGCAAAATATTCATGGATACGTGGAGCCCATTTCACATCCAAGAGCCTCTAGCTATCCTGCTGGCCTCTACCCGTGGAGAAATTTCGATAACTATTTCTTTGGACAGCATGATCCTGATCCTGTCCTCTCTTGTCACCACGAAGGTTTCTACCATCAGACCGCCTGTTCTTGCTTGCATTGTTGCCACCGAGAGTTCTTGCCTGTACAGGGAACTCCCGTGGGTTTCAATGATCAAAGGGCACCATATCTTTTGAACAGTTATGGGGCTTATCCTGTGGATGGTCCCTTGTTTGGTCAGCAAAGATACAATTCAAGACGCACCAATACTTCATTGCAGAGGAATCACCCGCGGCCCAATGTAAGCAAGAAGCCTGCACAAACTTGTGAGCCGATTGCAGGTGGTGCTCCTTTCACCATATGCTACAATTGCTATGAAGTGCTGCAGCTACCAAACAAACATTCCTTGTTGGGGAAGGAGTATAAATTGCGGTGTGGATCATGCTCACATGCAATTGTAGTCAAGCTTGATGGAAGCAGGCTCGATGTATCAGAACTTGCGCCAAGTACACATTTATCTGCTGCACTGCAAAACAGCGTCGGTGATAACTTGGAAAAGAGCGAGCGTGCTACTGCTGATCAGAGGTTGCTTCCACCATATTGTTTTTCTATAGGAAGCCATGAGTCTCAAGAAAAAGATCTGCACTCAAATTTAAGTGAATCAGAGAGCAAACATACCCCACTAGGGACTAATTCTGAGGACAGTCCTCAGTCCAGGGATCTTCCTCCTGAAGCCAATGTGGTTTCCCACCACATATCAAGATTACCTCATCGTGATCATTGTGGATTCTCACCATCCGAAGGTTCTGGAGTAAGAAGTAGAAGTGCCCATTCTGAACATGAAAAGATTATACTGTTAACTGAAAGTTGCAAGCAGAACTCAATAAAAGATGTATGTGTAGCAAACGAGATGCAGTCGCCAGACAATGAGTTTGATGATCCTGAATATGCACAAGATACATTAAATGTTCCACAAGATGCTGGCCACACTAGGGCAACAAAGGCGGGTGATTCATTCCTCACCAATCTCATAAAAAGGAGCTTCAAAATTAACAACAGAACACGAAATGGAAGAGCAAGGGTTTTTGTAAATGGCTTTCCTATCTGTGATCGTGCTGTCAGGAAGGCTGAGAAGCTAGCTGGAGCAATCTGTCCTGGTGATTACTGGTAAATTCCTCCTGCAATAATCTATATTTGGTTTCATCATATGAGTTTTACATTTCAGATATTGTTTACTAACCTAGAAAAGTTCAGTTGGTTGCGTATATTCATATAGTAAACATGTAATAATATGTAATGAAAATTCTGTCTGATACTTTCTTACTCAGGTATGACTACCGTGCTGGGTTCTGGGGTGTTATGGGGCGGCCCTGCCTTGGCATGATACCTGTAAGAGCAGCAGTCGTGGATTTTGTGCATTTCCTTATCCCGCGTTGTGTTGATCAAAGCTCTAAGTGGATCTTGTGCTTGCAGCCTTATATTCCAGAGTTCAATTACCCTATGCCCAAGAACTGTGCTGGTGGAAACACTGGCATATATGTTAACGGGAGAGAACTTCACCAGAAGGATTTGGATTTACTTGTGGCTCGAGGACTCTCTGATTCCGCAGACAGATCTTATATACTTGAAAATTCTGGGAAAGTTTCAGATGAAGCATCTGGTGAAGAGCTTTATGGCCTTGGCAAGCTTGCACCAACGTACGTATCTTGCTAATCATTTTAGATTATATGAAAGTAAATCACTCCAGATTCTTTCCATTGGTCACTCAATTTCCTCACTTGTACAAGTTTCTCCTAGATTGGTCACCTAGTAGGCAAATACAATACTATAATCTTTCTCTGATACCTCCTGTAGTGATATAGCATGAATGCAGGATCTCTCTCTCTCTCTCTTTCTTGTGTAGAACAATCTAGGGTCATATCAAATCTATTGCCAAGGAATCTTATTTTACAAATTCAAGAACCTTATAGCAAATTTGTTAATGTATTGTGATTATTGCCCCCATCAGATACACGCAAGGAACAAAATCTCGCCGAGATTTCGGAATCCGGAGGTGGATGGTTTTGAAAATGCCGGCCGGAGTAAAAAAATTAAATAAATTTTCGAAATGCTACAGTAACTCAGTAATTTCGGCCAGATTTTGCTATTTTTCGCCAAAATTTCATGTTTTTGTCCTGGATTTTCAAATTTGAGGTCCGGATATGGGTCAATAACCCTTAATAATGTCATCTCAATGAAAATTTTGTTGAAAAACCGAATGTTCAAGATATATTTTTTTTAAATTGCAGAAACATTATCGGATTTTTATATATTTGTACAAGCTTTATCATGCTATGAAAATTTATGGTACCATCTTGAAAAGTCTAGGATCATACAGAAAAATTTTCAAAATATTTTAATTTCATTTGTTATGTTTAAAAAATAAAAAACAGAATGAATATAATTGAGACACTAAAATTGTCAAAATTTTATAAATTTGCTCGAGTGTGATCATGATCCAAAATTTTTAGAAGAGCTTAGAAGTTGCCTCAGAACCCTTGTCTAAAAGTTTAAAAAATTGAAACCATCCAAACAAAATTTCAAAATTTTCTAGCGTGGTTTCAATCATTTTTCATTCAAACATCACCATTTTCTAAATTTTTAAAAATTCCTCAGGCTTCAGCATCATCTAAAAATTTTATGGGAATATTATTGATATGTCATAATCATGCAAAAAAAATTCAAAATTTTCTAATATAGTTTGTTCTATTTTTCATTCGGTTCAAATTTGCCGGTCAATGTTTTATCAGGACAGTAGCAATGTTTGAATTTTTAAAAATTCCTAGGCTTGATAATCATCTTAAATTTTTATGGGAACATCCATGATGTGTCAGGACCCTCCACAAAATAATTTTAAATTTTTAAACGTCGTTTGAGCCATTTTTCGCTCGGTGCAAATTCAAAATTTCGGATTTCTTGGTGCAAAAAAAAAAAACAGATTTGAAATTTTGTTTTTGCATTTCATCTGGGATTTGTCCAAAATACTGAGATCTCAACGAGATTTCGAATTTCGGCCACATCTGAGATGTCATCTGAAAATGAGATTTCAAATCCTGGATGCACAGGGATTAACTTCTTGAGCTGCTGAAGTTATCTCAGAATCATGTCCTATAATATTAGTGTGACATTGTAGTTGACCTATAATATTAGTGAATCATGTCCTTCATGGCTTCATGCTCCTTCACAAATCTTTTTTTTTAAAAAAAAGCTTTCATAAATCATATATGATGGAGATAAAAAATTCATGTAGCCTTGTATTACTAGTACTAGAGGTGAAATGATCGGTTATATGGTGGCACCATATCTTTGAATTTGATCCTGCTAAGACGTCTATAAAATGTTCGAAAATCTGGATAGTAAAATAACAAGATCTGTTCTATTTGTAGATGAATTATAAGTCCTATTTTGAAAAGGTGCCCTACTTCATTTCATTTTTCTTAATTCTGATTCTCCTGCATTTTTCAACTTAATATAGTGCTTGACAGTAAACTACTAGTAGTGTTTAGAAGTGATACAACGATCTACAAAGTGCCAGGTGCGATCACATAATTGTATAGTCAGCAGATCATGGTCTTTACAACTGCCAGAAGGCAGATAAAAAAAAAACCATGCACATACATAGCCTTTTGAAAATCCTGTTTCAACATCTTTCATCAAATCAAGAGCTACATCAGTTGACTATCCATGTGACTGAATTGTATAGTGTTGTCAAGAGTGTTCATATCATCATCAATAGCTTTTGTGTAGTGCAAAATCCTGACTACACAGCATATTGATTACTCTTAAGGACAGAATTTCTGCAAAATGCTTGGAACTATTGTGTGTCGTGATCAATGAGCACATGGTTTGTCGTGTTCAGAAGCAGTTGCAATATTTGTTCAATTGGTGTGGTTTTTCTGCAGTGGACCACACCTATCTTTCAGTGAACAGTCCGCTAGTTGAAGTGTATATTGCTGTTCTAACATTTGATTACAATTACAGTGTTGAGAAAATGAGGCAAGGATTTGGTATGCAAGTCCCAAGAGTCATCCAGTGACAACCAACACTGTACAATCACAAGCTGTGGAGAAGATCGGGGTAAAATAAATGACATAGCTGCATCTTATAACAGGGAGATTTCAAGTTAGTGTAGATCTCCAGAATTCCTTTTCTACTTAAGCTTGTGAGGCTAGTTCTCATTCTTCTTCTTGCTTCTTGATTGTCCTGCCTCTTGATCTGAGGCCTTCTATATATTCAGTCATATGGAGGCATTCTTGTAATTTTCTATTGCATTTGTTCTACCTGGTAAAACGTTTCAAATGAGAAAAAAAATAGCCCATGGAAAATTTCTTTTTTCCCCTTGCATGTCCATGTCCTTGATACACCTTGCAAGAGTAATTTGAACAATTTAGACCTTGAGTATGAAATGCATCAAATGAGCTCACTTCAAAAGGAGAGGAAGGAATTGCCGGGTATGGTTTCAAATTAAACCTACTTCTAACTGTTTTCTTGCAAGAGTAACAGTGTCCTTAATATATGTGAAGTTAAGAAATTTGGATCGGACAATGGATCACTGCGCAGCCTTCTAAGACATTTTCCAAATTACAAATCTTGAATAAACAAGCCGGACGGTTTCCAGAGTTTTCTGGAGCCAGCAAGTTCCGCTTTTGATCCTAGTTCTGGGCTTCCAAAACCCTAGTCCTGTCTGTACATACAGTTACTGTTTTGCACTGTGAAACCCATTTACATTAGGAACATCGCTTTTAATCAATGCCAAGTAATGAGACTTTATCGAGAATTGTCCGAATGGCACAAATTCAATGAAATTGATCCTCGTCTGTGTTAGATGGAAATTGGCGATGCGTGAAAGCAAATCATTCCACTCCACCAACTTAGCTCCAATCAATGACCGTCTCCAAGTAAAATTAGGATGAGGAGACGTGAGGACTTCAAAGAATAGTTAAATATTTTCCCCGTGATACTTGCACAACCCAGGTATTGATCTTTTAAAGCACAATCTCCAAGCCGATATCCTCCTGAATCTCACCATGTTCCATTATTGATTTTGAAAGTACCAAAGTGAGGAAATCTCGTTTGACCGTCATCAAATTGGACCAAAAATACGAGTCTCCTGGTTTCCACTCGACTTGTACCAACAATTTAGACACAAGGTACTTATTTCTAATAAGTTGCTGCCAAGTACCATCCGTTGTTAAAAGCTTGAACAACCACTTACTCAAAAGTGCAATGTTCATAACATTTAAATCATGAATCCCAAGTCCCCCTTGATCTTTGGGCTGACATAGGATATTCCATCTAGCAAGGCGATATTTTCGTTTACCCGCATCCCCTTGCCAGAAGAAACGAGATCGAAGTAGTCAAGTTTAGAAAGAACACCTTTAGGGATCTTGAAAAATGACATCATGTACATTGAAGACTACTCAACACCGAATTAATAAGTGTTAGTCCGCCAACCGAAAGATGTTTCCTTCCAACTCATCGAGTCTTTTTTCAAATCGCTCTTCTACCTTCATCCAATCTGAAGTTTCGCAATTTTTAAAGTGAATAGGAATTCCTAGGTACTTGTTGGGAACTCCCTTGTTTGCAACCAAACAATGCAAATATTGATTGGATGAATCTTGAGCATCTCCCAAGCAAAATAACTCGCTTTTATGGAAATTTATTTTAAGACCCGATATTTGCTCGAACGCACAAAGCAATAACTTCATGTTGCAAGCTTTATCCAGATCATTTTCCATAAATAAGATGGTATCATCTACAGATTGTAAAATAGATAAACCACCATCAACCGGTGAGGAACAACTCCACCAATTAGCCCCATATCCTTAGCTCTTCTAATCGAGATGACCAAAATGTCGGCGACAATATTAAACAATAATGGCGATAACGGATCACCTTGCCGCAGCCTCTTTCTTGTTTGGAAAAACGACCCACATCATCGTTGACATTAACCGCCACACTTCCTCCGAAATGAATGACTTAATCCAAGAAATCCACTTGGATGAAAATCCTTTCATTCAGAAGTTTGAAAGAGAAAGGGCCATTTGACTTTATCATAAGCTTTCTCAAAATCAATTTTGAATATAACCCCGCTAAACTTTTTCCTATGCATCTCATGAATTGTTTCATGCAGTATAACGACCCCTTCTAAAATGTTCCGCCCCCTCGCAAAAAAGCAGTCTGAGTCGGACTAACTACCGTATCAGCCACCATCGTCAACCTGTTTGTAGCTACCTTGGTAAATATTTTGAAGCTTACATTGAGAAGGCATATGGGTCGATATTTCTGAATTACATTAGCGTCCTGAACTTTGGGAATAAGAACTATTATTCCGAAGTTCAGACTGTAAATAGGTAAATCTCCCGAATAAAGCTCCTGGAACATAAGCAAAATATCACCTTTAATAGTATCCCAAAATTTCTGATAGAATTCCGTAAGAAAACCATCTGGGCCACAAGCTTTATTATGTTCCATCTGGAAAACAGCGTCTCTAACTTCTTTCTCAGTAAACTGAGCAGTAAGAAGAGTGTTTTCCTCTTGGGAGACTTGTGAAATATCTTGATTATATTCCTCATCGAGCGCCAACATACTCTCCTCCGGTTCCCCAAATAGTTTTTGTAAACTGGGTTATATACTTTTTAAGATTAGCTCGACCTCAATCTTATCGTCCCCATGCTCCGTAAAATAAATTCTTTTCTTTCGTGTTTGCCATTAGCAACCATATGAAAGTATCTAGTGTTATTATCACCCAAGAGAACATCATTCACTTTTGCTCGTTGATATACTTTAATTTCTTCCTCTCTGAGAAGCCTTGCTAGGTGATCTCGAGCACGGGCAAGATTCTCTTGCTCCATTTCGCACAAATCCCTACTCTCAATGACAATGTCCAATTTCAATGATTCTTGTCCAAGTTCTCTCTTTGTCCTTATAAAGCCCTTTGTTATGGTGAGCCCAACCCCAGAAAACTACGCAAAGCCCCCATTTTGCGGTTCCATCGCTGGACGTAATTATTCCTCTACCGGCTTATTCCAAATTTCCACCACCGATCATGGAAATCGTCTCTGTTAAACCAACTAAGCTCAAATCTGAATGGCTTAGTTACCCCAAAAAAGTTGAAACTCCCAGGTTCAACAAAGAGTGGGGTATGATCCAAATGCTTCATCGAGCTCGAATGTAAACAAGTGGGAATTTAAACTCCCACTCTCAGAGTCATTAGAACCCTATCTAACTTCTCATAAGTTGGATTGGGTAAGGAATTTGCCCGTAAACCGACGCCCAGAAGATCGATCTCTAAGATCAAAGTCATCAATCATCGCATTGAATAAGAAAGGCCAACGATAATTGAATCGATTGTTATTCTTTTCTCGCACTACTATCAGAAAATATTAAAGTCTCCCCAATAAGTGCTCAGAGATTATTTTGTTGACAAGTTCTCACCGATTCACCAAAAATGCTGTTTTAAAGTCATCCGGTGGACCATAAATGACCATTAAAATCCACTTAAATTGGTCTACCTTATTACGAAGATGGAACTTGATGAAAAATTCCTTCCTTAATCAAGTAATATGTCAAAACTCATGAATTAATCCCCAATAGGATACCGCCAGATCTACCTTTAGGCAGAAGACAATGCCAAATCGAAATCTGCGCCTTAAAGTCGTATGATTCGATTTGGACATATCTTGCCTTCCGCTTTCCAATACAAATGATAAACTCCAAATTATTCTCTCGAACGACCTCCGAAATATACCTAAATTTAGCCAAGTCTCAAAAGACCTCTGCTATTCCGAAAAAGACCTTTCATAGAGATCTATTCTTGTTTTTTGATTTCCGAGTCCTACGAGACTTGCGAGAGGAAGCCATTAGATCACAAATTCTCATATCTAGATCCTCCATCTCTAGGTCTACTTCCGAAACATCCTTAGTCAAATGCGCGAGTAAGTCGCCCTCATTATTAGCAACTTCATCATCGCTTAACTCAAATGGATTACCCACCTGGTTTCTAAAGAATTTCTAGTACCAATTGTTTCTTGTCTGGTTGGGTCAATTTTAGCCTATCGACCTCCATCCGCTTTTAGCGCTTTAATAGATAAATTAGCACCATTACTACCCTTTTTCAATTTGAAGCCAATATTAACCAAATTCGCTTCACATTTGTCATCTGACATATCAACAAATGAAAAAGAGTTTGCATCAGCAGACATACCAGTCTCATGTGGAATAGGAGGCGAAGACGAAAATGGTTGCTCAATATATGCATTGACTCAACAGAAAAACTCTGCAATCGTGTACATTGGAAATTTAACTAGCTCACTCGTCAGAGAATTACTAGTGTTCCAACAAAATCCAACTAATGAATCAACTTGGTGATATGTTCCTGGTGGCCTTAAATCCTTAATTGAGCAGGTTAAAAGAGCATAAGAAGCACTTGAAGATTTGAGCATCGAAGAGTTCTTTTACATTGGAAATTTTCTTTCAGAGAATTTTTTCTCTGAAGGATAGGATCCTACTGATGTCATGAAGAGGCTCGACTGTGTCATCTCCACAATGCCGGTATATTCTGTTGGAAGCAGATCCGGTGCAATTTTTTAGAGACTACAACTTAAGCAGTTTCTAAAGGATGGTCTGATCAAGTTTGGATAATCTAGATCGGCTAAAATACTGATCCTTTACTGTTCAAAAGTATTGTTTATGGTACTCTAGCAACACTGTCCATCCCATTTTGACAGATCGGACTATTTAGCATCAAAGCATTCAAATACTTCCTAGACATCACCAAGGAAAAAAAATAATTATTACAATAATCAACATGTGAATCGCAATTGAGTTCGGGGGAATTGTAAATTTCATTTTGCACCACTCTTTATTACCAAAGTTTAACTTTGCATCACCCTTATCAAATCTTTTCACTTTGCACCGCCTCTTCTTACCAAGTCCTGCACTTTGCACCAAGGTTAGGATTTGTCCGCCTTCTTTGGTGCTTGCCGACGGTGAACGACAATGTGGCAGGCATCAACGAGGCGCGGGATGGAAAGAGGGGAGGTAGATGCAGCTAGGAAATTGGCCAAGAGTAGAGAAGGGAAAGAGGTGCATGAACATCAGCATATCAAGAGGAGCACAATGGTCAAGATGGTGAAGGCAGAGGCTCACCACAGCAAGACGGCGACGGTGGACCGAGGTGGCTAGGTGAGGACGATGGTGACGGTAACGATACTGCTTCAATCCCTAAATTTGATTGAGGGGGAAAAGGACGGTAGGTAGCAGAGAAGCTCGGGAAGAACGAGATTGGGACTAGATCACCGTTAGAGGCGGATCTAATATTGGGATATGGGTGTACGGATGTATACCCAAAATTTGGGATTGTAGGAATTCACTAGGCTCTTGCTTATTCCCACAGCAGAAACCCCCTTATGTGGCTCATATTTCGGATCCTGCAGTGGTTGGTTATTCAAGTCAACACAACTCGTGAATCCATTGTTTCACTGCTAGATGCATAGTTTGCTCATCGATTGGCTGTTTCTACTGCTGCTCATGGATTTGTTCAGTGATCTATGCCTCTGTTCTGCCATTACATCAGTACATTAGTTAGGTATGGCTTTGTGATAATAAAATTCAATGTGCGAGTTATTTGTAGCATGCCATGGTTTGTGCAATGTATGCTTGCATCTATTCTGAAAATCCTCGATCCGCCGCTGATCACTGTGCGCAGCGTTTGACTTGGCGAGGCTCCGGCAACACTCTCGCTGGAGCTGGGGAAGACGAAGGTGGTGTGGCCGAATTGGCACTCCAGATGGGGTGGTGATTGGTGAGGATGAGATATGCAAGAGGTGGCTCGGGTCTACCCGCAGCCGTCGCCTCCACCTTCATCCTTCAGTCTAGCAAACTCCTGCCGCTGCTGGCTTACTGTTGCGACCAAATCTGTTGCCCCACCAGCAGCCTACCTCGATTCTGGCCATCACCTTAACTCCGGCCGCTGCCGCCTCCACCACCTCAACTCCGACCGTCACCAGCTTGCAGGCCTGGATCAGCTAAATCCTATTACCTGGCCAGACATTTCCTTAAATTTGGTGTAAGTTCGGCTCTTGGGCTGACTAAGTTTGTTCGTTGTTTGGCTAAGCTAATTGAGCTAAACCCAAAGTGGACTAATGTAGCCACACAAATTCCACTATGAACTATTTGGAAATACAAGCCCTGCAAAAACCTAATCCCCGGGAGTTCAAAACTTCTTACGGAGTCAAAGTATCAAACCATGATTTCGAACTAGGAACAAATGTACAACGTTGTGGCCGTACAGAATCCAAACAGTTGGTTTTGAACATTTGGCCTAGCCTGACACTCAAAAACAACTTCAATGTTAGGACTTATGCCAAGAAATGGGAATCTCTTGCAAGAAACATCAAGAGGGAAGACGGAAATTCGTTTGGTTTCGAGTCTCTCGTCAGAGGAGACAGTACTAGCAGATGGAAGCAGAGACGCAGACTGAAAGCTTGGAGTGCAACCAAAGGGCGACAGAGAGAGCAGAACGCGGCGCGGCGCACACGTGAGCGAGCGAGTGAAACGCACTCCACCGCCCTTCCTTGTCTTGCTGCATGCACGGATCTCGGTACAGGAAAAAAAAAACCTAAGGACTCAGGACCATGTTACATAGCCCTGCAGTGTCTCCCTGGCCATTGCTGAATTTCCCTCGCCTGAAAGCTCAAACTGGTCACGTCGAATCTCTCTCTCATTGTTCTTTCTGAAGATAGTCCGATCTCTGAATTTGATTCGTTAATAAAATTCCCCCCAACGTCGATGCTCCGAGCACCTGTGGATACGTTGGCCCATGCTTTGTCCATGGAACCAGGAGTTTCTTTTGGGAGTAAGGATGATATATTCGATAGCACATCCGATTTAATGAAATATAAGTGACCGCCTGACCAGCTGACCCATCGGTGATAACTAAGCTCTGATTATTAGCCAGCTAGAGATCCAAGATTGCCAAACAGATGTGCTATCAATGGTTGTCACGGCAAGTGCAAATACAGGTAGTAAATATTCCGTCCGTCAAAGTTTATAAGCTAAATTTCTTCTGATATATAGACAAAAAGATATTAAAAATAGTTAGATTGTTCTTAATTACTTTCTTCGGTCATAAATAGTTATCATTTTGGATATCGACACGGTCCCCACAACTCAACTTTGACCACTAATTTAAACTGCAATGTATTTAAAAAATCCAATAATATTATAAAAGTACATTTCAAGACGAAACTACACATATGATTTTCATGCATCCAATCCAAATATTTACAAAGATATCGATAGCTAAAGTTTCAAAATTTTGACTGCACATATATCAAACTGGCGAGTTTTTTTTTTTTTGAACTGGAGATAGTATTATCACTAAGTGCTTCAATACATTCATGTACAGAATATAAAGTAAAAACGGATATTTATTAGAGGTATAAAGAGGACATCACACTAATTTTGTATTGGAATATGAAATACGTTTTATATTTATGTACAAGACCATTAAAAAAATACATGTTATAAACTTGGACGGAAAAAGTGGTATGGTGCATTGTACTACATTATACTATTAGACCCCAACAGTGACTACTACCTGGAAAAAGTACATATAACACATAAACTTTGCTTAAAAGTCTGTCCGGCACCTTAAACTATAAAATTGGACATTTAACCTCCTGAACTTTGTAATTTTGTTCAAATAAAACCCTGATCCGGTTTCACATAGTAGTATTGCTCGTATAGCGTGATGAGCGGACGATTTTTACCGCATAAGATGACATGTGAAACAAGTTTCAGTAAATGACAAATAGAGCCCACAAGGGCTTCTCTTCCAAATCGAAATAGAAATGGAGGGAGCTACAGGGGCCGACAGCTATGGAAGCATAGTTAGGAGCTCGGCGGGGGAGAAGCACCTGTGGGGCCTACCTACTATTGACCTAATTAGCCCAATGTATCATCCTATATGGCAAAGATGTCCACTAATTACGTCAGACGGGTAATACTACTCTATAAAATCTAGTTATAGAGCAGGATGTTATTTAGACCGGATTATAAATTTTAGAACGTTAAATGTCTGATTTTCTAGTTGGAGATATTTGATTGACTTCCAACCAAAGATCGACCTTTTGCATACTCATTTAATAACCGCTTACCTGCCCCATGGTACGAAGGATAATAAGGGCAATCCCAATGGGATGACTAGGATAGTTTCCATAGCATTAATTAGGTTGCCATGTAAGCAAAATAGTGATGTGGAGGTAGAGTTAATGATGAAAGAGAAGGAAACCATTTCTCATGCAGGAAACCATTTCTATACAAGTACCAAGAAAGGGAAAAAGGAGATTGGGTGAGAAAATAAGAGAAAAGAGGAGATTGGATGAGAGTTTATTTTGAAGAAACTATCCATTGATAGTTTCTATATGTAGTATCTAGATGATATAAAAGTTAGGGCAGTCTCAACCCATGGTTTCCATGAGCAGTGTCTAAAGGAGAGAGAGAACAATAAACCAATGCATAGTTTTCCAACTCATGGTTTCTATGAGCAGTGTCTAGAGGAGAGAGAGAACAATACTAGAGAAGAGAGAGAGCAATAAACCAATGCATGCACCACAAACACACCTTGGTCAGCGCGCAGAAATGTCCAACCCCGATTTTGCTCGTTTCTTGCGTCTTGGTACCCGCGCCGACCCAGTTTCTTGCATGAGACACGGTTTCTTGGTTTTTCCTTCTCTCATTTCCTTAATTTCTATGCCACATCAGATTTTTGCTTAGTTGGCAGCGTAATTAATTCTATAGACACCAGCTGATGTGGAGGGTTGAGACTGCCCTTATAGAAACTATATGCATTGGGACTGCCCTAACACCATCAATGGCTTTTCTATTTTGAACTACTGCAGCAGTGTACTACGAGTGATCTACTTGCATCGATAGATCCAATTATGAGGCCGGGAATGACGGACGGATCTCGCTAATTAATAGCCCGGGTCCCTGCTTAATTACTGTATCTCGAAACTGTCGGCGGAGCTTCGCTGCTCGCTCCTTCCTCTACAGTGTTATTATAAGATTTTGCGCTGAGATCAAAACACACGCAAATATGTTCTTGAAAATAATGAATAACAGAGATATAAAAAAGGTGAAAACTTGTCTTAAAATTTTAAAAATATATGAGAGGTGTTTTCATGCCTTTTTGTCGGGGATTGGATATACTGTACTAATACGACCATCGAAACCCGGCGCCAACCGACCACGCTCTTGCCCGGATGGCGCACGGGAGACCGACCTTCGCGTAGCTCGGCTCACGGGCTACCCCTTCCCCGAGCAAGCCAAGCTCGGGGGCTCGCGACAAGGCGACGTGGCATTAAATGCGCAGCGGCTCGAGGGATCGTCCGCCCGGGATCTGCGCTGCCATGGTCCGCGCCGCCTTGGTCTGCGCTTGCTGTTCCCACGTCGCGTGGTACCCGGCGGGTGGCGCTGCCGCCAGATCTGCAAGACGTCCTCTCTGAGAGCGCCCTCTGTAATAAATAACCTGCTGTCAGAATCCCTATAAATACCCCCTCGCACGATGTATTGAGGGCTGGCTTTTCAAGACCCGCATACTCGGACACAGAGCTTGTTCATTGGAGTCCTTAGGCTAGTTCGAGGCTCCTCCGAGCAAGCACATTGTAACTGCTCCTTACCCATTAGTGAATCCATTGGACGTAGGGCTGTTATCTCCTCCGTGAGAGGCCCGAACTGCACAAAACGACTTCGTGTGCTTCTTGATTGTCTTATCCACCCGATCCGTAGCTCGGTGCACCCTTAGACGTATACAGCCCTTATGAAAGGGGCCTTAGGTTGATCCTCATTCAACAAGTAAGTTCGGCGAGGACCCCGTCCTAATCGTCGACACTTTTATTTTGACAGTTGCATGAATATTAAAGCATGAATGAATGTTAGGTGGTGATTATTTACCTATTCGTTTGCTTTAAAATTTGTGCAACTTGTATTAAGAGGAAAAGTATTGAAGCACACTACTTAAAATATATATATTTGAAAATAAAATTGAAAACCACAATGATATGTATTTATAAGTGGAAAGAGTACTCTTACTTACTACTCTCTCTGTCCAAGTTTATGAGGTTTATTTTTTAATGGTTTTAGATATAAATATAGAATGTATTTCATATTTAGTGGTTCCTAAAACCCAAACGAATTAAAAAGCGAATCTGAAAAGACAGACAATAGCAACAAGCAAAGGATCTAACGATTAAAGTGGCCAGGAACTAAAGCAATATTAGGGCCTGTTTGGTAGAGCTCCAGATTTCAGCTTCACTTAAAATCTAAAATTTGTAGGCTAAAATAAAGTGAATTAAGTTTATATTTTTGGTTTAAAATGTAAACAAGATGATATATCTAAACACTCTTAATATACTCACAGCTTCACGAATCTGGTGAAACTATAATTTTCAGTTTCACCAAATTCATGAATCTAGAGAAGCTGAATCTATACCAAACACACCCTTAATGTGACTAAAATACCTTTTTTCTCCCTTTGACATCATTCTACGCTCCTAAACATGATAGAACTTTTTCTTAGCGATGCACAAGATGAGATTTAAACCCTAGTCGATAACTATGAAATGGCTACACGTGACTCGTGTCACCAATCAGCCTTGACCTATATATGACCTATCCATGGCTGATATAGCTCAAGGATGAAACTTTCGGTTAGAAGAAGTGTATAACACAAATTGAGGTACATGTTGCCTCGATACATACATGTAGGGTGGGCAATTTTAAACCGAAACCGAAAAACCGAACCGAACCGAACCGAAATAACCGATTTTTTCGGTTTTTTGGTTTTCGGTTTTATGGTTCGATTTTTTTACGCCATCGTTAGGTTTTTCGGTTTATGGTTCGGTTTTGTGTTTTGGTAACCGAATAAACCGAACCACCGATTTATGAGCGGCAATGAAGTGGAAAAATCCTCCCACCAAATCCCGAGACCCTCACTCGATTCATTCCCCATTTCATTCGCCCAAAGCCCAACCCTAGCCGAATCGGCTGAGTCTTTGTCAAGACCGTCGGCTATATGGGCTCGCCGGGCGTGATTGGCCGGCGTCTCTTCGTCGGCTCGTCCAACCCCGCATGCCGTAGCTCGCTCCGCCCGCCCTGAGTGGTTCTCTTCTTCTCCGCGCCTCGCGTCTCTTCTTCTCCATCGATTCGCTGCTTCTCAAGAGTGAACTATTCTTGCTATTAGCTTCTTGCTTGTTTCGCTTTCTGTTTCCAGTTTGCTCCCTGTGGATGGTGGTGCATCAACGGAAAAGATTGCTTCTTTTTCGAGTTGATTCTTATTTGATTTGGTTTATGAATTTCTCAAGTAGTAGTGACTAGTGAGTGTTCTTCGAAATCGGGTTTGATTTCTCGGGAGTCAAGTGAGTTGATATTTCTGGATGTGTTTACCCATGTATTTTACTAGAGAAATTTAGGACTTTTTTCCTTTCATAGGTACTGATTTGGACTGCTGTTTTCCTCAAATTAGATGCTGAGTTCATGAAATAACTGAAAGGCTTCGATTTCTTTCTACATGCAGGTACTGTGATAAGTCCAGTGTTTAAGAAAGGCAGTAATCTGAAGTTTGTTGTCCCAGGTAGATAGAGATGCCTTGAATTTACTTCAGCTTTTTTCCCCCTTGAGAATCCGATTTACTTCAGTTGTAATAGCTTATTCGCCTTGCAGAAGTAATTCTTTACTTCTCTTGTAACTTCCTGGCTGAATTTGTCCAGTATGTTTTGACAAGATTGCAATCCAATTATTTGTCATTTATCATCCAATTCAAGAACTGATGATTCGTTAGATTAATGGTATGCACTCTGATTGGAATCCAAATAGGGCAATGTTTGAGCAATGCTGTACTGAAGATGCTATTTCGCATTTTTTAAGCCAGAGACTAAAAACCAGAGACTAAAAGCCAGAGACTGAAGATGCCTGCAACGATAGAGCTCCTTCAGGGTCATGTCTGAGATTGGGGGTTTTCGGTTAACCGAAAAACCGAATTAACCGAACCGATTTTGTTCGGTTAATTCGGTTCGGTTTTTAATAAATTTCGGTTCGGTTAACACAATTCAAAAACCGAAATTTTGAAAAACCGAAAAAACCGAACCGAAAAAACCGAATTAACCGAATGCCCAGGCCTACATACATGTAGCTTGGTTTTTCAATTTGCAGTCGACGGTTAAGGCCCCGATCTTCCCAATTTTTTTAGTGAAAATCGAGCTGTACTGTTTGATATGAAATTCATCTGCGTTCCAAACTATCTACTCCATAGGTTTGAGTAGCGGTGGAGAGTAGAGCGAATCGCCGCGCCAACTCATTTTTTCGTTGTTTCCTTTTCTTTATTGGAATGATTTGTGTTATATGTCCGATTTTTTCAAACGCTTGCAAATTTTTTTTCTACATATGTAATATTTTTTTTACACGTGCAATATTTTTCTTCGATAACAGTAGAAATATCGGCGCAAAAATATGTTACACACATTAAAAAAATACTGTAGACATAAAAAATATTATAAATAATGTTCGATAAAATAAACAGTGATCAAGCGTCCGATTGTTAGTACCGGCCATTCTTTATTTCAAGGTCGACTCGATGGCTCATCACGTCACATGCATCGCCTCCTGGGGCGGCAGGATTACAATAGTTCGCATCGCACGTGGGTAGCGGGTGAAAAGGCGCAGCCGTCACGTGCATGTGGGCCCTGCCGCCTCACAGAACTTGGCAATTTATTTTTGGAAGTTTATATGCCAATTTTCAATATGTTTTTTTTTTCTATAACCCGCGTATTCTACTTCCGATGTTAGTCTACAGTCCATTCTTAATAAAGTGCAACTTCATTGATTTGAAAATATACGCATCGTAGCATCATAGCATAAACTGACAAGTAAAATATAGTTTTTCAAATACATTTAAGATATAATGAAATCGGAGACATTGACCCAAATCAACTGTCTAGATGCGCTTCAGTCTTCGTCGTACCTCCAAGGATTCAGTTGTTGTACTGAGGTTTCCACTGCCTTCCTTCTCTTGCTTGAAGCCATAATATCCTCCGTTTTTATTTTCATGAAGCACTTTATCTAAGTTTGTTGCGTCGTTCTAACAAAGAGAATATATATCATGGATGAGTACAAATGTTACTCAATGAGTTCAACATTAACAAACCAACAGCACATGCTCGATCTAACCTATCCAATTATATCAAACCTATATTAGCGAAGGACCTACGTCCTTAAGAATGAGCTAGATAGTTTTCTAAAACATTTGTTGCTAAAGATAGTCAAGTTTTATTTATGAAATTTCTACCGTTCATAAGACACCATAGGCAAAACCTTGCAGTTCCATTTCCTGTCGCGACGTAGTTAATTTCTACCTGAAACTAGGGACCGATAGTCGTCACATTTGTATTTTGCAAAAAAAACTCTGCAGATGTTGCACTGCTATACCCATACACGCCTCTAGTTTTTTATGCCAGGACATACACACTTATTTTAGTGTGTGGCCAAGACTAGAAGCTCACAATCCAATATTCCATTAGAGTATGTATCTGGCAAAAGGCTACAGTTTCACTATCTAACTTCCAAAGAAACAACATAGCATCCTTAAATGTAACTTCCGAAGAAGCGCCCGAGGGTCCTTAATCTCCCACCCACAGATACATCCTCCAAAACAATTACTTGGCAAAGCCTAGATAACCAAGTATGTTGTTAATTAGCATGGGAGTTTACAACGCTTGAATGCCTTAGAGCATCTCCAACAGTGCCTAAAATCCATTCCTAAAACCTGATTTTGGGCTTGATTGCAAAAAAAAGTACTCCAACAGTTCCTCTTTCTAGCTCCTCAAATTTTGGCACGCCCAAAAACAGCACCCCAACTCCTCATTTTTGTGCGCTCTGTCCACGCTCCCAATCAACATTATTTCGCGCCCAGGATGGCCCACCGGACCAATTCAAAGGTGTTTTTGGGAGAAAATATAGGAACTGTTGGAGAACAAGGTATTTTGTAGACTCAAATTTTTTTGGGAAGATCTCAATCTAAGAATATTGGGAGTCTAAATATTAGGAACTGTTGGAGATGCTCTTATTTCGGTTCAATCCTTTTATGGTAGCTCATCTGTAGTAGAATCACAACACCTCCATGTACACATACTAGCCATAGTAGTGATCATCATATAACCAAATCTAGATTCCATACTGATTCATGGCTTATAAAGTAAATTTGACATGCAGGTGATAGCATACACAAGAGTGCAAGTAATTGATACTCACTACTACAGATCAGACCTTACATACCGCCCTATCAGTCCCGGTTGAATTTGAACCCGTACTGATGAGGGCTTCAGACGTTCAAGATGTCATGGGCTTTAAGACGTTAGAACGATGCCCTCACATCAATACCGAGTTAGTGTTACAAGATTAAAGGCGGTATATTAGTATGAACCGGACATAGTCGGTTCGGTATAGATACTTTAAAATGAATGCATATCATAGTCTATGCAATACGCGTGAGTGGGTGGGTTGGGAGTGTCCTGTGGTAGCATGCAGGAGGTTCCAAGTTCGAGTCTTGAGTTCGTCATAATTTTTAGATATTTTCTACATCACAAGAGGGTTTTAGTCCCGGTTAGGACTAAAGGTCACAGACCTTTAGTCCCGGATGGGCTGTCCCGGTTTGGCAACCGGGACTAAAGCCCTCTTGTGTAGTAGTGGTACTGGAATTAAATAGCAGTATATATGATCAAGGATGTTGAACTTGCCTGAGAACCCAGGAGGTCTGGAGAAACCAGAACATTTGGAGACCAAGGGTTCAAGCTTGATCAGCAGATCCTCAAGTTACTCCGATTCTAAAGAAAAGAAAAATACATTAAGAGTCCAATAAGGACTAACACCAAATGAACCCTAATGCATATGCAAGGGCTACGATGATACTTGACTAAGGCACAAGTACCAACTCTCGTTCTAAAATTTCACCAATATTTTGAAATAGATAAGAAATGAGAAAACTAGAAAGGTTCGTTTAGCTTCTCCCAAGAAAACTTCAATTAGGAAAGGATGTAAGGGTTTCAGATTTAAATAAAATACTTTTTAGTGCTAGTTTCAGACGAGAAAGACTTAATTTTACTTATTTATTTAACGGAGAAATTAAGTGTGATGGGAAAGGAAATACCTTTATCTTTTTTTAACAGGAAGACCTTAGTTGCCGAATTTAGGAAAATGATAAATAGTTTAAAAGTATATAGAACATTATTTTGAATTTATTACAGAGGAAAACAACTGCTTATTTTATACGGATTATGGAAAAGAATTGAACAGGAAAGGCTATTATTTGTGACATGAAAAGGTGCATATTACGCTAAATCCTTGACAGGAAATGGAGAACACGAGTACTAGGGATTAACTTTTCGTTTAATGAAAAAATTCGGTAACCTTCGAAATCCGAAATTTCGCCCGAAATTTCAGAATTTCGGCTGGAGTACATTCAAAATTCAAAAATCAAAATTCAAATCCGGTTTGATTTCACGAAATTTCGAAATTTCACGAAAGTACCAAATTTCGCGAAATTACCTGAAATTTCGGTCAAAATGAACTGACTGAAAATTGGTTCAAACGATGTTGAAAAATTTTGAATTTTTTTTGTAGGTTCCTGACATATTAGAGATATTCTCATAAAATTTTCAGGTGATTATCAGTTATGTGTATTTTAAAAAAATTAAACATTGGTACTGTCCCGATGAAATGTTGATCGGCAAGTTTGAACCGGATGAAAAATAGTACAAAGGACGTTAGAACATTTTGAAATTTTTTTATGGAGATTACTAACATATTTATGATATTTATGTAAAAATTTCATATGATGATCAAATGTGAGGAATTTATAAAAATTCAAATATTGGTACTGTGTTGGTAAAGCGTTGAGCGGCAAGTTTTATCTGAATGAAAATTAGAACAAACGAGCTTGTAAAATTTTGAAAATTTTTCTGGATGGTCCTGACACATCCATAATATTCTCATAAAATTTTAATATGATGATCAAGTGTCATGAATTTTAAAAAATACGAACAGTGCTACTATCCTGTTAAAAGACAGATGATCAATACATAGATTTAATTTAGCAATAAAAAAGGTTTAAATTTTTTAAAAATTTTACATAAGGGTGAGAAGGAAATGGTTAATATCTAATAAAAATTTTGAATCATGATCATGCTCCAGAAAATTTATAAAATTTGTAGAAGGCACAGTGCCATTTATGTTCTTTCTCTGTTTGATTTTCGAAATATAATACAACAAATTAAGTTCAGTGCTTACCTCATTGATAGATTTTATTGAGCAAACAAAGAAAGTTGAATTTTTTTTAAAATTTTATATTATATTCCCGAGCAATAAATTAATCAACAGTAAAAATATCAGAAATTAATAAATTAATTTAAGATATCTAAAAATTCAAAAATAGAGAGAATTGAAAACTAGTACTTTGAATGTCAGAATTTTTATAAATTTCTGGAGAAATATTTTGAGTTGAAAATTTTACATAAGAATACTTAGTTCAAATAAATTTGAAAAACAAAATTTCAAAAGTTATAAAAATATTTGAATTGCCTGATAAATCCAAAACAGAAAACAGAAATATATATACAGTATATTGTCAGAATTATTGTAAATTCTGTGAGTAATATTTGCCTCTGAAATTTACACAGTACGAAGATAACTCCCTATCCATCACGCATTAAATTTATCAATAAATTTAAGACATGATTACTAATTTATTCAATGAATCCATCATAGCTCTGTTCGCTGAATTGATTTTTGAAATATAATACAACAAATTAAGTTCAGTGCTTACCTCATTTATAGATTTTTTTGAGCAAACAAAGAAAGTTGAAATTTTTTGAAAATTTTATATTATCTTCCTGAGAAATAAATTAATCAAAATTAAAAATATCAGAAATTAATAAATTAATTTATGATATTTAAAAATTCAAAAACAGAGAGAATTGAAAACTAGTACTTTGAATGTCAGAATTTTTATAAATTCCTGGAGAAATATTTTGAGCTGAAACTTTTACATAAGAATCCTTAGCTCAAATAAATTTGAAAAACAAAATTTCAAAAAGTTATAAAAATACTTTTATTGCTTGATAAATCCAAAACAGAAAACAGAAATATGTATACAGTATATTGTCAGAATTATTGTAATTCTGTGAGTAATATTTGCCTTTGAAATTTATACAGTATGAAGATAACTCCCTATCCATCACACATTAAATTTATTAATAAATTTAAGACATGATTACTAACTGATTCAATGAATTCATCATATCTCTGTTCGCTGAATTGATTTTTGAAATATAATACCACAAATTAAGTTTAGTGCTTACTGGCTGCATTGATATATTTTATTTAGCAAACTAAGAAAGTTGAAAGTTTTTGAAAATTTTATATAATGGTACTGAGGAAGTTCTTAATCTGTCATAAAAATTTTAGATGATGATCACACTCAAGAAAATTTAGAAAAATCTAACAACTTTACTGTCCCAATTATGTCCTTCTGTTTTTGATTTTTTAAAGATAACAAATGATGTTAAATTATTTTTAAATTTTTTTTATATGATCCTAAACTACTAAGTATAGTGCCATAAATGTTTTAGATCATTATCAAGCTTTCAAAAAAAATTTAAAAATCTGACAGTGTTTCTGTCTAAATTTTAAAAAATCTCAAAAAATTAGTTTTTCATTAAATTTTCATGAAAGATCACTTTCTAGTAGGTTATTGGACCAAATCTGGTGCTCAAAATTCAAAATCCGAACTCCAAACCCGAAATTTCTGAAATTACCCGAAATTTCTGAAATAGCAATTTCAATTTTTTTTTGAATTTTTGAATTTGCCCGGCTTCTACAATCTCATGGGGGTCCGAAATCCGAAATTTCGGCAAAATTCGTCAAAAATTTGAACCTTGACGAGTACACAGTGCTTGTCAATTCTGTATGACCGATCTACGCATAACGTACTCAGTGATCCAAGGGGATTCTTGAAGGTCAAACTCAAACCATCGGTGCTATTTACACATTTTTTTAATAGTGACGAAATATCAGATAAATACAGGATTATCAATCATCAATCGTACGATTCTCCTCCTAACTAATTAAGAAAAAAATAAACAAAAACATGAGTACCTCGACGAGGCCGTAAGCCGTATAGTAGCGCATAACCGAGTACTTCCCGGTCTAAATTTATATGGTATATTTTCTATTAAAATGTATACCAAGAAGATATTAAATATGACTAAAATATTTCTAATTATTATTTCTAAGCATTATATTTAATGCATGCATATAGAGTAAAGCTAGATATTTACTTGGGGCGCAGAGAGAAAACTACACTAATTTTATATTGGAATGTGAAATACGATTTATATTTGTGAATAAGACCAAAAATATGCCCTACTCTGGTCACAAATAGTTATCATTTTAAACATCGATATAATCTCTAAAGTATAGCTTTGACCATTAATTTCTATTATAATATATTTATGAAAGCCAATAAAATTATAATATTACGAAAATACTTTTCGAAACAAATCTATTTTCATGTATCTAGTTTGAATATTTTAAGAAAATATTGATAGTCAAAGTTTTAAAAATTTAACTATATATATGTTTAAAAGGACAAATATTTGTGGTCAAAGGGAGTATATTTTTTAACTGAGGGAGTAAAAAATGTTCGTGAGAGATAAGTAGAGCGTTACTAGGACAGTAGGGCGTAAGGGCATGTACAACA
The DNA here is from genome assembly GCA_036346375.1 of Guadua angustifolia. Taxonomy (NCBI): domain Eukaryota; kingdom Viridiplantae; phylum Streptophyta; class Magnoliopsida; order Poales; family Poaceae; genus Guadua; species Guadua angustifolia. The sequence goes on from CM070519.1 coordinate 40,721,022, forward strand.
GTCTAGACAGCTGCTGTTTATAAGTGTATGCCCTGTCGCATAAAGACAACAAAGCAGACAACTTCTACAATGGCTTGTCTGTCAGACAGTCTATAAACTAATTAATTTATGCATGGGCCCATAAATTACCGTGATCAAGCATGAGTATATAGACGTCTTCTTTTCTACAACGGACGACGGAGCCGTCGTTTTGCATCGGACCATGGGCCACTACCGTCATCTCGCGAAGAGATGGCAAGCGCCTCTCTCTTCATTAATTCTGTGCCACATAGGATAATAAAGATTACGTGACAACTTGCAGATGATTCATTAATTACTGTTGTACATGCCACTGCTTCCTCTGCGTTAGTACATGTGATGTGAGTAATTAATTAATCCACCCACTTTTAATGCGAGCAGAATTAACATATGACAGTGTGCAGCAGTTACCGAGGACACTGCTTTCAAAAAAAAAAAGTTACCGAGGACAAATTTGAAATTTCGCTCGGGCTCCACGTGCGCCACGAGCATCTCTCCCTTGTCATCTACTACGTCATCCTTTGTTTATCTGTTATTTCCACTTGCCTCCGCGTAGTTTTTTTTGTTCCACTCAGAAGCGGATAAAGCAAAACCTACTTCGCAAATTGCACGCAAGACAAAAGGGGCCATTTGAGGTGAAAGAATCTTATAGGGACGAAAACGTCTATTTTACTGATTGTGTTGTTTCCCATGCAAATCTTGTGTTCCGAACGGGGCAGAAGATACATGGTTGGTTTAACAAAACCAGTGTATGCGCGCTTCTCGTCGGTGATGGAATTACAAAAATTTTGATGACGGTGTACACTCACACGTACGACTTTATATTTTTGTATAATAATTTTGTAATGTTATAAATCTAACATATAAATTTGAAATTTGCTAAAAGTACTATACAAATAGTTCTAAAGTTTTAAAAATCTCAAAACACTAAAATCACAATCAATTTAATCAATAAATTTAGACAATTGAAGAGATAATCTCACAGCGTTTCTCAAATTGTTTAGGATGCGGGGCACCCCTAGATCTGCCCCGCTTCTTATGCGTTGAAATTGAAAAACATGACGTAACATATGCTTGTGTTTTTTTTGTTACTCTTGAGATGATGCAACGTTTGGTTGCTAGGCCGGATGGATAAGAACGTAAGAGCTTGTAAACTCTCCCAAGCTAGTCAGTTCCTGAAGGACCACTGGACCCCCGGTTGATCCTTGTTGCATTAATTCCGAAAGAGTTGGCGTTCATCGATCGATCGAATAGCATTTCTCCTGGAGATGATCGATCACATGAAACCTCACGACGTGCTATCCGACGATGAACTCACGATGAGGAGCTGGTTCCAATCTTGCCGGCGCAGCATTGCTTCGAGTCCAAGATCCCGTTAAAACCGCCTGGGGCTAAAGAGAAACTCGGAAAGGCCACTTTTGTGTTGGAACTATTTGATCGTGTGTGAATTATATTTGCGAAATATATATGTACGTGATGATTAATTTGACAATAATATTTATGACAGAGTATAATATTTATCTATGGACAATCAAGGTACTGTGAGAGTTTGTTTTATTTGTGATAGGAGATACAGCACAGGCAATAGGAAGTGCAACACAGGGAGGTGAGATGCACGCTGCAGCGCAGACGGACGTACATTGCAGGACGCGTAAAGGTCTATGCAGACAGACGACATAGTGTAGCGACCAGCGAGCCATGTAGGCGAGCGAACCATACGAGAGCGGTAGGTGGCCGTACGCGTAGTGCAAGCGAGTAAGTCATACATAGCGGTAGGTGGGCCATATGTATGCATATACGAGTTTTGGATTTTGTATGTGTATATATTGGATCTTATGTAATTGGGTCATATGGATATACCTATATAAAGATTAGGATTAGCTTGAGGTATAAAAGGGAGGGGGGGGGGCCTCCCTTGTAAGCCGCACAAGAAAAGAAAAACAGTGGGCGTGTTACAATGCTATGCTGGGCACTACAGGACTGCTACAGTCGGTGCTGCAAGAGCGAGTATAGTCGTCGCTACAGGAGGCTAGCTACGTGTGTGATCTGAAGAAGCTTTTGCAACGTGAGGTGCTGTAGACGCGAGACACTGTAGCATGCAAAGTACAGAGCAAAGCGTCAGAGAGAGAAAAGGAAAAGTAGAAAAAAAAGAAAATTGAGGAAAAAATTTGGGAGACTATTTCAGGTTTGTGCTTTTATGTAAAGAGATCCATATGCGTGTTCTTTAATAAAAGTCGGTGAGTATAGATTTTGATCCATTAATTTTTGTTTACATATAATTGCTCTCTAGTATGCATGTTTACTCTAATTTCTCTTCCATAGTAATAGATCTATTATTCTGGATTGATTTGTTTACTTTAATCATTATTTTATTAATTTTCAGAATTAACAAAAACATAAAAAAATAATTTTAGATACTAGTTCACACCAATTCACACATCTTTTAGTACACCTCGATCCTACATCGTGAATGCGGTTGGAGCGAGTGCAAGATCGATTTACATCGACGAGGACACGTCGTATTTTCAGCAGTTTTTGGACGTTTTTCGCACCTGAACCATGCCATTTCGATGCGTCACGCTAAGCTTTACTGATTTTACTTAGTAGCAGGTTTATTTATTTTCATGCATGACGCCGTAATCTTGCAGAACAGGATCGAGTTCCACTATATATGATTAATTTTATATATGAACAACGTAAACATCTCAATCAAAAGTCCTTCCTCTAAACGAAATCTTTCATCCTAAACGGGACCACGAAGCAACCACTTGCTGGCGAAAATGTAAGTACAGTAGATGCGTGCGTGCATGATGACTATCCAGGTGATCGATGGACCTGCACGCCCCACATGTCAGATTGTGCCCTCAATTAAGTCGACCAACAGCCACCCCCCTCGCGCTCCAGCCATGCATTCTTCGTCCAAAGGATGGATTAGTGGCCGAGCTATAAAATTTTGCCACCGAACAAATTTAATTACAATCAAGAGTTTACCTAAAAAGATGTGACTTCTATTATGAATGACAATAACTAAATTATATTGAAGTTTTACTGTTCGTCATCGAAGGGATATGGATCAACAAGACGAGATGACTCTAGGCATGAAGTTTGGTGCAGAAACGACAAGCGATGTACTTGTCCTCTGCTAAAGCCGATGGTCACGTACAACTCCACGCCGCCGGACGCTCCAAGGAACGGCTTGCAACGCTGAGCACTAGTGAACGGCCACTCGATGGATTAGTGGACCGATTAATCGGTGATGGTAATTAAACTATTACGAATAATTCAATTAAAGTACGATTAACATAATTGAACAATTAATTGATCGTATAATATGATTAATCAGCTGTTTTCGATCAATCATCTGTTTTCCTTTAAATCACAAAAATAGTTTTTTATTTGCTAAGTACGATAAATTAATTTATAATACTGTGTCATTGTGTTCATAGTACATACTTTCTAGATAAAGTATAAACAATGAAATGTAAAATATGTTTTGTAGAATGATAATTTACAATAATTTTAGGTAACTAAAGTATTTCTAATTAATTCTAAATGCAAATAAATATATTAATACAAATGTATAAGTAATTATTCATTAAATTTCGATTAATCGATCATAGTGGTACAATGCTCCATCCATGGAGCACGTACCCCTTTTTCGCACCGACACACACAGGTGCCCACAGGGCCAGAAACAAATTAAACAACGCAGCGAATAGCACCCGATGATGAGGCCACAAGCTTACTTTTGTTAAAACGTTGCATGCAACTATGCAAGGGTCCCTCTTTTGAAACTTTTCAATCGTCTCGTCTAATTTTATAGAATGCATTTACTCTTAGCATAAAAATTAAAAAAGTATTAAAAACAATTAGACCACCTTCGAATAGAATCTCTAAGCGCTATATTCAATTTATATATAGATAGAATATCAAGAAAATCTAGATATTTATTAAGAGTATATAGGAAATTAACATCATGCTAATTTGCACCGAAACATAAAATATAACTTATATTTATAAATAAGATTATTAGAAAATGTCTTCTCGGTAAACTTGGAAGGAAGAGAATTAGGCTCAGTTTGTTTAGGCTTGAGCTTGGGCTTATTTGGCTTCTACACCTCTATAAGCCACAAGCCAAAACAAACAAAGATTTTTCCAAATTGCATTTAAGAGAAGAAGCTTCTAGCCCAATTTGCACTACGCGAGAGAAGCAAGGAAAACGATGCTTCTCGGGGTGGCTGGAGTTTCTAAAAATCCCACTTCCCTAGTACCCTTACAACTTAATTATTATTTACGAAAAATTGCCATCCTCATTCAGCTCCAGCAGTTTCTTCCAGCTCCAGCAGTTTTTTCCAGCTCTAGCCAAATAAGCTCAAGCTCCAGCCTAAACAAACGCAGCCTTAGACATGGAAGTCAAGAGTGCTGTGTTGGATCGCTGCCTCGCCGGTGTCTTCGATCCCGGAGGGGCATTTTGGTCCCTCGAGTTTCCAAGTATTGCTTCAGCTCGGTGCCGAGCTAGGGCCCCAACTAGATGTAGTAGCATTGACACCATAGCTTTGCGGTAGATAGATATACTATAAAATAAAATCAGAGGACAAGTAAATAGCGTACTCTCCACCCAGAGCTTGTTCCAATGCATCGCCATCCTCAAACCATCAACAAAGTTGGTCATTCGCCTTCAGTGGAATGCTAAATGTTAGAAAAGGCCAAGTTATTGTGTTGACTTGTATTTACATATCTTCTAGAAACATATTTGTCAGAAAGACGGCAACCTAATAGCTTTCCTTCTAGCCTTGAGCTGCACATCGATGACATCTAGAAGTACAAAGCAACATAAGTTCTTGACGCACCGACAAAGGTCCCAGACCCACACCCAAATACGGTCTGTGAGTGGTACCCATGATTGCAGCCATTCTTGCTAATCCCTGTATAATAGCTACACGTAGTCTTCTCTTCTTCCCATAACTGTAGCCGAACATGCAGACAAATATTGTGTTCATTAGTCGACTTACTAAGGACCACCACAAAATCTAAACATTATAATAGGATAACTTTGAAATTGGATTCTATAGAAATAAAATCGAGTGGACGCTAAAAGCAATACCATCTAAATAGACACAAAATACTACGATATAAGAAAAGAGTTATCTCCTCAAGGAGGGAGCAATATCCATAGGAGTCCTGACTTGACACCGCCAGAGCAATGGAAACTTTGTCAATACCAAATGGCCAAAACATTGTAGTAATTGCCAAAAAATTAAATGTGGCGTTGGTAGGGACGATCTACAATGTACGAAACTCGTAAACGGTTAGCATAAATAGATCTGATAGCACGCTGAGAGAAGGTGGTATAGCAAATGTATTAGGGGATTAGTTGTGCGAGAAGTAGCCAAAGAAGCATACGCGTTGAGTAGAGCTTGAATCTCAGGAATCGGGATGTTAATATACTATTTACATGCAGACGTGCTCTGTAACGCAAGTTCTCCTGCATTCATGTGTAAACTTATGTGTGAGTAGCTAGAAGCTAAAGCATGCAATGAAGCAAACGTGATATATACGCTATTATGCTGATGTGTGCGATGCATGATAAACAGAAGAAACAATTGTAGCCAACCTGAATAGGTGTTAACCAGCATACCAACAAATAGAGCAATAACGGGCGCCTCTCGGGAAATGTCTTGCATTATGTCGGTCTTGAATAGATGAGTATGACGACCCTATAGAGTTATATGTGTTGTTTCCCATGCAAATCTTGTGTTCCGAACAGGGCAGAAGATACATGGTTGGTTTAACAAAACCAGTGTATGCGCGCTTCTCGTCGGTGATGGAATTACAAAAATTTTGATGACGGTGTACACTCACACGTACGACTTTATATTTTTGTATAATAATTTTGTAATGTTATAAATCTAACATATAAATTTGAAATTTGCTAAAAGTACTATACAAATAGTTCTAAAGTTTTAAAAATCTCAAAACACTAAAATCACAATCAATTTAATCAATAAATTTAGACAATTGAAGAGATAATCTCACAGCGTTTCTCAAATTGTTTAGGATGCCGGGCACCCCTAGATCTGCCCCGCTTCTTATGCATTGAAATTGAAAAACATGACGTAACATATGCTTGTGTTTTTTTTGTTACTCTTGAGATGATGCAACGTTTGGTTGCTAGGCCGGATGGATAAGAACGTAAGAGCTTGTAAACTCTCCCAAGCTAGTCAGTTCCTGAAGGACCACTGGACCCCCGGTTGATCCTTGTTGCATTAATTCCGAAAGAGTTGGCGTTCATCGATCGATCGAATAGCATTTCTCCTGGAGATGATCGATCACATGAAACCTCACGACGTGCTATCCGACGATGAACTCACGATGAGGAGCTGGTTCCAATCTTGCCGGCGCAGCATTGCTTCGAGTCCAAGATCCCGTTAAAACCGCCTGGGGCTAAAGAGAAACTCGGAAAGGCCACTTTTGTGTTGGAACTATTTGATCGTGTGTGAATTATATTTGCGAAAATATATATGCGTGATGATTAATTTGACAATAATATTTATGATGAGTATAATATTTATCTATGGACAATCAAAGTCTTGTGAGAGTTTGTTTTATTTGTGATAGGAGATCTGGCCTGCGGCAATAGGAAGTGCAACACGGGAGGTGAGATGCACGGCTGCGTATGACGGACGTACATTGCGGGCGCGTAAAGGTCTATCTTGACGAGACGACATAGTGTAGCGACCGGTGAGCCATGTAAGCGGCGAACCATCTGAGCGGTAGGTGGCGTCTGGCGTGGTGCAGCGAGTAAGTCATACATAGCGGTAGGTGGGCCATATGTATGCATATCACGAGTTTTGGATTTTGTATGTGTATATATTGGATCTTATGTAATTGGGTCATATGGATATACCTATATAAAGATTAGGATTAGCTTGAGGTATAAAAGGAGAGGGGGGGGCCTCCTTGTAAGCCACACAAGAAAAGAAAAACAGTGGGCGTGTTACAATGCTATGCTGGGCACTACAGGACTGCTACAGTCGGTGCTGCAAGAGCGAGTATAGTCGTCGCTACAGGAGGCTAGCTACGTGTGTGATCTGAAGAAGCTTTTGCAACGTGAGGTGCTGTAGACGCGAGACACTGTAGCATGCAAAGTACAGAGCAAAGCGTCAGAGAGAGAAAAGGAAAAGTAGAAAAAAAAGAAAATTGAGGAAAAAATTTGGGAGACTATTTCAGGTTTGTGCTTTTATGTAAAGAGATCCATATGCGTGTTCTTTAATAAAAGTCGGTGAGTATAGATTTTGATCCATTAATTTTTGTTTACATATAATTGCTCTCTAGTATGCATGTTTACTCTAATTTCTCTTCCATAGTAATAGATCTATTATTCTGGATTGATTTGTTTACTTTAATCATTATTTTATTAATTTTCAGAATTAACAAAAACATAAAAAAATAATTTTAGATACTAGTTCACACAATTCACACATCTTTTAGTACACCTCGATCCTACATCGTGAATGCGGTTGGAGCGAGTGCAAGATCGATTTACATCGACGAGGACACGTCGTATTTTCAGCAGTTTTTGGACGTTTTTCGCACCTGAACCATGCCATTTCGATGCGTCACGCTAAGCTTTACTGATTTTACTTAGTAGCAGGTTTATTTATTTTCATGCATGACGCCGTAATCTTGCAGAACAGGATCGAGTTCCACTATATATGATTAATTTTATATATGAACAACGTAAACATCTCAATCAAAAGTCCTTCCTCTAAACGAAATCTTTCATCCTAAACGGGACCACGAAGCAACCACTTGCTGGCGAAAATGTAAGTACAGTAGATGCGTGCGTGCATGATGACTATCCAGGTGATCGATGGACCTGCACGCCCCACATGTCAGATTGTGCCCTCAATTAAGTCGACCAACAGCCACCCCCTCGCGCTCCAGCCATGCATTCTTCGTCCAAAGGATGGATTAGTGGCCGAGCTATAAAATTTTGCCACCGAACAAATTTAATTACAATCAAGAGTTTACCTAAAAAGATGTGACTTCTATTATGAATGACAATAACTAAATTATATTGAAGTTTTACTGTTCGTCATCGAAGGGATATGGATCAACAAGACGAGATGACTCTAGGCATGAAGTTTGGTGCAGAAACGACAAGCGATGTACTTGTCCTCTGCTAAAGCCGATGGTCACGTACAACTCCACGCCGCCGGACGCTCCAAGGAACGGCTTGCAACGCTGAGCACTAGTGAACGGCCACTCGATGGATTAGTGGACCGATTAATCGGTGATGGTAATTAAACTATTACGAATAATTCAATTAAAGTACGATTAACATAATTGAACAATTAATTGACCGTATAATATGATTAATCAGCTGTTTTCTGATCAATCATCTGTTTTCCCTTTAAATCACAAAAATAGTTTTTTTATTTGCTAAGTACGATAAATTAATTTATAATCTGTGTCATTGTGTTCATAGTACATACTTTCTAGATAAAGTATAAACAATGAAATGTAAAATATGTTTTGTAGAATGATAATTTACAATAATTTTAGGTAACTAAAGTATTTCTAATTAATTCTAAATGCAAATAAATATATTAATACAAATGTATAAGTAATTATTCATTAAATTTCGATTAATCGATCATAGTGGTACAATGCTCCATCCATGGAGCACGTACCCTTTCGCACCGACACACACAGGTGCCCACAGGGCCAGAAACAAATTAAACAACGCAGCGAATAGCACCCGATGATGAGGCCACAAGCTTACTTTTGTTAAAACGTTGCATGCAACTATGCAAGGGTCCCTCTTTTGAAACTTTTCAATCGTCTCGTCTAATTTTATAGAATGCATTTACTCTTAGCATAAAAATTAAAAAAGTATTAAAAACAATTAGACCACCTTGAATAGAATCTCTAAGCGCTATATTCAATTTATATATAGATAGAATATCAAGAAAATCTAGATATTTATTAAGAGTATATAGGAAATTAACATCATGCTAATTTGCAAAACATAAAATATAACTTATATTTATAAATAAGATTATTAGAAAATGTCTTCTCGGTAAACTTGGAAGAAGAAGAATTAGGCTCGGTTTGTTTAGGCTTGAGCTTGGGCTTATTTGGCTTCTACACTCTATAAGCCACAAGCCAAAACAAAGCGATATTTTCAAGCCAGACGAGAAGAAGAAGCTTCTAGCCCAATTTGCACTTCTGTGAGAAGCGAAAGCGATGCTTCTCGGGGTGGTGGAGTTTCTAAAAATCCCACTTCCTAATGCCCTTACAACTTAATTATTATTCGAAAAATTGCCATCCTCATTCAGCTCCAATGATTTCTTCCGACTCAATGATTTTTTCCACTCTAGCCAAATAAGCTCAAGCTCGGCCTAAACAAACGCGACCTTAGACATGGAAGTCAAGAGTGCTGTGTTGGATCGCTGCCTCGACGGTGTCTTCGATCCCGGAGGGGCATTTTGGTCCCTCGAGTTTCCAAGTATTGCTTCAGCTCGGTGCCGAGCTAGGGCCCCAACTAGATGTAGTAGCATTGACACCATAGCTGCGGTAGATAGATATACTATAAAATAAAATCGAGAGGACAAGTAAATAGCGTACTCTCCACCCGAGCTTGTTCCAATGCATCGCCATCCTCAAACCATCAACAAAGTTGGTCATTACGCCTTAGTGGAATGCTAAATGTTAGAAAAGGCCAAGTTATTGTGTTGACTTGTATTTACATATCTTCTAGAAACATATTTGTCGAAAGCGGCAACCTAATAGCTTTCCTTCTAGCCTTGATTTGCACATCGATGACATCTAGAAGTACAAAGCAACATAAGTTCTTGGCCTTTGACAAAGGTCCTGACCCCACACCCAAATCTGATGCAGTGAGTGGTACCCATGATTGCGACCATTCTTGCTAATCCTGTATAATAGCTACCGTAGTCTTCTCTTCTTCCCATAAGCATGGCAGAACATGCGAGACAAATATTGTGTTCATTAGTCGACTTACTAAGGACCACCACAAAATCTAAACATTATAATAGGATAACTTTGAAATTGGATTCTATAGAAATAAAATCGAGTGGACGCTAAAAGCAATACCATCTAAATAGACACAAAATACTACGACATAAGAAAAGAGTTATCTCCTCAAGGAGGGAGCAATATCCATAGGAGTCCCAGACTTGACACTCCCCTGCCAGGCAATGGAAACTTTGTCAATACCAAATGGCCAAAACATTGTAGTAATTGCCAAAAAATTAAATGTGGCGTTGGTAGGGACGATCTACAATGTCTGAAACTAAGTAAGCGGTTAGCATAAATAGATCGATATACATATTTGAGAAGGTGGTATAGCAAATGTATTAGGGGATTAGTTGTGCGAAGTAGCCAAAAAGCATATCTGGCGTTGAGTAGAGCTTGAATCTCGAGAATCGGGATGTTAATATACTATTTACATGCGAGCGTGCTCTGTATGCAAGTTCTCCTGCATTCATGTGTAAACTTATGTGTGAGTAGCTAGAAGCTAAAGCATGCAATGAAGCAAACGTGATATATACGCTATTATGCTGATGTGTGCGATGCATGATAAACAGAAGAAACAATTGTAGCCAACCTGAATAGGTGTTAACCAGCATACCAACAAATAGAGCAATAACGGGCGCCTCTCGGGAAATGTCTTGCATTATGTCGGTCTTGAATAGATGAGTATGACGACCCTATAGAGTTATAATAGTTGTTTCACTGCAAAACAAATAGTTAGAGGATTGCTTATGTAGCGCAACAGATCTGTTAGAGCAGTAACCTGAAGAGAGCCTATGCATTACGTGAAATGTAATAGCAGAAAATAAAGATTAAGTTAATGCACCTTCCGTCAGTTATGCTAATTGTACGCTTAACTGTTGGTCCAAGCCTTGTAGTTATGTCGTGATCGGAGAAAGTTGGCGATTATGAGGACTCTGACATCGATGTAGAACACAGGCAGAATGAAAAAAATGCGAGGAAAGAATAAGCAAATGTAATAGGTGCGAGGAGATAAGATCAGGAAGCGATAATATACTTTACCTGATAGCAAAGCGATTTTACCAATGCGAGTTTTGAGCGTGGTAAATGTGGCAGCATTGTAGGCGTACACGGGAAACTGGGTGGTTCTAGAAGCACTTCTATAACTCTAGTGTATTTTGAAAATCTAGCTTGATTATTTTTGTCGACTGCTCTATACGATTCTCTTGATTCGATCACTTCAAAGTATTCAATTTCATATATAGCTCCTTCGTTTAGTATTGGCGTAAACGTAGGTAGCCATCGCTGAGGAACTAATCCCTACATAACATTACCCTGCAGAATAATAGAAAGTAAAGCAGAATGGTGGAACACAAATAATGTTCCGTAATGCGTAGCAGGTGACGAATAGAAAGATAGTAGGAACAGAGGCAGGACTGCAGCAGTGCGTATAGGTAAAAAGAAATAAAAGTCAGACCTGTTCATCAAGCATAACGAAACCTAAGTGATATATTTCTGCTGGGCTCTACGGATTAGAAAATTCCCAGATACCGCTGGGTTCTGCGGATTAGAAAATTCCCAGATACGCGGTAGACGCACGAGGACTTTCGATCTGTGAGAACTCTAGTTGATACTCCTAAGCAGTGAATACGACATTACTAATCTGTGGAGTAAGAGTGATGTTAGCGGAGTAGGCGTTTCTTCTGTAGTGCTAATTAGAACGGCTAACCATAGCTGTGAAGACTAAGGTCTGTATTGTGGCTGGAATAGCAAAACTGAAGAATAAATACAAAAAGAAGACAGGAAGGGGAGAAAGCATAAGAGGCAAACGGATTGTAAGATGTTAAAAAGGTTTGCATAAATCGCACAAGAAAATACGTAGCCTGTAAGATAAGGACGCTATGGATTTGGGAGAAAAAAAGAAAGCACTGAACGCAGCTAGTCGATCACTTGGTGAAAAGGAGGAACATAAGAAAGATCATCTTGGTAGCTAAGAAGCGGAATCAAAATAAGGAAAAAGCGAGACCTTTTCTTAGATGGAAACGTTATGACGCCAAGACTTCGATAGCGATCGTAGAAGAGCAAGATCTGCATAAAAGCGAAGCGAGGAGAGGATTATAGAGGAGGAAAAAAGCTAGAGGCAATCTGTTGCAAGGAAGTAGCACTCGTGAAGAACACAGTAGAAGGAGCGAAGGTATCATGAGAGATTTAAAGCGATCCCAACCCATGGTGTCTATGAGTAGTGTCTAGAGGAGAGAGTAATAAACCAATGCATAGTTTCCCAACCCATGGTTTCCATGAGTAGTGTCTAGAGGAGGAGAGAGCAATAAAGCAATGCATGAGAGCAATAAACCAATGCATGCACCACAAATCTGACTTAGTAAGCGCCTGAAATGTCAACCCGATTTTGCTAGTTTCTTAAGTCTTGGTACCGCGTCGACCAGGTTTCTTGCATGAGACCACGGTTTCTTCGTTTTCCTTCTCTCCTTCCTTAACTCATATGCCACATCAGTTTTTTGCTTAGTTAGCGGCGTAATTAATTCTATAGACACCGGTGAGGTGGAGGGTTGGGAATGCCCTAAGGAAAGTTCTTGGCGAGAACGCAGCCTTGCGAGCCTTCATGCGAGAAGCAGGCATGGCGTGGTCGGCAGGCCGGTAACTCTTCAAAGTTTAGGAAAGGTAGTATACTACCTATATCGTAGCCGACAAATTTCCTAGCCGAAGAGGCTAGCCACGTCAACAACTTCGCGGAGTGGCCCTCTGAAAGTTTAGAAATTGTGTTCAGGTTCGTCTATCTTTATTTTGCAAAAATCCTCTTAAGAAATTTTAAAATTATATTTAAGTCACTCCAAAAATTAAAAAAACATTTAAGTCCCCCACAGCTCTTTCGCAAAAGCCCCTTCGAAGATTCCAAAAGACGTTTAGTCCCTCCTGTCATCTGTTTTCCAATATATTTCCAAAGACGTTTAGTCCCTCCTGTCACCTGTTTAGAGCATGTACAACCGTACACATCAGCAGTCTATAAGTTATCTCTAAGCTATGCCACATCAAATCTGAGTTTACGTGGATGAGAGAGAAGAAATAAAGAGACAAGGGTCGTCTCACATGTAAGAGACGACTCTAGCACGAAAATTAAGAATTGGCAACAGCTTATAGACAGCCTAGAGACGGTTTGCATGCAAAAGATGATAATATTATAAAATAATAATAATTACCAACTGCTTAGAGACAATCTAAAGACGGTAGCTGTCTACAACATTAAATACCTCTATAGACAATTTTAGAGATGGACTGTTGTATAGATTGTCTCTAGTGTTATCTATAGGTGACATGGCAATGATTAGAGATAGTTGCTATCTTAACCATTGTACATGCCCTTAGTCCCTCCTGTCACGAACGCATCTAATATATTTCTTGACGCAAGGGTAATTTGCACCTATGTCCTTGACAGGTAAAGGGTGAAACTTTGAAAGATACCCACTTGTGAATGAATCTCTTATTCGTGAATGAGTCAGAAAAAGGCTTCATTTATATATTACTGGCAAGAGTAGCCAGTGGCAACTAAAGTAGTATTTTGCAAAATTGAATAGCATAGTATTACGTGTTTTTTTTTTTGGCTGCGTGGAACACCAAGGTATGCCTGGCTACATCAGTTTTGTCGCTCCCAGCTCGAGTGCACACCTGCACAATATGACAACACACATGCATTCGTTCCTATACAAGCTCAGGGCATGCAGTCATGGGTTGTCGAATTTATTTCGATCATTTGCTACGTGACATTGCCGTTTAGTGACGATGTCCCATACTCACCAACTTCTTGGTGTCTTATTTTCTGAAGCTTGCAGATCGATTTAACCGCGTAGCTGCGCGGTGATATACTATGATATAGTTATGTGTGGATATATAACTTTACTTTCTATGAGTGAAATACAATTGTATTTTGTTAGCTAGGTAACTCTAATATTTGTATGTGATTAATCTGTAACATTATAATTTTGCCTCACCAAAATAAGTGGCAGAGATTATCTTTCTTTTTTTCTTGCGATTAACGTGAGAACTTTTAAGATTTTTTAGGATTATTATGGGATTTTCTTGTCCTTAAAAAGAAGAGGTCTATAAGTGAAATACAATTGTTTATAACAAATACAATTGTATTTCACTTATAGACCTCTTCTTCCTTATAGATCTTTCTCTTTTTCCTTAGATTGATAAGAGAATTTTTAGGACCTTTTATTTTTTATATTATCGTAGGATTTTCTTACTCTTAAAACAAAGGAGATATATTAAATATCACCAGTTTTTTTTTATTTATATAGATATTTGTGGTGCTATGGGGCTAATTTTCCCTACAAGTAGCATTTATGAAAGAGAGGTGCTTCCATGATTTTCTTTTTTAACAGTTGTACAAATATTAAAGTATAAATAAATAATAAATGATGATTACTTGCCTCTTTGTTTGCTTCAAGATTTATATAAATTATATTAGGAGGAAAAGCCTCTATGAAAATGGAAAGGGGAGGAGCCTTTGCCAACAAGCAACCCTTGGTGAAAGCAAGAGGTGGTCCATGCAAAAGCATCCACACCTTGTCGGCAGCTTTGCCACCTAAACACCACCATTTTCCTTTCCTTTGCCCACGCTGCCCTTCCTCTTCTCCTCTGTCATGTATATAACGAATCACGTTTAGCGATTCACCGCGGGTCACCGTGGCATCCAAGAGACCAAGAGCGTCTGTCTACCTACCAACCACATCCACCGACTACACAACTGCACTGCACTGCACTGCACCATAGCGCGCGCGCGCGGGGGGGTGGTGGTGTTGTTCGTGAGAATTCTTAGCGCAGGGAGGGATGGGGGTGGAGTGGGGGGAGCCCTGGCCGCCGGCGCCGGCGCAGAGGAAGGCGGCAGGCGGCGGGCGGGTGGCCCTGAAGCTGGTGCTGTCGTTGCTCCTCGCCGGCCTCGCGCTGCGACTGCTCGTCGACCGCTGCGCCTACCTCCTGCAGCCCACCGCCGCGCCGGGGGAGGCCGCGCTCGTCGTGACCGCGCCGGCGCGGGAGACCGGCGGCGGGCTGCCTCCCAACGGTGAGCACTTCTTCGATCGTTGTCTGTTCGTTATCCTTCCTTTTTCTTTTCTTTCCTTTTTGTTTTGTTGTTCCTTCAAACAAAAAAGCAGCTGAGGCTTCCAAAGGATAATTAGTACTCCTTTCTGTCGTAAATAATTATAATTATTATTTTGGATAGGATATCGACATCATCTCTAAAACACAATTTTAACCACTAATTTTTATTATAATATGATTATAAAATCCAATAAAATTATAATATTATAAAAATACTTTTCAAGATAAATCTACCCATATATCTAAAAAGATATCGATAACTATATCTAAAATAACAATTATTTGTGACCATATGGAATAGTTAAATTTGAGTTTGTCATTTATTAATCGAATTATTGGAATTTGCGAGTTGCGACACGAAAAGATGTCTTCCTTACTAATATGAAAAAACTTCCATTTATTGAAGCTGGAGAAGAGGGATATTTTGCCTATTTAGGCGCGGTTGAATTGAATGTCTATGCTCCACAGTGGGCCTTTGTGTAAAAATCCTACAAAATGTAAGAAGTAAATAATTTTTTTGGGTAAAAAGATCTGAAGTTTCAGAGTGAGAAAGGATTGCTCTTTGCTTATCATGTTCTGAATACTGTACTTAAATATAGCTTAGTGTTCAGGGGCTGCGTGGATCTCGTCTCGTTTCTTGAGTTTATAATGTGTTTAGTGTTTGACCCTAGATGCATGTTTTGCGACAGTAGGCTTCAGGCATTTGGTATCTGCATTTATTTTGTGGTGGGAAATGCCTCCAGTTTAGTTTAGCGAAACAAACGATGCAGGTAGATCCTCTATGAACTGTCGGTGCGGGCTTTAGAGCGAGTGTTACAGTGGTAAAAGCTAACGGTTGTAATAACTTAGGGGGTGTTTGGGACAGCTCCAGCTCCACCAAAATCTGTAGAGTTGGTGGAGTAGGGTATTTCTAGTTCCAGAAATTTGTGAAGCTGGAGTTATGAGTACATTAAGAGTGTTTAGGCAGATCATCTTGTTAACATTTTAGATTAAAAATATAAACTTAATTCACTTTATTTTAGCCTATAAGTTTCAACTCTGAGCTGGAGCTGGGATCTGGAACTCTCCCAAACAAGGCCTTAATTTGTAATACGGATGACTTGTTTGTTGCTGTGAGTGCTTCAGTATCTCTAGCAGCTCCAGATAAGTAGGATAATTCCCAAGAAGGTATGTTTCTTAGATGCATTCATGGCTTCACCTACAGCATGAAAGATGGAACTACTTAGTAATTTGGGCGGTGAAAGACACTTCTGTAGTTCTGTTCCTCGCAAAAAGATGATAATTCAGTTGTTTTTTGGCTTCCAATGCTGTTTTTTTCCCCTTTGTTATGACGGTTGTATTACTCACTGAAAGACAATTCATGGGTGCTTCATTGGCTCTGTGAAATATTCCTTGTATTAAACAGAACCAGAAGATACAGCTGTTGCTGTGAGTTCTTCGATACCTCAAATAGCTCCAGACACCAAGGAAGATTCTCAAGATGGTACTTTGGAGAATTCGTCAGTTATTTAACAAAAAAAATGATATCTGATCTTCTTAGAAAGTGCATTGTTTGCTTTCGATTTCATTCTTGACAAGATCCGCTGATCATTTTTTTTTACTTTAAGTGTTCTTCCCTTTGTGATTGACACTGCATTTTCTTCACAGATGCAGAAAGGTGTGATCTTTTCCATGGCGAATGGGTCCCTGAGTCGTCTGGCCCAGCTTACACTAATGCAAGCTGCCGCTTCATTGAGTCTCCGCAGAACTGCATGACAAACGGAAGGCCTGACAAAGATTATCTTTACTGGAGATGGAAGCCATATGGTTGTGACATACCACTGTTTGATAGCAATAAGTTTTTGGAGGGCATGCGGGGCAAACATTGGGCACTCATTGGTGATTCAATTCTTCGCAATCACGTACAATCATTGCTTTGCCTTCTTTCTAAGGTATTCCTTTAGTTTTAAGTGTTGTATGTGATTAATTCTTTGTATTATGCAACATTACAAAAAAAATGATTGCCTTTATGCATCTGATGAGCAATTTAATAAATATTCCGTCATACATTTGTTGACCACTGCCTAATTTTATTACTTCATAGTACATTTTCCACTTTAGTATGATGACTAATTATATGAAGTGAGAAGAAAAGGATACAACATGCCCAAGAATGATGTCTTTATTGATTATTGTCAATAAGATGAGTAATAATACTTTTGTCAGTAAGGAAGAGATTGAGGTGACATATCAACATACTAAGGTCCTTAAAGGTGTTCAATCCACCTCTTTGGATTTGTCACTGCAACTTCAGTGGGCCTTGCAGATTGTGAATTTATCACCTTTAGATCAGACATTTGACTTATCTTTTCTTTTTGTACCTGACAAACATTCCTCGATATCTCAAGATAGGGAAGTAGGTAAAAAGTACCATTTACTTTGTGCTAGAGAAGTAGAGAACAAATGATAGATTATGTTTTTCTTATCGAGGATAGGTTGATGAGCTGAAGATGTGCTGTTATAATACCTAATAGTATTTCTTAGCTTCTAAACTCCGTCTTGCCTTTTTCCCACATTCATATTCTTCTAGTACATGTTTCTGTAGGTAGATGCTATCTGTTGTGCTTGGTTGAGTTTTTCATAATAGGATTTATCAAAATCTGAAAGCTTAGATTAATATTTCGTTTCGTTACCTAATTCAGGTTGAAGATCCTACTCTGGTCTACCATGACGAAACTTACAAATCGAGGAGATGGCACTTTCCCTCACACAATTTCACTCTCTCTTGTGTCTGGGCACCATTCCTGATCAGAGGTGAAATTTTCGAAGACGAGGATGGAGTGTCGTCATCCGAGCTCCAACTGCACTTCGGCATTCTTGACACAAACTGGACAAGGCAATGGAACAGCTTTGACTACGTCGTGATATCGACAGGGCAATGGTTCTTCAAAACCGCGATCTACTGGGAGAATGGAGCCGTGATTGGCTGCCACTACTGCCAGAACAAGAACCTGACGGAGATAACTCCCGACGACTCTTTTCGCAAGTCTCTCAGGGAGGCCTTCCGGTTCATCACCTCGTCGCCTCACAAGCCAACTGTCTTGTACAGAACATGGGCGCCGTCGCATTTCGAGAACGGCGAGTGGTTCAGTGGTGGGACTTGCAGCAGGACAGTGCCTTTCAAGAAGCCAGGGGAGGCCGGCGACAGAGACCTGGACAGTAAGATGCGGAGGATCGAGGGAGAGGAGTTCGCCAAAGCGGTGGCGGACGACGGGCCAGGCAACGCCGGCCGCCTGAAGCTTCTCGACACGTTTGAGCTCTCGCTGCTGAGGCCTGACGGGCACCCCGGGCCTTACAGAGCATACCATCCTTTTGACAAGGGGACGACAGCCAAAGTCCAGAATGACTGCCTGCACTGGTGCTTGCCAGGGCCGATCGATGCGTGGAACGACGTCGTCATGCACATGTTGGCAAACGACTGAAACATCCCGTCCTTGAGCGCAAGCATGATCGGGCCATCTAACTAGCTTCGACATCGTGTTCCTTCAGACCAGATTGCCGTAGTGTAAGCTTCAAACGAAGGCACAGTATCAAACGAAGGCAGCTTCAGACTCCGTTGCGAAGGAGTAGTAGTTTTCCTAAAGGTGAAATTAGCTGTTGGGATGTGTTGTAAGATGGTGATGAACTCGGTCACAGCGGACGTAATCTGTGAGGCTGGCATGCGAAGTGCTCCTCCAGTTGCTTGGTTTCTGTTTGGACTGCAAAATGCTGGGCTTTTCATGACGTGAGAGGTCGGAACATGTACCTGTTGTGTGCCGCGTCGGACATCTTGTAACAGATGTATATATTAGAATGATGCAAGAAATCTTTTACGCTCGAGTTGCTTCTAAATCCAAGTAATGGTAAATTGGAACAAATTTTAGCCCTTGGCATACAACTGAACTGCTGTACGGAATCTGAATAGTGGTGGTTATTTGCACTAGCTACGTAGCATTACGGTCTGGGGACAAGTTGGATGATAACTGTAACGCATTCTGTCGTGCTTTTTTCAGCCCATCCAAATATCCATGAAAATCATCTCGACAAAGTATGATGATTTTCCTTGCAAAATCATATTGTCAGAAGCAATATTTCCGTGGAATCAAACGATCCTGCACTTCGTCACAGACAACAGTTTAAGAAAGAATTCTATCCGACTAAATATACAAGAAAAATCCCAAAAATGATAATTTGTCAAACAGCTCTTTTATTGTATGAATTCACTAACATCTTGTCCGTATTTACATTACACTCAAAAGATTCACTTGATAGCAACGGCATGTTCCCTTATTCAGTTGTTCTGCCGAGAGACTTAAGCAAATGTACAAATGGAGGAACAGAAAGCAGGTCACTACTGACCTGCCCTCGAACAAGTTTCACTATTCTACAGCAGGAAGAATTTCTCTTATTCCGGCTTGGTCTAGCTTCTCTTTACCCATTACAGGTAGCCCATTTGAACTAAGTGGGAATAAGGGATTACCTGCGAAGCACCTTTATTAAAGACACATCAATAAAATTAAATTGTAAGAGAATGTTGGAAAGATGTATAAATTGGAAAATACAATCGCATGTGAGGATGACAAGTGAGCCCTGGAACCACATGTCAGACACACATCAATTCGTCCCATGTTAAAATGTCAGCGAGTTACAAGGCAGTTGCAGTCACAAGACCATCTTGTTTGTATTATGCGGCAGCACACGAAAGTACACCATCTTGTTTGTATTACGCGGCAGCACACGAAAGTACACCATCTTGTTTGTATTACGCGGCAGCACACGAAAGTACATTGTTAGTCATGCCATGTACCGATTTCAACTATCCTACACAGAGAACTGATGCATACAGGGGGCCAAAACTTAGCTGAATGAAGACAGCAGTTTAAATACATCTTGAGTGGCTAATACTTGCGCGAGTGCGGAGGGTGGCGGCTAGGGTTTCCTCCCCTAGCCGCCATAGCCTATTAACCAAATCTCGCGCTTTATCGGTAGCGCGGCCTCCGGATCTCGATCTCTCGTCTCGAGCCTCTCGTCGCGCTCCGGAGATAGCCGAGATTGTTCGGTCGATTCCTCTCCCGCGTCTTTGGTCGAGATAGCGACCAAACATGCGAAATTCCCTCGTGCCGAATTCGCGTCGGCGCTTCCATGAGCGTCTTGCGTATGCGGCGTGGTGGCAGCGTCGAGAGGTGATTATCCTGAGGCGTGGCGGCAGGTTCTTGCGGCTTAATTTGGTGCGGTTCTTCGAGTCGATGATTTGCGAGCTCCGATCGTCCGCCTCCCGTCTTGTGCGCCGAGCTGCTTTCCGTCGTCGTCTCCGATCCGGTATGCGTAGCATATCCTCGGGCGATCTTCGCTATGGATCTGGCGACCCGATCGCTTATTGCGATCGGCGTGGTGGATCTATCTTTCTCTCTATGGTAGCGGCGTGACTGGTAGCCAACCTATGCCGTTCTGCGGTGATAACGGTGGTAGTAGGCTGGCTCATTGTTAGGCGGGTCGTGCGGATCGAGACAAGATCGAGATAGTTTCTTCAATTGGAGGGAGAGGAAGGATCTGGATGAAGCGGCATATGGCGGTCGCTTTCGTTCCTTTCGGATGGCATTTCTTGCGAAATCTGTTTGGATGAAAGGAGGTGCAATTCGCGAGGTGAGTTGGATTGTGCAAGGTATTGTCTTTCTTCTTCAAATTTGGAGAAGATGCATTTGTCGCGGAGATTTTCGGCTCCTTTTGCGGGAGGCAAATTCGATCCTCTTCGCGATAATACTAGCCTTGTTCTGAGTCCAATCTCAGCGATGTGCAACCGGATGTGCAGGATATTGGGTGGCGATCCTTTAAGAATCAATTTAAAAGCGGTCATAGCGTGGTGCGGCAATTTGCTTTGGTGGCGATCGATTTAATGGTCGCACTATGGTGGTCAATTTGTCTTGCTCGTGGTGGTCTTCGTCCCCAAGATTTCAAGTTGGTGGTCATGGACGGTATGGAGTCCGTGCTTTCGCGTTCAAGATTTTGAGGCATAATGATTCAAATAGCAGCGGTGTTCTTGGTGGTGGCGCCAGAATGTTGGAAATCGGGGTTGCTTGGATTGTGGCTCGAGAATGTTGGAAATCAAAGGGCTGCGGATTACTACGTGTTCTCTTTTTCCTTTTTGTTTTGTTTAAGGGCTGTGTGCTTCTTGTTAAGCGGTAGGGAGAAATTTAGGACTTGTATCATCTTGATGTAATGTTCTTGAGATTAATAAAATCTTCCTTCATCTAAAAAAAATACATGCTACAAGCGTAACAGAAAGGCATAATATCATATACGAAACATCAAATACGCATGAAGTGGATGTTCACAATTTTATAATCAAATTGCTAGCCTTTTACTGTATCAACCTTTGGTCTAACTTAGATGTTATTTTAGCATACGCACACAAGACAAGTTGTTAATGCCTTAATTTGTGACATATTGTTTGCTCCTATTGATTGTATGAATTCACTAACATCTTGTCCGTATTTACATTACACTCAAACAATAAAATTAAATTGTAAGAGAATGTTGGAAAGATGTATAAATTGGAAAATACAATCGCATGTGAGGATGACAAGTGAGCCCTGGAACCACATGTCAGACACACATCAATTCGTCCCATGTTAAAATGTCAGCGAGTTACAAGGCAGTTGCAGTCACAAAACCATCTTGTTTGTATTACGCGGCAGCACACGAAAGTACACCATCTTGTTTGTATTACGCGGCAGCACACAAAAGAAAAGAAAAGGAGGTAGATATGCTTTGCACTTGTCAACAATTTCAGCATTGCCTGGAATTCTCTGGTAGATAGTGATGCAATTAAGTTGGTCAGTCACCTATATTCATCAATACTGCTAGCTCGTCAATGTTCAACAGTTCTCAATCATGCATCTCCAAACAGCATGAAACAAAAGCCAAGGGTAGAATCCCTTAAATTAGGCACCATTTTAAAAATAGCATGCATTGCATTTGGTAGAATGGCATTCTACAAAAGGAAAGACTTGAATGCATCAAAAATGACAACTCTCAATATCTCGCCTTACAAAGTTATGATGTGGGAGATCCCTTGAAATGAATGAAGAGAGTGGTTCGGTTCAGCTTCAAAGGTTACATAGCCTTGCAAATCTTTGCAGAAAATTACTATTTGGTTCATTTGTTTATTTGCAAATCTATCTTCAATGTGTCTCAATGTAGTACATGATATAGTCAAGCGAAAGCAAGGCCAAGATATCGTACGATCAAATGAATCACTAGCCCAAAGCATCTGAATAAGCGGCAAAATGGAGCAAAAAAACAATGATCAATGGTACCACGAAATCTAGTAAGACTCGAAGGAGGTGGTTGGTGTTCGAGTATAGTGCATAAAGCGGCTTAGGATGTGAACAACATGGGAGATGTCGGCGAGTAATGCCAAGGTAAACAAGACTCCCAACTAGGTGGGTGGCAGTAGGATCCTCAGAGAGTACCATCTGGGCAATGAAGATGAAGCTCCATAGGAGTGGCACGATCTGTTGATCGGTGAGACCGCCGATCAAGGAGATCTGAATGTACTTCATTTGGAGAGGTAGTAGCCCTCAGGTGAGTGACCTCAATCAAGAAAATACCGAGGACGGCGTCATTGTTGGCGGTCGTGATCGAAAGATCGATAGTTTCTTCCAATTGGAGGAGAGGGAAGGATTCGATGAGGCGACGCCATGGCGGCGCTTGTTCTTTCGGATGGCATTTCTTGCAATAATGAATGTAAATATATATGCGCCAAACTGTTGAGCACACAAACCACAACTGTAGTTTGTTACTAAACATTCTTAGTACTAATGTAATTTAAAGAGACATTGCAGCATAGTTTTCATTAGAGTGAAAGAAAGCAATCTTATAAAAAAAAATGGAAGGTCTCAATCAGACATTTAGAGTCTGTTTGGTTCATAGCCAAACTTTGTCACATGTTGCCATGCATCAAGTTAGGCAAGTTTGACCAGGTTAAGCCTCTGTTTGGTTCATAGCTATACTTATGGCAAGATTCCTTCTTGCCATCCAAGTCTTACGCATCATTGACTTGAAAAAGTGTAGTAAAATTCATTTTCCTAGCTGAAGTGTGGCTTTAATTTTGATAACCTTGATAGAATAGCAGCTAGATTCATTGAATGGGCCAATGGGCCAAAAATATACATGTACAGTAAAAAGTAAAATAGCAAATAACACCCTATACAAGTCTACCTTAACAACCCCCTCAAACTCAAGGTGGATCTACAACATTGAGTTTGGAGAGATGAAAATCATGCTGTGCCTTGGTGAAGAAATCCGCGATCTGAACCTCGGAGGCACATATTGAAGGGCAACCACTGCTTCTTTTTGGCAATGACGGACATAGGAAGCATCAACACCAATGTGCTTGGTGAGCTCGTGCTTCTGGGATCTCGAGCAATCTTGATCGCGTCGATCTTGTCGAACAAGCTAATCGTAGGGGTAGAGACAGTGACACCAAAATCTGCCAGGAGCCACCGTAACCAAGTCACCTTAGTCGTCACAGAGGCAAGCGCTACTTGCTTTCGACCTCGATCTTGGAGCAAGAAAGCTATGATGCTTCTTAGTCTTCCAGGCAATCAGAGAAGAACCAAGGAAGATACAATAAGCAGAGAGAGACTTACGATCAAATGAATCACTAGCCCAAGAAGCATCTGAATAAGCCTGGAGCTGCAAAGGGCTGGAGCAAGAGAAAAACAAACAGCGATCAATGGTACCACGAAGATCTAGTAAGACTCGAAGGAGGTGGTATGAGTGTATGTCTGAGTATAGTCTGCATAAAGCGGCTTAGGATGTGAACAACATGGGAGATGTCAGGACGAGTAATGCCAAGGTAAACAAGACTCCCAACTAGGTGGCGGTAGCGAGTAGGATCCTCAAGAGGAGT
Source organism: Guadua angustifolia (assembly GCA_036346375.1). Classification (NCBI taxonomy): domain Eukaryota; kingdom Viridiplantae; phylum Streptophyta; class Magnoliopsida; order Poales; family Poaceae; genus Guadua; species Guadua angustifolia. Next base: position 40,745,113 of record CM070519.1, read on the forward strand.
ACCATCGATGGGGCGAAGGTGAAGATGAAGCTCCATAGGAGTGGCAGCGATCTGTTGATCGGTGAGACACGCCCGATCAAGGAGATCTGAATGTACTTCATTTGGGAGAGGTAGTAGCCCTCGAGCGTGGAAGTGACCTCAATTCAAGAAAATACGAAGAGGACCCGTCGGACATCCGAAATTGCTCATCGAGGCGCGCCTTCACAAAGGCAACGTCTTGAGGATCATCACCGATGATGAGCATGTCATCCACGTAGAGAAGAAATGCGACCACGAGGAGAAGTGTGAGCGAAGAGCGCGGTCATGCTCACTGCAACAAAACCGGCGATGAGTGACAGCGGAGGTGGGCGCTCAAACCAAACCGAGGGGCTTGCTTGAGCCTATAGAAGAACAACGAAGGTGACACACATGGCCATCAGCGCAGAATAGCGGAGGTGGATGCATGTAGACCTCCTCACGTAGCTTCTGTGAAGAAAAGCATTCTTCACATCATTCAGGGAGATGGTCCACCGTGAGCGAAGCAGCAACCACAAGTGTGTGCGCAGTGGTCTGTGAGCAACATGAGCGAAGGTCTCCTCATAGTCACGCCCATATTCTGCTGGAAACCACGTGCAACGAGACCGCCTTATAGCGCTCAATAGAGCCATCGAGGCGAGTCTTGATCTTATAGACCCACTTGCGTGATAGGAGTGTGAAGGGGAAGAGGACAAGGTCCCAAGTGCGATCTTGCTCTAGAGCAACAAGCTCCTCGGCCATAGCGACGCCACTCGGGATGAATATGACATCGCGATAGGAAGTAGGCTCGAGAGGAGGCAGTGGCAGAACAACGAAACCGTAGCGATCGGGACAAGGAATCGTACTCGATCACGAAGAGCGTGCGTGCATGCGGTGAGGAAGGCGGGGAGAGTGCGCTCTGAGGCGGGAGTAGAGGAGAGGACTACGAAGAGGAGTAGGGCCGGACCTAGAAGGGAGGAGGAGGCTGGGAGGAGGTGGGCGGCGAGTATAGTGGAAGCAGACGGGAGGAGGTGTAAAAAGGCAAAGGAAAATCAGCTGAGGTGGTGAGAGAGCGGTTGAGCGGCGGACGAAAGGTGGAAAGGAAGGTGAAATGATGGTGGCGAGGATGGAGGCAAAGGAAGGGATGGAGGAGAGGGTGGTGGTGGATCGGGTAGAGTGAGAAAAGAGAGCGGATCAGAAGTAGAGTGCGGGTTAGAGGAAGGATCACGAGTGAAGAAGGATCGAGACTCATCAAAGGTGATATCTCGGGAGACCCGGGATCTGCGAGCCACAAGGTCCCAACAACGATAACCCTTGCGCTCGACATCGTAGCCAAGAAAGACACACTCAACGGTGGCGATTAACCGTCCACTCACTACAAATTTGAAGAATCACAAAGACAACACACCGAATGCCGAAGGTGGTATCTTGAGGAGTCTGCCAAAAAGCGCTCAACGAGGTGGCACCACGAAGAAGCGATAGAAAATTTGAAGGTTCACAAGGTAAACGGCGATGAAAGCGACCTCGGCCGAGAAGTGGGGCGGAACAAAGGAAAACGACATCATCGCTCGGCGATCTCAAGAAGGTGGCGATACTTGCGCTCGAGAGACACCATTACGGCGTGAGCACCGATACAAAATCTTGAGGAAGAGTACCACTGCTCAAGGAGATCTTGGCGGAGAGAGGTGGATATGTACTACTTGACAAAGTCGGACCGGAAGACACGAATAAGCGAAGTCAAGCGTATGCGGATCATGGCGGCGAAGGCACAGTAGGCGGAACAATACTTGATGCCTAGAGGTCGGAAGATAGATCCAAGTGTAACAAGAGAAATCATCAATAAAGATCACATAGTAGCGATGACCCCCTTTCGAAACGAAGGGAGACGGGCCCCATACATCGAATGAACCAAATCAAGCGGTGAAGAGACAGGAGTCCTTTGGTGGGATAGGGTAGTATGGTTTGCTTCCCAAGCTTCTGACCCATCTGAGGATAGGGAGGTATCGCCAGAACCTTCCTAAGAACACCACGACTCACTAACAAAGAAAAGACAGAGACCCACATGTGACCTAAGCGATGATGCCCTTGAGCAAAAGCGGAGCAAATTTGGCGAGCAAGTGACATCGAATCTGACATGATCGGCCCAGGCTGGAGGTGAAACGTGTGAGCGGAGGGAAGGAAGCCGATCAAGCTCCCAAAGGCGCTGAGAGTCCACAGACTGGCGGCCCGATACCAACCCAGGTCCAGTGAGGCGATCTGAATAGAACAAGAATCGACCTCAAGAATGATCGACAATCAAGGTCAACAAGTGGCGTGAGATAAGTCATAAATCGGCGAGAACATGTGAAACAGAAGGAACATGAAAACAAGAAGTATGAAGAGTGCCTCGACCAGCAAGCGAGAAAGTACCATCGGTAATCTGTGAGACATAGGGATAGTGAAGAACTCGATGGGCCAAGATGAGTGGGTTCAGATGTCATATGAAAAGAAGCCCGAGTCAAGAATCCATGGCAACTGTATATCTAAAGGAAGGCCAGCGCAGACGGTCTGAGAAGAGTCGTCCCAGGCGGCGCTCAAGGTCTTGAGTCACATCTGCATGTGTCGTAGGCGTCGAGATGGGCGAGGCACCGGCTCACTGCCTCAGCTCCACCACCTCCACCCTTGCGGTTTACGAGGCCGCCTCCTGCTTTGCTCAATGGTGTGCCTGTCTGTCTTGATGAAGTTACAGCGAACCTCTGCTGTGACATATTCGCCATAACAGAGCCTCCTGCCGTCTTTGGGAGAGGGAGATCCACAGGAGGAGGTGTGGAAGTGAGGAAGACGAGAGAACACCACCAAGACGAGTCTCCTTAGCACGGACCAGAGTGAGTGCCTCAACCAGGGATGGTCGAGGCGAACCACATCTTGCTCTAGTATCTTCCATACTCGATCAAACTAATTCTATAAGAAGAAAGAATGAAGTTATTGGATAAAGAAGAAGAAAAGTTACACTACCAGGCAAGAGCTAGCACCCCATTCTTCTCTATTACACACCCTAACACCCAAATTTTGCTATTTACCAGTCCAATCTTATCGAAACTAATTCTCCAATATATATACAGAGAGAGACGTACACACCAGGGTTCACTTTATCGCGAAAACCACAAAAACCGATCGTATCGAGTCAGTCACCTCTCCTCGAGATCGTTCGCGTTGGTGTCACTGGGGGCGTGGGGTTCGGCGCAGGACGGAAGGGGGTTGGATCCCTTGACGAGCCAGCCGAGGGCGAAGAAGGCAGCGCCGGCAAGGATGGCGGTGCCCCAAGCATGCGAGTACCACCGGCTGTACTGCCGCACCGCAAACCGCCCTGCTTCCGCAACATCGCCGCCTCGGGGATCGCCGCATCCGGCGGGTTGGGGTACCCGCCGGCCCCCGCGCCTCCGCCGAACCCGCTGGCCCGAGCCCTCCGACGCAGGAGGTTTTGGCGGCGACGGCGTGGTGGGCTTCTGTTGGCTCGCCATCCCAGGAGGGATCTGCTTATTCTCTAGGGCCTCGTGTAGTTGGTGGCTCTGGACTTCGGGTTAGCCACGGCAGTCGGAGGCTACGGTGATGGACGCAGCGCCGGGCGAGAACGTGGGAGCGGCTCCCGGCGAGGTCAGGCGAAACGAGAGGGGAGGAAGGCCTTTTGACGGGCCGTTATGTGGTCCACCGGATAGGCTAACAATGGGCCCTGACTGCTGGTCCACTTTCAGGTATTTTTTCTGCTGGTCCACTTTTAGGTTACAAGAGAAAACAGTACAGATAAATAAACACTATTACAGATATCATCTTTGATGATGGTCGTGTTTCTAAAACCATATGTGAATAAATTTAACACAGCTGGTTTTCCTTGGCCTCCTCTGCTAGTCCACTTCCACTTCCAGGTTCTTCCTTTGCTAGTCCACTTCCAGGTTACAAGAGAAGGCAGTACAGACAAAAGAACAGTACTACAGATATCATCTTCGGCAGTCGTGTTTGTAAATCGTATGTGATTATGTTTAATATAGTTGGCTTTTGAAAACCGTCTATGATGAGACGTCTACTATAGCCCTTTTATGTAGTAGTGGAAATAAAAGATATTATCAATATTTTCTTTGGAGATAAGATATTAGTGATACTTCGATGCATATATATACTATATATTAAAGGGCTAAGGATTGCCGGCTCCTCAGCCGTTCCACCTGTCAGCGCTTGCAATGACATCTCAAAAAAAATTGAAAATTATGTTTAGGTCCTTTCGACGGTTTTTTAATAAAATAGATCTAAAAAAATTTAAAATTACGTTTAGATCCCTCTACGGTTTATATTTAGGTTCTCGTGGTTTTTAGCGGAACGGACCCTGGAAAAAATATATTACTTTAGGTCCCTCTACAGTTTACGCTCGGCTCCTCTCAGCGGTTTTTAGAGAAGCGGACTCACAAAACAAAGATACGTCTCGACAAAAAAAAAGCATAGATTCGTTGAAGGTTTATAGCAGCCCACGGATTTGCCGACGGGTCATAGCATCTTTTTAAAAAAAACAAGAAAACCGAAAATACATAAAAAAAGCCATGCTTTTTTTTTAAAAAAACACAGATTCGTCGAGGATTTATAGCAGCCTATAGATTCACCGGCAGGTCCTGACGACCCATTTTAAACAAAATATGAAAACCCAAAGTACGACCAGATTTTCCGAATTGCGTTAAAAAAAGCAGTTGCGGTTTTCTTTAAAAAAATCAGATTCGTCGAATGTTTATAGTAACACATAGATTCGCGCGACGGGTCATAACTATGATTTTCTAAAAAAACAGATTCGTCGAAAGTTTATAGTAGCCCATAAATTCGTTGTTGGATCCTAACGACCCAGTTTTAAAAAAAAAATTTGCAAAAACCGAAAATATGACGAAATTTTTCGAATTTTACACGTTGCGTCATCGTGCACGACGCAGCGTAGCGCGTTACCCAAGCTAGTATATATATAAAGAGATAGAGAATAGGATATTGCTACGGCTCGGCTGTCTTGACAGAACAAATAGTATTAGACCCATCTCCACCGTTCACATTAGATCATTTCCTGAATTGTCAAAGAATTTATGCTTCTGCTTTCCTTTATTTTTTGTTTTGTTTGCTTCATTATATTGTTGATCTCCATCTTGTATCTCTACTAGCATAATGCCCGTGCTAACGCTACGGTGATATTTAGTAATACAATTCAAATAAGCAAAAGGTGTTATATGTTTTGGTAATCAAGTGTAGTGAGAGGTGATCTCGGCTGCATGCATGCATGCCTTGCGTGTGCATGGAATATGAAGCGTCTTAGCACAATAGCCAAGAGCTGATTACCAAGCGCATTTATTAGGGGCATAAGAGAAAAAACTTCATACAAAGATAATGTGCCTTACAAATCGAAACAAGCTTAAAAAGAAAAGACGCCCTATATACGGAATGGAGGAGTACAATACACAGCCATCTGCCAATCCCAGCAGCTCTGTAATGAGGATGTTCTTAGGTGTGTAGGGTGTCGCCATATCCTCTGAATTATTACGAAATCCTATTGTAAAAGGAAAGTAGTTTAAAGTTAGACTTGATAAGAGGGTAAAAATCAAACATGCACCGTAGATTCAAATTATTCACATGACAGCCCATATTGAATGAAATGAAATACTTGATAACTTGAATATAGTATTTTGAACAGTGGGAACATAATATGGTTCTTGCAGTTCAAGAGGAAGATTTAGTTGTTATATTTGTCATTGTTGGTTTACTATTACAAACTGAACTAAGCAAATAAATATGCAAGATGCCTTCATTTTAAACGAAAAACCATGTCTGGGTCATCGATCAACAAAAACACAAGATGCCTTCATTTTAAACGAAAAACCAATATCAAGTAAGCGAACAGGACCTTTCTCTTCAAATATGCAAGATCGTTGCTGTATGCTTGAGCGTAGCCCCTTCCTCGCCTTGTATTACGTCAGGGTGTGCCTCTGACATTTGGGAAATAAGTTACAAAAATATCTAATTTGTTAGTAAATATTGTCCACTGGAGCATGGCAGAACTACTTACTACAATCTAGATAAAACAAGATGTAGGGCAGCCAAAATGTGCATGCCGAGGAGCATGGCAGGATTGGGGTGGATCCCATCAAAGGCTATTAAGAAGAGCCCTTTTGCAAGAAGGCTGCTGAGAAGTATCTGGCCTCAGCCCTGGTGAGGTCAACTCAAGCATAGACAGCAGAAAGTTCCTCTCCTGGAAAAGTTCAAGAAAAACAAATGCAAAAAGCTTTTACCAAGGATGTGCTTCAGATATGATATTCTTTGAAAAATACTACCAGAAAGCACGTTTCTACAAAGACTATTATCTTCTGTGCTCTTATCTACTGGACAATCATCCATATCTTGATCAGGAGCCATTTGTGATGTTACTTCCATGCTAGTTAGTGAAGGAGAGTGCTTATTGTCCATATCAATATGTCTATTCTGCTCCCTGTTCATTACGATGAGGTGAATCAGCAACCGAAGCAATTGATTTAACCAAAAGGATGAGAGATTATTCATTATTTACCTTGAATTCTGTTCATCTTCCTCTTCATTCTCATAGGGTCTACAATTAAATCGTCAAGCTCCTCTAGGAGTGAAGCTATTCAGACAAGCTGCTTTCTGACATGTCATTAGCATCTTTCTTAACCAAATGATGCTGTAGTTGCTGAAAATGTCATGCATAAAGCAGATTATTTTAAATATAGTACTGTGGGCCTAAGTATAAAGCTTCAGGCCATCATGTTGGCATTGCCATACTTGCCAGGCTTCATCCATGCTTTGGCTTGTTGCTAGGGAGCAAAGCAAGTCAGCTTGATGCAATAAAGTAGCAATACACAACAGGTGGTTTCTAATTTCTGATATGCAGCATGGCAAATGTATCAGAGCACAAACATTGCATAAAAATTAAAGGATTGAAAATGATACTACAAGATCTTTAGAGATGCATCATCCCTTCTATTCTAGGTTTATCTTATCTACAATAGCACATACAAATCTTATGTCCTATAAAGCACAAAATAATCCCATCCTAGCTCCAATCTGCATACGCACTAAATTCTCCATGGTCACAATTATTTGTCTGTTCGGTTATTAATGGTCACTAAGGAAGTATCCAACACATACTGTTCAACTCCAATATCTAAATTTTGACCCAAAAAAATCATAAGCATTTGATGCAGCAGTGCCTAGCTTCAAGCACAGACTGGACCTAACAGCTAAATTGCTTGAACACATTGGGATCTCACCTCACACAATAACACGTCTTCTTCCTGGGACCACCCGCCTTTCTTGCCAAAACACTGGGATAATTAATAACTCAACAGAGAACGTAGAACATGTTCTCAAAAGATTCAGAATGTAACTCTGGCAAATCATGCTTAGTCCAGTCAATACTGAACAAGGATGACATTAATTAATCAAATTCAGCTAGCAACTACAGTTCATGCATAATATCTAGCTGTAGAAATAATTGAACACCTGATATTATTTCTCCATAATAATATTTTTGAAGTACGGAAAAGTTGCAACTTCTCATGGTTGTGTTGTTTTCTCTCTTAGATTATCAGAGATGCTGCTGGAGCACCTGATGTCCTAACCAGATTGGAAGTGCCAAAACCAAATCCAATTGATGGCACATCAGACGCAGTGATTTCAGAATATGAAAGCTAGTGTCTGGGTACTAATATGAAAACCGTGGTTAACTTTTCAGTGATTCCTTTTCTGTTTGGCCAATTTCAGGTTTGCACATCGTAAAATTGTAGTGCATGTTAACAGTCACTTGAATATGTTCAGTTGTTCACTACCCTCCCACTTCTACTCTGGAGTTGCAATATTGAATGGCCATCAAGCCATTAAGTAAGATGAAATTTTCGATCTGCAAAATGGACATGCAAATAACTTTGAGCTGGCCTCGTCCCCAGATATTATAGCAAACCGTAGCCGCTGTAAATTCTTTGATATAATTCCAGGCTCTCAGCTTGTATCGGCTCAATGGTGTGCAAATGTATATGCCGTTTTGTTCTACTTTCCAACAGTACTATATCTACAGCCTGCCCTGCTTGGGGACGGCACAACCACTCTCTTCATACCTCAAAGACGCAGCATTACAAACAGTCAAACTTTTTGCAAAAATTATCACACTAACAAAATTTTCAACCTTTGATCAATGGGACCAGACACGGAGTAGAGAGGGCATTGTTCATTCTATCTGAGAGAATGTTCTGTACCTCGTGAGAAATCACCACCTCTTGATCTTTGTGTTTCTCTCCATTCGACGTGCCGCGCAAGATTGGCCCTGCATCTGATCAGTCCTGATACTGCAGAGAATATTGCCGTATCCTCAGCGTCAGATCAGAGCCTGCGTCTCCCTCCCTCTGCTTCCTCCAAAAAAGCAGGTGAAGAAAGTTGGAATCAAACATCTAAAGCCATCGAGATAAACAAACCAATGATCGTTTCCATTTATTCTCCTCGCGTTACGGTTCAAATTTCGAAAACAACTGAAAGATAAAGAAACAGAAGAAGCAAACGCAGGAATTCCATGTAAACCAGCCAAATGGAGAGACCTCCATTGATCAAACCTACAATCCTGAACATTCTGGTGGCAGGTAGAGATCATCAATAGCGCCCCGAAGTGGCGTTGGGACCTTGGGATTAAGAAGTTGGAAAATTAAGGCTTATCTCCGAGGCATTGCACCTGATCGAAACAAAAGCCATCCATGTTGCAAGAACTAAAGAGGAAGTCCTCGAGTCCCTGGAAGAAGACGTCGTTGCTGTCCTCCTCCTGAGCGTGCGCAGAACCCGCCCGACGACGCCTCCTCCTTCACCTCCACCTTGATCGTGGCGGGGCTTCGGCGTGGCCGGGGGCGACCTCGAGCACCACGCCCGACCGTAGGTGCACGGTCGCCGTCAGGTAGTCGCCAGGCGCCGGAAGGTAAAGTCCTGCCATAACGCCGCTAATAAACCACTAACCAATCGAATCTCTGACCACACGGAAAAGTGAAATGGCAACCAACTTTTAGCCGGATGATTAGATCGACGATGCGATCGTACCTCGAGGCAGTGATCTTGGTCGGCGACGCATCGAGCGTCGATGAGGAGTTCTCCGAGCGCGTCGAAGATGCCGTGGCCTTCGGGGCGCCGAAGTCGAAATCCTCGTCGGCGAGGACGTTGGCGATGTAGTCGATGATGGGCTGGTCAACCTCGTCGACGACGTCGCTCCCCAGCACCTCCCGCACGACGCCCATGCTGGCGGCAGGGACGGGCAGGCAGGGACGGGGCGCCGGTCGACGGGGCGGCAGGGACGGGGAGGGAGGGACGGGGGTGTGCGGCGCGGGGAGGAGAGGGGACGAATGGGACGGGTCAGGGGGTAAGCGGCGTGATTGGGGGGAGGGGGGGATTCGGCGAGATCTGTGCGGGGTGGAGGGAGAGGAACAGTTGCATGAGGGGTAAAGATTAATTTAGTTAGAAGATTAGAGGATAATAGGTGGATGAACCAAATGATTTGGGCCATCAGATTTGATGAAGTGGTCTGAGAAAACATCTTAGCGTTTGATTTTGAGGAAGGGGTTTTTGGGTGCACGTATTAAGGTGGATCTGAGAAAAATCTTTCTGTGGAGGCAAAAAGGCATGTAGATGGTGTGTGGATGTAAAAAAATTTTAACTGGTGAATTATAAAGGTGTGTAGATTGGATTAGGTGGGTGATGGCGCAAGGACGAGATGAATCTCTACCATTGAGGAACCTTCAAATGCAGGATAAAGATCATCTCTCAGGAGTACTATCTAGTTTGGCTGTAGACAATTGTCCGGGGGATTAGAGGAGCGTAAGGCATCTAGATAGAGAAGCCCAAATGCTTCAAGGAAATGTTGTAAACAACATTGTTGATTGTTGCATGTACATATGTTTAGAATTTTGCAACTGTGTAACTTCTTTTTTTAATTACATTCAATCGTTTTGGGATTTCTACATCACTTTTCAAACATATCAAAGTCTTATACTCTGTACAATGTCCATTACTACTCAAGGTTTGTTGAATATGTTTGTGAGAATTTTTAAATGTTTTTTCGCTTTTGCCACATATACTTTGTAAAGTTGTATGTACATATGTGCAAAAATTGTTACAGATATTATATAAAATTGTTACGCTGATCTGATTAACCGTAAGACGGGAATGCTCCCATCAGATGTCCGAGCGCTGGCAAAGCCCTTTACACGAACACTGCATATAGATTATACGAAAATTCGCTCATCTCCATGGAACCGGCGTCCCGTTAGCGATTTCAGCGTGATGCAATGTTTAAAAAATATTTAAAAAAATCATGGACGTAGATGTTATTGAGCCTGCAAAGTAACATAAAATTCATTTCATGCGCATAGTACATATTCTGCAGTATACACGTGCGAAGTATCTGACTTGCGATACCAAACTACAAGACGACCTCGAATTGTACCACGGATGACGCAGTCATGCTGCCGATGAAACGCTCCGACTGCGGTTTGCGCGGTGCGCTCGGTCCGGCGTCGACCGGGGACCCCTTGTCCGGGCTGGCGCTCTCCTCCGGGATGGACGTCAGCGCGCCGGACCACGGCGACCCCGTGGCGCTGTTGCCGTGGCTGTAGCCACCGTCAGCCCGGTACCGGCCATATCGCGCCCCCCGCGCCGACGCCGGGAACCGCAGCCGGAGCACCTTGGAGAAGAGCCTCCGTAGTAGTTTGGGCAGCCGCCTCCTGCGGCCCGCTGGCTTGCCGGCGGCCGGCGGCTGGGTGGATTCGGGCAGGTGCGGCATGGAGATCGAGCGACGGGAAGGCAAGCACACTGTCCATTACTACTCAAGGTTTGTTGAATATGTTTGTGAGAATTTTTAAATGTTTTTTCGCTTTGCCACATATACTTTGTAAAGTTGTATACATATGTGCAAAAATTGTTACAAATATTATATAAAATTGTTATGCTGATCTGATTAACCGTGAAGACGGAATGTTCCCATCGACGTCCGAAGGCCGGCAAAGCCCTTTACACCTAACACCGCATATAGATTACTAGAAATGGTAGCGTGCTATTGCACACCGTTTTGTGTGGATGTGAAGATAGGGACATGATGTAGGTAAGGATATGCATAGGTGGCAAGATAAGTATATGTAGCGAGCCGGGGAAAGAGTCTAGAGATAGAGCTGCACACATATTTCTAGTGCTGAAAAAAAATTTCACGGGAAAAACGGAGGAAGGACCTAGACGTAAGGGGCAAGGGCATGTTTGTTATGTTTTTGGACCTGTCCGCTATCATTGTGTGCGATGCTGTGCCGGCGAAAAAATCCGACCGAAATTTTGTTGCAAAAAAAACGTAATTCCAGTCTATTGTGTCGAAAGAACCGGCGCACGCGCTAAATATATGCGGAATTACGGGGTATTTTTTGCAAAATAACCGGCGAAAGGACTTGTTCGTGATCTGTAGAAATATCTCTTTCGACGAATCACTTGGAAAACATTGGAGACCAAGCTGGAAAACCGAGGTGGAAAAATAGTCTAGAGGAAAAATGGCGAAAAATGATTAGAGATGAAAACCTTCTTTTGTCGAGCCTAACACTCTACGTTCACCGAGTAATAATACATGTTTAAAAAAATATCAGAGATCGAGATGGAAAATCGAGCCGGGGAAAAAGTCTAGAGATAGAGCTGCACACATATTTCTAGTGATGAAAATATTTTTTTCCGAGAAAAACGGAGAAAAGACCTAGGCGTAAGGAGAAAGGACCTATTTGTTACATTTTTGGATCTGTTTGCTATCCTAAAAAATTAGAAAAGGGCTTGCTCGTGATTTGAATCTAACGGGAGGCTTATTCCGTAAAACAGCGCGCGAGGGATCCAAACGCGATTCAGAAAAAAAATCTTCCCTTCACAAAAAATCGCGAAGGATCTATTTGTAATCTCTAGGGACCTATCCATAATTCGAAGAAATGGAAGGGCTTTTTTGCAAATAGGGCTAGAGTGACAGGTGGATGCTCTCACCATGCGGGGAAACCAGGCGCCATTATACGGTGAATATACGAAAATTCGCTCATCTCCATGGAACCGGTGTCCCGTTAGCGATTTCAGCGTGATGCGATGTTTAAAAAATATTAAAAAAAATCATGGACGTAGATGTTATTGAGCCTGCAAAGTAACATAAAATTCATTTCATGCGCATAGTACATATTCTGCAGTATACACGTACGAAGTATCTGACTTGCGATACCAAACTACAAGACGACCTCGAATTGTACCACGGATGACGCAGTCACGCTGCCGATGAAACGCTCCGACTGCGGCTTGCGCAGTGCGCTCGGTCCGGCGTCGACCGGGGACCCCTTGTCCGGGCTGGCGCTCTCCTCCGGGATGGACGTCAGCGCGCCGGACCACGGCGACCCCGTGGCGCTGTTGCCGTGGCTGTAGCCACCGTCAGCCCGGTACCGGCCATATCGCGCCCCCCGCGCCGACGCCGGGAACCGCAGCCGGAGCACCTTGGAGAAGAGCCTCCGTAGTAGTTTGGGCAGCCGCCTCCTGCGGCCCGCTGGCTTGCCGGCGGCCGGCGGCTGGGTGGATTCGGGCAGGTGCGGCATGGAGATCGAGCGACGGGAAGGCAAGCACACGACGGCGTCGAGCTGGCGCTTGAAGACGGTGATCGAGCTCGTAGGAGTCGTAGAGCGCGCTGCCGCAGTCCCTCCCACACGAGCTAGTCGTCTTGCCTTGTGGTCGTGCGTGATCAGGCTGCACGTTTCTCGCCATCTTTATAGCTTTCCCTTTTTTGCTTCGATCAAAGAAGCAGTAAATGGATAAGGGTAGAGTGAGAGACAGAGAGGATAAGTTAGGTGCAATTAGGGCGAGCTTTACAAGTGGGTACAGGTGACATGAACGCGCGGTTTGCGGCTTGTGAAAAAGGGCGACGAGCGAGCTCGCGGCTCACACGACCTCCGTCTCCACTTGACAAAAGCTGAGCAGCCAGAGAGAGACGAGGGAGATGGCGATCCATCGAAAGGTCGATGTGTAAGGCACTATTAATTTATGGACGAGTAATTAGGTCTAAATGCGAGCGCCTATCGGTTGCAGGCTTGCAGTAAGCACTCGGCCTGAGTGGCTTGACCATTTTCGGCTCATAATTAGTGCAAGTCGTACGTGTGCGCTCCACATATTTCCAAACGCTTCCTGACGAGGTTCTATAGATGCTAAAACAACCCCATCCACCTGGGCGCCGGTGAATCATCGAACAACACGAGAGCAGGAGAGTCGAGAGCATACCTAGCTAGCTTAGTGATTGTCACTAATCATAGGGTCACAAAGAGCTTACCGGGGAGGACAATGGCAGTGGATAAGCAGGTCTACGACGGCGAGTGGCAACGACGGATGGAGGTGATAAAAAACGACTCGGCTGCATGGCAGCAAAAAACTGAAATTGGCATACTCATGTGTTGAGATGAGAATACTACTGTAAACAATCGATCGAATTGAACCTCACCGACAGGTGAGAAATTAATATCACAGCGGAGCTAGCTAGCGGCCGAAGTTGGCGACGATGGATCGATTTCGTTGTGCCTCTGCGACTGCGAGGGGTAACAAATTGACTGTGGAATCAAAAGAACTAGATGCGCAACGGTCCACGCGTCACTGCACACGGAAAAAAGACAAAATAATTTTCAGGAATACCTGAAAACAAACCTTAAGAAGTTTTAATATCTAAAAAATATATAATTTTTTAAACATAACTGGTTTTTTTTAAAATTTACTGTAGCAAACGCTATTTCTCTTCGTTGTAATTTCTACATTGAACATAGACACGTGATAGAAAGGTCGGCTGGCTACCGTACCTTTCTAAGAATAATGATTTATATAGATATGGAAAGTGGCGCAAAGCGATGCAGTAGATGTACGGAGCTAATTCAATATGGAAGGAGAGAAAGAATAGAGCTGGTGATGGTTTTCGGCTGAAGAGGGAGTTTGAACTCTGAACTTAATTTGGAATTTTAAAAAATCCAGAAATTTGAATTGACCTCAGAAAAGCAACAAACAACTTTGGAAAATTTCAAACAAATTAGCATATGCACTTTAGAGTATCTCGTACCCAAATAAATTATTTTCACATTCTTAACCGCTTTTATTTTTTCAGGATAAATGCTTATTAATTTATGAACATTACAAAAAGTTTTAAAATTTTCAGAAAAGATGCATAAAATCTTCAAAATATCATAAAATGCTGATAGAAATATATTTAATTTTACTTTGAAAGCTGAAGGTATTACACATCCACTCTTGTCTAGTTGTCTACAATAAAAAAACCAAAGTTACACACTGACTTTGAGGTTTGTCTACTTCTGGCCCATCCAAGAAGGCTTTGTCTGCCCAACATCGAGACCTGGTTCGTTTGTCTGCCATCCATGGTGGCATGGGCCAAGAGCCGATTAAAAGAGCGACTTTAGTCTCAGAAGCCGCATCAAGTTCCTTTTTTTTTATTCTCCAATTTCCAGCTGATAATACCAGTTCTTTTTTTTTTTCAACGGCAAGGGTACGATAACAATATCTAGATTTGCTGGGTCAAGAACCTTAAAGCTTACTCCCTTCGTTTTTTTTATAAGTCGTATTTTAACTTTGCACAAGTATTAAGGTTGCGTTGAAATTGAGAAAGATATAAAAAAATGACTTAGATGCCCCCACTTAATTATCTTGGAAGATGAAAGATATGCTTTGTGTGGGTGGTAATAAATAAATAAATATGGATGAGAGAAAATAAATAGAGGTATAGAAGGAAAGGTCTCATTAAATCTACATATAAGGCTTATATTTATAAACAAGATCATTTAAAAAATAGGCCTTAGGCCATTCTCAGTGCATAGTTTCATTTTCTAATTTCCAAGAGTACCACATCAGATTTTGTCTAGGTAACTGTGTATCTCAGGTTTCATCTAGATGAAACCCTCTCACCTCCCATGAAACTTTCTCTATCCCTCTCTTCATAATTACCTTGCCATATCACCAAACATGATGATGTGTCATGCCATTTAATGAGAATGAAACTCCCACTGAGAATAGCCATAAAAAACGGAGGGAGTAGTTTGCAACAGTGGCCAACCGGCTCATAATTAAGGCCATTCACAGTGCAAGTTTCATGAGAGTTTCATTCTCATTAAATGAGATGCCACATAGGCAAAAGTGGTGACATGGCAACAAATTTATGAGGAGAGAGGAGAGTTGAGTTTTATGGGGATGAAACCTGGTGTACACGGTTACCAAGTGCTTTGAAACTGGGATGAAACCCCACTGAGAGTGATTTGTTTCATCTCCACACCTTTTCTGGATCCCGTGTGGCCATATTGTAGTGTGCTAGATATAATTGCAAGTGGCTACACAATTTATATGGCATATTTGATCACAACACCATGTAACAATTAAATGTTATGTCATGCATATGAAACTGCAAAATGAAACTGTGCATTGAGAGAGGTTGTTCATTCATCAACCCAAACATCTAAATATGACGTGGCACTATCGGAAACCGTGTAACGAAACTCTCCACTGTGAATGGCCTAATAAGGTCAAACTAACCTTGAACCGACATTAGCCATTTTAAGTGTGCAATAATTGCTTTGTTAAGAGTGAATTGCAACAGGAACCCTAATCTTGCAGTAAAATTTCACTTCGCATCCTTAAATCCTCGATTGGCTGGCAAGTCCATGGGCTATGCAGCCGTGCATGTATTGTAATATCCCGTTCCAACTTTGCTTTGTGAGTGAAGAAAGGAAGAGAGAGGTTAGGAAAAGAAGGATCAATCAAAACTAGGGGTGAAAACGGGACGGATTTTTTCCGTCCGATTCGAGAAATTGTTATTTTGCAAGGATGGAAAAATATGTGTGGACTCGTGCTAAGGGTGAGCTAAATTTGTAGTTGCAGAAATCATTTTGTGCGGAGATCTATTCAAGACGCGCTGTAATTGCTGTAAGTAGTGATCCGGAACTCCATTATGCTTAGATACCAAGTCATACGTAACATTGAGATATTTGGGTTCTCTTTTGGGAAGTTGTTGTATGGATCTGTCCGAAGTTTTGATGCAATGTGCCACTTTTAAGAAGGATGCTGAATTTATGTTTCTATCGCCTAGAAAGATAGGATTATTCAATTTATAAGTGTTGACATTATGGATATGTGAACTCTTGTTGTCCCGATAGCCTAATAAGTAATAACATATAATATGATATTCGTGTCTTGTACCGCAAGCCATTTACGGGATGATATGGTGGTCTTGGATAATAAGGTGGTCTTCGATTTATTCGAGTTCTTTCAAAGCTTCATCATCCGGATAAAACTTCAAATCTCGGAGATGAGCGGCTATTGTGAGAAGACTTTTAGTTGATTCTACTATTCCTCTGTTGCACAGTTACAACGAGAAGAGATCTCATGAATTATTTCTGCAAAATCTTTACGAGTGTGGAATTTGTCTTAGTGAAAATACTGGTAATTCTCTTAAACCGTTATCTAATTAGCATTTTGTGTTTACTTTTCCTATCCTTTTTTTCCTCTCAAGCTTTGTTTGAGATATATCTTACTATTATTGTCATGTATTCGTGTGGTTTGATTCACATATATTACTTTATATATGCGTGCATTATCCGTTCCCGAATTATCCGTTTCCGATCCGAATCCGTCATATATCCGACCCGTATCCGAATTCCGAATTATCCAGATTCGTATCCGGATCCGGTTAGCCCGTATCCGGTTCCGAATCCGGGAAAAAAATATGGGTTAGGATACGGGAAGAGCAATATCCGCCCGTATCCAACCCGTTTTCACCCCTACTATATTCATTGGAGAAATGCCATTGAGGCAAAAAATGAACATAGTTAAATACATAAAGCATTTGGTTAGAGGAATGTACTTAATTATGCAAAACAGGCTTGATCACGTAAGCCATCAGTTTTTTCTCGAGTGATCAGTCAAAAGTGTAGACTTGGTTTTCACTCAGAGCGAGCACGAGTAGAACCCAATGGTCGCTTATTAAATGGTATGCAGTGCTAGAAAATAAGATCATATACGGTTTAAGTACGTACAAAGAATTGAAGGGTAAAGTACTACTTATTCCTCATGGTACAGGAATAGAATGAAATCCCTTTTTGACTCAGCCTGCAATGCCTGTTTAATGTAGTTGGCAAGAAACTCCAATTGAAACCTAGTTATGGTTGTAGACACAATCTTGAGGTCGACGAATCCAACTTGGTGTTGAACCGTCACAGCTCGCTGCCTCAATATTCTGCAACTCGTGTTAAATGTTAAAAAATATAATATAAAATCCTATAAAAGTCATAGGTCATGTTGTATAGTGCTATACTCATATAACATCTAGGATCGTATAATAGAAATATCAATGGCTATTAAGTGGTACAAACGAAAGAGATCGTCAAACATAATTGAGAATGTCCCATGCTCCTTGCGGTGAAAATGTCCAATTCGATACCTCACATTGAAATCGACATGGCGCTCGCCCTTATTCGCCTTGTCAATGTACCATCCATAGAGCAAATGAGTGCACAGGCCTAAAGCATTCAATTTGTTGCTAGTTAAAAGGGACTTTCCATGTACATACCCATTAAAATATCGAGGAGGCTCTGTAGCCTTTATCAACTTTTCTTTCTAAACAAAAGGAGTCTCTAAGGTTGGAACAATGGGCTTTCTATATATTTTAGGGGGCGTTGTGGCCTCTATCAACTTTGTCTTCTTGATAGAAAAAGTCTCCGAGGTCTCATGTGGTTCTTTGATTGTCGTGCTAGTCCCTTTATGCACCAGCTCTGCACTCTACGTAGGACTCGTTATGGTGGTGGGAGTAGCAAGTACGATACGACCTACAAAGCATATGCATATGTAACGGGTTGCAGTACTGAAATGATCGAGAAGACGCGGGGATTTTTACCTTAAAGTAGTACAACACCCATCATGGGCCACTTGATGAACGACATCTGTGCTTGCCCGAGAGTGGCGGCATCTTCGTTCGGGGGTTGCCACTCTAGACCTGTGCACTCACTTGCTCCATAGATGGTACATTGACAAGGCGAATAATGCCGAGCATCACGTCGATTTCGATGTGAGGTATCGAGGGGGACGTTTTCACCGTGAGAAGCATAGGACATTCCCAGTGAGTTTTGAGGAACTATTCCATTTGTACAGCCTGAAAGCCATTAATATTTCTACTGTATGATCGTGGACATTGTGAGTATCACACTATATAGCATAAGTCTATCACTGTTATAGGATTTTGTATTATATTTTTTAACATTTAACACGAGTTGCAAGATAATAAGGCAGCGAGCTGTGATTGGTCAACATCGAGTTGCATTCGTCGACCCTGAGATGGTGTTTGCGACCATGGCTATGCTTCAATAAGAGTTCCTTGCCAACTACATCAAGCAGGGTTTGAAAGCTGAGGTGAAAAATAACTTCATTCTATTAGCGTACCACGAGGAGTAAGTACTTCTTTACCCTTCAATGTACTTGTACGCACTTAAACTATATATGAACTTATTTTCTTGCACTGCATACTGTGTAATAAGCAACCATTGGATTCTACTCGTACTTGCTCAGAGTGAAAACAAAGTCTACACTTTTAACAAGATCGATGGCTTGCACGATCAAGCTATTTTTGTAGAAGTAAGTAAATTTCTCTAACGTAACACTTTCAGAATTTAACTAGGTTTATTTTTTTCCTTAATGGCATCTCTCCAATATATGTAGGTGTTTCTTGTCTTGTGTTGTTAAAGGAGGGCGACACGATGACAAACAAGGCAACCAGTTGGAGTGGAAGTGCTTCAAGGTACAAGTGCCTAGCATATGATTAATTTTTTTCTGACATCTATTCTTTGTCTCTTAATTTGATTTTCTTTGTTCATAGTGTCATCAACAGGGGAGCGACGACCTGTGCGGCTTCTATGTCATGTATCACATGTTAATTCTGGTCGACGGCTCGTATTTTTTCTCTAAGGTATATGTATACGCATAATACACTTAGCCATGCACATCACAGATTTCATAACTTAAATTAGTGCACTCATTTATATTTTATAGAAGATCGATATCCCCTCAAGAGCTTGCAAGACAAAATCTTAACAAATTACGAGACCACATATACCAGTAGCGTTGGATAAAAGTTATAGCTGAGGATAGTAGGTTTAGAGGCCCAATAGGCTCCTACTAGTTTATATGTAAACAATATTATATCATGTTAATATGATATGCGTACTAACTGTTAAGTATTTTTATGTTCTATGTTGTGAACGAATGTAATATGTATATTATAAAGTGTTTGTGTTTTATATATATTGTGAATGTGATATGCATACTGTGTATAATTTGTGCTGTTTTCGGTGCATACTGTGTGTAATCTGTGTTGTTTCCGGAAGGATGTAGAAAAAAACAAACATCACATCACAATCGGTTCTGAGTTAGAACCAATTATGATGTGCATCATATCACTAGAATCGATTGTGATGTGCATCATATCATAATCGGTTCTTAGCTAGAACCAATTGTGACAACTATTTATCATAATCGAGCGAAAATCAACTGTGATAGCGCTTCCTTCATCACTGCCTAATAACTTTGTATTGTCACCAAAACCGACTGTAATAACAAAAAGAATCGATTTTGATGTAAATTCCTACATTAGCGACACATGATTCGTAAAAGGAAACATTTAGCACTAATTTCTATTATAATATATTCATAAAAATATGAAAATATTTTTGAAATAAATACATTCATATCATTTTACAACCCTTTTAATATTTATCAAAAATATTATATACTAAAGTTAAAATTGTCAGAGTAATAATTTACCCGCCCTAGGTGGTCTTAATTTCTTGCATACATGTGTGGATCCCAAAACCCATAAGGATAGCGAGAAAAAAACATGACAGAAGCTGGCCAGTCACAAGCACCAAAGACATCTTTACAGCCTCACATTAAATCGGGCGCCGTGGGTCTACCGTATATAAACCCTGGAGTTTTCCGGCTTTCTCCGCGCGCCACGCCATCTTCGGGGCGACGTGGCCACGCAGCGTCGCGCCGCATCGCACATGTAGGTGCCTGCGCGGTCTATCATTCGTACGGCGCGCAAGCCGTTGAGTCACGTCGCTCACGCTGCTCATCCTCTTATACAGTTCATATATTTTATCGCCGTTAGTTGGCAGTAATGCTTGCGCGGCGCAACGGTAACGTCAATCACGCGCTCGTGCCGTCGGTTGCGAGTTCGAATCCCGCTGCTTGTCACGCCCCGCGCGATTTTCGGCCGCGCGACGTGTGTCACAGCCACGCGTCGCACACGCGGTGCACATTTTTTTGTGAAAGAGCACCCGACAAAGCCCGAAATTACAGGATGGTCCTTTCCTTATGAAGAGGTCCCTGGAACTTCTAGATATTTTTCAGAAAGGCCCTTGGAATTTGTTGGAATTACAGATTAGCGTGTTTATTGTGTGGAAAGAACTCCGAAGCTTCCATTCTTTACGGAGAAGGGGCTCGAAATTTCCTAAAATTACATATTAATCCGTTTTCTTAAAGCCCACAAAGCTACTTTAGTGTCCCGGAAATTCCGGTTTCCCCCGAAAAGGGGCCCAAAAAATAAAACTACGTCATTGTTCATTTTCCCCCCGGAAATCCCCTGAGATTACGAGATAGCCTAATTTTTTTCCTCAAAGGGCCCCCCGAGACTTGGTTTGTTTTCGGCGCCCCATTTTTTTTGGAGAGGCACTCAAATATTTGCGCAAGCCCTCCGAAGCTTCCAAAAATTATTTTTAACACATCGTTTTCCGTTTTCCTCCGAAAAGGGGACCAAAAAAACATTATTGTCCATTTTTCCCTTGGAAATTCTCTGAGATTACAAAATAGCCTAATTTTTTTTCCTAGAAGACCCCGGAGACTTCTTTCGTTTGTTTTTTGGCGCCTCATTTTTTGCGGAGAGGCACTTTGAATGTTTGCGCAAACCCTCCGAAGCTTTTGAAGATTATTTTTAGCACATCGTTTTGTACAGGGAGGTACTCCAATTTTTGCATGGACCCTTCGGAGCTTTTAGAATTTATTTTTAGCATGTCATTACAAAGAGGCACTCCAATTTTTGCATGAACCCTTCAGAGCTTCTAGAATTTATTTTTTAGCCTGTCGTTTTTTCAGACATTTGCTCGAAACTTTTTGAAATTATATATTTATCCATTTCCCCTATTAGTCCCCCAAAACTCATATGATTTTTTTGCTTGGCTTGCAACGGTCGGCGCGGTGCGGCGCACGCTACGCCAACGTGTCTAGTATATCCCGGCGAAACATAATTGTAGATCAGATGCACAGCCTCCATGTACTGATCCCAGGAGGACACCATGTATATTATCTACGCATATGATTTTTATGTATCCAATTGAAATATTTAAAAGATATTAACGGTCAAAATAGTTAGCTGCAATTGCGTGCCCTTGATTTTCTCTCATTTAAGCCTTCATTTACTATACACTTGCCCTTAATTGTGGGCCTGCAGATCTCAAATAATGTTCAAAATGAAAAAAATAATTTCCTCCTCGGCATTAGGGCAGTCCCAACCCATGGTTTCCATGAGCAGTGTTTAAAAGAGAGAGAGCAATAAACCAATGCATAGTTTCCCAATCTATAGTTTACATGAGCAGTGTCTAGAGGAGAGAGAGCAATAAACCAATGCATAGTTTCCCAATCCATGGTTTACATGAGCAGTGTCTAGAGGAGAGGGAGCAATAAACCAATGCATGCACCACAAACACACCTTGATCAGCGCGCAGAAATGTCCAACCCCGATTTTGCTCGTTTCTTGCGTCTTGATGCCCGCGCCGACCCAGTTTCTTGTATAAGACACGGTTTCTTTATTTTTCCTTCTCTCCTTTCCTTAATTCCTATGACACATCAGATTTTTGCTTAGTTAGCAGTGTAATTAATTCTATGGACACCAGTTGAGGTGGAGGGTTGGGACTGCCCTTGGTAGTTTAGTACAACCTTTCCAACCTCCTGAAGCCTATAATAAGTTAAGGAGATCTCTCAATGTCATACCTCTTTCGTGGATGCCATTCAGTGCACTGAGCTTGTCTTCAATGAAGCTTCACCTTCTGCGAAAATGCATGTGGACTGTGGAGACTGGAGGGAGCGAGGGAGAGCTGCATCGCGCGTTTGCTAGATAGCTAACTTTTTTTTTTTTGAAACGAAGATAGCTAGCTAGTAAGGTGATGCTACTTTCGATCTTTTTGAATTTTGAATCTTCTAGTGGTAAAAATATGTGCTTATTTGATCTTTCTAGGGAGGTGGGGACTCCGTTTGGCACTAGAGAAGCTGCACCCCCCTACGACACATATGGTTATGAGAAGTCATTCTTTCAATACTAATACAAAGGGAGAAAATGGAGCAGTAACCATGACAGCTATATATGTATATTTCTTGACAATGTGATGTGTATTTTGCTGCAGTGCATTGCATATTCACTATGTTGTCCCAAAATGGATGTCACGGCGGTTTCACTCTAGCATAACAAAATTATATAGTAAGCAGCAATTACCTTCATTTTCAATATGTATTCTCACTTTGTGTACAGGAAGATAATATATACTTTTATGCTTAATTTTTAAAAATGGATTTAGCCTCTGGCAAAAATGAAACATTTGCAAATTAAAAGCTTTTAAATACATTCACGAGTCTCGATCGAGCAACCAAATTATTAGTAAACATGCATGAAAGGTTAACTGATATGAATGCGCGTCCTTTGCACTATATATGCACAAAATATGAAAGGATAACTGATCAGGTGTCGATGTACGACGTAGCCACCGATGAGCTTCTGCCACGAGAAATTTAACTTCTGACAATGTATATATGCGATGTCTATGCATGCATGGTGCCCTATAATTGTCGTCCTGCAATTCTGTTTCGTGGTCACCGGCGCCAAAAACTGGAAACTCCGTTGTCGTCTGGCTGTTGTTTTCTTCTCCGCCTGACATGCTATGAAAGATCAGAAGCAGAATTGTGCGGTGCATGCTTGCAGGCATATTTTGTATTATATCGCATGCAAGAATGAATGCACCGGTGCAAGTGCCCCCGGCGCGTGGTGTCTCTCTCCGATCAAGTGATTCGTACTGGCATGCAAGCTAGTGGCACGACAAAGGATATGCATCATGCATGAGAGGAAATGGTAAGCTGAGCTTCTCATGCATTCCGGTAGTTGATGAGGTTAATGTGCGAGTAAATGTTGAGGCAGCACTGGCAGGGATGAGAGAGAGACGACGGCTGATGATCACTTAATGGGGGCTGCAGTTGCCATTACTTCAACGGCATAGATGGATCGATCATATTTATGTGTGTTACTTAACTGTGACATGTCACATGACTTCTCCGTGTCTTGCATCATTCATGGTTCATCGACATCGATTTAAGGCACGAAGGATAAGAGAAATGTAGGAGTATGTTCATATATATGCACTCTTTTAGGTAGCTTAGGGATCGAATTATCTATTTTTATACTATTCTATGGATCATCGTATTACTGAGGTGGCCTGTATAGCCAATTTATATAAATATATATGTGGTGGTGGTCTGCTTCATCCGATATTGAAGTTTAAAGAGTACAATTGTGACACAATTTGTTTCATGGCCAAAATATTGCAAATCACTCTCTTGGGTGAAGTGAGGATGACAACCCAAATAAGCTGCTACGCGTGTGTGTATCACATCCTCCCAACTCCCACCCGGGACAAGCATAAAAAATAGGCCCGACAGTATTACTGAGTATTAGAGCATCACTCTAAGCTGCACGAAAGCATGTGCTTATGGCATGTGGGCCCATGTGTGAGCTCACGGCTCGAATGTGTTGAGTGATACACCCTAGCCCAAGTTGAGGTGACCAATTAATGTTGCTCGTATGTGCGCCGTAGTGATAGGCTTGATTCCTATTGAACTGTTTTTTCCAGAGACATCGCATCATCCATATAAGTTAGTTTGGGATCATATATATGTGTCAATACGACAGACTCACCAAATGAGATCAAAGGTTAAAAAAAAATGTGCCATTTGAAAAGTATAAGTTCCGGTGCAAACCTGAATCTAAATTTTAAGGGCCAAAATATGAATTTCACTGGGGGAATCGCACTAATTTGGCAAATTGAATAATTCGAATTGTCAGCTCAATTCTGCAGGTATTTATGACGACTTCACTGAAGTATAATATGCTCCATCAAAGACATGTGATGCGAGTATTGGCACAAATATTAATGTTGTTGTTATATTAATGTCTTGCATTGGTCATTATTAATATGTATTTTAAGAATCGTAATAATGTTCAAAACCACAACTAAAAGAGAATGAGGTGGTAGCACGGTGGTTCAGAGTCGCGACTAGAGTAGTAGAATCCTACTTTCAAACAGGATCTAGATAGGATCAAGGTAGAATCGCGATCCTATCAATGGAATCCATTAGAATATCAGCTGGCCAACTCTGGATGATTCTATCATTCAAACAGAACTCCTATCGTGATTTCCTATATATATGAAAATAAATAGTCTGGACAAGCTCTACAACTTTGTAGTATTTTGTATTTGTGTATAAGATACTGCTTTTTCATGTCCAAAATTAGAGTTTATTAAAGTTCTTTTAGTACATCATTCATGGTCTTGCTTTTAACATGAGATGGTATAGTCCACGATATGTATTTTTTACAAGAAATTATAAAAAAGGATTAAATTACAATGCAGTTACAAATATCTGTATTTTATTATTTTGTGTAATCCTGATATCCTACGAGCCGATAATATGTTTCGACTTTCTTGATGGGTTACCTGACGATCCAACTTAATTAGTAGAATCCTAACTGCCTGCCTTTTTTTTTGAAAGAGCAGTAAAAGAATTACCGCAAATTATATTAAACAGGAAAGGGAAACACGTGGGCTATTTTTTATGGGAAAAACAGAGCCCGAAAAAACCTCACAGCCATCCCCACACTCACGCCACTAACATCAATACTTGTACCCACTCACGCCACAAACGAAAAACCAGCAACACAGAAAGAAGAAAAGAAAAGTTCGCACGAAACTAGACCGTAACATGCGTTGACTAAGCAAACCCTTGATTTAGCACAATGTCCCTGATCGTTGTAGTCACTTGCTCTGGATTTCTAGCTCTCCCTTGAAAAATTCGTTGGTTTCTTTCCATCCAAATGTTCCACCAGAAGTAAATGATGAGACCGTCCACCTCCCGGTGGTTTTGACTTTCATATTGAGTTCTTAGCCTACGCCACCAATTGTAGAGCGAACCGCTGCGATTCAGGTTCTGCCACCTGTCCAAGTTACCCCATCGAAGGAGAGTGGTCCAGACTTGAGTAGTGAAGGAACAGTCTTTACAGAGGTGATTTGTTGTTTCCGGTGACATATTGCAAAGACTGCAAATTGTATTACATGGCCATCCCCTTTTGAGCATGTTATCTGATGTTAATATCTTGTTGTGAAGTAATGTCCAAGCGAAGAAACGGCATTTAGGTTCGGTTTTTGCCTTCCAAATCGGATGGATCTTTATTTTACAATACACAGTGTCGAATTGCATAAGGTAAGCACTCTTTGCCGAATATTGACCATCAGATGTCCAGCGCCATAGGATTTGATCATCCCTTTGATCATCTCTATTGATTCGTCGTATTGCTTCATGAAGCGCTACAAACTCCCGGGTTTCATCTTGATTGTTCACCGGGGTACAACATTGAACCCAATAGTTGTTTGTCAAGGCCTGCCTTTGACTTCCTTAAAATTTATAACTCTTAATTTCAGTGCTGTATAATTGCATTTCCAGTTATTTATCATGGCCTTTGAACTCCACAAAAACTGTTGTAATCTACTATAGGAATAGCTAGTTAACGGGTACGTGACTACTTACCACTATTTCTATGCTTGATATATATATAACCCCAACAAGAGTAGTCCTTAAAGCTAGAGATTGGAATGTGAGAGGGGTACATACCTAGAACCCCAGCCTCACTCCTACATGCATGGGGCCCGAATTTACGGTAGGTTATTCACTTTGCTGCCCTTCCACTTCTTTACATAGAGTGGAGTATTTTGTGAAAACGAGTGTACTTGTTAATCTCATAGTTCATATTTTATGTATGTTTTTTAAGGGTCCCTTGAGGGATCCCCATAGCGCAGGGCATTAATATCAACGCTTAGTAGAGGTCACATCGAATATTATAAAGTGATTACATAGATAATTCCTTACCTAGGTCACATCGAATATTATAAAGTGATTACATATATAGATAATTCTTTACCAATCCTTGCTGGATTCGTTCGATGCTGTGTGAAGTCTTTGACCATATTTATGTACATATAAGCATGAGCTCGATCGCCATTTTTCTATCTTAGAAAAACCCATGGATGTAGCATATATAGGCATGTTTGGAGAGCTGTAGCTTTTCTAAAAAGCTACTTTTTGGCTTTTTGAGCTGAAAAATGATTGTAGTTTTTTTTTATAAGATCCCATTTAATAAATAGTTAATTTCATTTAGTAATAAGTTACAAAAGCAGGTCCGATCCAACTATCAGTTTTTGGCTTTTGTTAGTTATATATAACTTTTAGTTTATATCAAAAGTCACTTAAAAACTAAGCTGGGCCTATATCTGGTTGCAATGGCTAGAAGCTTTTAGAAGTGATACAAACCTTGGAAGTAATCAATTATATATGCACAAAAAGCAATACGACACATACAAAAAGACAGGTACAAGTGGCTAGGTCACAACTTTATATATTTACCAACTTTGACATGCATGGACATGCCTTGGTTCTATCTTGTTAGATTTTTGCAGTTTATTATATATGTAAACAGCATTCTTAGTGGTGGTCAAAAGGAATATTACCTAGCGATTCATATGTGATCTAACATTAGTTGCTCAACATGTTACTCCCTCTGGTCACAAATATTTTTTGTTTTGGATGTCGACACGAACTCCATAACACATATTTGACCACTAATTTTTATTATGATATATGTATAAAATCCAATAAAATTGTAATATTATGAAAATACTTTTTGAGACAAATCTACACAAATGATTTTCATGTATCCAACTTAAATATTTAAAGATATTGATAGTCAAAATTTAGAAAGTTTGACTACAACTACGTAGAAACGACAACTATTTGTGACCAGGAAAGTGCTAGCTAGCAGCCGTGGCGGGGCATGAGGAA
This sequence comes from Guadua angustifolia, assembly GCA_036346375.1. Lineage (NCBI taxonomy): Eukaryota > Viridiplantae > Streptophyta > Magnoliopsida > Poales > Poaceae > Guadua > Guadua angustifolia. Next base: position 40,772,374 of record CM070519.1, read on the forward strand.
TATGATTTTATTACTATGGTGAAAACTGAAAAGTAAACATTAATTAGTAGTAACTACGCTACGCAGTCAACCTTAAATGAAATCTACTCGAGTGCGTGCATGCATGCATGGCAGTGTACAAAAGGAGTGATCAAAATACAATTAATTTCAGAGCAAGGTACAATAATAAGTTGCTGTAAACCTGAGCTATTTCGTGCTACCTCGAAGCATGCCTCCGTATCCGTATCTTCACTGCTTGATCTTTGTGTCCAGCTAGGGCTCTTAATGTTGAAGCACTTGAGCATTTAGAAGTGGGGTCAGAAGGGGAAGGGGGCATGTTGTCACATCTATGATCCATTTTTTTTTAAGGCAGAACATCTATGATATACGCATGCGTCTTCAATTGAAGTGCCCAAAATTTGTGCACTGCAATATATATGAACGATTTATTAATTAGCAGTAGTTTGCTTGAGTAGTTCGCCCTATGATATGAAATTGCCCCAATTTGAGAAATGTCTTAGGTGTGCCTTAACTTTGTTGACATGCCTCGTCTTGCGCCCTAACACCACCAAGCAATATATCGCGCCTCCCCCTAACACCAAGCAGCTTAGCTAGCTCCTGCCGGGTGCGTGTATGCTCAATGTGCGGCTTAGGAATGAAACGGAAGAAGAGTGTCAAAACAGCACAAGGAAGGGGATACAGATGGCAGAGATTCACTTGATGAGCCAAATTAAAATGTAGCTAGGAGGGTTTAATATCTGAAACCAGCCATGAATTCGTAGCAGATCTCTCGATCGTTCATGAACCTTACTCCCCGCAGGCGCCGGTCTGTGCACGCGGCTCAGGATTAGAAGGGAAAAAATACGGTCAAGGGAGGACGCGATCGATCGATCGATGTGACCGCCCGGGCTCGCCGGCGTGTCGGAATTGAGGTCGCTGCCTCTGGCGGATGTGTCACGCATGGCACGTACGTTCCGTCGTACGAGGGAGCAGCCCGCCATTTAAGCCGCACGTACTACTCTCTCAGAGCATGCATGTCTGATCGGCGAATTGAAACGATGGATGCTGTACGTTCGTGTGGAGGTACGTGATTTGGTAGTACGCACTGAAAGGCTATATGTAAAGTTGGGGACGTCCAATGATAATATATGCAGGTGGTAGCCTGGGACAGAGCTAGAAAATATAGAGGAGGAGACCATGCATTGATGCATGCATGCAGTAAGAGAAGAGCTAGCATCGAGAGGGCTAAATATAGGAGTCAAGTGAGCATCGATCGGGCGAGGAGATGGGGTTCTTCCAATCCCCCCTGCTATATATGTGGCTATCTTAGATTTTACAACACTATTTTGCTCCAATCCTTAATTGACCCGAGCGAGAACTCCTTAATAGGAGAGAATTACTTTTAAAGGAAAGAGGAATTTGATATAAAACAAAATGAGAGTAGAGGTAAGGATAAAATGTTAAGAAAGAGGAAAGAATTGAATAGTAATGACTACTCTTTGCAATTAGTAGTATTTCAAAATAAAATTTTGAATTGGGTTTATTCTATTGCTAATGGCCTTTCTATCTAGGGTTTGTCTTATGGTCAGTATAGCTCTGATACCAATTGTAATGACCCTCATTTTTGCGCAAATGCAAAAATGGAAATCTAATGTGCATTCCATTCTAGCCTCTGGATCAGTAGCTAGTATGCACATTTACAACAATTGGAACCACAACCATACATCGTAATATTAATGCAGAAGCTAATTATACAATGTATTTTACAACTCAGAGTAAATATTCATAGCACAGGAGAAGCAAAGTCTTGTAATGTGCTCATCCAACCCCCAGGTAACTGACAAGGCACAAATCCCTAGAAAGATCGCTTCACTTGAAATTTCCGTAACCTACGACGAAAAGATATTCTTCGGAGCTTCATGGTCTTATCCACCTAAAACAACATAATAAGTAATATTGAGTACTTTCATAATCAGCAAGATTTAAGATAGTATTTGCAAATGCATAAATGCAGACTATGTCAAAGGAGGCTTCTACGGTTAATTTGCATAAAGTAACATTTGATTTGTAAGACAAGTTGCAATTGAGAAACGAAAATTGTAAATGCATGTTTGATTGCTATAAAAGTAATAGTAGAGCATAAGTAGCAACTCACAGTCCTCCATGACGTGAGCATCGAGATATCCAATTTCCTGCCATCCATGGCATAACCATAATTTTTGCCAAAACAAGACACATCAGATGAAAATCATTCCATTTTAAAAATAATAAAACAACTAGCTATGTGATGACATTACCAAGTGCCTTTGACCGTAGGCGTGGCTAATTAATTAGATTTACACTCTGCAGAGGTGTACAGCTTTACTCACAAAAAATGATCAGCTCTTTGTGTAAGCTATTAGCACACTTCCTTAGGTGTGCTGCAGAGAGATCATAACATGACCGTTACATTACTTAAACCTGACTTTGTACCAGTCTAGTGACGTTATTCCTTACTATAGAGAAGAAACAAGAATGGCTGACAGACCCTGTCTTTTGTATTGAAAATATGAGCATTGCCTCTGTAATAAAGGTTTCTTTCCATAACAAGGTGTACACCGTTGTACCGACATGCATTTACCCACACCGAGGTGTGGTAGCCTCTCACAAGTAAACATAAACAAAGTGCTTCTACTATCTCCCGTCTACCAATGTGCAAAACCAGATTTAAGCAACTTAATAGGTTTACAACTGTCCCATACCAGTACTTGTGGTTGCACGGATTTCTTGGCTTGTAAGTAACCCATAGCTCGGTTCTTAATCTGACACGGGCAATACTCCACCCTACACTACGTACAAGCCCTCTTGTACATTCGGCTATTGCTAATAATTGTCCGCATCAAAACCATAATTTTATTTTGAGTTTTTATTCAAAATACCCACATTCGTCATCATGTCGTAACCAACATTTTCAATATCGCAATAAACAATTTTGATATAATCATTTACATCGTTGGTTCTAAAGCAGGGCTAAGCATTGATAATATGTAATCGCTTATACCCATGTTGACATTATGTATTGTCTAACCCTTTTCTATGGTTATCAAGGTTCACACGTCTATACTTATCAAGGAAGTTTCATGAAACAACAGGTATGCCTACCAGTACCACAAAATAGCGAATTTACAGAAAATAAACGCATGCATAAAACCATTTGATAAATAAAAGGAAAATAAATACTGAGATCAATATGATCAAAGGGGTGCTTGCTTTGCTTATTTGTCGCTTACAACGAAGTCATGGTCACGGCTAGCATTGACGGCGACAGTGTTAGTAACGTCGAGTTCTACATGTCGTTCAACAGAAACATAGCAAATAATAAACTTTAATAAGAGCAAAAAGAAAATAGATAGAAAAGCAAATAAAGACTTGCTATAGAAATAGACATGATTCAGGGTTTGGGTTAAATGACTTCACAATCTTATATTCTAGTTGATTATGTATATTTATACATGTTCATTCCGTTAACAGCTTTCCGATTGAGCAATGCACGATTCCTTTTATGTATTATCTATTCTTATCTTATGAATTCAAAAAGCCAAAATATGTATTCTTTTATTTATAATATTGAATTCAAGATGCAAAAATTATTTGAATTAATAGAATTAAACATTAGTCAATTTGTTATATAATGTATATGTGAATAGTATTCATTTCTTAATTAACATTGCATAAGAATTAGTTTTGGGTATCTTTGGAATGGTTATGATAAGTTACTGGTTATATATTCATGCTTTTTAAGATGGTTCTGGTGATACAAATATCTTAACTATAGATTTCATCATTTTTATCGAGTTCGTTTATTCATATTATCAAGTTGGGCAATCATAATACTTTTAGTTATTTTGCTAACAGGATTAATATTCAAAGCATAACGGAATACGATTATTTCTTCATATTATGATATTATGATAGTCTATACTTTAGAGAGTGTTTCTAAACTAATTTTATAAATTTTAGGGTTTGGACGAGATGTTATATTCATCGCTGAATCAGCCCATATGGTTCGGTAAGGTTTACGTTACACGGAATCGGACTAGCGAGGTGAAGTTTATGATTATCACTTAGGGGTATTGAGTTAGCAACATATATATGAATAGCAAGTTGTGATTAAGATATTTTTCTAGAATACAGTAGTTCATATACCAAATAATGTTTCTATGCTGATCTTTCTAAAATTTACATTTAGATGAGTTATTCTACAGGCCATTGAAATTGCTTAGTTGGCTTAGTTTTCTACGCGACTATTTCACGAAGGGTATTTGCAGTAGCAAGAATTATATACAAAGCAAGTTCTAAATAGAATATTTTTATAGATTATGGTATTACATATGTTGGAGAGTGTTTTTGGGCTAATTTCCTTAATAATGGTATTTAGACGAGAAGTTTTACAAGTTGCTGAAAAGGCTTAAATGGTCACAGAATTGACTTTATTGGGACTCGAATTTCATTTTAATATTGCGGCTACACTAAACATGATTACTTACTCATTTTTCTATCATTAGCAGGGGATGACCATAGAAGTGTTTTGAAACTAATTTTGTGTTATTTTGATTTTAACCGAGGTGTTTTATATGCACATGTGTATAAATATATTTATCCTTTACACTAGGTCTTATATATTCCAATTCAAGTTCATTTCTTAAACATTCTATTGTTGTATAGCAACTCTATGTCATGATCCCTCTTGAGACATATTTATTTATTTATTTATTTATTTATTTATTTATTTATTTATTTATGTGTGCTACAGCTAGTTACTAGGTGTATGTGTGTGTACATATCTCTCCTACTTTAGAATCACGTCCCATTCATAAGACAATTCACAACAAAATTGTTAATTAAATGTTATGACATATTTAGGAGCCTACTGACATACTAGTCATTTAGAAATCAATTTCATTTATTTCAGATTTCTTTTGTACCATTTATTGCCCTTTTGAATATTTAAGGCATTGAAAATGATCCATTTTAGAAAATGATTCAAACATAAGTGAAATTCAGATATTTTTAGATATTTAGGTTTTTGGTAACATACGGATTCTATTAAAATTTGTTTTAGGTAATTCCAAGTTCGATTACAAAAATTTTATACATAGCATATTTTTAGGCCTTTTATTCAAATTTGAATTTTGAAATTTCACAGAGGTTGTTTTCAAAATATTTTTGCATATTATGGAAGAACTTGAATTTAGATGAATTTATAATTTTGTTTCATTTCATTTGGATTAAAAATGAGAAAGATATTCACAATTGAATTAATTCGGTTTAGGAAATTCCAGAGAAAAATGGAAAATACGCTTTCAACACTTTGAAAGCGCCTTTCCTTTTTGCGGTTTATTTTAAAATTACAACTGACAGGTGGGGTTGTTTGGTCAGTGAGAGTGAGCGACCGCGAGAGACAGTGACTGACAAGGGGGGCCCACGGCTCAGTGGCTCAAAACAAGGCGCATGGCTTTGGAGCTCGCCGGCGGTGATCCACGGCAAGAGGCGCCGAATCGGTAGCGAGGTTAGCTAGAGCACTCCATTGCACACCTAAGAGTGGGTTTAGTGGCTAATAATGGTGGCTAGAGGTGGTCGTCCATCGAGCGCCCGTGCCGGCGGCAATGGCGATGAGCCACGCCGGCGATTGGGAGTCGATTATATGGAATGGGTTCCGGATTGAGCATCTACGAAATCATAGCATTCCGTTTTACCTTCTTTGAGCATCGGAGGAGGTTTGGTTGAGGCTACCATTGTGCGCCATGCTTGGGGAAGAAGAACAGTAGACGACGGCGAGCTTCTAGTTGAAGATCCTCAGCTTTTGATGAGGGCTTTGATTCGTGAGTGAATGGAGAAGCTACGGCTTAAAGGAATTTGGAAATACTTCAGTGTTTTGGCAGAATTTAATCTCGGCGCAAGCTTTAGGGTTCTTTAGCTTTGAGGTGGAAACGGTGAAATTGGCAGTGCTCAGAGACTTCTTGGTTGGAACTAGCAAAGGGGAAGTGATGTGTGGCTATCTGCAAACTAGTAGGTAGTATTTACAGTCAGGATTTGGCGCTGATAAGCCTAGTCTCGGATGAACACTCGGTGAGGTGAGCTTGCTGCATCGCACAGGGTTAGGCATGGCCAGAGCAGGGGGCGAGGCATCCGCATGGCGATGGAATGATCACACGAGGACATTAGGTGGCGCAATGATACAGCGAACAGTTGTTACCACAGTAGAGCACCAGAGCTTCGCTCGGGGGCTTCAGTAGCGAGAGGAAGAAGAAGGTCAGAGCTGAGACTGGCAGGTAGGGTCACACAGGAGTTCGGCCCCACTTGGCAGAGAATGAAAAGGGGAAGCGTAGCAAAAATCAAGAACAGACAGCAGGCTGGGTATGATGAGCCTCAATGGATCGGTTCCCCGTCGCATCAAAATTTATGAAAATTTTTCTGTGTTATGGACAGGAAGTTATATTGTTACTGTAGAAATTTAATAGAAAAATATTACCCATTGAATTTGTAAAAATTCTGACAAGACGTGCTGCACAATTTTCAGTTTTCTGTTTATAAATTTTATGGAAGTTTATATCTCATCAATAATTTCTAAAACTTTTTTTAAATGTTATAAATTGGAATATTGGTCTCATGTAAAATTTAAGCTTCATATTATTTATATTTTATTTATTAAAATTATGACATTCATATTTTTTAGATTTTTAGCTTTTCTGCTTTTTGAATTTTTATAATTACCAAATGTAATCATTATTCCTTATATTTTTACTGTTGATGTCCTGATTCATAGTGAAGAAAATATAAAAATTTCTGGTCGAAATGATGATGGAATATTTTCATTTAATTCTGACATTTTTATTGTTTATAGTCAAGAAACATTTAATTGGCTTTTATTTCATGCATAATTGCTTGATATGACATTTTAAAATCCATAAATGAGTCTCTGGAGTTTTTATGGTTTTAGATAAATTTTTATTTATTTTATTGTTGTAATATTTTTGCTCATCTCTTTATCCATTATTTGAGTTTATACTAAAAGGATTTTTAAGAACCAAAATTCAAGAAAATTTATGATTAAATAAAATTTCAAAGTGAATTTTATTTTCAACTCATTTTAATATTTTGATTGCTTTGAAATTTTATTTTGCAGCTCATCCTTTGATTAAGGTTGGATTTCAAGGTATTGAGATAAAAGATAAGATTTAAATTCATTCTCTGAAATTTAGTTGAAATTTTTATTCAACTTTATTTTTAAATTTTCATATTTTTATTTTTATTATTTAAAATTTTTAGGATGTTACAGAGAGCTCAAATAGGAGGGGAATGGTGATTCCCTTCGTCATCTTCCTCTGGGTCGAGCTCTCAATTCCTCGATTTCTCACTCACGGCGACAACTCATAGTGGCGACAATGACAACATGGCTACTCATAGCTGGGCTGTCAGCGGTGAAGAGAGAGGCGCATAGGGAAAGTGGATCAATCGCATGGCTACTCATACTTGGTTATGGATCGAATGCTTACGCATATCGGGTTTTCAATAACACCACCGGTGTAGTTGAAATCTCGCGTGACGTAACTTTTGATGAAACTAACGGTTCTCAAGCAGAACAAGTCAATTGTGATGAAATTGATAGGGAAGAACCTCTATGCGAAGCAATCAAGAAATTGGCAATTGGGGAGGTAAAACCGGTGGAGCAGGATGCAATCCCGAGCACCCCAACCCGGAGTGTCCGGGATAATGTCCGGAGTCTCCGGATAAAATCTCCGGAGTGTCCGCACTTAATCTCGGACATTCCGGACATTAGTGCTCCAAATGTTGATCCACCCTCTTCCATTCAAGCTCAAGATGGCTCCAACTCCTCTCAAGATGACGGAGGTCCTATTCAACGTATAAATGCAACAACTCCTCATCCGAGAGTTCATCAAAGCATACAACGCGATCATCCGGTCGACAACATACTTGGAGACATTAACAAGGGAGTATCCACTAGATCTCGACTTGCAAATTTTTGTGAATTTTACTCTTTTGTATCTTCTCTTGAACCACTTAAGGTAGAAGAAGCACTCCAAGATCCGGATTGGGTGATGGCCATGCAAGAGGAGTTGAACAACTTTGAACGGAACCAAGTGTGGAAGGTTGTCGAAAGGCCCAAGCAGAATGTGATTGGAACTAAATGGGTGTTTCGGAACAAGCAAGACGAGAACGGAATAGTGACTAGAAACAAAGCACGATTGGTTGCTCAAGGCTTCACGCAAGTCGAAGGTTTGGATTTCGATGAAACATACGCTCCTGTAGCTAGGCTTGAATCTATTAGAATATTACTTGCCTTTGCTACTCACCATGATTTTAAGTTGTATCAAATGGACGTGAAAAGCGCCTTCTTAAATGGACCACTTTCCGAAATGGTCTACGTCGAGCAACCACCCGGATTCGAAGACCCGAACCATCCGGACCACGTCTACTTCCTACACAAGGCTCTCTATGGGCTTAAGCAAGCGCCGAGAGCATGGTTCGAGTGTCTTCGTGATTTTCTCCTCGGTCAAGGTTTTGTAGTCGGAAAGGCCGACCCCACTCTCTTTACTAAACACATTGATGATGATTTATTTGTGTGCCAAATATATGTCGATGACATTATATTTGGATCTACTAATGAACATTTGTGCAAGGACTTTAGCAGGATAATGACTAAAAGATTCGAGATGTCCATGATGGGCGAGTTGAAGTTCTTCCTCGGATTTCAAGTCAAACAACTAAAGGAAGGAACTTTTATATGTCAAACGAAGTATATCAAGGACATGCTCAAGAAGTTCGGCATGGAAAACGCCAAACCAATCAAAACGCCGATGCAAGCCAACGGGCATCTAGACCTCGACAAAGAAGGTAAACCGGTCATCCAAAAGGTATATCGCTCGATGATCGGCTCTTTACTTTATCTTTGTGCATCTAGGCCCGATATTATGCTTAGTGTGTGCATGTGTGCACGTTTTCAAGCCGCTCCAAAAGAGTGCCACATGGTGGCCGTAAAGAGAATCTTGAGGTATTTAGTGCACACTCCTCATTTCGGGCTTTGGTATCCTAAAGGTTCATCATTTGAGTTAGTCGGCTATTCCGATGCGGATTATGCCGGATGTAAGGTGGATAGGAAGAGTACCTCGGGTACTTGTCAGTTCTTAGGTAGATCTCTTGTTTCTTGGTCTTCCAAGAAGCAAAATTTCAGAGTCCCTATCCACGTAGAAGTCGAATATATAGTCACGGAGTTGTTGTGCGCAATTGCTTTGGATGAGACAAACCCTAAATGACTATGGCCTAACCTATAACCATGTTCCACTCTTGTGTGACAATGAGAGCGCCATAAAAATTGCTAACAACCCCGTCCAACATTCCCGTACAAAGCATATCGATATTCGCCACCATTTCCTAAGGGATCATTCCACTAAAGGCGATATCGATATCCAACATGTGAGCTCAAACGACCAATTAGCCGATATATTTACAAAACCTCTTGACGAGAAGAGATTTTGTGAATTGAGAAGTGGGCTAAATATTCTTGATTCTCGCAACTTGGCTTGAGGTGTGCATGCCTTGATTGATGCTTGGAAAATGATTTAGAAAAGTTTGTTTGGTCCTTTTCTTTAATCCTTTTGTGTTCTTCGAAACCTTTGATCTTCGGATCGTGCCCAATGACATGTGACTATAGATTGCTTGATGTTGTGTTCGCTAGTCACATTGTGCAAAGGACATCTTAGGACTACTTTTCTCAATGCTTCAAGTCAATCATCCCTTTCAAATCCTTGAAATTCCTATTTGAATCCCGAGCTGTCAGCCCGGACAGTCCGGACTAATTGTCCGGAGTATCCGGACTGTGATGGCTGTGGGTATTTAAGCCCGTGCGGGGGCTCTTTTTCTCTCTCTCCTCTCATTTGTTTCACCCGCATCCACCTCAAACTTTCGCCCTAGCCGCCGCCCTCCAGTTCTCCTCCATCTCCGGCGTGTTTCTCACCCTCCGGAGCCTCCGGATCATCCTTGGAGGGCTTGGGGAAGGATCTCCCTCGTCGTTTCTTCATTTTTGCGGTTCATCGTTGTGGTATGATCTCTTTTGCCCTAATCTCCTCTTGATCATTGAAATACCTAGGGTTAGGGTTCCTCTGTTAGAGTACATTCTCCTCCTTGTATAAATCCCTAGAATGTGCTCTTAGAAATCCCACATTGTTTGCAATTTAGGGTTTTGGGTTCGAATCTGGTAAACACGGAGTCTCCGGATATTTTATTCGGAGTATCCGGACAAAACCCCGGACACTCCGGACTAAATACCCGAGTATCCGGAGAAATTGTCCGACAATCAACAAAATGTCCGGAGTATCCGATTGACCTCTCGCCCAAGAACTTATATTGTGAAATCTGCTTCGTGCAATTCTTTTTGACTCCAATCTTTGTTCCTCTTAGATGTCTTCTTCCCAAGGAGGTTCGGGTGCCGTCAAGCGCCCAGTTGAGTCGCCTCCTTCCTCTCCCACAGGCGCTCCCAAGAAGAGAAGGCAAGGTGTGAAGAAGATCCCTCAAGGCCGCGCAAATCTGCTCTTGGGTCCGTCTGTTGCTCAAGCTCCTCCTCAAGTCAATCCCGAGGAAATCCCTGCCGAAGAACATCCCGCAGATGAGCATGCTAGGCGTCGTGAGCAGAAAAAGAAGCATTATCAAGAGTCAAAGTTGGCGATTGGTCCCCTTGAGAAGCTTCAGCCTCAGTGGAGATATCCAGGCCAGATGATGCCGCTTCGTGTGGTTGATTATCGTGTGGGGTCTGGAAAAGGCAAGGCCATAGTTGCGCAGAGAAACAAAGATCCGCTTGAGTTCCACCAAGATCAGTATGTCGACAAGCGGTTCTGGAACAGGTTTCACTCTGACTTCTATGAGACTGTTCTTCTGCCTATGGAGCGTCCAGTGATGAAGATGAAGAGGGTTGATTGGCTTTATATGTCCGAGGCTCAAAATCCCATCTTCGACGAGGTCATCGAGATTTGTGAGCGGCATAAAGTGAAGGACATTATGAGTTTCATGCATTCATGGAATGATGAGGTAATCATGCAGTTTTATGCCACTCTTTACTTTGACAAGAAGCAAGATGCCATTTGGTGGATGACAGATAAACTCTGGTACGTGGTGACCAAGAGGACCTTTGGTAGGGTGTTGCATTTGCGATCAGCTGATGGGGATGCCAAGCTGCATGACAAGAAAGTCATGGCTCCTGAGCAGCTTGGAGATTTATATGACTCGTCTCAACAGGTTGTGATGGGCACCATCAAGGGTCCGCCGCTGCCACCGTTCTTCTGCTGTTTCTTGGTCACTCTTTGGCCCAAGGAGGGAGATGCGTCAACCATCAGTTCTTATGTGAGAAATTTGCTGTTTCATTTGGTTGAGCGCACTCATGGATTTGACGTGGTTGACTTCATCTGGGAGGCCATCCGCTACAACTCTTTGAGCAACTCCAGCAGCTGCGGGTATGCGCCTTTTATCATGGCTGTGATTGAGCACGTCACGGGGCTTGACTTCGTGAAGGATGTGGAGCATGTGCCTTACAAGGTTCGTCCTCAGTCAGTGCCTGCAGCTCCTGTGGACAAGCGTCCCAGGGGTCGTCCTCCTGTCACTCGGTCTTTTGCTCCGTCGGCTCCTTCTTCAGCTCCAGCTTCCGCAGAAGCGCCTCCTCCAGCTCCTCCAGCTCCAGTTTCTCCCACGGGAGAAGGCTCTCCTCGCACTAGCCGCGACACCATCAAGAGAATGCTCAAGTGCCTATTCTGTTTATGCCAAGATGTGTCTGAGCAAGTGAAGGAGACCCGTCGCGAGTTGCGTGAGCACCGTCGTGAGTTCCGCGCCTACCGCCGCCAGCAGGGTGAGGATCTTCCCGCCAGTAGCGAGTCTGAGGAGTCAGCTCATGTATCTGTTGTGGATTCCGCTACCCGGCAGCTCTTCGATCTTCCCACTCCTGCACCTCAGACCAGCGTCAGTGGCAGCGGCGACGATAGCGAGGAGGAGGACTACGAGCCGTCCGGCGACGACGAGTAGTTCTTTGCGGTAGACTATTCCTTTTTGGTGTCTTGATGCCAAAGGGGGAGAGAGCTAGAGTTTATTTGCTTTGCCGTGCTGAATTGTGTGTGCTTGTTTTTGCTTCGTCTATTACTTGTCGTCTCGTTAAACCTTTATTTGTGCTTGTGGTTATTGTCGAACTATTTGCTTAATATCAATCTGCTTAATATCAATTTCCTTTCCGTTATGCATTTGTGTGATATCATGTCAAATTGATTACTCGTGTCATTTCTTATTGATTATCATGACATATTCTATCATAAGCAACAATTTAGGGGGAGCTCTTGCTTCTTCTTTTTTCCCGTAAATATGTGCATTTGATATACATCTCAAAACCTCTCTAATGCACGTATTTAGGGGGAGCTCCTCCCTCCAAGTATTTGGCCTTCCAAATACTATATCATTTCAATTTTTATCCAAATTCAATTGTGTTGTCATCAATTCACCAAAAAGGGGGAGATTGAAAGTGCATCTAGGCCCCTCAAAGTGTTTTGGTGATTTATGGCAACACAATTATGTATGCTAACGGTGCAAGTGAGATTCTATGCAGTTATCAAGGAGATATCATTGTTGGAAAGGCGATTGGAGATCCCCACTATATTCAAAATTTGAAAAGGCGGCATCAAGACCTCGAGTGTATTTCTTTTATTTTATTGAGTCTAAGGATAGCCGTACTATTAAGGGGGATACGACGGAAAATCGCTTCTAGGATATGCTTGTGCTCATAGGATGAAAAATGCATCTCAAAAGATTTGTTAAAACCTTGCTTTTCCTTTAAAAGGATACTCCTGACCGAGGAGGTCACTCCGGAGTATCCGGACATTTAGTCCGGACACTCCGGGGAAAATGTCCGGAGTATCCGGGGATTAAATCCGGATACTCCGAGCTGGGGTCCTCGGTTGGTCCTTCTCTGGAGAGTCCGGAGTATCCGGACATTTAGTCCGGACACTCCGGAGAAATTGTCCGGAGTATCCGAAGAAAATGTCCGGACAATCCGGGATCAGACTTGAGCTCTCAGCGGTTGGATTTTGGGAGGGCTATTTAAGCCCTCACTCAAAATCTAACCGTTGCCCAAGTCATTCATTGCTGCATTCAATTCCCAAGCTCACTCTCTCACTCTCTTGAGCCCTAGCCTCTTTTCCCCACTTGAATCTTGGTTTTGGTTTGAATCTTTGGGGAGAAAAGAGGGGATTTAAGTGCTTTGAGCTTGCTTTGTTGATTCTTGAGCACAAGTTCATCCTCCAAGTTGATTTAGCGACGTATTTGTTACTCTTGGAGTTTGAAGGGCTCCTAGACGGCAAGGAGTCACCGGAGCCTCCAAGACTTCGTGTGGAGAGCCCGATTGTTTAGAAGGCGAGCCTCGCCTCCAAAGGAAAGAGGCAAGAAGAGAAGAACCGGCGAGTGCTTTGTGCAACACCGGGAGGAAAGAGGTCAAGAGGGACCCGGGCTTTGTGCCTCCTCAACGGAGACGTAGGATTCCCTTCAAGAATCCGAACTTCGGTAACAAATCATTGTCTTGTGTTCTTCATTAGTTTGAGCTAGGGTTTGGTGTTGGTGTTGGAACTTTAGAATCCCCGATCTACTTACTCTTTGTGTTTGGCTCTAGATCCATAATTTTGCTAGGTTCCTGACATCATTTAGAGTATTTGTATTCAGCTAGAATATTGAAATTTTGCAAAGATTTAAAATCTCCCCCCGAGCTGTTCACTCCGGAGTATCCGAACAATTTGTCCGGAGTATCCGAACAAATTGTCCGGACTATCCGAACAAAATACTCGGACAGTCCGGACTCTGTGTCACGAGAGGTTTTATTTAATTGCAAAATTTTAATACGCCTATTCACCCCCCCTCTAGGCGACATATCGGTCCTTTCACTTACCCTTTCGTTTGTTTTAAAACTTGTGCAATTTGTATTAGAAGAAAAGGCATTAAAGTACTGCTCTTGTATTATTCATTATAAACTTGATAATTACCCGATCACCCCTACATGCTTCCCCTATATTTATGTCACCTTGGACCCTTCTCATGACCATCACCAAGCAACGGTCGCTCTCAGAGCTTGAAAGAGGCAAGCTTGCCAAGATATTCCTCCTCTTGCGCAAACATTCTTCCCTACCATTCTCCTAGCTAGCAGCAGGAGAAGCATTAACACAAGTTCGTACTATCGTGCACAGCGTTAATCATGGGAGACGCACTGTGCGATCAGCTCTTCGTGGACGTCGACGGCGAGTTCCAGCACCCGTCCGACGCCGACGACCTCTTCAGCATCCTTGAGACGTGGGAGGACTGCGTGAACGGCGTCGCTACAGCAGCCGAGTTGAGCCCCACCGCCGGCGGGGTCCGTGGGCTGGCTGACCATGCTGGTGTTACGGCTAAATGGCTGCCGGCGGCAGATGCAACGCGGCAGGAGGCATGCGGGGGTGGCCGGGATGATGGCACAGCACAGGCGCGGAAGAGGCAGAAGTGCTCGCCGGCCTCGGCGGTGGCGGAGCCCGAGGAGCGGTCGGCGCCGAAGACGTCGCACATCACTGTAGAGCGCAACCGGAGGAAGCAGATGAACGAGCACCTCGCCGTGTTGCGGTCGCTCATGCCCTGCTTCTATGTCAAGCGAGTAAGATCGACTAATGCTGCTGTACTTTAATTACTGCATAGCTTTCCATCCATCTTACCATCTATCTGCCTGCCTGTCTACTATATTTGATTACTACTTGATTTAGATTTCGATTCGTTAATTTCTCCAACGTTTGCTTAGCTAACTCGATGATCTGTGCACGTAAAAGTCGATGGATAGATAGGGCAGTCATTTATTACTCGACGTTCTGCGACCACTACCATTCCGGTAGATCACTTATTGAAACCGATCTCCGCCGATCTTCCTTCTTGGGATCTGGTCCTACATAACGCACAACGCTGTCTGTCAAATGCATGCATGCTGGATGCTTGGCCATGGCCCGGCCTAAGTAGCTGGGAGCCTAGCTATCTAGGAGCTAGTAGCCTAGCCATCCATTTCTTCATGGAAACCCTGAGCTTAGACAGATGCAGGAGCAGGCTTTTATTTTGGGATTTGATAAACATCAACCGGATGTTTTTTTTTTGTTGAAATCACCCAAATCTAGAACCATTAGATCATTGTTGAGATTCGGGAGTATCGATTACATCCGATCCTATGATTTGATCTAACGGTCCGATGAATTTGGATGTTAACTAAGACAAAAACATCCGGATGATACCTATACACCTTAGCCTACACCTTAGTACGAATGAAATTTAGCGATATCAGCAACCACCACTGATGCACCACTTATCCTTGTCAGGCACACGTAACTAAGCTAGCTACCCAGCTTGTTTCTCTCATTAATTCCCTCTTGGTTCCGAGCTTTCCATAGCTCTAAAATATACACATGGATGCCGTGTTTGTCGATCAGGGAGACCAAGCATCCATCATAGGAGGGGTGGTGGACTACATCAAGGAGCTGCAGCAAGTGCTGCAGTCGCTGGAGGCCAAGAAGCAGCGCAAGGTCTACACCGAGCAGGTCCTCAGCCCACGGCCGCCGGCATCGTCCTGCAGTCCGCGACTCCCGCTCAGCCCGCGGCCACCGCTCCTAAAGTCCACGCCGCCGATGAGCCCGCGGCTCGCCGTCCCGATCAGCCCCAGGACGCCGTCGACGCCCGGTAGCCCCTATAAGCTCCGGCCGCCACCGCCTCCGCCTCCAGCTCCACCTACGTGTCCCCGGCGATGACACCGACCCACGAGCCGGCCTCCTACCTTCCCTCGCTCGACGCCATCGCCGCCGAGCTATCGATCTACGCCAACAAGCAGGCGCTGCTGCCCCCGGTCGGCCTCCTCCCGGACGTGAGGGTGGAGTTCGCCGGCGCGAACCTGGTCCTGAAGACGGTGTCGCACTGCTCGCCGGGGCAGGCGGTGAAGATCATCGCCGCTCTCGAGGGCCGATCGCTGGAGATCCTCCACGCCAAGATCAGCACCGTCGACGACACCGCCGTGAACTCCTTCACCGTCAAGGTGTGCACTATATACGTTCTTGCCATCCTTCCTTCATCATCAGCGCCATTAGAATCTAATTAACTAGAGAAAATAGAAACAAGAGGTAATATATATTCCTTGACCATGGAGGACACATGGGACCTAACACCGCATGGACACAGTAATTAAATGTCCAGAGAAACATTCAATGGAACACTATTAGGGTACACTGGGATAGCAAATGAAATACATTTGTTTCATGTGAGGGTCCAATGTGAAGTGCACGTACCATGTATGGCTGCTGGCCTCTGGCCAAGCATTGTTGAAGCTGCACTGGTCATAAATGTGGCAGGATGAGCTCAGAGTATACAATACGGTGAATAGTTACATACTCCATGTTTTCTCTTGGCATGTAGACAAGAAGAGATTGAAAATAATTAGAATACATGTGAATATTGATATTTATTAGAGATATAAAGGAAACATCCCACAAATTTGTATTGAAATATAAACTACGTCCTATATATATGGACAAGAGCATTCAAATAATACGCTTTATAAACTTAGACAGATGGAGTAATTGTATGCTATCAAAGTTTTTGTAGGTGATACCACTGTACTCGCTTTGTGAGATGGTATAGATTCCTGCCATTCACTATGAGTGGCCCTGCATCTCCAGAGATTATCTGGCTATTTGGAGTTGAGAAGTTGAGATTCTCTGCGTCGTGTTGCAATGAAATTATCAGCTTTTTTTTTTTTGAAAGAAGTGTCCATTTACATGTTGCTGTTTTGGTATGCTCCTGACACATTGCATGCCTAGCTATAAATTTCTTGCGATTTCTAACGCTGTGCATATCTTTCCGCAGATTGGAATCGAGTGTGAGCTCAGCGCTGAGGAGCTGGTGCAAGAGATTCAGCAAACGTTCACGTAACGTGGCAGTAATTTAATTTAATTAACTCGTTGAATTAACGCTGATGATGCATCGCCATGCGTGCGTGCGTGTGTTGATTAAGAAGATGAAATTAAGCAGAAGAGATCATTGAGTAGCTGAGGGGGGCACTCGAGATCGAGGCGGTACCATGTCACTCCCTCCGTTTATTTTTATAAGACGTATTTTGACTTTGTACAAGGATTAAGGTTGTGTTCAAATTGAGAAAAGTGTAAGACAAAATGATTTAGATGCACCTACTTAATTGTCTTGAAAGATGAAACATGTACTTTGTGTTGGTAGTAATGAATAAATGCATATAATTAAAAGAGAATAAATATAGATATAAAAGGAAAAGCCTCATTAAATCTATATGCAAGCCTTATATTTATAAGCAAAATCATCCAAAAAATAAGCCTTATAAAAGTGAACAGAAAGAGTAGTTTATACATGCAGCTGCAGGTGCTAGCTAGATAGATATATGGTACATTTAACCTCACAACTCAACTCGTACCGGTAGGATAATTCATTTCGATTGCTAGCTTCAAATTTGCCTTGTTTGGTACGAGCCAGGAGCTAATTCGATTTGCACGTCCTTCCTTAATATCCAGCCTCCTTCAGTGATCTTACATTGATATATAGGCCAAACATGACAAGGTGGATTGTACGTAGAACAATTAATAGAGTTGTATTTGAATGGATTTTGAATACATACTACGTTATATTGCGTAATCTTTTTTTCAATAGGGGTCAGGAAGTGCACTATATCCCACGCTCCCACCACTGGGAAACTCATCCATTCCCACATTACGAAATATACTAGTCTGCTACAGTCGTTTTTCTCATAAGATTCAGGAGACAAGAAAAACTTGGAAAGAAAAAAACGTGTTGCTCGTCGACTCAAGGGTTTGATGGTAACATACCTTGTGTTATTATTAATATAAACCAGAGGGTTTCTAAAAAAACGGGAAAAGAAAAACCTTCGGAGCATAGCCTTCCTCGTGGGCTCTTTTGCGTATGCAATTGAGCTACACAACTATCAGTGAAAACAACCCTTACCATTTAAATTCTATGAAACCTAGGTGTGTAAGTTTTAAAAAATTCTTAAAAAATTACCATACATAGAGAAGGTGAGATTCTACAATCCTGCAAAATTGAAGACCAAACTCAATTGCATCTAAAAAATATGAAAAAAGATAAATTCAGCCTAAATAGTGATTTTTCCTTGTTATATATGGGGCACCGTGATTTCAAATATGCGAATTCAAGTCAAATCCGGGTATATTTTTCAAAACTTTCAGTTTTAAGTTATATATCCATCTATAATAATTCAAATAAAATACATACCTTAGAAAAAATATACTCAAATTCAAAAATTTGAATGAATTTAGATCACATGCTTTGATTATTTATATATAAAATCAGCACATGCCTACAATCAAACTATCACAAAAAAGGAAACTCTAGTTTGAATTTTAGTTCAAACTTATTTGAACTAGTTAGTAAATTTGTTAAACTCAACATCCTATAAATTTCAAAAACTTTCGCATGAAAATACATAAGGAAAGTACCCGTTTTGGTGGTATCCTAGGAAATTGTAATATATATACACACATATATATGAGACGTCTTTATTATTATTAGCTGCACAAAATTGCCGACGGTCACAGCATGTTCAGGATAAGTAAGACAAATAGGGCAAATATTAGTGTGTATTTCAATTTTGCCGTTCCAACTAGCTTCCCGTCAACAGTGTTCGCATTAGTAAAATCGAAAAAAATCTTAAAAAGATAGAAAAATACTAGATAATAGCGAATTTTGGAAAAATACCCCCAAAACAATGTACTAGAGTATACAGAAAAATGCGTGGATCACTTGTAAACAAAAAGAGTCCAATTTTGTGAAAATTTACACTTGGAAAATTTTACATAAAGGAAAATGTTTCAATCTTTCTCAACATTTAAGGAATATTCTTAAAAATTTTCTAGGGTAAAACATTTTGACATTATAAGAGTTCAGAAGTGGTTCTGACATTTTTTAAAATTTTCTATTATTTTCTTGTATTTTTCTTTAGTTTTCTGAGTTTTTTAAATGGTAGAGCAGCAAAAACGAGATGATATTAAATTAAATGGTACTAGTGAGAAGGGTACGCAACTAATGGCAAAAATGAAAATTTCCCATGTAATTAAGGTCTCGTATCCATGTGCCGTAGAGATCCAATCAAATCAGAACCACCAAATTTACACAAAAAGGGTCCAAATCGACAAAATTAAAATTAGGCAAAAAACATGTTTGTGAAATCGACAAAATCCAGGTACAAAGGCCTAATCGGAGACAAAAACATGGCAGAGGTACAGTTGATACAAAATTTACCTTGCTATACGTCTAAGTAAGTGAGAATCTGCTCAATTTGATCCCCAGAGTTCAGTATAGATAAGTTGATAAGTCAAATTACTTATCTTATAAACCTATTAATATCATTATAAAAACTACTTTTGTTTATTTGATATTGTCTACTGAATTTGTCAACCGGAAAACATTCATGAAATCGCATCACCAGTGTGCACGGAAATACCGAACTGAATGAAAATGGGCTGTAACAGAAAAGGGAAGAGAACAAACCACAGAACAGGAAAAATTCCATGTGCCAACAGGCAACAACTCAGATGCTTTTTACATCAGCCCGATGGCCCCCAAAGCCTGATGAGCTCACAGGCTCGTAGCATCACACCGGTCAAACGTTTGTCCAGGACATGCAACACTGCATATCATTGTGGGCACATGCATTCATCTTCATAAAGCGCGATTCCAGGTTACATGACAGAAAAAAAAAATGAAGCCAGTAATATGAAAGCTGGCAGTTCTGCTAGCCTGACCTGTATAAGATGTTTCCGCGAGACAACTCCAAAATTCGTACCAATATGGACCAGCATACTATTGGCCATGCTAGAAGATGCTCCAAACGTTTATTCAAGAAGATTTACTTTCATGGTAGACTATTTTGATCGCAGACCTGGAATATTGTTCAGTCCCATCTTTCTAAGGGCAAGCTTGGGCACTGCAGGAGGGTTATTGAGGCCTAGACTTCTACTGAATTCGTTGGCCAGTGATACAAGCTGGTACTTATCACGTCCAATGTACTTATTTGAATTATAGTAACCGAGCCATGCTTGATAAGCAGATTCCTTATCCTTAACCTCCACATGTGCAAGGGCCTTTTCAACCTACAAACAATAAGAAAAAATGAAACATAGCATTGTACAACATGCTTACTAGATATTATCCAAGTACTTCAAATAGACAACGGCATAGATGGTATAAAATGTGCAGCTCTAAGATAATCAGTCACCAGAGATGTTCCCCCTTTGGAAGGCTATGGGCAGGGAGGGATTCGAACCTGGTTCATAGCCATGTGCTCTAAACCCTCTAAGCCCACCCAGATCTCTTCCCGGGGGTACCCCCAAAAAGAACCTTCCTCTCCTCTCTTTAATTGCCCAGACAGAAAATTTGGTGGATTGAGGACACTCAGCACATCTAGTAACTCTGTAAACTTACATTCATCCTAATTTGGACTTCATTTGATATTGCAATGATTTTCTACAAGCTTCATTTGCTGTCCTTGGATACGCTGACTAATTACCAGCCTCTATTTTAGAGCCAAAAACAGATATATTTAACTGCTCAGCGGCTGCAATCAGTGCGATGCAGAGCAGCGGTGGCTGGCGCAGAGGACGGTGCTGAAGGCGACGCAGAGCAGAGCCCGGCAGCCCGCCGTTGCGAAGATTGTGCTGCACTGCTGCTGCTGTGAAGCTTGATGCTGCACGGTGGAGGCTTGATGCTTGATGCAGAGCAGAGCACGGTGGAGGCGCGATGCTTGATGCTGTGACGCTTGATGCTGCACGCAGAGCAGAAGCTTGATGCTGCTGCTCATCCAAATTTACATGGCCTGCTGCTGCTCATGTTGCTGGAGTGCTGGCCTGCTGCTCATGCTTGTGCTTCCCCATGTGGGAAACAAATGCACTCAGGAATAAAGAGATTGAAGCACCATCTTGCCTCAGGGTTTGGAGATGTCTAAATTGTCCCAAGACAACCACAACAACAATGAGAGAGATGCAAGACTATCTCAAGAAGACATCAAGAAGTAGGCACGTCGAATTGGACGATGACATTGATAAGGGAGTAGAACAAGGAGAGGAAGAAGTGGGCCGTGATATTCAACACCCAAGCTCCCAAGAAGTGTCATCTAAGGTTTGCAACCCATCTCCAAGCTCTGGGACAGCTGCGAAAAGAAAGCAATCAGCTCTCCAATTGTTGGGATAGCCGGTGCCAAAACAAAGTAAAACAGCTGTTGGGTTGATTTGGAAGACACTGAAAGAAGTGGTTGATGCAAGACATGCCAAGGGCCCTTCTCAAACCACCATAGAGCAATGTGTAAGGACTGTGGAGGAAAAAGAAAGGGTGCGAGGTCACATAGCTGATTTCTTCTATGAGAGTAGCTTTCCATTCAGTGCCATCAAGTCTAGAAGCTTCGAGATCATGTGTGAGTCCATAGGGCAATATGGACCCGGTTTCAATAACATTTCATACCATGATTTGAGGGTGTTGTTACTTGAGAAGGCAAAGAAGGAAACTGATAAGTTAGGGAGGAGCAGGAGAAACATTGGAAAGCTGTTACTTGGGGTTGCTTGTTTTGGTGATTGTGACTATGATTTTCTTATGGACTTGTGGAGTTATGGTGACTATGCATGATTTGTCCTTCTAAACAATATTAGCTATTGGTAGTAATATTGCTATTTACTTGTTTAAGACTCATATTTGCTTCCCTGCTTAACTGACATCTTGTTAAGTTGTTATGCTACTTATTTGCATCCATACAAGGTATATATGTTATATATGTATTGGTGATATACCGATATTGCTGACCCATAGTCACAAAGTTCCCGGGTCGACAGGGTCGAGGAACGGGGTCGTGGGACGTGGGTCGACACTTGAAAAAAATATGGTACAAAGGGGGTATACCCCTTTGGGACGAGAATCGAGGATTTGGTACGTGACCCCGAGACGTATGGGTCGATGACCCGGGTCGATGAGCTTTGATACGCCATGAATTAGTAGCTGCGGGAGTTTAATACAAAGTAATAAAAAAGAAAACATACTCGTGCTTATGGTGGAAAAACAGGAAAACATAAGTTGGGCCACCATATGCAGCCCATTCAGCCCACTACTCACTAACTTAACCCTAACGTCCTGCCATTCCTCCTTCGTGCTTGGCTAAAGCGCCCGCAAAATCCCCAACCTTGGCGGCGCAGCACAACTTCCCAACCTCATCACCGTGCTGTTCTTTCTCCTCATCCTCGCACCGACGAAGCTGTTCTTTCTCCTCCTCTCTTTTGCAAGCTGTTCGTTCTCCTCATCCTCGCACCGACGAAGCTGCCATTCCTCCGCTGCCTCATGCGGCTGCTGGCCACATCGGGTCGGGCGTCTTCGCCGCTGCCGACACCGCCGAGGTGGGGACCTACCGCCTCACCCCGCTGTCCTGCCTCCTGGTGGACGGCGTCGTCCTTCGCCTTCGCGCGCACCGTCTACAGCAACAACCCGCGGTGGAGCAAGTTCATCGGTGACTTCTTCTTCAACTTCTGGGTGCTCGACCCCGATCCTGCTCAGCGGAGGCGCGACCCAGGCGGAAACGGGACAGCGACCCAGCTCGACCCCGATCCTCGATTTTGGACGACGTCTCGGGGTCGCGGAACGCGCCATCGACCCCGAACCCTGTGACTATGTGCTGACCTTCGCCTAATCCTCGCCTAACCGCCTAGGCGTCCAGGTGCTCGGCTGGTGCCTCGCCTCACCTTGTTGCCTTGACTACCATGGAGTACAGACATGTTGGTGGTAGTGCTAGGGTTCACCAGGGTTAAAAAACTGACGGGATCCAGCCAGTTCACACTGGCTACTAATCATCCTGACTAGGACTGGGCCAGGGTGCACTTTGCACCTCCTGTTTTGGGGTATTTAATAGTTAATTGAACAGAAATGCATTGCTAATATTATGCAAGATTAAATAGGAGTAGAGTTTTTTTTAAAAAAAAAATACGTGGACAGAATAGATAATTTTCAACCCAAAGCAACCGCTTCCCGGTTCTTGGCTGTGGTCCAGGACTTTTTCAAGAAAGTGGTTTTTCTATCATTGGTATTGACCAAAAAAAAGTTCATCACTAATTTACTGTTGCCCATACAGACACCAAATATGAAATGTGGAGTTGTGGACTGGTGAATGAGCTTAAAAGTACCTTTCTTTTAGTATCCAGGTCAATCAGTGGTAATGTTGCCTCTGTAATAGGCAAATCTTTGATACTTCTCAAGAAGTATTCTTCCCATGGTGCCAACAATAAGACTCCACTCCCCTCGTTACCTCTGCGGCCGGTTCTACCAAGTCGATGAATATATTGCTCTCTATCAGTAGGTACTCCCATCTGCAATGACGATGATAATCAGTTGGCACTCTAATTTACAAACAGAAGATGTGTAAACACACAAGGATAATCATGTTCATATTTAGCTCCAACTAACTATTTTTAAGCTGTGTGCAGAAGAGATCTTACTGAGTGATCAATAGTCAAAAGATGTAATCTGAAATTCTTACAGCTTTATATCAAGAGAATAGGGGGAAAAAACATATCTGGAACAGCAAATAAAATAAACCACTCAACAATTACTGTACAAGAGGTTGGTTACCTGCACAACTAGTGTGACATTGGGATAATCAACACCCCTAGCAGATACATCAGAGCTAACAAGAATAAGACCCTTTGACTCCTTAAATTCTTTTGATATCCTGGTTCTGTAACTTTGCGTCTTTCTGGAGTGAATCTCACGTACATTTAACTTCAATTCAGACAGCAGTTCAGCAACAAGACTTGTTACCTTTGCTGTTGTGCAAAACACAATCACCTGCATTTGTCTTGTCATAAACGTGTACATAATATCTACACGCTGCAAAGATGGCAATGCACTTACCTTGTAATCAACATTTTCCGAAATATGATCCGTTAGAAGACCATATAGGATAGAGAACTGTTTGTCCAGTGGTGCAACAATATGCATTTGCTTCACCTGAATATGGTAACGATAAGCAACATGTCTGATAAAAACAATATAGAAATTAATCAGTTAACATGCATATGGTTTGAAAAATACCTGTGAGTGTGTTTCCTCACTTCCTTCTTGAACAGTGTTGACAAATTCAAGATCTCTTTTCATGGCAATATAACATACTTGACGGACCTAGAATAAAGCGTAGAAATTAGGTGTGTATTGAATTATTGACCAAACAAAGTGAGGACTTATAACAATGTTTACTGGTGATACCTCATCTGGAACTGTTGCAGAAAATAAGAGTGTTTGACGCTGTTTTGGGAGTGCACCCACTATTCTCTCGATATCAGTTCGGAACCCCATATCTAACAAGCGGTCAGCTTCATCAAGAATAAGGAATTTGACACCCATCAATCTTGTAGCAAACCCTGGAGTGTTCTCCATATGATCCAAAAGCCTTCCTGGTGTTGCTACTAGAATCTGCAAATCAGCATTACTTTCGGATCACAACATGTGACACCAGAAATAGCCAGAATTATTCAGTAAGTTACTTTCAATCACCTGGCAAGGGTTAGTATGCATGCGCTTCTGCTCAAGAGCCATTCTAGTGCCACCTATTACAAGTTGCACTCCAATTGATGGATGGAATTTAAGAAGCTTGTTAGCTTCTGCAGCAGCCTGATCAGCGAGCTCACGTGTAGGGCACACAACAACAACACTGAAGGGAGGCCATTTTTGATCACGGTCGATAGGGGGCAATTTGGAGACAACTTCAATGGCCGGAAGCTGAACATAAGACATTTGTGAATTACATTTTGAACATTAAGGGGAAAAAACACTACTGAAGAAGGGTACTCACCAAGAATGCTACAGTTTTTCCAGTTCCTGTCTTTGCTTTGGCAAGAACATCCTTCCCTACAGAGACAAGACTTGTTAGTTTGTGAGCACTGACTGAAAAGATGCAAGTGCAAATAAAATATTTGCACAAGCATGCACTGTATCTGATTTGTTAATTGAAAAGCTCAGTTCATATTGAAAGCCGTTCAGTTTGTTCTTTCTCTCTGAAGAAATTACTATTTTCAATTTTCAATTTTCAAATTAAATCAACTGAAGGTTCACATTGTGCAATAGGATGAAGATCATCACAGATTTATCAAATTTGCTCTTTCCCAGTACATCCAGATAATTCTAATACAGAGAAAGAAAACTGTGCCATGGGTAACTAAACTTGACTACTTGAGTGGTGCTTCCTTTTAGGTCCTCAAACTTCAATTTCATTTTGATGGGCCCCAACTTGATTATAGAGTCATCTGGATCACTACAGGAGTTCCAATGATGAAATTTGTCATGTGGTAGGGATTTGCATGAGGCAGATGAGAATTTTGAATAACTTATGTTGGTGAGACACCATGTAGCAATGATTTCTTTTTCTCCACTAGCTGAGCAACAAATGCATGAAAGCAAAGAAGGAAGTGAGGGGATGTATTGTGTGGTGCATAAATGCACATGAAGAAAAGTGAAGGAAGAAATAAGGGTAACCGGGCAACAAATAGATGGTCTTCACACATCAATGTCCCAGTAAAAGAACAAATTTAGCCCCAGAAATTGACGGAAGGGATTTGTAGTAAGATCGAAATGCAGGGACCGTCCCAGCAATTGACGGAAGGGATTTGTACGAAGATTGAAATGCAGGGACCGTAGATTTGAATTGAAAACGTAAAAGTGTAGAAAGTGAGTGCGTAACAGATAGTGTCTATTTGTATAAAGTATAAAGCATGAGCTCTAACAACTCTGCGGCAAAAATATGTATATCATAAATTAAAACAACAAATGTTGAACATATAACAAATAACACTTAAATTAACCTTTAAGTATAACAGGAAGTGTGGCCTCCTGCACTGCAGTCATCCGCTCATACCCAGCAGCTTTAACACCTTTTAGTGTCAAGGGAGAGAGGGAGCATTGGTCAAACCTGTCATGTAAAATGAAAGATCATCCAACAGGATAGAGATTAGTAGGTGCATTATCAGCACATATGCTCTAACGCATATCTGCGACTATTCAGAAAAAATAACAGTTTATTTCTGCAAAAGGCCAATAATAGATCATGGGCATGTAATAAGCCAAATACGATCAGACCATGGTTATTAAAGTGTCCATGAAGCGTCGCTTTATCGCCATTTAAGCGTTAAGGTGGCCAGGCAGGTTCGCCACGGCATCGCCTTGCCGGACATGCCTATGGCATCCGCCTTACGATCAAGGCGCCGTCATGCCGTCGCTTAGACTGTGTACGGCATCAAGAGCAGATGAGGCGGGCATCAAGGGAGAGATAAAACTTGTCACTGGCCACCCCTATCCCATCACCACCGGAGTACTCCAGCGTCAATGAATCCAGCCGCCCCCACCCACGTCGACTCCGGATTTGTCTGACCCCGCATGAGCTGCTGCCAAATCCAGCTTCTGCCGCGCGCCGCCGTGGGATCTACAAACAGCTGGAGCCGAGGAAGAACGCTGGATCCGGCCACCCCAGCCCGAGCTGCCGCTGGATCCATCACGGCACGACCATGCTATCATCATCGTTGCTAGAATGTTTGTTGTCACGGTCGTTGTCACCGTCTCCATCGCAACCATCGTTGAGGAGAAGCAGGGACGAGGAAGCGCGGTGGGAGAGGAGTAGCAGGGGCAAGGCGGCTTAGCCAGAGGGAGAGGAGCAAAAGTAGCAAGGCGGCGGCGCATTAGTCGGGACAAGGGACAAGCTGGTGTATTGGGAGGCTTCCTTAGGGTTGAAGGTACGGTGATGGGCTGGTTGGGCCAGCCACAACCAGCCCATAGCCTCATCTTCTTCTTTTTTAATTTCTTTTGAGAAAGGATCTTTTGTGATTAGACTCCATGACCCTATTTGTTTAGGCTTAGGCTTTTTAGTTTATAGCTTAAAGTCAGCTTTTTAGCTTAAACAGCTTAAAAACTAACGGCCTTTGTAAGTGATAGAGGTGGGTAATTTTACCTAACTTTAGTGTTATTAGTCTAAAACCAACCATCAATAAGGCAAAAAAGTCTCTCTCCAGTAGCTTTTGGCTTTTAGTTATATAGAGACTTATGGCTTTTGAAAAACTCAGATAAAAAGCTACTCGTTTGTTTAGGCTATAGCTTTTTGGTTTTTAAGCTGGTGAAAAAGCCCAAACAAACAGGGCCTATGTATGCAATACCATGTGTTTCTACACTGCCTAATAGAGTACAGCGTCGCCTCGCTGCACGCCTTAAGCGCTTTGGTAGTAAAAAGGTGGTGAGTTGCCGCCTCATCTTATCGCTTTAATAACCATGGATCAGACCACAAGCATAGAACATAGCTTTAGAGGATTTTTCACACATCAACATGCGATGCTTCAGAGAATCCAAGAGTAGTGGTTTGAAATAACAGCTTAAACACCAAGAATGAAATCATTAAGCAACTTAACCTACAATTTGAGTGGAGAAAATTGGCATGGCACTCCATCCTAGGACTGTAAACAAGCTGAGCTTGAGCGAGCCTGGCAAGCGGTGAAAGCTTGAGCCGAGCTCGAGTTAGGGCTCGAGCTTTAACCAAGGCATGAGCTCGCTCATTCCAAGCTCTAGTAGGCTCGAGTAAGCTCGGTAACGGTAAACAATTCAATATACACTATTTTTTCAACAATAAAAAATGTTCAAGCTCGAGCGCGGCTCGAGTAAGCTCGGTAAAAGTTAATATATAATAATATTTAACAAATAATTTATAAACTTACTAGGCTCGTGAGCTCAGTATCAAGCTCAAGTTCGGCTCATTTGGAGCTCAAACCAAGCCTAGAGCGAGCCAAACTCGAGTAGCTCGTGAACCTCGAGCTTTTTTTACATCCATATTCCATCCTTCATCAGGTGTATTGTTCCTCCATTTTAAATATTTCCATTCACCATTACAAGTAAATAGATTGCTGTTGACAGTTATCCTGGATTTAAAATGTGCAACCTTTGTGCACTTCAAATATCAATGCATACAAATGCAGCTAAATGTAATTCAATCATATCTGAGACAGTAAGATGGCACATGGATAGAATTCCATCACAGATCTCTGGTAGAGTGATTCTCAACAGCACATATTTTCTTCACTGCCTTATGGTCCTAGAATTCACAAGTCTTAAGTAAAAAAAAACACCCAGGCTTCCAATTAACACTTTCACATTCAGACATCAGAGGACCACAGAACATGTTACGCTAAGATGGAAACCCACCAAACATCATGCAAAGACTGCAATTCAAGGATAGAAGGCTTTGCAGCCATGTTGGAGGCAGCTACTGAAGTTTTTAACTGCAGATAAGTAGATAACTAATTATAGTGATAACTGGGGATGAAAGTGATGCTATTTATAAAGCTAACATTTAGCCAAACATCACAAAAGTAAATGAAAATACCATCTACAGAGAAGGCAAGTACTCATACAGTACACTTGACAAATAAAATAGTAAAATACATATATGAGCTAACATTTTTCTCCTATGCACCTAGATGATCACAAACTAACAATCAAACTATTTGCCACGGAGAACAAAAGACAATGCACAACATGGAAAGGAGCATTCATATCAAAGGTGGGATCTATTATTCTGCATTAGAAAAACTAACTTGAGCAAGAGCTACCTGGTCTGGCTTAAATATGAATCGCCACCTCCAGTATCCTTTGCACCCACTAAACTCTCCTGTTCAACTGGCTCTTGTTCAACCGATTCGAAAGACATGGATTTCTCAGCTGCACTCTTCACCAAATCCTCCTTACCACCCTCGTCACCAAAGAAAACATCCTCCAAGCCTGATGATTCATCATCCTCATCAACTTCCCCCAGCTCACTATCATCCTCTGACAAGCCAGCATCAAGCATTTTCCCACCCCTTGACTTCCGATCACCAAAATCCACATCCCCAGCTCTCCCTCCTCTCCGTGATGACAAGCCAGCATCAAGCATTTTCCCACCCCTTGACTTCCGATCACCAAAATCCACATCCCCAGCTCTCCCTCCTCTCCGTGATCCCAAACTTCCCATCTTCCCCCCTCTCCTGCCACAATTATGCCTTCCACTAGAGGCCCGAAACTCAATCGCATCATTATCGTCATCCTCGTCATCATCTAAATCACTTTCCCTACCTCCTCTACGTGACGAATTGGACATCCTTCCGCCATGACCCCGTCTTCCCCTGGGAGACCCAAACCCAACTTCTTCATCGCTCAAATCGCTAAACCTTCCTCCCCTGCGTGGCACAGCTGATGCCCTTCGGCCCCGGCCCTGCTGTCCCCTCGGAGACCGAAACCCTGACTCATCATTAAAATCACGTCCCCTCCCTCCCCTCCGCGACATCCCCGAAGGCACCCCGCCCCGCCCTATCCTTCCCCTCGCAGAACCAAACCCAACTTCATCGTCATCATCGTCATCGTCATCATGCAGGCCACTACTCACCACCCTCCCCCTCCGCTCCGAACCACGCCTATCGCCGCCGAACTCGCCGCCATCAAATCTCGACCTCGGCGGTGGTGCCTTCGAGACCCTCCCCACTCGGCCTCCCCTGGAGGTAGCGGATCTGCGGGTGGAGGCCTCACCTTCGTCGCCGCTGCTGAGACCGAGGTGGAAGGAGTTGGTCTTGAGGTCGCTGATCCAGTCGCTGAGCTCGGCCTCGTCTTCGACCAGGCTCTTCGCGGCGCCGGCCGCGGCGCGGGCGCGCGTGGAGAAGAAGCAGGGGGCGGGTGGGCCGGCGGCGCCATTTCGCTGCGGGATCTGGTGGAGGTGGAGTAGGGGGCGGGCGTAGTGGGAGGCCGCGGCGCGGTGGAGGAGACCGAGGAGGTGGTGGTGGCGTCGCATGGCGGAGGCGGAGGGTTGGGTTTAGGGTTTAAGGGAAGACGGCGGCGCCCTGAATCAGGGCTTAGAGATGTGGGGTTTTAGTAGGGGTGAAAACGGTCGGAAAACATTAATATCATTTTTGTTTTCATATTTTTTCTCGAAAACGATATCGGAATCGATAACTACGGAAACGAAAACGGCATCGGTAATTCGAAAATATCGGAAACGAAAATTCGATACAAAATATATATCGGTAACGATCGGAATCCGAAAAAGAGACCCAGAACGCCGTAAGGACATGTACCACCAATTGACTTCAAAAATTCACACAAATAGTACATCCACATAGAAATTAGTAATTAATAAATATTCACAAATTTATGATGAACACACATCAAATTTTAGACTTGAATGACTACATTAGAGTTTTGTTTTTATGATATTTAAAAATATCTATGATTGGTTAAATCAATCATGAAAATGGGTGGAGATTGTAGCCCTCGTGATAAGCTTCAGATAGAGTCCAAAATCACCTAAATCGGAGTTCGAGTAAAAAGTTATGGGCGTTTTAGTGACCGAAGGAGTGTGATTTGTGGGTGGAATAATTCCGGTAATTACCGACGAAATTTACCGATTTTTTCCGGATATCGAAGAAATGGTCGGAACCGATCAAAACCGTTATCGTTATCGCTTCCGACAAAATTACCGATTCGATTCGATTTGAAAATTACCGATACCGACACGTCCGGTTGAAAAATTTCGAAAACGGTTTTCGGAATTTCGGGAATTACCGATACCGTTTTCACCCCTAGGTTTTAGGGTGAGTTTGGTCGGCGGAATATTTTCAGCAATCCTCCGGTAATCTCATTAGATTACCATATGACAAAATAACTAGTGATCTGATCTACCAATTTAAGATTGTATTAGGAACCTGTGTATCCTAGATTACCAGCGGAAAGAAATCTTTGCTGTCGCGCTTTTACCATTTTCCTTAATTTTTCCTAGTCAAATTTTGAACTTCTAAAATTCAAAATCCAAATTAAAAACATTTTCTCAAACTATAAATTTTGAAACCAAATATCAAAATTTGAATCCTAAATTCGCAATCTTAAATTCAGATAATTTACGTTGAAGAATTCAAAATTTTCAAGTTTTGTTTTTGAATTCCATTTCTTGAAATATTGAATCTTAAATTTGATATTTTGAATTCTATATTTAAAATATTCAAATTTTAAAAATTTCGATTTTTGAAGTTTTGATTTTTGAATTTCAGACTTCCAAAATTTTCAATTTCTAAAGTCCAAATTTACAACTTTTGAATCGTAGGATTGAATTTTTTTAATGTTGCAATTTAAAATTGTGAAAATTCAAATTTTAGTTTTAAATTTAAGATTTATAAATGTTACTTCAAGGTATAAAATTTCAAATACTATAATTTGACTTTGTAGACTCGTTGGTTCGAGTTATGAAATGTTTAAACTATTGTAAAGACTATTTTAGAGTTCTAGCGAACCTTATATTACTAATAATGTGTTTAGTATTTGTGGGTGAATGGGGGTTAGGAATTCTAAATATCAAACTTTTTCAAAAGCTTCCTATATCAAGTCGTAAGGCCCACCTGGGCATCTGCCCACCAATTTGAAAGTAGCTGCTCTACATGTTGAATCATCTCCAATAAACTTCTGTCCATTTTGTGAAAACTTTTATAGTGTGAACACGAGTTAGAAATGTCAAATATCAAACTTTTACAAAATGCTTCCTATGAAAGCCCATGGGGCCACCGTGCAACTTGGCCCACCACTTTGCACAAAGTAGCTCCTCTACATGTCAAATCATCTCCAATGAATTTTAGTTGATATCGTGAAATTTTGATGGTGTGAACTGTGAACGAGGGATAGGAATTTCAAATACCAAACCCTTATAAAAAGCTTCCTATAAAGGCATGTGGGACCCACTTGCGCGCATGGGCCCACCAATTTGCACAAAATAGCTCCTCTACACACTGAATCATCTATAGTAAATTTTTGTCAATTTCGTAAAATTTTTATGGTAAAATGTTAGGAAGTGTAAATATCGAAATTTCATGAAAACTAGATTTAGAGATGATATCCATTAGATAGCCCATGATCCATCCCAATTTCTAAGTGTACAAAACCTATATTTGAACTAGCTTGGGATATATCCATGTCCAATAAAATCCAATCCAATAAAGATCTAATACCATGTCAAGTCCAGACTCCTAAAGTCCAATCCCACCTGCTAAAGGTATGTATAATAGTGTGATGTCAGCGATCTATATACTTTACCACGTAACATTTTTACTGTATGAGGAAGAGAGAAAGAGAAGAGTGTAGTTGTCTCTTTATAAATAGATAGCACGAAACATCAATGTATGAGTTATTATCCAAGATTGTGAGAAACTTAAAATATTATCTATTGTAGAAGTTATATTTAGTTCTATCTTTATATGATATAGAGAAATATATAGACCCGTTCTACTACTATAAGAAGGCCTTACCAGTGTTAAGCATTCAGTCACCGAATGAAACATACAGAAAAAAAGCAAATTCCGCTATTACAGCCTTAGAGGCGTCTGCTTCCATTTTCCATTTCAGTTGGGATATCAGGGAAGTTCTAAAAAACTTTTCAAAAAATCATGGATACAGCACACGTTAGGACACGCGCACAAGTGAAATTGCATGGACAAATATGAACATACGCGGCACATAAAAAGACAATCGAACCAAAATATATAGAAAAATGTCATGAGCCATCTCTATTTTGTAATCCCAAACGACCACCCGTATGTGAAATTTACAAGGTAGAAGCCTAGAAGGGACATGTTCATGTGGTTTTTAAAAAAAAAAAAAAAGAATTTTTGGAACATTCCTCGTGTCCCAAGCGAAATGATGAATGCGGCTACCCCTCCACATCCATGAGACATCTAGCTGGTAAAAGATGTAATTTTACTAGTACCCGTCAGACGAAAAGGTTTCCAACATAACAAAAAAATGAATCAACCAATCTCTCTTTCACTTTGGCTAAAGTTTTATAGCAGCCGCAGAGGAAGGCGCTCTGGTTAGAGCACCTGCCTGGTTACAGCATATCAAGTAACAAAAGTTTACTACCACCACTTGCTGTGGGTACTAATCCAATGGTTTTCCAAGGTGAAATTGCACCACGATGCATGTGATGTTGTCTAAGCTGAGGCGAGAGTGCGCAATTTCTGTCAGCTTCCTGGCTGCAGCCTCAGGTCCATCTTGTGCTTTCACGAGGGAAATAGCATCCTTGTTGACAAACGACAAAAAAAAAAGCTAATTAGCAATGGACCAAATGAGATGCATAAATATTATGAAAGACCTTGTTCGCCATATCCAATCTGTAAGCACTCATGAATCGCAGTAGCGTGTCCGTGTGTCCGTGTGTGTGGTGTGTGTGCGTGTGAGGGAGAGAGAGGAAGTCATTGTTTTCTTGGCGGTCATGCAAGCATTAACATTTTGTTCAAATATCACTGGAGAATAGTGGTTTGCTGAGAACTACGAAACCATCCTATATTCGTAACTAGTTAGATAGTATAGTTCCTCCTCGGTCACATAAGCAACAATAGTTTGCCTCTGATAGTCTGGCATTTCAAGCTGAGAAATTAAGAAAGATACCTCGTTTCGCACAACATCCCAAAGCCCATCGGTAGCAAGAACCAGGTATTCCAAGTCACTGTTTACCTCTTCTTCCTGCATTTTTTACAGTAGAACATTACTAAAGATTCAACAAGTGACATTGAACAGGCTCTTCCAACAAGTTCTGTGGCACATAAGGAATCAGTGCTGTGAATAAGAACTTTATAGAAGACAAAAACATATGCGAAGCAAGAAAATGCAGCAAAAAAAAATACTAGAGTTCTATCATATGCCTCAAAAGTTTGAGAAAATCTCAATGAACTCCAGGATACATCACTTGCAGTGAAGTCATGTTTAATTGCTTGAGGTTTACCGTTCGTTTTCACAGCTAAACCCTCTTAAATGAGTCACAAACTTACAGACTTATCCATTGTTTGGGTCACTGTATAATATGACAATATTGTTCCCACTTTATTATTGACAAGATATACGCAGAACAACATGACAGTCTTGGGTGGTTATCCTGATTCCCAAGCAATCTGCATATCTACATGTTGAGCTGCCTATCCAAAAACTACAGTGATAGCAAATTCCTAAGGCTTGTAAAGCGGCTTCATGTAACAGAGTAACATGAAAAGTTGATGCGGTTCTTGGGCCTGTGAACGCTGGAAGGCACGAGTCCCCGGTCGGAGACCTGCGCGAGAGAGAGGTGGACGCCGTCGCAGCGGAATCTACGACGGTGAGGTAACTGGCTGTACGGTGCCACCGGCCGGTTATCAACGGCAGCGCCTGAGACTAGATTTGTGGTACTGAAAAGCGTACCTTTTCTGGTTTCCCTCTTTCCCTTTTATTCTCAATTCTCAAAAAGAAATTACAACTGCTAGCCTAAAATCAAGGAGCTTTATTTGGAATATCTAAAGAATAGGAAATATCTAAAGAATAGGAAACTTAAAGATATAGCCTTATCTCTTCCTGCATGCGCCTGCATGCTCACGTTTGAATTTCTTGGCCTTCCTGATGGACTTGGGTGCGTTGGCGCCGGACATACACACGATCTATGTGATTGGCCACATCAATGCTCCCCCCCTGGACATCAAGCTTGTCCTCAAGCTTGAAATCGGGGTATGAGCGACGAAGAATGATGGCATCAACCCACGTAGCGTCAGAAGCGGACTCGCCTTCCCACTGGACCAAGAACTGGCGGTGACCTGAGGAAGGGCAAGCAAGAGTGCAGATGGCCCAAAGTGACGAAGGTGTCTTCTTTGTCATGTCCAAGGGGAGCGGTGGTGACTCTGCCGGTGGGGACCCATGGAATGGTTTGAGAAGCGAGACATGGAAGACATCATGAATGCGAGCCGTCTCCGGCAGCTGCAGACGATAGGCCGCCTCTCCAATGTGAGCCAGTATCTTGTAGGGACCAAAGAAACGAGGAGTGAGCTTGTGCTGGTTGGCGGTACGGAGGGAAAGTTGCCGGTGCTGTTGAAGACGCAACCACACCCAAGAGCCCACCGTAAAGGAGACCTCGCGATGACGCCCGTCATACTGCTGCTTCATGCGGTTTTGGGCGCACAAGAGGTGTTGGCGCGCCTGCGCCAAAAGGGTGTCACGATCCACCAGTTTGCAGTCAACGACGTCAATTGAAGTGGCCCCTTGAGTGTAGGGCAGCAAGCTGGGTGGAGGCCGCCCATACACCAACTCAAATGGCGCCATCCGAAGGCCGGAGTGGTAGGATGTGTTATAACAAAACTCCGCCCACGGTAGCCACTTAACCCAAGAAGAGGGATGGTCAGTTGCCAAGCAGCGCAAATACATCTCCAAAGTCCGATTAACCACCTCGGTCTGGCCGTCTGTTTGAGGGTGGTATGCAGACGATGTCAGCAAGCGAGCCCCACACCGCTTGAATAAGTCTTGCCAAAAGGCGCTGGTGAAGACGGGGTCGCGATCCGAAACGATCGACTCCGGCATGCCATGAAGACGGACCACCTGATCGAAGAAAATATTGGCAACCTGAGGAGCTGTGATTGGCCTTTTAATGGCGAGGAAGTGGCCATACTTGGAAAGGCGGTCAACCACCACCAAAATGGCCGTCATGCCCTGTGATTTAGGCAAGCCAATGATGAAATCCATGGATATATCAGACCAAACATGGTGCGGCACTGGCAGCGGTTGGAGAAGGCCAGCCGGCGACATGGAACTGGACTTATGCTGCTGGCAGATGCGGCATTGTTGGATGTATGCCTCAACGGATTGTCGCTGCTTGTCCCAGAAGAAGTGCTGCCGAATCCTGTGAAGGGTTTTATGTATACCTTCATGCGTTAAGTCATGGTAAGCAGCCACCACCATGGACCGGACTGGTGAAGAAGCAGGAATGTAAAGCCGACCAGCCCAATATAACAAACCATCAGTGGTCTGCCAGTTCGTCTCTGATTCGGGGCGAAGTGTCCCGGAATCTTGCTGGAGTAGTTCAGAGCAACGGCGCTGCACCTCCAGATCTTGCCGAAGAAGTGTCTTCCACTCATCCAAGACAGAAACATCCGGAGAGGAAATAGCCGCACAGGTCACTTCGTCTTCATACATACGAGAGAGAGAGTCCGCGGCGCGGTTGGCATGACCCGGCTTATACTCGACGCTGAAGTCAAATCCCATCAACTTGCTGAGCCAATGTTGTTGTGGCGGAGTGACCAACGCCTGCTCCAAAAGGTACTTCAAGCTGGCATGGTCCGTGCGCACGACGAAGGGGCGCCCCCACAGATATGGCCGCCAGTGTCGGATGGCTTTGGAGAGGCCGATGAGCTCCCGCTCGTAAGCGGCAAGACGAACGTGACGCTCGGCGAGCTTTCGGCTATAAAAAGCCACAGGATGGCCCTCCTGTTGGAGGACTGCGCCAATGCCGACGCTCGACGCATCGCACTCGACCACGAAGGTGACATCGAAATCGGGCAACCGTAGAACCGGCGCCGATTGGAGTGCGGTCTTGAGGGCGAGGAAGGCAGCCTCTGCGGTGGGTTCCCAATGGAACGAGTGATGTCGAAGGAGACTGGTCAAAGGTTCTGCAATCGTGGCGTATTAGCGGATGAATCTCCTGTAGTACCCTGCCAAGCCGAGGAAGCTCCGAACACCCGAGGTTGAACCCGGGGTTGGCCAGGCGGCAATGGCACTCGGTTTCGCCAGATTGGCCGCCACGCCGCTGCCTGAAATGATGTGGCCTAGATAGGCCACCTCCCGCTGTGCGAAGGCGCATTTGGAGCACTTGAGGAAGAGATGATGTTGTCGCAGCCGCTCCAAGACCAAGCGAAGATGGCGAACGTGTTCTTCGGCCGTCGTACTGTAGATGAGAATATCATCAAAGAAAACAAGCACGAATTTGCGCAAGAAGTCCGCCAAAACCTCATTCATGAGGGCTTGGAAAGTCGACGGTGCGTTGCACAATCCAAAAGCCATGACCAGGGACTCGAAGTGACCATGGTGTGTGCGGAAGGCGGTCTTCTCAACGTCTTCCTCCCGCATGCGGATCTGATGATACCCGGAGCGGAGATCCAGCTTGGAGAAAATTTGAGCGCCATGCAGCTCATCCAATAGTTCCTCCACTACGGGAATAGGGAACTTGTCCTTGATGGTCTTGGCGTTGAGGGCACGATAATCAACACAGAACCTCCAAGATCCGTCTTCTTTCGCCACAAGGAGCACAGGCGACGAGAAGGGTGAGCGGCTAGGGCGGATGATCCCCTGAACCAACATCGCAGCACACTGCTTCTCAATTTCATCCTTTTGCCTGAAGGGGTAGCGATATGGCCGAACAACCACGGGGTCCGTTCCTTCCTGTAAACAAATACGGTGGTCACAAGCACGAGAAGGCGGCAACCCTTGAGGCTCGGCGAAGACATCCTCAAAGGTAGCAAGCAAGGTTGCCACATTCCCTGCCGGTCCCTCAATCTGAAGCGCCTGGGGCCTTGTCGCCGTGCGCAGGCCTTGTAAGGTGATCGCGCTTCCCCTTCGTTGGAACGACATGGTGAGAGACTCGAAGTTCCAGACGACATCCCCAAAAGGCTTGAGCCACTGTACTCTGAGCACCACGTCAAACCCGTCCAACGGAATGACATAGAAGGGCGCCTGGAAGGTGTGCTCGCCTACACCGAAAGTCTCTGTGGTGCGACCCAGGCAAGGCAGCTCTACTCTGTTGGCCAGACGGACATGTTGGCCTGTTCCTGCCTCCTGTTGCACCCCCACCCGATCGGCAGCATAAGCACTGATGAAGTTATGCGTACTGCCCGTATCGACCAAGCCTCGCAGCCTCTTGCCCCGCATGATGATTTCGAGCTGCATGGTGCAACCCTTCCGGGGACCACGGAGAGCCAATGCCGAGAGCTCGGGCTGCTCCTCCGGTATCTCTTCAGGCTCGTCCTCGTCTTCACTCACGGCCTCCAAATAAAACAGGCGCTTGCATCTGTGCCCCCGAGTAAAAACCTCGTCGCAATTGAAGCATAACCCTTTTGCGCGCCGTTCCGCTATTTCATCGGCGTTGAGGCGGCGACGATACGGAGAAGTCGCCGATGAGGAGACTTGCGAGGCCACGGTTCCTGCTCGAGCCCCTGCGCCCGGGCCTCCGACGCCCGAGGCCGCCGCTGTCGACGCCGGTGGAGCGGCGCCGTGGGGTAGCGCCGGTTCGCGACTTCGCAGAGCCGCCCAGGAAGCGCCAGATGTCAGGCTCTCGCCGCCGAAGCCCACGGTGAACGCGGACGTGGTCGAGCGGAGAAGCTACCTGGTGGCCTGGCGATCCACGCGTCTTCACGCCTCTCGGCCTCCCGCGCGAAGGCAACTGCTTCCGCGAGATCTCGAGGCCTATCACGCCGCACATCCGCGGCCAAGGTGATGGAGAGCCCGGCCGTGAACGTCTCAATCTGGTCTTCCCTCCTCATCCGCGGAGCCCTAGCGAGGAGGCGCTGGAACTCCCGCGCGTAAACATCCACCCTTGACTCCCCTTGCTTGAGGTTGATCAGGTCTCCCAGGGGGCCTGCCGTGGCATGGCGAGTGAATCTTTGGAGGAATGTTTCGTAGAAATCATCCCACGAAATTGTGCCCTCTTCCAATTCCCAGTTGTCGAGAACTTCCTGAGCTTCGCCCCTCAGATGGAGGCCGGCCATTTGAACGTATTTGCGGCGTGGAATATCGTGAGCACGCGCAAACCGTTCGCATTGCCTTAGCCAGAGGAGGGGATCGTCGGAACCGTCGTAGAATGGGAGCTCGAACCGAGGCGGCCGGGGCACCAATCGGTCACGATCTGGGGCGTCGCCCCATTCCTCGCGGTGAAGATGACGATGGCGCGCCGGCTCCTGGAACCCGTGTTCGTCATCCCACCCGTCACGGAGAGGATGGCGGTGAGGCGGCGGATCCTGGAAGTCCCGTCCTCCCCGGGCCGCGCCAAGGGGGCCATCCTGGCCGAGGGATGCCCGGCCTCTGGGTCCCGTGGCGGCGTGGTCAGAGCCTCTCGTGCCCTCGCTGCCGTCTACCTCTCTTCTTTTCCCTTGGGCTTTGATGAAGTCGGCGACCGTCCTCTGCAGTTCGGTCATGGAGGCCTTGAGGTCTTCTACCTCCGACGTCAACTTGCTCCGCCATTCTTCCTCGTTGGTCGCCATCCCGCCCCCGAGCCCCGGCCGAGGACCGTGCGGCTCTGATACCAGTTGATGCGGTTCTTGGGCTTGTGAACGCTGGAAGGCGCGAGTCCCCGGTCGGAGACCTGCGCAAGAGAGAGAGGTGGACGCCGTCGCAGCGGAATCTACGACGGCGAGGTAACTGGCTGTACGGTGCCACCGGCCGGTTATCGACGGCAGCGCCTGAGACTAGATTTGTGGTACTGAAAAGCGTACCTTTTCTGGTTTCCCCTCTTTCCCTTTTATTCTCAATTCTCAAAAAGAAATTACAACTGCTAGCCTAAAATCAAGGAGCTTTATTTGGAATATCTAAAGAATAGGAAATATCTAAAGAATAGGAAACTTAAAGATATAGCCTTATCTCTTCCTGCATGCGCCTGCATGCTCACGTTTGAATTTCTTGGCCTTCCTGATGGACTTGGGTGCGTTGGCGCCGAACATACACACGATCCATGTGATTGGCCACATCAAAAGACACCATGCCGGCATGCTCCATTACCTCACCCTAGAGAAATATAATCAGTTACCATTGCAAAAGAGGCTTAATGTCCTATCTTTGTTTCATCCATCACCTCTTCGCTTCCCATGCAAAACCACTTTAAAACCCAGAAAAAAAATCCCCTTCCAAACAAATTTCTTGAGCCCTTCCCTCCTACCACACCAAACCGCTAAAAAATCAGGTGAAAAAATTCCCTAAACAAGCTCCTCCTCAAGATAAAACTCCCGATATCTATCTTAAATCACTTAAATCAGTTTTTTATGAAGATCGCAACAATGTCTGTGCCTCTTACTAGTATATAAAATATCCATTCAGCATAACATGTTCACGTTACAAATAATAGTATTGATAGGATCATAGGAAGGTCACATCAATATGCCGAGGATGAACAAAATGTGAGAACATTGTTTCTATTAGTTTGCTACGTATCCTAGATTGTTATGTTTGCAATTCCAGGACCAAATGTGGTACCTAAATTGAAAAACAGAATCATGATGCAAATTTAGGAGCTCAGGTTGCAAGAAGGATCTACTGTCATCCCTCAACAACTCTGAAGGACAGGTCTGATTGAAGTGCGTCCATCCCCATATTTTTCCAACATGACCCATCAGGAAAAACAATATTTGGTCAGACAGGCTGCGCTTGCAGTTTGTTAAGGGCTGCAGCAGATGCATTTCCATTCAGGTTGACAGTCTGTAAACCAGGTATATTATTCCCCAAGTGCATGGGAAATGGATATTGTGGTCTACTAAGGAAAAACAAGCATCAGAAAACCACCTCTTGTCTGGATAACATTGAAGTACTGAACTATTTGAAGGGACAAAGAATCAATGCATAACTGAACTTGAATTAGATACCTGAATCTCAGGTTCTGCTGTGACATACTGCTTCAATAGACG
This sequence comes from Guadua angustifolia, assembly GCA_036346375.1. Classification (NCBI taxonomy): domain Eukaryota; kingdom Viridiplantae; phylum Streptophyta; class Magnoliopsida; order Poales; family Poaceae; genus Guadua; species Guadua angustifolia. Next base: position 40,812,945 of record CM070519.1, read on the forward strand.
ATTGCCAAATGCACGGGACATTGCCAGAATTCCACCAACCCTAAAAGTACCTACAGAGGTGCTCATCTCAAAATGGGAGAATAACAATAGCCATACTGTACTTGTCAAGCACCTTCAACCATTCAGAAAAAAGGCAAAACATACCTAGAAGCAACTATATTCTGCTCCATTGAGCCAATCTTTAAGTATGACATGATCATACTTACTTGAAATTAGAGGCCTTGACATAAATAACCTAGATTTTTGCTAGCTTCCGTATCCAGTTAAGCTAAAGCTGGCTTAAATACATCAAGCGCATTCCAAGGATTCAAAACACTTACCATCATAAACAATAGCACCTCCAGCATTCTCAATTCGCTCTCGCTCATCTTTCCTGTTAGGTTTCTGATCATTTGAGATTGGGACAGCTACAGAGCACAGAGATAAACAATTTTAATATATTATTCACAGATAAAGAAGAAACCAGAGAATAATTACCATTCACAGTTACTAGAGCAAATGGTACTTATAGAACCAATATAGAGCAAAACGAAGTATGCGTTCAATACATTAATAAATTTAAGTAGGCCAGAATTTTTATTCCTTATAATACAGTAAAAAGAAAAATCACTCCTTTGATGATTGGAACTCAGAAGAGTACTGGTTCATTTGACTATGGTCTGGGTATCATTTAGAGAAAATCCTAAACACAAAGTGTCATTAGAAACAAAGCAATATTCACAGGAGAAGGTGGAAACAGTTACCACTTCAAATTACACAACTATACAAAGAATGAAAGAATTAAGGCTTAAAGAGTCCTACCCCAGACAGTCCCCTCCCCCTTGTGTGTAGCCTACCTACCCCCCACACTAAAGCAGCAGTTGTCAGTCTCCAACCTCATTTTGAGCCTACTGACTTAAGTCCTTATGCGGTTGGATCAAATGACAACAAAACATGATAATCGCAGCTTAAAAATGCACGTCAAGTCTCTAGGAAGGGCCTGTTTGGCAGGGATTCAGCTTCACCAGGCTGAAAATTCTAGCTTAACCAGATTCGTGAAGCTGAAGCTGTGAGTACATTAAGAGTGTTTAGATGGATCATCTGTTTAAATTTTAGACTAAAAATATAAACTTAATTCACTTTATTTTAGCCTACAAACTTCAGATTTCAGATAAAGCTAGAATCTGAAGCTCTACCAAACAGGCCCGAAATATCATTAAAGCAAGTTTAAATGATAACACTAACTACAGTACAAGAATATGCTAACCAGTTGACAGAGAGGTTTCAGGATACACCAAGCATCATTAACTAATAGTGAAATTAGACATTTGAAAGAAAGTTCTGACCAAAAAAAAAAACCTTTGCCGGCTTTTGAAACAACAGCACGTGAATCACCAACATTTGCTACATATAGATGCTTGCCAACCAAAACAGCAGTCAAAGCTGTCGAACCATCATCCCTAAAAATGGATACTGATTCTAAGAAATCAGCATCAGTTTTCAGAAATGTTCTACCTGTGTTTTGCAAAAGTAATCAACAACAATGAGAAGATAAGTATTAGTAGCACAGCAAAGCACCTGAACATACAAAAAGGTACTGCTAGACAAGAGGGAAAACACATTACTTATAGCAAGCTTTGTGTCTATCAGGAGCTGAGGATGCTTCACAAGGTTCTCGAACAGATGTTCCTTTAGATATTCAGCAGCAAGTGGTCCTCCATGACCTAATGTGCCAGGCCTTCAAATAAGAACATGATAGGCAAGGAATCACAAAAATAATGAAGGCAAATTTGAAGACTATACCATCAAATACACCAAAAAGGCTGACCGCCAGTCCATCGATTTTAGTTAACTTTATGTCATAACGATCCTCCATAGTAGGTCTCCTCCCCTTAAAACTTGAATATCCACAGCTCAGCTTACCATCCTCACTGTCAACGAAGTTTTTGCCATTATATTAATCAAAATAGTGTCTCAACCTCTAATATAATGAAGAATCATTAGCACAGGGAGTTCAAGGAATTGCAAGAACAAGCTAGCTAAAAGTTAAATGCCAGCAGGTAAATTCATTCAGAACGTAATATTGTAGCCCATACTAGGATCGAAAATAAAGTTACTACGTAAGATGTTTAGTTGAGCTATTGAAACAGAATCGAATTGCTTCTACGATCACGACTTCAGAATGAGCAGTATTGGGCACAGTTGCTACCACTCTATATAAGATTTTAGCTGTTTCTCTTCCAAAGAAACGGAAATGATACTGCGCGGACGTCCGATTCCATTATCTTCCATCGGACGCTTCCATCCACATGAACGCCTGCATCTACCTTTCACATGGGCGAAAAAAATCAAAAGCTTTATCTCTTCGCCATCGATCAGGCCTCATCCACCCATTTCTCAATCCCCAACACCCTATGCTTTTTCCCCTCTCCATCTACCTCCAGTGCTCATCTTCTATGTCCTCACCTCCCACCTCCCGTCAGTTCACGATCTCCCAGCGCCTGGTTGAGGCCGTCCGCGTCGTGGAGATCGACGCCGATCTCGGCATTGGCCGGCGATGGCTCTTCTTCTCCGTCGACTTCTCCCGCAACTGGCTCAACGTTCCGATGATCTTCACCCCCATCGCATTTGCGACTACGCAGTTACCTATCAGCTCTCATTTTGTTGGCTCAATTTGTGGCTAATTTGACTCTTGCTTCGCTGTATCGGAGGGAGCTGAAATGGCTTCATGGTGACTCCTATCCGGAGCTCATCCTCTCTCTCTTCCCCGAGCTTCCCTCAAAGAAGATGACTGGAGATGGGGAAGGGGCTAGAGGTTGAAGAAGGACATTTTGACTTGGAACATGACCTTGGTATGTTCGAAACATGGGTTTTTCCGTGGTTAAACATTGGGTTCTGCATGCTGAAACATTTTGATTTGTGGAAGAAGATGATCGGAGAAGAAGCTTCGTCGATTTTATGCTCCAAAACATGACAATGCACGTATGAAACATCCGTTTTGCTCTTGTGAAACATCCGTTTTACTCTATTGAAACATGTGGTTTTTTCTGTTGAAACAAGGTGAAACACACGTTTACTCTATTGAAACATTGGAATTGGCCTAGTGAAACATTTGGTTCTACGTATTGAAACATCGTTTGATAGCTGACGAAACATCTATGTTTTAGAACTTCTCCTATGTTTCACCAGTATTTTTCCTATGTTTCACCAGTTGTTTTTCTATGTTTCAATGCTGACGTCATGCTGACGTCGGGCGTCCGATAAAAGGCATTTCCTAGTCTCCGCCAAAATATATATATTTGCTAGGCATCACCATTACCCATGGCTTTCCATGGAAACGCCAGTAGCACACATTTCTTTGCTAACCGCTAAGAGCACGCATCCCATCAATCGGAGCAACGATCATTAGACCTTAAAATTACCTCTCGAAGCCGCCGCTAACCCAGCCGCCCGCCTCCGCCCGCCGCAGCGTGCAGCCCGCCACCGCCCCACGCCGCGGCTGCAGCTGTGGTCGGGCCGACGAGGAGCCGGGCGTCGTCCTGCCCCCGGAGCCGGAGGCCACCGCCCGGAACCCGCGCCCGCAGGGCGGCGCGCGGGGCCTGAGCCCCGGCCCTGGCCGGAAGCGCTCGCGCGCCTCTGGCCCGCCGCCGCAATGCTCACCAGGCCCCGCAGGCTAGCGGCAGCGGCGCGTGCCATCCTGAGCAGACCGCGGCTGAAGCTTACGGTCCAGCGGTGTCGACCTTCCAGAGGGAGCGAGTTTGGAATTCTGGATCAGCGAAACAGCCGGCCGCTGTTCATGCCGCTTTTTCGCCGGCTTAGAAGCGAAGGGGGAAACAATCTAAACATAAATAAATTGATGATTTTTTATTTTAATTTTTTCAAAAATTATAAGCCTTTCTATAACTAAAAAACCAAAAACACCGGAGAAGTGTTTTACTAACTTATTGAGGGTTGATCTTAGAGCATCTCCAACAGTTCCTAATATTTAGACTCCCAATATTCTTTTGACCTTCCCAAAAATTTTGGATCTACAAAAACCTTGTTCTCCAATAGTTCCTATATTTTCTCCCAAAACACCTTTGAATTGGTCCGTGGGCCATCGGAAAAGTGTAAAATTTAGCTAGAAAGAAGAACTTATTGATTTTTTATAATCAAACCCAAAATCAAGTTTTGGGAATGAATTTTGATATTGGAGATGCTCTTAGATTAATGTCACTAATATTGAGATAAAATTACCTCATATATAAAAGCTAATTACATTTAAACTGTTTAAACCCAAAAGTTGGCTTTAATTTATAAGACAAAAAACTTAAGGCTAAACAAATAAGGTCTAAAAGGGTTGCCTTTAGGCTCAGCTTATCCCATGCATGACATTGCGCCGGCCATAAATACCAGCATCAACACGAAAGATCCAAAACAAGCATGGGACAAATCTTGCCCTCAACATACTTGCATACCTTATTTTGCATACAACTGTTTGAAAAATACTTATTTTGTAAATTTCAAATAATGAAACATTCAACAGTAAAACAATGACACCATTCTACAAATTGTGGCCAAAATGATTGGATAACATAATAGCAACAAATGGAAATAAGAGAGTATGCAAAGTTTCCAAAAAAAAAAAGTTGTTTTTGCAACATTCAAAGGCAATGACAACAACATTTAGAAATGAAAAACATGCAACATTTTGGCATAACAAATGCAGATAGTAAAAAAAATTCATTGTTGCAACATAAAAAAAATCATCGTAACATCTAAAAATACCTATGGCAAAATCCCAAACAACCTAAACACTCCATCTATTTCTCCTCCACTCTACTTTCCCTTATCGTCTTCCCCTATAGTCCTCTTTCTTTCTCGCTTCACCCCCACCCAAATGGAGCTTCGTCGAGCAATAGGACATCCACGATTGGATAGATCTATGTGCTCTACATTCAAGGAGGAGGAAAAAGCCACTAGGATGCCAAAATAGTAGGGGAAGGAGCTGCAAAGAGGAGGGAGGAGACAATAGGGATAAACGGTAAGGAATGAGATGTGTGGGCAGTGAGGAAGTTGGGGTAGAATTGTTGGATGAGCAGGGAGTGGAAAGAGAAATAGGGAGGGATTGAGAGGAGACGAGGGATTTGGGCACACGACGAAGGGGTGAGGTGTCCAATGGTTCATTTGACGTCACACACCCGATAGAAAGTAGTGTCGTTTAGTTATTAATTTTGCATTTAAAAAGTCAATGAGAAAATTGCATAACAAGTCCTTGTACTTGTAGAAAAATATAGCCTGGTTCCTAAATTTAGAAATAAAATTGTGGGTCTACCAACTTGGCAACTTGCAACCATGGCATTTAGGTTATTTTGGATTTAGGCTAAGCTAAGTTGCTAAGGTGGAAATGGCATAAATATTTGAAGCTAATTACATACATATAGTTACCCTTAAATTGAAACTTGGATCACAAATCAAAATGATTGCATTAGCTTTACACCTTCATCCAACTACCACATCATTAATTTTACTCATTATAATGTTCCGATATCCCAAATTGCTGCATCAAACATTTCTACTCTCTCCGATTTAAATTAGTTGTCCTTTTATTCTCTATGCACAGAGAACAATAATAAAAGAGCTAATACGTCAATATTTGACATGGTTGCCGCACTTGATTGTTGACTGTTGTCTCTACATCAGTCAATTTGCTGATATCTAGATTTCCAATGCAGGAACACAAAGAAATCTCATTAGGTACTCGTAGAATACCGATGAGATTTCTTATTTTTTTAATAAAATTATTGCATTCCAAACAAATCCGTCAGAACAACCACATATAGCTAAAGCATGAAAGATGCGTGCCAAAGCTTTCGTTTCTTTTCGAAGATACAAGAATTAGATGCCTAGCCACATCATATGAAAGGTACTTCTAATCGATTAGACGATTGCAAACAACACCTTATACTACTCTTTATTTTAAGACCCCATGTTATCAAAATCAGCACGGGTTCTTCGTTTCTTTGTGGCTCTAAAAAAGAAGCATTTTTGTTAATTTATCCACGCTATGTTGGATTGATTACGGGCTACAAATTTTAATGAGATGGTTAATTATAGGCCACATTTTATTCGAGGGATATGGGCTATAAAGCACCCAGATCAAATTTCTGTAAGCATGCGCCCATTGCAAAGATCTTAATTGTCCGAGCTAGCCTATGTTTTATTTATAGATCTATAACATTTCTTTTAGAATAAAAACACATGGTATATATTAGGGGAGAGAGAAAAATATTTTATTGTTTTAAGATCTATATTTACCATTTGTCTAATTTTTACAAGTGATGCTACGAGGTATCTGGTGCCATAGTTTTTTTTCATCACACTAGTGTTTGTGATAAACACTTGATGCGGCCGATTAATCACCCAATTATGTGGAATAGGTAGGCTCTTCGTTGGCTCAAATTTTCAAAAGTTGGATGCTACAACAACTACTTCAAGATCAAGGTTTTGGATTTTTCCTATTTTAGTGTCAACCCTTTCAAATACAATACTATTGTGTACACCTTGCATTTGTGGGAGGTGTTATATATATATATAGTCATATATAGTCATATATAGACTCTCCATATATAGGTTTTTCTTATATATTTTTTCTAGTATAGATATTATCTTATAGGCTTTCCTTTTATTCTCGCTTGTATAACTATATATTATGGCCATTGGCCTCATATTGAATACATCAAGTGCTATTGGTAACATGGTGAACAGTAAAATCAGCACGATTTCAAAAACAAAAATTGAGATAACTTCTGATTGGCTAATTCAAATCCCGTGAAATTTTGTATGCACCTTTCTATAAATGTCTGGAACTTATTCCAACCTTCAATCGTAATGATTGAAGTCAAAGTTCTTATCTTTTTCAGTTTGAAGTAAGATTGCACCTAAGATAGGGAAAACACATAAACTTCACCCTGAGCTTGCTCATGGGGATTTGATGATCAAGATGATCTCCCATATATCACAACAAGAAAGAGCAACCAAAAAACAACTCTCAAATATGCAAGAATCGGATCTAACACAAATGCTTCCTTTTCAAGCCAAGAACAGGTTTCTTGAAAAAAGATTTTGGAGATCTTATTTAAAACTTGTCTAGATAATTGGAATATGATCTATAGAAAATTCATTCATCAATCATTCATCCTTAGCAGCACAATATCTAGAAAGAGACTAAAGAGAAGTCAAAGACTCAATAAGGAAGGAGACCAACACTTGAGCAAGAGATGTTCTACTAGATTTTGTTAGGTTGGAACATATTCTAGTTGAGTTCCTCGACCACTTATGCGTCCTAGATCTAGTAAAATACAACAAGTAAAAGGAGGTGAAGCACAGCTCAAGTTGCAAGAAAGAACCAAGCAAAAATATAAGAACAAAAATAAACTTCAAAACATAGATGAACTTAGATCTTGTATTGCTCAAAGAATGATGGTTACAAAACTATACTTCCAGATGGGCAAGCTCAACAGAGTATAAAGAAACCAAAGAACCCTTTTCTAAGACTTCTCTCAGACTTGGTTCAGGAAGTTGGTGTTGAGGCATCCCTCTTATAGCATGTTAGGAGCAATCTCCACCCTTAGATGACCTTCTTTACCATCAAGAAACATCATCAAGGGTTCAGATTTACTCCCTATCATACATGGGCTAACCTGAAACCCAACAACAATACATGTTTTGACCATACCTTATAGCACTAACTTAACCTCTACTCTATCAGTGAACCCTTAATCCAACGATCCTCCTTCACTTGAGTAGGGCTCAAGTTAGCATCTCATTCATCTGCTTCATCATGATTGTTTCGACTTCCTTGTCCATTTTGGACCTCAACACCTCTCTGAGCCTCATCCGGTCCACCCTCGCATTGCTCGCCATGCCATCACCAATGCTTCACACTCCAGTTCCTTGTCTTTCCGACTCGCAACCACATCTCGACTTCAGTCATCTTCCGGTGTCCCTTGACTGTTATGAACATCATTTCTCCTAGCCTAGTCCCGATCACCTTCATCTCACCATGACCTAGCTCTTAAGTCATGCAACCAACATAGATAAGAAAGTCATCACATAGCAATGTCCAAAATAACATGCACAAGTAATCTCATAATGATTAATGATTGGTCAATCAACAAAAGATCCACCTTGGATCACTAAGTCTATGACCACTCAAATTCACTCTTGGAGATGTCAAGACCACTCTCTAAGAGGTCATGACCACTTAAGACCACTCACTGAGAGGTTATGACCACTCCCCAGGAGATCATGACCATTCCCTCAATGGTCAGGATTTACTTCCTAAGTTGTTAGAGATCTAGACCACTCTCCACAAGGTCCAAAGAGGTCATAACCACTCCTCAAGGGGCCACGACTATTTCCTTAGTAGTCAATATCACTCCTACAATGGTCTAGATCACTTTTATAGTGGTCACGACCACTCCTGCAGAGGTCGAGACCACTCAAGGCAAAGCTTGGGCCTCTAAGCAAGGCCAAGACCATTCAAACCAAATTGCTAATAACAAAGCAAGTTCATATCAAGCTCAAATTTGAACACCACATGCTTATACACAATCAATTATTTATTACAAATATGGATATACCACCACATAGTCTTTCAATTTAGCTTGCTAGTCCCTTCTAGGATGCTCATTTCCATGATCTCCATTTCTGCGGATGGTTTCTGTTTACTGCTTCAGTCACTCTGTTATGTATATTGATGAATACTTACAGTTAGACATAATATACAATGCGAAGTTATTTTCCCTTTTAGAATGTTTGGTGATGTAAAGTATGATAAGTAATTTTTTAGTCAATGGTAGCTGCTGATTGTTCAGAATTATTTGTGCGCCCAAGTTACATGTATCTTAAGCTAAGGATGTAACTACTTGGATTTGCAGTGGTGTAATTGGATTTTTGCTATGTGCGAAAGAAGGCCCACAAGGAACTTATTGACTCCAACGTATTGAGTTGCATGCACCAACCAGTTCATTCAAAAGCTTAAGCTAATGAGGAAAAATGGGCAATTCACTTATACTTCAATACTCCCCCTCACGTATAAGCTCCTCAGACTTAGGACATGGAATAGAAGTAAGCTGCAATTATTATTTTTAATTGCGCTAACTGGGTCTTGAATTCGAGACCTCTTGACTCTGACACCATATTGAGTTGCATGCACCAACTAGTTCACCCAAAAGCTTAAGCTTTTGAGGAAAGGTAGACAATTCACTTATAATTCAACACTGCGAATCCAATTGAGAAACTGATAGGAGATGTGAAAACTAGAAGGGAAGTGCAGTTTTACAATTCAGAGGTTTGTCCAATGAATATTGTTCTGCTATCTCCATACATTCGAAAACCTTCTAGACTCCTAATGCAAGATTTCCAATATGATTTTGCTGTGCAGTAGTTAGGTTTCAATGAATTTGCTTGTTTAACAGGTTCATAGGGCTGGTTTTGTTCTGCCAACATTTGTAAGGAGAGAGCTGGAGTCACATATTACTTCTACTGAAAAGGTAATTTTTTTTAATTGCTATGTTCCTAATGTGCATTTGTCTTCATAAGTGTTGCAATTTGGATCATGAAAGACTTTTGAAAGCTACAGTATTTGGTCTAAATTTTTATGCTGTATATTTTCATCTCTTACAAGCAGTGAGTCTTATGGTTCGCAGATTGTGGCAATTACTGGTTTGCAGATTAAAATTTAACATGTTGTGCCATGAACTTCTATCAATTGAGATGCTCAGACGTGATTCTTAGTTGTTACATTATTGACTGATCATTTCCCTCTCTTTTCGCTCACTTTCTCTGAATGTTTGGGTTCTCATGTTTACGACAAATATTTGTGTACCTCATATGGTGTGCATCCTTGGCGGCACAGTTCAACAATCTACTAATTCTAGTTATTTGGGATTGTTATGATGCAGATACTCACTGGTCCTTTACTTTTCATACCATGACAGGACAAAGCAGAAAAGCCAGTCGCCAAACCACTGAAGATGAACATAAGGGCAAACAGCGCCATCCTCACAGCTTCCTAGACTGGGGCCGCATGTGCTATCTTCTTCCTAGATGTGTACCGAAATCATGTATTCCCCTGATCTGTTGACCCTGTTATTTGTTGTGTATAATGCCCCTTTTTAGAGTGATATGCAGTCGACATGGGAGATGCAGTTGAAAGTTGAGAGCATATTGTGCTCTCTTCCCCCAATTTTTCGAATTTTGGGAATACAGAGTTGAAATTGGAGTGTTGAAAGTTGAGGTGCAGCCTGGTGGATGTGGTAGCATCTTAAGCACTTGGAGTGTCGAGTGTTACAGTTTTGCCCTCCTCATATACCACTCACTACCTTTTCTTGGTTGGGTCAGCCCCTAGCAGCGGCGACGTGGGGTTCCTCGACTCCGGTGGCCGGCGTTGAGCCACGAGTCCGTGACCTGTAGCTGGCGGGCGGCGTGGTTTCTTGACACAAGGGAGGGCAGCGACGTCGCTGCACGCGGTGCCGGTGGGCATCTGCGTTTCAGGGATGCATTCATGCGAGTTGTCGGTTCATGTGCTTGGCCAGTGCAAGAATTATGCGATTGCTATGAGCAGCATCACTCTGCACGAATTATTGTTCTCAGTACATTAATTCTGCTATTCTGCTCGACCAGAAGTAGAAGTGCATTGGTTGGTTTTGGTGGTTGTTAATCTATATCTTCAACCAAACTTTTCTAATATAATTTAGTGAGATTTAGGTTCTACTCTCTGGGTGACCTGAAACTTAATAAATTCGGACCGTTTAATCGAGTAGTACCCTGCAGCTACACTTGAGTAGTGGTTTATTCACAGTAGTGCTCAAGTCAGTGCATCTCTCTGCCGTTGCAATTAGCAATTTGTGTCATTGTGTGCTTGCACTGTTATACAGTTTGGATAGATCTATGAAAGCACTGGGATTGTTCTCTGTACTGATTGGTGTCACTTTTAAGATGCCAGTGAGCATAATTGTGCTAAATTTTGTTATTGTTGGCCTATGTTTTTTTTTTGGTAAATCTCCATGCAATATGCATGTAGTAATGTTGTTAATGTAGGCATAACGGAGGTTATGAATATCTTATTCTTATGCTTACTAGTCAAATATTTGTGCATTGCAGCGGAAACACATTTTAAAACTAAATAATCAAATTATGCCATGTATTTATAGAAATGAGATTGCACTTCTGAGTTGTCATAGGGAGGGAGAAGTGGGAAATGGCTCGGCTGGAGAAGCGGATGTGGATAGAAAGAGAGATATACAGTTGGTTTTCTTTTTATTTATGATAAGTGGGGGAACGTACTAGGGTCCTTGACCCATATGTCGATGTACTGTATTTCTTAGAGAGGAGGAGAGGGAGGGAGGACAGACGGCCATCACCACCCCTGTGTTTATATATTAATAAAGATATACACTCTGAAACCTTTACTTATTGTGTTATCATCTAGAATTAATTATGTTCTGAATAAGAAAATTTTGCTAACACCGTAAATATTACAATACTAAAAAACCTTTATTCGAAGAACCACAAGAACTAAAAAAATTACTATCAAATACAGGGGAGTGAAAATGACTAAGCTGCACCCTGTCAGCTCCAAGTCCTATGCTACGCTACCTCCTTCAAATATCGCACGTGACTTGATTCCCTTTGGAAGAAGATCGGACCGACAAGCAAAGCAACCGTTTACGTTGCAAAACCGAACCGAACTTGGCGCGTCGGTCGGTCGCTCGCTCCGGCCGTCCCCATCGCCGTGGCGGGAAACCAAAAGTGCCACCTCAAAAACGAAGAGAACCCCCTACGACCACGCGCCCCCCCACTGACAACTGGACCCCACCCTCCGACCCCACGTCTCAGCCACGCGAAATCCCACCCACAAATCCTCTCCCTCTCTCTCTCCTCGCACCTCAGAGTCGCATCGCAGGCACTAATCGCGCTCTTAAGCCCGACGCTCCGGCGCCGCCTCCCCGCGCACCAAACCCTAGCCCCGAGCTCGGCCTAGGCTTCAGGCGGCCATGGCCAGCGACGGGAGCGACGCCTTCCAGGCAGAGGCCGAGCCCACGGTCACCATCGCGGAGTACATCGAGGGCATCGAGGCCGAGGAGCTGGTAACAACCCCCGGTCCCCTCGCTCTCCGGTGATTTCGAATTTGGTGCTCAAGTCGTTGTGGAACCCTACCCTAGGAGGCCGATTTGGTGCTGGGCGGGGACGACGGCAAGGAGTGCACCTACGGCGGCGGGTACTTCAAGCGCCAGGCGATCTTCTCCTGCCTCACCTGCGTGCCCGCTGGCCTCGCCGGGGTCTGCACCGCCTGCAGCCTCGCCTGCCACGACGGCCATGAGGTGATCCGTCTCTGTGCTCCAGTACATTTTGCCTTGTAAATATCTTGCCCTGTGGTTGGGTGCGTTGGTTCTCGATGCAGCTGGAGTGCTGAATTACTATCTATCGGGGGTGGCAAAGGCAACATGTCAACGAAATGGGCGTTGTTTTCGGACATATTTACTTAGATCCAGAGCGGAGGAGTAATTTCTTTCTTTTTTTTAGAATAACAGAAGGGCAACAAACCCTCCCGATATGTGTTTTAGATTGTCATGCTCACCCTGATGCACCAGTCCTAGTTGCGCGTGCGGTACTAGCATAGTGAGCTGTGAATTGCTGTTTTCTATATTGCTTATGGTTAAGTGTGCTTGCTTACCTGCCATGTGTGATTGCATGACTTGAAAGTTTATTACTTGGGGTGCACTGTCACGGCTGGTTCATATAGGAGTGGTATTGTCCAGTGTTCTAACTAGCCACTGTTAAGGCCTTGTAAATGGCCGTTAAGACAATAAGATCCCCTGTTAAGTTTATGGAATTTCAAGGTTTGTCCGTTTTAACGAGCTGTTTATTTGGTTTATCGTCCGTTTACATTTAACAAGTCCATTTTAACAGGCCATTTATTTGGGTAAAGTTATAAGATTGCCATATGGCATGGAACATTATGACATGCATGAGATGAACACTACCTTTTCTTTTCATTGCCACTTGAGCTATTCATTCATTCAAATATGATTCTTTAATTACATTCACATTATGTCATCTTTTTTATTTTATGTCACCGCTGTTGAGTGTCGACAATTGTTGATAGCCTGGTGGTTCCATTCTGTATGCATGAAAGAAGATGCATTAGATGCTTATGTTGTTACTGCAAACACATGTATATATTTCTCTGCATTTTAAATAGTAAAACCGTTTATAAGGTCACTTATCGTATAAACACTAAAAGGTGGGGTGACTATTCGTTAACATTTACCGTTATTTAGAACATTGCTATTGTGTAATGGTAAACTGGTATGGTCGAACTGAGTCTTCCGGTAATGTAGGATTGGGTGCCGTTTGCTGCTATGATTGTGATTGTGTTGTTCAAGTGTCATCACAACTAGTGGTGTGATTACTGTAAGAAAGCTATTGGGTGAGGAAAATATAGGCTATTTCACAAAGTGTTTTGTGGTTGCTGGCTGGTGAATGTGGAATTCCACATTGTAGATGAGATACATTTCTTTGAACAGCCGTTCGAAATCATTTTTTTTCTTTTAGAGTACAGATTCATGTAGTTGTCATGCACTTTGAAGCAATTATGTTTTGCTGGAAGCCCGGAGCCAAATATTGTTTCTGCTGTATGAAGTGCATCCATGGCTTTTGAGTGATTCTAGCAATAGTAGGTCTTGCATTAACAGTTGCCAAAATATCTGTGGGTACCTTCTGCATTAAGTACTACAAGAAAACTGTGAATAGCTTGTGACTAGTTGGTGATTATTCTGTTGTTGATGGAGTTGAATCATGCTCAGTAAGTCATCCATGAGTATACACACACAGACTGGAAAGAAATAGCTTCAATAAGCTGGTAGAACAATATCAATATCCAGTGCCCAACAGGGCTTTCAGGGTACTAGTTTGCTGCAGACATGTGATTATTCTTTTATGACGGTTGATTAATATTGAGATGGCAGCCTGGCATGGGGCATACTATGTCTTTGTAAAATTCCAGTAAGGTACTTATTAAACTGGAACGATGATTTAATAACTTATGTTCTCATACATGTTAGTCAATCAGTGATTTTGTTTTTGTGGCATTTATTAATTATTGTGTTGTTGTTCGGTGTTTTCAACAACAACCAAGCCTTTTGTTCCAAACAAGTTGGGGTAGGTTAGGAATTAAACCCAATTAAAGTCAAAAGACCCCTAAATCTTCGATCTTAGGTTATGGTTTCAGTACGTGAATTGCTAACTTCTATGCACTCATGTCCAATGCCAAGGAATGTCCCCTTGTATGTCCCGCGTGACTTCATCCATCGCTAGGGTAAAAATGTAGGGGCTAAATGCTGACCATTGATGTAGTCATATCTTAATAGGAAAGTCACTGGTATAGCTATTGCATGTTTTGACATTAGTCACAGCATCGTTGTACATATCTTTGATTAGGGTAATATACTTTGTTAGGACTTTTTTCTTTTCAAGTGTCCACCACATGATCTTTCTTGGCACACTATCATAAGCTTTTTCAAGTCAATAAACACCATGTGTAGACCTTTTTTTTTCCTCCCTATACTTCTCCATCAATTGTCATGTCAAGAATATCGCCTTCCCGGTTGACCTCCTAGGCATAAAACCAAATTTGTTTTTCGTCATGCTAGCCACTCTTATTAAACGATGCCTAATCACTCGCTCCCAAAGCTTCATTGTGTGGCTCATGAGCTTAATTCCTTTGTAATTAGTGCAATTTTGAATGTCTCTTTTATTCTTGAATTATAGGGGTGCTATAGTATCATATGAACTTGGTGAGCTATTGGGCTAATAATTTCTATGCGTGAACAGAAAACCTTATTATTATTATTTTTTGGTGGGAGACTGTTTTGATCTAGAAGATTTAGAATGAGGGACAGGTCTCTAGAAAGAGGGGGAGAAGAAGATGGTGACTCTTAGGGGAAATGCTTTAATTTGTTATTACTTGAGAGTCAATGATTACAGTTATCATCCTGATTTAGAGGATAGGCCCAAACAATCTAATCTCTTAGGAAAGACCGAAAGTTGATTCCGTGTGCCTTTCTGCACATGAATATTTTGTTTGGTAGTTGTGCAAAAGTATAATAGTTAGCTCCTACTTTGTTTGGATTAGATCCCTTGGGGATTTAGTTTTCTCAATGGGAATGATGCCAAATTATAGTTTCCCTGATGGCCATATATAGTATTGATGGGCTTGATTGGATCTCTTGGGCTCTAGGCAACACATTTTTAGGATAGTGACTTGTATCGGTTAAGGCGCAAGTGGAAGAGGATCGGAGAAGCGGATGGGAGCGGTTGGGCGCACGACCGCGAACTCTCGGGACAGGGCGACCGTGAGACGTTCGGGTCCATGGGATTCGCTGCTCGTGGTTCCAACGGCCCTGTTTTCCATCGCCGAGGACCACGGGAGCATGGCGGCGGCGAGGATCCGCTGATTCCACGAAGCGCTCGCTATGAGCTTCTCTACTGACGCAAGACACGAGGACCCCTTGCTCTGGCTCCGGCAGTGTGAGCGATTCGCAAGAGCGTATGACCTTCCCCGACACAAGTACGTGCAGATGGCCGGGCTCCATCTTCGCGGCGAGGCGCAAGAGGTTCTCGACAACTGGGAACTGGAAGGGGGGCCCACTTCTTGGGAGGACTTCTACGAGACGTTTCTTCAACGTTTCACGCGGACTGCCTCCGCAGGGCCACTTGGTGATCTCGTCAATTTGAAGCAGTGCGAGAGTCGAGTGGACGATTATGCGCGAGAATTCCAGCGCTTATTAGCGCGCGCCCCGCGCATGAAGAAAGGTGACCAGATCGAGACATTCTCCGCAGGGTTATCTATCACCTTGGCGGCGGACGTAAGGAGGGATCGCCCGCGTGATCTGGCAGAGGCGATAGGATTTGCTCGGAGGCGAACGCAGGAGGACGCCTCGATAGCGCGTGCGGCTCAAGGCGCAAATCTCTCGACGAGTCCGCCGCCTTCATCGGTGTTCAAAGAAGCCACGGCTTTCTTTCCGCTTGGTGGCGCTGATCGCCTTCACAGACTCTCCGCTGCCATAAGCCAGTATAACAAATTTATCAAGATCGGCCACGAGACAATGCCACGCCTCCGATAATGGCCTCGGAGTAGAAGAATCGCTGTGGCATCCCAGGGCTCTTCGTCGGCAATTTCTCCTTCCGACGCCTACCGAAAGGCCGATGAGTTAGCGGAAAGAAGAGCCAAAGGACTATGCTTCAATCAGACGAGGTTTTCACTCGGGGCATCGCCAATAAGCTATTACTCGCTTGAAGTTATAAATGAGGAGGAAGAGGATGTCCTTGCGGCAGAGGAAACAGAGGAAGAGGCCGAAGCTTTGGCTCTGATACCGAAGGGCCTCGCGAATAACAAAGACCATGTACCGGGTTCGTCCATGCGTGGCCAATCGCTGCATGCCTTGGTGGATACAGGGAGCACTCATAACTTCATCAGTGGATTCATTGCGAATCGTCTGGGCATTCAGCATGGATCGGGCAATGGGCAGCAGGTCCGGGTGGCTAATGGTGCTCAACTGCCGTGTTTAGGCCGTTGCACCGAGGAGTTTACAGTGGAAGCTTACGCATTTCAAGCACCCTTCTTGATCATTCCATTGGAAGGCTTTGATGTGGTCTTAGGGGTCCAGTGGCTTAAACCCTTTGGGGATATCAAATGGAACTTTGAGTCCATGAGGATGTCATTTACTTCGGAAGGAAGACATATCTCCTTGTCAGGCAGCAACTCAGTTTCCACCAAACTCCAAACACTGCAGATGACAACACAACCAGAGGGACTGGCAACTCTCCTCGACGATTTCCAAGATTTATTCCAGGAACCCCAGAGTCTGCCTCCTTCTAGGTCGTGTGACCATCACATATGCCTTCAAGAGGCACCCATCCGCAGAGTGGTTCGCCCAGATCGTTATCCCTTCCTGCGAATGATGAAATTGAACCAAGAATGGTGAGGCGATGATAGCACAGGAATCATCCGACCCGCCGGGCCCCTTTCTTCCCGGTGCTTTTGGTGGCCAAGGCAGATGGATCGTGGCGCTTCACAGAGATTATCGTGTCCTCAATGCCAAGACATCAGGACAAATTTCCCATACCAGTGGTCGAGGAACTCCTGGATGAATTGCATGGCGCTCAGATTTTCTCGAAGCTGGACCTCCGTTCGGGTTATCACCAGATCCGAATGGCCGAGGAAGACATACACAAGACGGCATTCCGCACCCATCACGCCATTTTCGAAGTTCCCTGGTTATGGCGTTTGATTGGTAATGCGCCATCCACCTTCGAGCTCTCATGAATGAGATTCTCGGGGACTTTCTCCGTAAGTTTGTCCTCGTCTTCTTTGATGACATTTTGATCTACAGTACTTCCATGTCAGACCATCTGCAACACCTCCGTCAAGTCATGGACCGTCTGCGCTTCCACAACCTTTTTTCTCTCGCCGCTTAAATGT
Organism: Guadua angustifolia; assembly: GCA_036346375.1. Taxonomy (NCBI): domain Eukaryota; kingdom Viridiplantae; phylum Streptophyta; class Magnoliopsida; order Poales; family Poaceae; genus Guadua; species Guadua angustifolia. The sequence continues at coordinate 40,830,454 of CM070519.1, forward strand.
GATTTTTGCTAAAAGGAAATTGGGTACCTCGGTCATATCATTTCTTGCCAAGGCGTACGCCGATCCAAAGAAGTTGCAAGCTATTACCGACCGTCCTCACCTACATCTAAGCATCGCATCCGGCTTCCTTGGCCTAACCGGTTATTACAGAGGTTTATTTGTAACTATGCCTCTATTGTCGAAGCCGCTGAATGCACCTCGCTCGCCGGATTTTCAATGGACTCGAGGTCGCACACGCCTTCCAAGCACCAAGCTTGCCCTTCGCAGTCGCCCCATCCTTCGCTTCACCGGATTTTACCATCACCTTTAGGTGGAGGTGACGCGTCGAGACGCAGAGGCGCCATCCTTCATCGAGGGACACCGGTGGCCTATTACGATCGGGCGTTAAGTGATCGCACCATCGCCTGGCAACAGATGAACGGAACTCATCGCTTGTCCAAAGCCATTCGTCATTGGCACCATATCTATGCTTATTATTATTATTTTTTGGTGGGAGACTGTTTTGATCTAGAAGATTTAGAATGAGGACAGGTCTCTAGAAAGAGGGAGAAGAAGATGGTGACTCTTAGGGAAATGCTTTAATTTGTTATTACTTGAGAGTCAATGATTACAGTTATCATCCTGATTTAGAGGATGGCCAAACAATCTAATCTCTTAGGAAAGACCGAAGTTGATTCCGTGTGCCTTTCTGCACATGAATATTTTGTTTGGTAGTTGTGCAAAAGTATAATAGTTAGCTCCTACTTTGTTTGGATTAGATCCTTGGGTTTAGTTTTTCAATGGGAATGATGCCAAATTATAGTTTCCTGATGGCCATATATAGTATTGATGGGCTTGATTGGATCTCTTGGGCTCTAGGCAACACATTTTAGGATAGTGACTTGTATGTTTACTGTTATGGATAGAGTATACTATAGAAGGAAGGAGCCAGGGAGGTTGGCGGCAAGGCAGGTTCGAGATGCAGAGAAGCAGCACAACGGAAGCAACAGGAATAAGGAAGCCAGGGCGTAACAGCCCAGGTATGCGGGATAAGCCTTCAGGTTTGGCGTGGGCATTAAGGCCTGTGCCACCTGAGACCTTATCCGTATTCAGTTCTAGTTTATCTCTTCTAGAATCAATTTGTTAGGATTTAGTTTGTTTCCTCTTAGTATTTTGATTGTTAGAGATAAGGGTGAGTTGATGAATAAAAGGGGAAAGAAAGATCAGAAAAGGTCGTTCGATTACACAAACAAGTCTCGGTGCCGTCGATAACCCGTGGTGTCATGACCATATCTTTCCTATTCTCTCTTCTGGCGCGACGGCTCTACGCGAGTTCATCCTTCGGCGGGTTCGGATGCAGCGCGATCTCGCCATGGCAACCATATCAACGTATCGAGCGTTGATCCTCCCGAAAGTCCGACACTACTCGCAAAACATGGGAAGCGGCAAGAAGATTGGCGATCCAAGATAACGATGGCCGAGGGCCTCAAGTCCTAGCGGATCGAGGACCCTAGCGAACGGTTAAGGCCAGGAAAGGACGGAGAAGCGGATGGGAGCGGTTGGCGCGACGCGAACTCTCGGGACGAGCGCGTGAGCGTTGGTCCATGGGATTCGCTCGTGGTTCCAACCTGTTTTCCATCGCCGAGACCACGGAGCATGGCGGCGAGATCGCCGATTCCAGGCGCTATGAGCTCTCTTTACGCGAAGGACCCTTGCTCGCTCGCGGTGAAGCGATCGCAAGCGTATGACCTTCCCGACACAAATGCGTGCAGATGGCGGGCTCCATCTTCGCGGCGCAAGGTTCTCGAACGGAACTGGAAGGGGCCCTTCTTGGGAGGACTTCCGAGGCGTTTCTTCAACGTTTCCGGTGCCTCCAGGCCTGGTGATCTCGTCAATTTGAAGCGGCAGAGTCGAGTGGGCGATTATCGCGAAATTGAGCTATTAGCGCGCGCTGAAGAAAGTGACGTCGAGACATTCTCGCGGTTATCTATCACCTTGGCGGCGCGTAGGAGGATCGCCGCGTGATCTGCAGGCGATAGGATTTGCTCGGGGCGACGGGAGGGCCTGGATAGGCGTCGCTCAAGCGCCATCTCGGCAGTCCGCCGCTTGTCGGTGTCCAGCGGCTTCGTCGTGGGCGCGCCTCTTCCTAGTTTTACATATACCAACGCGCGCCCGCTCCGACAATGGCCTCGGGAGTAAGCCATGCCGAGCATCGGGGCTCTTCGTGCAATTTCTCCTCCGAGCGTGATGATGAGTTAGCGGAAAGAAGAGCCAAGGACTATGCTTCAATTGGACGAGGTTTTCACTGGGGCATCGCAGTGTCGCTGAAGTTATAAATGAGGAGGAAGAGGATGTCCTTGGCGAGGAAACAGAGGAAGAGGCAGGCTTTCTCTGGCTGAAGAAGCCTCAACCATGACCCATCGTGGCTCGTCCATGCGTGTATCCGCATGCCTTGGTGGATTAGGAGCACTCATAACTTCATCATGGATTCATTGCGAATCGTCTGGGCATTCAATGGATCGCAAGGGCGAGTCCGTGGCTAATGGTGCTCAATGCGTGTTTAGGCCGTTACGAGGAGTTTGATGGAAGCTCGATTTCAAGCACCCTTCTTGATCATTCCATTGGAAGGCTTTGATGTGGTCTTAGGAGTCCAGTGGCTTAAACCCTTTGGGGATATCAAATGGAACTTTGAGTCCATGAGGATGTCATTTACTTGGAAGAAGACATATCTCCTTGTCGCAGAACTTCGGTTTCACCAAACTCCAAACACTGCAGATGACAACACAACCGAGGGTGCAACTCTCCTCGCGATTTCCAAGATTTATTCCGGAACCCCAGAGTCTGCCTCCTTCTAGGTCGTGTGACCATCACATATGCCTTCAAGAGGGCACTGACCCGGTAGTGGTTCGCCGATCGTTATCCTTCCGGAAGGATGAAATTGAACAGCGGTGAGGCGATGATACACGGAATCATCCAGCCATGGTCCCCTTTTCTTCCCGTGCTTTTGGTGGCAGCAGATGGATCGTGGCGCTCGGATTATCGTGCCCTCAATGCCAAACATCAGGACAAATTTCCCATACCGTGGTCGAGAACTCTGGATGAATGCATGGCGCTCGATTTTCGAGGACCTCGTTCGGGTTATCACCGATCCGAATGGCAGGAAGACATACACAAACGGCATTCCGCACCATCACGCCACCGAGTTCTGGTTATGGCGTTTGGATTGTGTAAGCGCGTCCACCTTCAGCTCTCATGAATGAGATTCTCGGGGACTTTCTCCGTAAGTTTGTCCTCGCTTCTTTGATGACATTTTGATCTCTGATTTCCATGTCAGACCATCTGCAACACCTCCGTCAAGTCATGGACCGTCTGCGCCTCCACAACCTTTTCCTCAAGCGCGCTAAATGTGATTTTGCGCAAAAGGAAATTGGGTACCTCGGTCATATCATTTCTTGCCAAGGCGTGGCTTCCGATCCAAAGAAGTTGCAAGCTATTACCGTGTCCCCTACATCGATTCTGCAGTTTACCCTTAATTATCAAATCTTTCTAGTAACGCTTGACATAATTGTAAGATTCATTTCGGGTTGAAACTTTGTGCCCATGTTTATCCCTGATGTAGATAATTTGTTCTGTAGATTTGATACATCATGGCTGAGGTGTGATCGCAAAGTCACGACTCTTGTTCTTGGTGACATCTGTTTGTAGATTATACCCATGCAGTGTATGTCTGTTGGCACCTGCAAGTCTTAAGATTATTAGTATGCTCTGCCATTTTTTAGCATGGAAGTGACTCGATTGCATGGTGGATGTAGTTCATGAGATCACTTGTCATTATTTCTTTCAGTTTTGTTTTGATATTTTCTCCTGATCAGTTTGGTTTCTTATTTGCATCAATAAAATTTAGGAAATGTGGCATTATGCTTAGTTACTATCTTCTGCAATATTTTGTTTGTACTTGCGCACACAACTAATGCTTGAAGAGGTTCCTTTTACTAAAGGTTGTTGAACTTTGGACAAAGCGAAAGTTTCGTTGTGACTGTGGCAACTCAAAGTTTGGAGGACACCTTTGCAAACTTTGCCCTGAGAAAGATCCTGAGAATCCAGCAAATTGTTATAACCATAACTTCAAAGGTTCCTATTGCACATGTGGTAGGCCTTATCCTGATCCAGAAGCCAAGGAGCAAGTTGAAATGATACAATGCTGTATTTGTGAGGACTGGTTTCACGATGATCATATTGGTCTCAACTCTATTGAAGAGGTTTTCAACTTTCCACTTTCTTCTTTAATGGGATCATATTTGTTAACTGTTTGTACGTTCCTATGTTCTGATTCTTGTGTAAAAGTTTGCATGATTGCATGACCAGGATCTGAATTTGTTTGTGCCATTGTATCCTAGTACCACTCAGAAAAAGATTTTTGTTTAGATTTGTGGAGACATACTATCGGCATGCAATATGCTATTTTTCTGGTCCATTATTACCTTCCTTGCTGGATGAAACTAGATAACAAAGACAGATGACTAGAACTTTTTGAGTGTTAGCTTGCTTGTCTATTTACCTTTTCTTTTCTTAAAGAACAATTGCCCATGCAATAGTTACGCTACTTGGAACTAAGCATCTCTTTTTTATCATCTTTACAATTAAGATTACATATTGATTTTGCAACATTTTACTTATAGGCTTTACGAGGTGCTGCAAACTGCATACATGTTTGTAATCTCATTTTGTTCGGTCGGTAAAGCCGTAAAGGGCATTCCAGATGCCTGTAGGATATGATGTAGCATCCTCTACATAGTTCTTAGGTAGCTTTCTTGCCTTGCAGATACCACGAGATGAGGAAGGGGAGCCACTCTATGAGGATTTTATATGCCATAAATGCTCTCCTGTTTGTTATTTCTTGAAATTTTATCCGGATACAATTTGGGCTTCTACTAAGCAGAATTCCGCATCACAAGCTGGCACTACTGATTCAAATGTGACGGAAGGAGGACCTTCAGGTCATGCTAACATTGAGAAACCTGGAAATGGTGCTCTTGTAGATCATATGAGCAGTGAAAAGAGCTCTGTCGAGGACAATTGTGCAAAAGATGTTGCAGCTACAGAGAAGGCCAATTTGGATAACAGTTATGGTGGCAACTGTAAGCTAGGAATGGATATAAATACAAGATCAGCTGCATCAGCTGATTCAGAGAAAAACAGGCCCTTTTTCATGTCTAAAGGCTGGAGAGAGATTCTGTGTAGATGTGAAACATGCACCAACTTCTATACACAACAAGGTATTGCATATCTTATTGACAAGGAGGACTCTATTGAGGAATATGAGAAGATTGCCAAGCATAAGAGGGAGAAGAAGTTGGAGCAACAGGAAGGAGCTGAAGCAAACTTTCTCAATTCACTTAACCATGTCCAGAAGATAGAGATTTTGAGCGGCATTAATGACATGAAGAATGAATTTCAGTCGTTTCTGGTAAAAATCTCCTCTTATTTGATTGTTAACTATAAGTTGGTGAATAAATTTCCGCATGCTTTGGTTCCTGGAGCATTTGTGCCTCCATTTCCTTCCAAGTATAGGAAAATCCGAAAATGTTAGGTCCAATGCATTTGAAATGGTCAGTCAGCAAATAGCCAAATAACAAAATCCTCAAATACAACTGTCTCATCATAGTGTAAGTCCACAATAACTATGCCTATGCCGAGGCACTATCTATATATAGCCAAACACAAGGAAGGAACTAATGAGCTAGCCAGCTCAGTACGCAGTACTGTAATAAACTGTATACCTTTCAATTGCTGGTCATTAGTAAATGAATATTAGCTCATGGATTTGAATAAAATGTTTGTGCAATGTTCCAATGCCAATTTAAACCCGCGATGGTGAAATAAAAGAATATCGAACCTGTGGAAAGTGGGTTTTAAAGGTAAAGGTATTGTGACTTAATGAGAATAATAGAAGGTGCTGTACATTAACCAAAAAAAAAATAGTGCTATTTATTTAAATGGCAATTAGATCAAATCCCGTGACCAACATCAAGCTAGTAAAAAGGTAGAATAGAATGCCAGCAAGTTCAAACTTCAGCACTTCGAATCCTAGTTGCTATCCAGAATTATAGAATCCCCATTGCTAATTAGCAAGGGAAGTTCATGAGAATCATCCCTAGTATAAGACAAGCTTCCTGAATCTTGATAACTTACGCTAGCTAGAATATCCAGTCACCTGAAGCTCGCAACATGAACTATTCCCTGATTAATTCAATTTCTAGCATTGCAACAAAGCCAATGCATAAGCAAACAATCTGGGGAAACCATAGCTTCATTATTAATCCCTGGTTACATCCTAGTTACATGGTCCAATGCCTAGTTTCCATTGGCGATTCAGTCGAGTTCTTTTATATCTCCAATTTGAAGTTACGCACCTTGTACATGTCCTGTTTAAGCTATAAGACAAGTTTGTGTTTCTTTGGAAATTACTCTTGTTTCGCCATGTTAGTCCACAGCCCACCATACACACAGATCAAAGAAGCACTAAATCTAGGAAATACTTAATGATAAATGACCATGCATACCCTTATTAAATGACATACCGCAACCACTTAACCTTTTGAAAGTGTTTAAGTTGGCATAGAGAGGAAAAATTGCAATAAGTACACTCCATATTCCTTCAATGGGCAAATATATTGAAACGGATACTCCTGAGGCCAGGACAAATATAGCGAAATGGAGGGAGTAGATCAAGCTCAAGGATCAAATATGCGTCACTCACACATTTTATCAAATATAAAAGAGCAGTCTAGGATTCATTGCCGTATCTACCGGATGACACACCTATGTTTGAACACGGATGATTTCCCTACACAATTCTAACATGCACTCCCTCTGTCCAAGTTTATAAGGTGCATTTTTTTGAATGGTCTTGTCCACAAATATAGGGTGTGTTTCATATTCCAATGCAAAATTAGTGTGATGTTCTCTCTATACCCCTAATTAATATCCATCTTCACTTTATATTCTCTACATCACTACATGCGTGCACTGACTAAATGCTTAGTGATAATAATTAAGGGTAATCTAGTCATTTTCAATATCTTCTTGGTCTATGTGTCAAGAAGAAATATGTGTACCAATTAACTGATTAAGTGCCAAACCAATTTGCTTCGAAAAAATTAGCTAATTCCCAAATGGCAGGGTCATAAACTCAGGGTTCCAACATGGGTCCAGCATATTCTGCGCAAGTCATTTGCGGTTTGCGAGCTTGCTTGTTTCACGAATGTTGTTCTGCATACAACTAAATTTTCTTTGTTTCAATTATGTGCCGATAAATATATTTGATTATTTATCTCACTCATGTTTATATCTGCATCACTCATGTTCAAAAAAGAAAAAGAAAAAGAAAAAGAAAATGGCATTTCCTTGTCTATATCGTCTGTTCACGCGATCTATTTCCATAGCAATCCGTGATGGCAAAATGATGCCGTTGTCTTTTATCTTAGGTTGCACATTAATTTTATTTATGCATGTAATTGATGTTTTCTGTTACCTGATTGGTCTTCTTCCGTTCTCCGCTACTGTGAGCAGGAATCGTTCGATCCATCAAAACCAGTCACATCTGAAGATATTCGATCCGTTTTTGAGAATCTTGCTAAGAAGAAAAAACAGAGGTTATCTTGAACTTTAATCGCTCCATATCCTGCTTGAGGCTAATGCGCCGCTGCTGGATTATTTAGTCCAGAGTTGGTACGCTAAACTCTCGAGCAGTTATTATCTGGCTACCGTCCCGCGTAGTTTATCGTTAACTATGTTGTTATCTAGGTTATGGCAGACTTGTAGTGTAATGCTAGCAGACATTACATAGCGATGCTAAATGTTTCAAAGTCGTTCGCCTTAGGTACTAAGGCCCCCAGTGTTGTGAGCTACATGTTTGTTCCTTTGAATCAGAATGTTATTAGATGGTAATTCGCATAGCACGAAACACTGTTACCTTTGCACTGCTCAGTGCTTTTTTTTTTTTGCATTTTTTGTTGCTCTGCTCAGTGATGGCTTATGCGAGACGTCAACGCTGTCATTGTTGACAATACAAGTGTCAGCTTTGCTGCGGCTATTCTGCTGTTTACGTCTGCATTCTTGATAATTGGGACTCGGTGGCGTTTTGCCGTGAAATGGTAGCAATCCTTACGCGATTGCATCAGGTAGAGGAGTGTAGATGAACTTGCTCGAACGGCGGCTTGCCGTCTTGTTGGGACAGTGGTGGAGTGTAGCGTAGGGCTGGCTATAGTACGTCTGAAGAAACGTTTCTATGCTCAGACGCTCAGTTGTGAAGAGAACTGCAGACTATTACAGCAAATGTCCTTCAGTAACTAACTAGTAACTATTGGATTGGGCTGCTGCACACTAGCACCTTTTCTCGGAGATGTCGAACGTTTCTCTATGTTCCATCAGCAGTCAGCATTCTTTAGCTGGATGAGCTGCAAATATGTTGGTAAACGCCAATGACTTGCATGTTCATTGGAATGCATGGAGATATTTGGCTGGGCCGCTACAACAATTTTTGCACATGAGATGGGTGCGGCTGGTTTATTGCTAGGGATTGGTCAAATTTGTTGCCTATCATTCCTCTAAAAATTACTATTTATCAGATTGATATCCAGCACACACATCTCACTGGAAGGAGTAACCAAATCAAGGAAATTGAGAAGATTAAACACAATAGGATTTTGTTTTGACCGGAGAAAAAGAAAGTTCTAAATAGATAAAGAAATCAATCCGTGGTCATTTTCTCTCGTAGCAATAGTATAAATAGACTGGACATGAGCCGGCACGGCACGAAGCGTAAATGAATCGTGCCTAGGTTCGCCTTCGGCGAGCCAGGCCAGCCCAGCCTGGCACGGCGAGCACAATGGGTCATCGCGGCCCGACACGGTTTAGGACCGAAGCACGATAGGCTCGTGTCGGGCAGGGCCGGCCCGGCACGATGACCACCTACCCACATAGTAGCCTCACGCGTGAGGTTGTCATGTAGAACCTACACTATGAGATTTGTTACAAGAAATACTCGATTCTAAAATATGTAGCTTTGTGATACAAGTTTTTCTAAAATCTATACATATAGCTTGTATAAGAAACCTATGAAGCTATAAGAAACCTATAGTTTCATGAAATTTACTCGATAGTCAAATATGACCTCTCGACGATGCCATTGCCGTCTAATCCGATTCAGAACTCTACGAATCTGCTCGTAACAGTTCTGCCTGCAGCCTGGATTGCTGCTACTTTATGTGCGTTCCCTTGTGCTATCAAGCGATGTGCATGCATCGATCATCACTTCGCCGTGATCTCGCAGCAGCTGCCGTTCTGGGGAATTAATCGACGAGATACGAATGGTGCCCCCTGACGCCTGCTACAAGCTATGGCGAGTGACGTACACACGATGTGGCGATCATTATCTTAAACCCGGTGCTCCGTTAATTTTTGCTTCTTTTCTTTCTGCAGCTTGCTTTGGATTGGATCCAAGCAGGCGTTCTAATCTCCCTGTCGTTGTTCTTGTGTCGTAGCAGCAGCAGCAGCAGGTATATGACGCGCCGTGATTTGATTTGGACGCATCAATTGCTTCCTCTCATTTCTCAATTCTCAAACCTCGCGGCTTTGTCTGCATTAATTGCTTCTTCTCCGCTGCCTTCTTGTTGTTACTCCATCAAGCATGGGCTGTCAGCCTGTGACCATGCATGCCGAACAAGAAAAATAAGGATGAAGATTCAGGAAATAGCGCAATTCGAACCCTCAAATTTTGATGGTCCAGGACTCCAGGAATGAAAGGTACTCGGTCGTCTCGCGAGTTATGTTTGGGGTTTTCAGCTGTTTGGACCTGAAGCGTTGATTTCTGACGAGACAGCCGGAACAAATTAAAGGGACATGTATGATGCATATCCTTGGAGTTGAAAAGCTGAGGACAAGAATTGGCTCGATGACTGTGGCTAACACTAATTATCGACGGTCACGCGCATGCATGCATATATACATACTAATTATTAAAATTTCAAAAATAAAAGACTTCAATTGCTCTCAAGGAAAAATTCAAAAACATTTTGAAAACTAGTTAAATTTAAGGAATTATTGTATGAAAACCAAAGTAGCGAATTGAGCAAAACCAAAGGAAATGGAAACTACATACTTTAGTCTTTCTACATAAAAATTTCTAGAAAATTCTGAAAGTAATAAAACTACTTTTGAATTAATTTAACTCATGATCAAAACAGTCAGATTCATGTACAAATTGCAACAACCGTTATCTAGTCGCCACTGTTGGACTTGAGCGCATACAGCAATAGATTTCACATGTTCGGCTTGAGCGCGCTACGCATGGAGTCTGCGCTGTTCGGCTTGAGCGCGCGGGGTTAAACGGCAACGCTACGCATGGAGCCGATTGGGCCGAGCGGAGCCGTGTTTCACTTTTCCTTGATGAGCGGAGCGAACAGCACTAATTATCAATGGTCACGCGCGCGTTGGACGAACTGCGTCGTCCAAAGCGCGTTGGACCTCCCCCGTTGCGTTATCCGTCGAGCATGATCATAATTATTCGTAAGTAAGCATTGATTGTTGATCGAGAATATAAGCAAAGCATGGCAGTTTTAATTTGTTTCCCTTGTAGCCAACCTGAAGCGTCTCCAAGCATGTTGGCACATCTCATCTTCATCGCCACCGGCGGATCCACTCTCGGGCAGGGTAGGCGACTGACCAAGCTCTTCAGTGACACGTCATGGAGATGTAGTACAACTCTGTTGTCACAAATACCATGAAAACCGAGGTTTTCTAGATAAGCCTTCGTTCCAGACCGTTAATTAGTTAGGTTTACCTTGGCTTCCAAAATTTCATGGCTTCATCACAGTTCGCCACTCCCAGCTCTCTACCTAGGGTTTACCACGAATTATGATCGTGGTGGTGACATGTGCAAGAAACCATGGTACGTACGTACGTATGAGAGCGATGCTCCTTGCTTATAAGAGCTTTTGGTAGAAATTTCAGGATTCAAACTTCACCGAGATTCAAACTTATAGACTAAAATAAAGTGAATTAAGTTTATATTTTTAGTCTAAAATGTAAATAAGATGATTCATCTAAACACTCTTAGGTCCTATTTGGCAGAGCTCTGCTCCCAGCTTCTGCGGAGTGAATCTGTGGAGCTCTGCTTAAAAAGAAGTTTCGATAATCGCTCTGTGGTGATTCCGTGAAGTGATTCTCGAAATGAACTAGAAATTTGGAGTGAAAAAAGCTTCTCTGATTCACTCCTAACAAAGAGTCGGTTTTCAGTAGAGTTTATCCTATGGATTAGTTAGAGAATCACTTTCGTGACGAATCACTTCTCTCGGAGAATCGCTTCTAACAGAGAATCAGAATCAGAGGGAGCTCTACCAAACAGGCCCTTAATGTACTCACAGCTTTAACTTCATGAATCTGGTGAAGCTAAAATTTTTAGCTTCACTAGATTCTCAGAATCTAAAGAAACTGAATTCCTACCAAACAGGCCCTAAGTATATGCATGTTTTTTTTTTAACATTAGACCCCGCTTGGACTATCCGATTAAAAAACATCAACTGTTCAGATCAAGCACAAGGAGCAACCAAACTTGCAATAATAGGCGGTCTCAGAACACAATTTGCTAGAGATCAAGAAAGAAATCATGCAAACTCTCACAATGCTAGCTGTTAGTGCGACGCTAGCTGATGACGGTCGCGAGCCTATGATCTGTCTCGATTGGATCGAGTGCGATAAATTATCAGTTTCTCCGTCGAGCATGATCATAATTATTCGTAAGTAAGCATTGATTGTTGATCGAGAATATAAGCAAAGCAGGGCAGTTTTAATTTGTTTCCCTTGTAGCCAACCTGAAGCGTCTCCAAGCATGTTGGCGCATTGCCTTCCAAGGTTTGGGACATCTCATCTTCATCGCCACCGGCGGATCCACTCTCGGCCAGGGTATAGGCCACTGGCCAGCCTCTTAAGTGACACATCTTGGAGGTATAGTACAGCTCTGTCGTCACAAATACCATGAAAAATAAGGTTTTCTGGGTAAGCCTTCGTTCCGAACCGTTAATTAGTTAGGTTTGTCCTAATTAACTTCCAAAATTTCATGGCTTCACCACAGTTCACCGCTCCTAGCTCTCTCCCCTAGGGTTTACCACGAATAATGATAGTGGTGGTGACATGTGCAAGAAACCATGGTATGACATTGGACCACCACTTTCTTGCGTTTTAGTTTTTAACAAGCTCATTTTGTGATTTTAGCTGGGAGTTGATCACTGTATTAATCAATCACGTACTAGCTAGCAGACGCAACGCTAGCTGCAGCTTGCTGAAGCAGGGAGAAAAATTAGCTTTCTGCATCGCGTTAGGATTACGTTGCTGCCCCCGTCCCTTTCCTGCCATTGGGGCTAGGGGAAAAAAATAGCACATACAAACTTGTCTTTTAACGTACGTAAGAACGCATACAATATATACATATCATGGTGTCTCCATCGTAAAAACTATATAATTAAAAACTACCGAATTAGGTCATATGTCCTGCATGAGGGAGGGGGAGTTTCTGATTAGTTTTTAATAGACAATTAGTATCAAAATAATCAACAAAAGATGGGGCGAAAATATAAGAAGTGCATGCTTCCCCAAACTATCCATTGCAATGATTCATGAAATTGTACAAGAAGTCTCTCATCAGTAAAAAATAAAAAAAAAAGTCAGTAGACTCGCTACCTAAAATGTCAATTCCCAAATAAGTAGATGATCCCTAAAACAATTAAGCACGATGATGGCTAACCTTGTTTACTTTTTACGATCTCCTATGTACGATTTTAACTGTTATTTTTTTATAACTTTACATGAAGATGTATTAATAAAATTATAATACTATAGAAATATTTTTAACAACGAAACTAGTGATATAATTTTTATATAAGTAATCTAGATAGAACTATATATTAACGGTAGTTTGATGGTACAGATTATAGGACGTAACGTAAAAAAAAAAAAAGAGGGAGCAGTAACTTTCTCCATGCAAATGAGCTTTCCCATACACATATTTTGGCCTAATTTGTCCGTCGTCACTTGCCTTCCCAATTTTGTTGACCAACAGCTGACAACACAGGCCAGATTCAACAATTACTCAACTACTTTTTTTCATCAAAACCAGAGTGGATACAGATCGATATTGCTCATTACATATTTCATTCCATATTTTTTCTCGGAACTGGAGTCGAACACGGTTAATGCCGAATACAACCATTAATAGTCTTGTCCACGAATATGTGAGGGACGGTACAGATTAGCGGGAGTTAGTTCTGAGCGGGAAGCGATAAGTTTGACAAGTAACTGTAGCCGTAAGATTGTTGTCGGTGAAGAGTGAGTTGGTAATTGGGGTAAAGAGTCTGTTATGGGTTAAAGGGGCTGGGCTGTTACGTGAGGAATACAAATACCTCTGTATTGGTAAAGGAGAGACAGGATGGAAAATTAACAAGAGTTCTCTCGATCTGCTTATCTTCCTCTTCCTCGTGCATTCTTCTTCCTGTATTCTTTTTGATCTCTAGTACCGAACCTCATGTCTGCGCCTCGGTAGACCACGGGGTATGACAAAATACAGAGGAAATACACATCGATTCAAATAAGATCACGAATATTTAGTAGGATATATAAAGAGCCTTTAGGATATTGTTTTACCCTCGATTGACTATGGCTTGATTTGAAACTAAGGCACCAGCACCCTGCAGGCCATCAGCAAGAACACAACTGTTAACTAATGACATGTTTGATCAATTAGGCATATGTCGTATATATACTTTTACTGCACCAGGAAGAGATCGAGAAATACCATTAACTACACCCAGTGAGGGTTACTTATTTAGTATTATAGGATTACATAAGAAGAGCGAGCACAAATCCTTCGAAACTCATCTGCCGATCCTACAATCCAAACAAGAATCACCCGGTTGTTAGCCAATAGCTAGCTATGGTCGTGTGCTGCTAATTATATGTATACATATATGCTGTCGGTCGACATGGATATGTACATGTAATTAATTAATCTGCACCCCGTGCAAACTATACTTTATCAACGTACGTAACGACTGACAGACAGGAGGCCAAGTCGTAACTAAAAAGCATGTCCGTCTTATGTCGCCCGGGTGGAACAGATGTCTCACCTACAAGACCTAAACCTAACTTCTCAGAGCTGATCGATCGATCGGTCTCTGCAAACACAAAGACAAAAACGAAACAGTACTGCTAATATATATAGTTATAATTAATGGCACCACTGCAGGACACATATATAACTTATAACAACAAACTAAAGCTACTCATCCGTTGTTAATGGGATTAGGTGAAGGACAGACCCTGACACATGATGAGCCTAGCTAGCTTAGCTTTTTTGATTGTTGCGGCCTGCCTGATTAGCTAGCAGTACTTAGTAGCAGCAGCAGCCTTCTGTACATGCCCAGAGCATAATTAAGCTAGCTAGCTTTGGCATTTGCCTAGCCTTTGGTCTTCACACGTCGCTGGGCATGTCTTGGCATGGATTATTATATGTTAACCTTTTAATTAGTATTGTGTACGCATCAATGCATGTGTTGTACGCTTGTGATGTATGGTTTCTCTTTTTTGATTAGCTAAGCTAAGCTGAGCTGGCTTGTCTTCGATCCCTTGCGTGATTTCGCCCCCCCCCCTTGGAGAGTAAGTCCAGAGTGTTTCCTGCCGGATTTTACGACTACCTGCCCGGTTCCTCCCAGCCTCTCACCCATCTTCTCTATGCAAAAGAAATATTTTTTCACTGTTCTTGGAATATGCCAATATATACTTGAGCCGAAACCTAGAGATATCAAAAGTTTAAGGCCATGTTTGGAAGCAATGTATTTCAAAACTATGGTTTTGGTATACTATGATTTATAATTGTTTTGTTATGAATACCATAGTTTTACCAAACCCCTTTAAAACCATGGTATTTCTTGGAACTACCAACTGTTTGGATGCAACATCACAAACCATAGTATTTGAGTGGAAATAGACAAGAAGCTAGTCAAAACTATGAAAACTTTGGGTTGGAGTGGAGTTTCAAATACTCCAAAAATACCATAGTATCTAACCAAACCATAGTTTTTAATACAAAGTTTTTGGCATGGTAACCAAACACCTTATGGTATAAAATACCATGGTATTACCTAGAAACTATGAAAATACATTGCTTCCAAACAGGGCCTAAAGTGTATATGGAGGTACTAAAGGATACAAGAGTTCAAGAGTAATTAATTGATCTGGTGGTACCTCATGGTATAGATGGTAAAAACTCTAGTAAAAAGAAACACAGGTAATTATATGATCCCTATGTAATTAAAATGTGTACCGGTAAATCCATTCATACTAGTCATATGCCCATATGTTGCAACAAAAACTCAATTTACGATAAAAAAATTTATTTGCAAAGAGCACTAACAATGGTAAAAGTGAGAAATTACAGAGCAGTGGCAAAGCTAGGTTCGTGTTAGTTGGGTTCCTAAAGTTGAGATTAATTGGGTCCCATTTGAAGTACTTGCATGTTGTCCTATGAGTATATATAAACATATCGTTTAACTGGACGTGGACACAATTAAATCACGCGTAATGTGACATGCATCGGTTAGGTTCTGAAACTTAATTTGTACCTACGGATTAACGTCGTTGCTCGGTCCAAATCTATGGTAGTGACAGTACTTTTAGGTATTGAATTGAACGATTAATTAAAGTACGTGGTAGGGTTCCTGCCATGAACTAATTAATTTCTGCAAACAATTAAGATTACGTCAGAACATGCTGATATATGCACGCACGGCATGATAGGAGGCTTAATTAGCGATTGTCTTAAGAGAAACAAGGATCGGAGTTGCCTCCTGATCATCCGTACGTCCGAGACAGATATGTTTTTAGAGAAGCCAAAGAAATTAGTGTAAATACGTACGTACCATATATTCCTGTTGTAAACATGTATATAGATTTCTCTAAAAAAATATGTATATAGTTGGAATATTCGGAGGTACGGTGTATGCTCGGCTGCTCATTAAAAAGTCGATGTTACCGAGCATGCAGCTCATCATGCTTGCAAAACAAGACCCGTTTGAAATATAATATGGAAGTATATATCGATCAGCTAAAAGGTTTTAACTACCAAATGTTTTCTATAAAATTACCACTTTACCTAGAGGCGATGGAAGTATATTGTCGGCCGGCCGGACTACTTAATTTCCTGTAAATCATCGAAGATAAAAGTACAATTAAGCTCTGTTACCGAGATGGAGTAGCATGAAGGACCTGTACTGCCCTTCTTTATTACAGCTCTTCCCACTAACCTGCAGGCTGCAGCCTGTAATGTTGGCTGGAACAATTAACCAACCAACTCTTGGCGTCTTAGAGCAAGTACAGTAGCAAATTTCACTACTAGTTAATAGTAAGCTAAAAGCTAGTTTGTATAATAACCATCTTTAAATATTGTGTAATAATTATCTTTTCTCTCTTATACATAAATAATTTACTTATACTTCGTGCAAAGCTGGCTGCTAAATAAGAGCCAGCTCTCTTCTTTCTCCTTATTTCTCACTCTTCCATATAAACCAAAACTGATGTACAGACTACAAGCCAACTAAGACGATCTTATTGTACACGCCCTCATGATACATGAAATCTTGTACTCTTGTCGATCGATCCATTGGCCTGTATATAGTCGATCGATCCATTGGCCTGTATATATTATAGTTATATATATAGGAGCAGCTATCATTTTTGTGTCCATGCACGCGCGAGCCATGACAAATAGGGTGCACGGATCATCTATAGTGTTCGTGTATGTATGTATGTTCACGTGCAGCTTGATGGCTGGTCAGCAGTGTTTGCTATGAAGAAAGTACTTAGGTCTAATAAATATTAAATGATATACCATAATAATTTAATCTCTTATGAAACATTTAAATAGGGATAGTGAGTGAAAAAAAATTATAGTAACTATACTATAGATTTTCTCAATGAACAGAAATATTGAAACAGATATATACTTCCAACATCATAGACAAATAAGCGAAATGGAGGAAGCAGTTGCTAAGCTCACCTGCTGCTCTATCTGTATCTTTCCATATATGCCTGCGTTGTATTCCTATCATTTTGATAAAACTCTATCTAACGGGGATCCATGTCCATATTATGAACTTATGGCAACCATAGGTAAGAACTATGTATTCTATTGGTTATGGTATATATCTGTGCTTTTTCCTCGAAGGACGAAACTTAATTATACCCCGAAAATTATTGGTAAATGCATCCTCTATATAGGGCGTCCTGCGCCCTTAGCAATTTTACACGATCCCTTAGAATTCTGAAAATTTATAATGAAACCCTATGTAATTTTACACGAAGCTCCAGAGATCTACAAATCCGACGTACCCCGCCCAGCTCAGCGTAGCGTACAACGCGTCTAGCACTGATCTAAACGTGCAACCAACGGACCCGCCCATAGGTTTTTACAAAATAGCCCTATCTCTATGGATATTTCAGACTAAGGCACGTGCTCGTAGCGTGCTGTTGCTCCTGATCATCGCCACGCACGCGCGCACAGGTATGCGTATACACGTTGCACGTATAGGGCGGCTGGATCCGAGTGCATCTGCACCGTTAAAATAAATCGTATAGCTGCGTGAGTCGTCACGTGAGGACGATGATCTCGATGGCGCGGTACGTGTGTGTGCGGATATATCTACCGAAAATACGTGAACTTAGCAAGAGCAACGACTTTAATTTCGTGTAGGGGCCGCGCACCCATCACCGGACCCCACCATGTGCATGCATGCAGCATGCTCCTCCTTTAGGTGTGGACCCCACCACACAGTCGCTGCGCGCGCAGCAGCTCGATATCGGTCGGTACAGGTTATATAGGCTCGGTTAATACTGGTTCTACGGGTTTGATACTGATCGTGTCGATATCAATGTTATTGGTGAAATTGATGATATTGTTTATTAAGTTATATGTTATATTTGACAGTGCTACTGTATATTTGAAATAATATTATAAGTAAATTTGTTGTAAATGTAATTAAGTATGTGTACACTTATAAATATATATTATTATACTAAATTTAAATTTAAATCGGTATACTGACATGGACCACAGGACCAGTAATATAATGTATCGTTCCAAGTGGCAAATCTTCTGGTATTAAAACAAGTGTAGTCGTCACGCTACAGTGCTGCCTATATAACACCCCGCGCCTCCCCTTCTCCCACCTCTTAGCGGAAGACACCCAAGCGCCGCACCTACTCAACGGAGCCAACCAAAGGAAGGCTAGCTAGCTAGCTAGCTAGCTCCACGCTCGCCATGGGCAACTGCCTCAACAAGGCCGCGAAGCAGCAGCAGAGGCGGCGCGACAGGGTGTTGTTCGAGGAGAGGGAAGAAGGAGAAGGCCTGCAACTCGGAAGATCGACGATAAGCCAGGTGCTGCAGGAGGAACAGGAGGAGGAGGAGGCGGCGGCGGGGCTGAAGGTGAAGGTCGTGCTGACGAGGTCGGAGCTGGAGTGGCTCATGGCGCAGCTCAAGACCGGCGAGCGCCGCCTCGAGGACGTGCTCCACGAGATGGCCAGCGGCAGCGCCGACAGGCACCTGCAGCCGCCGCCGCGCGACGGGTGGCGCCCGCGCCTCGAGAGCATACTCGAGTGCCACGAGGGCTTCGCCGACGGCAGCAGCCGCGCCACCACCTAATCACAGTCGCAGCCGCAGCTGGATTTCCTCCTCTTTGGCCTTGGGGGTTCTCGGATCCGTACGTGTGCCACACCCGCTATACATACGCACCATGGTGTGATGAGGCTTTTCAGGATCAACGACTGTACTCTACACACTCGTACTTTGCTTAAATTAGAATTCTCTTTCTTTTTTTGGGTTTTTTCTCTATCTCTCTCTCTTCCTTCTTCTTTTAACTCTGTTTTGTAAATAGTGGTGAGATGGCAACATACGCCGTTCGCTCTGTAATTTAATCAGGCTTTGGATCTGCTGGTATGGTTGCTAGCTAGTGCTTAAAAATCTTTAGCTTTTGGGGCTGTGACGGTTTCAATTAGCTCAATTTCGTGGTGCAATATAAGTATTACTACTGTTTTGCCTTTCGTCGTCTCTTATGCTCTTCCCTTGACGATAATTCTACTTATTCTGCTATATTTAACTTAGCTATCTAATTTCATTTGCTAATGCTACATACGCACTCCATCTTGAGAGGATAGCTACCAATATAAACAGAAACATATATACATACACTCCGTGCATGCGTATGTGCATACAACATGGCATACTCTTGTAGTCTTGTGCGATATCGTGCCGTCATGCCGTGCCAATGTATCGCTAGCCCCGGTACAGTCGGATCGGGGAAAAACACACTGTAACACTCTATCAGAACTTGTTCGGCTATACCCCGAACTCCACCATCAGTAGCTCATGCAGATCTACGTTTACAGAAATCGAAAAAAAATCTCACATTTCAGACGACATCAGTTGTGACAAGAAAAGTTAGTAATCAACGAGGTCAAACTTTCACCGCTGCTAGGTGCTAGCTATGTCAATGTGTAACCTCGATCAATCGAAAAGGTACGTACTTGGATCTGACCCTGGTAAAGCAGAGGCGGACAGGTTCATATGCATGCGGTGGTTGCTACTCAAGTAATTGCAATAGCATTACTAGATATATAGCAAATCGATGGCTCAAATCTGTCATAATGCCATAGCACCTTTTCTACTGTAGCTCATGAATTTAGACCGCTGGCAGGCTGCTTAGATCATGTGTGGTTGCTTATTTGTGCGACTACGCAGATCTTTGTCGAGTAGAGGCAGATGGATAGCAATGGCAGATAGTTATCGGGAAAGATGGATGGATGTGATGTTACGGTTTAGCTGCTTTTTCAACTACGAGAGCGACGCTCTAATTTTTGTTTTTGGGTCGCTGCTCTGACCGATCAACCTACGACGTCGGCTCAGCCTGCAGCCAGTAAAAGCAAAACTAGCTAACACGCAAATACGTACGTACGTCTCGCCATGGTCGTCGTCGTCGACTCATTGCAGCAGTTATCGTCGTAGTAGAAGTAAAGTAACGCACGCTAGCTTCTACTGCTCCTGCTGTCCTGTAATGTACCGCTTCGCTTGCATATTTAAATTTAGCAAGAGTCTAGAGCTTCAGAACGAGGTTTCTTACGATAGAGTATGCAAGGAGGATTAGAATATCGATGATTTCGATCTCTAGATCACTCGTGCACCGGCTTGCTTGTGTTTTCATGCATTCTAAATATATATGTAAGTCGGCCGGAGACTACAAGACTAGTAAAAGCACGAGAAAAAGGCTCGAGTTGCTAACTAGTTGGAGGGCTAGGGAAGGAAGAGAAGGAAATGGAGAAGGTAAGGTGGTAAAACCGAATTTCCACTATCGGGTTTCTAGCCATAGAGAAACTCATCAAGTACCAAAGTACAGCTACCGTGGCAAAACAAAGCTAGCTATTTGTAGCGTAGAAGTGGCAATTTATCAAGATAAAACTTAAAAGTGGCATATCATAAAAGCAAGATTTGGTAGTGGCAAACCATCAATCTTCCCAAGTAAATGCTCCCTCCAATTAGTACAAAAGAGTGACTTTTGAACTCAACATGATCTTCAAAACACGACTTTGATTAATATTCTATTGCAATATATTAATGAAACCAAGTAAAATTATAATGATATGAAAGAATTTTTGATACAAATCGACGTATATTGTTTTTACTTGTCCAATTTAAATATTAACCAAAATATCGCTTGTTGAGTTTTGCAAAATTAGACTACATATGTTCCAAAATGTCACTATTCCGTGTTGAAGTTTGACTGGAGGTAGCAGGTGCTCCACGCTGTTCGAGTTAACGCATAGAAATCCATCTGTATTTGATGACGCGAGGCGAGGGAATTTAATTTGCACGTGTACATATATGCCACGTGCGCCCGCGCAGAATTCTATTCTGCTGAATCTATCTTTGTTGGAGTCCAAAATGAGAGCATGGTTTTCTTGCTTAATTTCAGAGCGCGAATTCTGACACTTTGCAGCCACTTTTTTCTTGCACGTTAGAGCAAGTACAGTAAACTCACCGTAGATTACTCTTAACTTGTACGTATCATCTTTGTCTTATATAAAAGAGTGATAAAAAAAAAAAGAGAAGACAATGGCTCATATTACACAAGAGCTAGTGTGGCATGGGAAACAAGATAGATTATTATGTATGAAAGAGAAAGTGTATTTATTGCATAGTATCTAGAGACAATTTTTAGAGTATTATTGTACAAATTGACTTTATTACTTACTTTAGATGATAGTATAGATGAGAGATAGAGTAAGTAGTGGACTTTATTATTATATTTGCTCTTATGGGAGATCTCCTGTATCCAGCCTTGCCTACCAACATATCTGTTGTTATGGTACAACATATGAAAGTTAGTGCAAAATTTTTTGAAACAAGATGGCAGGAGCTCTGTCTTATACTCCCTCCGTCCCAAAATATAAGGCGCGCACGCATTTCAAGATTCAAACTTTGAAATCTTTGACCAATGATTTGTCTAATTATATAAAGATTTTGTGATATAAAAGTGGTACCATTGAATTCGTATTTGAAAGTACTTTGTAATGATAGTGATTTTGTTTGTATAAATGATATTGGATAAGAGAAATCAAAGGTCAAAGCATAGTTTAGGAGACTGTGCCAAGTCAAACCACGCCTTATATTTTGGGACAGAGGGAGTATTAAAGATAGAACGAGAGGTATATACAGCACCAGTTAGAAGAGGCAATACAAATGTGAATGTGGCAATAGCTGAGCAATCGGTATTTAATTTAATAGAATCTATCTAACGGGAGAAAGGCTAGGAATGAGGCAGAGCAGAATTGTCGCCAGCGGCTTCCTGCCTTCCTGGGCTACGATGACTAGCAGCATTGTAGAGCGATTGTACAACATCCAATATGTTGGTGCAAAAATAAGATTGTAGAGCGAGGAGGAAGCTACTTTCCATGACATTTACCTTTGTATTTTCTTGTGAACAATGAACGCTAAGCACTTTTAAAAAGGAAATACTAGTGCTTTTTTTAGGTAAAACGGTGTATTCCTCACTTCGATCACACAAGAGTGATAGTTTGGACATCGACACGGTTATGGAACCGTGTTTTTGACCACTGACTTTTTTTCTTAATCTGCACGTGTTACTTTTATACATATATTCCAAGTACTTTAAATATCGATAACCAAAGTTCATCAAATTTGCCTACACATATTCTAATGTATATATATATTTTGACCGGAGGAGGGAGCAGTAGTTAGAATTACACCATGCAAGTTTAAGAGGTACGGTTTCAGAAAGCGATTTTTGCAAAGGGTGAAGCATTACGGCAGTACTTCTTCGCAGTTGCTGGAGAACGCCATGGAAAAGTCGAAAACCTGGAAAGGAGACGACCGTACGTATCAGTGTCCTGTCGAGACAATCCATCGATTTCATGGCGGGCCCGCTTGTCCGTGTGGCTTGTCTGACAATCCCTTCGACGGCCAATCGATGCTTCACATCTGCCATGAAGATCAATCAAGCTAGCTAGGCGGCAAATCACGTCTCTCTTGCTCGCCTCGCCTGTAGATGTTCTTTTCTTCTTTCAACCCATGTGGCCATGTTCCTTGTCTCCACCGCTGCCGTGTCTCCTCGATGCCGTTTGGTTTTCCTTTTCTTTTGTTGAATTATTGTCTCTTTTCTGCTTCCCTTTAAAAGCTCGAACACATGAGTTGTCTGATTGAGATTGAGAACAAACAGATCGATGTTCCCAGTTAAAAGCGGATTAAGACCTTAACATATATATCGCGGTTGAAGCCTCAGATATCATAGTATACTTTACGACTGGAGTAATCCAATTTGCAGCTGTGCAGCTAGTATGTATACATATTGTTCAGTATACACTATCTGAATATAATAATAGAAATGGATTTGCTAATGGATAGATGTTCCCAATTAAAAGCGGACTAAGACCTTAACATATATATTGCGGTTGAAGATTCTAACACCATAGTACTTTACGACTGTGACCATATTACATCAGCTGCTAGCTGCACCTCATATGCGCAGGCAGCGGCCATTAGCTTAAGACCAATTCGTCTCTTGCATCCAGGATTTAACATGTCGTTTTGCATCCAGGATTTAACATGGCCATCGATCGAATCAACTGCCTGCATCAGCAATGCCTAGGGAGGTCAAAACGATAAGTGGAGTATTAGGATTAGCCTCTCGGTCGGTCTAATCAATGGTCTTGCTAGCTAGCCGTCGGCTGGCTACTTTTCAACGAAAGGAGGAGAGAGAACGTACACGTGCTGCATGGATCGATGCTTCCGTTGCCGCCGTTTGCTGGGTTCATACGTGCACACCTATACTATACATAACTGGGTCATCTGTGGAATCGATGCTGACTCGAAGGCATGTCATCTAAGAATTGATGGAACCTACTTTTTTTTCCCCCTCCAGCGTGTGGAATCAACCTCTCGTCCAGATCGGCCTTCGTCATAAATAAAGACGGAGCACACGAGTATTTCATTGCAATGGTATAATAGCACGTTTTACCAAGTTTCAGGAGATTCTATTAGAACATTTGAAAAAGTTTTAGGGTTGAACAAGCTTTGTACGTTTCTAGAAGATTACGAGAAAGTTTTAAGAAGTTCCAGATTTTTTAACTCAAGTTTTAACAACTTTCGTCAAAGAGTTTGAAGAAGTTTCAACATGTTTCATTAAGTTTTAGTTTCAAAAGTTTCAAGAAGTTTCAAATATCATCCGATTTCATTAAGTTTCAACCCAAAGTTTTAAAAATTTCTAGCAAGTTTTAACAAGATTCATTTGAAAAAACAAACAAAATAGCAAAAAAAAAATCTTGGCATATTCACATGCGGCCACCAAACATGAAACTAGAGCTCAAAATTGCCCGTGACATGTGCGCTGGCAAAGTGGAGCCAAGAGGTGACATGGATAGAATTGGCGTTGGAGCGTTCTGTGACCCAGATGAGGAGGCATGTGAGGGTCATAGGATTTGGTGGAACCTCATCGTTGCAACGATCAAAGCAAGTTTGATGCAAAAATTAAAAAAGTGCCCCTACCTCCTTACCAGGCTGCACAACCTCATCGGACAGTACTGTCACTTGCACAACTGCCATTAGCCACCACTGTTGCGTTTTGCTTTTTAGAGCCACCACTGCACTACATGCATCATCCACGATCGCCACCATTTGCCGGTACCTACCTGACTACCACCGCTTGCTCGCACCTACGTGACTACGGCCACTTGCCATGTGTCTACATGTACACAACCAGTTCGATATCTTGTAGATTGTTGTCTTGCTGTGCCTGCTTGCTCGTCACCACCTCGCCTGCTAACCACTTGTTTCTGCTCTCACCCACAGATACCACTCTTACTTTTTCGTACTTGGATGCATATAGCTTGGAGGAAGGATTAATGTGCTGGAATGCTAAGTTGGTTGGAGAGGAATAAATTGAACAGTGAGAGCCATGGAGGATTTCAGATAAGGCTTTAGTAAATAAGTGGATAGGCGCATGCATCCTGAGTCGAAGGTGGGCACTCGGGCCAGCTTTTTGGGCGGGCCAAGACACGGTGTCACGGATTGGTCCAAAGCCTCGCACGATATTGTAGCACGGGCCGTGCCAAACCTAAGAATCATGCACGATGGGCGGTATGGCTCCCGACGACACTATAACACGGGGCGTACCGGACCTAATGACCCTGGGCATGAGGAAGAAACCTAACATAAAGGTCATCGACCTGCAAAGCATGAGTACCATAGACGCACTTAACAGCATGGACGCCACCCCCGCCGTCGACATCTGAGAGATGCGGATAAGCGGAAGAGAGTGCTGAGAAAGATTGAGAGATGGCGCAAGAAGCTGCTCTCTCGCCTGTCTCTCTCAATCCCTCTCAACTCTCTCTCTCACCTGTCTTTCTCAATCTCCCTCTCTCACCCGTCTCTCTCAATCTCTCTCGCCTGTTTCCTTCACTCTCTTTGTCGTTCATTGCCCCTCTCTTGACTGTATTCAACACATCTCCTCGCTCTATGTAACTGTTCAAGAATAAATAAATTTTAGTTTTTTCCCCGTAATATTTGTGTCCGCTGCCTCAACTCCATACGTCTCCAGCTTATTTTCTCTTGTTGCAATAGTGCAAATGGGACATATCTGGGCCGGCACAGCATGAAGCATGCATGAAGCGTAAATGGGCTGTGTCTGAGCTCGTCGAAGTTGAGTCGGACCGACACGGCACGGTATGGCACAACTAGCCATCGTGGGACCGATATGGTTCAGACCGAAGCATGATAGACCCAGTTTGATACGGCACGAAGCCCAGCCCTAATCTTGAAGTGTGGAATCTTTAAACCTATGTGGGACGGTGAAAAGTTCTACCGTCGGTCGGGACAGTTAAATATTTTTTAAAAAATAAAAACCAGAAGGTAACAAAAAAATGCGCATGTTCTCTCTCTCTCCCTTACATCCCCTTCCTCGCCTCGAGAAATTTCATAATATGGGTCTCAATTCGGCTGCCTCACAACATAAAGGACTCAATCCGCACGCCTTTCGTAATTTGACATCCCGAGTGCGAATTTCTTCAGCTCACGTGTTTCTCAGACTTTCCTTCCATTTTCTCTCTTTTCTGATCTATTTCCTTTAGCGACAATTCGAAATTCCGTTTTGCCCTGGTCTATTTTCCAGCACGGCTTAATGTCGATCTGGTCTCTCTTGAAGTGCTTCTCCTCTCCTTCTCCGACGGCGGGAATCTTTCCATGCGGCCTATGTGGGACCACGGTGAATCTCCAAAGGTCGCCATCTACCTCTTCTCTCCACATTAGGGTTAGGGTTAGGTTTGCTTTGGAATTTCACTTGATTTGGGGTGGGAGAAAAAGCATCGATGAACGCGAAAGGTCGTATACTTGTTTATGCGTGTACTTGTTTTTTTGTTGTCGGTAGGATCGATCCGGATCTTGCATTTAGGTTGTGCGTTCAGTTCTCTCGGTTCATGACCAAGTTCAACGATGGTAGCTTTGTTGATGTGCGCGCAAATACGAGGAATGGTCGTGGACTATCGTTCTTATAAAATGGTGACCTTAGAAAAGATCTGGCTATGGTGAAATGGGGAGATGCCAACTACCGATGGTTTGTGTATATGACATGGGCGGTGGAGGGAAACTAGGTTCTTTGAATGATTCGATTTGTCCCT
This sequence comes from Guadua angustifolia, assembly GCA_036346375.1. Lineage (NCBI taxonomy): Eukaryota > Viridiplantae > Streptophyta > Magnoliopsida > Poales > Poaceae > Guadua > Guadua angustifolia. The sequence goes on from CM070519.1 coordinate 40,856,719, forward strand.
TGCATTGACGAGAGGAGACTAACAAGAGGTTGCATTTGTTTTTGATGTTGAGGACATTCCTATACAAATGGTTTGTACCTCTGTTTATCCGCGAAGTGGTAACAAGTAATGTCTTGACAGATTGTGGTCTTGGACAAGCGAAGAAAACAATCAACAAGTTCCAGATGTTATTGATTGGAATAGTATTGAGATAGCTCTATGTCTTGAAGAGCAGATAGGTGCAGCACTTCCAGTGATGGATGAGGATGCTTTGTATGAATTTGTTGGACTTAGAAAAGAAGATGAGAGAGCAGAACAAGGAAGGCCATTAGGTCAGGCTAGCACCAGTGCTTCCAAAAGACAGAAGGTCGCAACACAGGAAACTGAAAGGCCTGTTACTAGAAGGTAAAAATCATGCATAAATGTTCTACACTTGAAAAACCAATGCAATACGCCTATGTTAGTGTTTGCTGAAAATGCACATCTCTCTTTTTTTAAGTCGAATGGCAATGGGCATGGAAGGTGGATCGGGGACAGCTCACAGCAATTTAAGCCCTGGGCCTGTGACTAGAAGGTAAAACCATGCATAAATGTTCTACACTTGAAAAACCAATGAAATACGCCTATGTTAGTGTTTACTGAAACTTTACATCTCTCTTTTTTGAAGTCAAATGGCAATGGGCATGGAAGGTGGATCGGGGATGACTCACGACAATTTAAGCCTCGCCTGTGACTAGAAGGTAAGAGCATGCATTAGCGCTCTAACTTTGCTAGTCTCATTCAATACTAGTCTATTTTGCTTATTCTTGAATCTATTTTTCGGACAAAGTGCATTGAGCTTTGGAGGTGGAGCAGGATAAATGAGCACCGAGACCACCCCTCGGAGGCCAAAAATATCCCCGGAAGAGAGCTAAGAATAAGAAGGTCACTCCTAGGAAGGCAAAAAATAGACCATTGCCCCGTGGATGCTTTTGGAAACTAGACCATTATCGATTTCTCAACCATTTGAAATGTTGGATGCTTTCTTAGTTGTTGAATGGATGTTTTTGTAATATTGACCAGACCATTTTAAGTGATGGATGCTTTTGTAATATTGACCAGACCATTTTAAGTGTTGGATGCTTGTGTTCACTTCAGGAGTGGATGCTTTTGTAATTCTGTGAGAAATGATACACTTTTTATGTGCCCAGTGCTGGTATGAAATTATGTGCATCTGTCTCGTTTCAGTATGCCTTTTTCTTGGTTGTTGGAAGTAATGGAAAATGAAATCCGTTTTATGTGCATCTGGATTGTTCTGTTTAAGTATGTGCTTTTTCTTGGATTGCTCAAGGAAGTATTACCTTCTAGCAAGAACTCTCACTTAATTGTATCTCGCTAGCTATCCGGTTGGAAACCGATTGTAGTATCCGATCATGATTACGGTTCTTGCTTAATGCTATTGTGTTTCCGTGCAATTTGCTTACTTATATATGCCGCCGCCGATTTCTCCTTCCTCCACACCGTCTGACGGTGGTTCTCCTCTGCTATGATTTCTTCGTGTCGTTGTCGGTCGATTTATTAACATTCTATCCTTAGAAGGGCTCGCCTCATAGAGACGCTATTCGGGTCTTCGCGCCTATTCTATATAATGATCTCCCCCCTCCGCCGGCTGATCTCAGCAGCAACGAAGAGGAGGTTCTCGGCGACGGCGTCAGGGACGATAGCCGAGGCAATGGCATCTGGGACAAGGCCTCGCCATGAAGCAGCAGCAACAGCGTCCGTTGGATCTAGAGGCGACGGCGACCTACGGCGATAGCGAGGCAATGGCATCTGGGACAAGGCCTCGCCATGAAGCAGCAGCAACAGCGTCCGTTGGATCTAGAGGCGACGGCGACCTACGGCGGTGGCTCCATGGCAGATCGAGGTGGTGACGACCTGGATGCGACAGCCATGGAGGAGTCTTTATGCGATTTTTTTTATACGAAGGTTTAGTTCCTCCACATGTTTCTATGATCTAGTTCTCTTCTCACCAAATTTTTCTTCTCAATTTTCTCCCTCAATTCGGATGAGCAAAGCAACGGCTAATGCAAGTATATACAGCAGCTAATCACCTTCTTAGGCTATCCGCAATGTGCGATCTTAACCGGTTCAAAGGAGGTAAGAGAAGAGATTGAACTGATTCAATACATTGGACTAGTCGATTAGAATACAAAAACCTGAGGAATCGATCCATTAGTTGGGTTTAATTCAATACTGTATTCTTTGTTCAATACTGCAACATATCCATCCTATCAAAAGAAATAAACTTTATCAATTTTAAAGCCATCCTTGGCCTTTTTGTCTTGTTGTTGCAATATGCTGTCATGGACTGCGAATAGAAATACTAGCAAAATAGCACAATCAATGAGGCTAGTTACATAAGGTGATAACTTCCATTTTGTGTTAACTTGCTTTTGTTCGCTTTATTTATGGAGCTGAAAACCTTTGATTGTTGGCCTGCTATGCCTACTTCCTAGTTCTTAACGCATTAAAAGCTAGGACTTTGACACTTTCTCTATATTATGTACAAAATGCCATCGTGGATAAGCCCAAAGATTTTCCGTTATATCCATCAATAATTGCAATGAAAATATTAGTCAAGACTACTGATACTGTCTTGAAGAAAAGTATGATAAATATGTTAGCAAAGTACATTGAAGTGCAGAAAGGAAATAAAATGCCAAATCGCCAAAGTTATCAATGAGGAATAGCACAATCTCAAAATAAGTTGTGTACAGTTATTTTTTTCTTTCGTCATTGCATCATATTTTATTGTACAAATCCACTTTGACAAAGGCAAGAAAAGAGCATACCCAAGGTCAATAATTTTACATCCAATATCTGGACCACCTTAGGCCTACGACGTAGAATAGAAGTGGTTGCAATTATTATTTTTAATTACGCCAACCGGGTCTTGAATTCAAAATTTCTTGGCTCTGATACCATATTGAGTTGCATGTACAAGCTAATTCATCCAAAACTTAAGTTGATGAGGAAAGGTGAGCAATTCACTTATACTTCAACAGAAATGTCCTTCCCCTTTGTATGTCTATGGGCAAGGAGGGATTCAAACCCCCGACCATGGTTCATAGCCACGTGTTCTAACCTCTCAGCTACATGTCCATCACATCTCCAGTTCTCCATTGGATATTTTCCAGGGAGTACCTCAGAAGGATCCTTCTTCTCAGAATTCTGAGAGCTGAAGAAGTCTGAAAAATCACGTCGCATGTTCGCTGCATTTTAGTCTTCTTTAGGGGATTGCCACAATTTGTCTGAGTTAAACTCCTGCTAGTCTGAACTCCTGTTGTTATTTCTTAACCTTGGGAGCTCAAGTTCAACCGTATTTTGTAGTTTGATCATTTAGTTTTGCATCGTTCAAACATGAATTATTTGGTCGGTGTCATGTTTTTTATAGTAGGAACTTCTCAACTAGCCATGTCATGTAGGCATAAAAAGTTAGAATTGTCTGTTTTAAATTTAAGAATATCACTACATTTGCCTTTTCCAACATCTAGTATCGTGGTTCCGGCTAAAATCCTGTTCAGATTTGAATGTGGCACCTTTTTATATTATTGTTATCATTAAACATACTAAACTGGTCTTTTTGCACTACAATTCGTGGTAATCTTACACTCTTTGCCCTTGGTGGCAAGTTATTTCTTGCCTATGATGAATGTGAAAGATTTGAACATTTCTTTTGTTCCTGGACTATCAACTTGAAAGTTTAATTGTCTTCAGCTAGGTTGGTTTTGTGCAGCATGATTCCATATTTGTATTTTTGCCTGTGATTTTACTGAACTTAGTTTTCCCGTGTGATGTGTGCAGTGCATTTTTGTAACGGGTTAGATGATACGATTTTCCTCCTTTATCCCTTCTGTTACTGTTACTAGTCTTGTTACTTTTTTCTTTAGATCATCCATCTTCGACCATCCGCGATCCCTTTTATGTTTCCTTTCTTAATGATTTTGTGAGCCTTTAAACTTATTGCTGATTCTTGGTTATCCATTTTCTTGTGAATTTGATGTTTGGTTCTCAGTTCTTTGAAGTCTGCTCTCATTTTTCCCTTTATTTATTCTATCATCTTGATGATGCTGCAAGCCAGCAACACGTGTGATTTTAATATTTCTAATTTTTCATATGCTGAGGCCTAGAGTACGTACACATAATCTTGGTTCACAATTTGAAGCTAAAAACATGCTTCAATGTTTTACTAATGTTCCCCCCATAGTTGCGAATATGCAACTAATTGTTGTGGAGCTGCTTGCTCGTTGTTCTATATTTCCACTGAAGTTTCTAAAGATGGCTGGAAGTATTGAAGAGGACATGGTTGATGGCATATGAAGAAACTTGCAAGGTTGATGGCAGATTAAGGTTTCGGAGTGTTGGGGTTTCTACTGCATAAGTTTGCTTGGTTGTTTGTAATTGCGTGATGATATCTTTATTACGTATAATGCACTATAAATTGCACTGTATGTTACATGGATACTCAGTAATATATCTTCAACTTCACATGTTACAGAAATCATCTAGGGAATGTACCACTTGGTGTATCACTCAAAGCTGCTATGGGATGCATGACATGATATATCTCCCGATATCCGATTACTAGAACATTGAAATTCAAATACTACCAACCTGATGATAGGTTTTTCAAACATTGTTCACATTGACGAATTTTTTGGTGACATTTTTTTAATTTTGTTTTTATAGCTAAAAAGGGTCCTCAGTTGGTTGTTAAATCCAAAAATTTTAATTACTTTTAGAAAGAACCATAATGTCAGCCAAAACCAAACCTAGCTAACACTCGTATAGTATGTATTGTGACTTGTGAGTGTACACATCTACCCGGAAAGCATTAAACACAAACTGCAGTTCATACGACTAATTAATCGCGATCGGAATTTAAGGAGCAATTATATATTTTAATAAGACTATCTGTTATATCTACTTTTGGTTGAAATTAATTTATTTACCAATATTATAATAAATCATCACGGTACAAAACGTCATTTGTCATAGTTTATAATTTACAGTTTAGCTCATTGCATTGTACTTACTCTGTACACAAGAAAAAACATATATAGTCGTAGCCAACGAGTAAAAATAAGTTTTTTTGGTATCAATTAAAAGGAAAAAATGGGTGAATAGTCATTAAGCAATATTATAGTCCTCTGATTGGGCTAGTCTATAGTTGCTATGATGTGCTTATTTTCTAAAGCTACTGTAGTTTTTTTTACCCACGGCAGCAAGAATATTCAATTCCAACAAAAAAAATGCCTCCCTTCGGTCACAAATAATTGTCATTTTGAATATCGACATGATTTCTAAAATACATCTTTGATCACTAAATTCTATTATAATATATTTATAAAATCTAATAAAATTATTATATTTTGAAAGTATTTTTGAGATAAATGTACACATATAATTTTCATGTATCCAATTTAAATATTTTAAAAGATATTGATAGATAAAATTTTGAAAGTTTAGTTGTAACTATGTCCAAAACAAACAACTATTTATGACCTGAGCGACTACTACTTTCACTATTGGCTACGGTATGAAATCACAATTTCCGTTTTAATTTGTTTTGTTAAAAAATCCATTTTAAAATTCAAGACATTCAAAGTCAGACGCAAATATACGGAACGTCCGGGAGCTATGCGCAAAGCCTGCCGCCTCTTCTTTTTTTCCGGCTTGTCCCCAAAAGACAGCGAGAGGGGAAAGAAGAACAGCAGGTCAGATTAGAATCGCGATTTTCTGACAAGCGCTTCGCGGGGAATTCTTGGTTGTATTTTCCTCCAATTCCGACGGAGAGATGCCGCGCATTCCACTGATAAAATTTCCCAGGAGGAATCTCAAATCCCCATCCCCACCAGGTGCTCTCTGTCCCCCCCAATTCTTTCGTTTTCTTCCGTTCTTGTAGGTTAAGGCTTGCTAGCCTAGGTCTAGTTTCTTATAGATCTAAATTTCTCGGTTTTTTTGGTTGATTTCCTTCTCGTAGGGCCGCAGCCTGCAGATCAGCACGCGACCCTCATGTCCCGACTGGGTAAGCACACGATTCTTGAATCTCCATCCAAGCAATGTTTCCTTGAATTGGGGTTAGATTTGAGTGGTGATTTTTGGTTGGGCACATGCTTAGTATGCCTTTCTGCAGTAGTTGATTCATCTGTATAATATATTTTTGCTTAGTGGGATGTTAGATTCTGATTTTACGGGTGGTGGTTTTCAGAGTGTAAGCCAAATGGAATATATTCTTGTTCACTATTACGAACTTAAGATAGATGGAATTGGGAAATGAGGGCTTAGATGTGTTTCCACGGAGCAGAGCTTAATGAAAGAGGGAAGGTTTTGTGGGTTAGCTTCATGCAACTGCAATGCTTTTTATGGGTACTTGTGCTTTTTAGTTGTTCATCTTATGTATTGTGTTATGTCATTCAGATGTAGGGTTGCTGCTGGTTAACTAATCTGTTTAGATATTTGTGTAACTTCAACCTATAGAGGAGATATTTTGATAACATTAATTATAGTGGCCCATTGCAGAGATAATATATGATTTACGATAGTTTGGATTGTTATGCCATAGTTATCGATGTGCTGAATGTGTTACAAAGTAACCACAACCTGTGTTTGACAATAGTCAGTAGAGGACAGGGTGCCTTCTTTGACTTTGCATCGCCCTTGCCATTGCTGTGTTATAGCCTGTTAACACCAGTTATTGGATATGTTTTTACACTACTGAACGTTTGACATTGAAATTGTAATTGAACTGGTCATTTTTTTTGGAATACTGGTCTGGTTCAATATTAGCTATAACCAGTAGCTAGCTTGTTACTGCTGGGATTTTGACTCTTCACTCCCTGCTTAAAGGTATTGTAGGGAACACTGGTTGCCCTTGGAATGCCACTGCTCTTTTGTGTTACCACTTACCACCCCCAAAATTGCCCTGTTGCTTGAGTACACCAAAGTCCTACCTCGATCCCCTACTACATCATTATCGACCTAACCTGGGGCTGCTTGTTGCCACTCAAGTTTGCTGTCTTCCTTGAGGGCATATGCTCCTCTAGGATATGCCTTCCCTGAGACCTCATCCGGGCCACTTGCTGGCTTACTTAGCCATGCTTCATTATTCCTTACTGTATGTTTGCTTCCATCCATGGTTTTCAAAAGTTTATAGGCTGGTTACCAGTTCAATCCTGGTCACATTTTATTTTTCTTCTTTCTTCAACAATTTTCAACTTCCAACAAGTTCTCATAGAAAGTAGAGTTTAAAGCAACAAAAAACAGCTCAAATGACATATTCTCACCAGGAGCTACAGTGCTTCCGCCTTCCAGTACCTATCAGGATTTAAAGTTCCTGGTGGTAGCCGGCCTGTTACTGCTGAGATTTGGAACCCTGCTTCCAGCTGACCCAGACTTGCTAGCCAATAATCATATTGAATATTGTCTGGCTTAATAATATTATATCTTTTCTATATGGATATTTGTTTAGCTTTTGCTTTTCAAATATCTTGTCCCATGAAATTTATAGGTGTTGCTATAAATGATAGGCCCTTCACAAGCTGGTTTTCTTTGAATGCATTGTCGAACTGGTTGTGCAGTTGTGATTTGTCAAAGAAAAAATCCTGCGTATTGAAAGATAACACAACTATTTCAGTTTTGTCTGTTGAAGAAAGTTTGTACTCCCCCAGTCACAAAAGAGTGATGTTTTGGAGATGGACAGATAACACGATCCTCAAACGCAATTTTGACCACTAATTTCTATTGTAATACATTTATAAAACGTAATAAAATTGTAATACTATGAAAGTGTTTTTTGAGACAAATATACACATATTATTTTCACGTGTTGAATCTAAATATTCATGAAGACACTGATAGCAAAGTTAACAATTTTGTAAAGACTCCAACGTTACTCTTTGGTGACTGGAGATAGTAGTTACTTGTGTACATGCTGTTTACATTGGTTTATTGAAAAGATATGTTTTACTGCTAATTGTTCATCTCATAATACCGATGGAAAAGGGTGTTTAATTGTGTCTTACAATATTTAAATTTAATTTTCAGGAGCTAAATTAGAGGCACCATCTTCTTCAGGAGAGATTAAAAATTACCGCTTTAGATCAGATGTGCCTTCCCCACCTTCTCACACTGCTGTTGGAGGGCCAGCTTCACTCCTTCCCAAACGCAAACCACTGTCTGAGGAAGAGATTGAGGCTATCATGGTATGTTCTTTGTTCACAAACGCTGAAATACAAAGCAAATGTTTTAGGGTTGTGCTTAAGGTTTTTGGTAACTTATACTCCACAAACATTTGTCCAATTCTTGTGTGTATTTTGGACCAAGTTGAAGTATACATGAAATTTGCAGAATGATTATGCCATTGTTGCTTAACATGTACAGGTTTGTTGGCTAAAAATTACAAGTCTAAAGATAACTATAAAATGCTAGTTAATCACTCTTGTAAAATCAATCATCATGACTATTTGTAATCTTTTGTCAGTCTTTATAGAGTGATAGTCGGTGTATTTTTTGTTACCTGTTAGACAGGCATCACAGGACTAGGTTACAGATGCTATGGACTATGGAATATTGCTGCCTTCTCAATTTCTTTCCATTGAGAATTGAGATATACATCTTGCTAATCACTTGCATATTTTAAAAACTAAGTGCCAGAAGTTGTTAATTGCATTTATCCCCATATAAGTTCGTGGCATTTGAAAATTTCTTCACATCTGTAAAATTATTGATATGAAACATGACTACATGACCGGATGATCCCAAAAACAAAAATCTGTAAAATTTCTTCACATCTGTAGAATTATTGAAAATATCTTCACATCTGTAGAATTATTGCTACTTCTAGGATTACCCCCCTCAATTGGTTTCTATCTTCCTTTCTACCTATTTCCGTGCATATACAACCTATTAATTACCCGTACCTACAGTGCTGATGTCATTCCTGTAGTTTCAATGCTACTTGAATTCCCTCTGGATATTTTCTGTAGCCAGAACTCCTGAAGGCTTGTTTTTGTTGACAATTCTTTTTTTTTTTTTTTGGTGGTTGTGCTGCTTATTCTACAACTTTATGAACTACGTTCTACTCTCTGACACAAAAATATGTATTTTCCTGCAGCTAGGTGGTTCCTTCTGATATTACTTCTCATTGATTGGACTTTTTGCGGAGCATCAATAAGATACCTTACACCCTACTTTCTTACCCTTCACCTTTGAAGGATGTTATTATAGCCATTTTGATATGGAACTCTTCGTTTTAGTCCATTTTGGTGTCAGGAAGTCAGCTGTTGTCTCGCTCCTTTATTGAATATTCTCTACATGTGACCGACCAAATTGCCAACACTAAACATGTGATGTATCTGGGCCTTGCCAAACCATGTTGATCAGGGAATGATCTTATGAATCTCGTGTTCTTTTCCTCGTCGTGTTTTGAGTTCTTGCCCACAAGATCTGTATGCTTTTTGATAAGTGGGTGTGTGTGTGTGTTTTTTCTTCGTGCATGGTTTGATTTATTGCCTGATTTCATGCCGATGGTGACCCACTGCTGCAGTTTTTGGTTCTGTATGAAGCAGTCTAGGTTTGCAGAGATGGTCTGCGTGATTGCAGGATGGCAACGGCAAAGCTAGCAGGACTGGTGTATCTGCAGACTGTGTCTCCTTTGCGCTGCTTCTGCTAATGATCTTAATCTGCTTGGAGCTTTCGCTGTCCCAATGCCGTGCAAGTAACCACCCGGCGCCCTTACCTGATGGCTATGCGGATAACGCTCGTTCAGAGCCCTCTTATCTGTCGCTGGTTCCATTCCCTCTGCACAGTAAAAAGGATTTTAGGTTTCTCGAGTGTGCAGTGTACTGCGATTTTCCGTCGCAAATGTCATGGTCCTTGATTTTCTATTTTCTTTCTTGAACCCAGTGTTTAGGGTTTTTCTAACGCTATTCGCTCCGGTCACAAAAGAGCAAAGTTTTGGGTCAAGTATTATAAATTTTGGCTACCAATGTGTTTACTAGCATTTATAATAGATGCATGAAAATAATATGAATAGATATGTCTCGACACTCCTCACAAATGTCTCGTTTATAACTCAGTCAACTGACGTGCACGGTAAGCCACCGAGCACGACGAGACAGTAGGTTGGGCCAAACCAGGCAGCGGTTTTGTTTGACTTAGATGGTACAACCGTACAAGCTGAGTTGAGCTACTTTTTAGCTGGTATAATATGTGATGGACGATGCAGGGCATATTAGATGAAAAAAGATGATATAGTAATAACTCCTTTTAGTTTGTTGTAATTCGATATAATAACCCTCAACGTATATAGACACATCATCCACTCTAAAGTTCGTATGTCAGTTAGACATCACATAATGAGTTATCAATTATACAAATACATAAAGAAAAATCATTAATTTTTTTTCTCTCCCCGTAAAATGGCTCTCGAAGAAGTCCAATCGGTCTACGTTGGAGGAAACAAATAGAAGCGATTCCCAAATACCATAGCACTCACTATATGCTAATTCCGAGGCCGCCTCGCCAATCCAATGGCCATGACCCAATCCTTCTCCTCTTCCCTCTCTCGCCGTCCACCTCTCTCCTCCACCTTCTCCTCCCCAGGCACAAGGGCCCCTCCTCCGCTCACCCCTTCTTGGTCTCCTCCCAGGCACAGAGCGCGCCGCCGGGCCCTCACGGCCGCGTCTTCCATCCACCTCGGGCCGGAGCAGATCGCAGAGCTCGTCCGCAACAAGGTTGGTGGTAGCTTCGTACCCAGCCTACCAATTGGCTGCTTCTTTGCGTTCTTTCTTTTGAGCAGGTAAGCAAGAACTCCGTTCGTTTCTTGAAGGTTTTGATTGCGGCCACGGTGGCGAGCGCGATCGGGCAGCTGTCGAAGCCCTTCACTTCCATCAAGAATGGGGGCGGCGTCGACATCAGGGCCGTCGTCCGGTCGGGAGGGATGCCCTCCACCCACTCCGCGGTGAGATGATCTTCCCCTTACCACTGCTTCCTTCAATTTTTATGTTGCTCGAGTGTGTAAGAGCGCCTGTTGGCTGATTTCAGGCCTTGTCCTGTTTGGGATAAGGGTGTGCTGTGCTGTGGGTGAAGTGGTTACAGTCTTAACAGGGAAGGTATTTGCCATATCTAATAAAGCTAGCAGGGTGACGCGTGCATTTGCGTGGCTAGATTTTTTTAACAGTTTGTAGTATCAAATTTATATGCTTGAGAATATATTAACATATTTTATAGACTATTTAGATTTTTAAGACACCATAAACATTAGAAATAACAATAGAAGTTTTAAGAAAAATTCAACTTAAGGGATGTAATTGAAGTAAAAGCATTGATGAAAGAAAATCATTGGGAATATTAAGTTATTGGGGTTCTTAGAAACGTAGCAACTCTTCATTTCGCATAGATCATATAGCTATATACCTCTGTTCTTTTTCTATTAGTAATTCTTTTTTCAAAATATATGCAACACATATACCTCTATTTAATCTCAAATAATACGTTGATTATTTTACATGGTATTAGAGTACAATGCTCATGTATACATTGATACATCATAGGCGACTTACTTTGAACGTACCTTCCTCACAAGCTGGTTGCTCTGTAGAACCATATATCTTATATTCTTATTGATTGCTCCACAACTTTTCTGCTTCAACCACCAATAGCAAGCCTAATTTTTTATCGATCCCTCTCAACTGCTACCCTTTTAATGCAATACTCTATCGTATAACTACCATCTATTTCTCTTCAATTATTTCTTAATGCTGAACGTTACGATATCAACACGCAATGCATATATGTACAAGTATTGCTTATCCCTACCGGGGACACTTGTCATGCTCTCACCAGTGGCCTCAAGCCTATTCTATAGAGTAGCGCCATCTCTACTCTGAGTTTTTGCAACTTGTTTTGATTCAAACGAATTCATACATGCATATACACATGCAATATATTATATATGCTTGATTTACGCTTGTCCTATATCGGTCGCTTCTCTTATTCGATGTTTGCCAACTCGACGATGTTACTTCCTTATTAACGCGGCAACCTCCCATCTTCTATGAGGCTAGCATGTTTGTTTTAGTCGTTATCTAACAATATGCATAATTTTCCCACCATCGTGTGTAATGTCATGTCCTTCGGCAACGATGGCATATTTCTAGATACCACGATGGCAACGATGGCATCTAACAATATGCATAATTTTCCCACGCCCGCCCGCCTCCGCCTTCCTTCATCTCTTCTTTACCAGTATCTTCCCATCATCAAGCTTCTTTTGTTACTGACTTCTTCAACAATGCAGACACACACCACTCGTCATCGCGGCTTTTGGCTCTTTCGGCTTTGGCCTTTCTCTTTTTATTTTATTTTATTCCAAATTTTAGTTATTTTTTGTTGAATTCATACAGAAATCCAATAGCTAATGTTTCTTTAATTTCTATGCTAGATTATATTTATTAGGGATTTTATTTAGAAATTCATATGGAAATTGAATTCGTATTCTTGTGCAAAACAAATTAGCATTTTTTTTGTTTGTATTCCAAATTATATTTGTGTATTGTTGGATCATACATGACATAGATTTTTTTTTAATTTAGTTTTATGTTGGAATCGTATCCAAATCCAATTGGTATATTTTTTATTTCATTTTTATTTCGCTTTAGAGTTCGTATGGAAATTAAATTGCTAATTTTGTTTTGTTTTTTATTCTAAATTTTAGTTTTAGGTTGGTATTCGTATACAAATCCAATTACTAATTTTCAATTTATTTTTGTTTTGAATTTTATTTTTATTTTGATGTTCGCATGAAATTCAAATTGCTACTTTTATTTTATTTTTACAGGGAATTTTGGTTTTTTTATTATACTTGACTTGGACTCTTTATTTTGATGTTCGTATGGATATCAAATTCCTATTTTATTTTTCATTTCGAATTTCAGTTTTTTATGTTGGAATTCATATACAAATCCAACTACTAATTTTATTCTAAATTTCAGTTTTATTTTGATGTTCTTATGGAAATCAAATTACTAATTATCTTTATTTTTGTATTCTGAATTTTTAAATTTTTATTCTGAATTTAAATTTTATTTTGATGTTCGTATGGAAATTAGATTATTAATTATCTTTTTTTTGTTCCAAATTTTTTATTGTACTTGGACTCTTTCTTTTAATCATATGGAAATCAAATTTCTAATTTTATTTTATTTTTATTCCGAATTTTAGTTATTTTTGTATTGTACATGGCACAAACTCTTGTATTGTATATGACACAAACTCTTTCTTTTAATCTAAACTGTTATAATCTGGACTTACCATGATCAACGGTGTAGATGTTTCTTTTTTTTCTCTGATTAATGTGGGAATTTCTAGTCTTGAGAGCGAACATGGTGATTTCTTTTGCCTCTGCTTTAATATTATAATAGATATATTTGTTTCTTATTTGTCACAATGAACAATTAACTCATGGCCATTCATCTAAGAGTAATTTGTTAAATGGAGGTTTCTCAAATTTAACACAACCCTCGAAAAAAAGAAATGCAACGCGATCCCAAATGAAGCCCTAGTGTGGTGTTGTGATAGTTAAGTGAGACTGTGAGAAGCTTCAATGGTACGAAAGGTTACGCCGGGAACATATACCAACTAAGAGGAATCGATGAGAGGTCTTATCCCAAAATGTTTTGTTCTTCATTCTAGTGTAATGTAATTATGCTCAATCATATTTTTCTGGCGGTTATTGGGTCTTGTCAAAATTGACAATTCAAATGGCTCTAACTGTTATTCCTGATGTTCTAGGTGGTTGTGGCAGTGGCTACCTCGCTTGGGCTAGAAAGGTTAGCTTCTTTCAAATTCTTTGGCTCAGGCATTACATGTTTCTGCCTGTTTTAGCCCTTAGGTTGTATGTTTTCATATTTTTTGATTACGGGGTTTAGTATGCAGGGGGTTTGGAGACTCCATATTCGGGATGTCGGTGGTGTTTGCAGCTATTGTGATGTATGACTCTCAGGTATGGTGGATTTTTATGCCTTTGTTTTTCTTGTATGTCTCTCTGCTAAATTTTCAATCTGGTACTTTATCAATATCAGTCAGCTTATTGATCATACTAGTGCCCTGATTATTTTATTCAGTTTTCACATTTTTCTCTGAAGCTTGTCCATCTTATGAGGATTTCCCCCTTGTTTATTCACTATACAAAATTATGTTGTAGCTTTGAATTGCTATATTCACAGAAATGCTTCTGAATCGGTGATTTTAACATCTCTCCAAGTTCCTCCCAAGATGAAGATACTAATGCTAGGCACAATAAGAGATGAAGTTACTAAAACTAGGCACAAGGTTTCATATGTTAGCAACTAATCAGCTCTATAATAAAGCTGAAAACTAAAATATCATCATCATTTTGTCTCCTTTTGGAACACCATGTTTGCACAAAAGTTTAGCTTGAACCTTGAGCAAGGTGTTAGATGGATGGCTTATAAACCAGTATCTTAATGTTGGCAATAACGTAGCTTAATTGCATTCTCTCTATCCCCTAATTTTAGTCTAAAATTTGATAACTTTGTTAATGAATGTTTTTACACAGTTATCCATGTGACTTGCAAAAGAGATTTATGTGCCAAACGTATTTGCAAAACTCAAGTTGCGCATTCATTTTTATCGAAACTTAATATGAACATGAGAACATCTTCATTATCAAGGATTTAAGTGCCCTAATAGCTTATGGATTCACATTTCTGCGAAAATGTATTTTTTGTACTTTAGAGCTATTTATAGGTCTAGATGTCCCATTGCTGGTGCATTTTGCCTTCACGAAATTGGGAGGTCTGGTTAGCAGATATTCAAGGTTGCTTTTGAATGCGACATTTGATAATTGTGATATGTATGACTCATGGAGCACTATGTCAAAAGTTTTTCTTCTGATTTTTTCCCTATAGTCATATGTATAGTCCACATAACCTAAAGTGAGATGCCACAAATAAATGATATATTCTACCCTCTGGTAGACATGTCATGTGGACTGTTTTGCCCTAGCATTAGCTAACATATTCTGACCTAATAAATATGTCAGTTTTCACTGGAGTATGGAGCGGTATGTTTTGCCTTTACTTGAAGTGTGACTTTCAGGGATATCTGTCTGGGCTTTGGCTTTTTCCTAGCTTTCATTCTTTGTTCATTTGTTCACATCTGAAACTAGTGCCTGTCTAATACCTTTCCCTTATAAAAGGTCGATATTTTTCAACATGGTGCGAGTCCTGAGTAAGTTATTTATTTATTTATATTAGTTTTATGAGATCATTCTTTGTGGTGCCTATAAATTTTGCATTTCAGATTCTGAATCAGTGCGTTTCAACATGGTCAATTTCGTCTCAGATTTGATGTGGGATGCATCTATAAAGCTTGACTAGTCCAATTAGTAGCCTGTCTGTTGAAATGACCAGTCCAATCGTCTATGCCGCACCATCTGAGCCGTTCAGTTGTTTATGAGCTAACAAAGATCAATCAGAAAGCTCGATAGCATCGTCTTCCGATTGGACATCTGCTATGTGCTTTCATAAAGAGCTACCAAATTACCAGAGCTAATTTTCATGTCATACTCATTTGATGTTTTCGATAGGGAGTTAGAAGAGAGGTGGGCAACCACGCAAGGCTTTTGAACAAGTTATGGACCATCAGAGAGAAGACTCAAAATTCGGACGACGACGATGGCTTGGTGAATTCCGCCTCTGAACTCCACTCTGCAAAGCACGAGAGGGCTGCCGAGCTCGTTTCTGTTCCTGAGAAGGCGACCTCTTCATACCGCTCAAATGCGATCCGCCCCTCCTCGAGGCATAATAGCTCTGGGACCAAATTGTCGAGATTGAGCGCGCTCCGAAGCTCAGATCCAGAGCCAACTGAACTTACAGAAGTGAAGCAGGCTTACGCAGAGGAGTATAACCGGCTGAGCGAGTCCGTCGGCCACACGGAGCTCCAGGTTGTAGTAGGTGCCTTGTTAGGCCTTGTTGTAAGCTCAGCTGTTTATGCAACACTGTAACACTGCCATTTTCACATTCTTAGATTGATTGTTACCGCGATTAAACTGGCAATATATATTTTCATGTTTCACCTTCAGAGATATGCTTCATGTGATCCAGGGTGGTTTCTTTTAACTCGTGCATAAGCCTGAGTTTGAGCCTCAACAGCTGTTGCATTTCTTCTCTAAGAAAGCAAAAAAAGAAAAGCAGGCTAGCAGTAATGTACTACTAGACATGCATACATATATTTATGTTCTCCATGCGCACGAACTTTGATGCGCGTGGTGAGGCAATTAACTAATCATGGTTTGCACCCTGCATTGCTGGCTGCCTCCTGGGCAGCTTGGGATGTGATGGCCTGAAAGAAGCGTAACGCAGCTGGCGTTGCTTCCTTCCTGTGGAATATCGTTCATTCATATATTCATCGGTCTTAGTAAACAAAGAAACCTTTCGGCGAGGAGCTGGATGAAGCCAGACGAGCGATGCTTCAATGCTTATGTTAATCATGCTGTATACTGTAATACTAGTGATAAATGATCTATCAAACTTTGTAAGCAATCGAAATTTGATTGAAATCGTTTTGCGAGACGGCTGCAGTGAAATTCAAGTCAAATAAGTAAAGACTGTTGATTTCATTCGAAAAAAAATTGGGCCGAAGTGGCCGATTGAAGAGGACAAATTTTCCGTTTTTCTATAGGCATGAATATAATGTTAAGTCACTAACTCATGCTGGTAAGGTTAAATGAGGTTTGCAAATATAAAAAATAAAGAAATAGATGAAGAAAGAAAAGTTAACAAACAAGAGTTCTTATTCGTCACTAGCCCTAACTTAATCGTCAACATTATTGATTATCTTTTGCTGCTAGTGCCCCTAAAAAATCTAAATCACCAGCTAGGCTCGTGGCCATTGCTTAACGCCCATGAGCAAACAGCAAGAAGCAACCTCGTCAAGTTGCCAGCAATTTCTAAGGTGGTGGAGTGTGTATTAATTGCCACTCGTTGTCAACTGTGATGGATCGTCGCACGTTGCAGTAACCTTCTAGATCGGATCAGAGTTTTATAAGATACGACACAAACATGCGTAGTCTTAAGATTGAAGAAATAATTAAATCACCAAAATAATGGCGATGATGTAATCACAACGAGAGAGAAAAGATTTAGCGAAGCCGATCGCAAATTCTTTTAGTACAACCTCAAAAGAGTACAAGAAATTATTGCACTCTCACAACATCTCAAACCTTTTAAAACTCTTGAATCCTTATTTCTATACAAGAATATAGTGCTAAAGAATAACTTAGACTCTAATTCTTTCATGCATCTCTTTGTTTTGAATGAGTTGGTTTGCGGCTTTTTGGTTGCTTAGGTTCTCTATGACCATCTTATAGACTTATATAGTTTCTTTCTCCAAAATAAAGTACGAACTACCATGCCTTTCTAAATCCTAAAATATTAGATATAAGTCACCATACTCAACATGGATGAATGTGATGTTTGTCTGATCAAATGGTCAATGTGATAGCCACACCAGAATAGACAACGTCTAGAGGGGGTTATTGTATCTAGATATTGAGTTTAATGTACCAATCAGTTCACTTAAAAGATTAATCTACCATGAAAAGATGAGTAATATACTCATACTTGAACATTGAATCATGTGATTGTCCATGCATAGTTCCTTATATATATATTCTTCACAAATCACAGTAGAATTAAAACTGAAAAGTAGAGTGTCATGGATTGACATTAATTAGGTAGAACTAGCTGAGAAGAGGAAGCACAGGAAAGAACGAATTCCTCTAGATTCTTTTTGTTCCAATTTGAACGCAACTAAATACGTACCATGTCGCTGGTAGTTTGTGAATGGTATATAGACACAAAATCATTCATGAAACAAGAAATGAGACAACAACAAAAAAAAAGCAACAAAAAAGCTGGCAACCAGATTATGCATGCACTATATTTAATTTGGTTACTATCAAGAGATTATATATGTGTCTAATATCCAACAGCGGATACACTAGTGATTTTTTTTAAAATAAAACAAGCAATAACAGTTCTTGATTTGTGGAAACGTAATTGGGCCACTTCTTTTCGCATCAATCTCCAACAAGCAACATTTCTTTTTTCTTTTAGGGAATCTCCAACCAGCAACGACCTAAGAAGCAAGAGTGCAAGACTACTGCCTAAGCCAAAACGAGATCAACATCATGCCAAACCACAGTGAAGAATAGAAATGGCATTGCATGCATCCATGACCCATCCAGTGCACTGTATATACATGTAGAAGCATTAATTAAACTCCATACCAAAAGGCAGATCAAATTAACCAGTCTAACCAAAAACATGAGCTGATCAGATCAACTGCTCAACATGGCAGCTAGCTAGCTAGGAAGCGAATTAATTAAGGTCCATTCATCTACTTGGAGAACCTGAGGAGGTCGGCGGCCTCGCAGCCGAGGTACTGCAGCGGAAGCCTCTGCATAGAACTGCTGCCAAGTTCCATGAGCTGCTGATGATTAGGCGCCATTGCAGCTGATGCTGCGGTGACCTTGCCCTGGAAGAGCTGGTCCAGGTTCTGGTGCGAGGCGAGGAGCTTGTCCAAGATCGACCAATCCGTGGCGGCGAAGCGGTTCTCGCCACCGGCACCGCCGCCGTGGAGCATCCTGTTGGCCCCGCTTGATGTCAGCTTCATCAGATTCTGTGAGCACTCGACGTCGAGGGAGCTCATGGCGACGGCGGGAGGGCAGGCAAGGAGGGAGGGGACTACCGGCTGCTGCTCGGCGCTCATCAGCTGCGGAAGCTGCATGGAGGGGTCGAAGGAAGGGAAGTCGTAGTTTTGCATGAGGTGGGGGTTGTGCTTCTGGTCCGTGGGCATTGCGCCGGGGACCGGGACCGGGAAGGGGTGGAGCTCGTCGTCGTCCACCGCCGCAATCTCCGCCTGGTTGAGGCCTCTCTGGTAGTTCTTCTTCTTGAAAACCCTACACACCACCCAGCCATCTTCCTGCATTCCAGATCAGATCTTGATAAATTAATATATTTTGCAGCCCAATCAGTTCATTAATTTACTTTACTAGCTAGCAAGTAATTAAAGTTCCTTTGGAACAGCTTGAATTGCTATTTGACGCAAGTTATTAATTAGTTGATATCATACATATCTTGATGACACTATCATAAGATCAGATTGGTGACTTGAAATGTCATTTCATCGATGAAAGCGATTAAAAGGAAGCTAGGAACCGTAAGAAAGGCTTAATGTTTGAGCAAACTAGCAACTGAAGGAAAGCTCCAATTTGATCAGTTTCTCTTTGATCTTTCAGGGAACGCTTAGATCGAATGATGTGTTGAGGATGTACAAGACAAGGTAATCAACGCATCGACGCCTACCTGAACCTCAACGTTGTCTTCATCGAGGCGGTACTCGTGCATGATCCAGTCAGTCTTCTTGCCGTGGGGAGCCCTCCCGACGTAGAACACGAGGGTCTTCCTCATGCCGATCCTCCTGGCGTTGCCGAGGAAGATGGCCTTGTCCCGCCCCGTCGCCTTCCAGAACCCCGCCGTCGTGGCCCGGTTCGTCCTCGTCCCCGTCGGATACTTCTTGTCCTTGTGGCTGAAGAAGTACCACTCGTTCTGAGGCCCCGTCCCAACCCTGCACCTGTCTGCCATGCACCAAACCAAATATATAGAGAATCGGATGAGTAGTAGTGAATTGGCTATAGAGCTCTAGCAACAGCAGATTGATCTAGCATGCATGACGGCAATATATATTTGAAGGCTCATGTAGCGCATGTATTTTACCTTTGAGATCCCAGGGCTCAAGCTTGTTGAGATCAATCTCCCTGATGACGTCAAGATCTATGGCCTCATAAGCGACCTTCTTCCTCAGGTAGTAGTAGAGGAGCTCCTCGTCCGTCGGATGAAAGCGGAAGCCCGGTGGCACCGACAGCGGGCCGCCGCTCGGATGCATGCTCCCTTGCCGGCCCTAACATATGATCGAGAAGTAGACCATCACTATAGCACCAATCGTCAATAGAAATCAGAGGCTTAATTCTTGTTCAAGCTACTAAACAACCTTATATACTTTTCTCGTGGTGCATAGATCTGATTAACAGAAAAATAGAAGAGCACAAACCTTGGAAATCTCCTTGGCGCTTTGCTTTGCCTGATTAGCCCAGCTCCTCTCAAAGCAACGTAAGTGCAGAGACAAGGCAGAAAAACTAGAGGGAGGTGATGGTACAAGGGAGAGGATGAATGGGTTATATGGAGGAGGGAGCTGAGGTAGGGTTAACAAGTCCAAGATGCTCACCAAAGACAAACCCTAGGTCTATAAAATATATATGGACTGTGCATGGATGGGTTTGAGCTGTCCATTAGTGTTAGCTTGATTATTTAGTGAGAACATAGACTATATTGATAGGGTCACAGTAAGAGTGAGTGTCCATGCATGTCTTGGTGCTGGTTTTGGAAGGATTAAATGAAAAGAAGGGGTTTTGTCCCTTGAATGGACCTGCCCCAAAACTGGCCTGAGAAGGAGCAATTAGTTGTCTCCATCTGCAATAGTAGTATCGATCATTATTGTGTGTTTTGCAAATGTGCCCTTGGCAAGCGTGATAAGGTCATAACTGCGGCCAATGTGGTCTTGGCATTTTTCTTTGTAAAATAGAAGAGAGCAACAAGGGTTAGTGTGTAAATATCCAATAGACTAACCTAAACTGTAATTTGGGCTTTGCACGTGGGAGTCAGGGGAACAAGGGAATTAAACCTCTAATTCCATTGCTCCAAATCCCAATCTTTCTATTCCACTTCTATTCCCTTCAAAATGCCCTATTTTATTTCACCGCAATTTAACTAATATGTAATTAATGATCTTTGGGACTGGCATTGGTTACTTTACTTGTCCCAATTATGGATCTAAGCCTAGGTAAATTTGAAATTAGTTACTGACTTTCCGTGGCATCTGTCTTGATATTTAGTAACTAGCTAGCTCATTCTCAACTACCTACCTGGCCATTCGAATTGTCACTCGTGGATACAAAGGTGTAGCATTTCGGTATATATGATACCAGTTATATGACCAATCAACAATAGTGAAATCACCTGGATCTATATCATGATTGATTCATAGAATCGCCGCATATAGTCTATAGCTTACTATTGGTTTAAAACAGATTGGCGTACGTTCTAGCACTGTGCACATACTAGATTAGGAGAACATGCATGATGACATCATAAAGTGAGAAATAAATTATACGTACTATATGGTTTGTAGCTTGTAATTCAACTAGAGCACTGATTTAAGACCCTGATCGATCGAGCCTACCTCAGTTAATTAATGGTAGGTGTGTGTATCAACTACATCTGTTTATGAATGTATAATTGATATCCTGCTGCACATTGCTCAAGGTCGCATAGGAACCAAAGCAACGTAGAGACACGGTCGCATGCAGCTAGGGAAGAAAGACTTGAAAACTTCCACGTCGCACGCATGGCCGGCGTTCGAGATCTGCCTTGTGTTCACTCACGATATATATAAATATATATACATATATACATATATACATATACATATATACATATATATACACATATATATATACACACATACACACATATGTATGTATGTATGTATGTATGTATGGCAAAACTAGGCAGCAATTCGTTGAACATTACACCACTGCACGCAAATTGAACCATTCTTATGAAATTCTTGCATTCTGAGCGACGGGGCCTCTTAATCACACACGAAAATAATCAAAAGCTGGCATTTCTCATGAACGACAAAGGGTAAATGGATAAACATAGTAGTTTTTTTTGTCAGGATTATATAATGAGTTAATGATGCGATAAAACTTAAAAAGGTGTTAGTTGTGTGAATGATAATCAAGGGATGGGCAATTAAGTGTACTATATATATGCTACTATACATGAAAAACCAGCTTCTTTGGTGGTGGTGATCACTGATCAGTCAGTAATAACCGGAAACCGGCCACGTGCCGAGCCAGTAAAAACCGTCTAGAGCGTGGCCACACTAAAATTTCGTTTAATTTGAAATATACACTATTTTTATTAATCTACATTTTTTGTCTACATTTCAATATCTAATTCATCTCCACCATTTTTCATATCAATTTCATACACAGAAACAAATTATATTGATACTTGTGGCCGTTTTTTCCAACAAGAAAGTTTTAATTCGCTGGTATTATATACTCTTCATAAAGAGTCAAATACTTCTCCATGGAAGAAAAACATTATTTTTTGAAGGGAAGGGCAGAAGCTCTGCCATGCATTTAGGTAGAAAAAAATAAATAGTACAAACATTACAAGTAAAACGAAACGTTCAACCGCTTAAAATTATGTCGAACGTTAGATAGAGATGAGAGGGTTACATTGAGGAAAAAAATCAGACGGGAGAAGGAGATGACGAGACACAGTGAAAAGCATATTTGTGGTTTGCGGATGTCCTGGATGACAATACTGGACAAATGCATGGGCGAGGTTGCAGTAGCACTGAAGGTCCTGTTATTTCTTTCCTTCCATAGGTTTCATAGGGCATACAGGATGATTCCATCCACTTCCTTCCGCCGTTGCCGGTTAGTTGAGTCCCTTAGAACATACCACCATTCGTCAATGCCATGAATGAGAGATGAGGTTTGAGGAGGCAGATGATTGATCTAGAAAGAGTGAAATACTTGTTGCCAAATATGTCATATAAAAGGACATAAAAGAAGCAAGTGGGTCATTGCTTCGGGTTTTGACCTAAAGCGATGAAAGTAAAAAATCTTTCCCTCACAAAAAAATCGCGAAGGACCTATTAAGTAATTTGGAAGGACCTATCCGCAATTTCAAGAAACGTGGGGGTTTTTCGAAAAGCGGCAAGATGGACACGTGGTGGCTTGAGCATTCGGCAATCTCTAGCGGCTTAAAGGGTGCAACCATATATATATATATATATATATATGAAGTCTTTTAATACTCACAGGAGTACATACTCCCACCTCTAATATACCACTTAAATATGCGCTTTATACTCTTTTACCACTTTCGGTATACTCCAATAATAATTCTAAGATACTCCAATACAACATGATTAAAAAATTTCATCAGAGACTCTTAATTTTTTGCTATTCCCTTTTCTATATGTATAAGGAATATGTAAACAAATTATGCTATAAAGGATGGATTTTAATGAAATTTTTCATGAAACTCACTTTGGATTATCTTATAATTAGTATTAGAGTATACTCAAAAGATAAAGAGGTATAACAACATCATTTAAGCGGTATATTAGAAGTAGAGTACATACACCTGTGAGTATGGAATCATTTTCATATATATATATATATATATATATATATATATATATATATATAAAATTCATCTCTACCGTTTTCATTTCAATTTCACACGCACAAAAAAAAAAATATTGATACTTGTGGCCGTTTTTTCCAACAAGAAAGTTTTCGCTGGTATTATATACTCTTCATAAAGAGTCAAATACTTTTCCATAGAAGAAAAACTTTTCAATCTTGTAATGTTATTATATCTCTAAATATCTAAATTGGTCATATATATATGCCTGAAAAGATAGATTGGGAGTATACAACATAAACCCGTGTACAGACATTTATAGTGATGTTTGCCTTTTTATCTCTAGAATCAGGAATTTTACATTCTAGAGACACTTTTTTAGGATATGTATTTAGAAATTAACACAAAAATAGATAACATTTTGAGATGCCATTCAAATCACTGACAATAGTATATCATGTATGAAGATGATAAATGTTCGACATTTTTATTCACTCTGCATTATAGGCCACTCTATGGCGGTTGATAAATGTTAAATTGTTACATATAAATATTGAAAAATAAAAATTTATATATCATGACGAGTCATATATTTATCTCAATATATATGTCTGCAATTAATTGAATCGATAGGAGAGATACTGATGTTGATCGAAATAGCTAGAAAGCCAGAAATCTAACCTTGTAAAGTCATGCATGCTTGACACTAATAATCCTGATGTTGATCAATAGGAAAGAGTGCATGTTAGGAACGAATGATATGAAAACAGCGTCACTGATTCATTTCCGTGTGTTACTTTATTGATGCACTCGAAGTTCCATACTTCTATATATATATATATATATATATATATATGTGTGCTGGTTAGCGATCTGACGACCAAATTTGATTAATTTGTTTCTCTTATTAATTGTTGGCTGAAGGGATTCTTACGCTATCTAATGCGCTAGCTCCGATGCACGAAATGGCTCTTTACAGGAACCTGCTGGTCAACCACGGGCGTTGAGCTAGCTATTTGATTATAGACTATATATATGATCAGATTTGTTTATCTGTTCAGACTTGATATAGGGAATGCATTGATCCAAAACAGGTTTAAAATACCGTAGATTAAATTTACTTGGTTTAGTTGAGTTTTTACAAAAGAAAAAAAGCTCCGGGCACCTCTATATTCCATATATCTCCGTGTATAAACGAGAAATTAATATATAAAAATTTAAGGACTTTTTTTATTAACTTAGGCTCTCTTCGGTTTGAAGTCTTACCAAAGTTCAGTACAGTTAGCTCCAATAAAAATTCTATGCTCCCTAGCTAGGAACTAGTAACAAATGGAGAAAGGGGTGTGTGTCATGTGTGTCAGTGTGTGTGGGCGTGGACGATGAAGATGTCGATGTGGAGTGGAGTCAGGGGAGAGACTGGGACAGAGAGGTGGATCCCACGTGTTAACTACACTAACAAATGGGTTCTACCCTTCTGGTTACATCACAATTTGCATGATTTGATGGGAATTAGGGCTGAAAAAAAATTCGTTAGAGCTCGAATCAAAATTTCTTCAAATACAGTAATTGATTGGTTCAAAATTGAAATAAGACAATTTCGAGCGAAAAAAATTAATGAGGCTCGACTCGATAATGGCTCGTTAGCTCGAATTTGATGTAACCACTTAAATGATATATATAAAATGATTTTATATAAAACTATGTCAATTTCGAAAGAAACTCGATATCCACCCCTAATGGGAATGCAGTTTATTGGAATGTTTACTAGCCATACGTAGTTTACTAAACAACTTTCATGTGTGTCTTTCTACAGCGTAGATTCAGTACAGCCTCTGTGAAGATGGTAACTTAAGCAGTTCTTATAGTCGTAGATCATCCGATCAAAATATCGGACGGTCCGGATCAACTGAGAACGAGGTAAACAACGCTTTTGATACGTCCTAATAAACAGTGTTTGCTACGGTAAAAATGTGCAGTAATTTTATCTGATCCGGCCCACTTATTTTTGATCGGCCGTGAGGACTGTTTAAGTAACCTGTCTCTCTTTCTAGTAGTTCTGACAAACTACTTCTGTTTTTTCCTCGAAAAAAAGACTCTATCCTTGTTATGTGTACGTTCATCTTACCTATCTGGTGCTACATTCACGCTGCATCAATCGATTATCTCGAGCGTTATAATTTGCGAACGAACGTGTGCTTAAACAAAGATCGATAAACAATCGGGTTAGGTTTATTTCTTACATTCCTTTTCCATCACTAAAAGCTTAATTTGAATGGATCACGCAATGATCCAAATTACCGTCATTATTCGCACACCAAGCCAAGATTTCCCTTTCCCAAATTCTCTCCAACTACCCCACTCGTGTGATCGATCTGTTTCTATAATTTTCTTGTCCCCAGTTGCTCACCGACGCATGAACGCAACCAATAATTATAAATCTAGCTAATTAGCAGCTTAGCCTCTTAGTTTGACCATGGAATCTCAGCTAACTCCAAAGACGGTATGATGGTCAATAGTCATGAGTCGCAAGTCAGGGTGTTGTAGGCCATCCATTGTTCTTGCACATGCCTATTATTATTTACTTATTTAAAAGGATATACATATATCCAAATTCTCTGATGCATAAATAGGACAGAAGAATACGAATAATGCAAATAAATATTTTTTCACCAAAATAGTTTTTCTGTTCCGCTATAGTAAGGGATCGAGCACTACTAGTAATTAATTTCCCAGTGGTTGAGGCAGATCGTGGAGATCAGGATTAATTCCATTACCTGATGGTAACCAGCTAGTTACCGCCGGTTATGAAAAAACTGATCGGAAATGTCTTTTTTTTTTTTGGCTAGAACTGATTTCATTTGTGAGGAATTTAATATTAAAAGCTTGAAGAAACAATGAAACTTTAAAACAACTATCGAATCAAAATAAAAAAATTAACCAAAATCATTAAATTGGCTATTTTCTGACTTATTAGCTAGCTTTGGCATTCGTGTAAAAACATTAAGGTTGTCTGGAACACATGATTTTCACTAGAATTTTACAGGAAATACTACCTATATTAAAGGTGTTAGGGTTTCAGCTCAGCCGGCCCCTCTACGTCACCGGTTTTCATGGGTGGCCCTCAAGAAGTTGAGTTTGTGTTTAGGTCTTTCTACTGGCTCTTTTGCAAATTAAAAGGCCTTACGGAAATTTTGAAATTGCACTTAGGTTCCTCCAAAAATTCCAAAAATATGTTTAAGTCCACCGGCTCTTTGGCAAAAAAAACCTTTTCAAAGTTTTTGAAAATACATTTAAGTCCTCCTACCACCTCTTTTAAAAAAAAAACATTTGCGATTCTGCAAGTTCAAATTTAGCTCCTTATCAAGCCTTTTCACCCCAAAAAAACTTGCAGTTTCAGATAATTTCATCTAGACTCGGACCATGTCCTATTGCAAATAAAATCCTCAAGTTTCTAGAAAATTGCATCTAGTTTCAAACTGAAATTCATCTGGCACGTACCTCTACCTGGTTCGTAAAGCAAAGTTGGGGCTTCTCATGCCAATGCTTTGATCCACATATCGTTACCCTCGCGGGACATGGGGGCACAGTGCATCCGCATCTATTAATTATTATAAATCTTGTAGGATTTTTGACAAAATTCACATGTTCCAAACTAAGCCTAAATATGTTTGGTGGAGATTTTTTTCGACTGTATGTGTGTGCGCGCGCACTAATAAAGTTGATTAATTACCTGGAATTAATATCTCCAAGTTATAGGCGATTTTCACATAAGCTGTTTTACCTCTGTCAACTTTCACACTTTGTAATGTAGTTCCTAATAGGTGTATTAATTAGAAGAAAAATATGAAGGGCCCAGAAGAACCGGTGTAGCTCTACTGTGGAGGCTAACAAAAGGTCACGGCCCTCCTTTTCGTTTCGGTGACCTTACATGCATAAATGGAAAGCTAATATGAATTATATATATACTACATATGTTAGCTAGGCTCAAAATGTAATAGTTTGGTTGTCTCCGTATACCATCCAATTTCTTGTATAAACCTTTAGTTTTCCAAAGACGACGATGTTTCACACCCTCAAAAGCTTGGTGGGAATTTGCAGTGTTACTGAAAGCCCTGATATTCAGAAACCTAATATCACTTGTACTACTAGATCTTTATCCGAAAGTTGAGAGCACTTATGTCTGAAGAATCAACCTTGTGCATACTAATTAAGAATTTGGCACATCCAGCCATGTAATCTTGTAAGAACTGTGAACAAGAAATTAACTAGTCTTGATATAACTAAGGACTCATCAATATGCATGCCAATCCATGGCATGACGCACAATATTGTCGCCATTTTTTCAGTACACAACACGAGAATTGTTATCGAGCAGTGCTTCAATGCTTTCCTTTTCAATATAAATTGCACAAATCTTAAAGCAAGTGAAGGGGTAAGTAATCAGCATATATGTCTTTTATTCATGCTTTAATATGTGTGCAATTATAAAAAAGAAGAGCATGAAAGCACCTCTAATTATTATCACAGTTCTATTGTTCGTACCAAGGGCTAAAAGTATTACCTGCAAAATCCTACCCATCGAGTTAAAACGCTCAATTAAATACTCAATTAACTGAACAAATAAAATTTCACGTTCTAGCTAAATTCCAGTTGATCTGTTTCTCTCTGCGAGTCTCCCTTGAATTCCAGTTGATCTGTTTATCTCTAATTCAGGCCTTAGAGATACTTATGATCAGTATCGACTATATCAAGCTAGCATTATTGCATTAGAGTGTTCTCGTTTTATCCCCTGAAGTAGTTGTTCATATTTTCTGTTCATCGATTAATGGGTAGTCTTATCTTGCATTCTTGATTTATCGACCCTAGAATTGTAACACTATATCTATTATCTCCTGCACCTGCAGGCTCTTGTGCCTACTCTAATGCTTCATGTCACAGCATGAAGAGCGTGCATGGTTCCTTCATGTCGACGCAGTGGCTGACTGATCGGCCTCTATCATACATTAACATGGTTCCGAACGACTACTACAGCTAGCAAACATGGCATATCAAAGCGACGCTTGCTGCGGAAGCATCGGTGTCGTGCATCGATATATACCTCGCCCCTCAACATTTGCGCCGCCATTAGTGCCTGCCATGCACCTCGTAGTCAGGCAGCTAGGGTTTTACTAGAGGGCCTGTAAGGCGAGCTATCTTGAGAACAAAGCAACGTACCATACTCTATCGTTTGGATCGGTGTAGCTCATCTGTTGGTGCGATCGATGCAGCAGCTCTTTTGTTTGCTACGTATGCAAGGATGCTATTTAACGAGCTGGCACACAGTAAGTTTTGAGTGATGTACACTCGTCTAACTGGCATCGATGATTGACGTGCAAAATTTTATTTGTTATCTATGTCTAAGGAGTAGTAACGTACACTTGTAGAGAAGACAACGATCATTTGATGATTGTTCTGTTCTTCCTCATGTTCAGTTGTGTGTAATTGTTCAGAAATGATCAGGAGTTGGATATAGTTCAGACATGAGGAAGATGACCATTCGGGCATCAACGGTTCAATTATTCTAGCTATATATATATATATATATATATATATATATAAGATGAGCGATGGTCATGATCATTTATTATTACCTGAAATGATGATTATTGTGGTAAGAATTGATGCTTCGAAGCTCGTTAGGGTCAGTAGTGGCAGGAAGGATTATATACGAGCTGTCACATTTTCAGACGATTTTATTGTGATTTGAGGAGGTATAGGTAATCTGATTTAGTTCTGTAAACTTCAATATAATTTGAAGAGCGCACTAGTAAACATTTTGAAATGCAAACTATTTTTTTCTTCTGTAAATTTACATGACTTTATTTTGTGAACTCAAAATTCAAGGTAGCACTTGGCCAATATTCTTGAGT
Source organism: Guadua angustifolia (assembly GCA_036346375.1). NCBI lineage: Eukaryota > Viridiplantae > Streptophyta > Magnoliopsida > Poales > Poaceae > Guadua > Guadua angustifolia. Next base: position 40,885,964 of record CM070519.1, read on the forward strand.
GCCTGCCCTGTGGACTGCACACTACTTGCAAGTCTTGCAGAGCTCGCAGTACTTGTTTTTTTAGATATTGTACAGCAGACTCCATTACATTGCTCACAAGTACAATCATACTAAGTAGTGAACTGAGCTCATTTTTTCGTTTCCTTTTCTTTTTGTGTGCTCACAAGTCTGGTCGGTCCTTTGCTGCAGGAACTGACGGTCTGCTTCGTTCTAATTAAGCCTGTCAGCAGAACATTCGATCGGCCGTGCGGCCCATCCAGGTGTCGCCAATGACCAGGCCCAAAGAAAATTAGGGTTTTGCGTTTGAAAATTAGGTCCATTCTCTGGTGAGTTACCAGACAACAAGATGTACCATTCATTAGTCAACTGTGCCACCAGACCTTAGGCTTGTTTAGAGTGTAGCTTAAAAAAAACGTTTTTTAGCTTTTTAGGCTAAAAAACAGCTGTAGTTTTTTTTTTATAAGAGACTGTATGATAAATAGCTAATTTTTTTAGTAATAAGATGCAAAAGTAGGTCCAACCCGGTTTTCAGCTTTTGTTTATATACACAAACAAGCACGTGCGTGGAAGTGCTAATCTGTGCTTGTGCGTAGATTACTTATTCTGCATTTCGGTCGGAGAAACGCATGCAAACCACCCACGTATACTGCGTGTTGACTAAGCCCATAGCCAAACAACTAGTAAATGTGTTTCTTAGTTTATATAGAAATATGTTTTTTCTTTGATTTACCAATAACTTTTTACTGACAACTCCAATTGACGAACGGTTTTCGCCAATAATTTAGTGACGACGAGAACAACATATTGATATAAGTCTTGCCAATAAACGCCATATAAATCAGATTTTACTATACATATACATAGAATTTACTATCAGTATACATAGATTTTACTACTATATCAGAAGGTTCAGCAGCCTATGCGGTAGTAAAATCTTACGATACATTCGGTAAATTTGTAGTAACTTTAGAGTGCATTTGACAATAACTTTGGAGTAAATGATTGTCAGTTATTATCGATCAGTGCCATGTCTCGATCATACAAAAGTTACTAGCCTGGCACTCCAAAGTTACTGGCATTTAACAGTAGTTTTGATCTATATTATTCTGTATATATGTGGTGTAGTAACACAGGTGAAAAGAACATCCTAGCAACAAGAGAAATATATATAGTCTAGAGTTCGAATCCTTGGAAAAACACACGAAAGACCCATTCAACGTACAGTCGGCGGAAATTAAACTCTATGTAACGGACCGTCCTTTTCAGGGAGTGCGTATAAATACCTTTGCAGCTACCCAGGATTTCAGCTGCAGGTAATCAAGTGTACATTGCCAGCTAGAAAAGCAAAAGCGAACATTTTATAGATGAAATAAGAGCCTAACGGCCAGAGTTTTACAAGAGGTGTGGCTAGCACCAGATACATTACCAAAACTCCCACAGGAAAGGCTTGAGCAGATAGATCAAGACCTTCAAAACCAAATATCATCGCCATCTACGTTCTTCTGGGGCTCGCCAGCTTTGTTGAAATCTAAAAGGGGATTAGGAACAAGGGTGAGTACACAACCGTACTCAACAAACCACACGGAAATTCTGAATATTACATGCACAGAGTTTCAAGGATTTGGCATTAGTTTCAAGTATTTAGTAGATGCATAAAGCTTAGAAAACAAAATTATATAATATACTTGGAACACAATCCAACAACCATCCACATCATTAACACCACTTGAGTTATTAACAAAATCCAGATTACGGTCAATTTATTATTAAAACTACTCAAGCTCAGTTACCGGAATCACCCGAAATTAACCCAGCTTCATTAACCGGAAGCATGGCGTATTCGAATACCATTTGGTTCACTCTGCAGAGCTACTCAACTTTACCCACAAGATATCTACGGTCGTTGGTGCCACACGTGAGTAACATGCAACTTTTATGCATGCGGGCAGACCGAGATGAACATAACCTTTCATTGAATTTCCCCTCTTTAGTTCCTACCCAGTAGGTTAACTTGGATTCCCCAGCCTCTAGGGCCCACTGGCCAAGGCGGGTGGCGTGATCTGGTCAACTGAGGAATACCTACCGTTATGAGAATCGGCAATGGCCGCACCATTCCGTTCCATCCCCAAACCCTCGCGATCCATTATTTCCCAACTAGAAAAATGGTAATCCACCTGTAGGTATTCCAAGGGGAAAAGCAATATACCGGGCTATGTTGGATCCGGTCAACAGAGCTGACCGGCCCAACTTGTGGTTGAGAGAGGACTAAGTTATTTACTTTGCTCAAGGGGTTGATTCTTAAATACCGAAGACACAACCCATCACACAAAACAACACCAGTACCACTGTACCCATTCACACCACACTGGGCTTGTCATCGATTTGGGGATTGGGCAGCATCTGTAAGTTCAACCTTCATTAGTTATGGTTTTGGTGTTAATGACAAATCTAATCTTGTGTTAATGACAAATCCAATATTGAGTTTATCCCCTAATGCGATAGTGTTATTAATGACTATCTTATATCGAGACTAACTTGTTTATTTAGAATATCTTTGATTAGTCTCATCGCATTGAAAAATGGAAAACCCAAGGTATGTTTGCATATTCATTCTAGTATTAGTTGCATACTTTGGAGTCAAGTTAAAGTATGAATGTCCCCATTACATTTACCACAAAATGTGCATCATGTTTCCCAATCCATATATTACATGGATGCACATATTTAGGGGGAGTTTGTAGTTTAACTTGAAAGTCTCTTTGTATTGATCAATTCGTTATTGACACATATAAGGATCAAGACAAAGAAACTAAATCCTTGAGTATATGTTTGAATTGCCTAGTTATAAGTATACTCGTGGAAATATAGGATATGCTCCAATACAATCAAATTGAATATGTGCATATTATATCCAAGTCAATCATACTTATGCGCATATACATGTGGGGTGTATTCTATAGTTGATGATTTAGAGTAATAATCATTTCCATATAGTTTACATATAATGGATCATTACTTTTCATCAACATGAGTATATGAAAACTTGTGTAGTTAATATATACTCATATCAATTTAAATGATAATTTAAATTGAGTTCATTTGTCTTAATTAATTATTAACGAACACTTCATCATGTGTTGATGGTGTTCCGTGATTAATTGAGGACAAATGAATAGTTCTTAAATATAATAAAGCATGAGTTGCATTATTGTACTTAAGACACACTTAAATCATTTCTATTGATTTAGGGTTGTGCTCAATTGATCTAGAGGCATCCATTATGTGTTAATGGAGTGCAAGAGATAATTGAGACAACCATGCATCTTGGACTAACTATTTTATGAGTTGTGATTGAGTTAGGTCCAAAGATGGATGAGATGATGAGAACGGGACAAGGACGGCATCATGAGTTGATGGGCGTCAAGAATGGATCCCGAAAAGGAGTCGAGTGGATATCCCGGGGGAGTATCAAAGTGAAGATCATAAAGACCCCAAAGGGGATTGCTTGTGCGCAGCGGCGAAGGTATAATTAGATAGGCTAAGGACTTTGTAGTCTTTGAGTCTAAGGTTTTAATCGCCGTGCTATTAAGAAGGGTTGTCTCTTTTGCTTGAGCTTCATCATGTGTTGGTGATCTCATTCCGCGTTCACTCAAGCTCAAATCATTTGGATTTGGTTTTTGCATGAGGTTTGACCATTTGGCATGTGTTGCGAATGGGTTAAACTTATGCTTGGTTGCATTTGGTTTTCGCATAATGCTTTGATTTGCATGTGTTGCAAGAAGTGATAAGCTAGTGCGTTGGCTTTTGCGTGAAGTTCACTTTTGCATGTGTTGCATTAGTTGAAGCTTCATGTTTTGGTTTCGCAAAACAATCTTTCAAAAACCGTGTGGTTGCTTGGAGCTAAGTTTTGCATGTGTTGCAAAAGGAGAGAGCTCAAGCATGATTTTATGTTGTGTGTTTGTATGGAGCTAGAGGCTTGCATGTGTTGCGAGTAAAGAGCTCATACGTATGGTTTTGGTTTTAGTCGAAGTTTGATTTGTTGTTGTATTGAACTAGAGAATTGCATGTGTTGCAATTAGAGAGTTCATGCACCTTGATTTAATGTTGCTTGGAGCTAGACTTTTGCATGTGTTGCAAAGAGTAGTGCTCAAGCATGAAATGTGTTTATTGCGTTATTTGCAAGTTCACAGCGAATAAACCGAGGTTTATGAGTCCGAATTCGAGAGCATGTGAGTAGGGCTTGCAACGGTGTTGGCAAGTTGATGGGTCTCGTGTTGACCTTCACATGGCTAGGGAATTAATCTCATAAACTCGAGTTTGATTTGCTTATCGTTTTGCAAATAGTCTTTGAGTTGATTGCGAAATGTGTTTTTGCAATATGGTTGAAATTCTTTGAGCATGAGCTAAGTTGGTGCAAATGTGTTTTGCACGTGTGTTTGATCATATGTTGATCATCTAGAGGCTCAAAGAATGGGTTTGGTTTTGGAGAAATGGATTTGAGTCGAATCGGTTTCTCTCCTATGGTAAGCACTCTGCGAGAAGGCACGGCGTAGTATAAGTCTTGATACTCATCGGCCTAAGCCGCCAGTAGCTTTTGGCGAAGGTTGTTTTTGATGTTTTGTGTTGGCCGGTACTCTGGGGGCTTGAGGGCTGTAGTACCACAAGTCTTGAGTACTACCGGTATTAGCCGCCATAACTATTTTACAAGTCTTGATGTTTCTTTGGCTCGGTGAGGCCAAGCACTCTGCTTCAGTGGGAGCAGTAGTCATAAAAGTCGGTACTACTGCCCTTAGAGGCGTAATGTCGGAAAATGGCCGTTGGTCGACCGTTGAGAGTTAAGGCGGTACTATCGCCCTATGAGGGCTGAGTACTGCCTGACTGCTTTTTTCTGCCGAAAAAGCCCCCAACGGCTAGTTTTCTTGTGGGGGCTATAAATACCCCCTTGGGGGGCTTGGAGCAGATGTTGCTGGTGTTATTGAGTATTTGGGAGAAGTGTTGCATGTGTTGCACACTCACATTTGATTCTTGAGCTTAGAGTTAACTAATTGCATGTGTTGCAATTAGGAGTGGGTTTGAGAGCCTCTTGTGCATGTGTTGCACTTGAGGGAGGCCTTGTGCATGTGTTGCACTTGGTGATCACCGGTTCTATGATTTGTTGTGCTCGGTGAGGTTCAAGCGAAGGCGGCTTGTTACTCTTGGAGGTTGCCGACTCCTAGGCGGCGTGAGGCGTCGTCGCGGAGCTCTCGAGGTGTGAAGCCCCGCGAAGTTTGTGAAGGTTCGGGTTGAGCCTACGCGCGAGCGTGAAAAACCACGTCTAGTGGAAAGAGGCGGGTGCTCGAGCGGGAGCTGGTCCAAGTGGTTAGGCTTGCCTCAACGTGGACTAGGGGAGACCGGCAAGTCTCCGAACACCACGAAAAAATATCGGTTGTCTCTTTTACTTTCAAGTATTTACATTTATTGTATATTGTTCAATTACTTGATTGTAATTAGAATTGCTTAGTGTTAATTGATTGATCAATTTAGCAATTCTAGTTTAGAGACATAATTTAGTTAGTGCACTAGTGAGCCTAGTTGATTTAGGCTTTAATTGTCAAAACCTATTTATCGCTTCCGCATATATATTTGATTAGGTTTTGACATAGGGGTTGATTAGAGCGAATTTTTTAGTGAGCGATCGAATTTTGTAAAACGCCTATTCACCCCCCCTCTAGGCGCATCCTCGACCCTACAGCATCCACCTTCCGTGGTCTGCCCAAGGCTGACTCCCAAACCATAGCAAGTTTTGCAAACGAGTTTTGAGCAATAAAAGAAAAGTAATGATTATTATTATAGCTAACCTACGGTGGTTCATTAATGATAACCTAAGGTTACAACTGAATATGGCATAATCAACATGGTCTTAATAAGGGGGTGGGATTTTAACTAGTCATGTCTTTCTAAACTAGCTCCTTTTTAAATTGCTACTCTATTTACAAGCAAGTGCAATAACTACATATATACAATAATTATACAGATAAATGGGATCAACATGTTCAAGGAGTGTGGCTTGCCTTGCGGGGTTTGAGGTTCGCCTAACGAGAGACGGTCGGTGTCGTGTCTGGTCTCGAACGACATTTGCTCCTAGCACGGCTCCAAGAACTGCTCCGGCTCCGGGTTTCGCTCCGAGAATTGCTCTGAGGTTGGATCTAGCGCGGAAAAGCAAAAACCTATAAATAAACGAATAAAAACAACAAAGGAAAAGAAACGGAAAAAGGAACGGGAGAGAAAATGGCCGCAACGAAGCTCAGGGGCATTTTTGGAATTTTTTGGACTTGGAATGGCGAAACGGAGATCATTTTTGGATTTAGCGGCTCAAACTGGTCAAAAATATGTATTTTTGGCTATTTTTGGATTTCTGGGAATTTTTGTGGAATTTTCTGGAATTTTTATTTGAATTGTTCAGATTTAAATAAAATGAAAATCCAAAAAATTGAAATAAAAATGAGAAAAGGTTTGCTGGCTCAGGCCGCACAGTGCTTCGCACGGCCCGAGTGAGGTTTGGCCCACGGGCGCCATGCGAGCGGCCCGTACGAGCGAGGAAACCCATGGGTGTGCGGCCCATGAGCGCGGAGGCGGCCTAGGCGCAAGGATGGTGGCCTGACAGGCGGGCCCGGGCGGGGTGGGCGGCTGCCGAGGCGGGCCCAGCGGCAACGAGATGAGGGAAAGGCGCTGACGAGTGGGCCCGGGCGCCAGCGAGAGAGGGAGAGAGCTGACAGGGCGGGACCACTAGACAGAGAGAGAAAACGGAAGGGGCGGTGCTCGGCGAGGCTTCTGCCGGACGTGAGGAAGAAGGTGAGCGATACGGCGAACGGCGGCTCGGGTAATGGAATGGAGTGGTGGGGGAGCTCAAGGAAGCTTTGGGGAACTCGTGGGCGGTGAGAGATGGGGAAGAGAGGGGGCAGTGAGGCGGGGCGTCGATCAAGCACCGGAGGGGAAGAAGAATTTGTTGGCGCGGCGCGGGGAGACGGCCGGAGGAAAAATAGATGACTGGGAGAGGAAAAGGAGAGCCTTGCAGACTCGGGGCGAAGAAAATGGGGGCCGAGGGGGCGGTATTTATAGGCCGGAGGCACGGAGGGAGGGGTGCGGTGCGGAGGAGAGAGGGTGACGCCGAATTTCAACGGGAGGACGGCGTGGGCGGGCTGAGCGTAGGGGACGGGACGGGAACGGGAATCATGGTGCGGTAGTTGGCGACGGGACGAGGTGAGGCAGGCTCTGGGAGTCGGCGAAAAAGCTGGCGCCGAGGACTGGTGAGGACGCCGGGGCGGGGCTCGGATCGGGGGAACGATGGCGGAGGGGGACGGGAGCAGGTGAGACGCGGACGGGTCGGGGCAGGGCATGGCCGAGGATGATGGGATGGCTGAGCGGGCGTTTGGACTGGGCGCGAGAAGGAAATGGCGAGGGACCGGGCGAAAGGCTGGCGCGAGGAGGAAGAAAAGGGGGGTGGGCGACGCGTGGACCGGTGCGGGAAAAATGCTGGGCCGCAGTGATATGGAGTGGGCCGAGCAGAAATTTGGGTTCAAGCTAGGGAACTGGTCTGGGGAGGAAAATGGACCGGGCCGAGGGGAAAAGGAAAACGGGCCGGGGAAAAATCAGGCCGAACCGGATATGGAATTTGGCCACGGGCCGGGGAAATTGGGCCGCAGGGATTTGGGTCGGTTGGGGAAAAGGAACAGGCTGAGGCCGAAAGGGAAAATGGGCTAAGGGTGGGAAACCAGACCCCCGGAAAATCGGGCCAAACCAAAAAGGGAAGGCTTCCGGAAATGGATGGCGGCCAAAACGGGAAATTTCCCGAAAAGGAAAGAAAAGCAAAACAAGCAGGATAAAATTCAAATAAATCCAGAAAAATTCAAATAAATCCGAATAAAAAATAAAAAAAATCAAATTTTGAAATTTTTGGGGTGTTTCACTCTAGCCCCTTGAGCAGATTAGACAGGGAAGCCATGTACCACACGGACCGAGGTAACCAATCGCCGGCGTGAATCAATCAGCAGGTCGTAACTAGTAGGTGTCAAAGTTCCATCCACTATTAATTGGCTAACAACGACACCCCAAGGAATTAATTTGGCTGTTGAAGAATCTAACATGATATACTATAGATTTTAGTATTCATATATATAGATTCTATTATTTGTATATATATAGATTTTACTATTGTACCAAAAGGTTCACGTCTGTGAAGTTCATACAGTAGTAAAATCTTAATTATAATATATAAATTTTACTATTAAAGCATAGTTGAGATGTGAGATGTAAGCAAAGACTGGCCATGTCTTGGTCTGTTGCCAAGTTATACATTGCTATACTTTCGACTGTTTATGTGTGTTTAGGGTTTGGGTGATTTTCCAGGATGAACATGCATGCGGTGATTGAGCTGTTCGACGAACCGGCAGCTCAGCTAGCGTGGCGCACCCCATGCACAAGCTGCTAAGCCTGCATTACCGTGGCTCGATAAACATCAACGCGCTGGCGCGGCAGACACTCATCAAATCAATTAACGCCGGCGGCATCTTTGAGCGGACCGTCTTACCGGTGAAGTACGCGCTCGAGATGCCGTCTTTCGAGTACAAGAACTGGAAACACACTGAGCATGGTGCTCCCCAACAATCTCATCGTGAGGTAAAAAAAGATAAAAGCACCGTTAGAATGGGAGAAATTTTTACGTGCTATGCATCAGAGGTAAGAAAATATCAAAGCATGATCAGAATGGGAGAAATATATATATATGAAGCCTTTTCCGTATTCTCGGGAGTACATACTCCCACCTTCAATATACCACTTAAATGAAAGTATTATACTTCTTTATCATTTTCGATATATTCCAATAATGATTCTAAGATACTCCAATGTGACATGATTGAAAAAAAATCATCAGAGCCCTATACTTTTTTTACTATATGCACTTTTACATATGTGAAAAGAATATATAAACAAATTATGCTATAAATGGTGGACTTTGATGAAATTTTTTGTAGAACTCACTTTGGAGTATCTTATAATCAATGTTAGAGTATACTCAAAAGGATAAAGATGTATAATAATATCATTTAAGCAGTATATTGAAGGTGGGAGTACATACTCTCAGGAGTATAGAACCATTTTCCTTATATATATACACACACACATACACACACGGATAATAAAATCTATAAATTGTAAGATTTCCGATTATACTATATGATAGTAATTTGTAGTTATAGATGTAGTAATTTTATGTTGTAAATATAGTAATTTCTGTTACTAGTCAGTAAAATTATTGTTTAATATCGAGACTTATATTATTCTGTTTGTCTCGTCTTCAGTAAGCTACTGGTGAAAACCATTTACAAATCGGAGCTACCAATAAAAAGATTTGGCTAAAACAAAAATAAAACATATCCGTGTACAAACTATAAAATACATGAACTAGTTGATTTGGCCACAATATGGTGTGCACTGCATGCGCTTCACCGGAGTCAAATGGCTCGTGCGTAGACTACATGTAGCTGCAGATGTATATATATATGTATATATGTTTCTAGCTTATATTAAAAGCTTCTTAAAAGTTGTGTGCTGTTTAATTAGAGGAGCTTATGGGTTTTTCAGAAGCTGAAATTGGCTTAAAGCTCCTTAAACAGGGCCCTTAAGGGCTGTGTGCAAGTGCAGAGGCCGGATTTTATCCTTTATCTAAAAAAACAGGGCCCTTAATTCTGATGAAAAGTTGAAAAGTTAGTTCTTTAAGCACACTTGTCGTGCTGGGCTTCTTTGATTTGTACAAATAAAGCATTAACCAACGGCAATATTACACCTTTAAAAACAGCAATATTACAAAAACAAAAGTAGCCTAATTAATTCACAATAGTTCTCGTTTTGCACATCAATATGGTCTTCAACATATAGTTTTAACAACCAATTTCTATTATAATATATTTATAAAATCCAACAAAATTATAATATTATGAAAGTACTTTTCGAGACATATATATATATATATATATATATATATATATATATATATATATATATATAGGAAAATGATTCCATAAATTATAATACCATTTAAATGATGTTGTTAACTCTTTACTTTTGAGTATACCTAATATAATTATAAGATACTCTAAAGCGAATTCCATTAAAAATTTCATTAAAGTCCACCCTTTATAGCAGTATTTGTTTATATATTCTTTTTACATATGGAAAAGGGTATGTAGTAAAAAAATAAAAGGTTCTCATGAAAATTTTTCAACCATGTTGCATTGGAGTATCTTAGAATTATTATTGGAGTATACCAAAAGTGATAAAGGAGTATAAAATATCCATTTAAGTGGTATATTAGAGGTGGGAGTATGTACTCCTAGGAGTACGGAAAAAGCTTCCTATATATATATATAATTTTCATATATCTAATTTAAATATTTAAAAGAAATTGATATTTAAATTTTTAAAAGTTTTACTGTATCTATATCTAAAACAATAATTATCTATAACCGGAGCGAGTAGGTTACTGCTTGTTGAGTCTGCATCGAGCAAAGAATCATCCGTCAGTCAAAAGAATGGGATGCATATATGTTTTGACTGGACGAGTTTACCAGTCTTCTGCGGTCCACATAAGTTCCGTGACTAACCGTCGACCGTTTGTAGCTTTACTCTTTCAGTTAGACACAAATCTGCGACTGTGCAACATCCAGAATGGAACTCTTTTTTAAACTTAGGGTGCGTTTGGTAGGACTCCAGCTCCATTAAATCTGTAGATTTGATGGAGCTGGATATTTCTAACTCCATCAAATCCGTAGAGCTAGAGCTATGAATACATTAAGAGTGTTTAGATGGATTATCTTGCTTACATTTTAGACCAAAAATATAAACTTAATTCATTTTATTTTAGCCTACAAGTTTCAGATCTCATGTGAAGTTAGATCTGAAACTCTACCAAAACAGGCCCTTAACTACGATGGAAACGACCGGGCGCTTTCTTTCTTGAAAGGCGCATTGAGCTCATTTTAGGAAAGAAATAATCATGTGATTTATATTAATAACACAAGATTAAATTATACAATCACAAATCTTTTATATTTTAAACCTACTATCAAATCGTTGAGTCGGTGTCAGCATACGCAATGGGAGACTTGACGTTTGGTTTATGGGTATGACTGAAACTGAGGATAATCTCAAACTAATAAATTTAAAAACATCCTCGAAAAGTTTCAACTAGAAAAATTTCAAACTGAAAAATTTTAACCCAGAAAACTTTCTATCAAAAACTCAGTTTGAAAAGGTTCAATTCAATAAACTTTCGGTTTGAAAAGTTTCGATTAAAAAACTTTCAAAAATGATAAAAAACACTTTTTTTAAAGAACTTACGGGAAATTTGAAATACGAAAACTATTTTGAGTTTGAGGGTAAGAGAATAGAGGAGGAACGGAGATGTTGTCACTTGTCACAGGGAGAGAGGCTTTGAGGGGAAGGGAAGTGGGCGAATGAAGCATGTGCTGCCACTGGTCATAAGAAGAAAATCTTTACAAGAGAAGGGAAGTGGAAAAAAGAATGATAAACTATCACTTATCACAAGAAGAGAGAATCCTTACAAAAGATTTAGTGAGGACACTATTATATTATCAATTCTGTTAGTTTGTTGCCCCTCTTCAGATCTTATAGCTGGCTATCTTGGTGTGCTTGACTACCGACTAGCCAGGTGATTTGATCTTATAGCTGGCTATACGAAACAGACGACTGTGGAATGTGGATGATTCCACTGCCACACACACACACGATGTACCGAACCAAGTCTAAATGCTTTGGATCTTGTCTCTTTTTGCAAAGTTGAGGCCATTAGTTGGTCTACGAACTGAAGTCGAGTCAGATGAGGCAGAAACCAAATTAACAACCATATCCGATTGATGCGCACAGGTCACATCGACCTGTAAATTATTTGAGATTTCGTAATCTCTCGATTTCTAGAAGGCATAGGCAGCCAGTGAGCCAGTCGGTCGCAAGCATCGATCTCATCTCGACCATGGAGTCGTAGTCTCATTAACGACTTATTCACTGATTGTAACATGGGAATACTAATATCCTTCCTACCTAGCAGTGGTCTACGTGTCGATCACTTGGAGATATGCAGGAGATGCGTAGTGAATTAACTGCCTGGCCAGGCAAGTTTGACTGACCGATGTGCGGTCAGTATAATGGCAAAATAAGCGCCGGTGACGGTGAGCTGTTGCCGCCGTCGACCTCGACGTCGTTTGAGGCCTTAACTAGGTGCGTGTCCTGGATTTGTTTAATCTTCTGTATGTGGTCTGATGCTTTCTATTCTGGATTCGAGGACACATTATCCATCGCCTTATCTTATGTTTAGGCTTTGTTTGTTTAGGTTTAGGTTTTTTCGCTTAAACAGGTTAAAAGCTAACGGTTTTTTTACGTGATTGAGATGGGTAATTTTACCTAACTTTCGTGTTATTAATCTAAAATCAACCATCAATAAGCCAAAAAAGACTCTCTTTAGTGGTTTTTGGCTTTTAGTTATATGGAAACTTATGGTTTTTAAAAAGCTCAGATAAAAAGCTACTCGTTTGTTTAGATTGTAGTTTTTTTACTTTTAAACCGATAAAAAAGTCCAAATAAACAGGATCTAAGTATGCAAATAAATTACTACATGAACCGATGGATAGTTGAAAGATTTATTGGTTCGATTTGGAAAGTCTTTAGAAGATAGCTAGAATCCCTCATTGATAATTTTCCAAGTGGTTATAGAGAAATTATGATGATGATCGTTGATGAAGCCCCCCTAAATCTGATCATCAACCTTTATCGACGAGAAAATTCCTTAATTGCCATGTAAAGTTACTAGTTTCCATGATATACTGAAAAACTTCATCTTCCTTCTCTGTCACTGAGATTGATTTTTTCTTTCTTTTATGCGACTACCGTCCAACTTCCGTCACTGGGTTGTTAAGTGAGCTTCGAAAAGGCCAAAATATCTTCTTCTTTTCTTTCCTTCTCCTCTTCCTCGTCTCGTATGGCTGGGTCCCACGTGCAAGATAGAAGAGGAGCGATGGCGCGCGGCCGGCTGCTCATTGTGCAGAGGCGTAGCTAGTAGTTGATATAGTTATACCATGGTACAATTAATATTTTAGCTCATCGTGTATTCTTTAGTCTAGTATACGCAGTCAGCAGGAAAATAGAACGTCATGGACTCGCAGTCATTACTTGTTCGTTCAATACTTCAATTGTTCTTCGTTGTTGAACAGCGCCTCTGTGCATGTGCTTGTGCGTCAGGCAATTAGATTTGGATCGTGCCTTGTACTTGTGTGGTAGAAAATTGAATTTGGATTTTAGACCACGACAAGCCACAGGGAATTTTGTGCTTATGTAATTGTATTTTTTTCTTAGTTGGATTAACCTTACCTAAAATTCTAGCTGCGCCACTGTTGTCATGGTGCAACACCGATAGTTAAAATGGGTCCACATAATACCCCTACAATAATGAGAAAAGTTCCGCTCCTCTCTTCACTTTGAGCCGAGCCGAGTCGGCCCTCGGCTCAAAATTTTATTTGTGTTTTGGTCCTTACATAAATTACGAATAGGTCTTTCACGATTTTTTATGAGGGGAAGATATTTTTTTCTAAATCGCGTTTGGGTCCCTCGTGTACCGTTTTACGAAAAAAAAAACTCCCGTTAAATTCAAATCGCGAACAAGCCCTTTTCTAATTTTTCAGGATAGCGGACAGGTCCAAAAACGTAACAATCAGGTCCTTACTCCTTACGTCTAGATCCTTTCTCCGTTTTTCCCGGGAAAAAATATTTTCGTCACCAGAAATATGTGTGCACCTCTATCTCTAGACTTTTTTCCCAATTCGATTTCCCATCTCAATCTCTGATATTTTTTAAAATATATATTATTATTCGGTGAACGCGTAGAGTGTTAGACTCGATAAAAGAAGGTTTTTGTCTCTAATAATTTTTCACCCTTTTCCCTTTAGATTTTTTCCCCATCGCGGTTTTCCAGCTCGGTCTCCAATATTTTTCAAATAATTTATCGAAAGAGATATTTCTACAACTCTACCTCTCTATTTTTTTCCCTGTAACTCGGTTTCTGATATTTCTCGAGTGAGAAATATGTATGCGATTGTATCTTTATAGTTTTTTTTGTGATTCAATCTATAGTATTTTTCGAACCGTGTATTATTGACGGGTAAACATATAGAGTATCAAATTCGGCGAAAAAAGATCATTTCTCCGTTTTTCCCGAGAAAATATATACTATGTATTAAAGTTTAGAGGCTGTAAGATCTTAGAGAGTGTCGAAAGTGCCAACTCAAAAAAAAGAAACTCCAAAGATCTTAGAAGCTACCGAAGATTTAGAAGCTTGTCTATCTATTTTCGCTCCGGTCCATCTTTAAAAAAAAACTAAAAATATCCTACGAAGATTTAAAAAAACGTCTTGTTTCATTTTCCCAGGGAAAAAACGAAAGCCCCTAAAAAAACAGAAAATACATCTTGATCTGTTTTTCCTCAAAAAAATCGGGAATTCGTTTTCCGCTCACACGCGCGGTGTGCACCGCGCTTATCCTTTGGAAAATCCGTAATTACATATCGGTCCTTTTCGCGTTTTTTACGAAGAGGGTCTTAAAAAAACATGAATCTTTCGTGAGATGATCCTAAATAGATACAAAAAAAAACTTAGTGGCATTTGGATCATTCCAGGTATTTTTTGCGAGTAAGACCTTTTCGATTTAGCACGATCGCGGATCCGATTCAGAAAATTACGGATCTTTCGTGAGAGGGCCCTAAATAGATACTGGGAAAAAAACGTGGTGCCATTTCGATTATTCCAGCTTATTTTTTACGAAAAGGATCATTTTCGATTTAACACGATCGCGGATCCTTCATGAGAGAACCCCAGATAGATGCGGAAAAAATGTGATTTCGTTTGTGTTCTTTTCAGCCGTTTCGCTCATTATTTTGACGATTTAAAAAATAAAACACTACTAAAAAAATTTCTATGAAAAAACGATACGCTATTACGCCGCGGAAAATTTTTAGTAGTCTCCGAAATGTGATGGTTGGCGGCGTTGTGGGCAGGGAACCATGGTGTCGTGCTGTCGACGGTGAGGGCGGTGACTGGAGATAGAGGACAAAGGCGGCGACAGCAGCCAGCCCCTGCAGGAAATGGTGACATCAAGGGGGCTCACTAGCTAGTTCAGACATTAGGACGATGGTAAAGGAGAACGAATAAGCAACCATAACATAAAATCAAAATATTTTATCATGTAACTAAGAAATTATTGCAAGCTATACATTATAAAATTACCACTAGACGTATAAATTCTTATCGAAAATAGAGTCGATGTAGCGCGTTGATGCGGTTGTAGTCATACAAGTCTCGCGTCTTCTCCAACAGCTCCTTGCGACCATTATAGGTTGTGGATCGTCCTTGTCACCGTCACAGGTTGTAGATCGTCGTAGCGTTGTCGCTTCCAAGGTATCCTTATGTTTGTACTCTGCACCGGGGTACCCTTTCCGCCGTGAAAAGTAATAGGTCCAAGAAGTAGACCTGGCCCAATTTAAAGCCACGCGGCCCCCCGGCGAGTAGTATGGCGATCATACCTTTCGCCGGGCGGCGGCCAGCGTCAGCGCCACTGGTTCAGCAGGCGGGCGAGCACGCGCCCGTCCGTGGAAAACCCACGCGCCCCCCCGGAAAGGCGATCGACGATCACGCCGCTTTCATTGGCGGAAGCCTCATGGTAAGCTCTGGCGAGCAGCCAGTGAAAGCATGCTCGCCGCCGGGCGAGAGCGCGTTGCGGCTTTCTTTCGCGAGCAAAGGGTGTTTGAGCCCCTTGTCGGGCTACGGATGCGACCAAAGGAATGAAGGAAGGCTTCCTCGAAGTTTCCCTCTCCGCACCTCGTGTCGGGATCATTAATGTGAAGGGTCCGGCGTTCAAGACGACAAATGGCTTATCCTTTGACGTCTCTCACCAACCCGACGAGAAGCGCCCTGTCGGGCGGATCGCGAGGCCTCTCACCGACATTAAATGATGTTCGAAGGATAAAGCCATGGAGGCGTACTTAATAAATGAGTCGCGGGTAGACGTGGAAGCTGGAATGATGGGTATAATTAATGTGTGTAGATAAGTATAGCGCCACCTTCTCTCCTGCCCAGTGTGGCCCGTCTATATAAAGGCGCCCTGGTGCATGAAGAAGGGGGCTGGCCGGTCGATTGGCTAGAACAAGAAGCATAGAAAGGCAGACATTGAGAAACACCCTTGTAAGATATTTTCCCCCCTTCCTCAACAAAGAACTGGCAGGGCGTAGAGCTATTACCCATTCCGGGGGCCCGAACCTAGATAGATCAGCGTGTCCACCAGCTTGCTGTGGCCCGGAACTCATCGCTGAGAGACATTAGGGTTTCCAGCTACAAAGATACCCTCTACCGAACCATAATTTCCATTTGGGGAGTAGACACTCTGTTAGCGGAATCTTGTCAGGTGAAATACGCCGACACCATACGTACAGGACAGAGACGCCACGTGCCGAAGTGCTAGCACCAGCTGCGTGGTTTTGGACGAAGCAGGTGTGACGATTAGAGTTTTAGAAATTTTAAATTCTTATAGTGTCTCTTAGCTCTAAAGCCACCATTCCCTCCTTGATATAGAGGTCCTATAATAGGCCTCTACATTAAAGGTTCATTAGAAACTCAAAATCCGTAAGAATTCGGATCATCATCCGAATTAAATCCTAACCTTTTAAACATGCAACTCTATAGGTTTATGTATACTTGGACATAGCCCAGATCCTATTACCCAACCATTAATAGATAGTGATCCCTAACACATTTACTCAACTTGTTGATACATTTACCTAACTTTTACTTGATACAGGATGACAAACACATCTACTCAACATCCTGAACCCAACTTACTTGATTCACGACGATGAACATATCTCCTCGACATCCTAGACTCAAAATCGTGTTGCAAGCGAACTCAACTTCGACTTGCATTGCACACATAGCAACCTGTAGGACGACGTTCATGACTCATTAACATCCTGGACAACTTTTGTATGCATGCACACAGCTAGGACGGTAGCCACAACTCCTCAATCCTCAACATCTTGAACTCCTCTTGCCACAAGCTGCGGCTTCCTCTTAATTTTCTTGTGTAGTATAATGTCTTACGAGGCACGATATCTTTGAACGAATTCACACATATTTATGTTGTGTGCACAACTCACATAAGAATTCACGAAATCACATACAGTATATCATTGACACAATTAACATGGAAACACATAGCTTTTGCCTCCTTGACAACACATGCAAATGGCCGTCAATGCCATCTTATCACACAAGCTGTCGACGAAGCTCGTCAATAGCATGTATTGGGGAGACATATCTCCTCCATCCTTTACCACTATATCTTCTCACCAACTCTTCCAGTCTATGATGCGACTTTGACTCGACGATAACTCGCTACCTCGTTGTGGAGCCGCAAGCATCGCCACACCTGCACTCTCGTCGAATCCCATTCAACACTACATCACTCAATGACGATAGCTTGCCTAGAGGCACAACAATGGTTGCCGCTTGGGGCAAGTGCGATACCAATATTAGACCCTCTGTCTGATACCAATTCCTGATTTTAGCCCAAGATCATGAACACACGTACGACAACAAAAAAATCAAGCACATGAATTCACGAACACAAGTATTTTGATAGTATGGCACAGCTAGCATATTTTCGTGCTTTACTTACTCCTTGCTCGCGTTCAAAATATAGTACTAGGCTCTTGCTTATCTACCCTGTTGTTCTTCCGATTAACGCACTTACGTATTCGGATGAGCCAATAAAGCAAGCGGAGACGAGCGTTTACATCTCAGACTTGACTTCCTTACAAGATTAGTTCTAACAGGTGAGTTGAAGGGTGTTTTGGTTCTCCTTCTGAGAGAAGAATGTAAGGGAAGGGTGAGTTTTAGCTTCGGGAGTTTGGCTCTGCTGTCAAAGTTTAGGTGGAGTTATCGTGTTTATTTGTCTGTGTTTTGTCTGGATGAGTTGCTTATGGCATGAGTTTGTTTGGGTGAGTGGTGGTTAGTTTTTGCATGTGGCTAATGGCCTGGCTGAGATGTTTTGGTTGTTTGGATATTAACTGTTGTCTTACCTTGATATCCTGTTGATCTAAAAAAGAATGTAAGGGAAGGGGAGCCACTGGCATTGATGAGGTGGTGAGGATCTCGGCTCCATTACTTAAAACTACGGGAAATGGCAAGGAGCTTGAAAGCGTGCTGGAACGGCAAGCTTGAACGTAGGATTTTATAAACGGTGAGGCGTGCGATCGACACTTCGATAAGGGCAGCACAGGACAAGCGTGTGGGAGGCGGCGCTGAAGCTAACGGGGCGAGCGAGACCGCGAGAGGCACGTTGGCTAGCATGGCAGGAGGGGTGGAGAGGAGCTAAGCCATTGCGGAGGAGACTAGCAAAGGAGAAGAAGACCATGGGCGAATCTAATATTGGGGCTGGTTGGGGCGTCAGCCCCACCTCCGGTCGGTCGAACCCCCCTCTTCTCAGTATTCCTAACGCTAGAAAGAAACAGAGACATGACGCTATAGTGGCAAATCGGCAGGTTTAAGAACTGGAAATAAGATGTAAGATGAAAACAATACTATCAAGTAAGTGGGCCATAAAAATTAGTCATAGACTCCCTTACTCTCGTGTGCTTTCACCTCGTACAGTATTCGTCCTCCTTTATTGTAGCGCAACACCGGGAGTCGGAGAGATGAACGGTGTCACCTCGCAAGCGGCAGACCGATGCATGGGCGATTGTGGGTGGCAGACGCACGAACGGACGTGACCACGGGCAAGTGGCTGATTTGCGAGAACTCGCCGCAGCACGCCAGTACCGACGGTCACCGGAGACCCAGTGTAGAGGGCACATCACCAGAGGAGAGGAATCATCCGGTTAGAGCGCCATCCAGTCGGCGGCTGAACGTGCATCATAAGAGAGGAATTGAGGCGATTGGTAAGGAGGAGCGATCGAGGAGCCTCTCAGCCTCGGATTGATCATCAGGACAAGGACGCTAGAGCTAGAGATTCGCCAGTGCCACTCATTGCTCGGTATAAAAAAATTACCCCAAATCCCAATGCAATGCTTTATGCTGAATGCTCTCTTTCTGATAACTGATATCTGATTTTTGTATTCACAAATTAAAATTGCATCACTTCATTTTATATATTTGTCTACGGTTCGAATAGTTGATGATCTGTCCTCACATATTTTAATATTTATGTCATTCTATCCATTAGCAAGGTGACACCCTTGTCATATTTTGATTATTCACTTTGTTTCCTTTCTCTTTATGTATAAATTTGAAATTTGGTTAGCAATAGATCGATAGATATATCATTAGTATACTTGTCTTGAGTTAGGTTTCTACATAAGAGTCCTACCTTTATTTTCATCCTGGATTCGCCACTAAAGAAGAGGGGTACTTGAAGGAATATAAAATAGAAAGGAATCAAGAAATGCTCAAGATAAAAACAAAAAAAAAATCTACTAACTACGCGTACGCAAGATCCAGTCGACGACGCAGACGCCTGTAGATTTCCACAGTCAATTCAGCATTCGAACTAGTAATTATTGTGCACGTAAGTTCGCATCGCTTTTGCAGGGAAAAAAAGATGCTGTTGAAAGCACCGATTCCCCGAACAAGTCGTGACTCGTGAGAACGAGACAGCCTAGCGATAATGGAGTATAGAACAAGCAGCGAAGAAGACGCCGCTATTCCTCACGTGCGCTTGACCGCCCCCTGTCGTTGACCGCTGTTCCGTTCTGACTCCCATCTTTGACCAGCCCTTGCCACTCATCCACCGACTCCTACATCTTCTCTCTCTCTCTCTGACATCGTCGGCCACAGCGGGCTTGGTCCTACATGTCAGTAGGTGAATACTGGGCTAACGTCTGTACGTTTGTGGCCTGCGGTTGCCGGAAGCCTATGTTTTAAAACTTTTCATCCAAATCCTTAGCTAGTCGGTTTAAAATCCTGGTAAAATTTTGGAAATCTCGGTTGATATTTTGGATATCGGCTGGAGACAAGATTTCAAATCTCAGTGGAATGGAATATTCAAAAAATTCAAATTGCTACAGTATTCAATGAATTTCGACGAAATTTTGCCCAATTTCATCGAGATTTCAGCCTTTGGAACCGAAATTGATACAAAATTGACCGGATTTGATGTTTTTAGGACCAAATTACATATGAAAACTTATACATGTACAAGTTATGTATAAGAGCTTACTAATTCGCAATTTTTTCAAATAATTTTTGACTTGTTAATCAGGCTATGCAAGAAGCTAGTGGAATCTAAAATTCACAGGCCTAAAAAGAATGTTGGGAGTGGGATTTGAACCCATAACCTTTTGGATCGACCAAAACCTTAACCTAACAAGATAGACCAACTCCACCATATCAACTTCATACCATGTCATCATGGTTATAATTTTTTCTAGTACCAGGAGACTATTTAATTTATAGGGGTTGAAAAGAGTTGATATTTTGGTTCAGTCATTTTGGCTGAAATTTCGTTTTCAAATGTACAATATTTTAAATTTGTCTTTTGAATTTTGTCCAAATTTTAATCGAAATTCTGAAATCTCGTGGATATTTTAGATTCCGGCCGCCACTGCAATGTAATCCGAAACCAAAATTTAGAGCCTTGTCATGAGTCGGCTAAACCTATAAAAGCCTCGCAACACTCACGGCTTCTTCAGGCAACATATCGACACGACGAGAGGTCGCTTAGATAAGCTAGCTAGCCTTGCATCCGAGAGGAGAGGCGGAGAGGAAGATACGGCCGCTATGGAGCTCCACGGCGCGAAGAGGCAGAAAGACGGTGGCGTGAAGGTCAAGTTCATCGAGACGCAGTTCGTCAGTTCCGACGCCGCCAGCTTCAAGTCCGTCGTGCAGCGGCTCACCGGCAAGTCCGCGCCGATGCCGTCGCTGGGGGCCGCGGCCGCGCCCGTCCCTCTGCACAGGCCGCGTGCGCGGGCGCCGTGCCCAACGGCCGCCGGCGGCTGGGCGGAGCAGGCTAGCCATTCCGTCGTTCCCGGCGCCGGCAGCAACAACCTGATGACGATGAGGGCGCCGCCAATTAAGCGAGGGGCGCACCACGCCATGCCGAGCGCGCCTTCTCCGCGCCTGGAGGAGCTGGACGGGCTCTGCAACTTCGCCGACCTGTTCTACGCCACCGCGGGCGCGCGGAGAGACGGCTGCACCGATGGCTTCCCTTAATGATGGGCGCCAAAAGCACGATTTTTTATCCTTATTTTTGTGCTTGGGGATCCTGTATGTTTGCGGTTTGTCATATGTATTGTGTTTGGGGAGCCTGTTGCTTACACATGCAATTGCTACGTAATTCTCCACGTTCCTCAAAAATGATCAAGCAAGCACGCCAAATGCGCAAGCGATCAAACTCAAATTAAACTGGAAAAGTCCAATCAGTGACCCTTCAACTCTTCTCGAAGTCTACTAACTTTCGTTCATCGTCTCCAATACCATTAAGAATGTATCCTTTAAATGTTAAAACTATACAAATCATATTAATTTCTACACAGGTATTATGTGCGGTTTTGATCACCACGTCGACTGCCTCATCACCTCAACCCCGGCCTGTAAAAACTATTAGAGACATAGAAATTATGAGAAGCATCCTTGCCTCTGTAGAGGTTGCTGTGTATTCTTTATATAGTTCATCAGAGAACAACCTTACAGACATAGCCCAACAACCTGATAGCTGTACAAGATAGTTGTTACAACAACCTCATCTATCTACAAAAGCAAAAGCAAAAGCTAACTATCTTGTACTGTGCGACCAGGTGTTTGTTGTGCCAGAATATGACCATTGACTGGTTACAGAACGTATAAATGTTTTCTAATTTTAACAGCCTCCCTCAATCACAACTTTCTTAAGTTGAGATTGTTCTTGAATTCTTCCAGCTTTTGCTGTGTTAATGCCTTGGTAAAACCATCTGCTACTTGATCTCCTGTAGATATGAATCGAACGTCTAATTTCTTCTGTAGAACTCTATCTCTGACAAAGTGATAATCAACTTCTATGTGTTTCGTTCTGGCATGAAATACAGGATTTGAAGAAAGATACTTTGCTCCCATATTGTCACACCATAATCGAGCACTACTAGGACATGGTATTTTCAACTCATCTAGCAAAGTTTGAATCCACATTACTTCTGCTGTAGCATTTGCCATTGCTTTGTATTCTGCCTCAGTACTGGACCTGGACACTGTTGACTGTTTTCTGGCACTCCATGAAACAAGATTTGACCCAAGGAAGATAGCAAAACCATCAGTCGATTTTCTGTCATCTGAGCATCCAGCCCAATCTGCATCAGAGAATGCACTGACTAGTAGAGAGGACGACTTCTGAATTTGTAAACCAATATCCGAAGTGAACTTGATGTATCTTAGAATTCTTTTAACAACTGTCAAATGCTGAGTTGTAGGAGCATGCAGATATTGACATACCTTATTAACTGCAAAGGAAATATCAAGCCGTGTTAAGGTTAAATATTGTAAGCCTCCTACTAAACTTCTATACCTTGTTGCATCTTCTGATCCAAGTGTATCACCACTATATACTGAGAGCTTTTCACTGGTAGAAAGAGGAGTAATGACTGGCTTGCAATTCATCATTCCTGTCTTTTTTAATAACTCATTTGCATATTTTTCTTGGGACAACAGTATTCCTTCATTAGTCTTCTTGACCTCTATCCCCAAGAAATAATGTAGAGTTCCTAGATCCTTTAAGGCAAATTATGTCTTAAGGTCTGTCAATAGCGCTGTTACTGCCTCTTGTGAAGAGCTTGTCACGATTATGTCATCAACATATACAAGTATAAAAATTGTGACAGAACCCTTTATGAAGAAAAATAGAGATGTATCCGCCTTTGGAAGCATGAAACCCAAGAGACAATAAATTTTCACTGAGTCGAGAATACCAGGCTCGTGGTGCTTGTTTCAGCCCATATAATGCCTTGTTCAACTTGCATACATGCTGTGGTTTAGACAAATCCTCATACCCAGGAGGTTGTTTCATGTACACCTCTTTCTCAAGAACACCATGAAGAAACGCGTGCTCAACATCCAATTGGCGAAGACACCATCCTCTCGACACAAAGAATGGATAAAACAAGTCGATAGTGACAGTCTTAACTCTTTGGATCAATGTATCTTCATAATCAATGCCATACCTTTGTTTAAAACCTTTTGCTACCAATCTTGCTTTATACCTGTCAATTGATTCATCTGCTTTACGCTTGATCTTGAACACCCATTTACAATCAATAACATTTCTCCCTTTATCTGGTGGAACAAGATGCCAAGTACTATTTTTCATAAGAGCCATATACTCACTATCCATTACAACTTTCTATTGTGCATCGCCTAGAGCCTCTTGTACAAGATCGGTTCCGCAATAGTAGCTAAACACCCATACCTCATCGTTCCATCGATTGTACACCTTCGGTTTGCAATTTCACTCTGGCGCGGTACGCCGCAGCAGATGTGAGTCAAGAGCGAGCTTAGTGCGAGAGATTCAGTAGGAAACTCATCAGGTGCAAGAATTCCAGAACAGTTAGTGTCACTTGTGTTCTCCCTAAGAACTCAAAGAAGGAGCAAGTTTGGAACGCCAGCCATAGCTGAGCGCGTGGCCTCCCTGGCTGCAGACGGAGACAGCACAAGAGGTTGCGTGGCCTCTCGTGTTGCAGATGGCGATAGCACAGATGCACCGGGACTGCAGACGGACAGGTGACAAGAGGAGAGACACAGAGAGGCACGCCAAGACCGCCAGAGGCTGGTACGACGGTCGACACACGATCCGAAGATGATGCGATGGCACTCGATCCGAGCCCGGTGGTCGGAGGGAATGAGAGAACAGCCTGGGTAGATACGCCATGGGAACACTGCTCATAATCCTGCACGGAAACATGATTGGAGGCCAAATTTTTTGCACAGCCACTTGTTCCACAATTAAGGGGTTAGTTGAACAATAATCAAGATTGTCATCGTGAGAAATACCCTAGATAATGAATCAGAAGAAGATGTTCAGATTGAAATCGTATTACTGCATTGGAATGTAACTCAGCAAATGGAAACACATGTTCATCAAAAATAACATCCCGGGAGATATATATGTGACCAGCCGCAATATCAAGACACTTGAACCCCTTATGCATGTTGCTATAACCAAGAAATACACATCTTTTGGATCTGAACTGAAGTTTGTGTGAGGCATAGGGACGAAGGTAGGGCCAGCAGGCACACCCAAAAACCCGAAGACTAGAATAATCAGGCTGATGACCAAGAAGACGAAAGAGGTGTGTCATTGTTGATGACACGGCTAGGAAGTCTATTTATGAGATAGGTGGCAGCAAGAAAGGATTGATCCCAATACTTCAGTGGCATAGACGCTTGGGCAAGCAGGGCAAGGCCAGTTTCAACAATGTGACGATGTTTACGTTCGGCACTACCATTTTGTTGATGTGCATGAGGACAGGAAACAAAATGAGAAATGCCAGTCTGTTGAAAAAAGGAGTTTAGGCGCTCATATTCGCCGCCCCAATCGCTTTGAATAGCAACAATTTTTCGACCAAGGAGACGCTCAACAAGAGACTGAAACTCATGAAAATATTTAAACACTTCAGATTTATGACGAAGCAAATAAATCCACGTGAATTTGCTATAATCATCAATAAAACTAACATAATATTTCTTGCCACCAAAAGAGTTAATAACAGGTCCCCAGACATCAGAGAAAATAAGTTGTAAAGGAGCATTAGACTTGCTAGTGGACACCGGATATGGTAATTGATGAGCCTTGGCTTGTTGACAAGCATTACAGATAGATTTTTTATTGACATCACTGGAGCATGGAAGACGACAGCTACTGATGACTCGATGAACAACTTCAGAAGATAGATGTCCTAGACGCCCGTGCCAGTAGGAGATGGATGGTGCGACGGTAGAGGTAGCAGCAAAAACATGCTTCGGAAACACAGATGAAGGTAGCGGCATAGCATACAGACCACCTTTACATGGTCCGCGGAGCAATATCCTCTTCGTGGCTTGATCCTTGACCAAGAAGAAATGAGGATGAAACTCAAGAAAGGTGTCATTGTCAGCAGTGAAACGATGAACGGAAACAAGATTTTTTGTTGCTTGTGGAACATGTAAGACATTACGAAGATGAAGATCATGACTAGGGGTATGAATAACTGAATGACCAATGCGATTAATGTTCATACCTACTCCATTCACAGTACAGATTTGATCATGCCCATTGTAACGATCATGCATTACTAGCTTGTCAAGTTCCCCAGTAATGTGATCAGTTGCTCTGTATCTGTGTACCATGCGGAATCGTTGCTGGAGGAAGACATTGCAACGGCTGCCATGCGCTGATCCGGGACAAATGCTTCATCAAAACGATGCCAACAGACCGCCACAGCATGGCCGCGTTTGAAGCAGACCTGGCACACGGTGGTCTTCTAATTTCGTCCTGCGCCAGCCTGAGTGAGATTGGTAGCAGTTCGAGCTGAGTTGTTGTAGAAGCTCTTGAACCTGCCACGTCCCCTCCCGTGATCACTGCCGCCGCCGCGAAAGTTGTGACCACGCCCACTGAAGACCACGCCCGAAGCGAGGTTTATGAGGACCGGGAGCCATGCCCACCGATCGCAGATCTCCACCCGAGCTCATAATCGAGCATTTGAGCATAGAGTTCACTGGGAGTGATTGGTTCCACTGTGCTACAAACAAAGAAACAAGAGGATTGTAGTCTTCATCAAGACTCGCGGAGAAGATAGGAAACAAATTCTCATCTTCTAGAGTTTTGCCGGTCGCCGCCATCTCGCTCGGTGTAGCCACGCATCTTCGAGTAGTACTCGGCCACTGTGGAGGTGCCCTTCTTTGTTGTAGAAAGAGCAATGCGTGTGTTGACAAAGCGTGCCCTTGTCTGGGACGCGTACATCTGCTCCAAAGTGCTCCAAACTTGCGCCGTAGTTCGGAGTGAGGCGACGCTCATCAGAACTTCGCGTTAATGAGGAGAGAAGATAACCGAGAATGGCTTGGTCCTGAGCGATCCACCGAGCGTACTCAGGATTGATCTTCTTCACGGTCTTGTCTTCAATCTTTTCTTCAAGTTCTTGAGGAGGTGGGATAGCCGAACCATCTAGGAATCCTTTAAGCTGTGCACCACGTATAGCAGGAAGAACTTGAGCACTCCATAGAACATGATTTGATTTGGAGAGCTTCTCAGTGACAGGAATAGCAAAGGAGGATGGGAGGATGAACGTGGAGGTGCTTGAATTTGCCATGGATGTTTTAGAGGAAGCTAGCTCTGATACCATGTAAAAACTATTAGAGACATAGAAATTATGAGAAGCATCCTTGCATGTAGCGATCTTCTACGATGGTACAATTTAAACGGACACTTTCAGTTTCCCCTCTAAAATTAAATTGCATGTAGCTGTTGTCCGCCCTGATAAAATGAGTTGGACTGGGACCAAGGATGGGGTGGCCACGTCATCAAAACGACGTAGGTCGTTAGTTAGATCCTTATGGTGCAGGTAGCTAGGGATTGCACGAGGACAGGCAGCAGCCTTAGTTCAAACCCAAAGAAAGCCCACCATGCCTTGAGCCCCGTGCACCCAGCCTTTCCCTTCTTCCTCTGGGGTCTTCTCCTCTCTCTCTAAAGAAGTTGGTGTCGTGTCATACCATGACAACTCGGCACAAGTCAATCGTATTTCATGTCTGAATCGTACTGGACCGCGACAGCCCATCATGCTTGTTGTGTCAGCCTGGCTCCCCTTCGGTGAGTCCAGGCACGATCTATTCGCGCTTCGTGTTTGTTTCCTGTCCTGCTAGTCTAGATCTAGACCATTTACACTATTGCGATAAGAGGAAAGGAATTGGAAACGCTCGGAGATGAGGCAATAAACATAAATATTGGAGGAAAAAGAAGTAAATTTTATTTATTCTTGAATAGATACAGAGTTATTGCCTCATTAAAAACCTTACACCCTGTGTGGGGTACCCACGATAAGGAAAAGAGTACAATAATTATATATATACACACATATAGACTACTCGAGACCGAGATAGTCAAAGTCGGCTATCGTATCCATGATCTCTGGATTCTCAGACTGTTGATGTGTCTTGTCATTTTTACGCTCCAAGATTTGATGCATGTAATTGCCTCGATCATCTCGAGTTTGAGAGACGACCTTCTCGGCTCAAATATTCTCCCTATCGAACTGATAGTGGTTTCCGACGAGACAGTGGAACGCCGGAACCACAAATACATCCCATACAAAATGCGATAGCATAAGGTAAATACATTGGTGATTCTTCTACCACAAAAGCAAGCTGAGTCAATTGTCCTTGTCCATGTCAAGTTCGATCTCTATAAAAGGCGTGTAGAGGTCGTGGTTAATCTCTACTCATGAATTCCATGGCGACCCGCTTGCGCTTTAGAAGACTAACCAAACGCTTTACCTTTCAACTTCTTCCATATGTTTAAAGTGGTTGAACTATCTCGTGCTTGTTGCGTTGTTGAGATAGATCTTCTTGTTTCACTTTTGTTGCCAAACTTTTCATAAAATTTATTAAAAACTCTGAAAAACTCGTTATAAACATGAGTATGTGCCATAGAAAAATCAAGATCGAATGTTTCACCTATTCTCTCAAAAGCGTCCTACAAATTTGATAATTTTCTCCGATGATCTAGAATAGTATCAAAATAGTAGAGACGTAGAATAACTTAAAAACATTTTAAATTTTTTTCTCCATTGGTTGTATAATGGGCTATAACTAATGGCTTACCATTATTGCAATTGACTAAGACTATGATAATGTGCTCGTAGTCCTTACATCGCTCTAGCATAGTATGCATTAAGTTCTATCTACTTTTTATATCAAAGTTCAATCTTTTTGAGGGAGGTTGTTGGCCTGCAGTACTTTACAATCAAACTTGTAACGTTACATATGCTATCCAAACAAGATTTCATTATATACAAACCTATCTGCACAATGAGATTAATATATAATTTGACATTTGCATCTCTCATGAAGCACGAAATCTCCAACATAAATCATCAACTACACATTCTCCGCCCTGGCCTCCCATCCACCTTCCCCTCCTCGGCTCCACCACGTGCCTGGCCTCGTGACACATGTGCTGCCATGGGCCGTGCCATGCATAGGCCGGCGTGCTGTGCCGCGACACACGAACATTGTATCTGACCATACCAGCCCAAGCACGGCCCAACTTGGTGTGTTGTGCAGGGCCATGCCACCATACCCAATTGGCAGGTGCAACATGGCCTGGGCAATTGTGCCGTGTCAACATGGCTAGTTTGCAAGCGGGCTAGGCTAGGTCATGGGCCATGCGAGATGTTCATGCCTTGTGCCCACCTGAAATGGCCCGGCCCAGTGCCCACCTCTACCTTCCTCTCCGCTCTTGCCTCTTTAGCTCTATATCGTTGCCATTGTCTCCTTTCTTAGTTTTTGTTTCGGAAGTTCAAAATTCCGGTTCACCCATACGAATGGGCTAAGATATGTTTTGGAAGTTCAAAATTCCGATTCACCTATGCAAATGGGCTAAGATATTAAAATAAAATCTTAACGCATCCACGTGGGTAGATCGAGATTTCGGACTTTCTAAGCAAGCCCCAAGTGTTCTGAGCATCCCTACCTACTTCCCGTGTCACCCGCCAAATCGCCAAGCACAATGCGTGGAGCTATATGCCAGTATGCCACTTACCAATATTCACGTGCTTCTGTGCAACTTTAGGCAGCTGTCGATTACATCGATTTCATATAGTTTACGCAAAAAATTGAAACTACGTAATTTTGTAAATTAGTATTTCGACTTGTTTGAAACGTAAGAATTTTTTTCGACTCTTATAGAAATCGAACTATTTCCGATGAAATTTCAGTGAAATCCATGCGTTTCGAACGGGTGGTTTGATCCTTAGATCACACACGTGTGGCCAGGCCCATATTAAGAAAGATCCAACCTCCAAGCCCACATGTAGTGTGACTTGTAAAGCTGTGGCGGCCCAAGCCACTACTTTGCAAGGGTTGGTTATATAGCATCGGGCCTTGTCCGAATTAAGTAGTGGGCCTAACTATAGGCCAGACTAGGGCTGGACCAGGCACCAAGCCCAGGATTATGGCATTTTATTCTTAAGCAAATTAGCGCTACGATTTGCCCTCGAGTCAGATCCATTGGCTTGAATATTACTATGATGACACCGCTCACTGGGAATTGATCAGGTTCTCTTGAGAATAAAATCTTAATATGTATTAGAGCTGAGCACCGACAATGAGTAGAGAATGTCACATCGTCACAATTCCCTTACCATCTTATTTTCATTTGGTGGATACAATATAATACGAAATATGCAAAATAGAAAATTCTATAGAAGCGGGCAACATCACGCAATAGAAAAATCTACCTTGTAGAAACTACTAGAAATCCCTATTTCTCCTGGTCATGTTGCCATGCCTACAAGACAGATTTTGTTTGTCAACCAAACGATACATGATGTGTATAAAATATTTACCCATATTTTTTCCCCACCATCAAGGCTTCTTCTTTGATGTAAAACTTCTCATACTTTGTTCAAAAAATAATAAATTGTTGTGAGTGGGCTCAATCCTAGTATTAATAATTAGTTGCTACATGTGTTTTCTGTAGTCACCTAGTGAGAAAAGGAGAGTGCTTTGTTATTCATAGGCCCTATTTGTTTAGGCTTATTAGTTTTTTTTTTACATATAGCTTAAAGTTAGCTTTTGGGTTTAAATAGTTTAAAAGCGATCGGCTTTTATACATGGTAGATATTACTTTAACTTCAGTAGCATTAGTCTAAGATCAACCATCAATAATACAAAAAAACACAATTTCGATGGCTTTTGGTTTTTAGTTATATGAAGGTTTATGGCTTTTAAAAAAGTCTAAGTAAAAAACCACCTATTCATTTATGGCTTGTTTGTTTAGGCTTAAACTTTTTGACTTATAGCTCAAATCCAACTTTTGGGTTTAAACAACTTAAAAGCAATCGGCTTTTATACTAGTAGAGGTGGGTAATTTTACCTTAATTTCAGTGTCATTAGTCTAAGACCAACCATCAATAATCCAAAAAGCACCTATTCGATGGAATTTAGCTTTTAGTTATATGGAAACTTATAGTTTTTAAAAATCAAGGTAAAAAGCCACTTGTTTGATTAGGCTTTGAATTTTTAACTTTTAAGCTGGTGAAAAAGCCCATGCAAATATGGCAGGCTTTGCCTTTAAAGCTAGTAAAAAAAGCCCAAACAAACAGGACCATAATTTAAGTGCCTGATTTTTTTTCTTATCAATAAGTCACATTTTTTCATTGTTACATCAGCATCATGATTTTTGCTCTAATCGACAACATCGACAGTTAGTGGGGTTTCAGACTTCACCAGGGCACGATTGCATAGTTAGGGGGTGACCTAACAGTGGACAGTAATGGCACTGTCAGACGTGGGATTAGAGGATATGAGAACAACTAATGGGTGGCAGTGGCAAGCGAGATGACAATGGGTTAAGGAGTAGAGTTAGGGGTTTTGGGCGAGTAAAGCAGTGGGCGGTGGCGGATTCAGTGATGATGAGCTGCTAGAGGTAGGGAAGAAGGCGGTATGGTGGTTACGGGACGACAGAGGAAGAGGCGTGTGGTGCCATTGTCACCCTTGGTGCTATAGCCACTGCAGGCGATGGAAGTGACCACGGCTAACCGGCAAGCCTCATCGGCACTTGGGATGGTGCCAACGAGGCAACCATTGGGGATGGAAAGGGGATTAGGGTTTGAGAGCAAGGTAGAGAATGCATGAAGTGGAGGTGATCAGGATAGCTTTGACACCTGGACCTAAGAGCTCAGAATCTGACTTTTTTTTTTTGAAAGAGCAGCAAGAGAATTGCCGCATAATTCATTAAGAGGAGAGAAAAAAAGATGATTGGTTCCGTTTTTATGAGGGAAAAAACCAGACCCGAAAAAACCTCACAACTCACCCAGATTTTACATCTCACATTGTTAGCCGCTGGACAAACCTCTACTCGCACCCCCTTTTTGTCTAATGTAAGAACTAAATACCACTCATGCCCGACCAGTACATTGTTAATTTGTATTTTTCGTGTGCCACGCGAAACCATGATTTCGTACCGCATCCTTGATCGATGTAGCCACCTGCTCAGTTGTTCTATTCTTACCATGAAATATACGTTGATTTCTCTCGAGCCAAAGGTTCCACCAGAAGTAAATTAGTAGTTCATCCACTTCGCGACGTTTCTCCTTGTCATATTGAATTCTTAATCTCCAGCTCAGAATCTGACTTACTAGAAGAAAAAATAATCAGGCAACTTAGCGCTGCAACGCACTTCTTTTTACATGTTCAGACTAGTGTTGACTCACCAGAAAAACACCTTTTTGTAGGCTCTTTCAGAAAAGCTAGGGAATGACAAGATGTTTGTTAAAGCCCTTATCGCTAGAGCGATCGATCGATCGATCTGCTACTAGTAGCACGTAAAGCAAGGCAGAAATCCACCACACTAAGTCTCCTCCCCCGGCCGGCCAGTCGGCTACCCACCCATGCATGTCATTCTCCTCTGGCTAGCTCCTGATCGTTTCCAATGCGACCACGTGCAACCCAAGAACAGGCGCATGTCACTGACTCACCTCCACGCAAAAAGGGTCTTGAACCACCGTTAACCTCGCCATCGTTGCTGAAACTAGTAAAGAACAGGCACGTTGATCTCTCCTCCTACGCCTGCATCGATCAGCATGCATGAATGCCCATCAGTCCCTCACCTTTTGTTTCAGAAATTCAGAGACTACATCAACCTAGCTAGCTGTAGCTGCCGATGAGACCTCACCAAAGAGAATAGCAAAAAAGGAAAAGAACAAGCAAGCAAAAGCAGCCATGGAATTCAACAGGTCCATGTAAAAGAGATTAAAGAAACCCACAATACTAAGTTATCCCCATGCATACAGTTGCACTGCTATTTGCAAATTGGTTTCGACAGCAAGATGGCTGGCCATGCATGAGCCATGGACCATGTTGGTTATAGCCTGGGGCAGCACACACATATGACAGCCAAAAAATCAAGTACAACAACTCACAAACACAAATATTTTAATAGTTTGATATAAGTAGCACCTTTTCTTTTTTTTTCTTTTTGTGCTCTCTTACTTAAAAAAAACTCAGAACTACTTAGGAATTTATACCCAAACCTATAGCTCTAATAATCAGAGTAGGATTCAACAAACCAAATCGGAAAAAGAATTCTTTTTCTTGTTTGATTCAGATCGGATTCCTCTTTTAAAACTAAATCTACCATTCACCCCTAAATGCTGTAACATTAACTAGTTCTAAACTCTAACTAGTTGAGGCAATCGATCTCAACTACGACTTACCCAACATTTACTTGACACAGGATGGCGAACACATCTCTTCAATATCTTGTACTTAACTTACTTAACTCAAGACGACGAACACATCCCCTCAACATCTTGAACACATCTTCCACAAACTAAACTTAGGACGGTAAACACATCTTCTCAACGTTCTGGACTCATCTGGACTTGACTCAAAACAGTAAAAACATCTCCTCAACATTTCAGACTCATTTACAATGGTATCTCGTAGACACAATTGACACGAGAACACGTAGTTTTGGCCACCTTTTTCAACGAGACATGTAGATAGCTAGCGATATCATCTTGTCATACCAATTGTCGATAACACATTAATAGCAGGTATCGGAGAGACGCACCTTCTTCACCCTTCATCGCTACATCTTTGTTGTCACCTCATCGCTAGTGACACTACTTGTCGATGACTCCAGTTTTGATGACCTCAACTCTTTTTGCAATGATGGCCTTCATGTCATCTTTGTCACCTCTCTGCCGCCAATAAGATAACTTATTGTATAGCATCTCCTCACGCCAATTCTTCTCGCTCGTGACACAATTTTGACAGCACGGAGGCTCAGACGAGAGTTTTACACATGCGAACACTTGGACACACACACTCACAAGTACTCGTATACATATGGGACACTAACACAATAGCCTAAATACACACACGCACTACACCACACATTGCGTACAATGTGTACCTCGATGACGGTTCGCCACCTCGTTGTGGAGCCGCATGCACCGCTGCAGCCACATTTGATGCGCTGTCAGATTCCACTCAATATTGCATCGCTCAACGACGATAGCTTGCCTCGAGACGCAGCAATGATGGCATCCTCGGAGCAAACGCGACACCAAGATTAGACCCTTACTCTGATACCAATTGTTGATTATAACCTAGATTAGCACACATGTATGACAATAAAAAATCGAGCATATGAACTCATAAACACAAATATTTTGATGGTGCAACACAACTAGCACATTTTCTTATTTTTTTGCTCTCTTGTTCGCTTCTTGCTTACAAAAACCTCTGAACTACCTAGAAATTTATATCCAAATCTATGGCTACAAGAATCAGAGTAGGATTCAACAAACCGAATAAGAAAACGATTCTTTTACCTGATTGATTCGGATCGGACTGTTACTAACAGACTAATTAAAGTGCAGGGACAGGGGCCAAACAATGCCTAATGGCTGACACGGAGTGAGCCTTCCGGGGATGGCAACGGTGTAGCAGAAAGATTTGGCCAGATTTTTCGGCACGAGGGAGATTAATGGCCGGTGCGTGAGCTGATGATCCGATCTGCGCTGTGGCCGGCCATGAAAAAGGTTCGGCGCGGAGGATGCTTTGATAAGGGTCCGGAGGAGGACGAGGAGGAGAGACAGTTCACATGCTTTTGTCGATCGACTACGTCGACCTCATCGATCTGACGCACCTTTGGTTTATCCATTGTACCGGCTCGCTTTCTTGGCTCATCTTTGCGCATGCCCATGTTGGAAGGTCTTGTCCCTCTCCCTCGCTGTCTCTCTGACCCCCTTTTTTTTTTAATCTTCTGGCAATGGTTCCTAGGAGTCTCCTGTTCTAGTGATCTGAGAGCGAGTATAATAAGGTTACCTAAGCAGGCTATAGGAGTCGTCACGTCAGATTTGAGTTGAGTTGGAGGAGAGAGGAGGGGAGAGAGAAGAGAAACGGGCTGTAGACTAGTAGCCGGCTGCAGCACGGGCTCCAAGAAAGTTGGGAGAGAATGAGAGGATGAAGGTGGACTAGGTATTAATGCTCAGTGTGTATGTATAGCCAACTATTATATGGGTGGGCTATTAGATTGGCTATAGATGATATGTCAACAACATAAAGCCTGCAGTTGGCTCTATTATTAGCCTTGTTCTGAGTGCTACCAGCGCCGGATCCAGAAGTTTACTTCTCCGGAGCCAAGTTTAGCTTATCATAGCTGGTTGTTTGGTCGGAGGAAATGGAAATTTGTTTAGCTGCGCCAAACAAATTGAAGGAAAAACTAGATGCAATCTCCAGGGAAATCGATTTTGATTTGACAAATAAATCATGCAAACCTGCAAATAGCAAAACCGGTGTGGAAAAAATAAAGCTGCTTCAGAGCCCAAAATCTATCCCCTTTAACCAGGATGAAAGGATTGCATCTTTTACGACTGTTGATATGCATTTTGCGGAGGCACTTCGTAGAAAGGAATAAGATGAAACCATACCAGTACTATCTATCACTCGTTGCTCTCGACAATAACGTCAAGTGAGTCGATTAATCAGATTAAAGCTGACATATATTAGTCATGGAAACGAGTTCCAGATCCTTCTAAAGCCCACATTAAGTGACATTACCACGTAATTAGCAGGGCTATATGCGTGGAGCTTTACTAGAACATGTGCTCCAATGATACAAAAGCGGCAATCGTATCTTGCTGGTCCAGGGTTGGCGATTATTTCTCCCTTTAATTTCTTCTCAGTTAGTAGTTAGCCATACTGACGTTAAGTAGAGAGGTTGCTATCAGCTGTGTATTGGGTTTCTTGGTGGCATGGCCTTGGCCCCAACTGATGATCATAAGGAGGATACGGAATAATTACTTGTCCAAATAAAGATCCACCACTAAAACACATAGAGTAGCTAGTACAGGAGCATGCCAGATGGACAGGTATAATACTCGCGTTTTATTTGAAATGTCTGGTTATCTTCGCGAGTCTAGCTATCCATAATCCATGCATGGAGTTGTGTAAGGTGTTAACCTCATTGCGATAAATATAGAGTTCTGTGGGTAGTGTATGGACACAAGCTAAATGGTACCGTACCAAAAGAGGGTTTATCCTCTGTTCTTATGTATGTATGTATGCACGTATGTGTATTCTGAGGGATCATTTTCCTCATTGAGTATCCACTCCTCGGAATGCGTAAAAAGAAAATAGAAAATCAATAAGAAAAAATGAAGGGAAAAGGCTCAACCTTGAGGAAGTTCAAAATATACTGAATTTGCAGTAAATCCGAATTTACTTAGTGAGAAAACTGGCCAAAATTAGTATCCCTCTGTTGTTTGTTCGATGATCATAAACATGTGGGAGCCGAGAACTGGCTGCTCTTCTGAACATGGTCATAACACCATTGCAGTCCATGGTAGTACATATATACACGTAAGATGATAAAATGGTGAGTAAATTTTATAAAACTATAGGTTTTTTTTTACAAACTATCACAAAAATAAAGATTTCAATTCTATATACAAAACTATAGATTTTAGAACAACTTATTTTACAAAACTATAGGTTTCTTATACATACTATCAAAAACTACAAATTTTAGTTTCTATTTAACAAAACTATAGAATTTAGGAGAACCTGTATCACAAAACTACAGGTTTTAAAAAAACTTGTTTCACAAAATTATAGGTTTTAGAATTGATTGTTTCTCGTAATGGGTCTAACAGTGTGGGCCTACATGGCGGTCTCACACGCCCTCATTTCCTGTTTCATTCACGCATGAGGCTGTCACGTGGGTCTACACTGTCAGACCCGTTACAAGAAACAATTAATTTTAAAATCTGTAGTTTTGTGATACAAATTCTCCTAAAATCTATAGTTTTGTGAATAGAAGCTAAAATATGTAGTTTTCTGATAATTTGTACAAAAAATTTGTAGTTTTTCTGATAGTTTGTATAAAAAACCTATAGTTTTATGAAATTTACTCTAAAATGTTGGCACCCTTCCTAGCTGCTTGTTCTGTTGTTCATGCATGCCGGCGCCACAAGGTCCACAAGCACCACGCAACGAAATTTCTAGGAATCCCATCACACAAGTGGATTGACCTATACACAAAATAAACGATATGTTGCAAATGCAAGGATTCACATGATCTCTCACACAAATGTGCTTATATGATATAAAAATGTGGTGGCACGGGCAGAAACAAAGACTCATGTTGATGAATGCGTCATCCCTTTTGCCAGATGAGCAAGCCAGCACTACCGTAGTCGCCGATCCATGCATCTTTTGACGGATATAGAAAAGAAAGTGATCGATCGATGGCTATCCAAAGCATAGATTTTGATGATTACGAAGTGTAACGAATGGCATCATCTGCCATGCCCACGTCTTCACGGAGGAGTCGCTCTCATCTGTGTATGTCGATTCCAATTTGTCGATCTCCAAGTTGCAGACATTTCATGATCATTAGATGATAAGCTGAGTCGGATGGCACCGAATTGACCGCTGCAGGTTAAAGAGATCCGCTCGTCTTGTGTTTTCAATCTTCAGACGAGGATAACAGCTGATGATTTGCTCAAAAGAGGATCGATCGGTGATACTTAGGGGACAAGTTTTGCCGACTGACGTAAGGAACCCTAGCGGAAACTTCGTTCTTGAACTTTAATTTGACATTTCAATTCAGATCCAACTGTTTGAAATTCGCCAAATTTTGTAAGAAATGGTGCTCAATTGTTTATTAGATAGATAGCCCTTTTATTAATCAATGTAGAATGCTAAAACCAGCCTTACAGTTTCGTTTGGAACATAGCACTACGCTTGTCAATGGATCAAATCAGTGTATAGCTAGCTAGTTTAATTAGGGTTTTTATATATCCCGCTAGAAAGAGTGTATATATAGGACTACTTTCTGGTCGTAGTGATATGCTATGCTACGCTGTGGAATTTAGTTAATTACGGAATATTTTCCAACTCTAGTAAGATTTTTACTGTTACAGCTCCTAAAAAGATGCTTTCAATGACTGTTATATCCAAACGTTAAAGAGACAAGTGATTTTCAGAAACCATATATCGCACTGCCAAACGGAGCCAAAATACTTTAATTAAAAAAGTCACAGTTGTAGGTGGCATGTATAATTCATATGAAGTACAGTCATACCGAAGTTGAAACGATCGAATTCTTGCTGTTAGTTCTGAGATAATTACATGAATTTTTCGAGTCTCACAACAGTTTCAGATTGCTTCGAGGGGTTTCTTCAGCAATAGCATCCAATTCCCAAAATTTAGGCAGTGCAAAATACAACCACATTCTACACAAGATTGCTTAGCTCCCATGCAGACTGAAAAGACGCAGATAGAACATTCCAAGACCTTTCCGATTAACAAAGTATATCCTATCCTCCAGCTGCTGGTTAGTGCATGGCCATGCATGTTCCTGGTCTCCTTTGTACTGTCTCATGTGGTTGCGATACATGTTTAATGTCGTGATTTGCTTCTGATACGTATTTAATTGATTGATGCCACAAATTAAAGCCCCCTTTGCAACCGATCATTCTTTAATTTTCTTTGAGAGAGAGAGAGAGAGAAGGAGCTAGCTGAGATAGCTTTGCCACGGATCATGGTCCAGTTGAAATGCATGCGCATCACAGCTTGCAACGTAAAGATTCATAATTCATGTATTCTGAGATGTTCAAATAATTAGCTAGTTTAATTTAGCATGGAGAGGCATAAATTGTAGCTTCGTTGCATATTAATAATGTTGAGGGCAAGCTAGCCGGTGCACGAGGTGCCCACAATTGCAGGCATACATGCATGCAGAGATATGGTAGCTAGCTAGCTAGGTTCATAAAGCGAACATCTCTTAAGCCTTAAGCCACGCAAGATAGGAGAGCTTAGTGTCCTGTAATATGGTTGTAACTTTTTTAAAAAGTAGCTTTTAGCTGAGCTGCATAACTGAAGGACTAAGCTGAAAAAGCTTAGTGTTTAGCAGTCTAGCTTTTAGGTGTGAGGGTGTAGGTCGGGAATGAGGGTGAGAGAGAGGTGTGGTTTAGAATTTTATACTTGGTAGAAGGAAATAGCTTTTTTCAACTCTAATGGCAAAGTTAGAACCCAATCCACTGAAGCTATAGAAAACTACTATAGACCACACTCCCTTGTTATTGAGTACTGGGGCTTCTACTCATAATAGAAAGACACCTTTATTCAAATTTGAGCAGGGGTGGTTGCTTAGAGAGGGTTTTTATGAGTTGGTTGCTAATAAGTGGCAATCATAGACAAGAGGGATGAATGCTATCGAAAGATGGCAGAATAAGATAAGATCTCTCCGTCAATTTTTGAGAGGTTGGGCCAAACATACAGCTGGCCATAACAGAAAGGAAAAAAAGAAGTTAATTTCAATGATTGATGCCCTCGATAAAAAGGCAGAATACACGATACTCTCTGATCAGGAATTAAATCAGAAGCATTACCTTAATGAGCAACTTGTTTACTTGTTGAGGGAAGAAGAACTCAAATGGTATGAGAGGGCAAAAACTAAAAACCTCTTAGAAGGGGATGATAACACTAAATATTTTCATTTAGTTGCTAATGGCAAGCATAGGAAACAACGCATTTTTAAGTTGGATCAAGAAGAAGGTGTAATAGTGGGTGATGCTGAATTAAAAGCATATATCACAAACTATTATCGTGGGTTGTTTGGACCATCAGAGGAAAATAATTTCAGTCTTGTGGAGAATCATAATTTAGATATACCACAAGTAACGAAGGAAGATAATGACTCTCTCATTGAACCATTTTCTGAAAAAGAGGTTAAAGAAGCGGTATTTCAGATGGAACATAATAAATCGCCCGGTCCTGATGGTTTCCCTGCGGAATTTTATCAGGTGTTCTGAGACATTGTAAAAACGGACCATATGGCGTTGTTCACTGATTTTTATTATGACCGTTTACCTCTGTATAGCCTCAATTTTGGAATAATTTCTTTACTACCTAAAGTGAAAGAGGCAACAACAATCCAACATTACAGACCAATATGTTTGTTAAATGTGAGCTTTAAAATATTCACTAAGGTGGCTACAAATAGACTTATGGGTGTGGCTAACAAGGTGGTTAGACCATCACAAACAGCTTTTATGCCAGGTCGGAATATTATGGAGGGTGTTTGTGATCTTGACGAGACCATTCACTTAATTGAATTCTAAGAAACTTAATGGAGTGATTCTAAAAATTGACTTTGAGAAAGCCTATGATAAGGTTAAATGGTCTTTCCTTCAGCAAACTCTTCGCATGAAGGGTTTTGGCAAAAAAATGGTGCTCGTGGGTCGCTAAGTTTGTTGTTGGAGGTAGTGTGGCCATCAAAGTTAATGATGACATTGGATACTATTTTCAGACCAATAAAGGGCTCAGGCAAGGTGATCCTATGTCACCTATTCTTTTTAATCTTATGGCAGACATGCTTTCTATAATGATTAAGAGATCAAAAGAAGATGGCCAGATTAGAGGGGTGATCCCTCATCTGATGGAGGATGGTTTATCCATTCTGCAGTATGCAGATGATACCATTTTATTTATGGATCATGATATTGAGCAAGCTAAAAATATGAAGTTGTTGCTCAGTGTATTTGAACAATTATCAGGCCTGAAGATTAATTTTCATAAAAGTGAAATTTTTTGCTTTGGTGAAGCCAAGCGTTATGAACATTCTTATACTAATTTGTTTGGATGCGGGTTAGGATCTTATCCGTTCAGGTACTTAGGTATCCCGATGCATTTCCATAGGCTTTGTAATGCGGATTGGAATGTTATCGAGGATAGATTCAAACGCAAACTAAGTACTTGGAAGTCTAAACATCTCTCTTACGGGGGCAGGCTTATTCTTTTAAATTCAGTGCTAAGTAGCCTACCTATGTTCATGATGTCCTTTTTTGAACTTCCTAAGGGTGTCCGTTAAAGACTGGATTTCTACCGTTCTAGGTTTTTTTGGCAGGGTAATAAGGAAAAGCGACAATATCGCCTTGCAAAATGGAATATTCTATGTCGCCCCAAAGATCAAGGAGGTTTAGGAATAACTGATCTGGAAATCAAAAATAAATGTCTCCTGAGTAAGTGGTTATTTAAATTATTAAATGAGGAGGGGACCTGGCAAACTTTGCTCAGGAATAAATATCTGAGTTCAAATTGTTTATCTCAGGTGCATATTAAACCTCGGGATTCACATTTTTGGAAAGGTCTTCTCAAGGTCAGGGACAATTTCCTAAGTTGTGGAACATTTCATATTCAGGATGGTTCACAAACTAGGTTTTGGGAAGACAAGTGGGTGGGATTTAAACCACTCAAAGAGCAATTTCCTAGTCTTTTTAACATAGTCAACTCCCCGCATAGCACGGTGGCAAGTGTCATGACGCAAATGCCACCGAATATTACCTTTCGTCGTGCTTTGGTAGGGGCTAAATTGACATCGTGGTATAACCTAGTTGCAAAAGTAGCTAATATTCAGCTCACAAATAGAAGGGATACTTTTACCTGGGATTTACATAGTCATGGTCAATTCTCCATTCGGTCTATGTATGTTTATCTAATGAACCATGGGACTCCGTTCAATACGAAGTTCATTTGGAAATTAAAGGTTCCTTTGAAAATAAAGATTTTCCTTTGGTATGTGCAGAAGGGAGTGATCTTAACAAAAGATAACTTAGCCAAAAGGAATTGGAATGGGAGTTCTAAATGTTGTTTTTGTAATAACAATGAAACAATAAAGCATTTGTTCATTGATTGCCAGCATGCCACCAATATTTGGAGAATTATTTACATTGCTACTGGGTTGACTCCACCAAGATCTATTAT
Organism: Guadua angustifolia; assembly: GCA_036346375.1. Taxonomy (NCBI): domain Eukaryota; kingdom Viridiplantae; phylum Streptophyta; class Magnoliopsida; order Poales; family Poaceae; genus Guadua; species Guadua angustifolia. The sequence continues at coordinate 40,927,047 of CM070519.1, forward strand.
GCATATGTTTGGAAATTGGCTTTCAGGCTTTGAAACGATAGAAAAAAGACTGATTTTTGCGGGGGTTGCAGATCTTTTGTGGGCCATTTGGTGCACTCGCAATGATGTACTCTTTGAGAACAAAAAATACATGTCTTGTTTGCAGGTTATCTTCAGGGAACATATCTTTGGTTGCGGTTCTCGGGCATTGCTTAAAAGATGAGAACTCAAGGAGCACATCCGGTTGATCAATAGAGCACTGGAAGTTGTCGCTTTAGAAATATTTGCCAAAAATGGTTGGCGAAATAATAATAGACTGTGTCTCTGATATTTTTTTGTGATCTTTTTCCTCTTTGTTGGAGATCATCTTGTAAGATGGATACTATGTAACTTGGTCGTATGCATTCTGCAGAGACCGGAATTTATTCCTTTATCTAAAAAAAAAGACTAGTTTTCGGCTATTAGCTTCTCCTAGTATAAATGGCTTGCTAACTTTTGTCTTCTGGCTACTAAGAAGCCAATCATTTGAGACAACTTTCGGTTCCAGAGGAAAGAAACCGAAGCTGAAGCCATTTCAAACAAGGCCTATAATTAACGGCACGAGATGAACTTGAATAGACTCGGGAGAAAGATGGAGAATATCTTATTTTTATAAATTAATCACATAAGTTACTCAAGTCCACAAAATTGATTTCAACCACAAAATTGAGCTTAAAAGTAGTAGCAGTGGCACAATACCTATCGCGCGGCTTTAATGGTGTTTTCGACAATACCAGATTTCCATGTTGTTTTTGCCCTTTTGGATACGCTAACATCGGCATTCTCCTTTCACTAAATTTCAGAAAGATTTGCTATACCTAAGTATATTAATCCATATATGGCAGAACATATATGGTTATATAATAGTAGAGACGACTGTTGTCTATTTTTTTATATCATCTAAAGACAAATTTAAAGATAGATTCTATAATAGATGGTATCTTAAGATTATCTCTATGAGATTCTACGATCTTTTAACTATGATATGATAATGTGTTTATTATAAACAATAACTAACATAATAGTGTTTTATATTATTTATATAGTCATTTCTTTACAAAGAGACAGATATACTCTCTCTCCCTCCCCTCCTCTCTTTTCCATGCTGGTAAAAATTTTATATGACCAAACATATATATAGATAGATGACATCACACTATTATACATGCTCTTAGTTTTATATATACATGTCCTCGTATTATCAGTTAGTCTGGTTAACAATAAACCCAACCAAAAGTAACATTCCCATCAGGACCGTGGAAAATTAACCGGATCGAAGAATGGATATGCAGATCATAACACAGAACATTCGAAGACTGAATTGCCTTGCCCCCACACAGAGGCAAATTTGTGCACTGATTGTGCAAAGGCAAAGCTAGCTTATAAGGTTAAAGTAACTGCCCTACAATACCAACGCCACTCCTTTCCACAAATTCCCCTGTGGCAGAGTTTTTTTTTAAACGGCGAAAGCCGTGAATTATATTAGAAGATAGAATGTGCAGATACAAGGTGCGAAGGCCGCACCCCTAGGTGGAAGCAGGAGGAAGGAAACAGAATAAAACATGATTTTGGAAGAAAGAAAAAAACAGAGAAAAGAGACACATCGAGCGGGCCTTTACAGCAGACCCGGAATGAGAATGCGGAGATGCGATGCTCCCGCCAAAGCCCAGGATGCAGCCTCATCCTTAATTGACTGCAGATCTATTCGTGCATCGCCCACGACCCTTTTGTCGCCCAGCCCCTGTGGCAGAGTTGACAATACCCTGGATGGACTGGAACGATCCCTGGATCATTCACTGGGAATGTATTCCCATGCAGGATTAGAGGCCACAAATTAATGTGGTGAACAAGGAAATAAAAGACTGATCATAAGAGAATCCTGGTTTCCATTAGGCGCTTTTCTGACCCTTGAAGTGTCTAGCTAATCCAGTTCCAGCGACAAAAGGGTGCAGAATTAGCCATTAGACCTTTCCTTCTTGTTTCCTATCAGTCTAAAAGCACAGCCTAATGTGGGTTAGCCTGCCGCCGGGTCAAATTTTTCTTCACTGATCACATCCTGGAATGCTCGTAGTCAGGGCAGAGGCAGGCCCGAACCGGGCCGTGATCCGAGATCCGGTACGAAAAACTCATGTAAAATATATTAAAAATTAGTAAAATTACAGATTGCCTAAAAAATATGTAGTCTGATTTGAAGTTTGGTCCTAGGCAGGCGTCGCCCATGCTCGTAGTAATTGAAGATGAATAACCATCAGCTTAAACAAAGCGAGCCATTTACTGATTTTATGTGTCTACGAAGGACCACAAATAGCGATTAGAGGGGGGATGGATGACCACAAAACAAATTTTACCTAAAAATAACCAAGCCAAAGCTCCAAAATATCAAATAAAGTGGAAAAAATCAATTTTCAGAGTTTCTAGCCCGAGGCCGTCACTACTGCCCATGTAGGGGCAGTACAGCCGCAATGAACAGTACAATCAGGCATATAAACAGTAATTTCAGCACGAGTTCAAATCAAAAAATTGATATAACTTTTGATTGAATGGTCCAAAGCTCGTGAAAATTTGTATGCACCTTTCTAAGGATGTCAGGAACCTATTCCAACCTTCAATCGCAATGATTAACTTCAAAGTTCTGACTTTTTCAAAAATACTGAAGATTGCACCAAAACCGAGTCAAAAACCAAAACTTCACCTTGAGCTTACTCATGAGGATTTAATGATCAAGATGATCTTAGATGACTTCTCACATGTCACAACAAGTAAGAACACCAAAGAAATTGCTCCCAAATGATCAAGATCAAGATATACCTCAAAATCTTTCTTCTCAACCTAAAAACAGATTTCTTTAAGAAACTTAGATGATCAAGAAATGCCTTGTCTAGATGATTGGGAGATGATCTACAGAGTATACATTCATCAATCGTTCATCCTTAGTAGCACAAGATCAAGCAAAAAAGAAACCACAAGAAAAAATCAAAACCAAAGCAAGAAGAAGCTATATCGAATCTTGAGGCAAAAACTTGAGTACAAATTTAATCTTTATTTTAGAGCAAGATGGATGATTACAAAGCCTCTTCTCCTGAGGGAAAAGCTCTCAAGGAGCACTACACACCCATACAAAAATGCCAAAATCTTGTGAAAACCCTAAACCTCCTAATGTCTTAGTCTAATGCTTAAGGCCTCTCCTCCCCCTACATCTCCTTATATAGTAGAGAAAACCCCAACCCTAAATCTGGACACTAGAGTGAATACCATTCGCTTCTTACATGGGCTAACCCGAAACCCAATACTCTTAACGGGTTTTCCACTCACACAAACACGCTTCTCAAAGCGGCCATTACATTGACATCAAATTCGCTCCATAAGCCCGAAGGCGTGACCTAAACCACTTAGACCACCACCGTGATTTTTTAAACCGCCTCGACCACCAGTATTAAGTAAATTACCAATTTTCCTCAATGAACGGTTTTCCTTCTCCTCGAAGCATCGCTATGTCTCGCGCTTTCCACGTGGCCTCAATGAGACTTACTGCCAAGCCTCTTATGCATCCGAACCATCCTCGCTTGCAAACGGGCCCAAGTCACTTAACTGCCACATGTCCTTTTTTGCTTCACCATGGCGGCATCGACTTTCTTAACCGTTCTAGACCTCAACTCCTCCCTAAGCCCAGTCCTGATCCATACCATTGCCTGTCATATCCATCACCAATGCATCACGTTCTGATTCTTTGTCTTTCTAGTTTGCAACCACTTTCTAGCCTAAATCATCTTCCGGCATCCCTCGACCGTTTTGGACCTCAGTTCTCCTAGCCTTGTTTCAGTCTCGCCTTCACCTCACCATGACCTAACCCTGGAGTTCTGCAACCAACACAGATAAGAAATACATCACATAGCACTGTTCACAATAATATACATTAATAAACAATTAATGCAAATATTAAGCTCAAGGCGCAGTAAAGTTAGCACTACCATCACCCAGAGCCGGTAGTATCGCACCCCCACTACCACTCCTGGTTGGTTGGTAGTGTCGCTTGCGCTGATCAGCCTCGAGAGAACTCTCTTTAAAAAATAATTACCGCCACTGGAGGCCGGTAGTACCGTACCCCAATACTACCGTTCTCAGATGACTGGTAGTGTCACCTGTGCCTAACCCTAGAGAAAACACCTCTTTGTAAAAAACTAGTACTCCTAAAGCCGGTAGCTCTATAAGACTGGCATTACCTCCATCCCCGGCGGTAGCGCTGCTCGGCCAGCACTACCGCCACTATAAAGCCAGTAGTACCACCCAATACTGGAAACACCTCAAATTGCTTCAAATTCAAAATAGAATTCAAAATAAACTCAAACTCGATCACAACATATTCAAACACAATCAATAACTCATCACCAATAAAGATAGACCTCTATGTGATCTTTCAATCTAACGAGGGGATCAATGGAGCCCTTCGGTGGAAACTAGCAGGGTACCATGGTATTGTGCCTCTCCCCTTTTTATGGCCGTCCGATCAAAATCCCAATCCTTAATTGGTATCGATCACTATAGCATCAGTACTGCGATATGTGTCGTCGATAGTCTATACTGTCTCTACACTGTAGCTAAAATGTTGCAGCATAATTATTTCTACATATACGAAATGAGTAATACAGTACCCAGGCAAATTTCAAGTGCCATTTTTCAATGGGAGACAAAGGCATATGCCACAAGCATGATGCGTTTACTTCGCTAAAGTGAGGTTACAATTTGCTGACCACATAGTTGAGTGATATGCTCACGAACATTAAGCTCTGGTGGACCAGGTCCATGAGTTTTTCAGTCCACCAATGTAGCTGACGATGTAGGCAGGTAGGACAAAATAGGGCATTGTTGTAAAGAGCAAAAGACTAAAGGATAGCTAACATGCATCGATCAATCATCATCAGTGAACAGTGCAGCCGCAGATGCGAAGCACATTTGCACCGTCAATACACAATCCATGCAAAGCGAGCTAAGGAACCAGCTACTAAAATAGGGGTGTGTGTGTGTATAGCCGTCGGATGTAGCTCCCATGTAATTCCATGAGGACTGCAACTTAGACCATCCCTACAGGACCATCTAATCGAAAAGCGACAACCAGAAATCACTATGGTGATTTTTTTATTGTAGCAATTTTTTTGCCTGATCCAGGCCATCCGTAGCCCCAATTAGATGGCATGTGCCCATGACTACACAAGAACCATGTCCATAGCTGTCACACTTTCCAATCGATGTTTTGCTGCTAAAAATTGTGCTTAGTTGGCGCCACTTTCACGGTTAGAGAGTAGAGTAGCTCGACAAGATTTTTTTAGAAAAGCTCAGTAAGAATTTAAAACCAAATAAGAACCTTGACAAAGGAAAACTGATGAGGACATCACTCCAATGCATACGCCGAGACTCCTCCAGTTGTGATGCAAGGACCCATCACAAGAGCACGAGCACGGCAATTGAATCAACAGGTGAGCTCGTTCCTAAGTGCCCGTGCTGATACTTGTGAGAATGGTATGCTACCTAATGATATTATTGATTATATTGCACTTAGGAACTTTGGAGAGGATCATGAAGGCCTTGGGAACCAGCAAGGGCCAGGAGGGAGGCAAGGAGGGAGTCCAATTCAAGTTGGAGGTCTAATTCGTCTCGGAGTCGACTACCTCGGCCACCAGGAGCAGCGTTCACTAAAATCGTCGCCCAGGCCACAAACGGGCTCCGATTTTGATGATCCACATATGCCTCGAAAGCTAAGGAGATAAACTTTCCAATGGCACCAGTTTCAGGTCATTTGGACTTCGGAGTCGACGGAAATTCACATTGCAAGTTGGCGGACAGAATCTGTCCCAGGGTGCTGCGTCACCAATTTGGGCCCTTGGCCCATGTATCGTGTTGGAGTCCATCACGGACGTGTCTAGGGTTTCTAGGACGTCCCCTAGCCTTTATATCCAGTAGCCGCCGCTAGGGTTTGATTTGGGTTTTGCTTAGATTAATTTGTCTTTGAACAAAGGTCGCCGCTCATCGGTTTGTGAGACCCCAACTCGTGAGCTTCATCCTCAATTGCAAATTCAGTTGCATCTTTCTTGTTCTTGCTTGTGTTCTCGATTCATTGGCAGGGATTAGCCTTCGTGGCGAGGTCAACCGGGCAGCGCACGGTTGATAACCAGAGGACGCGTGGTGCTGCGATTGCAGGGGTTTTGATCGTGCCGATCAAGAAGCCGGATCGTGTGTGTCTCGCGCCGCCTAATCGACTTATCCTCCACCTGACGGAAGTTCGGGCAACCCCGCCCCCATCAAAAACTACTTTTTTCGAGAACATGAGAAAGGGTATGTGTCTTTGTATTAAGATGAAGAGAAGAGGCCACAAAATAATTGATTATCAAAAACATCTAGCTAGATCCACTAGATAGGCTTCCCGTGTCGCTCTCCTAGGTGACAACGGAGTGACAACCCCAAGCGTTCGAGAACTTGGATGCCTTCTCCCTACTCCTCAATCCCTTTTTGTACCCCTCTTCCTCCCTTCCTCCCCTTACGTCTCTCTTCCTATAGTGGCCAATTCATAATATGATGTCGATGCATGTCCTCTCCACTGATGCCTGTTGCCACAGGTCCTAGATCCCGATGGATCTAGTGCCTCCTCACTATTTTGTCATCCTACCGATCCAACTTGTCAATTACTTTATCGGGGCTGCCACTTCTTTGACAGTAGATGTGGTTGCCTTCAAGGTTGAGAGTGTCGCTAGGTTGAGGCCACTACTACAGAAAGCCCTATATTAAATACCTTATCATAAACAATTTTTAAAAACCATCTATGTTAAAGCTAATCATAGATGGTTATGTTAGCACGACCATCAAAGTTACAGGATATGCTAAGAACTGTCTGTGATAAGCTGATATTACAGAAAATTCGTCCTACAAACCATCTGTGAAGTATCACAGACAGTTTTTATCACGAACCGTTTATGATAGGACTACATATCACAAATGATTTTTTTAGCAAATCATCTGTAATAATATTTCTAAACTAATAAAAGAAAGAGTTTACCCCGCTCGTCCACTCCCCTCACCCCAACTCTATCTTCTCGTTTGGTATTCCCTAAATTGCTCCATCCCCACGTCCACTGTCTCCACCCAACATCTCGTACCTTCTCCTCCCCTTCGCACCCTACCCCTCCGCCTCCCCTCGACCGTGTCACCCCTCCACCTCCCCACGCCCACATCACCCCTCCGCCTCCCTAGCATCGCCCCTCAACCTCCTCGACACTCGTGGTGGTGGTGAGCTTGGAGAAGACCGTGTCGGTGATGAAGAGTGCGACGGCCAGTGATGGAGAGGGAGAGACGACGGTCGACAGCGGGGAGGGAGAGGCGACAATAGACAACAGGGAGGGAGAGGGGAGCAGTTGGCGCGATAGGATGGATCAAGTCAGTGGAGGGAAGGGAGGGAGAGGGCAGTGGTTGGTGTGATAGGGATGGATCGAGTCGGTGGCAGGGAGGGGTTTGCCATCATACCTACTTAAGGCAATTGTTGAAGACTATTTCTATTTATTCAGAGAATGGTCAGGAAATTATATCGATGTGAACAGGTTTTTTATCCGTAGGTGGTAGATTAACTTTCGCAAAACTCAATATCTTCGACCATTCCAATCTCTAATTTCTTAGTATCAAAATTTGCGTAACAAGGTTTAAGAAGATGAATAGACTACTCTACTTTATGGAAGTTTTATCATAAAAAAGACATACATCAGGTTCAATTTATTTTGATATCCTATGACAATGTTCCAAAGAAATGTATCATATCAATGGAATGATTTACATGCATAGCAGAAAGTTAAGTACCCCTCGTATCTGTGAGAATAAATGTTGATGGATTCCAGGGCAAAATTCAATTCCATCCACAGTTCATCTTGAAAGTTGTCATGCTCTGATTTATCTTTCACTTCATCCTCATCTCCAAATGAGAATACTATAGGCAACTTATTTTCACTCTGGTCTTGTGCAGGATCATTTTGATAGTTCTCTATTTCATCAAATATGGAGTTGATTAAGTCATCGTATATACGTTGGTCAACCCATATATTCTTCTTGGTGTGGCTGGCCACGCATATCGTCGGATGTTGTGAGTAAGGCTGTAAATGAGCCAAGCTCGAGCGAGCCTGGCCCTTCAGGCTCGAGCTTGGTAAGGCTCGAGCCGAGCTCAAGTTAGGGTTCGAGCTTCAACCTAGGCTCAAGTTCGACTCAGTCCAAGTTCGAGTAGGTTCGAGCTCGGTTCGAGTAAGCTTGATAAGTTCGAGTAAGCTCGGTAATTCTGGTAAGTTTGGTAGGCTCAGTAACAAGCTCGAGTGAGCTTGGCATGAGTAAGCTAGGTAATAAGCTCGAGAAAGTTCGGCTTAAGAAAGGTCGGTTCAGGCTCGAGTAAGCTCGCGAGTTATTTGAGCACGGCTTGGTTAAGCTCGCGAGCTCGAGCTCGAGTTAAGCTCGTTCGGAGCTCAAGCCGAGCTCGAACCGAGTCTCTCACGAGCCGAGCTCGAGTAGCTTGCGAGCCTCGAGCCTCGAGCTTTTTTTTACAACCCTAGTTGTGTGCGGTGGCGTTTGACAGAGTTGTGGTGTTTTGCATGGTGCTAGCTAGCAATAGGCTCTAGCATGGTGTTTACAGTGCTTCCTCGGTGGTTCTAGCGGGGATTCTTTCCTAAATGTGGTGTCCTATTCGGAACCGGTGTTGTATTCTCCTCTTATTGAAATTAAGGGTCTGTTTGGTAGAATTTCAGATCTCAGCTTCACCTGAGATTTGAAACTTGTAGGCTAAAATAAAGTGAATTAAGTTTATATTTTTGTTCTAGAATGTAAACAAGATGATCCATCTAAACACTCTTAATGTATTCACAGCTCCTGAAGCTGGAACCCTACGAAACACACCCTAAAGTGATCAAAATTTCTACCCATAGTATAAAAAGAACCAGTTGATTTCCCGGCCAGAGCCACGCTGTCAAAGGAAAAGGAAATTAGAGAACTCCCTAGGGCAGAGGAGATATCGGTTTTCGGGTGTGATCTAGATGAGAAACCATCTAAGACATCCTCGCAAAAAAAAAAAATCAAACCACCGAGGAACAGGGATTGTTCGAAATATGGCTACTATATACATTTAAAATGCGTTTTAAATACATGTATTTACAACATGTAGTAAAGATTAAAGAACTTTGATCGTGTATTGTGACAGATTGACCTGAAATTAATTCATATCTCCTGTCCAAAGTAGATAGTCCCTCCAATCACAAAAGAATGTCGTTTTGGATATTAATATAGTCCCAAATTATAAATTTGACCCCTTATTTCTATTGTTATATATTTATAAAATCTACTACAATTATAATATTAGAAAAATATTTGATGTGTTCATTCTAAATATTTAAAACGATATGATTACTTAGTCAGGGTCAATGCCTTAACGTTTTTACATCTGTTTGCCCCTGTAAATACCATACACATCTCTAACGAATACTACTACGGTCAAGCATTTAGTACGAGTATCCGAAGGAAAATTAAGAAAACAAAACGACAACAAATATCTGCAAACCTAAATCATCCTGCAGAAATGACATCCAGTTTGGACCAGAGGCCGCAAGCCTTTCGGACGGTCTGGCTCAAAGACTGAAGTCAACCCATCCTGAAATAATTTTGCTTCCCCTTCTTCCTCCAGCAGCCAAGGAAACAGGTCTCTGCTCTGCTGCCTATCCTAATTAACAACCGATCAAGATTCCCTTTCGGGCAAAAAATTGCAGCATATATGCGATGCGGCTTCCTGCAAATGATAGGTTAGCCCGGCCGCGTGCTGTGCCGGTGGATGAACCGGGTGGGTGCAGGTGAGCATCCGCCATTTTCCTTCCTCTGCAGGGCTACCACATACATATATTGCCAAGCCACGGCAACGGGACGGAAGCCGGAGGCAACCAATTAACCCAACAGCTGAGTCCAAAGCCTCCCTGCGTCGTCTCTTTCTCTCCATCTCTCTGTCTTTCTGCCTCAACTTCCAAAGGCTAGCTTCACCCAAGTAAAGTAAGGAATTATTGCCCAATTAGCTTTAGCTTAACCCCCACACCTACTGCATACTCCGTCTATAAATATGCACTGCCCTCCTTCCTCCCTCCCTCCCCCTTCCCTCCTCGCCTCGTGCGCTCGTCTCCCTCACCGATCGCAGCAATGGCGGTCGCATTGGTGAGGACAAGAAGAAGCTTGCTCTGTGCCATCCTCTGCGTCCTAGTCTCTTCAGGTAATGCGCGCGCGTGTGCGTATTCCGGCGTGTCCTGAAACCCGTTGCGATTCTGATGGTGTGGCCGCGAACCAAACGGCAACTGTATATAAGTAAGCTGAATGGTGTATATATGTGCGTCAGGCTTGATTTGGTATTTGTTGGAACAATGCGTGTGCAGAGGTTGGCGTGATGCGGCGAGCGACGGCGCTGGGCATCAACTACGGGCAGGTGGGGAACAACCTGCCGCCGCCGCCGCAGGTGGTGTCGCTGCTGTCGTCGCTGCGCATCGGCAGGGTGCGCATCTACGACGTCAACCCGCAGGTGCTGGCCGCGTTCGCCGGTACGGGCATCGAGCTCATCATCACGGTGCCCAACGACCTGGTGCTGCCCATGGCCGCCAGTCCGGGGCAGGCGGCTCAGTGGCTGTCCGCCAACGTGCGGCCCTACTTCCCGGCGACGCGCATCACGGGGATCGCTGTCGGGAACGAGGTGTTCACCGGCGACGACGAGTCGCTCAAGGCCAGCCTCGTGCCGGCGATGCGCAACCTGCACGCCGCGCTGGGCCAGCTCGGCATGGACGGGAACGTGCACGTTTCCACGGCCAACTCGCTCGCCGTGCTCGCCACCTCCTACCCGCCGTCGCAGGGCGCCTTCACGTCGGAGGTGGCCGGGCTCATGGCGCCCTTCCTGCGGTTCTTGGCCGAGACCAACGCGCCGTTCTGGATCAATGCCTACCCATACTTTGCCTACAAGGACGACCCGACAAGGTTCGTGTGCGCACTGGCTCAGTTCTCCTTTTTCCAAATAGTTTTACTGTGATCGAATGCAGATTGCACCAGTATTTTGACTTTTTGCATAAAGAAAGGTTGAACGCATGAAGAATGTTTCTTTCTTCCTTTCTTGCAAAACTACCTAATTAAAAACGCTCACCGTCGAGTAGACTCCTAAGGGCATGTACAATAGTATAAGGGTATCTGCAATAGTTAAAGATAATTGCTCTCTATAGTAAGATCCATATCATTTATATACCATGTTATAGTAAACCCTTGCAATGGTGAATCTATATAGATGTCTATAACTATTTTTAATTAATAGAGTGCTATCTCTCTTTTTCTTCATTTAATTAATAGACAATCTACAGGTCTATATATAGATAGCAGCGCTCTCTCTCTTCATTTAATTGTTTGCTACATATGATAGATGCTGATATGAACTTCTTATAAATAGCTGACTAGACACCATTGCGGATGCCCTAAATAGTTACTGTCTATAGCAAATTGCCATGTCATCTATAGACAACCTTATACAATGGTACAGACAATCACTTTTTTGGTTCCCGTGCTTCAATCAATTCATCTCTACACATAACCAGTTTGGTTCCCGTGCTATAGTCAACTGCAAATGTATAGACAGCTTCTTTCTCTTTCCTGTTTCTCTTTCATCCACATCAACAAATAGGTGATATAGCAACTATTATAGACAGCTGATGTCAACCCATTGTACATGCTCTAACGCGAGTGCCATGAAACTCTACGATAATAGTCGGTTCCTACTGCCCACTTTTGCGTGTAGTTATTACTTGTGGAAGTACTACCAAATTACACTTAAAACTCTTATATCTCTTAGTATTAATATGACTACTTTCTTTTTAAATTTTCAGTATCTCTTAGCATGCACTAACTCAACATATAGTTTGGCACCTTTCAAAAATAACAAAAAAATTATCATTTTACCAATCACACACGTTGAATGTTTTTACTTCACCAACACATTTGTGTGGGTCAACAAATACCTTTAGCTAGGCTGCCATGTCAGCATCTCACGTGTGCCATGCGTGCCACGTGCAGGGTGTCCCTCGACTACGCCCTGTCGAACCCATACCAAGTCGGCACGGTGGACCCCTACACCCGGCTGCAGTACACGAGCATGCTGTACGCGCAGGTGGACGCGGTGAGCTTCGCCGCCGCGCGGCTGGGCTACGGCGGGATCGTCGTGCACGTGTCGGAGACTGGGTGGCCGTCGAAGGGCGATGCCGACGAGGTGGGCGCCACCGTGGAGAACGCCCGCGCGTACAACCGGAACCTGCTGGCGCGGCAGATGAGCAACGAGAGCACGCCGCTGCGGCCGCGGCAGCAGCTGGAGGTGTACCTGTTCGCGCTCTTCAACGAGGACATGAAGCCCGGTCCGACGTCGGAGCGGAACTACGGCCTCTACCAGCCCGACGGCAGGATGGTCTACAACGTCGGGCTCGTGCAGCAGCAGATGTCGGCGGCGTCGCTGTCCCTCGCCGCGTCGCCGGCTGCCAGGATGGTGAGTGCTTGGTGCTCTAATGTTCGCTTCTTTTAATCCTCTTGCATTTCCTTTTTTTTTGTTGTTGTTGATTACTGCTGGTTTAGTTTTATGTTGTGATTTTTGCATTTCAAGTTGTTTATCATCTATATTTAGGTCGCATATATAATTAGCAGATTGTTCATCATGAAATTTCGGTAGCTAGGTCGATCAAGGTGGCATGCATTGTTCATCGGAAGTATACTAAATGAGCTACAGAGTTCATCGTACTATCAGAATTCAGATAGTTGCACCTAACCAAAGTGCTTAAGCAAGTGTGCTTAGTTTAGTTTTAGACCTCTTTTACATTGGATTAAAATCAATATAAACCGTCCATTCCTTTGAATCTAATGGTTGAAATCAATTTAGATCTAGTTATACTACCACCTGTAGTATTGGTAGTAAAATTTAGAGAGGGGTAAAAGGGTAAAAAATTCTGTCATACTATTTGTCATCTACGGTAAAACACGTCCTGTGATCCTAATAAATGGCGGATGAATGGATAAGAAGCATACGAAGATCATCAATCGATGAATTCAAAACTGTGAACGAATTGGGAAAAGTCTAAAATACCCCTAATGAATGAATAAGAAAAATCTAAAATACCCATAAGGAATAAATAGTTAGATTTGATTTATACTACTACCGGTTACTACCTGTACAGAGTACAACGTTCGACATGGAACCACTGTCTTAAGGATTTAGCTTTCAGATCAGGAATCTGAGTGAAAATTTAGCTTCACCAGATTCATGAAGTTGAGCTGAATACATTAAGAGTGTTTAGATAGATCATCTTATTTATATTTTAGACTAAAATAAATCTGGTACTACATATCAGGATCACATCTTTTTCAGTCAGTCAATCAGAGAGAGAGATCACAGTGATGTTTCCCTCCAAAGATTTGCATTCCCCACAGCAACGTCATCCAAGGGATCGATTTGCATTCAACCCACAGCAATGTTGGGTACGAATGTACGATGCACATGAGGAGCACTGTTGTGCCGAGCTGGACACGAAAGTCTCTGTCCAGATGCAAGTGGTCCATGACCGTCATGCATATATATATCATAATACAAGATCATTAACACAAATTAGCCACTCGACCAGTTACTTTCATTCGCAAATCTTCATGCGTTAGTGAGAGAGATGACACCCTTGGCAAGAAATCAGCAAAGCCAGAGCAAGCACGTGGCCAGTGTCTTAGCTTAGGCCGAGGTTTTTCATTGACCTAGCTGCACTGCACAGTTATTCTTTCCCTTGGTTTTACTTAAAGTGCTGGACTGCAAGGATCGTCAAATCACCCCCATTCACAAAAAAGGCACGGAGGAAGCATGGCTTAGGGGCAGTCTCAACTCTCCACCTCAACTGGTGTCTATAGAATTAGTTACACTGTCAACTAAGCAAAAATCTGATGTGGCATAGGAATTAAGGAAGGGAGAGAAGAAAAAACAAAGAAATCGTGTCTCATACAAGAAACTGGGTCGACACGGGTACCAAGACGCAAGAAACGAGCAAAATCAGGTTGGACGTTTGTGCGCGCTTACCAAGCTGTGTTTGCGGTGCATGCATTGGTTTATTGCTCTCTCTCCTCTAGACACTGCTCATGGAAACCATGGGTTGAAAAACTATGCATTGGTTTACTGTTTTCTCTCTCCTCTAGACACTGCTCATGGAAACCATGAGTTGGGACTGCCCTTATAATTAAAGGGACCATTCATAATTGCATATCTAGTGCAGTCACAAAAAAAAAAAAAAAAAACTTTGCGCATGCAATTGGTCTAGTCCAGTTTCACACTGTCTTCTTGGAAGAAACGCTGGCCCTGCGCAAGTCAAATTCGTAAGGCCGTCCTTTCTAATATGGTCCATCACCGGGAAGAAGAGATTTCTAACTATTCCTTGTGCATTTGCGCAAACAAGAATGACTCAAAGTGTTCCTTTGTGCCGCGCGCTAGCTTTTCTCACGGCTTAGAATCTCGAGGGGCAAACTTTAATGATCGAGCGAGCAATCAGCGGTAGGTGTGTACGCGATTCTTCTCACCAAAATATTCATGTTGTAGTGGAGCAAAATGACGGCTGATAACTAGTCTAAAAATCACCGAAAGCGGTTATGGTTATATTTTTTGCGAAAAGATCGGAGGCATTGTTCTTTGTTGCTCAGTTTGGCTAACTAGAAATGCTAGCTTCTGAATCTCAGTAAAGGAAACCACACAAGATTTAAAGCTGATTCCTTTCATTTGGAGGAGAACACATTTAGGGTAGATTCTTTCATTCTGAGAGTAGATTCTGATTCATGTTAGATTCGATGCAGCTTTTTTGTCCAAAAATACATTACTACTACTCAGCATACATATACATTTTCGATTTTTATGAACTAGCTAGCTACATCTAACGAAGTATCGCCGTTTGTGAAGCAGGATGTCAACAAGGACTTTGCCGGCCTGTGTCTCCTGTCATCGTTGGCCTTCCTACTTATCTCCCAGGCTTTCTTACTGGGATAACATTAGCACCCAGTAGTGGCCAAATGCAAGCTCAACAATGGAAGCATTTGGGACAAGCAAAATGGCTTGATTTTTGTGGACCAAAATCCTCCATGACCAAAGGGAAGATGCACCATTTCAAGGTATGGCTCCTGTTGCCATCTTATCCTACATGACACAACCTCCTTCGTTGTATAGCTTTATATCCCCAAGCCCCAGCTTAGCCATCCAGGAGGGAAAGGACCTTCCTTGCTATAATCCTATGTGCTACCACACCAAAAAATAAAACAAAGAATATCACAAAATAAAAAAAAAAGGTGGGGCCATGTATAAGATACACATATATACCATGGTCCATAGGAGGACAACCTGAAACACTTGGTTACAAGGGCTCCTCTCTTGCCATTGCAGGAGGCAAAGGAAAAGCAAGCTGTAGCTAGCCGAGAGGAAAAGCTGGATTGCCGCCTTTGCGATGTGGAAGGCACTACCTTGTGGACGGCACAGCGTGTAAATATATGTGTGACAAGTCCATTTTTGTGGCACACATGCACAGCCACTTTATTCCTTAATCTTTCTTACGGTTAATGGAGGAGGAAAAGGGAAGAGAAGAATTTAAAAAAAAAAAAAACAGAGACGGATTCCGAGATATGTGAAGAGGAGAAGAAGGTAATGGAGAAGAAAGGGCGGTCTGCGTTGCTTGGGGGCTTCGCTTTCTGCGGGCTGGCTGGCTTTATTCTCTGCGTTTGCCAAACTGTGGTGTTAGGCTCTTTGCCAAATGCCAATGTACATAATTTATTTGTTGGAAAACTCAACTCCCTTCGTCTGATGATCATTCTCGATAGGATGATCAGTTGACATGAGGGGTCGGCCATTGATGTAAATAACTGAAACTACGAGAATATAAGACATTATTCTTCCTGTTATTCCCATGAATAATACCTGCCGTTCAGCTTCAGGGTTAAGATGTTTGATTACTGTCAATAACTGGACTGAGCAAGAATCTCTAGTCCCTAGTCTCCAGAACGAATCCTATCTACCTTCATTGAGGGTTAATGGGTTTTCTGGTTGCTAGAGATTATTACCCAAGCGGACGCTGAGTAAAGGCTGGAACTACAAATGATTAGACAAGTTGCATGATGCAACATCACTTTTAGCACTTGAAATGGGTAGATTCTTGAAGTGCACGCAACTGAGATCAAGAAACGAACACTCGGTCATCATCTTCGCGCATCACACTCGTCCCGAAACTTTTTATTGCATTTGCACCCAGTACAAGGCGCAGTGTTATTGTAGTCAAAAAGGATTATTTAGAGTACATTCCACAGCAGCTAAGAACCTATCATACCTAATTCACAAACAGTCCTATCATACTCCAGTCTGCCTAATAAGTAACGACAGAGCTCATATGAAGACCATGGTTTTGGCCAGCTCAACAGCCCTCTCCCGACCAAAGAGCTTCTCCACGATGGCAAGGGAGAATTCCATGGAAGTACCTGGACCTTGGCTAGTGATAAGGTTGCCATCAACGACAACTCTGTTCTTGCATTCGCTTTGGTCTGCAAGTTTGTTCCACATAGCAGGATAGGATGTAGCCTTCTTTCCCTGATGTAAAAACAGGATGTGCAAGTCAATAAGATGTTTCTGCATGTTTGTTCCACTAGGATTTAATGTTCATCTCGTACTATACCTTTAGCAGGCCATGTGGTTCAAGGGCAATTGCTGGGGAGGCACATATAGCTCCATACAGTCTGTTTGCCTCAGCTTGCTTCTTGATCAAATCAATCAGTTTATCTGATTTGGCATATGCTTGGGCACCACCAAGACCACCCTATCAAAAAGGTGGAAGGTCATAAGATCTGAAAGCTGTAAGTAACAGTTTGATGGAAATTTATCTATCAAACTTACAGGTAGTAAAATGAGATCATATTGTTGCTTAAGAGCATCATCCAACAGCACGTCAGCAACCATCTTCACTTTTCTGGATGCAACAATTTCTAAAGTGTTTTCCAAGGATGCAACAACAACATTTGCTTTTGCCCTTCGGAGAATGTCGATGATCATAGTTGCTTCCATCTCTTCTGTACCATTAGCAATTGGGACAAGAATCTGCAGCAGGAAAACAAGATCTTGAACTATGAAATAAAACACTACATAATTGGAAGTCGGTGTGTAGACTAGAGCTATGACAAATATTAGAAAGCAAATAAGCAACGAGGGTAAGTGTACCCAAAAAACCACACGACACATACTCAACAACTTAAATAAATTGCTGGTTCAAAAAAATCGCATTTAAATGGCTAGCTAGTGGCTACTGGGCTAATGTGACTTAATGATTTAATCTTCAATCATGTGCTAAATTATGACTGGGCAGTGGGTACTCCAATTTTTCTACTGGCCCCAATTTCCTTCCCTCCAATATGTACGAACTCAGATAGAAAGACGACATTTCTGAAAGAGATTATCTCAAATAAAAACAGTAAACTATCTAATGCATTTGTCCTCATCTTCAATCTATCAAAATTTAGGGATCGAGCTTTACTAAGCACACAATGAAGGAAGTGGGTCAAAATCACTTGCCGCCTCCTCTATCATGTTAGTTAAGGAACATTGTTTGCACATTTAAAACATATTCTGTTGGATTTTCACTCGGAAATCAGACACAGGTAAGACACTAGGTTTTGGTGCTGCTCAACACTGCTGCAGCTTTTCTTGTATTGATCCTTTATTTAAACGCAAACTCTCTTCTTACAAAGTAGGAAAGAAAGCTAACAAAGGAAACTCAGAAAGCAGTATCATACGCCTAAGGAAACAAGGAAAACAAAATCGGGAATTCTGCCAATCAACTAACTATGGAAAGTAATCCACTAACTAAGGAAAGTTAGAAAAGGAAGGAGAGAACAGAATCAATTTAGACCTCGGATTATCTAACATTTCTCCCCTAATCCTTGGTCCCGATGACTTGCCGGACGCCGATCGAGTACGAGCTTCGAAACGATCACGCCAAGCGGTTTAGTCAAGATGTCCGCCATTGTAGTTCCGTGGGGTATGTCAAGAATGATTTGATTCTGCCAATGCACTCTCGGATGAAGTGGAACTTGGTGTCGATGTGCTTGCTCCGATCGTGGAAGACAGGATTTTTGCTAAGCGCGATGGCGATCGTTGTCCACCTTGAGCTCTGGCGCCTGAGTTTGATGCCGACCATGTCGCGCACTAACCGAGCTAGCCAGATTGTTCGACATGTCGCCGCAACTGCTGCGATGTACTCGCCTCACAAGAAGAAAGAGCCACCACCTTCGCTTGGACGATTGCCGTGATCATATTGCCGCCGAGAAAGAAGATGATGCACCGGTGCTCTTTCGCATCGATATCACCGCCATATCAAGATCATCAATCCAAGCAACCGTGCTTGTCCTTCCTCCTTCTTGACGAGAACACTCCATGGTTGCGTGTTCCACCACATACCTTAGCACGCGCTTTTACCGCAAAGAAGGTGATCTTCATGTGGCGCTCCATGAACCGCTTAAATAGCCCACCGCAGAGGTAAGTCCGCCGAGTGTGAACAAGATACGGAGACCTCCAATGATACGGCGGTGATTCATTGCTATGCTCACCAACGGAGCCTCACCGTTTTACTCAACTTCAAATTTTGGTTCCATGGGAGTTGTGCTTGAGTTGCAGAGTCCATGCCATCGCGCTCAAGCAATTTCTTGGCATATGCCGACCGGCATGGTGATGCCCATAGGGCCTTGACTCACCTCGATGCCAAGATAATATGACAATGATTTCGAGGTCGCTCATGGAGAACAAGCGCTTCATCTCCAAATTTGAAGGCGTGTGATCTCATCGTTGCTTGTGCGGTGATGATCAAATCGTCGACGAGACGCCAACGATCGGCCGCGACCCGCCTCGCCACGGATGTAGACGCCATGCTCGAGCCGCATCTTTGGAAGCCGAGTGATGCCAGGAGGCGCAAGCTTGGCATTCCAAGCCTCGGTGCTCGCTGCAACCCATACAACGCCATGCAAGCGAAGAACCTTGTCCTTGCTGCTGCTGACGATGAAACCAAAGCGCCGCGACACAAACACCTCCTCCTTGAGCTCTCCGCTGAGGAATGCGCTTTTGACGTCCATGTGGTGCACTCGCCGGCGTTGATGTGCCGCCAACGCAGCAAAGACACGACGGACTCCATCCGCGCCACCGGAGCAAAGACTTCGTCAAAGTCGATCCCGGCGCGCTGGACATAGCCCTTCGCCACTAGGCGGGCCTTGTGACGCACGATGTTGCCGGCTTCGTCGCGCTTCACCTTGAATACCCACTTGAGCCCGATCGCTCGGTGCCAAAGCAGAAGTGTGGTGAGTTCCCATGTGCCGTTGTCCTCAATTGACTTCATCTCCTCGCGCATGGCCTCCCTCCAGCAAGCTTCTTGCTCGGCCTCGCCAAACGAAGCCGGCTCGTCCGCCGTGGTGAAGAAGAGCTCCTCGTCGAGCACCCTGGGGACGATCCCAGGCGGCGAGGCTGGTCCAATAAGCGCGTCGACGGCACGGAACCGAAGTGGTGCGCCGTCGTGTTCTGCATCCAGATTCATCTCCCAATCTTCATGGCGAGATGAACTCCACGGATCGAGAGGAGAAGTCGATGTTGCCGGTAACCGGTGAAGTAGACGGCAACCGGTGGTGAAGGAGACGGCAACCGCCAATGAGACGGTAACCGCCAAGGAGGCGGTAACCGGTGGTGGCGAGGAGCGGTGCAACCGGCCAATGAGATTGCGGCAACCGGCCAAGGGAAGCGGTAACCGGCGGTGCGAGCGAGACGGCAACCGGGCTTGGCGTTAGCGTTGCCGATCCGGAGTTGAAGAATGGAACAGGCTCGGGTCAACTCGATGCGAACCGCCGGCGTCGCCGAAGTCCGCCTCAGCAGATGCACTACCTCATACTCCACCTCGAAGGTTTGATCTCCGAGTCCGTATGCTCGCGTGCCTGGTTCCAGCTTCCACCGTCGCGCCGCCGAACACGACGTCGCACGACACGATGATGCGCTCGTCACCGGGTTGTAGCAATGAACGCTTTGACCCGGTTCAGAGTCGACGAAGATTGTCGGATATCGCGATCATCCAACTTCTTCAAGCCGGACGCGATCCTGACATGCGCGATGCTCCCGGCGCGAAGTAGTGAACAACGGCTTTATTCCATGCCACGCCTCGTAAGGCGCTATTCTTCCGAGCGCGTGTTGGTGCGCGGTTGAGGATGAAGACCGCCGTCGTGGCCTCGCCAAAGATGCCGAGCCCTTGGACTTGAGCATGCAGCGCCATCGCTACGATGCTCGTTACGCCGCCAACCACCCCATTCTGCTGGGGAGAGTAAGGGCGATGAGTTGGCGCTGACTCCTTGGGCGCACAATACTCCCCGAATTCAGAGGTAAACTCCCCACGATCGGTGCGGAGTATCTTGAGTTTATGCCGCTTCAACCTCCACCGCGCTTGGAAGTTCTTGATTGCCGCGGTGCTTGGTCCTTCTTTGGAGAGAGACGGAGCCACATAAAGCGACTCATGTCGCCCACCAAGAGCAGAAGTACTTGTTGCCGCTTGGAGTAGAAGGGAGATGGGGCCGCACAAGTCTCCATGGACTAAGTCCAGACATGAGCGGCTCTCGCCGTGCTTGGATTCGAAAGGAGGCGCCGTTGTTTGCCGACAAGACACCATCACACACCGATTGACAAAGATCAAGGAATGGCAAACCCTGACTAGCCCTCCCTAGCCACTTGCGCGCAGTTGTCGGCTCAGATGTCTGCATCGCCCATGCCAGAGCCAGGCGGCCTCCGAGCTTCGAGCGGCCAGGCACACCGGCCGACCGATCTTCAGCTCCAGGATGTAGAGGCATGACTCCGTCCGTCTTACCCGTGCGAACAGCATCTGTTGCTGATCGTAGATGCGGAAGATGCCAGATGCAATCTCCACGCGCCAGCCGGTCTTGTCCAATTGTCCTATGCTGACGATGTTGGTCGCCGACCGAATGAAGTATACCGGTCAATGCGCGGTGCTCTCCATTCTTGCAATGAGGATGATGGTGCGCGCCTCAATGTCGACAATTGAGTCATCTCCAAACTGACGGAGCCGCAGATGCCGCCGAGCTCAGAGAAGGCGGAGCGCGACCGGTCATGTGGTTTGTCGCTCGGTGTCGAGAACCAGCCACGGTGATCACGATCCCCTTGGCCCAAGCTGCGCGAAGACTTCAGCCTCGACGATCTCAACGCGGCGCTTGGCCACCGGAGAGGCAGACATCATCATCAGTGTGTTGTCGTCCTCTTCTCCTTCCACGTGATGTGCTTGAGGCTGCTTCTTGGGCTTGCTTCGGCAGTCCTTAGCCCAGTGCCCCGCCTTGCCGCAGTTGCGGCAGCTGTTGTCGTTCTTGGATGCCGATGCAGTCTCCTTTGCATCACGGCTTCCACTTCCTCGCCCACGTCGCGTCTTACCGCGCCTCTTCCCGCCTCCGGAGCCACTGCTATCACCGCTGTCACGCAGCTTCATCCGCGCCAGCCATTCTTCTTCGCTGAGAAGAAGCTGGCCATCCTTGTTGTGGACGGCCGGAGAAGGCTGCGCCGACTTCTTGAGTCGTTCCTCGACCGCCAAGTCTCCCACAACCTCTTCGACAGAGAGAATCGCAATGAGGAATGTCTCGATGGCGATGGCGTCTGCGTCGATGTTCGAACCACCAAGCATTTTCTTGACGATCTCGTGATCCGCTATGTCGCCTCCCTAGAACACGGATGTTGTTGGCGAGGCCGACGATGCGAAGAGCAAAGTCGCCCATCGACTCTCCTTCCTTGAACTTGATCTCGCCAAATTCCCAAGAAATGGCTGCGTTGGTCTTCACAAGACGCTACTGGACGCCGACTCGGACGGTCTTCACAGCCTCCCATCTTCGAACGCTACAGGCGCTTATGCGCCAATGATTCAAGCATCTCCGGAGGAACAAAGACGCAGATTGCCGCCAAAGCAAGACGATCTCGCGATACTCGACGATCTCGCTCTTCTTCCGGCCGACCGCCACATGCACCTTTGCGCCGCAGTTCACGCGCATCATCAACGACTGGACTTGGTAGTTGGTGCGCGTGAGCATCGGCATCGGACCGTGCACGGACTCCTTTACAACGCTGGCGACGACAACCTCTCCGCCTCCGCGACGCCTCTGGCGGCAGAGAGAGTGCGAGACTTCAGCGCCGTTGTGGTGGAGATGGCGAGCGAGTGGTCTGCACGGCAAGCAGAGGAAGTAGACATTGTCTACGGTGGCTCGATACCAAATGTTGGATTTTCACTCTAAATCGCATACGTAAGACACTAGGTT
Source organism: Guadua angustifolia (assembly GCA_036346375.1). Classification (NCBI taxonomy): domain Eukaryota; kingdom Viridiplantae; phylum Streptophyta; class Magnoliopsida; order Poales; family Poaceae; genus Guadua; species Guadua angustifolia. The sequence goes on from CM070519.1 coordinate 40,949,457, forward strand.
TTGGTGTTGCTCAACACCGCCGCAGTTTTTCTTGTATTGATCCTTTATTTAAACGCAAACTCTCTTCTTACAAAGTAGGAAAGAAAGCTAACAAAGGAAACTCGTAAAGCAAGATCACACGCCTAAGGAAACAAGGAAAACAAAATCGGGAATTCTGCCAATCAACTAACTATGGAAAGTAATCCACTAACTAAGGAAAGTTAGAAAAAGGAAGGAGAGAACAGAATCAATTTAGACCCTGGATTATCTAACATATTCTGCCCTATCCTACTACTTTTGTAGCTAAGAAACTTGGAAAAATGAAGATTTGCAACTATATTGAAGTGCATTTGGGGATATGTCATTCCATGATGTCACTGACATGTGGCCCTGGGACTGACATGCTAGTAAGGCATTGAGTGGCAAGTCCTCAAATGCACTTCAATGGAGTGGCAAGTCCTCAAAATTCCCAAGAAACTTTATTTGCCTAGTTACACCATGTACTACTCCATCCTACCTTGGCAATAAGAAAATTCATTTATTTGGGCAGTTATACTGTGTAGTCCTCGAAAGAACATATTCTTGACCAAGAAACTAGACTACTTAGATGGTTTCACAAGGAATCACAAAATCATACATATTATGACATGAAACAAAAGCCAACGTATACTGCATGGAACAGATAGGTTTCATAATGAATGTTGCATACGTGAGGTGCTTCTCCAACATTCCAACTAGTTGAATTCAGCTCCTTCATTGAAAATTCAACGCCATGCTGAGGACGCATAACCTAAACAGATGCAACCACTTAGTTGATAGGTACACAGCAGCTGTGTAAAATACGACAACAATACATAAAAAGAACAAAGGAAGCCAAGAAAAAAATGCAAGTGTTAACAGAAAGCAACTACTATTGGAAACTAATCTGTTGAATTCATAACATTCTGCAAACCACAGTATAAATAGTTTCAACTAGGATGTGGATCGGAAGGTTTTAAGTCCAGGTGAGTTCTTTATCTTCCCAAAATAGCAACTGTTCAGGATATAATTATACCCAGTTTCAGCATAAAACTACAATGGTACAGAGAGTCAGAAATTTCATCTTGAACCATACTCTGAAAACAATTAATAATAACATCTTCTGTAAATAATGGTTTCACACAAGACTAAAGCTACATTTCAAGGAACAAGTGTACGTCTCTCTTAAAAAAAAGGAACAAGGGTATGGAATTTACAAAAGAAGATTCAATGTGAATGATTTCTCCAGACATCACGTGATTAATATTTTTTTATCAGTTCTGCACGGAAAAGTATAGATTACCAAAAAAGATGGATAACAAGAAGCTCCATCCCCACATCATCTATTCTAGGGCCTACCAAATAAAATAGCCTTTCATGAAGAAAAAAACAGGGCACTGTATAAATACCCAGTACGGCACCATCAACATGTGAAATATTTTTTTCCAGATAACATTTCTGCAATGGACATCTAACAAAATGCATTGCTGAAAAATGTATCTAATGTTGGAAATGATTCCTACCAGCGGCCCAGCAACCTCATCAGCTTTATCTTTGCCATATAGTTGTTCCACCAGAACAACAGAATACTCCATGGCTGTTCCTGGTCCACGGCTTGTCACACACTTCCCATCAATCTGCACCCTTGATTCTACAGCTTTCACCTCTGAAGGAAATTTGTCCATGAATGAAGGATAGCAAGTTGCCTATCACAAAAGCTAGAATGAACTTCACCCAACCAAAAGGTGATAATACTAGGTATAACGAAAATGAATAATGGGTAAAAAGACCACCTTCAAGCCATTGAGCAAACCCCATGTTCCTAGGGCCATGGCTGGTGCAGCACATATTGCAGCAGAAATCTTGCCCTTCTCTACATGTTTTTTAACCATATTCTCCAAAAGTTTGCAGTCTCTAAGAGTGGAAGACCCAGGCATCCCACCCTGAACAAAAACACAGCCCAAATAAATATAAAAGTCAAAATTAAACAGAGAAAAAGTTCATGGATTTGAAAAGAGAGCTACAAGTTTCACAAATGGGAAGCATGACTTGCTCGAAGTAGCACATATTTACAACAATAAATCTGGAGGTAATAGGGATGGAAAGTGGAAATTTGATTGGACGTGTAGGCATGGAGCAGACACTAGTAGAAATCATGTAATATTATGTTTTATGTATACAGTTTTGATTAGATATCAGATTAGATATGGATCTTAGTTAATTGGTTATAAATCTTAGTAAACAAATATATGGATCAACTCCTGAAGGAAAAGATGATTTTAAATGTAAATGATAAACCCATCTTTTTTATGTAAAGTTCTTAATTCACACGATAACAGTATCCATATCCTCGTAAGATGTACATAGCAGTTATCTGTTTATCACACTAAGATATTTTTGGATTTGACTCATCCTTTTTTTTTTTGGAAGAAGAGGATTTGACTCATTCTGGAAATAATGTGCAACACTTCCAATTTTCCAAAGTTCCACCCCAAGCAGGTCGATTTCACTGCCTCTACATTTCTCCTCCAGTTGGGCCTTACAAACATCATATTTGTCACATATTTTTTCTCAAAAGGTGCATTATCATTATACCCAGCAATAAATCAAGATATTTTTGTCTAATTTGATTTCAAACAAAAAAGGAATTTTCGGATTGTTTATTTTTATTGGAGAGGTACAACTGTACAAGTACAAAGGACTACACACAAACAAACAATATAATCGAATCAATAACAACGAACTTGAATACTGAAGTCATTGAATTGCCATGATGTTCTCTCCATGCATAACAGCTGGAGACGGCAGGTCCGCAGATCCACAGCAAAGAATCCGGTACAACAAAGGTGTTTCAAGGAGCTAGTAAACATGAATAATTCATATTTGTAGCCTCTGAAATAGTGATGTTTATCCACCTAAATCTGGAAAACAACAATAGAATTCCATTTCTTATGTGCAGAGCTTTAGTTGATCTGATCCCTAGGTCGGATTCCGAAAGGCCACAGGTATAATTTGTGATGTAGATAAACATTCAGTGCCTTCATTACGTAACCCAATGTGCAGTCCTTCACTATTTTTATCACCAACAGACACTACACTACACGGCATCAAATTTTGCTCGGGTACAGTTGATTTCACTTCTCCTATTTCGTTCAATAAAAGGGAGTTCATTTCACTTGCTCTGCAAATGAACTGAAGGCCCGAAGCTAACACAAATAACCCCACATCGCTTCCATTCGGCGGATAACAAAACATAGAGGTAACTAGTACAGGGAAGGCGAGCAGGTAGGTGACTCACGGGGAGCGAGATGAGGTCGAACTCGGCGTCGGCGAGGTCGGCGAGGAGCGCGTCGGCAGCGAGCTTGACGCCCCAGGCCGCGGCGACCTGCGGGGCCCCGGGCTCGACGGAAGCGACGGCAACGTCGGCCCCCGCGCGGCGGAGCACGTCGACGGTGATGACGGCCTCCATCGGCTCCGTCCCGTTCGCGATCGGCACCAGCACCTGCGGAGCAAACCAGCAATCGGCCGCAACCAATTAGGGATAAACAGAGGGGCAAGGAGGAGTGAGCTGCGGGGCGAAGCGGCGCTTGCCTTCTTGGGGGCAGGAGAGGACGCCATGGCTTGGGGAGACAAGGAAGCGGCGGTCCGGAGGCGGCGGATGGGACTGAGGAGGTGGAGGCGGTAGGACGAAGAGTGGGGAAGAAGACGGGTGGCCATCGCTTTTGGTGTCCCTGCGCTGCTGTTCCAGAAGCGCGGACACCGTGGGCGCCAGGTGGCAAATAGCGGACGGCGGACCAGATTAGCAGCGTATTTTAAATAATGGCCATAATTTTGAGTTTTAGATGCATTTTTAAATCATGTCCAGTAGTATTAAATTAACATGGAGTAGATACCATCCACCAAATTATGAGCATAAAAGCGTATAGAGTAAATTTCAAAAAATAAAAGTATAAGTTTCGTGTATAAACTACCATGAAACTAAGGTTTTTGCTTTTATTGCATAAAACTATAGATTTTAGACGAACTTATATCACAGAGCTATATGTTTTAGAACTGATCGTTTCTTCTAATGGGTCTGATAGTGTGGACCCATATGACAACGTCACGTGTGACTAAAACAGAAAATGAGGGCGTGTGAAATTGTATGTGGGTCAACATTGCCAAACCCGTTAAAAAAATCAATTCTAAAATTTGTAGTTTTGTGATATAAATTCTCCTAAAATCTGTATTTTTGTGAAATAGAAGTTGAAACATGTAGTTTCCTTCAACAATTTTGCACCATGACTTGAAGCAGTACTAAAATAGCTATATCGGCCGCTACAACCGCAGCGCACGCTATCTCTCACTCAGGGTTAACAAAATCGTACCGCGTAAACTGGTTTGGTTTTCACGGTACGGTTTTCGCAAAAGCCGCTCGAAAAACCGTTCAAAAACCGTCAAAAATCGAAAGGTTGAAAAATAAAAAATAAATTGAAAAAAATTAAAAATCGGAAAACCGCGGTTTTTCGCAAAAAACTGATCGGTTTTCACGAAAAACCAATCCGACCAATTGAATGTTCTTCGAAAATGGTTTTTGACGAAAACCGCGGTTTTTCACGAAAACGCGCACATATAAATTTTTTCAAAATTTAAAAAAAATTAAATTAGAATGGTTTACCGAACAGGTTTGAATCTCGAATCGGAACTTTACCTCTCACTATTTTGAACCGCTAGGAAGTTGTGGTAGGCTGGTAGTGTCTAGACCGTGCTATCACAGTAGCGGCTGCTACGTCCGCTATTTAGTACACTGTTGTGGCTACTAACCTGCTACATCCTACAACGTATCCAAAAATGTGGATTTCAAATGTACTGTTGAATGTTTATCCCATTTTTTAAGGAGCCAAATACGTCGAAGGAAAGAGATCTTAGCTGGTTATTTTCTAACTGGCTGTAAGTAGACATGTAGCCCAAATAGTCCAATCGATTTGGGGAGTTTGGACGTTATTCTACCTTGCAGTTTGGTCGATTTTTTGTATGTAGATTCAGTGCCACCAAGGTCCGAATTTCGGCCCTGATAACTGTCATGCTTAAGGGGATAAAAGGTAATAGTAGCACAATTTCATTCTATCATATTGGTGCTGACATAATTCCTTTATACAGTGTCTACATCTCGAGGTATCTAGCCAGGGCTATAGCTTCAAACAGAACTCTACATTCTTCTAGCAGATAGCACAGCTGGAATTCACGGAGCCATTCTTGCCGTGGTGGTGAAGTTGTAGGTATATAACTCCACTTACGAGGGTTTAAATCTTGTCTTTATTGTAATAAAAAAAAACATTTATGTGTATATAGTGATGTGCTAAAGGATGTACTTACGTGTATATTGCGATATGTATGCGAGTATCTTCATTATAATTGGGAAAAAAAAGCACGGCCGGAATTCTAATATGGTAGGATATCCTTTTCACAGCTGAGCATTCCTTTTTTATGTACCTGTCCTTTTTCCTCTAGAACGATTTGCCAATGTTTTAGCATCAGCTCATGAACTAATAAGTCACATGTACTGCTGGATGTTCATCCAATTTCACTAGTATTTACTCCATAACGCAGATCCAGAGATCCCAGAAAAGTTTTGATCGTTTAGTACTCCACATACCACATGTGGTGACATGAAGAGAGCATTGAATAAACATTTGCTACTTACACAAAAGAAACACTCTAGGACGTACATATACGTCTCCTCGTGAATTACGATGACCAATTTAACATACATCATACATGTGTAGACCAAAGCTGACATTGCACCGAAGAAATTTCCTGCAAGGTCATTGCCTTACAGTCACACAGACCAAACCTTATTTCAGTATCAGTATGGTCCTACCCTAACTGATTTTCTTCTTTGCTTAACGGTTTACAAACCTTAATGTAGGGGTATTCTGGCCATTATTTAAAATTTCAATATCACAGTAGTTGATAATTATCTTGCCATGTTATGCAGTGGCAAATACACAAAAAGTAACAGCAAACAACCCAGACTGCCACATTTTTCCAGTGGCAAATAACCAAATGTCCCACATCACAAAGCCACGCTTTGAGGGAGCACTAATGTGTTGTGCTGGGTAAACATTTGTCAGGGCATCATTAACACGAGAAACTTCTGTACAACTAATCACTTAGGAATAAGTGGGATCCACGGTGGTCCGCGGCTGAAGCTTCTTGTCCTCCCACTAACCTCGGGGTTGTGAGCTGTTCAACATATGGCAAGCAAGCATGGAATATAATAAAGAGAACATACAGATCAGGTTCACACTCCCAACTTTCAACTGCACAGCATGCAATGCATACAATCTCTATCCAAGTCATTGCAATTTTATATTTGTGATTCTTCTCCAGGAACTAGGCCATGTTAATATGTTATTACAATGCTTCAAAAGGAAATCCTTCTGGCCACTTTATGTAAAAAGTAAATTAAAGGCAAACGACAAATTCACAAAAGTTGAAGTTAAGACAACCATACTTGTTTTTAATCAATACTCCCTCCGTTGAAATGTATAAGATGTATTTCTTCTTGACAGAAAGACAAAAAATATATCACTAAGCACTATACTCGATACATGCATATAGAAAATATAAAGTAATGATGAATATTTACTTAGGAGTATTGAGGGAGCATCACACTAATTTCACATTAGAATATAAATACACCATATATTTATGAACAAGACCATTAAAGAATAAGACATACACTTGGACGAAGGATTTATGAACAAGACCATTCAAAAATAAGACTTATACACTTCTACGAAGAGAGTAAGGCCCTATTTGGGGGGCTTTTAAGCCAGCTTCAATTTCGAAAAGTCAGTAAGTCCCCCCAACAATTCAGCTTTTAAGCGGCTTTTGGCATAAACTAGAAGCCAGCAAAAGCTGAAAACTAGACTAGACCCGCTTTTGTAGCTTATTGTTGAGGAAAATTAGCTATTTATCAAATAGTCTCTTATAAAAAACTGCAGCCACTTCTCTGCCAAAAAAACCAAAAAAGAACCAATTTTTCTAGAAAAGCTACCGCTTCTCCAAAGAAGCCCTAAGTCAGATGCTACACAGGAAGACAATCTGTATCATATTTAACCATTAGGTGCAATACACTTTATACTTATACCACCTGATAAATGAAGAAATCATGCTTTAATAGCCCCCCTATCTCACCTTTTTACCTGACTGCGATGAATTCGAACTAATGGAAGGAGATATACATGCAACTATATGGAACTACCTTATCTGCTCCAATTTGGTGTGCTATTCTGATACACACTCGAGGTACAACAGACGAAGCGGCCGGGTGTTCAAGAAGACTGTACGATAGGTTGGTCCGCGAATGGGCCATGTAACCAACCTCTGGCAATGTGTCCATATGCGGCCTCCGTCAGGTGAATCCCATCCCAGCTCCAATGTGTCTTGGGATCGGCACATGCCTTGGCACCAGGCTCACCGCATTTGGCTGTAAGATTGAAGTTGTAAGGGCCCCTCCCGGGGGCGCCACAGCATGCTCTAGGTAATTGTTTGTAAAATCCTGCATCAAGAGCAGAAATGTTAGGTCCCTACTACTTGCATATACTTGGAAGACAAATCATATGTCTATTTCTTGGAATAGATGCATATCCTGTTTATATGAGCAATGATGCATTCCCCCTGATCATCTAGTAGTCAAGACAAACACTACCACTGTCGGCAAAATTAATTTGATAAAGTCGCCTCTAGAAAATAAAGATGGCCATGCTGCTAGTGTGCAAATGATGCACATACAACAGGGTCATGGCCGAATATGTGCCCATCTCTTGATGCCCTGAAACGACCGGTACAAAATATGGAAGATTCTCCCTCTGACACAGACGTGTCACCAATATGAGCCTTTGCCTTTCCTATTCATTCAGAATGTTGTTCATAAATTTCTGGAAAAAAGAATCAGGTCTCCTTAGGATTTCTTATTCACATGACCTAAAAATTTGCTCTTACAAACAGTAGTAAAGCAGACACAAACTTTTATCTAGAAAAGGTCAACTTATGTGTCTATAATTTTATATTGATTGAACACAATATAAGTTCTTGTATCGATTTAATAACTTGATTGGCAAGGTTTTTGAGCTGCACATATTGTATGGGCAAAGTAAAAACCTTTGACCCCAAAACCAAGACTCATTGCACGAATAGTGTACTATATAGCCTTTTGAGAGAAACACGGAGAGCTTGTAAGCAGTTAGTAATAGGTATGTTTTCATGCAGAAATGCTATGTCCTCAATTTTCCCCAAGTAATATGAGCAGTAAATAGTACCCCTTCTAGAAGCAGATCAGAGATTCTACATGATGACAACCTAAGGAACTTGTTTACTATCTTGATCTGTCACATCTTAAAACAAAAGACTTTGAAGAACCTACACTTAGATCTGAATTCTCCAGCAATAATTTATTTCATCTCACGAGAACATGAGTGTTGGCAGTTGACTCTGCAGTGAAGTTGAATTAGGTATATTGATAAACGTTCAGACATGCCTCCAAAACTTAGCACTAAAAAAAGCTAATCCTTAGTTATATCAGGCTCCTAAAGTTTCCCAGTGCTAAACCAATCAAATAAACAAATCAACAGTATGATATCTCATGACCTGATTACAATTTACAAAACAAAATAAAAAAACTGAGGAACCCACCGAACTTCTCAGGATGAAGCATGAACTGGACAACTGGTGTGAAGTAATCGCCGTATATGATCCTCACCCCAGGGTGCTTGGCACGGAGCTTCTCCAGTGCACGCTTGAGCATTGAATTGTGCACCCACGAGAACGTGTTGAATCGCTTGAGGCAGCCACTACGTGAACCATACCCCTCCTTTGGGTCATTGTACATAGTTAAGTACACCGGAAAGCACCCGGTAGGCATCACTCCAGGCACAATCAAATCCTTTGCCCCCTCGGCAATCAATTGCTGCAGCACTCATCAGAATTAGAATTTAGAACAAAACTCCACACAACAGGCACGCTGGACCACAGCAAAGACGAAATTGTTACCTCAACACCATCGGAGATGCCCTGAACGACATGAGGCATCAACTTGTAGGCTTCCTTGAGGTCCTTCCCCGCGAAGAGCGGTGCATTGTAGTCATTTCCACCAAACTCACCGACAACAAACAGGGACTTGGCGAAGAACTCCTTGCATTCTTCAGAAGCAAGGAAAGAGGAAGAAAAGAGCAAACCCAATTCACATTAAAATCACACATCAACACCCATGAAATGGAACTATATATACTATGTAGGCAAAGAATCGATTTTTCCTTTCTTCTACCTTGGGTGGAGTTGCAAAAGGAGGGCTTGAGATCGCGCAGCCACTGGATTTGGGTGAAGAGGGAACCCGAGTTCCAGACGGTCTTGCCGAGCCCCCGCTTCTCGAAGAACTCGGTGTCGAGCGCCGTGGCGCCGGTAATGGCGAAATTGGCGCCCTGCGCGAAACTGGCGTTCTTGGCCTTGGACGGGGGCAGTAGCGGCAGCCCGAACTCTTGCGCTGCAGGAACACAGAAAGCCAAAACCACACAGATCCACCAAATGTTCTACCCAACACATTCAGAGGAACCAATCTGCCGATTACCGATGAAATCGATGACGATACGGCCGTCGGAGCAGCGGCCGGTGGGGTAACCGAAGTAGGTCTGGCCGTAGGGCAGCCGTGCCGTGGCGAGGTAGTCCGGGATGCCCTCCGTCACCAGGTTGCCGGCGTCCACCAAGGAGTCCCCAAAATTGAACACCGCCCGGTACTTCCCGGCCTCCGCCGCCGTTGCCACCGCAAGAAGCTGCAGCACCGCAAGAACAGCCGCGACTCTCCGCCCCGCGCCTCTCCTCCTCGCCCTCGCCATTAATCCTTCTCCCCCCATGTTCTAGTCCAATGTCCAGGAAGATTAGCGCGGAAAAAAAGAGGAGCAGAAGAAGAAGAAGGCTAGTCCGGCTTGGTTTCTTGGCTTGGCTTGGCTTGGTGTAGTAGCTTCCCGTGGTGCTTGTCTTCTTCTTCTTGTAGGAGTGAGAGGCCACTACGAGTCTACGACCATGGACTGCTTCGGTTTCTTTTCTTGTGGCTGCGCGTGATTGACTGATCGAATCCGATCCTTAATAAGAGCTTTATTTTTCCACGCCCATTTGCGGCGGCGTCACCCTCGCTAGGTGAGCGAGGGGATGAGGGGGAGGTGGTCACTGTGGTGGCCGGTGCGGCTGGCCGTGTGGGAACAGTTTTCGCGATGCTGGCGGTGGCGCATTGACTGCGAGCGACCGTGGTGGTATTAAATGCGGGGAAGGTGGGGAAGAGACAGAAGCGGAGGTAAATGGGCCGACCTTCGACGCACACTGCCAGCCAGCGTGTGTTCCACTCGGCCTCGCAGTCGCAATTCACCGTTATTTCCTAGAATAACCTAAACTAATAAATTTAAGAATTTTTTTAACATGATATATGTACCATCTCCTTCCTCCGTCTTCAATTTTTTTTTTCTTTTTCTTACTCACTTCCGATGCCTCCTTTCTTTTCTCTCTAACACAACAATTTAAAATTAGAAGAAAATTTTAAATAGAAAATTTTAAATAGAAAGTTTGGGGCACTCATGGTTGCAATTGTCGGATGTGGCCGACCGTGATGAGATCCGATCCCGATCCTCTCCGCACAGGATGAGATCCACCGGATTCGATCCTTGTCCTCTCCATCAATGAAGGGATCTACCTGGATCCAACGACGGTCGGCGGTACTAGGGGTGCTAAGTATGCTCGACACCCCAAAATTTTGAAAGTGTTATAATATCACCTCTTTAATAGACTAAATTTATTGATTGAATTACTTCTAATTTTAATGGTTTGGGATTTTTAAGACCTTAGAACTATTTGTATTGTATTTTTAGTAAATTTCAAATGTATATGTTAGATTTATGATCTTATTGTGCTAAGACTATAGAGTTTGTATGTATGAAGTGTGCATGCTAAAGAAAAATTTTATCTGGTCCTTTCAATGAGATCAATAGGAGCCCCACGGTAATAGGCATCTAAGCATCATGGCCGCGGGTGTGGCCGGTGATGGACCTAAGAATCGATGAAGGGGAGGGACGGAGCACCTCAAGGACTTGAGGGAAGTGGAGAGGGTGAGTGAGAAATGAAAGGGAGAGGGAGAGGGCTTAATAGCAACATCTAGGTGAAGGAGAGCGAGAGAAAGAATGGAGAGTTGGGGATATTTTGTCTCTGTGGGATGGGCTCTATTGTTGTAGCTTGACCCAACAACCCGAATCAGCGGTCGTTTACTCAGTTGGTTTCATTCATCGCACCCAAACAAGTTTCACTGAGCGCACCCAAACAAGGATGGACAGATAGGTAGCGCCCCAATAGACAGACGTTGTAAACAGCGCCCAAATTAAGATGTCATTCTACCATTTCAAGATGACTTTTTAATTTTGTACTTAAATACATATCATTCTATAATTTTGATGTGGTTTTTTATCATGTTTCCTTTCATACCCTTCCCTTTTAGTTATTTCCAATGTCATTTCCTACTATAGGCTAGACTAAGACACACCATCTAAAGATATAATAAACAATATTTTGTAAATGTGCCTTAGTACAAGTACAAAAACCTATAATAACATCCATTCGGGAAGGAATAGAGTATTTTTGTCTTGCATGTAATGTGCATTACATGATATCCATTGGTCACCTACAAATGGCAGGAACGATGTCAACCACCCAAAATAACTCCATCATCATCCTCTAACAACCAACGAATCGATCCAATTAACTACATCTCTCTTCTTTTCACCGAATTAACTGCACTTAGAGCAAGTACTAATAGCAAAAAATCACTACTTATTCTATCACTTATTCATGTCATCTAGAGTAAGCAAAAAACTAACTTGTACAAGAACAATCTCTAAAGATTGTCTCAAGATGTTGTGCAATAACTATCTCAAGATTGTCTCAAGATGTTGTGCAATAACTATCTCAAGATTGTCTCAAGATGTTGTGCAATAACTATCTCTTCTCTCTTGTACATAACTAATCTATCTTGTTTCTCGTGTCATGTTGGTTCTCGCATAAGAGCCATCTCTCTTTTCTCTTTTTTCTCACTTTTCTATATAGGATAAACCTGATGTGTACAAACTAAGAGTAGGTTAAAGTAGCTTTAATGTATATGCCTTTAGGAGTATTGTATTTAAAAGACCATATGTAGGTCTACCCATATTTGTGATGAGTAATTAACTGTATTTGAGCTTGTGGTGCACAAGTTTGAGTTTGATTTGAACAGTTTGTAAACTGGTTGGGACTGGTTATGAATTGGTCAGAACAATTTGTAAACTAGTTGGGACTTATTGTGAATAAGGTTGGAACCGTTTGTAAACTAGTTGTGAACTAATTGGGCTAGTTTGTAAATTGGTTGAAAAATATTGTAAACTAATCAAGATAAATTGTATATCATTCTAGTTATGTATTGATTTGATTGCATATGTTGTTGGACATTGATACATGTGTGTTTTCCTTGTCTATAATGGTTGCAGGACTTCGGAGCTAGGTCATGGTGAGGCAGAGAAGATCAGGACTAGGCTAAGAGGGCTAAGGTCCAAACGGTCAGGATACCGTCAAAGATTATTGAGGTCTGGAAGTAGCTGCGAACCGAGAAGACAAGTGGATGGTGCAGATGTTAACTTAAACTCTACTTAAGCGAAAGAGGATCATTGGATCACAGGTTCGCGGGGTGGAGTAGTAATTAAGTCAGTGGTGCCCTGCGACATATGTGTCAAAACCCGTTATGTCATTGGGTTTCGGGTCAGCCTATGTATGGTTCAGTGGGTTAATCCCAACCCTTGATAAGGTTCTTTATGGGAGAAGAAGTCATCCAAGGATGGAGATTACTCAGGTTAGACTATAAGTAGAGGGGTAGAGAGATGCCTCACCCTGGTGTGAGGATTTTTTATTTTTTCTTGTGCTCATGTGAGCCCTGCCTACCTGTTAGTGTAGTTTTGTAACTTTCCTCTCAAAGCAATGGAAGATTAAGGGGGTGTTTGGGACAGCTCCAGCTCCACCAAAATTTGTGGAGTTGGTGGAGCAGGGTATCTCTAGCTCCAGATATTTATGGAGCTGGAGCTGTGGGAACATTAAGAGTGTTTAGGTAGATCATCTTGTTTATATTTTAGACTAAAAATATAAACTTAATTCATTTTATTTTAGCCTATAAGTTTCAGCTCTGAGCTGGAGCTGGGATCTGGAGCTCTCCCAAACAGGGCCTAAATTTCTTCTCTATGCTGAATTTTCTTTTACTTTTTGCATTTTCGCTCATTGCACTTTGGTTTTGCCTTCCCTCATTCTAAATGCTTTTGGATATTGTGCCAAGGATGAATGATTGCTGGACGAATCTTCTATAGATTATATCAAAATCATCTAGGCAATTTACAACCTTTTCTTTTCAATTTTCGAAAGTAATTGATCTTTGTGCTTAGTAGAAGAAAGATCCTTATAAACCATGTTCTTATTTGTTTCATGGGTTGTTTATTGGTGTTCTTACTTGCTATGATATATGCGAGATCATCTTAATCATCAATTCCCCACGAGCAAGCTAAAGTTGAAGGTTGTGTTTTTGGCACGGTTTTGATGCAATATTCTTTAAACTGAAAAAATGTTAGAACTTTGGCATCAATCCTTGCGATTGAAGATTGGAATAAGTTCCTGACATGCATAGAAAGGTGTACACAAAGTTTCACGGGTGCTGTTGACCAGTTCGTAGTACTGTTCATCCGAACACTGTTCACCGACCATTGTTCATCCGATCAGTTATTGTTCATCAACCAGTGCAGTTTTCATTGTTTATTTGAGAACTGTCCATCTGACCTCTTGGTCAAGGGTACCGCTCACCCGATTAAAACAAATTATACAGTCATTCGATCTATTCTCTTAGTGATTTGATTTTTAGAAGAAAACATTTTATTTGGTTCCTGTTTACCCTCCTCTGCTCGTCTTTTTGGTCCTGCAGTACTCAACAATTTCCCAAGAGATAGAGAGATGCCATATCGCATGCCGTATGTCTCCATTAGGCTGCCCGGCTGCGGCATGGATCCAGCTTCCCATGCTCAACAGTCGAGGCCCAGGTAGGCTTAGCTTGATGGAGAAGTTAAGTTTCATGCTAGGCCTGGCCCCAAACGTCCTCCAGGCTGGAATTTCGAAGAGTAAGCCCAGTTTGGAACGCATGAATTTCGAAGGATTTGTAATGTTTCCTTTAAATCTTGCAATCATGCCGTCATGAACGTATCCTAGTGCTATTATCTATTTTCTTCAAGTGAGAATTGAGGTGCTTCAAACACTCATTCATATCTCTAGCAGAAAACAAGAAGGTTGCATACAGTTAACCACCTCAATTCTCACTTGAGGATTGGGGGATCAGCGTACGGACCATTCAGCCAGCAATTCATCCAAACACTGTTCATCGGCCATTGTTCATCCGATCAGTTATTGTTCATCGATCAGTGCAGTTTTTATTGTTTATCTGAGCACTGTCCATCCGACTCTTGGTTAAGGGTACTGCTCATCCGATTACCTGTTTGGATTGTACAGTCATTCGATCTGTTCTCTTAGTGATTTGAATTTTAGAAGAAAACATTTTATTTAGCTCTTGTTCACCCTCCTCTGCTCGTCTTTTTGGTCCTGCGGTACTCAACAATTTCCCAAGAGATAGAGATATGCCATATCGCATGCCGTATGTCTCCATTAGGCTGCCCGGCTGCGGCATGGATCCAGCTTCCCATGCTCAACAGTCGAGGCCCAGGTAGGCTTAGCTTGATGGAGTTGTTAAGTTCCATGCTAGGCCTGGCCCTAAACGTCCTCCAGGCTGGGCGAACTAAACCATGCCGATCATATTCCAGAGAGAAAACTATGTAAGTGTACATGTGATTCGCAGAGTAAGCCCAGTTTGGAATGCACGAATTTGGAAGGATTTGTAATGTTTTCTTTAAATCTTGCAATCATGCCGTTATGAACGTATCCTAGTGCTATTATCTCTTTTCTTTAAAAAAAATAAAATAGGGGTACATATTGTCACAGGTTGTGTTTGATAGATCGTAAAAAGTCAGAAGAGACTGCTATTTGAGATTTCACAAGGGCATTTTTAGGATAGCCTTATTAGAGTAGCGTCGGATTGCATCAGGCTCGTCCTAGGAACACTGAAACTTCACATTTCAATTCCTGCAGGAATCTGAAGAAATCCATGCGTTCTGTTTTCTATGTTCTTTCTGAGAGCAGAAATACATTTCCATCTTAAAACCTTAGAACAGACGTAAATAACACGATTAGCACGGAGTACGTATGGGTCGACGTTTTAAAGGCATTGTACTGCACAGTCTTGATGTGTACTGATATGGCGGATTTAACAAGTGTACTTCTCAACAGTATCCACCGAGGATACTACTGTTAAACAAGAAGGCATGCTCAGTGCTAAGATCACCGATGTGTACTGACTAGTACTGTCAGAATTACGTGCACTCAAAGATTATATGTTGCTCCAGTGCTGGAATTCCAGATGGTCAAATGTCATTTACCGATCTTGATGCAGTCGTTGTCACTTGTGTAATGATAAGACAGAATAGGGTTTTTTTATAGTATTACTATTTTAGAATTTTGGACAGACGTGGATTTGGATCACATGATGTTGGGTTCAGTCTGAACTGCCTTTTAGATCTAACGGTTCCGTAAAGCTTCCGAGCAAAAGATCCTAAGGGGTTCGAGTCTCTGAGAGGCAGCCTTGATTCCTCAGTCACACCATTCTAACATCAGTCATCATTGACTTGTGAGTAGACCTAAGCGTTGGGTTGTTTTTTTGTTGGCATGTGGCATGACAGCTATGGCATGGCATGTCACATGTGTAGGGTCGAGGATGTGCCTAGAGGGGGAGGGTGAATAGGCGTTTTACAAAATTGATCGCTCGCTAATTCAATTCGCTCTAATCAACCCCTATGTCAAAACCTACACAATTATAATGCGGAAGCGATAAATAGGTTTTGACAATTAAAGCCTAAATCAACTAGACTCACTAGTGCACTAACTAAATTATGTCTCTACACAAGAGTTGCTAAATTGATCAACTAAATAATACTAGCAATTCTAATTCAAGCAATTGATAAATACTCAATAATGTAAATGCTTGAAAGTAAGGAGACAAGGGACAACCGATGTTTTTCCGTGGTGTTCGGAGACTTGCCGGTCTCCCCTAGTCCACGTTGAGGCTAGCCCACACTTGGACCGGCTCCCGCTCGAGCACCCGCCTCTTTCCACTAGTCGTGAACCTTCACAAACTTCGCCGGGGCTTCTCACACCTCGAGAGCTCACAAGACGACGCCCACGCTGTCTAGGAGTCGGAACCTCCAAGAGCAACAAGCCGCTCTTTCGCTTGAACCTCACCGAGCACAACGATGCGAACGGTGATCACCAAGTGCAACACATGCACAAGGCCTCCTCAAGTGCAACACATGCACAAGAGGCTCTCAACCACTTCCTAATTGCAACACATGCAATTAGTCTCACTCTTAAGCTCAAGAAGCAAAGGAGAAGAGCAACACATGCACACAACTCCCACACACAAGAACAACTCAAAGAACCCTTACCCCAAGCCCTCCAAGGGGTATATATAGCCCCACAAGAAAACTAGCCGTTTGGGGGCAAATGGGCGAATCACTTTTTAGTACTACCGCCTCTAAGGGTTCAGAGTACGCCAGAGTCCCAATCTACGGCCATCTAACGGACACAATCCTTATTCTGGCTCGAGGCGCAGAGTATCAAGATTTATGAGATCACCGCTCCCACCGAAGCAGAGTTGGCCACACCAAGATCGTAAAACACGCCAAGACTGGAAAAAGGCTACAACGGCAAACTCACAGAGGTAATCAAGATTTATGATACTACCGCCCACACCAAATGTAGTGCCGGACACACTGAGAAAACACGATTTAACTCCGAAATCCATTTCTCCGAAAACCGAAATCCATTCTTTGAGCCTCAAGGATGATCAACACATGATCATACACACGTGCAAAACACATTTGCACCAACTTAGCCCATGCTCAAAGAATTTCAACCAAATTGCAAAACACATTTTGCATCCAACTCAAGAACTATTTGCAAAACGTATTAAGCAAATCAAACTCGAGTTTATGAGATTAATCCCCCTAGCCATGTGAAGGTCAACACGAGACCCAATCAACTTGCCAACACCGCTGCAAGCCCTATTCACATGCTCGGAATTCGGACTCATAAACCTCGGTTTATTCAAGACAACGAACTTGCAAATAACGCAATAAACACATTTCATGCTTGAGCATTACTCTTTGCAACACATGCAAAAGTCTAGCTCCAAGCAACATCAAATCCAGATGCATGAACTCTTCTAATTGCAACACATGCAATTCTCTAGTTCCATGCAACACCAAAACCAAACATCAACTAAAACTAAATCACACGATGAGCTCTTTACTCGCAACACATGCAAGCCTCTAGCTCCATACAAACACACAAACACCGAATCATGCTTGAGCTCTCTCCTTTTGCAACACATGCAAAACTTAGCTCCAAGCAACACCAAGATTTTATAAAAATGTTTTGCGAAACCAAAACATGAAGCTTCAACTAATGCAACACATGCAAAAGTGAACTTCACGCAAAAGCCAACGCACTAGCTTATCCTATTTGCAACACATGCAAATCAAAGCATTATGCGAAAACCAAATGCAACCAAGCATAAGTTTAACCCATTCGCAACACATGCCAAATGGTTAACCTCATGCAAAACCAAATCCAAATGATTTGAGCTTGAGTGAACGCGGAATAAGATCACCAACACATGATGAAGCTCAAGTAAAAGGAACGACCCCTCTTAATAGCACGGCGATAAAACCTTAGACTCAAAGACTACAAAAGTCCTTAGCCTATCTAATTATACCTTCGCCGCCGCGCGCAAGCAATCCCCTTTGGGGTCTTTATGATCATCACTTTGATACTCCCCCGGGATCATTACTCGACTCCTCTTTATCTTCGGGATCCATTCTTGACGCCCATCAACTCATGATGCCGTCCTTGTCCCGTTCTCATCATCTCATCCATCTTTGGACCTAACTCAATCACAACTCATACAAATAGTTAGTCCAAGATGCATGGTTGTCTCAATTATCTCTTGCACTCCATTAACACATAATGGATGCCTTTAGATCAATTGAGCACAACCTAAATCAATTGAAATGATTGTAATGTGTCTTAAGTATAATAATGCAACACATGCTTAATTATACTTAAGAACTATTCATTTGTCCTTAATTAATCACAAAACACCATCAACACATGATGAAGTGTTCTTTAATAACAAGACAAATGAACCCAATTTAAATTATCATTTAAATTGATATGAGTATATATTAACTACACAAGTTTTCATATACTCATGTTGATGAAAAGTAATGATCCATTATATGTAAATTGTATGGAAATGATCATTACCCTAAGTCATCAACTATAGAATAAACTCCACATGTATATGTGCATAAGTATGATTGACTTGGATATAATATGCACATATTCAATTTGATTGTATTGGAGCATATCCTATATTTCCACGAGTATACTTATAACTAGGCAATTCAAATATATACTAAGGATTTAGTTTCTTTGTCTTGATCCTTATGTGTGTCAATAACGAATCGATCAATACAAAGAGACTTTCAAGTTAAACTACAAACTCCCCCTAAATATGTGCATCCATGTAATATATGGATTGAGAAACATAATGCACATTTTGTGGTAAATGTAATGGGGACATTTATACTTTAACTTGACTCCAAAGTATGCAACTAATACTAGAATGAATATGCAAACATACCTTGGGTTTTCCATTTTTCAATGCGATGAGACTAATCAAAGATATTCTAAATAAACAAGTTAGTCTCAATATAAGATTTGTCATTAATAACAAAATCACATTAAATGGATAATCGCAATATTAGATTTGTCATTAACACAAGATTAGATTTGTCATTAACACCAAAACCATAGCTAATGAAGGTTGAACTTACAACATGTGATGACCGAGTCGACGCAGTATGAATGATAGAATCAGATCGGACCTTACGGTCGACATGACGAGGCGAGACGGCATGAAACAAGCCTGATAGCCCGAAGCAAGCACAACATGCCCGGACGCTCTGCCACGACATTGCGTCATGTTGTAACTTGTCCTACGGCTGATGTCTTTTGCGATCCTCGCATGCGGAGAAAAAAAGAGACAACAGAGATGTTAAAAGGTGGAGAATGTGGACTAGAGAGTATATGCTCACTGACACCGAGCACGTGTACTAAACTGCTTTGTACTAGGGTACTCCACACTAGGTATAACGTTTTTAATGAGATAGTAATTTCAGATCTATTTAAGAATGAATAAAATTTACTTATTTTTTTCAATATTTGTGTCCATTGTCTCACTACGCAGGCGTCTCCGACTCTTTTTCATCTCGTCACAATAGTGCAAATGGACCGAATTTGGGATGACACGACAAAGCACAAATAGATCGTGCCTTCGGTGAACGGTCCCAGACGCACGGCAGCGACAACCACGACGACCGTTCTATGGCTCAAAGACGGTTCAGCACAAAACACAATAGATCCATGCTAGATCGCCCAACCCGATACAACACCCACCCTAGTTGTGAGTTTGTGACCAAATGTACATCAAAAAGTTAGTTTAGAGTTACAAGTTGTCCTCTAATTATGTATATGTGGGCGGTGCATGCCGAGCCACCTACCATGCTCCCAAAGGTAAAAATCGCTTGGTTCTAAAAAACCCGCCAGATTTTTTTTGGGGTGTCTTCTCGCAAAAAGGGTTTGGATGTAATATCGGATGTAATCCTAGAATTTTCAAAGGTGCTTCTGAAAAAAGCGGCCCGGGATGGAATTTTGGAATTTTCAGAGGGGGGGAGGGGCCTTCTCACCACAGAAATAGAGCTAGTTGTAATTTCGAGAATTCCCGAGAAGGTCTGATCGAGAAAAGTGAACCAGGACGTGATTCCAGAATTTTTAGAGGGGCTATGAGGGAAAAATGAATTTCATAATTTTTCGGGGGCCTTTCAACAAAAAGAGCCTGGATGTAATTTCAGGAATTTTCGAGGGCGGTTACGCAAAAAGTCAGGCTTCATAATGGACCTAGATGTAATTTTAGAAATTTTTGAGAGGGTTTTGTTTTCTGGGCCTTTCCACAAAAGAAAAGCATGGATTTTGGGATTTTTGGAGGGCCTATGCTTGAGAAAAAATGAATTTTTGAACTTTTGAGTGCCTTTCCGCAAAAAAGGGTGCTAATGTAATTTTGGGGATT
The DNA here is from genome assembly GCA_036346375.1 of Guadua angustifolia. Classification (NCBI taxonomy): domain Eukaryota; kingdom Viridiplantae; phylum Streptophyta; class Magnoliopsida; order Poales; family Poaceae; genus Guadua; species Guadua angustifolia. The sequence goes on from CM070519.1 coordinate 40,969,828, forward strand.
TTCAGGGGTCTTTTCGCAAAAAATCAGGCGCTAAAATGGATCTAGATGTAATTTTGAAAATTTTCGAGGGGTTTTCTAGGGAAAAGTGGACCGGGACGTAATTTTGGAATTTTTGGTGGGTCTATTCGTTAAAAAACGAACTTCAGAATTTTTTTGGGGGCTTTTCCACAAAAAGGGACCTATGTGTATTTTTTTGAAAACTTTTGGGGGCATTTTCTCAAAAACAAAACCGGTGGCACGCGCTAGCCACGTGCCTGCGCCACGTGTTGCCCGGGGAAAAAAAACATGGTGCGACGCTCGCGCTCGCGCGCGGGGTCGAGAAGTCGAATGCACACCAGCCATGGTGAGGGCGAAGCGCTTACCGCTGTGTCACGCAGGAGTTGACGTCCGAGCACAAGGATTAATTACTTAAGCCATATAAAAACACGTGCAAATGGGCTACATGGCCATGCGCGGAGCGGAAATCGACATGACTAGTGTGGCCCCAATCGTGGGCTCTAATATAAGGATTAATGTTCAGATGATGCCGGTTGCTCAGCCATTGTGTCTTTGACCAAAATTGCCATGGTTTCCGTGCGCACGGGGTTCATGCACTCCAACCGAGAGAAAATTTTGGCAGGATTAGGTTCTTATCCGTGCACCTTGCAAAGATCTTCGATTATGTTTGTTGCTTGCAACGTAGGACTGATGTTTTTGGTCCATTTCGTCAACTATACAATTTTGCCAACCTAACTGAGTTGTAAAGCAGCAATTAAGCGTCCATCATTTTTTCGATAAAGGAAGCTTTTAAATTAAAACCAAGTACAAGACATCAGCAGATACAAAGCGCGGCAAGATAACTTCCTCTGTTTAGAACATACACCAAGATAAAAAAAGAAAGAAAGACAGACACACTCTAGTGGCCCGCAATCCGCAGATTAGACCGCCACCCATATGCTGGAGAAGAAAGCCGTGGCGCTTGCACCAAAAGTTGCGACCCTTCAAAGCCCACACTGTAGTTCCTCCCATGAAGGGTAGCCCAACCAAGAGCCAGAAGCCGAGTGGATAACTCAGAAGGAGAAAACCAAGATTTGTTTTTGAAAACAACATCGTTTCTGCATATCCAAAGAGACCAACACAAAGCTGCCGCTCCAAGCAGAAACAGGGCTTTCAAATCTTTGTTGAGGCCATGAAGCCAGTTCCCAAACAAATGTTCCATATTGTCAGGCTGTTTAAACCCAACCGCTAAAGGAAAGATACTCCAAACAGACCGAGCGAAACGACAATCAAAGAACAAATGGTTGATTGTTTCAAATTTATGACAGAAAGCACATAACAAACTACCCTTCCAATTACGTTTAGCTAAATTATCTTTTGTAAGCACCACCCCCTTACGTCCCTTACGTAAATACCACAAGAAGATCTTAATTTTTAGTGGGGCCTTTAACTTCCACAATGGTCTATTCTCATTGGGAATATTTACGAGCATTAAGGTGAATAGTGAGATTTTACCGAGAACCGCCATTAGCGCTAAATTCCAAGATAAGGTATCTTGATCTTGTGATAACATAACTCCTTGAATGCTGCTAACAAATCATCCAATCACCAGTTGTTGGACCAAGGAGCATTCTACGCCAAGAGAGTTTAGGGGTGAAGAACTCAATACTTCAAATTGATATCCATTTCGGTCTAGTAATGTTGTATAGGAAGGATATTGATCTCTCAAAGGAGATCCACCCATCCAAATTGTCTTCCCAAAAACGAACTTGAGTACCATCCTTGACAATAAAGGTTCCAAAACGGAGAAAGTCACGCTTCACCTTCAATAGACGGGACCAAAAGTAGGAATCTCCATTTTTCTATTCCACTTGGGCCAAAGGTTTTGAACCCAAATACTTTATTTTTACTTTAAAAGCCTCCGTTAGTTTCAAATCGCGAACAAGCCCTTTTCTAATTTTTCGGGATAGCGAACAGTGTCCAAAAAATAACATCCGGTCCTCGCTTCTTACGTTCAGGTCCTTTCTCCGTTTTTCCCGAAAAAAATGTTTTCGCCACCAGAAAAACCCGGAAAATTTTTTTTCGCCACCCAAAAAACCCGGAAAAATTTTTTCGTCACCAAAAAAACGCAGATTCATCGAAGTTTTATAGCAACTTATGTATTTGCCAACGGATCGAATCATGGTTTTTTTAAAAATGTAGATTCGTCCGCAGATTCAAAAAACCCGAAAAAATTGTTTTCGTCACAAAAAAACGCAGGTTCATCGAAGGTTTATATCAACTTATGGATTTGCTAACGGGTCATAACCGCGCATGCTATCGAAATTCAACCGGCGCAGCGTAGCGCGCTTTTCCATCTAGTATTTTCAATACTCATATCCGCATTCCCAACATTCATATTCATATTCTCAACTCTCAAATTCCTATTCTCAACACTCATTTTCATATTCTCAACTCTCATATTCCTATTCTCAACACTCATTTTCATATTCTTGACACTCATATCTACATGGTCACAATTATCATTAATACTCCCGTTAAAGTCATAATCCATTTCCATGATCACCAGAACATCCATTCTTATTAATCCAACCTCATTACTTCATTATTCACATTATCCTATCATACTAGTGATAATAATATGGCACTCAAACGATAGCTCTTCATAATCGCAAGGTATCATGACATTCAACTTCCGACACGAATCATTTCAATCAACGATGCACTTGCATCAAATTACTTAACCTTTTCATAAAAAAAACAATTTCACTACTAGACGACTTATCAACACAAATGAAATCGTAGCGTAAGCATATACATATCCCAAGCAATCAACTAGATACCCAGTATAAGAGATATCTGAGTTACGCTTGTATATAAACTCGTTTTAAATAAAAACATAACCAATTAACTATTCTCATTCATTATATCGCATGCAAAATCAAACATGACAATGTTAAAGCGACACATGGATAACGATATTATTGTAAAACCTAGTGGCCACCTAAGCCACAACCGATACAATGCACTTGCCTTTACCGACGAAAGAATGGAGTGGCATGCGGTTGAGGCCACTCCCGACAGAACCTTCCCTGCAAATAAAACAATATTCATCAAACTCAAATTCATGCACACTTAGTACAAGCGAAGAAGAAAACAACTCTACATATTCATATTTACAATCGAACCCAAAACATCCCTCATAACCACTTAAATGCATGCATGACAAACCAGGGGCAACACACCACAATTTGGAAATGGGACCTGAATTTTAAATTCATGCAATAGTATAAATCTTGCATAATAGGTATTGGGTGTTATAGAACCAGGTCAGGCCTTGGCATGCTAAATATACATAGAATCAACACTTACTTGATCTCACAAAGAACAATGAAAGCTTGAATCAGCTTACTCATACGAAGGAGATAGCCTATTACTAATCACACAACAAGTAGTATAAAGCAAGAACGATTCGGTGGCGCTCATCCACCTTCTAAGTGCTCACATGAGTTTTAGGATACATACCCAATTTCCAAGATGGTATAAGTGCATATATACGAATAACTATACACCCAATATCAAGACTAAGCATATACACAAAGAGCTCAACATTGAATCATGCACACTAATCATTCGGGACACATAACCCAAGCAAGCACAGATTAGGCAAATATAAATGTATATATATTGCTCACTACCAGAATCTCATATAAAGGCTCATCAACATAAGAATCTGCTGAACAACAACACTAACTGCATTAAGATTCCAAGAACACAAATACTACCACCCTCCTTCGCCTTTAATCATTCCCTAGCAAAGCATGCATGCATATTCTAGGGCCAAACTTTTCCTCTAAAAGCATGATTGTGCCAAACCCAAATTCAAGCCCTACCCATTATTCTGATGACAGTACATGCACAATCACATTCAACAACCCTAAACCTTCTAGGCATTATCACAAACACCTCACATGCATGCCAAAATTCCCAGAACAAGGTATACCTCAATCTCACACCCATGGAGAAAGAGGAGATGGGGGCATGGCCTACTGGAGGGAGGGCTCACGCCGGGAGAAGTCGCACATGAGGCGGCGTCGGTCGAGCAGGAGGCGCTGGAGGAGCCGCCAGACGCAGGTCGGGAGGCGTCAACAGCGAGCCCTACCGGGAGGGCGCACGGGAGCAATAGGGAGAGGAGGCGCCAGAGTCGGTGGGAGAGCTCTGCCGCGCCGGAAGGAGAGCGGCGATGAGGGAGGCGCCGGGAGGGAGCTCGGCTAGGAATAGCTCAGCCGGGCCAGAGGAAACTCGGGAGAGAGGCGGTGGGGAAAAATCTCCGGCACTCTCTCTTCTAGGGTTTCCCCCTTTTTTTATAACCCAAAAGGTAGAAGCACTAGATAAAAGAGCTAGGGGAAAAAGAATAAAATATAATTATCAACTACTCAATAATTATAGAGACCACAACCAACAAACTCCGCAAACTGACAATTCAGACTTACGGCGAAAAGAAAATCCTTAGATTTTAGAAAGCAACAACAATTCTGGCCAAAAAAACCCAAGAAAAATGATTTGTGGTATTACACATCTAGGGATGGAGATTGCTCAGGCTAGGCTATAAGTAGAGGGGTAGAGGGATGCCTCACCTCGGTGTAAGGATTTTTTATTTTTCTTGTGCTCATGTGAGCTCTGCTCACCTGTTAGTGTTGTTTTGTAAACTTTTCTCTCAAAGTAATGGAAGATTAAATTTCTTCTCTATGCTATTTTTTTTTTACTTTTTGCATTTTCGCTCATTGCACTTTGGTTTTGCCTTCGCTCATTCTAAGTGCTTTTGGATATTGTGCCAAGGATGAAAGATTGCTGGACGAATCTTCTATAGATTATATCCCAATCATCTAAACAATTTACAACCTCTTCTTTTCAATTTTCGAAAGTAATTGATCTTTGTACTTAGTAGAAGAAAGATCATTATAAATCATGTTCTTATTTGTTTTATGGGTTGTTTATTGGTGTTCTTACTTATTGTGATATATGCGAGATCATCTAAGATCATCCTAATCATCAATTCTCCATGAGCAAGCTAAAGGTGAAGGTTGTGTTTTGACACGATTTTGGTACAACATTATTTAAACTAGAAAAATGTTGGAACTTTGGCATCAATCCTTGCGATTGAAGGTTAGAATAAGTTTCTAACATGCATTGGGAGGTGTACATAAAGTTTTACGGGTGTTGTTGACCAGTTCGTAGTACTGTTCATCCGAACACTGTTCACCGATCACTGTTCATCCGACCAGTTATTGTTTATCCGACCAGTGCAGTTTTCATTGTTTATCTGAGCACTGTCCATCCGACCTCTTGGTCAAGGGTACTGCTCATCCGATTACCTGTATAGATTGTACAGTCATTCAATCTGTTTTCTTAGTGATTTGATTTTTAGAAGAAAATATTTTATTTAACTCCTATTCCCCGTTACTCGTCTTTTTTGTCCTGCGGTACTCAACAATTTCCCAAGAGATAGGTTGCCGGCTGCGACATGGATCCAGCTTCCCATGCTCAACAGTGGAGGCCCAGGTAGGCTTAGCTTGATGGAGTAGTTAAGCTTCACGCTAGGCCTGGCCCTAAACGTCCTCCAGGCTGGGCGAACTAAACCATGCCGATCATATTCCAGAGAGAAAACTATGGAAGTACATGTGATTCGCAGAGTAAGCCCAGTTTCGAATGCATGAATTTCGAAAGATTTGTACTGTTTCCTTTAAATCTTGCAATCATGCCGTTATGAACGTATCCTAGTGCTATTATCTCTTTTCTTTAAAAAAAATAAAATAGGGGTACATATTGTCACAGGTTGTATTTGATAGATCGTAAAAAGTCAGAAGAGACTGCTATTTGAGATTTCACAAGGGCATTTTTAGGATAGCCTTATTAGAGTAGCGTCGGATTGCATCAGGCTCGTCCTAGGAACACTGAAACTTCACATTTCAATTCCTGCAGGAATCTGAAGAAATCCATGCGTTCTGTTTTCTATGTTCTTTCTGAGAGCAGAAATACATTTCCATCTTAAAACCTTAGAACAGACGTAAATAACACGATTAGCACGGAGTACGTATGGGTCGACGTTTTAAAGGCATTGTACTGCACAGTCTTGATGTGTACTGATATGGCGGATTTAACAAGTGTACTTCTCAACAGTATCCACCGAGGATACTACTGTTAAACAAGAAGGCATGCTAAGTGCTAAGATCACCGATGTGTACTGACTAGTACTGTCTACGCAGAGCACAGAATTACGTGCACTCAAAGATTATATGTTGCTCCAGTGCTGGAATTCCAGATGGTCAAATGTCATTTACCGATCTTGATGCAGTCGTTGTCACTTGTGTAATGATAAGACAGAATAGGGTTTTTTTTTATAGTATTACTATTTTAGAATTTTGGACAGACGTGGATTTGGATCACATGATGTTGGGTTCAGTCTGAACTGCCTTTTAGATCTAACGGTTCCGTAAAGCTTCCGAGCAAAAGATCCCTAAGGGGTTCGAGTCTCTGAGAGGCAGCCTTGATTCCTCAGTCACACCATTCTAACATCAGTCATCATTGACTTGTGAGTAGACCTAAGCGTTGGGTTGTTTTTTTTTTGTTGGCATGTGGCATGACAGCTATGGCATGGCATGGCACATGTGTAGGGTCGAGGATGCGCCTAGAGAGGGAGGGTGAATAGGCGTTTTACAAAATTGATCGCTCGCTAATTCAATTCGCTCTAATCAACCCCTATGTCAAAACCTACACAATTATAATGCGGAAGCGATAAATAGGTTTTGACAATTAAAGCCTAAATCAACTAGACTCACTAGTGCACTAACTAAATTATGTCTCTACACAAGAGTTGCTAAATTGATCAACTAAATAATACTAGCAATTCTAATTCAAGCAATTGATAAATACTCAATAATGTAAATGCTTGAAAGTAAGGAGACAAGGACAACCGATGTTTTTCCGTGGTGTTCGGAGACTTGCGGTCTCCCTAGTCCACGTTGAGGCTAGCCCACACTTGGACCGGCTCCGCTCGAGCACCCGCCTCTTTCCACTAGTCGTGAACCTTCACAAACTTCGCCGGGGCTTCTCACACCTCGAGAGCTCCCGCGCACGACGCCTACGCCGTCTAGGAGTCGGCAACCTCCAAGAGCAACAAGCCGCTCCTTCGCTTGAACCTCACCGAGCACAACGAATCATAGCCGGTGATCACCAAGTGCAACACATGCACAAGGCCTCCTCAAGTGCAACACATGCACAAGAGGCTCTCAAACCACTTCCTAATTGCAACACATGCAATTAGTCTCACTCTTAAGCTCAAGAAGCAAAGGGAGAAGAGCAACACATGCACACAACTCCCACACACAACAACAACTCAAAGAACCCTTACCCCAAGCCCTCCAGGGGTATATATAGCCCCACAAGAAAACTAGCCGTTTGGGGGCAAAATGGGCGAATCAGCTTTTTGCGGTACTACCGCCTCTAAGGGCAGTAGTACTGCCCAGAGCCCCAACGGATCGGCTAACGGACACAATCCCAGACTACCGCCCTCGAGGGCGCAGTAGTACCGCATTTTGATACTACCGCTCCCACCGAAGCAGTAGTCTTGAAGCCAACAAGATCGAAAACACGCCAAGATCGAAAAAGGCTACTGGCGGCAAACTGCGGTAGGTACTCGATACCCACACCCAGCGGTAGTGCCGGACACACTGAGAAAACACGATTTAACTCCGAAATCCATTTCTCCGAAAACCGAAATCCATTCTTTGAGCCTCAAGGATGATCAACACATGATCATACACACGTGCAAAACACATTTGCACCAACTTAGCCCATGCTCAAAGAATTTCAACCAAATTGCAAAAACACATTTTGCATCCAACTCAAGAACTATTTGCAAAACGTATTAAGCAAATCAAACTCGAGTTTATGAGATTAATCCCCCTAGCCATGTGAAGGTCAACACGAGACCCAATCAACTTGCCAACACCCGTTGCAAGCCCTATTCACATGCTCTCGGAATTCTGGACTCATAAACCTCAGTTTATTCGCACAACGAATTTGCAAATAACGCAATAAACACATTTCATGCTTGAGCACTACTCTTTGCAACACATGCAAAAGTCTAGCTCCAAGCAACATCAAATCCAGATGCATGAACTCTTCTAATTGCAACACATGCAATTCTCTAGTTCCATGCAACACCAAAACCAAACATCAACTAAAACTAAATCACACGTATGAGCTCTTTACTCGCAACACATGCAAGCCTCTAGCTCCATACAAACACACAAACACCGAATCATGCTTGAGCTCTCTCCTTTTGCAACACATGCAAAACTTAGCTCCAAGCAACACCAAGATTTTATAAAAATGTTTTGCGAAACCAAAACATGAAGCTTCAACTAATGCAACACATGCAAAAGTGAACTTCACGCAAAAGCCAACGCACTAGCTTATCCTATTTGCAACACATGCAAATCAAAGCATTATGCGAAAACCAAATGCAACCAAGCATAAGTTTAACCCATTCGCAACACATGCCAAATGGTTAACCCTCATGCAAAAACCAAATCCAAATGATTTGAGCTTGAGTGAACGCGGAATAAGATCACCAACACATGATGAAGCTCAAGTAAAAGGAACGACCCCTCTTAATAGCACGGCGATAAAACCTTAGACTCAAAGACTACAAAAGTCCTTAGCCTATCTAATTATACCTTCGCCGCCGCGCGCAAGCAATCCCCTTTGGGGTCTTTATGATCATCACTTTGATACTCCCCCGGGATCATTACTCGACTCCTCTTTATCTTCGGGATCCATTCTTGACGCCCATCAACTCATGATGCCGTCCTTGTCCCGTTCTCATCATCTCATCTATCTTTGGACCTAACTCAATCACAACTCATACAAATAGTTAGTCCAAGATGCATGGTTGTCTCAATTATCTCTTGCACTCCATTAACACATAATGGATGCCTTTAGATCAATTGAGCACAACCTAAATCAATTGAAATGATTGTAAATGTGTCTTAAGTATAATAATGCAACACATGCTTAATTATACTTAAGAACTATTCATTTGTCCTTAATTAATCACAAAACACCATCAACACATGATGAAGTGTTCTTTAATAACAAGACAAATGAACCCAATTTAAATTATCATTTAAATTGATATGAGTATATATTAACTACACAAGTTTTCATATACTCATGTTGATGAAAAGTAATGATCCATTATATGTAAATTGTATGGAAATGATCATTACCCTAAGTCATCAACTATAGAATAAACTCCACATGTATATGTGCATAAGTATGATTGACTTGGATATAATATGCACATATTCAATTTGATTGTATTGGAGCATATCCTATATTTCCACGAGTATACTTATAACTAGGCAATTCAAATATATACTCAAGGATTTAGTTTTTTTGTCTTGATCCTTATGTGTGTCAATAACGAATCGATCAATACAAAGAGACTTTCAAGTTAAACTACAAACTCCCCCTAAATATGTGCATCCATGTAATATATGGATTGAGAAACATAATGCACATTTTGTGGTAAATGTAATGGGGACATTTATACTTTAACTTGACTCCAAAGTATGCAACTAATACTAGAATGAATATGCAAACATACCTTGGGTTTTCCATTTTTCAATGCGATGAGACTAATCAAAGATATTCTAAATAAACAAGTTAGTCTCAATATAAGATTTGTCATTAATAACAAAATCACATTAAATGGATAATCGCAATATTAGATTTGTCATTAACACAAGATTAGATTTGTCATTAACACCAAAACCATAGCTAATGAAGGTTGAACTTACAACATGTGATGACCGAGTCGGCACGGTATGAATGATAGAACCGTATCGGACCTTACGGTCAGACATGACGGGCGGCACGGCATGAAACAAGCCTGATAGCCCGAAGCAAGCACAACATGCCCGGACGCTCTGCCACGACATTGCGTCATGTTGTAACTTGTCCTACGGCTGATGTCTTTTGCGATCCTCGCATGCGGAGAAAAAAAGAGACAACAGAGATGTTAAAAGGTGGAGAATGTGGACTAGAGAGTATATGCTCACTGACACCGAGCACGTGTACTAAACTGCTTTGTACTAGGGTACTCCACACTAGGTATAACGTTTTTAATGAGATAGTAATTCTGTATCTATTTAAGAATGAATAAAATTTACTTATTTTTTTCAATATTTGTGTCCATTGTCTCAGCTCTGTGCGTCTCCGACTCTTTTTCATCTCGTCACAATAGTGCAAATGGACCGAATTTGGGATGACACGGCACAAAGCACAAATAGATCGTGCCTTCGGTGAACCGGTCCGGTACGGCACGGCACGGCAGTCACGACGGACCGTTGCGGCTCAGCACGGTTCAGGCACAAAACACAATAGATCCATGCTAGATCGGCCCAACCTGATACAACACCCACCCTAGTTGTGAGTTTGTGACCAAATGTACATCAAAAAGTTAGTTTAGAGTTACAGCCGTTGTCCTCTAATTATGTATATGTGGGCGCGGTGCATGCCGAGCCAGCTACCATGCTCCCAGTGGGTAAAAATCGCTTGGTTCGCAAAAAAACCAGTTTCAGATTTTTTTTGGGGGTGTCTTCTCGCAAAAAAGGGTTTGGATGTAATATCGGATGTAATCCTAGAATTTTCTGGGGCAGGCTTCTCGCAAAAAAAGCGGCCCGGGATGGAATTTTGGAATTTTCAGAGGGGGGGAGGGGCCTTCTCACCACAGAGATAGAGCTAGTTGTAATTTCGAGAATTCCCGAGAAGGTCTGATCGAGAAAAGTGAACCAGACGTGATTCCGAATTTTAGAGGGCTATGAGGAAAAATGAATTTCATAATTTTTCGGGGGCCTTTCAACAAAAAGAGCCTGGATGTAATTTCAGGAATTTTCGAGGGCGGTTACGCAAAAAGTCAGGCTTCATAATGGACCTAGATGTAATTTTAGAAATTTTTGAGAGGGTTTTGTTTTCTGGGCCTTTCCACAAAAGAAAAGCATGGATTTTGGGATTTTTTGGAGGGCCTATGCGAGGAAAAAATGAATTTTTGAACTTTTTGAGTGCCTTTCCGCAAAAAAGGGTGCTAATGTAATTTTGGGGATTTTCAGGGGTCTTTTCGCAAAAAATCAGGCGCTAAAATGGATCTAGATGTAATTTTGAAAATTTTCGAGGGGTTTTCTAGGGAAAAGTGGACCGGGACGTAATTTTGGAATTTTTGGTGGGTCTATTCGTTAAAAAACGAACTTCAGAATTTTTTTGGGGGCTTTTCCACAAAAAGGGACCTATGTGTATTTTTTTGAAAACTTTTGGGGGCATTTTCTCAAAAACAAAACCGGTGGCACGCGCTAGCCACGTGCCTGCGCCACGTGTTGCCCGGGGAAAAAACATGGTGCGACGCTCGCGCTCGCGCGCGGGTCGAGAAGTCGAATGCACACCAGCCATGGTGAGGGCGAAGCGCTTACCGCTGTGTCACGCAGGAGTTGACGTCCGAGCACAAGGATTAATTACTTAAGCCATATAAAAACACGTGCAAATGGGCTACATGGCCATGCGCGGAGCGGAAATCGACATGACTAGTGTGGCCCCAATCGTGGGCTCTAATATAAGGATTAATGTTCAGATGATGCCGGTTGCTCAGCCATTGTGTCTTTGACCAAAATTGCCATGGTTTCCGTGCGCACGGGGTTCATGCACTCCAACCGAGAGAAAATTTTGGCAGGATTAGGTTCTTATCCGTGCACCTTGCAAAGATCTTCGATTATGTTTGTTGCTTGCAACGTAGGACTGATGTTTTTTTGGTCCATTTCGTCAACTATACAATTTTGCCAACCTAACTGAGTTGTAAAGCAGCAATTAAGCGTCCATCATTTTTTCGATAAAAGAAGCTTTTAAATTAAAACCAAGTACAGTACATCAAGCAGATACAAAGCCTTGGCACACTTCCGGCCTCTGTTTAGAACATACAGCCAAGATAAAAAAAAAGAAAGAAAGACAGACACACTCTAGTGGCCCGCAATCCGCAGACTAGACCGCCACCCATATGCCTGGGAGAAGAAAGCCGTGGCCGCTTGCACCAAAAGTTGCGACCCCTTCAAAGCCCACACCTGTAGTTCCTCCCGCTGAAGGGTAGCCCAACTGGAGAGCCAGTAAGCCGCCGAGTGGATAACCTGTAAAGGAGAAAACCAAGATTTGTTTTTGAAAACAACATCGTTTCTGCATATCCAAAGAGACCAACACAAAGCTGCCGCTCCAAGCAGAAACAGGGCTTTCAAATCTTTGTTGAGGCCATGAAGCCAGTTCCCAAACAAATGTTCCATATTGTCAGGCTGTTTAAACCCAACCGCTAAAGGAAAGATACTCCAAAGCATCGAAAGCGAAACGACAATCAAAGAACAAATGGTTGATTGTTTCAAATTTATGACTGAAAGCACATAACAAACTACCCTTCCAATTACGTTTAGCTAAATTATCTTTTGTAAGCACCACCCCCTTACGTCCCTTACGTAAATACCACAAGAAGATCTTAATTTTTAGTGGGGCCTTTAACTTCCACAATGGTCTGTTCTCATTGGGAATATTTCTGAGCATTAAGGCTGAATAGTGAGATTTTACCGAGAACTGGCCATTAGCAGTTAAATTCCAGTATAAGGTATCTTGATCTTGTGATAACGCAACTCCTTGAATGCGCGCTAACAAATCAGTCCAATCAGCCAGTGTTGGACCAGTGAGCATTCTACGCCAAGAGAGTTTAGGGGGTGAAGAACTCAATACTTCTGAAATTGATATCCATTTCGGTCTAGTAATGTTGTATAGGGAAGGATATTGATCTCTCAAAGGAGATCCACCCATCCAGCTGTCTTCCCAAAAACGAACTTGAGTACCATCCTTGACAATAAAGGTTCCAAAACGGAGAAAGTCACGCTTCACCTTCAATAGACAGGACCAAAAGTAGGAATCTCCATTTTTCTATTCCACTTGGGCCAAAGGTTTTGAACCCAAATACTTCTTACGGAGCATCTGTTGCCACATCCCATCAGAATTAAGTAGTTTATACAGCCATTTGCTGAGAAGGGCAATATTTTTGATATATAAATCATGAATCCCAAGCCCTTCCTGCTCTTTTGGTTGACACAGTATGCTCCATTTAGTAAGTCCGTATTTTTTCTTATGTTCATCTCCTTGCCAGTAGAATCTAGACCGAAAATAGTCAAGTTTTTTAAGGACTCCCTTTGGTAAGGAGAAGAAGGACATCATATATGTCGGAAGGCTACTGAGCACTGAGTTAATCAAAACCAGGCGCCCGCCGATCGAGAGATTTCTCCCTTTCCAACTACTGAGTCTTTTTTCAACACGCTCTTCAACCTTCTTCCAATCGCAATTTCGAAGCTTCCTATAATGAATTGGAATGCCGAGATAGTTGATTGGAAAGTTACCAGCTTTACATCCAAATAACTCAGTATAATAATCTAGATGCTCTCGAGCTTCCCCAAAGCAAAATACCTCGCTCTTATGAAAGTTGATTTTAAGACCCGATGCCTGCTCAAACGCGTAGAGAAGCAACTTCAAGTTGCGAGCTTTATCCATGTCATGATCCAAAAATAGAATAGTATCATCCGCGTACTGAAGGATCGAAAGTCCCCCATCAACTAAGTGAGGTATTATCCCATCAAATTGCCCATCCAACTTGGCTCTACTTATAAGCACCTTTAACATATCGGCTATGATGTTAAATAGCAATGGGGATAAGAGATCTCCTTGACGAAGGCCTTTTCTTGTCTGAAAATAATGGCCAACGTCATCATTAACATTTACGGCTACACTTCCCCTCGATATGAATGTCTTAACCCATGAGATCCATTTAGACGAGAAGCCTTTCATACGGAGAGTTTGGAACAAAAAGGGCCATCTTACTTTATCATAGGCTTTTTCGAAATCTAGTTTAAGAATTATCCCCCTCTGATTTTTACGATGAAATTCATTCAAAGTTTCATGTAAAATCACAACTCCTTCCAGAATATTTCTTCCTTTCATAAAAGCCGTTTGTGTCGGACTAATCACTTTATCCGCCACCGAGTTTAATCTATTTGTGGCCACTTTGGTGAAGATCTTATAGCTCACATTCAGCAAGCAAATCGGTCTGTATTGTTGGATGATATTAGCCTCTTGGACCTTAGGGATTAGAGTGATAACACCAAAATTAAGACTAAATAGAGGTAGGTTATCACTGGATAGCTCTTGGAACAGGTGGCATAGGTCCCCTTTGATGGTTTCCCAGAAATGCTGATAAAATTCAGCTGGGAAACCGTCTGGTCCTGGCGCTTTATTGTGCTCCATTGAGAAAAGAGCCTCTTTAATCTCGGATTCTGTGAAATCAGCTGTCAGGAGGTTGTTTTCGCGTCCATCATAGCCTAGGAGTTTTTTTGTATGTCACCCATCACGCCAGGGCATCCTGTCTATATGTTTTTCATGCAGTGATAGTTCTGTTAATCATGATTTGTTCAGTTATCCAGGGTGAAAAATAGCAGTGCAAATAAAGTGTAGATCATGAGGGACAAATCCACAATTTTGATCCTTTATTAATTATTATCATAAATTATTACGCAGGTCTTGACAAATGAAAAGAATCAGGAAACATGTCATACATGGTAGGTACATCAGTACTACAGCCTTTTCAGTTGGGAACATATCTATACCGACATAGTTTATACAATCTTTCAATCAACAAATCAAGCATCTTTTACTCATAACTTAAGTTCTTGGGTGCTTCAAACACTCATCCATATCTCTAGCAGAAAACAAGAAGGTTGCATACAGTTAACCACCTCAATTCTCACTTGAGGATTGGGGGATCAGCGTACGGACCATTCAGCCAGCCGTTCGCGATCTTGCCATAGGCAGCTTCAGTCATGTGGATGCCGTCCCAGCTCACGTACGACGACGGGTTGGAGCACACGCTAGCGCCTTGCTCACCACACTTCTTCTTCAGGTTGAAGTTGTAGTTACCCTGCCCTCCAGCGCCACAGCAAGCTTGCATAGCATTGCTGAAACCTGCAATAGCACCAGTGTTCATATCATAATACGTAAATCTGAACCATGAAAGCTACTCCTGTAAATTACAGTTGGCGATGGATTCAGTCATACGGTATTGTATCCTTCCTATTGGCAGCGTGTCTTCTGGTATGTCACATACAAAATATCTGGTCTGAAGCTCTGAATCCACCTTGAAGATGTAGTAGAGAAGCATGGCAGTGGCAGGCTACTCAATTGAGGAGGGGGAACTCACCAAATTTTCCAGGGCTGACGATAAACTGCATTGCCGCTTTGAAGTAGTCGCCATACATGATTTTTGTCTTTGGGTACTTCTTTTGAAGCTCATCAAGCTGCTGCCTGAGCTCCCTGTTGTGATGGAAGGCAAGACGGTTGTATCTCCGGAGGCAGCCGGTGCGGGCGTTGTAGTCTGCTTTGCTGCTGGTGTTGTACAGTGTCAGGTACAGTGGGAAGCATCCGATTGGGAGAACTCCAGGCACCAACAGGTCTGTTGCCCCAAGCTCGATCAGTTTCTGAAAGAAAAAAATATAAAAGCTTCACTAGAGTGCTCAAAATAGTTCAATTTGCATTTTCATAAATTTGACCAATATGAGTCAAAATTTGGGGAGTCTACTTAAAAATACGTCGTGCTGAACTAGCCACTCCTAGACATGTGTGTTTCGAACATATCTTCGTACGAGCATTTGAAATTATCGAATTACACTGACAAGCTAGTTTAGCCATGCGCTACTAATAGTATAACTTAGATCTGTTCCCTCT
Organism: Guadua angustifolia; assembly: GCA_036346375.1. Taxonomy (NCBI): domain Eukaryota; kingdom Viridiplantae; phylum Streptophyta; class Magnoliopsida; order Poales; family Poaceae; genus Guadua; species Guadua angustifolia. Next base: position 40,985,680 of record CM070519.1, read on the forward strand.
GCTTGAAATGTGTGGAAACCATCCAATTTTTTTAGAACCATGCCAAGTGACAGCCGTTTCATGATGGGCATGCACATAATAACAAATGATTCCACATCTTCGTTACCAGCCATACCTTTTGCATGCCCATTCTCTTCATTGTGCAATCATGTTCTACATGAAATCCCCGTCTACATATCACATGGGGCTACACTAAGCAACGATCTGATGTACTGTGCGCCAACTCAATTTAGTACACAAAGTACAACCCCATGCCATCACAGATGTGTGGTGTGATTTCTGCAGGTGGAACCAAAAATTTCTCTTACAATGCAGTGCAGCCATAGCAATTTCATGTCATGTGCCTAGTCAGAAGATTCTGCCTTTTGGAGGGTACCAAATTTGTCACATGTTCCCCACCTATTTTAATGTCTACAAAGATTGATATTCAAGTTGACTGTTAGAAAACATCACATTGGGATCTATAGATCCAATCAAATAAAATGTGCATTAACTATGCTTGTGCTTACCAGCTAGCTAAACTACTCGATCTTCTCACTGATACTGAATACTCCCTTGTAAAACTGAAGTCCACATAATACAAAGCATTTCAAGAACATTTTCCGAAGTCTTGTCATTTGATCATCTCACACCAATTCTGTGCCTCGCACGTGTTTGTCTGTTGTTCCAAATTTTGGCTTTTTATGCCGACCAGATCTAGATATGACAGATGAGTGCTGCCTGAAATCTACACTGTCGCAGAGTTGCATGATTCCCTGATCTCCAGGTATATAGCACAACTTCAGCAATGTATATGCATTGTACGATGCAATGCAAGGGTCATCCTACATTCCTACTAGCTCTAGCGGTGATGTGCAATTCATCATTCTTGGATTTTATACCTCGACACCGTCGGCGATGGCTTTGGCGACCAGCGGCACGTACGTCTTCACCTCGGAAAACGCGACGCCGGAGAACAATGGCGCATTGTAGTCGTTGCCCCCAAACTCCCCAACCACAAACAGGGACTTGCTGAAGTAGTCCTTGCAATCTGCAATCGACACACAAACCAATCAACTCTGATGCACTGGCTGGAGCATGGCTAGTCCATTTCAAGGATTTTAAAAGCCTTAAAAGCGTGGGCGAATCGGCCTCGGACCTTGCTCCGATTTGCAGAGCGATGGCTTCATCTTCTGGAGCCAGCCGACCTGGGTGTTGATGGAGCCGGTGTTCCAGATGCGCTGGTCGATGCCGTGCGCCTTGAAGAAGGAATACTCCAGCGCCGTCGCGCCGGTGATGGCGAAGTTGGCGCCCTTCTTGAAGTCCGTGCCGTGCGCCTGCGACGGCGGCGGCAGCGGCAGCCCGAAATGCTCGGCTGTAAAATCGACAGAAAGATTTCCATCAGCAAAAAGGGAAAGCTTCACATCATACACTCTGCTATTGCTCTGAAATTCCGGAAAAAAAAGGCACGTCACAATTCACAATGCAGCGATGCAATCGAGTGAGACATACGAGGTCAATTGGAAGAGCTTGCAGTAGCATTTGTGGTGTTCTTTATCTCTCCAAAAAGGAAAAGAAGAAAAGGGCCTTTAATTCACATCAACACTTTGGTATGGCAGAACGGAGGCAGCAATAATTCACTATTGCACAGCAGCAGCTCTTTTTCCAGCATGTTTTTTACCGCTCAATTCTATCTTCTTTTCTAAAAGGAGAAAAACTTGGGAGTATTCGACCGGTTTAGCTTTGCATCGCTAAAAATAAAAAAGAGTATGGAGCAAGAGAAATTTGACAGTTGAGTATACTAAACAAAACAATCCCCCCAACGACACACACAAAAGTAGACAATTTCATCATGACCAAGGTCAGAGCATGGCATGGCCTAAACTAAGACTTCAAAATCAACAGTTTTAATAACAGAGACGTTTATATTAGATACTGTGAGTCTGTGAAGTCCATATATAATATATACTTTGCCAAGCGAAAAGGCCAAGAAAAGGAAAGAACGATGAGGTAGGACGAAGCCATGGACGGCGCATAAATGTACCTAGGAAGTCGACGACTAGGCGGCCGTTGGAGCAGCGGCCGGTGGGGCGGCCGAAGAAGGTCATGCCGTAGGGCGCGCGCGCGGTGGTGAGCTCCTTGGGCACGCCGTCGACGAGCAGGTTGCCGGCGTCGGAGAGCGAGTCCCCGAAGCTGAAGATGGCGCGGTACGACTTCTTGGCCGCGAGGCAGGGCACCACCGCGGAGGCCGAGAGGCACAGCGCCGCGACGAGCAGGGGAAGCAACCCACGGTGCTGCGCGGGGCGGACGGCCATTGCGGGTGTCGGCAGGCAGGCAGCGGCAATGCGCACACGCAGCGAGAGGGAGACGCGGAGAGAGGACAGAGGAGTAGACGGGCTTCTTTCCTTGTGTGGCGGGCGCTAGCTTTATAGTGTGACCGTGGCAGAGGTGAGGTGCGGCTGGCTAGCTTCCTGCAGCTGCTGTGCAGGGTGAGTGACAGCATTTGGGATGACGGACGGCCCTCTGCGATCCAACAAACTAACCATAACTGCGCCCATCTGTGCCTATCCAAACCGGTACAGCATTCATTTCTTATGGCATAATAGACGGGGTTAATATATATTTATGGTCAGTTTGGATCCATTAACTCTAATAATTAGTTGGCTAATAGCTAATAGTTGGTTAATTATTAGCTAGGGTTATTTGGATCTACTAGCTAATAGATGGTTGGAAATTTAGCTGTGAGTGCAAATATCCATTGTACCCTTGCATTAATTAGCGTGAGGGAAAGAGCCTGTGGTGGAAGGGCCGAAGGCAAATTCATCTTTTGATCATCCATTAGCTGAATTAGCAAGAAAGAATCAGCTAATGAGATAACTATTAACTGGGTTGTTGACTAACTATTAGTTAGGTTATTAGTTAGGCTGCTGCTTGGATTCATTTTAACTAATTTTAACAGCTAACTGTTAGTATTAATGGATCCAAACATGATCTTAGCCTCCTGGTTACGGACCATTAAAGATAGTCAGTGTGATATTTGTCCCATCCTTTCTTTTTTACTCGAACCTCTAGATTCTACGCTGTCACACCATAATTAATAGGTCAAAGCTACGTAAATTAGATATATAAGTTGTTAGAAATATTTTCAGGATATTGCAATTTTATTATTGTATCTTAATATAAAATTATAAAAGCTATGGTCAAAGTCACGTCTCAAAGACCGTCGAAAATGTTGAGTAGAAAGAAAACCAGGTTACTAATTACATACACCCCTCGCAAGAAGACAGTAATTATGACAACAGGACGAAACATTAGAAGACCATAGTACACAGCCTAAATCAACCACTGGGGCAAGTACTAAAGCAGAGATTGTTCATACTTTATGTACTAAGCTAATTAGCATTTCTAAGCTCCTCCAATAACATTCGTAGTCACAGCCGACATTCATTCAAGCACATCAGAGTTTGAAGCCAATGCACTAGTAACAAAACTAGTATATGTCTGTTGAGACTGTCCTAAAAAATCTTCGTTTTATTTTAAACTGGAGATAGAACACCTACTAAAGAGAACCTACTCAGTGACCGACAGGCAAAACAACGTTGCACCATGTCACGATTAAGCAAGACTTTGAAGTAGAACAAATTGTGGCAAAACTCAATTTTGACAAAATCATTTACTGTATTATCAGTTTGGTAGTCGTAGAGATTAATTTGTAATAAATAACTTCTCCCTATATTATTTTTGTCATCATAGAACTCGCATATAGTTAACGTTCTAAAATTTCAACCACTAATTTAGACACAAATATCTAGATTTGTGCATGACAATGATGTTAAGGGCTCTCCTAAGTCCTAACAACTACCTGTGCTTGAAATTATAGCTATGCTTTGTCAGATTTTTAGCGAGGCGAAAGAGAGAGCGTAGAGAGAGAATGAGCTTGATACTACCTTTATGGGAACCAAGAAAATATCATTGACAGATGGTGCATCGGAAGGACTTAATACAATTTTTGCATGGTTATTGTGGGACCTTTAGTATCAAGCTGTGGGGATAGTTGTTTCTGAAATGAGCTTCTTTTTCGTACACTAAATTCAATATGAACTATTTATTTTTTCGATCCAATGGATCGGATTAGCAAGAATCTATTTATACCTCCTATGGTAGTATAGTAGTATAAATATTCTTAACAAATCAATGGCTAGATCTGATTTAATTTGTACTATCTACTATATACTGCTAGTAGTATAATACACCGCAATATTTCTTTTTTTGAAAGAGCAGCAAGAGAGTTTCCGCAAAATTTATTAAGAAGGAAAAAGAGGGGTGGCCCGGTTTTTATTAGGAAAAAACCGGTCCCGAAAAAACTCACAAAAGGCCACCAATCACATTGGTAGCCGTCGAAACTAGCCACCACTTACACCACTAACACCACATACACCACTAGTACCACTATCCTGAGAAATAAACACCACTCACACCCACAAGGACGCACCCAAGGCCATTAAGACGCTAATTTGTAGCTTTCCTATGCCAAGCAAAACCGTGATCTACTACCGCATCCTTGATCGATGTAGCTACCTGTTCAAATGTTCTATTCTTCTCTTGAAAAATGCGTTGATTTCTCTCGAGCCAAAGATTCCACTAAATTAGCAGACCATCCAATTCACGTCGTTCCTCCCTGTCATATTGGGTTCTTAACCTTCTCCACCACCTGTATATCGAGCCGTCATGACTCAGATTCTGCCATCGATCCAGTTTTCCCCATCGCAGGAGAAGCTCCCATACTTGTCTAGCGAAATAGCAGTCTTTACAGAGATGATTCGTTGTTTCCGGTGATGCGTTGCAAAGACTGCATATCGCATTACATGGCCAACCCCTTTTGAGCATGTTATCAGCTGTTAAAATTTTGTTGTGAAGCAATGTCCATGCAAAAAATCGACATTTAGGTTCGGCTTTGGCCTTCTATATTGGTGAGATCTTCATCTTACAGTAAACAGTGTCAAATTGCACAAGGTAGACACTCTTTGTTGAGTATTGTCCATCAGATGTCCACCGCTGCAATATTTCTCTTCCAAAATACTACCATCTAACCACTCTCTCCCCTCTAGTGTTAAGACTTAGATCAAACCATTGCGGGTAGGGTGCCACTGGAATCCCACTCCGGCCGGCAGCCTGGACCCTGGTACTGACAATAGGAGTGTTTTTCATTCCTGGGATAGATCATAGATCATAATGAGATGCTGTTTTCTTCTGCGCTGCTTCGCTTTCGGTGACCTTGCGCCATTATTAACTGCATCTGTGCGAAACAGGTTCAAGATCAACCGCGGCCGGCTCTTCACGTTCGGGAAAAATGGCAACTTTGGCCGCTTTTTGGTGGCGCTGGCCTGCCCGGCTTCTTTTCTAGCCGTCCATTGATTGGAATCCAGGCCTAATGCCGGCTTCTTCTTTTTTCTTTTCTTCTTCTTTGCCTAAATTGCACAAGCTTTGCCATGTCCTTGTGTAGTTGTGTACGATGTGTGCATAACGACGTTTGGAATCGTTAATATATGGCATGCGCCGTCGGATTGGCGGGCGACCTAATCCGGACCATTAGATCAAACCCCGTTTTATCTCTAACCTACATTACTTAATTGGGTTATGTCACTTCGTTACTCGACAACACCACTTCCCACTAATGACGTCAACGCCAAAGTATGCGTGCAACAGAACATAAGTCACACATGCAAGAGAAAATATTGGACCAAATGTTGTTAGACTTAACATTTGGTATCTCATAGTGTCCGTCTGGCACCAATTATAGTAGTACAATGATATGGACTTCTCTAACACATAAGAGTGTGTTGGGTCACTTGTACCAAATGGTACATATATAAGATAGTTCAAAAAAATATCATCTATATGTTTAAGTGTGTGAATATAATCATCCTATCCAGAAATGATGGAATTCAAATTTGATAAATATTCCTAGCTATCAGATACTGAGTTATTCTATTCATTCAAAAAAATATAATCAAATTATACAAAATCATCCCATCATATTCAACCTTATCCCACCAAACAAACACACCCAAATAGAATCAAACCTCGATCTAGTCACTTACTGTTTTCTGGCAATAAAAGTTGTAAACTTGTTCCATTACTACTAATACTACTAACTCTTCTACAGAATTTTCATAGGGCACAAATCAAACCACCACAATTTCCAGCACACTTGAAGCACTGCATGGGAATACTGAAATAATTTTTGAGGAAAGGAATATACATTCGCTGGATGTTTGATATCCTACATACAATTACTGCATTTTAACCTAAGCAAAGTAAACGCTCTATGTGAAATAGGAGTAGCATACAATTAAACAAACAAAACAACGGACCAATTTGAAACGTCCGAATTTCACATGAACTTTGAATGAGTTTCCGAAAACAGTTCAAATCCCACAGAACTCAGCTACGAATGTCTGCGCTCCAAACTAGGCCTAAAATATTACAAGGATTTTGCATAATTTGTGGAGAAGTCTGAGGTTCAGGTAGAAATGTCGCAAAAGGCACTTTGCAATTTGCACTCTAGAAGTCAAGAGTAGGCCACAAACTCAATGCCTCCAGTATTGGCCTATTGTTTCTTGGAATAATCAATTATTTACACTCATTTACTTCTGTCATTGATCATTTGCTCCGTGATATCCCACTGACATGTGGACCCTAGGACTACATGTCAGTGAGACAAACGGGAGCAAATTATCAATTGTACCAACTAAAACAGGATAAATGATCAATTCTCCCTTATTTCTTTGTCCTAATGCGCCTTAGCTCAGAATTTTTTAAAGTTAGCTGTATATAACATTCAATGTTAAATATCAATACGTGACATTCATTTATGTGGTAATCCCCATACATATAGTACGCCAAATTCATTTATGTGGTAATCCCCATACATATAATACTCCCATGAGGCGGTGTCTGGATATATAGATTGAATGATCTTTGCTAGAATACCGCAATCGCACTTCGGGCATTGAAACTCTAATGGTACATGTGTATCCTCACAGGAAGAATCAAAGTAGGTTCCCAATTTTTGGCAACCCACTTCTGCTTCCGAAGCATCTCTATATGGTTCGACATCCCCAACCTCGACAGAGTGGCCTTCTCTAACTCTCTGAGAAAAGCTGGTACGTGTTGTCAATTCAATCTGAAAAAGTAGCATAGTATAGTATAGTCAATTCTGTTAGAAACATTGTCATGTTATAGTAAATCCAGTCACAAAAGGCAAAATATTGATGGGGTTACAGGGTGTAAGGTTCGTTTGAGTGCATATTTTGTCAGTTATGCCTACAATACAAACGGCAAGACACATAACCCAACTAGCCTCACTACACTAAGATACATGTGCTCCTTTTGGAAGAAATACGAAATGGTGGTTGTAGGTCTAATCAAAATTGTGGGCGAGTTCCTACAATTTTAGCTTCAACTGAGTCGATACCACCTCTCTCTTCTTGGCTCATATAGTAGGCTTACATTGGTTTGACTGCCCAACGTCTTTAGTATCATCACTAATAGCATCCTCCCCATGCTTCATCTATGGTGCACACATAGATAACGATGGATCCTACGCATATTTTACTCTCCATGTTCAGAATAGACGAAACTATTATATCTAATATTCCAATACTAATCAGTGCACTACCACTAACTACTGCAAGAAATTAATATATCTGCAAGAATAAATCCTACAACAAATTACTATAAAGAACTACATATCTACAATCACACCATTTATATATCTACCCACTGCCTAAAAATAGGTCGTTAGCTATAAACCTTCAAGGAATCTACGTTTTTTTAGAAAACCGCGGTTACAACCCGTCGTTTGATAAAATTTGTCGAATTTTCGATTTCCGCATTTTTTAAATAAAATGGGTCGGTAGGACTCGCTGGCGAATCCATGGGATATTACAAACATTCGATGAATTCGCGTTTAATCTATGGGTTACTATAAACCTTCGACGAATCTGTGTTTTTTTTAGAAAACCGTGGTTGTTTTTTTACGCATTTCGGAATATTTGATAATTTTTTTGTTTTTTGTGTTTGTTAAAAAAATAGGTCGTTAGGACCCGCCGGCGAATCTATAGGTCGCTATAAATCTCTGGACGAATCTACATTTTTTTTTAAAAAAAACCGCGGTTATGACCCGTTGGCAAATCCATAAGTTGTTATAAACCTTCGACGAATCCGTGTTTTTTTGTCGATGCGTGTTTTATTTAGAAAATCGCGGTTGAATCCGTGTTTTTTTGTTTTTTGTGTTTGTTAAAAAAAATGGGTCGTTAGGATCCGCCGGTGAATCTACGGGTCGCTATAAATCTTTGGATGAATCTACCTTTTTAAAAAACCCACGGTTATGACCCGTTGGCAAATACACAAGTTGTTATAAACCTTCGATGAATCCGTGTTTTTTTTGTCGATGCGTGTTTTATTTAGAAAATTGCGGTTGAATCTGTATTTTTTGTTTTTTTAAAAGAAAAGTGCGGCCTTTTTTTATGTATTTCCTTTTTTAAAAGGCTGCTCGGACCCGTGGGCGATCCATAAACCGCTATAAACCTTCGACGAATCTGGTTTTTTGGTTTTTTGTGTTTGTTAAAAAAAATGGGTCGTTAGGACCCGCCGGCAAATCTATGGGTCGTTATAAATTTTCGGACGAATCTACATTTTTTTTTAAAAAAACTCGCAGTTATGACCCGTTGGCAAATCCATAAGTTGCTATAAACCTTTGACGAATCTGTGTTTTTTTGTGACGAAAACATTTTTTCCGAGTTTTTTGGGTGACGAAAACATTTTTTCCGGGAAAAACGGAGAAAGGACCTGAACGTAAGAAGCAGGGATATGTTTGTTATTTTTTTGAACCTGTTCGCTATCCTGAAAAATTAGAAAATGGCTTATTCACAATTTGAACTTAACGGGAGGCTTTTCCGTAAAATACCGAGCTAGGGACCCAAACGCGAAGGAAAAAAATTTATCTTCGTCTCACAAAAAATCACGATGGATCTATCCGTAATCTGCAGGGACCTATTCATAATTCCAAGAAATGGAGGAGATTTTTCGCAAATGTCGCAAAGTGACAGCTGGACGCTCTGGTTGGCCTCCAATTCCTTCGCTTATAATGGGTGCAACCATAGATCCACTCCTTCTCCCCTCTTTTTCTCTTCCCCTCTTGTCCTCTCTTCCCCCTCTTTTCTTTTGTCCCTAAAATAAGTGAAGTGAATTTTGGCCTTTTTTGCATCTTAAGTAGGTTGCCTTTTATCGCCAATTCGAATAACGACAAAATGTGCAGCTCTGTCGCCAATTGAATCAATGGCTCATCTTTCTATCGCCATTTGCAACATAGACCGAACCCTAACGAAGCTTTATCCTAGCCTACTTCAAATTGCGATAGAGTATCTAATGTCATCTCAAACAACGATAGAAGGTTGTTTTTGTATTTTTTTAAATAATGATTTATTTATATGGTATTAATAAAATCATATTATTAAAAAAAAATCACCTAGCTCACCCCGACGAGCATGCACAAGCACATTGGCTAGGGCCATTAAAAGGAGCCTAGGCGTTACGGTTGTTGAGCCATAATTATTAGTTGGTCGCCGTGCAACACCGCAAATGTATCGTCGCAAGGCTGCTAGCTAGTATGTGCCAGTCGCAAATGTATCTTTGGTGTCCCTCACCGGATCCGTGCTCTCGGCCCCTGGATTTAGCTGTTCTTGTTGGGAGCTTTGCCACGGATGATGCCGCATTGCTCTGAGTGCGGTGTCTTTGGTGGTAGCCGGCATCTTGTGGATGATGGACGATCTAGATGACTACTCTTCGCTTCAGCGTCTTCATCTCTTACTAGCGTTGTTCGTACATTTCTTTTAACCTATGTCATCTTAGCATCGATTCACGGATTCGCTTTCTTAGGCGACACAACTTATTTTTTAGATGCACTCTATGGATTTGATGATCGTGTGCCTATTGGCTAGCTCGCGAATCTGTCATCGAGAGTCGAACATCTAAAATTATTTTGTCCGGCCTTGAGAAGGTGGCCGTTGCTATTGGCTAAGATTAAGTGGTATGGCGACACTAGCTCAGAATGAGGGTGGTTGCAACACTGGGATCTCCGGTACTTCGACTTCAGGGAGAAATCCCTAGGTCTGACCTTAGTTGGTTGTGCCTGGCAATGGTCTTATTGAAGGTATTGTTTTGTAATCAAAGAATTTACTTTCCGAGGTGAAAACCTTTGGTCTAGCCTTCACTGGTTGGATCATGGCAATGGCGGTGCGTGTGCGTATCGAGTTCTTCTTGGAGGCGTTGTCATTGGAGAGTTTTTATCGCGGTCCAAGTGTTGCTATGATGGTGGATAGCCTTGAAGACAATATTGCGTGATGTAGTTTGCATGACGGTTCCTTTGTTTTTTCTTGTGTGTGTGTGTTTGGTGTGTACACTCTAAGTGTAGAGGCGGAAATCTTCTTAGTATAATTGTATCACCTTGATGTAATTTACTAAGATTAATAAAAGCTTCCTTTATCGAAAAAAACAAATTACAGTGTGCACTTCTGACTGTGACACCAGAAAACAAACGTCGGTTCCTCCTGTCACTATAAAATAGAATCTCTCTCTCTCTCTATATATATATATCGCTGTCTGCATTAAAAAATGGATTGCCATTATCTTTCTTGACATGTGCGGGGATTTGTCTTTTTCTTTTGCGGTGATTAATCTTTTTTTTTTTTTTTGTGTAGAACAACATCAGAGTCACAACTAAAATGTTTCTCATACTCTATTGTTCTGCTTTGTTGTTCAATCATGCTCTATGGCTCTGTTCCTTATCCTGTGTTTTCTATCCTTTAAATGCAAGACAGTACTCCTGCCGTTTTCTTTTTTTAAAAAATAAAACGACTAAAATGTTTCATGTTTGTAGGCACATGCATAACATACGAACTTGCTGCCTTACTTATGTTGTATAAAGAAAATTGGTATGCACCTAGCCGAGCTCCAAACCTTTGCAAATTAACACCATCGTATACTTACTTTCCTAAACTTTGAAACATTCACGCCTCCTGCTCGCTTTGAGCCGAGCAGCCAGCTCGGTTCAAAATTTCTTTTTTTGCGTTTAAGCCCTTCAAAAAATCTGTAATTACGTATTAGTCCTTTTCGCGTTTTTCCCGGATAGGACCTTAAAAAAACACGGATCTTTTGTGAGAGGACTCTAAATAAATACCGAAAAAAAATGTAGTGACGTTTCGATCATTTCCTGCTATTTTTTACGAATTTATTTTTCCCGTTTAAGTCTTTAAAAAAATCCGTAATTACGTATTTGTCTTTTTCGCATTTTTTACGGAGAGGACCTTAAAAAAATACGGATCTTTCGTGAGAGGACCCTGAATAGATACCGGAAAAAAACGTGGTGATGTTTCGATCGTTTCGGCTATTTTTTACGAAAAAGACCTTTTCGATTTAGTACGATCGCAGATTCTTCGTGGGAGAACCCCAGATATATGCGAAAAAATGTTATTTCTTTGTATCCTTTCAGCCATTTCGCTCATTTCTTCGACGATTCTTTTTTACAAAAACGCCACCGAAAAAAAAGAAAATTTTCTACGAAAAAAACGCGCGCGGCGTGTGACGCCGCGAAAAATATTCTAGTTCGTATACATAGTTTCTAAATATTCCCGTGTACTGGCACCACATCTTGCTTGAGGCTCTAGGCGTTGGCTCGGTGCCATGGGGTTGTGCGGCTTCAGGTTACTGCAAGCAATTATTGTAGGGCACAGGCACTTTTAATTAAGATTTATTTTAGGAGACCATCATGCGATGATCCATTGGACTATGGTAGCAGTGGTGGGTATCTTGCATATGCTCAAATTTCATATAAAATTTAGAAACAAAGAAAAACATACTAGTGGCACTGCGTATATATCAAGCTTTAATAAAGAGAAACCTTATGATGCATTATACTGGTAGTAACTACTAGGCAGTAGAAATCAGATCTAGGTGTCGATTTGTTAAGGATATTTCTAATACACTACTGCCAGAAGAAGTATAAATAAATTTTAGCTATCTGATCCATTAGATAATAAGAATAAATAGTTTATGTCGAATTTAGTGTGCCATAAAAGAGCTCTTAATAAATCAGTAAGCCGAAGTACTATCAGCTGGTAACAACTGACGACTTGATCGTCCGGCAAAGAAAAACGCTTCCGGTCACAAAGTACAATTGTACAAACGGCAACAGCTTAGCTTCAAACGCGTACTGTGTTAACCGCTGGTGGCCCAAGTATTAAGGTGTGCATCCACGCTGTACGTTCACTTTCAAGTTGTAGAACAACCTAATGAAACTCAGACAAGTTAACTACTTGTTGCACAAGAGCAATATGCTCTTGAGACTTGACTTAAACAAAACCTGCGCATGTGAGGCCAACCTAACACGCATCCTGATACGACCACGGGATTACAGAGCATGTCACGTGATGCAGGTATGAAACGACTAATGAGGAAGGAACTGCTAATTTTCCACACTACTTTTAAAAGCTGAATGGAAGGCACTGCTAATTATCAGGAACTCAACGTCTAGTGTCATGTCATGCAGGGAAACTCTGTTTGCTGCTTCCTCCGGGACCTGGGCAATGGGCTATGCATTTTTGGGCTGGTCTTCTATACGGCACGATTGTCTTTGGGCCAGACCGGCACGTCATAAATGATAGACCGTGCTACGCCTGGAAACTTGATATGATGGGGAGTACAACATGACTTGACCGATTAGGTTGTGCATGGGTCGGTCCGACAGGAAATCAGCACTTTCATAAGAACATACTATATACAGTTCATTCTATCATCAACTATCTTACCCAGCGATCCAGTTCATCGTTAAATACTACCTCTCCCCTCTGCCTCCTCTCATGACCCATCCGACACAGTCGCCGTCTTCTCGTGCTTCCATCGTCTCCTCTCGCTCTCCTCTACCCAAGCCTCCTCGCTAACCTAGAACGCATGAACGATCTGAATATTAGAGAGTAATTAGTATGTATACATGTTGTACTATACACTTTTCTTTACGAGTGAAACCCCACTCTTGGCCTAATGAATAAATAAAATTGAGTTATTTTTTCTAAAATAATTGTGTCTACTGGATAGACAACAACGACATCCATAACTCCACACGTCCAACAATACAAGTCCTAGACCAACACAACACAGCACGGCCAACTCCCAACTCTACATTTCCTCCGGTCCAAACTAAATGATGTTTTAAGAGAATTGATTTGTAAATAGACGTCGTATTGGGTTTTCAAGGCAACATTAGAAGGCATGGAACTAAAACGAGAAGCAATTCAGACCCGGGAGAGTATTTCTTAATCCATTAGAAGGCAACTCCACACTACACATATATAGGCGCCTACAGATCAAGGATAAAATTGTGTGTGTTATCCTGAAAGTGCATCATCGAAAAAAACACACACACACAGACAGAGACAGAGCACTTCTTATGTCGAAGGTAGCACACATGTTCAACAAGTGTTCATAAAAGCCAATCATCCATATGCAATTACGCATGGCTGAAATTAGCAAGATTAAGTGGTTGGTGAGATTGAGCACTTTGATTATGTTTCCTGAACAAAGCATGCGATCACCAGCCACCAGCCTGGAACGGAATCGGTTCCTGCAGCGATAAGTAATCAGGGTCCTTTCCTGTTCGTGGACCTTGATCGCCAACAAAAAGCTGCGAATAATTCGCAGTACATAATTCAGCAGTAGCAGTAGGTGAGCCAAATCTATCAACCTGCAGTCCTCTCTTGGCCTCTCTAATTGGGGCCTGGGAAACTTCCAAGATGTTGGAAAAAAAGAAATTGAAAAGTAGGGATTGGGAGGATTTGATGAAATTGTGTCGGCTACAGTTACACCGGAAATGAATGAGAAAGTGAGTTGCAACGGCAGAACTTTTGTTTATCTCAAGTGTCTCTTTTGCTGGATTGGTAGTCTGATTAGTGCTTTTGGAGAGAGAGTTTGTTCATGTCAAGTGTCAGAATCAAGATCTGAGGTTGTTGTCACAATGCAAATGAACATTCTTTTTTTTTTCCTTAACAGTAGCCATGCAATCTAAACATCCCTTAAAAGGGAACCGAGACTTGTTTAAGGAAGCGGAGAGCTTTCACTGATTTCGATAGTTCAGGGTACAATTAGTCCGAAGATTGTTGCAAGGAAGCTGGACCACATATCAAGTGAAGCCAGCGACTTAGGGCTTATTTGGTAGAGCTAAAGATTCCAGTTTCGCCTGAGATCTGAAACTTGTAGGCTAAAATAAAGTGAATTAAGTTTATATTTTTAGTTTAAAATGTAAAGAAAATGATCTATCTAAACACTCTTAATATACTCACAGCTCCAACTTCATGAATCTGGTAAAGCTAGGATTTTCAGCTTCACCAAATTCACGAATCTGATGAAGCTAAATCCCTACCAAACAGACCCTTAATTTCCTCAACGGGAATTAATTTCAATTTGCACGCATACGCTACATCAATAACAAAGATATGTACACACATGTATTCAATGGAAATTAATTTCCTATTATGTGTAGAGAACGTGTACATGCATGTTGCTTGAACATGATACTGGAACATGATATACGTGGGTTAATTACCGGTTACGTACGCCTGTCCTGTATCAAAAAATAAAACTACTGCTCCATCTGCAACGAACACAACAATGGCACACTTGGTTGTCGTAGCAATGGAAGCGTCCAATCCCAAGTATAGCACTGGTATGGTATGTATAGCAAAGTACGAACCAATTAATTAAGCTCTTCTAGAACTCTTCCGACCTCAACCCGTCCAAACGCAGGAGACAACGTCAGTACTTACGCACATCCACCTGCGTGGAAAGTAGTAGCAAAACTCCAAGCATGCGTACTGTCCTTGGCCGACGAATGCGTCAGCGAACGCCTCATGCCAGGGAGGAACAGACTGAGAAGAAGCGATGGAGGCATGGAGCCCCACCGCAACGTGTAGATGCACGACCGGGGCAGCCGGTCCACACCGCCTGCACAACAAGCCACCGGGGGAGAAGACGACAGCCAAGCCAATCGCTCAAGAAACAAACAATGTAAGTTGGTTCTCTTATTTTTAGCGGGTGGCTTGATCTAGACCGTCGATTGCACCGCCCTTTTTGTTGCATTGCTCAGAAAGCAGAGCATCCTGTTAGGAATTGCGTTGTCTGTGGTAGAATTTATGTGTTCCAAATGGGCTTTTAAGTTGTACTATAGCTCTTCTGTCACGGTCGGCCTGACCTACCTGTCACGATAGGCTGTGTTGCCATAGTGTTGGCGAGGTGCTGTGTACGGGAGCGCGACAGGTGACACATATTGCCTGCCAGCGGAAATATGGTAGTAGAGACTAGCCAGCAATTAGGAAGTTGTCTATGTTTTGTTTAGGCGTGAATCAATGATGCAATTTGGTTCTGAAACTATTTACTTGACCTGAACAAAAGAAAACCTCTGCTCCCCGTTACCAAAAAGATGTCATTTTAGATTCTGTGTAGTAAAACATTTAAAACATTGGCCACTTTTATTTAGATTGTGTTGTGGAAATGATATTGGTTTGTTTGGCACCAAATACACTTCCTACTATCTATAAATTCCACTGGTACATAATTAGGGGAAAAATAGGTGCCTATGATGGAGAGTTGGAGACCTAAGATGACACCTATTCAAAGAGGAAAAATATCACCTGCCGTTACGATAGGGGCAGTACTGCCCTCTACCGTAACGGCAGATGATGCGCGTCCATTCAAAGGGTGATTGGGTGGTTTGGCTCACTAATGTAGAATTTCTTACTCTATTGGATATGATGCTGAGTTGACAGGACTTTCGGATGTATAATAAACGTGATTAGATAAGTAATGATTAACATATGTCATGATTGTTTAGCATAAATTAAGGTGGATTAAGTATTACTAAGGGTCTGTTTGGGGAGCTGCGGTTGAATTGAAAATCTGCTTTTAGTTTATTAGGCTGTAAAGCAGCTATAGCTGGCGGCTATGGCTTTTCTTATTATGTTGTTTGGCAAACTGGCTGCTATAACTGTAGCTTTTGAGGGCCAACCGAGTAAGGAGGTAACAACATATAAATACAGCAATGTGTCAAGTGGGAGGTGCGAGAGGTCGAGAAGTGTAGCTTTGAGGCCAAGACCGAGGAGGTAGGAGGTGGCTGTGGTGTCCAGTGGGACGGAAAAGCTAGGTCGAGAAGGCCCAGGTGAGAGGTGCAGCTTTCACAGAAGTGATTCTGCTTTTAGAGGTGTTTCTTTGTGGTTTAGCTTCTTCTTATACTATCTTTGTTTGGGGAGTGTTTAGCCCAAAGCTAAAGTACAGCCCCCTAAACAGCCTCTAAGCAATGAGGGTCATTAAAGTGGAATAAAAAAAACATTACTAGTTTTGAAAATATTTTTCACCTGACAGTTTTGTCCTGGCATCGCCCATGCGACTAAGCAGACACTTTTCTCCTAGAATGTACTGTAACAGTTCTCTTGTCTTGAGCTTGTGTAACCTGATACGCACGTTCAACCAAACAATCACATGACATGAGCTTAGCTCGTCCCATTCAAACGAAGCCGTGCCATTGAGCCAAGCAATAGCAAGGCGAGCAGGAGCAGCAAAACACAAAGTACGCAACTCTATAAAAAAAATAAAGTAAAACTACACTAGCAATACCACCCACGGTATCTATCGTACTGCGGCGAGCATCAACGACGGAAGAAAAAGTGGGGACGGAAAAACACTTTGGATGGAGCTTCTTTCATGTGCACGAAGTGATGCCCATAATTAAGAAAGGAGGAGAGGGTGGAGAATAGGTGCGGCATGGAATCAAGCTTTAGCGTCGAGGCCTTTCTTTATATCTGAAAAGAGCTGTCTGTAAGCGTGTGTGGTGTTGATGTATCGGAGTCCTATCCTATCATATCATATCTAGCGGGCGGCTGCTTTCTTTTCTTCCCGGACGAAGAGATAAGAAACCCTGAGTCTTTAGGTTTAGGGAGATCACTCACACTCGCCTTGGTCTTGGACCCTACCCTTTTCCAGTTCCTGTCGTCAGAAAGCGGTCTCTTTCGGGTGAACTCAGCTTGCCTTGCTCCTCCGACGGAAGTCAGATGCATCGCTACTAGCTGCTTCCTTCCTTGTAAAATGTCTTGCACACGACACGTCTGCCATGACGGCACCAGGTAATTGTCTGCCTGATGCCATGCACGACAGCTCGACCGATGCAACTGGTCGCAGGATGCAATGCCCACGCACGGCCGTTGGTTGCACCGGACAGCTTCCGCTTTGCACTGCGCCTTTTCTTTCGGTTACACTTGACTACACTACGCTCGGGCTCGGCACGCTCTCCAGGTACAGAACAGCATCGAGCAGCCAACTGGCCGGGGGAAGGAAAGGGAGAGCATCGAGAGGGGAGAAAAGGGCCAGAGATGTACCATCATCCTTGATATGTTCCCCACCTGAGACGAATAGAGCCTGCACAACACATCAGCAGATTCATACGGAAGGAAGAACCGACTTTTACATATTCCATTCATACACAAACACTCGCACTCTCCTTGGAGCTCTGTCGACGAAATGGTAATAATCCTCACAACAAAAGAAAGAACCCCGAGATGGTAATTAGCATCCCATGTCACACAGATACTTCCCAACTCTGGCGGGCAAACGTGCAATCATAGGCATCAACCAAAAGTTTTCCCTGTTAGGAAACAAATGATCACAGTCATCGACCACCAAAGCTTCGATACTTGACATGGCGTTCAGTTTCAAGAGTAAGGAAACAAAATATTACATTCATCAATAGCCAAAGCTTCAATAATTGACATGGCATTTCAGTTTCAGCGTAAGAAAACAAACGATCACATTCATCAATCACCAAAGCTTCAATACCTGACATGGAACAACGATTACATTCGTCAATCACCACAGCTTTGATACTTGACATAGCGTTTCAGAAAAGACGTTATCAGTCACATGAATTAACCAGACGATTTAGTTTGCCAAGTTAAAGTCAATTATCCTCCTAAATCAGTGCTATCTACGCTGCAAAATAATATGTTTCTGTTGCAGGTAACATACAGTACCATTCTGGCCACCTACAAGTCAAACAACAAAATACCACTGTACAAATAAAGTCCAGGCCAGCCAGTGTGTCTTATTAGGAGATGATGGTACACCAGGGTTTGAGCTTCGGTGACTAAATGCAATATGACCCTACTTCCATACAATCTAAACTAACTAGAAAAGTTAGCTTACATGCATTAAAGTACCAGACCTGAACTCAAATCAAATTCGCCAGCCTTTGTAGAATTATGCGCTCCAATGGCATCCTGGTAGGTAATGTAATTACAGAAATTTTACCTTACTCCTAGAGCTTCCTAACAAATCACAGAAATCTATGTTGCCTATTCAGAAGATGTAAACTAAGCAATGTACAATCTTGCTGAGGTATTGTCACGCCAAATACATCATTAGACAGTTACTGTCTATCAGGATCAAGTTCTGAACCTGCAAACAAGGAGAAGCAGCTAATTAAGACCACCATTAAGATGTCAAGAACAATACAGAAAGCTATGAAAAAAGAGACTAACACACACAGAACCACTGAAACAGGCATAAAAAAAATGAACAGATACAAGCGGAGTTTGTTCCGGTTGTCTAAATAATTGAGTTCTTAGCTTCAGGTGCTTTGTTCTGTCAAAGTTCACTTTCACTAATTTCTCTTAACATACTTATCGAAGGAACAATACAAGCATATGAATCTCAGTTTTATTATTAAATCACATAAGGTGGCTATATGCCCATTATATGTCATTGTCACCATCCTAGTTCACACGATGTATGCCACTCAAACGATGAATAAAATTATGATTCTGTTATTGATTGGGTCATCACCAATCAGTTTGAGAAAATATTAATAGTTCATTAAAAAAAGGCATCACTGATTGGGTACTTTTGACAGTAAAAGTAATTTCTTTAGCATAATTTTGCTTACAAACAATTAAATAGTAAGAATATAGAACATACTTTCACTTGAAAGGCTTGGTCCAATATTTTGCACATAAGCATAACTTTGAATTTCCATAGAAGATCTAGACTTCTTCCATGAACCCTAATTTTGTTGATTATTAGCCACTCAACTTGACTTTGGTCCCTTAGATCTCTAGCTGCTATTGACTTTGGTGGCCAACTTTGGCCCCTTAGATCTCTAGCTGCTATTGACTTTGGTGGCCACACAACTTGATGAACATGTCTGACATATCTTACTAATAGCTACTTTATCTGCACAATTTTGGTACCCTTTTTTTGCTGTGGTCACACTTGTCTCGTTCGACCCAAAGAATGTTTTGTGTATCATTTTGTTCACAGATAAGACAATCATTCGGTAAGCTATTCCACAGAACTATGACTTAACTTTAATCACTAGGGCGCAGGATTGTGGAGGCGTCTAGGGCTCACCCCTTGCAGTCCTCGACTCCTCTTATGGTATATAACTATGTACATGCTCTCTGTCTGTCTCTAAATGTGGGCCAAAAGTCGCTCGGCTAGACAACGTCAACTAGTCGTGGTTAGTCGGAGAATAGTCGTCCAGCTGACCGACTTGTCCTTCCAGTCGAGTCAAGCTCCCAAGTCGTTCTCTACATACCGACTGGATGACTAATCATGGATTAGTTGCCAACTTAATAACAATGATTCAATTGCATGAGTTCCTAAGGAACCCCCGAAAGGGCTGCCATCCGATGGGCACACGAAAGTGACGAAGTTACTTTGGCGTATAGATAGGAGTGAACAACAACAACAACAAAGCCTTTTTAGTCCCAAGCAAGTTGGGGTAGGCTAGAGTTGAAACCCAAAACGATCCACTAACAAATTGAGAAAGAGAGAGATGAGAAAGTAGAACAAAGTCTAAAATTATACCAAAACGTGGCATAAAGCCTAATCAAGGTTCAGGCACGTGGATAGCTGCTTTCCACGCACTTCTATCCAAAGCCAACTCTTTCGATATATTCCATCCTTTTAAATCCCTTTTGATTGCCTCCTCCCAAGTCAAGTTTGGCCGGCCCCTACCTCTCTTTACATTATTGTCGCATCTTATGATGCCGCTATGCACTGCAGCACTGGTGCCTCCAGAGGTCTCCGTTGTACATATCCAAACTATCTCAACCGGTGTTGTACAAGCTTTTCTTCAATTGGAGCTACCCCTAGCCGATCACGTATCTCGTCGTTTAGATAAGAGTGAAAACGGGTCAAATTTTATCCACCGATCTAGATTTGGATCCGGTCAGGACCGGATTCGGGATGTAATTTAGATATCGGATCGGATCTGGGACCGGATCCAGATAATTGAATCCGGATATCGGATCAAATTTGGAGCACGCAATATCCGGAAAATATGGGTCAGAAACCAGATATCGGATAATTAACCCATTCGGATATCCGGATGAGACCTAAGACCTGTTCCGACCGTCTCCGCCCAGTGCTTCCAGTCCTGTGTCCTAGGCTCCTAGCCCTCCTCCGTCTCCATGGTGCGCCGCCTTCTCCACACCCCATCGCCATCGCGGTGGCTCGGCTCGTCTTGGATTGCCGCCATCCACTACGGGGTCTACTCCTGAGCCACGCCACCACCAACACCTGAGACATGTAGCCGTCGCCGGAGAAGGAAGGAGATGCACGGCCATCCTCGGAGCCGGAGGATGCGGAAGCGGCGGCGACAAAGGCCGTCAAGCTTCGGGACCGCCAAGCGCAGGTCCTGCACAATCACCACTCCTGCACATAAGGCTCCTTCTCTTATCGCTCAATCTAGGACTATGCCTTGCTACTTCCCAGGGCTGGGAAGATCAAATTCCGACGAGATGTATTGATCCGGCGATTGTTCTTGTGGATGTTTGAAGCAGAAAGATTCAGTTTTTTATGCCTTTTGTTTCCTTGTCAACGTATGAGCAAATGTAGCAAAAGATCCCAAATTCAGGCTATAAGAGTTGTTTTTTATAACATAATGAACTTGTTTTGGATAACTAGGGCCTGTAGGAACACCAAGGAGGCACTCAGGCTGAGCTTCAAGATTCTCGATATTACATTATGTCTAGAAATGGCTCTCATTACAATTGTGTTGTGCATATTTCATTTACCACTGAACTGAGCAACAATGATGACACAGCAAAAGATATTGATCTGTTTCATGACCCAATCACATGGGATTGCTCAGAATCTTTCAAGTCTCATGGAAATCCCAGTTGCATCCCTTTTGATAAGCTAAAGATCACTAATGCCTTAGTTCAAGAGGAGTCAAAGTGGCATTTGGAAAGACTATCTAATGAAATAGACCTTTTCAGAGAATTGCCTGATGAGAATAGGTTAGGCTCTACATTACTTTTGCAGCAGCAGCTGAATGAATTTAACCTCCGTTTTCATAACATACTCTCTCTCTCTCCCCGTGCGTGTGTCTGACAGCAAGTTCGTCAAGTTGACATTAGCACGGCTATTGTTTACTTGTGCAGCAATAAAGTCCCAAGGAAGTTATCTCGTTGAAAGGAAGGGATACCGTGAAGAGGCACTGGGCTCTTCAGTGACTTGATTTACCTGGATCCATCTCATAAAAGGTACTACGAGGATGAGCGGAGATTAGTCCTAATGGATCAGGTGACATGAAGAATGTTTGAACAAAATTTGCTTAATAGAAAATTAAAATATTTAGGTATTGCTCATCTTATTGAGTTGTGATAAAAATAGGAGCTTTTAGTATTTGCAGAACCACCCACCTATAATCCATGTCTTAACATTGCCATTTTAGCATTATTAATTTATAGAAAACAGTACTATTCAGTAGTAAGTCATGTGTAAATACTTAATTTTTTAAAAACATACACTTGATTATCAATTTATCATGCATGCATTATCTGTATATCTTTATCCGTTTCCACTAGGTTAGTATTTTTATCAAGTTTGAGTTGGAAATTAGAAACATGAATTACAAGTTTACAACACACATTTGATCCCAGCAACAAAGATAAGAGCAACTCATATGTTGATGGGTAGCAAAAAAGAGGAGAAATACAACAGGAAGATGAAAGGCAGAATCTCAAAATATTGTTCATAGCTACATTCATCCACCAGGCACAATAGGTCAAACTAACATATAGCATCCCATGGCACTAGGATCAGTTTTAACTTTTAACAGAACATATATCATATTTAAAGATATGGATCGCTTCCTGAATGGATCAAAGCAGCAAACAAATAAAGCAGCTTCACCAACAGTACCACATTTAACCCTCATCAGTCCTTCTGCTTTTCCAGTTACTATTCAGGGTTGACATTGCTGTCCAGCACCCATTTATAAGGGGGCTACCACGGCAAGGGAAGGAACTATACATCAAGTCATCGAGGACTAAGCAACTAGCAACGTACTTATGAAGTAGGCATCCATGGACTCGACCATATTCATTACAAAAGCACGCAAAAAGAAGTTGCTAGGTTTAGCAATGTTTTATTTATCGACAGCAAATGCTTTTTTTCTCGCCCTTTAGCTCCTAAAAAATCTAGTAGTGTAACTTGAAATATACCATAGAATTCAATTCTCCACTCAGAATCAATGTAATCAATATCCTCAAACTATGGGAAATGTGAACCTTTATTATAGCAGCTGTGTGGTGGCCATCAAACTGGAGAAGAATATTCTCATGAACATCAGCATATTATCTGATTGTGCAAAAAGAAAAATACGTGGATGGTTCAGCCAATGCTATCTCAAGTAGAGTTATATTGCATTTTCCATCCATTTATTACACAACATCACCCATACACATGCTATGCAAATGCTGCTCAGGTATCACAAGTAACTGCACAGTTATCCAGGCAGAAATCACTGATTGATCATTTTGATTTGCACGAAAAGAAATTGAAAATAATTGAACTGTTTTCTTCGCACTTTTCCATCATGTTGTATCTTAGCTTTTCTCATCAATATCATATGCTGTATACAGATCTCTAAAAATAGCTACTTCAGACACCCAAGACAAAAAGCTTCCACATTACAGGTTCTTAAAAGCAATGTGATATACTACTTGGGTTGTCATTACCATGGTTGTTCTTTGAAGTTACAACATTAACAATTTGGAAGCGGAATCAATATACATGAGATTAGAGAGAACAGCAAAGTGAACAAGCAACAGCACCAAAATAATGGTACATGACAGCAGAAAAATATTGGTACATGACAGAGTATCTATCATTTATCTATCAATAACAGGGTAAATAACAAGTTATTGCATCATGCATCTTCACTTATTAAAACTATAACCTTAGCCTAATTCAACACAAGAAAATAGCATCACATTGCAGAAGGTACAACACAAAAGGTTTAAAGAACTTTACCTAGATATTCCATTTCAAGATACATTGGCAGCATCGAATCCATCGGCAGAGGAACTATCGCTGTCTGAATCTGTCCCAAAAAAGTTTTGCTTTGTCAGCTACAAGACAAATTGCTTGGTAAATCTACTAAGATTCACGCTTTTGTTGAGCACTTATTAGCTAAAAGACAAGCAATGTAAAATCAAGCACAGGGCAAAAAAAAAATCACCACTGGAAGAAGACCCTGATTCACTGCTAGAGCCACTAGAGCTGCTTGATCTACTTATGTTTCCTCCATTATTGCCATCCTGAGCTGGTACAGAAGTTGCTAATTGCTCCTCAGCCATCTCATCTATTAGTACCAACAATTAAGACCACATCAGTACAATACACCTTTCTGATAAAAAGAGGCGAGCAATTGTACTCTGGCATACTTTGTTTTGGGGATTTTCCGGTATTAGGCTCTTGGCTCTGCATAACAGGAACACCATGTGAAGAATTATAATTTAATAATTAGTAATGCTAATTTTGATTAATAGACAGTACTTTGATTGAATTATGAATCAACATACCCTTTGTTGTGCAGCTTGTTGTGCATGTATTTCAGCATTTTGCCTTGCAAGCTCAGCCTTCCTCTTGTTCTTGCTCAGATTCTTCTTGTAGTTAGTTACAAATCTATCAAGCTCCCAAAGTGTCTCTGCATCCATGCTATCTATATCAACCTCAATCTCATCATCGTTGTGCCTCACAGACAAATTCTTGTTCTTAATGATCTGCACAACAATGTTTAGCTTCTCTATAGGCAAGTTCTGGAGGTTATTGCTGAGTTTTTGCTTCTCTTCAGGAGTCATGTCTCTCTTATCCGGGTCTTTCGCCTTTGGTTTCTTCAATGCTGGCGTACGGGCACTGTATGGTGGAGTATGACTTATCGGCTTTGATTTGGAGTCAAGAAGCATGCGATGCATTGTGGAATCTGACCTCTCAAGAACACGCAAATCAATTGGTGGAGGTGGAAACTTTTTGGGCAATGGCGGACATGATGCAAGGTACTCAACTTCCGCTTCAATCTCAGGCCACTGAGCCTCAAAGATCCCTAACAACTGCTCAGCCATGAAATGCACATCCTGCCCCTTCGGGTTATATGTCATGGCATTATGGAATGTTAACCGGACATCCTCAGCAAACTCCCTTGGATTTCTGTACTGTCCACGGTTGAGCAGCCCATTTATAGTGCCTAGGTCCATCGGGTGCTTGATGATCAGAAAGTAGTCATGCAAACCTAGCTTGACAGGATCAACCGGCGTGTTGAAGACCCACCCAAACCTGTGTTTCATTAGCCGTCCAAGCAGTGACTCACATTTCTTGAATGGGTGAGAATACAACCTCCGCTCAGCAGCAAAACCAGTAGCATCAGCAGACAAGGAATGGCGCTTCTTGTGGTGCTTTGACTTCTTGTGCCCATGTGAATTGGCAGGAGGGAACCTGTCCTTCGCAAGCAAGAACTCCGAATTGTGGTAGTACTGATTAGCCTTTGGTGTCCGCTTCTCCTTCTCGAATGACTCAGTCGGAACCACCGACACGGTCAGCGGCTGACGCTGGACCAGCGAATGGCCAGGTGTGACAGCAGCACCAGGTGTAGGGATGGGCATGCCAGGGCCAGTGGCAGAGAACTGCGAACGTACATATCCAGCTTCCACTGGTGCTGCTGGCAGCAGCAAAGCCGGAGGCCTCGGTGGTGCTTGCGCCGAGGCAGCTGCCACTGCCAAGGCATTGGCCGCTGCATCCAATTGCTTGCCAAGCGTCCGCACCTGCTCAAGCTCAGATGCAAGGCGCCTCCGCAACTCCCGCCTTTTCTTCCGCTCCAATCCTGCATCCCTTGCACGCACCCCAACACCATTTGGAATGGCCCCACTGCTGCCATCCCCATCACGGTTAAGCCCCAAGGAAGTATCTATGCAAATGACGGCAGCAGTGGCATCCTCTAGAGGTGCCACTGGGGCAATAGCAGGAGGGGAAGAGGAGGGCAAAGGTGTTTGCACTGCTTCAGGGATGACCGGAGAAGGCAGAGCAACCTTATCAACAGGTGCAGCTGCCGTCGGAGATGTACGGTGCGTGGATGGCAAAGAAGGCGCTGCTGCCTCTGGTGACGGACGGGGCAACGAAGGCGCTGCTGCCTCTGGTAACGAACGGCGCGGGGACGGCGAAGAAGGGGCTGCTGCCTCCGGAAATGGAGGGTGCGCGGAAGGCGGAGACGAGACCAGCGAAGCCAACAGAACGGCCGGAGAAGGCGGCGCAACCTCCGCCGTGGGCTCGGCCGCGTCCGGAGAAGGGGGAAGGTCAGGCGAAGGTGGGGTGGCAGGCGCAGTCGCCTCGGGATGTGGATGGGGAGGGGAAGGCGACCGCGCAGCGGTAGAAGGCGATGCGACGGGCTCCGCAGGCGCAGCAGCCTCCGGGGATGGGGCTAGGGCTAGGGCTAGGGCCTCGGGAGGGGGGCTAGGGTAGGGAGGGGGTTTAGGCTTCCTGCCAGGGTACCTGCGGGCGTAGACCTTGATCTCGGCCGACCACCGGGGCTTCAGGGCGGCGGTGGCGGCTGCCGGTGCCGACGTCGTGGCGGCGGAGGTGGATACGGTGGGCGTCGACTCGGCGCCGCCGTCGTCGCCGGCGGGAGGGCCCGAATCCATGCATAAACCCTCGAGCGCGGGGGGCAACGGCCAGGGAAGTCGCGAGATTCGGGATTGGATCGGCGGAAATGGAGATCGAGAGGCGGGGGTTTAGGGGGTTTGGGGAAGACGAAGAACCCTAATTTTGTGTAGGCACCGTTCCCCTTTTTGGTTTGGAATTGGGGGGTTGGTGCGAGTCGGGAATCAGGATATTCTTTTCCTTTTTCCTCCTCGTGAGAAATGTACCGGTTTTTACACACTAGTCCTTGGGCATGCAAAACGTTTTTGTAAAATGAACCGACTGCGCAATTTGTTCTATTAAGGGGGTAAATGCCTAGAAATGCACCCTCCGATGACGCTTGCACGAGGCGGTCGGCGATAGCCATGGTGTTTGCGGCGGCCCGATATGCCGACGATAAGAAACAGAAACGTACCTTTTGGCGCTGCTCACAATTGAATTGCCGATCGCCGTGGTGCCCCCGTAGCACTGCACACCGAATCCTCTGGGCTTCACTGCCCTGCGCGACCTTGGATCTACCTCAAATTTAAGTTAACTATTTAAATACTTAATTAAATTAATTTTTATTGAACTATATTAATTTTAAAATAAGTTTATAATAATTTGCCAAGCTCGATAGCCAACCCTATGTGTAGGAATAGGAAAACAAAATGGTTGTGGAATATGGATAAGATGGTAAGGTAACAGCTATGGAATTGTTTGACGGCACGGCACGGATGAAAGAGGAACGAGGGATTTGCAATGTGAAGAGGATTAGGATAATAAAAGGAATGTGAGGTTGCGTCCATGTTACATGAAGATGCTCCATCTAGTCATAAGTAGTTATCGTTTTTCGACATAAAAAAGCAATAAAATTTTCGAAATCTTGACTATGAATATCTTTTAAATAATTAAATTGGACATATGAAAATCATATATATAGATTTGTCTTCAAAAATACTTTCATAATATTATACTTTATTGGGTTTTATAAATACATTATACTAGAAATTACTTATCAAAACTATATTTTAGACACCATGTCGATGTTCAAACCATAACTCGTGATCAAAGAGGGTATAAAGGTAGCATGTTTGTTCTTATTCTGTTGAAATGAGTCCTTTTTTTAAAACATGTGGAAAGGAGATTTGGTACGATATCGTTCGCTGGTGGTTCCCTTTCTTAATAAAGTTACAAATGCCTCTAGTAGACTACGATAGTTGTTCTCTTAGTCAGAGATGACGTCTGCTATCGTAGAGATGTTTACAATTAACTTAGCAAAGTTACAGATGATTTTGAAGAAAAAAAGTTACCACCGAATAATGCAAAAGCAACTCCAGAGGAAACTACAACCATTATTTACAAAATGCGATTTCTATTAAAATTTTTGCCGTAGGTTGAAACATGGGACATGAAAGAGAGACGGACATCGACCATCTAGCAGGCTAGCCTCTGCGAGAGAATGGATACACAGTCATTTATACACGTTTGGGTACTAATGAAAGCACTCTACTCCTATCGATGTGCCCTTGAGCTCGGAATAGAGGGTGTACCTCCTTGCTTGGGAGTGATTCTGAGGACACGTCATTTTGTATATGTTTTGTATTCCATGGGAGTTCTTCTCTTTATCGGTAAGTGCTACAATGAGTTTCTATAAGTGCTCAGTCTAGTACACATATACTATCCTATCCTATTCTTAGTATGATGACTTAAACATGTACATCTTCCTAGCTCACTCTTAAAAGGTGACAGTGGATCCCACGTCATCACTCTCTAGGGGTAGTCCTCTGACTCCGAGGTCCACATGGGTTTCCAAGGCTTGGGCTCTCCTTCATGAGTCAGCCTCATAGGGATCACGAGACTTGGTAGCCTTACTCATCAGTTAATCCCAAACGAGATGAGTTTCCATCCCCGTAAATGTCTAGGGGGCACTCTAGTGGACCAGGCGTTGAATCATATGCCTGGTAGACAGAAACAAGGTAGAGTGTCCGAAGAACTAGGCATTGTATCATGTACCCTCTTTAGATAGATGACGGAGTATTCAGGAGGAGATGGTGTCTACTCAACACTACCTAAGTGCTGATGGGAATGAGAATGGGTCCCTGACTAGAGATATCCCAGGTTTTCCTCCAACCCTTTTTTATTTCCAATTTAAAGGTTTTGAAAATAATTTTTGGAAAGTTTGAAGGTGGAGGCGGCCGTGGTGTGTCCGCTTGCACAGTACCACCATAGTTTGGATGGATCAAATACTCCTCAAATCGATGGAGCTGTAGTTTGTGCTCAAGGACCAAAAGACCTAACTGAGCTTTGTTCGCTAGCTTTGATGCGTTTGGCGACATCGTGCATGCACACACGCACTGACGCACCATTGTCACGCAAGCACGAGCCTACAAATTAACTTCATATTAATCCCATGCACTTGACAGTCCATATAGCCTAAACAAAATCATTACTATAGAAAAAGTCATCATAGACGTTTTTTGAACCGTTTGTAACCATGTATCAGTAATATTATGACACATGAATCGTCTGTGATAAAACATATCATAAACGGTTTCAAACTAAAACCGTCTGTAATACGCAAACATCACAGACGGTTTTTATCTGTAATATCAAAACTTCACAGATGGTGATAGGTCTTCTCACAAACAACCCTTTTTCTATTTATTGGCTAGCCTTGGGAATGCTAGCCATGCCCTCTGGAAAAAGCAGATTACAGATTATCTAAACTCATATTACAAGCATTACATCTATTTCAGATTACAAATATTACATCCATTTCAGTAGTCAACTCAAATTACATCACAGCGCAAAGCTGATTACATATAGATTAATATTGCACGGCACATCTTATTAACCAAATGGAACTCAATACTATTAACCAATTAATTGAATACACAACTACAATTCAGAAAATCCACAACACAAGTTTGACAATTAACCCAAATGATAATACAGAAAAAATGCAACTCCTAAAGTTATAAGGCAACGTGGAACTCATCTTTTGGATTTAAGACTTAACTGAGTAAGAAGGCACAAAGCTGTCCTCGAATTTGCTCCAAACCGGCTTCTTCCAACACAGTTGTTATCTGATTGGGCGTTTTCTTTGTGACGAGGAGTTCTATGTTGTGGCAAACGTAAAATCCAAAATGGTTATTTCCCTTTCCTTACTTGGTGGCACTGTAAATATAGAGTTGGTTAGTTTCAGAGTCATTATTACATAGTTTAGATAGAATTATTGTGTATAGCGGATATCGAAAACTTAAAATCGTGTTTCAGTTTCGCTCTGTCCTTACTAGAAGGCCCTTCATAAACTCTAAAAGCACTTCGTGATTGAAAAAAGTTAGCCTCAACCATTTTATGAGCAAGTACACCTTGAACAACCTGTATGAAAGATAGATCCGAAACCCTAAAATGCACCAAGTGCTCAGACAACTGTATTATATATCGTTAGGAGATATCATAGATGGTACTATTTATAAAACGTTAGTGATAAACATAGAATCCCAGACGATTTTATTATAAAACCGTCTGGGATAATATATGATAACATAGATGGTTTTATTATAAAATCGTATGTGAAATTGGTATATATCGCTGATGGTTTTTAAAAATCTATGATGAAACGTCCAATATAAGTTTTTTTTGTACTAGTGAATGAACTATCGAATTAATAATTTTTTTCGCCTAACCTGATCGAGGGATGAGAACAGAACTCTAGTCATTAGCTAGAGAGGCAATACGTCACAAACAGGCATGTCTTCCTACGATCGTTCAATACAGCTGAAGCCATGCCTGCCCGTGCAATCTCAGTGATAAATTCGCTATGCATTTCACCAGAACAAATTTATTCAGCGTGTCCAACCACTGCAAATCAAGCTAGCTGCCGGTTGAACGTATACAAGGCGTACGACGATCGATGAGACCAACCTAACGTACGCTTGCACGTACACCCACGCAGGACAACATGCACGCATGAGCACGCCATTACTTCTCTCTCTCTCTCTCTCTCTCTCTCTCTATGGAGCATCCAACGGCGGGTAGTGGTGTCTCGGGTCGGGCCCGCTGGGCACGTCCCTCTTCATGCCGTCTCCGTCGGCCTGTCCCGGCGGCGGCGCGACAACGTCACGCCGCGTGAACGACGCGAGTCTCGGCCGGCGGCCAATGAACCCGTGCTGCAGCAGCGGCTGCTGCACATTGCCGCCGCCATGGCCAACCCCGCCTCCATTGACCGCCACAACCTCACCTCTCTGCATCGCTCCCGGCGTCCAAGCGAGATCAAGAGTGCAAACCAAGAGCAGCACCATCGCCGCCATCGCCATCCTTGAAGAAGCCATGGGCAACGCCCAACTCAGTTACTCGATTCTACTTAGCTGCCAGTCTATATGAATTAGCTAGCAATTTTCGATCGAGATGTTTCTCGTACAAGCTACTGTGATCTGATGCTCAAACGCATGCACTGGCACAGCCTTATATACACACAGGCCGGTCCAGATAAGGAAGCAGCGAGGAAAAAAATCAGTTGAATCGATGGCGACGTTAACTAATCGCAGCTTAAATAATCATCAAATTAAAGCTATATAGGTGGATCGAAGATGCGATGAGCTTTACGAGAGAGGAGACGGAGAAAGTAGTGGGGGTCGCTTCGGCATCGCAACGACCTGCATCGCGCACTTGGGATCCATGAAGATAAGTCCAGAGCAGGCGGTTAATCGTGGGCATACTGAAGCATTAATAGTTTAGTGTAGGTAGTGCAGCGCCCTTGTTATCCTGTCGATCAACGCTTGTTCGCTCGTCGACCAGGCCAAAGCTAACCTTTGCTAGCTGGTGATCGATCGATCGAGAGAGGTGAGATACATATATGGCGCCATAAAAGCATAATATATATGAGCTAGCTAGCTATAGATTTGAGTTCAGGTGGTATACATATACCTCATTACATTACCTTTTTTTAAGAGAAACGTACCATACTTACATTATCTTTGCTAGCTAGCTAGTGAAGAATCTTGATTCTTGATACATATGGTTGTGGTTGCAGTGGGTGTTAGTTAGCGGATGTATACAAGAAAAAAAAAGATACAGAGAGAAGTATACAGCTCTTCTGAAATCATACCTACTCGAGAAGGTGATCCCAAATCTTGAACTCCCATCCAGCCGCATCATATCATCACGGAATATGTGTTTTAGCCGTTGGATCCGGTTAAGGACAAATCATGACCAACTGTATGTGTTTGCTAAAGGGTAAAGTGCCCAAAACTTGGACCTACATTATTAAGTACATATTCTGACAGACATTCTAGTCAATGGATGTGAAAAGACAGTACAATTGAGCCACATCACCACATGTATATCTCTTTCTCGGTCTTCTTACGACCGCTTGGAATACCTGCTTGCTAGTAGTAATTAAGATGCAATGATGATCAAGTATATATAGTTGAGGATTAAAAAAACTACATATAGCTGATCGAGATCCACTTATATATACAACGTATATGGAGTATATACGACACGTACGTACAGTTTTTGTACTCGATTGTCATTGTACGTAGATAGATGCATGTTTCTAGCTATAGGTTCGGTTTTAGACTTTTAGTGCGGTTAATAATCATATCCGTTCAGGTACTTGCTTTGCATGCATGATGCGACGTCTACGTGGTATGTTGATAAGACGACGTGAAAGGGCTCTGTTCTATCGTCACCGTTATCTGATTTGTGGCAAGTTTAAGAGGGTTTTTATTCCAGAGCCTATCAACGGCAAAATGCTGTTGATCCTGATCAACATGGATGACAGGGCTGGACTTTATGAATATCCCAAAGGCCAAATCCAGCCACCGTCTCAAATTTATTATCGAATTGGATAGATCAGTCCCATGCAACTTCCACTAACAACGAGTCGCAAACAGGCTGGTAGCATTTTTTGTCTTACGTAATTGTGTTCTTTTTTAGATGCCGTTTTAAAGGCGTGTATTCGTTACTTAAAAACTTTAACTTCTAATATATAGAGAATCGAAGTATTTGAATTTGCTGTGTGATAATTATATTATTAGATTTGTCATAAAAAATACATTCGTATTATTGTATTTTTAGTAATTTTTGCTAACAAATAACTGGAAAAAGTAACAATAAAAATGTGTATTAGAGACTATATCGATATCCAAAACCACCACAAGTAAAAAATAATACATGTAGCGGTACTTAATTAGAGCTATCCTTCCAGAGGGAAAATAGACACACCCACCCACACACATGCTTGCATCCAGTGGTGGATCCATATCAAATTTCTCACGGAGCATTAATTACCTTGTGAAATCTAGAAAACTGATAGGCCTTTATTGTACAATATAATTAAGGTGACAGTTAATTTTCAAAATTTTGTGTGACTTACTCCCTCCGTCCCTCGAAGGAAGTCATTTTACGCTTCAATTTTTGTCCCTGGATCGAAGCAAGTCGTTTTAGGCTCCTTGGGTCCCACACGCGTAGCAGGCAATGGTGCCATGAATGGTAGGTTGAGGAAACAAGGAGATGGCTGTGACAAAGGTGGACGAGGGCAATGAATGGAGGGCACCACCAAGTGCGAGCAGCAAAGGTAACATACTGTCATAGCAACAAAATATGCCCTAATCTTGAAATATAATAATAATAATAATCCAATTTACTTGTTTTGAAATAAGCATTGCATCAGTGGCAATGTGGCATGCGCGTGGTTCTTTTTAAGTTCTTCGACTACCACTTTGCAACACAACCGATATTGGCGTGGCAACCAGGGTTTATGTTTGAAAATAAGTTTGAGAAGAGCTCACTTCTAAAAATAAATTATAGAATCTTCTTTTAATAATAATAAAAAAAATCAACTGTGATGCTTGCTAAATGCTAAGGACAGACAACAGAAATATGATATGCACTCCGCTGCACTTCACTCTTCCTAAACTCCTGATCACTTCGCTTACTCCTAACCTGTCTACGTCTGCTCTGAATCGTCAACATGTATTTCCTATGACACATGTTCTCTACAGATGATCAAGACTTCACGAAGCGTAGACACACATGTATTTTTACTGAACACACACATATATACTTTTAAATACAGTGAACACCACTCGCAAGGTCTGGGACTTAATCTAATGGGCTGGAGACACAACAAAGCACTGTTCATCTGGCCACAAAGCCAGCTTCCCCTTCTCTCTATCTTTTAATTGAACGTCGTGCAGTTTTTTTTTTAAATTTGTTGGTGTAAATTAATATCAATTAGACAAACATGGTATGTTGGCCACATTAGGCCCAAAGGGCAACCTGTGCTTGGCCCAAATTAATCATAGTGAGAATTCAAAGAAGTATAAGCCAATCCAATCCTAGGTGTTAACCAGGATACACTCCTTTCTATTCCTGCCGTTGCGAGAAGAATGCAATTAAGTTTGCAATAGTTCACC
The DNA here is from genome assembly GCA_036346375.1 of Guadua angustifolia. Taxonomy (NCBI): domain Eukaryota; kingdom Viridiplantae; phylum Streptophyta; class Magnoliopsida; order Poales; family Poaceae; genus Guadua; species Guadua angustifolia. The sequence continues at coordinate 41,019,144 of CM070519.1, forward strand.
ATGCCCAGCCAGCTACATCATCAAGTAGATTTTCTAATGTCTGAGATGTCATGTTCATATTATCAACTAGTAAAATCTCACGCGTTGGTCCGGGTGATCCCTAAATTTTAACAAAGAGAACAATTTTTTAAAAATAAAAAAAATTAAAAAAACAAAAATACTATAACTCGTCATTAACAGAGAGAGGAATTTTTTAAAAAACAAAATTTTCTATTAAAAAAATTTAAAAGATAATACTATAGAGGAAATCTGAGAGCTCGAGCACTGTAGTGCCCGAGACAGCGTGACCGGTCGGCCTCCCCAACAATAGTAATTTACTAGCTGCTCTGCGGTCTCATGTGTTCTTTCTCCGGAAAGAAGTGCCAAGACAAGCGAGATTTTAACCGAGAGAGAAATTTTGGGGAAAACTTCCAAAAAATAAAAAAAAAAAAGTACCGATTTTCTTTAAAATTTGTAAAAATATTGCTTTCTCGCCTTGTTTTAAATTTCTCCCCAAAGGCCACAGGAAAGAGGGTACATGTCACCTGTCATTTCTTTGATTAAAAATAAAATAAAATTTTTATTTTTTATTTTAAAAAATAATTTAAAAATACTATAGTTTGAATCCTATAAAACGACAGTGTTTGGCCATATATATTCATTGTTGATGTATTAAGATTAAACTGGAATTATTCCACTCTATGTTCGGAAGTTACGTATGTCCCATTTTGATCTAGACGTCGATGATCATATTTTTAGATAACTAGATCAATGCCATATTGCAACATATGCCAGGAGGAGTCAGCATGGACACGGATTTTATTTTATTTTATTTTTGAAACCATACTAGAGGTCAGCCTCTCACGTATTAGGTTTTCTTTTAAATCAGACTGGAGGTAAGGATGCAAACTGATTGGATTTTTTTGTTTGTTTGTTTGTTTGGATTACATCTTTTAAACGATGAGTGCTAGGATTCTTGGATGTGCATCAACTCTTTTTTTTTTGGCCAACTTCTCATATATCTCATCCGTCCAAAAAATAAAATTGGTAACTATTTTTTTGGAAACATAAAGATCAAGCAATAAAAGAAAATTGTGCTACAAGATCAAATAACTATTTCTCCCAATTACAAAAGTTTTTATGGTTTTTTCTTCGGTACGAATTAAAACCAAATATATTATACGTAGCAATATATATTACCAATATCAAAAATCAATCATTTTTATCTCTTTTTGCAATTTATATTACCAGATCGCGTTCCTCTTCCTCTCGCCATGCCCGCAGTGCACGCTGTGGAGTCCGCCTTCCTCGCCGCCCACTTCGTCGCGCATGCCATGGCCGTATGGTCAGTCGTCTCGGAGAAAGAGACCACCGCCGCCACCCAGCCTTTGCACCTTCGCGTCTTCTGGATCGCCACCGCCCTCGGTGCCGTGCTCTTCTCCGCTTCGGCGGTGGTCCGCTACGCCGACGGTTCGCTACTCTTCCCAGATGACCCTCTCGCCTTTGCCGGCCTACTCGTCTCCATGTCTCTGACGTACTTAGCCATCACTGGCTTCACCAGCCATGATGCCGGAGCCCATGAAGGTGAACCAGAAAACACCAGCGCCGAGGCGCCCTCCACGCCATGCGCCGCGTCGTTCCTCTCTCTCGCGACGTTCAGCTGGATCAACCCGTTTATCTCCAAGGGGTATGCCAATGACTCTCTCACCGCCGACGACGTCCCACCGGTGTCGCCGGGCAACCGCACCGAAACGTCGTACGCTTTGTTCACGTCCAACTGGCCCGCGCTGGGGTCACGACACCCGTGGGTGTCACGCTCTGGCTGTCCTTCTAGCCGCAGTTACTACTGACCACGGCGCTCGGCCTCATGCACCTCACGGCCATATACGTCGGTCCGTCACTTATTAATCAGTTCGTCGAATTCATTCGCCACGGCGGCACGACATGGGAGATCTTGACTGAATACAAAAGAAATGATTGGTCAGCTATTAATTGCCAACAATAATCAGGGATTTTGCTATAATAATCAGTCATATTTAAAGAGATATGGCTGACTGTAAATCAGGAAAGAATAATTAGCTATAATGACCTGCCATTATTAGGGATATGACCAGGAGGGGGGCTAGGAAGAACGACGGACCGCTGCCACCAACTGCTAATTTATATATTAGTATAGATGAAAGAATATGTCTAACTCTCGGTTTCTACATCATAAGATACACACAGCCAAAGACTTCCGATTAAGGTTGATCATTAATATAATTTACATGTTGGTTTTGTGGGTAAGATTGTTATACACTTTGCAGTGTCAATTTAGCCCTAGATTTACATTGCCTCGGGTACGTTCACCGAGCTAATCCCTGGATTTGCCAAGTGGGCCATCGATGTGCTGCAAGGCCGGTGCGCCACTGACCATGAGTGGTAGTAGCAGCGAGCAATGGTAGTTGTTGGCAGTGTTGAAGAAGAAGGCCACACGCGGTACGTAGCAAGGCAATGGTGCCATGGATGGTAGGTTGAGGAAACAAGGAGATGGCCGTGACAAAGGTGGAGGGCAATGAATGGGGGGCACCACCAAGTGCGAGCAGCAAAGGTAACATAGTGTCATAGCAACAAAAAAAATGCCCTAATCTTGAATAATAATAATAATAATAATAATAATAATAATCCAATTTACTTGTTTTGAAATAAGCATTGCATCAGGGGCATGCGCATGGTTCTTTTTAAGTTCTTCGACTACCACTTTGCAACACAACCGATATTGGCGTGGCAACCAGGGTTTATGCTTGAAAATAAGTTTGAGAAGAGTTCACTTCTAAAAATAAATTATAGAATCTTCTTTTAATAATAATAAAAAAACTCAACTGTGATGCTTGCTAAGGACAGACAACAGAAATATGATATGCACTCCGCTGCACTTCACCCTTCCTAAACTCTTGATCACTTCGCTTACTCCAAACCTGTCTACGTCTGCTCTGAATCGTCAACATGTAATTCCTATGACACATGTTCTCTACAGATGATCCAGACCCCACGAAGCGTAGATACACGTGTATTTTTACTGAACACATATATATACTTTTAAATACAGTGAACACCACTCGCAAGGTCTGGGACTTAGGCCGGTATATTTATTTAGGCTTGAGCTTGAGTTTACTTGGCTTCTAGACCTCTATAAACCATGCCAAAACAAACAAAGAGATTTTTCCAAACCAGACGGAGAAGAAGCTCCAACTCAATTTGACTACGCGAGAGAAGCAAGGAAAACAATGCGGGTGGTGGAGCTTTCGAAAATCCCACTTCCTGTGCCCTTACAACTTAACTATTATTTACGAAAAATTCACATCCTCATTCGGCTCCAAGAGTCAAGTGGCTTCTTCCAATTTCAAGAGCTTTCTCCAAAGACCAAATTTAAACAAACACAACCTTAATCTAATAGGCTGGAGACACAACCAAAGCACTGTTCATCTGGCCACAAGCCAGCTTCCCTTCTCTCTACTATTAATTGAACGTCGTGCAGCTTTTTTTTTAAAAAAAAAATTGTTGGTGTAAATTAATATCAATTAGACAAACATGGTATGTTGGCCACATTAGGTCCAAAGCCCAACCTGTGCTTGGCCCAAATTAGTCAGATCAGATCCGTAGGTATCCACCAGCTTAGTACTATTACGGGCATATGGAGAATTCAAAGAAGTATAAGCCAATGCAAGCCTAGGTGTTAATCAGGATACACTCCTTTCTATTCCTGCCGTTGCGAGAAGAATGCAATTAAGTTTGCAATAGTTCACCATGCCCAGCCAGCTACATCAGCAAGTAGATTTTCTATTGTCTGAGATGTCATGTTCCTGTTTACTGTTTACTTTTTCCCGAGGTGAATATACTATCGACTAGTAAAATCTCAGCTTTGCTATGGGTGATCCCTAAATTTTAATAGAGAGAACACTTTTTTAAAAAAATCAGAAAAAATTTAAAAAAACAAAAAATATTGTAACTCGTCATTAACAGAGAGGGAATTTTTAAAATAAAATTTTCCATTAAAAATTAAAAATAAAATACTATAGAGGAAATACAGTAGCTCAGGCACTGTAGTGCCCGAGAGCCTCATGGCGTGACCTGGTCGGCTTCCCCAACAATAGTAATTTACTAGCTACTCCGCGGTCCCACGCGTTGCTGTGAGCGGAAAGAAATGCCATGACAGACAGAGATTTTTAACCAAGAGAGGCAATTTTTGGGGAAAACTTCCAAAAAAGAAACAAAAAAGTATTGATTTTCTTTAAAAATTTGTAAAAATATTGCTTTAATTGTTTTAAATTATTCCTTAAACGTTTAAAATAGAAAATTTAATGTCACCTGTCAGATAGTTAGATTAAAAATAAAATATTTTATTTTTATTTTTTAAAAATAATTTAAAAATACTGTAGCTATTGTAGTTTAGCTCACTATAGAAACTACCGTGTTTGGCGCCACATGGCGGGGTGGCGTCTAGACTGTCGTACCTCTCTAACATTATATATATATATATATATGTGTGTGTGTGTGTGTATTAGATTAGATATAGATTCATTGTTGCATAAATCGATGTATTAAGATTAAAGTGGAATTATTCCACTCTATATTCGGAAAAATCTTTTTTAAAATTTTGGAATGAAAGAAAAAAACCAACTGTTGCTTTAAAATGTTGAATTTTTTTAAAAAATAAACAGAAATACTGCAGCACAAAAAGGGGGAGTGCTAAAGTATTTTGCACATAACTGTAGATGCTAAACTACCCCCGCGAGGGCAGGAATCGAACGCATGACCTCCTGATAGAAGCCCAATGCCTTAACCAATTGCGCTAACTGAATCTCAGCAAGAATAAGGGCTAACAAATATATAAACTCAAACATGCGATGGATACTGGATATCCAGTATATAATGGCCCTATCCGATCAAATTCATGGGATCCAATCATCCAGTATCTTCATGGAATATTCTCTTTTTCGGAATGATACCATCCACCCTTGCCCTCCAACCAAACAAATGGTAATAGGGTCGGTAGACTTTATATCCTTGCTCCCAAAAAGCTGAGGATCTATTCATATTGCAATATATGCCAGGAGGAGTCAGCATGGACACGGATTTTATTTTATTTTTTTAAACCATACTAGAGGTCAGCCTCTACACCTATTAGGTTTTCTTTTTAAATCAGACTGGAGGTAAGCATGCAAACGGATTGCATTTTTTTTGTTTGTTTGGATTGCATCTTTTAAACGATGAGTGCTAGGATTCTTGGATGTGCACAAATCTAATTTTTTTTTGCCAACTTTTCATATATCTTTGGAATCATCCGTCCAACACCATATATACATGTTAATTTTTTACCTGGAATTTATAGCTATTTTTTGGTTAATGTTGGAATTTTCTAGTAAGTATAATGATATTATTCACCAATGCAAATATGCAATAATATAGATACAAAAGATAAATTCAGGAACCGTGGTAACATAGTACTTCCATCCTAATACTTAAATACCCAAGTAAAGACGGTCAATGATCCGGTGGCATGAACAAGGATGTTCCATTCTCATCCATCTGGATGGATCCTATCCTTAGTATTGATATTGTGCATCTTAGGTCCTATTTGGGGCAGATTCTGATTCTCTAAGAAACTAGTAGGTGATATGGTTTTTGATTTTATATACAAATTTACTTCTGATTATGAGATAATCTGTTCAGAATCCTTCCGTTTGGTAAACAATATCCGCTTTTCTTTTAAACAGAACCTATCCAGAACAGGACCTCTTTTTAAGTAGAGGACGGCGTGTGCTCACACTCCGTAGGTCTCCGCAATCCATATCGTTTGTAAATAATTCATACAATACTACTCCATTCATTAGCATTTTAGAAAATAACACTCTAGTTAAATGCCAATCTTTGGTGTGCATGGTATAGTATGAATTATATATTCCTATTTAAGGTGGTGTCACGAGTTTGATCGGTGCATGGTGCGTGCTGCGGATCACAGGGCCACGGGGGCCGTGCCCCTTGGACACGCCGTAGTAACGGGCGCCTTCCCGGTCATCTTCTCCGGCCGCGGCGTACGTGTAACACCCATCTTAATCCGATCGCGCACCCTGCTGCCTCCGGCCTGACGACGGAGAGCGAGGGATTGCCATCTTGTCATTATCTGATAATTTAACGACAAGCTGTCGATGAACTGGTTTAGGGTTTAATTAAGGAAGTGTGTACCGATCTCACTGGGGAACAATGGTAGGTCGCCGAGTGCCGACAGGCACCATGCATGCGTGCGGTTCCAGTGCCCAGTTGATTGCATGTGATGTTCTTTTTTTTTCTTTTTCAAAAGAGTTTCGAATCAATTGCATGCATGCGTCGTCACTCACACGCGCGCAGTACGTATATCGACGAATTACCACTATGGAAAGCCAACGAACTGATCGATATGGATACGCATGCATGCATGCGGCTTCCCAGCCATGGAGGTTGCACAAGTTGATGCGATGCGCAATACTGTACTAATTAAGCACTATCATAGTGTCTAGGCACTATGATCTTCCTTTTTTTTTTGATAGGGTGGTGCAACGGACCAAAAGAACTCCAAGAACATGTACAAGAAGATGTTAGTTGAATTGAAGGGGATTACCACAAACCATTGATCATATCCAAATTATAAAGTCATATAATTCGAGAGAGATTCGCATGCAAGAGGACTCTACATTTAGTCATTGTTAGTTTGTTACGTTGGCACTTGGCTATTACTCGTTCTGTTTATACATAGATATCGTTTTAGAATATTACATTTCCACCGGGGCATATGTATAGAGAGTTGTGTATTATACCCTTTTGTTATATCACTTATTGTTCTTTAGATGTTGTATGTTATCCTAGTTTTATAATAGTAAATAGGAGTGAAAATAGCTAAAGGGGAGAGAAACAAATAGTAAAAAATTACTTTAAAATTGTATATGTACTTAGAAATAAAATTTGAAAGCTGGAATAACATGTATTTAGGAACGATGAAGAGAGTATTACTCATGCTCATCACAGCATGAAAAACTTTGACAGAAATTGCGGCTGATATAAATTTGCATTATTCCTTGATCAAGGCCTCGATATAGCGCAAATCAACGTCCATTTGAAAATGCAGAAATGAAAATCGATCACATCCAAGTTTATATTAATTAGACACACGCGCAAACAAGCCAACTTAACATTCGCCGAGTTAAGTGGGAAGATTATTCCAAACCGGCACTTCGCCGCCGCTGGTAGAAATTAGGGTTGGCAAATCCGGTAGGTAGAGAGATGGTGACGAATAATAGCACAATCGAGGCAGCTGATGATCAGATCAGTGATGCTGGGGGTTAGGGCCCCCGGGGCTGAGCCTCTTGGACCCATCCCACCATATCTCCGGCGTCTCACGCGGCCACGTCGCGGTCGTGCTCGCTGTCGGGCTGCCGCCGATGACCACGGCGTCCTGCAGCCAACGCCGGCCCAGCGGGGGGCGGTCGGAGAGCGGGACGTGCGACGACGCGACGAGGAGGACGACGCAGATGCACAAACATAGGGCTAGCTTCATGGTTGATCTGTGTGCCTCGCTGGCTACCTAGCTAGTTAATTAGCTTCCTTGCAAATTACAACTATGGCTATCTATCGATCGCAAGTGGAATCTGCAGATGATGAGCAAGAGCTAGCTCGTACGTGTATTTATAACCCCACCGTTGAGGTTTTCTTTTTAGCTAGCCATGTGGAATTGTATATGGGACTATACCTGGACACTAGCTAGGCTGGGTTTTTACTAGCCTGTGGCACAATATGGCCGAAGCACAGCATGACACGTATGCGTACGGCACTGATTGACACGGCACAAATGATAAGGTCATGTCGGGCCTCACAATCAGGCACGATGGGCAGCACTGTACGGCACACCTGCATGAGCCGTGATTGGGTTAGCACAATACTAAACAGGTCCAATGGGTCTGAAGCATGCACATCATGCGACATAGTATAACGGCACGCGGTAAGGTGCCCTATCGTGACACTACGGTATGATGTAGCTCACCTTATGGCTGGCATCGTTGCGGTCCTCGCATGCACAGAAAGAGGAGACAACGGAGATACCAAAATATGGAGAATAGAGACCGGAGAATATATACTCACTGACACTAAGCACGCCCACCGAGCCGATGCTTTGTCTTGCCATTCACTGAGCGCACTCGCGACGCCGTACATGGCTGTCTTACCGCTTGCCTCGCATAGCCATCGATGCCACCACATAGGCGTACACTGACATGGAATGCATAAACAATCTCGACATTGGGGGTAGCTAAAATGTATACTATACCTTTTTTTCCTTAGCAAGGTAACCCCACTATAGGACATAAGGTTTTTATCTGTATTCAATGAATAAATAAAATTTAGTTCTTTTTTTTCAAATAATTATGTGTGCTAGATCCTTGTTGGCGGTCAACGCTCGCTCCTTGTCCTGGAGATGGACTAATGTCAATAGTGTTCACAACTCCACATGTCCAACAAGGCAAGGCTTGGGCCGGCACGGCACGACATCAATATAGCGTATGTCCTGAACCATGCTTGGGTCTCACCGGAGATAAGCCGGACCAGCACGGCACGACGAGTTATCGAAAAATTTTGTACACTTAGGATTTGGCATAAAATGCCCCATTGATTCCCATTTTTGTGCAATGTACTACCTGTTAGTTGATGCTACAACTTTTGTAAAACAACATTGTTGAATATCCCGCCGAGAATTTCCTACAATCGCCAAGAAATTTTTCTAGGCCGGAGCCGAGATTGCAACCCCTTTCTCCATCGTGTATCTCCTTGTCATCTCCGCTGCTCGCCACTTACCGATCCTCCAAATGCAGGGCAAGCAGCGTTCCCACTGCATATGCCACTGGCCATATTGTGCTTGCTTTGCTACCTAGTGAACCTCAACACCCTAATCGGAGCTCAAATCTTTAATAACTTGTATGATCTAATGGCTCAAAAAAATGATTACTTTCTAAGGGAAATGGTTGATAAGAAATCCAATATATAGCTTAATAGGCAACTATAAATCTGACACGAGTATTACCTCCAGTCGCAAATAAGTGATTTTTAGACGTGCTTACGGTTTTGAAAATACAACTTTGACCATTAATTTTAATTCTAATATAATTAGTAAAATCTAATAAAATTATAAGAGTATAAAAGTATTTTTAGAGACAAATCTACTCATATAGTATTAGTCCATTTTTGAAAAAAAAAATATTAGTCCAAATATTTATAATGTGATTGTTTGTCAAAAATAAAATAGTTTGATAGCGTGCATTGTAGGATGCCACTTATGTTTGACCGGCAAAGTACTTAATTAGTGGATGAAGAGTGTTTCTGGATGCTTCGGCGTGACACGTACGATTTGCACTGTATGTTGGCTGAGTTGCGTTGGGAAATGGAAGTTTATGCGTAAGAAGTCAACACATGATCAGAGGATATACATTTATCCAACGGAATCCACTTCCTCCTTTCATATTTATCCAACGTAATCCACGGTCATCAACACACTTTTGCAAGTCATCGCGCATTGCAAACCTTAATATAATTCTGCATGTCATAAGACTCATAAAGCATTTCTTTGATTTGATTTGTTCTCGACTCAACATCTCGACGTGTTGATCCTATCGATCTCGCATTCATGTCCTAATCCATGTGGATTTCAACACATGCATTTCGCCTCTAGATTTTCATTCACGCGCTTCACCAAAATAAAAAGTTTACTCTGGTAAGGACCATGCGAGAAGGTCCCATCGAGAATATGACGAACAGTTGGCTTTATCCGTGGAATCCAAATTTGGTTTGCTAAAAACTCAGACTACTTTCACGTGTTAGACGGTCTGATCGGCCTAAGAATGCGGTCATGGTTCAACCAGATCAAGTCATGTTCGATCTGACCGACGGCATTGGCGCATTTAGATTCAGGGACGGATCCAGGAAAATTGGGCGTCGGGGTCATCGCCGACATACGGCCTACGGGTTGCTTACTTTCGGATGACTGGTTAGACTGGATGAGCACTGAGCTAGGGTCTAGACTAATCTGCCACCGGGGTCATCAACAGTGTTTAGCGAGGAGTATAAAAGGCTAATACGGGAGCGTCGGGATTACCGGACCCCGGCCTCTTTACTGTACATCCACCCCTGTTCAGGTTGGCCGGCCTAGGCTGGACGTCACTAGCGGATATGGACCGAATTAGATGGCAAATCTTTTTACTACCGGGCACCTTATTCAAGATCACTAATAGAAATGAAATGGTAGATATGGACCTTTTTGTATAACGTTTATGGTTGATTACATCAAGTGCTGTACTGATGTGGGCGCCAAGTGTGATATGGATTGCTACTGAAACGAATGAATGGGACGTAACTGGAAATGCCAGGATAGGATATTAATGAATGAGTTCACCATCCAAATCGTCAGTCAATGAATCGCCTCGCCGCAAAACAAAAGGCGAAATGCTGTCCGGTGGAAGTTGAAGCTTAATGCACCAAGCATGTAAGGTTGTATCTGCTTTCTAAGTTAGGACAAGTTTCTAGCAGTGGTATCCTAGTAAGAGTATAAGTAAATCAAATTGATGTGACTGGTCTAACAGAACATGTACACTATTCTCGCAAAAAAACAAGGATATCAGAATACAGCACACTAAAACCGATCCATATGCAGCAACTGGCAAATGCAAATATATAGCACCAGCTCGTATGTTCAATATACTTCATGAGAACAATGGAGAAACTTTCAGTTTAGAGAAACGGATACTTACCCACAATTACGAGGACACTAATAAGGTGAATCCTGAGGGTTAAAGTGTTGGTCAAAGCTAATACAAACCAGAAAGTAGCACTCGTAACTCATATAAGCAAGTTTTACATTTTGCTGACACCAATTATTAAAGTATTCTCTGCAAATAAAAATGAAGATATGGAGCTTAAATGTATCTTAATTTGTTAATCAGAAGCACAGGCAAAATGTCCTAGCAATGAGTTAGTACATTCCGATACTGTAACCTTTGAGACAACTTGCAATATTTTTCCAACTTCATTCATCTGCAGGCTGCAGCATCCCACTGAAGATGTACATCTCTGTTTGTGCGAGTACGCGAACCTCGGTAGCAAACTACTTGTCAAAAAATCTAAAAAAAACTTCCTTTCAACAGAGTACGTAAGGTTTAATTGAGCAGACACATTCTACTATGTTCTTGAGGCAAATCAGCAAGCTAAATTAGAATTATGAACCCTCTACATAGAATAACGTTTTCAGGTTCAGTTGACAAAAAAAAAAAAAATCCAACTTAGGCATTTTGAATAACAAAAAGTAAAGGAAAATGGTAAGCATATCATCCTTTTTTTTGAAATTAAGGACAGGAGCTCTGCCAGATATTTCTGTCAAGGAGAATGGTTTTGATTAGAATTAAGCAACAAGATCATCAGCTGAGAAAATCATTTGAAGCAATTTCCAATAATGCAAATGCTGAGAGTCCTCCAAATGCCACATTGCCACTTAAAGAGAAACCACTGCTTATCTAGCTCCATATATCTATTTTTTTTCCCAAAATTAGCCCTCCGCATATATATTTATAAATTTAGCCCTCTCTCCTACCACGGAAGGTGTGGTAGGCGACACTTCTCCCCTGCTATACCCAGGGAGCGTGGAAGGCCACTAGCGCCGCAATAGGGTGATGGACCACAGGAGGAGGGTGATGGACCATAGGAGGAAGCGCTGCCACGCTTGGGGAGTGCGAGAGGTGCTCAGGTAGTGTGGAAGGAGTCCTGCCACAATGGGCCATGCTTTCCTCCTATGGTTGGCCAAGCTCTCGGGAGGCCAAATTTGCAAATACATAGAGGGACTAGATTTGCAAAAAAACGAGATACAAGAGGCTAAATAAACGATGATTTCTAAAGGAACACCCGCTTATAACATGTGGAGCAATTTGCACGGAAAATGACCCAAGGATACATAAAGAACAATTTTCTCTTGTACATTCATAAGATATTCCAAGAATTATACAGTGCTACTTCCAAAAATGGCTGTTGTTCAGTGTTCACATACACCCAACTGGTCCATCATTAAGGGATCTAAAAGGGTTTTTTTTCATATGCAAAGATTGAAAGCCCTTGGTTGTGTCACATACAACAAAGAGTCCATAGTCCTTTGGTGTGCTGTGGTAGTGTAACATACACCCAGAGGGTTCATAGTCGTTTTGTGTGTCATGCTGGTGTTGTGGTGTGAATGTTGCCTTGGTGTGCGCCTAGTGTTGGCGGCTACAATTTTAGCCCTTGCAAAATCACAGTTTCTTCAATTTGTGCAGATCCTTGGTGGTTGCCAGCTCTAGGCTTCTTGTTTGCAAGTTGGGTGAGGGTTGTATTTCTGTCAATGCTCCATAAGTTGTTGGTCTTGTTGGTGTTTTGGTAAAGGTGCCATGTTTGAGGTTACTTCTCATTGTTGGTGTTTTCATTTCAAGGGTTGGTGTTGTATTCTGTTCTTTTGAAATGAATGGCAGAGCTCTTGCTTTTGGTTTCAAAAAAAGATTGAAAGGATGAAAGAGTTAAGCTATCGACGAAAAATACATCAGAAAAAAAGCATTAATTAGTATTATTACAGAACTATTCTTTCACAAGATAATTCCGGTGCAGAAACACCCATGGGAGACATCACTAATGTATCCCAGATGACCTAAAAAGGTGCCATCCCCTACGATCATTTTAACGATGTGCCTATTGTTACTAACTGAATACAAGTTGCACTTTCTCCTGCCTCTCTACTAGAATGCATACATTGTCAATGCCAAACAAACTGCCAATTGATCATAAATCTAGACATAAGCACATGCAACGGAAGATATTGGTAATTCACTTCGGTGGGACTAGTACTACGATCGCAGTCACACATATGAGAAATGAGTTTTCCAGTTTCATTGTTTGCATACTAAGCAACAGGTAAGGGTTGGCCTATTGACAGCAATGCAGAACACCAAATAGGCCTTAAGAACTCGAGAATCGGATCTACAAACATTCTAATCCCCCTAAAATGAGTTGTTGGACATTTCCAGTTCCAGTTCAGTTCAACAGTTTCCTAAAATATGAAAAGTTCAGTTTACCAAGCCCATAAGCAAACTTTTTCAAGGAGAAACCACTCAGACCAAATCCATGTTCATTTCACATCGTTTCTCTTTCTCAACTATTCATTTTGTATCATCAATAATGCAGAAAAAAGGAAACTAACCAACCAATCCAATCCAATCTAGTCCAATGAGTTATTGGACAATGAAATGAGAAAAATAAAAAGAATGAACCCCATCATTCCCATCTGTTGTACAATCCACATCTATCTAAACTCCTTTCGGAGCGAGTATCTGCTTGTCTTCGCCGCCACACCACCAGCAAGCCCCTTGTGCACCGCCGGCTCTGCCTCCCGCGGCGGCGGCTGCAGCGCCTCCCACTCAGCAGCAACACCCACGGGATCCACAAGGAAGAGTTTGGTGATGTCCACAAGCGGCACCCGCCTCCGCACCCTGCCGAACCGCTTCAGCCTACAATTCTTGACGGCAATGCCACGACAACGGGCAACGACGGCGGAAGCTGGAGCCGAAGTAGGCAACAGGTTCTCCTTGTCGCCGCAGTCAACCGCCATCTTGGGTATGAGCTGCCGCTCTTGGATTTCAGGCTGGGTGGTAGTGGTACTAGACGGCGAAGTGGGTCGTCGACTGGAGCTGGGGAGGGAGGGAGGGAGAATCCATGGGGTATTTGTAACGTAGGTGGAGGGGAGGGAGGCTACAAGATTTGAGTTTCTGGGGGGGGGGGGGTGGGAATTTGGACGGAGAGGAGTGGAGGGAGCGAACATATCGGTGGGTTTCGCCGTGTTGGATCAAAGCGCCGACGAATCTTGGGAATTTTCACGAGGAGTTTGGAGGAAAATCGGGGCTTGGAGTAGGGGTGGCAACGGGGCCATTCCCCGCCGGGGAGTACCTCCCCGTCCCCGTCCCCGCGATCCAAAATTTTCCCCGTCTCCGTCTCCGTCCCGTTCCCGTCTCGGGAGAAAATCCCGTCCCCATCCCGTTCAGATATCGGGGCCGTCGAGGACCCATCCCTAAAATTTCACACAAGAGAAGAGCTCTTATAGCCATTTTAACTCTAAATCATATCAATAGACAAGGAAAAAAGAATGCATGCATTCATTGAAGATTATGTTGTCCCATTTATGAAAATGTGAATATGATGGACTAGAGAATATGTTTGCAATCTAATAACTAAATTGGACTAAACTAAATTTGGATCCCCAAGGTCCCCATGAGAAAAAATTCCCGTCCCGTCCCCGCCATCCCCGACGGAGAATAATTTTCGTTTCCATCCCATGAGGCGATTTCTTCCCATACCCATCCCTAATAGAGAATTCCCACCGGGGATCGGGGAACGGGTCCCCATTGCCATCCCTAGCTTGGAGGGAAGAGGGAGGAGATGGCCGCTGAAAATTTTCATGCCGAGCTAAGCTAAAGTCGATGCATGGAGGGAGATTCCAAATTGAGCGGTGCTTCAATATTTTTTCTTCTAATATAAGTTGTATAAATCTTAAAACAAACGAATAGGTAATTAATCACTATCTATCTTTTATTCATACTTTAATATTTGTGCAACTGTAAAAAAAAAGCATGGAAGCACCTCTTCCAAATTTTGTGAAGGGGTGGGTGGTCGGGTGCGGCGTGAGCGTGAGTTTCGTTTTGTGACACCAAAAATAAAATGGGTGAGGTGGCTACGGTTGAGCTGAGCCGTTTCGCATTTTTGCTAACCGGGGAGGTTTTGTTTAAAGTTTGGCAAAAATTTGTTGCTACAATTTGACCCTGTTATTTTTCTCCAGGTGTAATGCAACGCGTACACGCACTGGCACTTCAACACTCCGACTCGCAAGGATGGCAACACAAAGAATACCCTCTTCGAAGAGATGGTACACCTGAACGCTATGAGCTGATCTGGATAATCTGCCTCTATTTATTTTTCTCTCTTGTTTGAATTTTAATTCAAACTCTGAGATTCTCTCGACCACAACTTGATTTTTGGTACCCTCTCACTAGAATTGAGCTAGAAAAGCCTAATGTGCGCACCATAACCAGTATTCAACCTAACCAAACTCAATCTAATAGTATGGCCAAAGCAAAAATAAATACATATCAACTAAAATGATCCATACTTAACTCATTGAATTATTTTTAGTCATAACATCCATAATCTTCACGAAGAACATGCTTTACTATCATTTACACATGATCCATAGCTAGATCCGATCGGGATCAAATTTGGGAAGTAAGTTCAATATCCGGCGGATCTAGGATCATGATATTTTAATCCTGATTCAAGATAGAATTCGGAATGAGCAATATGATCTTGATTCGAGATCAGATAACAGGATGTTTGCCGACTCCTGCCGACCTCAGCCCACAAAACCATGGGTTGTAGTCGAGCCCTTTTGAATCTGAAGACTCCATCCTCCCGAATGGACTAGCCCAAAGCTCATGTATGCGACCAATTAATTGGTTGAAGTTCCTATGAAAAAAAACCCGCTGGAATTGCTATTTCGCAATTGCCTAAAAATCATTATAGTTTAGTCAATTTTTTCTAAACTTTGGATCTTCTATTGGGATTCATGCTCTGGTGACCTCGTCGTCTTCCTCTCCGGTGTCGACGCCTCCTCCATATTAGGACTTGATTCATAGGTTAAGGTTCAGGGTTCGTCGAAGCTTGAATTATCACCGTCGTTGCGTCGGCAGTGGGGTTGGGAAGGCCTAGAGGCGGCATCGTAGGGCAGTTCATCGACGAGGCGGAGACGAGGAAGGTGGTTGATAGTGACAAATCTTGTGATGGGGTCAACAAATCTAGTGGTGTCGAGCCGCGAAAGATCAGAAAGAAGGCAAGCCAAAGGTTGGGAGGAGGCGGGTGGCACCTGCGCCAAGGGTAGCGCCAGTGGCAAGGTGAGGCGAAGACGGCGGGGTTCTTGCCAACGGGTCTTCTTAGGTGGGTGAAAGTGGGTGAGGCGATGTCGGGGTTGGATGGTTCTGGTGGTGGATGAGGAGAGGAAAGGGATGGGTATTTAGGGTTTAGGTGTTGCGTAAAGCCTAAAGTCATCCTACCCCTTCAAAAAGTGACTAATCTTTTTTCAAATGCAGTAACATGCTAACTATAGCCTTTAGCTCATATTCCTTCCATTGTGCGTACTATCCGCTTGTTCTATTTGTTTTTAATCTAAATCTGTCGTGTATTTATTTAGCGCCTGTATGTAACATCCCAAAAATTTAATAAAAGCGAAAATGAATATTTTAAATTTGAAAATATTTATTTCTGAGTTTCCTTGCCATCATTGGTTTTATTTGAATTTCCTTTGGAATTTTGCATTGCATGAAAAATTGAACAAATAGGAATTTAAGAATGGATAATGGTAAAAAGGCAAAAATACAAAAAAGTAAAAATTTAGAAAATTGCCACGAGAACTCTAATCATTTAATTAAATCATCTTAGCCAGCAAATGAGATTTTATGCATAAAATAATGAAGAGATAAAAAGGAAAGGATAACTTTTAAATCCAAAATAATATATTGTCGGAATTCACATAAAATAATGGAATCACAAATGGAGTTGAAAATTTTACATAAGCATTCTGAAATCAAATCCTTTTGAAAAACAAAATTTGAAAAGTAATAGAATTCATTTGATCTCAGGGAAAAATCAAAATCCGAAACACAATTTGGATCGGTCACCGATGCGTGGGCCAATTTGTTGCTACTCCGTTCCGTTGGCACAATGAAGGAACTTCAGTCACTGACAATGGACCCCTGCAGCCAGGCCCTTCTCCCCCAGCACCGTTCGCTCCACTAAGAACTCTCCGGCCCGTTCCTTCCTTTGGCGAAACTTAGAAGCTCGACCGAATTCCACTTCCTCATTTGCAAATCCTTGGCTACAAACCGCACCCCAAACATTCATGATGAGCCTCTCCTCATTCCTCACCTCTCCTTCCCTTTCCTCGGCTGAGTCGCGTGGAGATCCTCCGAATCCGCCATGGCATGAGCCCTGGCTCGGCGAAGGTAAATCTGAGCAAGAGAGACTTCCATTTCCAAATTCTTCGAGTAGAAGCATCCCCATGCCCTGCTGATCAAAAGCCCTCAAGAAAATCTGGTCTCCTCCATCGAAATCAGGCCGCCAGAGCCCTTCTTCTCCAAGTCCGTGGCAGTGGGTAGAGCTTTCGAGCTTCTCCTTCGAGTAAACCCCAAGAATGAGTTCCTCGGTGTCCTTGATGCTCACTAGGCCACCGATTCGTCTCTCACGCCCTGATTTCTCTCCTCCACGAGCCGCCATTGGAGCCGCCGCTGGACCTCGGCTGCAGCTCGCCTCGGCCTCCAAGACGGAATCGACACCACCTCGAAGTCGTCTCGCCGTCTTGATTCTCTGGTGCCACCGCATTCGCGGACCATCGCGGAAGTCCTTCGCCGGTAGAGCCCTAGCCTTCCCTGTTTACATCATTGCGCTAGGAGAGTGGTCGGCGGGCGGGTGATCGACCGTCGACCAGCAAGATGAAGCGAGGGGCGAAAGCGCCTTCCTTTAGGGTAAAACGTATTTCCCAATTTCTGGCGAGATACATCTAAAATTTAGTAGCTTGTATATCTTTAGTCACAAACCGATGAGACAAATTTGTATAATCATCTAAAATCACAAAGAATCGAATATGTAAAAATATTAAATTTTTGATCGTAGAATAATTATTTATGTTAAACTTGATTAGGATGTTAATATGGATGTTAATTAGAATTTGTGAATAATAAACCATGTTATTGGCCATTAGCAAAAGAATAGCATAATGGCTCACAAAATGATAATGTAATTTGCAATAAGTTCCTAAAAATAGTAAGAATCTATGTATACAAAAATACTTAAGGTAAGATTCAGATTTCATGTTTTTAATGAAAGGAAATGTAAATCATAACGATAAGTAAATAGTTAATCTATTGCAATTAAAGTTAAAATAATGCCAAACCAGCTTTAAAACAATTCTAGGATTACTACCTGCTAATGCCTTAAAAATCAATCAAGAATCATGTATAGGTTAGTTGGAAATCAAGTTTAAATCTTGGCCGATTTAAGATTTCAATTGTGACCATTTAGTCTATTTCAACGATAAATAAAATAACTCATCCAAATACTAAAATCAGCAAAACTAGTTTAAAAACATCGTACAAAGTTCATACTACCATACTCTGTAAAAAGAATCTTATTCCATTATGGTTTGCATATTAATATTGTTAGTACAAAACCCTTAAGTGTTAACCTTTTGTTTCGCATTCCTGCCGATTCTGATTATCGTCAATTTAGCAATGCCACTTAAGCCTTTCCAACAATGAAGATAATGTATCAGCCAAAGCCTAAAATTTATGGAATTAGCTTAGGACTGTTATACAAAGTGTAAATCATCATGTTATGAAGAAATAACCGTATTTCATCATGTTTTGCATATTAATCTTAGCAGCTGAATAACCCTAAGTAATCACATTCCTTTAGACTTTAATGTGAAGGAATACACTTTAGGTAATAATGAAGGAAACCTATAGTTAAGTTGTTTTTATCACCAGAACCTTCTCAAATATCATGTAAATTAGTCCAGTAGCCTAAATCAGAAAATCTAACCAGCGAAAAACTAATTCTAAGCGAAATCAATTAAAGATAAAGAACTAATTATTCATAGTCCAACATGATCATTTAAGCCTTTTCATTAAGTCGCAAAGTAGTTCATCTAAATCTGAATTTGGTAAAGAATAGCCTAGAATTGATCTTTAGGTTGTAATCTGCCGTAATCTAAGAAAATATTCTTATTTTACCTTGCTTTGAATCTGAATCCTAATAGAGCAAAACCGTAAGTAATAAGAATTGGCAAAACTCATATCATGAATAGTAAATCAATGAAACCTTGCAACTAATGCTTAATTCGATTAATCCAACCAATCTTTGCATCTTGAATTCGTAAAATAAGATTAATAAATTCCTAAAAGCAATCCCTGTTTCTTTATCAGAGTTTAATCGTTTTGCTATCTCTTTTTCTTTCGCTCTTATTGAAGTTAGTGTTTTGCCTTATTTTTTCCGTTGTTCGACGAGTAGACCCAACGTCCCTAGCTTCGTCTTCGTCGTCGTCACCGCAATCCTCGTCTTCGCCGTAAGCGTCAATTAAGCAAGGCAAGCTTCCTTTGACCATATTGATCCTACTATTTTCTATTCCTTTTGTGCATCAAATTGTTTTATGCATGCGTTTACTTTATGTAAATTGCTATTTTGTGGATTTGGTAGTTATACCTGTTGGCTCGTGAATCTCCTTTGATGATTATGAAAATGTGAACCTTGACAACCATAGATTAAGGTTGGGCATTACTTAATGTCATCATGGGTATATGCGTTTATTTTATTCATGCTTAGCCATGCTTTAGAATCAAAATAGCTGATGATCAAATAAATACTGGTTTCCTGAAAATATTGAAAATGGCACTGTTGGTTGCGGGTACTTCGATTAAAAACCCAAAATAAAACTATGTATTGATGCGGGCGATTATTGGCAATAGCCGGTTGTGCAGAAAGGAATTGCACGTAGTGTAGGGTGAAGTGTCGCCCGTGTCACAATTAAGGACCGAGCAATGGGACGCTATTGATCCGAGATTTCCGTGCAACCACGAGGGCTATTACGGGGTAGCCTTAGCCTATTAAGTTGTTTGGGCATGGCTTTGTTCATTGGTAGGCGGGAGCTAGCACAAGCATTCCCGTTTGATGCTTGGGCGGGTCCCCAAGCATTCCCGTTTGGTGCCTTGGGTGGGGTTTCCACCCATGCAGCGGTGTCGCCTGCCGTGTTTAGAAAGCGTTGTGTTGGGTGTGAATGTGGATCCACGGCTTGGGTGTGTGTTTCTAGTTCTCTGGCGGGGTTAACGTCCCGGCTGGACCAAAGCCATGTCTAAGTAATGGAACAGCTATGTATGATCGCTGGCCGACACAATGTCCTATTGGGCGTGTGTGATCTTGCAAAAGGTAGATCATTCCTTGTGGGTAAAGTTGTACACCTCTGCGAGTTTAAATCTAATTAATTAGCAGCTTTCATGGTCATGAGCACTCGGTGAAGTCATTCCAATGTTAGCTTTGATTTTCAAAAAGGTTTATTTTACAAGTTAGCTTACCCCACAGATGACCCAATGCTATACCATGTGTTGGCAAGTATTGGTATCAGCTGTTGTGCCTTGTGTGGGCAAAGAACTGGATATATGCCATGCGATGGCAAGGTTTGATTCGTCGCTCACGTCATGGAGGACGGTGAGTGTTATTTATGCTTTACTTATTTGTTATCAATTAAATCTTGCTCTTTTAAATTCCGTTTGCAAATAACTTGGTTTCCAATTCAAATTCGCTTTATGCAAAATTAACTGTAGTAGCCTCCTTTGAAATGGCCTGCATGTATTGTAGGATTTGCTCAAGTCTTGCTGAGTATGTAAAATACTCACCCTTGCCTAATTATACGTAGGTGGTTTAGAAAGCTTGAAATTGTTCATCGCAGGTTGCGGGTTCTTCCTTGAAGCGTGTTCTATCTGAAGTTTATGCAGTCGGTTACTGCGGGATCGGTTGGGCAAACTACGGGTTATTGCTTCTTTTGCTGCCGTATTCTCTAAATTGTAATAATTATTTGTATATTCGTTTCCGCTTAATTAATATGTTGTATGGTTGTGATTCCATTTGTTGAAATGTGCGTCGTGCTATTCTTGATCAGGGACTAAGATGCAGCAGCGTTAGATTTCCATTTTGCATTCACATGCAAAATGGGGTCGTTACACTGTATCTCGAAATCTATGAATTCTTATTTCATATCGTGTCTACAGGTGTCCGGCTCTCAATCAAGAAAAAATATATAAATACGAGAGGAGTAATACCCGTCGTAATCCGACCCGGTTTGACTCCAATTATACGCGCGTCATGAATCAAAATACCGCGTTCCTCGGCGTGCCTGCCATCCTGCAAACCCAACCTACCTTCCAATATTCCACGCCGTACCAGCTAAACTCCACGGAACAAATAATGCCATTGCCAGCCACACAACACAACTTCCCGCGACGTCTCGGCCGGCCACGCCCCTTCCACTTTGCAGAGCTCACCGTCGCTACTTGCGCTTCGCCTACACGCGCCATCCCTCGAGGCAATGGCCGGCGGCTCGGCGTCCACGACGCTGCAGTACACTGGCATCGGCGCCTTCGTCGCTGTCGTCCTCTACGCTATCGTCTACTACAGCCGGACCGCCAGCACCGACGGCCTCACGCGCCGGGGCGACGCCGATGGCAATCCGTGGTCGGCATTGGGGATGACGCGGTCGACGCGAGCTCGTGGCAGCAGCTGGGCGGCCTCGCCCCCGACGACGTCGCCGTGCTGCCGACGTTCACGTACCATGCCGCCTCGCCCGGCCTCTGCGTTGGCGGTGGAGGCAAGGGAAGGCGGTGGACTGCTGCGCGGTGTGCCTCGATGAGCTCGGCGAGGGAGCGCTGGTACGTATGCTGCCGTCGTGCAAGCACTACTTCCACGCGAGCTGCGTCGACGTGTGGCTGCTGTCGCACGCGACGTGTCCGGTGTGCCGGGCGAGCCCGGAGCCTGAGAAGGTTCGGCTGGGCGTGGCGTCCCTGTCGCCGCCGCTCCCGCAGCTGCGCCGGTGCGGGTCGTCGCCCAAGAGAGGCGAGACGTCAAGAGCCAAAGATGCCATCGCATCGAGGTCGCCATCTCCAGTGAGGTCCCCGACGCATTTGGAGCTTTTCGTCCAGATGGCCAATGCCACTTCGGTAACGTCGCCGTCGCCGACTAGGCCGAGGACGCCGGACAGCGTAGTTCGTTGGTCAAGATCGCCGTCTCCCGTGACGACGGATTCGCATGGCGTCGAAGTGTAGGGTTCCCGAAAGCGTACCTGGATTTTACGCTTTGCGGGCAAGAGAGTCTTCCAGTGCTTCGCTTTGCCAGTTTACCCAGAAAATTTGCTTATGTAAAGTGAGTAATCTGCTCAAACGGGCAATTACCGCCGATTTGGCCGAGAGATCAAAATTCAGAAGTACGAAATTCAGTCTAATCTCTTTTCACCGCTTACTCTGTTCTCCCCGAGTCATGATCTGCAAAGTAAGAAACTGAGGCCACACACCACCCCATTTAGAGATAGAAACTGGCCAGGTTCAACTCGTACGGCCAAAAGGAAAGTAAGATGCACAAGAGGACATAACCCCAACTGCTACTACAATTCAACATAACAACACATCCTAGAGCTAGAAGCAGCAACCAGTACAACAAAAACTAACAGCCGGTATTCGTGTATGAGGGCAGTCCCAACCCATAGTTTTTCATAGCGATTAATAGAGAGAGAGAAAGAAACCGTCATAGTTTC
Organism: Guadua angustifolia; assembly: GCA_036346375.1. NCBI lineage: Eukaryota > Viridiplantae > Streptophyta > Magnoliopsida > Poales > Poaceae > Guadua > Guadua angustifolia. Next base: position 41,041,579 of record CM070519.1, read on the forward strand.
CCAACCCATGGTTTATGAAGCGGTGTCTAGAGAGAGAGAGAAGCGATAAACCAACATGACTACAAACACACTGGCTGGTCGTGCGAAATGCCCAACCCTATTTTGCTCGTTTCTTATGTCTTGATACCCGTAAAGACCAGTTTCTTGCATGAGACATGGTTTCTTAATTTTTCCTTCTCTTTCCTCCTTAATTCCTATGACACATCGATTTTTGCTTGGTTAGCGGCGTAATTAATTCTGGACAGGGTGACGTGGAGGGTTGGGGCCGTCCTGAGTTGGCTGCACCTCGATCCTACCCAGGCATCCAACAGCAAATGCCACCGCTGCCCTGGAACAATTCACAATGCTAGGGTCATCAATCATGTCTGAACAACTGCACACCAGATCACCACTGAATTACGTCAAGTTTGACTAATTAAACTACAAACAAAGATTAATACTACATGAATACTAGTACTAACAACTCGACGATATCGACACCAGCAATAAGGTCCTAACATGTTCAGCAAGGCACCTCATCTCCTGCCCCAACCAGATTCCAGCTAGCGACCCAACTGCAAATCTATCATGCAATAAGCATGCTGCATGCATGCGACGCACATTCGATCCCTTTCATGCCCACAAATAAATCCCACGGCAATCACCACTTAATGATTCGTTGATTGATTCCGACCGTCATGTCCTTGAAACCATCTCTACACCAAGTCGTCGGAACCGCAAGTTCTTGGCCGCAGCCATGTCGTCCACCGCGTCGCCGCCTGACCCTTCCGACGACGCCTCGGCCGCGGCCGGAGTGGCCGGCTCCAACTTCACGCTGCTCTACATCATCATCGCCGTCCTCGTCAGCGTCATACTGTACATGGCCGTCCGCTACGGTCGGTCGGTCTTGTCCGCGTGGCGCGAGGTCCAGGATGCCGGCCACGGCCCGCTTCCTGCTGCCCGGCTCGGGCTTAGCATGGACGACATCGCCGCGCTACCCACGTTCACTTACCGAGAGAGCGCCGTCGCCCCAGGGCGGCGGCGCCGGCGTCATCAGCAGCAGCGGTGGGAGAAGGAGCGGCAACGGCAAGGGGAGGGCAGCTGTGGAGTGCGTGGTGTGCCTGCAGGAGCTGGAGGACGGCGACGTGGTGCGCGTGCTGCCGGCGTGCAGACACTTCTTCCACGGCAGCTGCATCGACGTCTGGCTGTGTGCGCACTCGTCCTGCCCGGTCTGCCGCGCTCACCAGGAGCCGGAGCTCGCCCAGCTGCGCGGGGTGGCCGTGTCGCCGCCGCTGCCGCAGCTACGCCGGTGCGGCCTGTCGCCTGATCCGCCCGCGGCGTCAGGGGTCCTGGCGGACATCCTGGCACGGTCGCCGTTGAGGAGCAGCTGCTCGACGAGTGGATCAAAGGAAATCATGTCCAAGTCGCCATCGCCGGGACAAACGGCGAGGGATTACGTCATGTCATGGTCTCCGACTCCGACGCCAGCCACGTACCGCAGGGTGAACGAGCGGTGGTCCAAGTCGCCGGCGCCCCGGATGCCGGAGATCGTGGTTCTCCAGTCGAAGTCGCCGTCGCCGACAAGGTCCGATCGGCAGTCGTCGGCGAGGAGCGTTGGCGTGTTGGAGGCGGGCACAGAGGTGATTATGTCGGCATCGGCGTACCCGGTGACAGCTAGAGAGGACGGTAGTGGCTCGCTGTCGAAGTCGCCATCGCCGGTGCCACATTACGTTGGTGCGGAAGAGACTCAAGAGAGGCAGCAACAAAGCTCGAGAGGCATTTGATATGTACCGTTCCTTATTCTTTTTCTTAGCTTTATTACCATTTTCTGTGCTAATTATCAAGATTTCGTAGTACTGTATATACTTGTAGAAGGGCAAAATATACATATGCAAATGTTGATAAAACTGTTGTAGAGGTAGTCCTCACCGTCCAGCACTTCAACCGCATAGGCACGGCACAGTGGCACCCCATCCGGCATTGTTAGAACTAGGCATATAGCACCCTCGGTAGCCATCCATCACTACTGGATTCATTCCAGTCCAGTGGACCAAGTCCACTGCGCATCATTAGGTTAGAGCTGGCGTGGGACGACACGTGGATGCCAGTAGGGCTAAAAAGACGTCTTTGCCTCTGCTATTGTAGCACTGTAAGGAGGCGTCTTTCTAATCCTCCAGCCCCTTGCCCCATGGCACTATAAAAAAAACGGGAAAAAACGGAATCACTTGTACTCGGACGTTCGAAATTTTTGAACGCACTGTAATATTTTTTTCTTTCACGTGCAACATTTTGTTACAACGCGTGTAACATTTTCCTTCGACAAACAGTAAAATTCACTACAGTAAACAGATGTTGTAAACGTTCAAAAAAAATATTTCACGCGTTGACAGAAAATGTTGCAAATGTAGAAAAAAAATATTGTAAGAGGCGTCCGATGGGATGAACAGAAATCGGACGTCCGAGCGCTAGTTTCTCCCATAAAAAAAAGGCCTAACGGGCATTATTTAATATCTGTATCTGTTCATACAATAGTCATCTTTACTCGTATCTTACGAGGTGTTTGTTCTTTCAAAATGACTTGTGTTCGGACGTCTGATTTTTTAGAAACGTTACAATATTTTTTCTACGTGTGCAACATTTTTTCTCTACGCGTACAATATTTTCCTTCGACAACAATAGAAATGCGGTGCGAAACAGATGTTGCACACGTTGAAAGAAATGTTACAGACGTGGGGAAATATTATATACGTTGAAAAAAATGTTGCAAGAGACATCCGATTTCTAGTAATCGCCTTCTTTTGATTGACCTCTCTTCTTTTGCACCTAAAGCTTCACTTTTTCTTTATTACCTTAGTTCAGAGCCCAGATCAAAGACATCAAAGCTTCATCCATCTAGGGTGTAGGCTTTCCAAAAGCCGTCCATAGAACTTGCCACATTCCAAATGTTCCACAGTTCCCAATGCAACGTGTGGTAAAGGTATTCCAAGGCCATTTTCCTCTGAGTAGGGTTCTTGCCGCACGTGATGGCATCTCCAAGCCAATAGAAGTCGAGGTATCAGACAACATCTTCTTGCCATGTTGGATATAACTGTTGCAATCTGGCTTCAACAGACCAAAGTGCCTCTTGGTTGTCTTGCCTAAGGTTCAAAATCCTTGCGAAGTTTCGGAAATTTCGTCCGAGATTTTAGATTTCAATCAGAGATGAGATTCAAAATCCCAGTTGAATAATTTTTTTTAAAAAAAATAAATTACTACAATATTTTTTAGAAATTTCGTCAAAGGAATTTGTTTTTTTAGGCACCGAATTTTATTGTTTTTGGGCCCAATGGTGTTAGAGATGGTGGTATCTTAGAGCATTTACAGTGCTGTTTCTTAGGTAGTTTCTTAGCATGCCAACAAGGATAAAAAAATAACGTGGCAAGAAATAAATACAGAGAGAGAGTATCACCGTTTCTTCTTTGTGAAACGATCTCTACGCTTCTTCCAAAGCGCTAGAAACGCAGCAAACCTGCGTTGCGCTACCCCTCACCGTTTCTTCGCGTCCCTGCCAGATTTGTTGCGCCCGCGCTCCCCCTTCCATTTCTTCGTCCGCATCCGGATCCGGCCAGCACTCTCCCTCCCCTCCTCCCCTCCTCGTTTGTTGGCATCGAAATTCTTGGAGCCGATCCCTAATTGCTTATCGAGGCAGTAGTGTTCTTGAAGAATTGTGAGTTCCCTTTCCTTGCCTGCCTCTTGCGTTATGCTCCTATACCTGTGCGGTTGTGTACGCGTTGGGATTCTTTGGGAATTGCGGACATTTTGCTTGTAATGCGCTGATCTGGATCTTGGATTTAGGTTCCGAGGGCGTGTTTGGGCGTGGAATCGACTCTGTGTAGGCGCGAGATTCAGTTCTTGTTCTCTTTGTTTTATGACGACCGAGAATTTATTTGTTTATTATTGAGGGGGACCGAGGTGTTAGATCTTGCTAGGAGTATTGGGAAATTGTCCACGCGCATGCGATTCACAGCGTCTCTTTTGGTTCTTCCCTGTCGAGGTTAATCGCTAATGTGGTGAATCTTAGTGTCTCGTCTTTGTTTATCAAATCCAAACCTTCGCAATTTTCAATGCCCAAGAAGCAACCTTTTTTTTTTGGGAAACATCGGTTTCTTTATGCTTAAATTGAAACCATTACCAGCTTTCCGTAATGTGCTAGCAGCAGTTTATTTGGCACCCTTTTCGTTTCATGTTTTTACCATTTGGTTGTTTTGTAAGATTTACAAGAAAATTCAGGTCTTCTCTTTCAGTCATCGACCTTGCTTGCTTTGGTTCTTGGTAGGCTCTGGTTTTTCTTCTTGCTTGTTCATACAATACTTTTTATTTATTTGTTCTTATTGTTCTGTTCATCTTTTGGGACGGTATCCAGCTGTTCTGTTCTTTAGGCATATGGAATCCACGCTTATCCTGAAGAAAAAAAAAATATGTAAACGAGCATGTATTAACTTTATGGCACAATAGATCCAAAACAAATTAAACTAACTTGCAACGTTAATTAATGTTAGAAACAGTAGATAGAAACCATGCATTGGAGTCCTTGTTTCTAAATCTCTATTTAATACACCTTCTCTCCTCTAAGAAACCATCTAAGAAACTATGCATTGGAAATGCCCTTATAAATTATGACATCAAACAATGTACACGATGGTGGTATCTTGTAAATATGTGTGGGATAGTTGTTGCTAAAGTTAGGTCAAGCATGCGCAAGCTTGAATTAAAAGGTGCATGCAAGGTTTCAAGTTCCAAGACTAGTTAAATGATAAGAGCAGATGCTTGTTCCTGTTGCTTGTTTCAAGACTAGTTAAGTTCCGAGACTAGTTAATGTTGATGCTTGTTTTAAGATTTTGAAACAATTTGCTGAATTCCTTAAGGGCAGTCACAACTTTTCACCTTAGCTGGTGTCCATAGAATTAATTACGCTGTCAACTAAGCAAAAATCTGATGTGGTATAGGAATTAAGGAAGGGAGAGAAGGAAAAACAAAGAAACCGTATCTCATGCAAGAAACTGGGTCGGCACGGGTACCAAGACGCAAGAAACGAGCAAATCGGGGTTGAACGTTTCTGCGCGCTTTCCAAGCTGTGTTTGTGGTGCATGCATTGGTTTATTACTCTCTCTCTCCTCTAGACACTGCTCATGGAAACTATGGGTTGGGAAACTATGCATTGGTTTATTACTTTCTCTCTCCTCTAGACACAGCTCATAGAAACCATGGGTTGAGACTGCCCTAATGTGAACTTCTAAATGAGAATTTTACATCTCCTTAACATTTGGTGACCTCATCAAGTTATCATTACTTCTAAATCACAATATGATTAAGAAAAACTAAAGCACAGTCGACAGTGTCATGCTAGCCCATATGGTGTTCTGTCTTCGTGTGCTTTTCATGTGGCCGACACCCCCCCCAGCCTCACTCCCTCTCACTCAGTCTTCTCGTTTTGTCTCTCACTCCCCGTTGAGCTCATCCCGCAGCGCTCTAGATCCGACAGCCTCCGGTCAATCTCCGGCCATCTCCGGTGGGGAACAAGACCGATCTCGGCTCGGGAGACCGAGATTTCGGTGTTTTTGGACGAGATCTCGGCGGTGAGGTAACGAAACCTCCCAAGTACTCACAAGCGTAGGTAAAGAAATCTAGTTAAATTTGTCTGAAATTTCGGTTGCTTCGCCCGAGATTTCGGTATGTTTGTCCGAAATTATGCTTCCAACAGCCGAATCTAACCGGATTGAACCGGATTTGCAAGGTTAGGTGGTTGAGCACTTGACTGCATCTTTGCTTTGCTCGGTGGCCACCTTGAGCACATGACTAATTAGTCAAAGGGCGTTTAACTCATGAATGCATGCTGTCATGCATGACACTTATCTACTCCTTCATAATTAGTTAGTAAAGAAAGTAGTTAGTACTTGTAAGTCTCGGCTAGCTGTTTGGTGGTAGCAAACTACAGGTCATGTTCATACTTTTTTAGATGAAGGAAGATTTTATTAATCTCAAGAACATTACATCAAGATGATCAAGTCCTTAAAATTTCTCCTACCGCTAACAAGAAGCACACAGCCCTTAAACAAAACAAAAAAGGAAAAAGAGAACGCGTAAGCAATCCGTGACCTTGGATTTCCAACATTCTAGGAGCCACAATCCGACAACCCCTGGATTTCCAACATTCTGGGCGCCACCACCAAGAACACCGTGGCTATTTGAATCATTGCGCCCCCCAAAATCTTGAACGCGAGCACGAACTCCATACCGTCCATGACCACCAACTTGAAATCTTGGGGCGAAGACCACCACGAGCAAAACAAATTGGACCACCATAGCTGCGACCATTAAATCGATCGCCACCAATGCCGCCGTTCCACCGCTATGATTTGTTTTAAATTGATTCTTAAAGGATCGTCACCCAATATCCTGCACATCCGGTTGCACATCGCCGAGATTGGACTCGGGAACAAGGCGATATTCTTTGCAAGAGGATCGAATTTGCCTCCGCAAAAGGGCCGAAAATCTCGCGACAAATGCATCTTCTCCAAATTTGAAGAAGAAAGACAATACCTTGCACAATCCAACTCACCTGCGAATTGCACCTCCTTTCATCCGAAGCAGTTTGCAAGGAAGGCCATCGAAAGGAACAGCGCGACCGCCATGGCGTCGCCTCATCGAATCCTTCCCTCTCCCCAATTGGAAGAAACTATCGATCTTGTCGATCCACGACCCGCCCAACAATGAGCCACGCCGCCTCGGTTATCATCGCAACTGGCGCGTGGCGCGAACCTGAAGCCGCAACGCCTCATAGAGAGAAAGATAGATCCGACCCGCCGCGGATCGGCTGTTGCGATCGGCCGGCCAGATCCATGGGCGAGAAGATCGCCCGAGGATATGTCGCGCGACCTGGCTGGATCAAAAGACGCCGACGGAGCAGGCCTCGGCGGCGGACGATCGGAGCCTGCAAATCATCAGACTCGAAAAGAACCGCACCAGCTGATGCCGACAACCCGTCGCTCGTGCCCTCAGGGATAATCACCTCCCCGGACACGGCCGCCACGTGCATGGCCGCACGCCTCATGGAAGCGCCGACACGAACGGCACGAGAGAATTTCTCGCATGTTTGGTCATGTTCATACTTGGTAGGCTACACCTTCTTCCTGGGAGAAACAGACAGTGAAGAGTCCAACACAGACACGCCATATCGTGTTGTTATGTACATGCTTGAGGTACTTCTTTATCCAGTAATGTGCAACACAAGGACAGGACATTGATCTAATTTAGGGCCTATTATGTGTAAATGTTTAGTATTTTGCGTTCAGACAGATAGAAAATGTACATAAATAGTTGCATGATTTTTTTATATTTTTCTCAAATTTTTCACGTATCAAAACATGTGCTACAACATAGAATAAATTACTTGAGCAGTAAACATGAATATATGAATTTCCATGAATTTTTAATTTTTTTGCTAGTTTCTCTTAGCGTAGATATGATTTCTACGAATTAAAACAGCTGAAAAACAAATTCTGATAATTATAAAAGTCAAAAAGACTAATTTGTAATAACCAAAAAAAATGTAAGGTTCGATTTGCAAGTTTCACATGGTGGAAGTTCCCATTCAAAAAGACTAATTTGTAATAACCAAAAAAATTGTAAGGTTCGATTTGCAAGTTTCACATGGTGGAAGTTTCCATTCAAAAAGACTAATTTGTAATAACCAAAAAATTATAAGGTTTGATTTGCAAGTTTCACATGGTGGAAGTTCCCATACTTAAAACTATAAGTTTCAGGTCTAATTAGAATTTTTTAGTTAGAAGGAACTAAATTCAATGGAATAAGGGCCTCTCCATAATTTATGTAAAAGTCGAGGGCTTGTTTACAACATTGCCACCAGCCCGATGGGCCTACTCATTGGGCATTTGGGCCTTATGCCCTATTGGGCTGTGTAGGGTGCCAAACCCTAGCCGACTAGGTTACTCGGCAGAGCGCATGTGCGCGTGAGGCCGAGGTAGCTGTAGTGACAACCTCCCATCACGGTGGTGAAGCAGCAGCGCCAACGGCCATGTGGCATGGCGTGGCTCTCTCGGCCAAGATAACGGTAGTGCTAAGGTCGTGGACAACGCGATGGCATGTGCCCGTCCCATCCCGATCTGATTGGATCGGTGACGGCGATGGCAAGGTGTCCTTCCCTGGGTTTGTTGAGCTCAAGGCCGGCAACGGCGGAAGCGGAGATGGTGGTGCAACGGCATGCTCACTATGAGCGAGCTTTGTGGCATGGAGATACAAAGATTGGCGTCACGACCGCTATTGGAGGGAGTGGTGACGGCGTACGTACGGTGCGGCAACTCACCGTGGACAACGATGACGAGGCATGGTGTGCAACGATGAGGCTCGCTATTTGTGAGGCCTATTGAGAAGACGGCATGACGAAGCTCACTATTGGTGGGTCGTCATGGTACAGGTGTGGCTGGTGACAAGAGCTCGCCATAGGAGAGATCCACAAAACACCAGGAAGAGCCCGCTGTTGTCGTGATCGAGGCAGTGACGGTGCCAACGAGATTGATATATACAATGACGACGACGAAGGCACCATAGGCAACTGCGATAATGTGGACGAGGTTGCCCGCCATTAGCACTATGGCACGGCTTTTGACCAACCAACGAGGCAACGAGGCGGCATGGCACAACGCGATACGCCACCGCCGTGCGGTGTGTAGGAGTACGTCATGGGCCGCGCACATTTTGATATGCTGTAGTGGGCGTCACACATGCTTCTGCCATTGGTGGTGCATGGGCAAGAGGCTGCAGTGGGCGGCGAGCGTCGATCCGGCTTAGGCGCGCTAGATGGGATAGAAGCCACTAGCTGTAGCCGACAATGAAATGATTTCTATAGCCAACATGGAGCGTTATCATGTCGATAATGTGCTGAAGGATGGTATCATGTTGCCAACGATCAATTAGACATGAGCGAAAAGTATATGATCAAACACACGAGATGTAGTCCCGATAGCCTCTATTTATTAATGATTTGTCTGTAGGCGTGGTGTGTAAAATGAATACCCCTGCCGTTCCTTTATATAAAGAGAAGAGGTTCCTCTTTGTGGTTTAATAAATAATATAGGATTAAACACGTTAATCGGGCCCGTTACGCCAGTTTAAAGTGCCCACACGGATATTCCCTCGGTTAGTACTCAAAATTTTCGCGAGAGGTACTTCTATGCCTTTTCTTTTGACAATTGACAAATATTAAAGCGTGAGTGAATGATAGATGATGATTACTTACCATTTTACTTACTTTAAGATTTATACAACTTGTATTAGAAGAGAAAGCATTAAAGCACCTCTCAATTAATTTTCGCCCAAAATATCACGTTGTACAACCAAAAAATTAGACACCCAGATTTCAGAAAACGGGCGGCATGTTCTATGTGAGCGATAGCTGGTCGGGACTCGGGAGCAGATCAAACTCCACGCATTTTGCATGCGCAGACGAGCATCTGTCCGTGAGTTTAGGACTAGGAGTGTTGCACGTGATTTAGGCAATCTGATCGACAATGGATGGTTCAGATCGTAAAATTCATCATAGCAAGGACAGGTATTATTCCAATTCCTTAGTTAGATAGAAGAGAAAAGGGTATCTCAAACCTTAAGCGATGCTCGGCTTGAAGGAGCGCTCCTTTTGCGAGCGAGGTGTACTCTAATAATATTATAATATTAATAATAAAAAATAGCTGCTAACATCCGTTTATACGATAGAAGCATTCATATCGTACACTCTTTTTACCGAGCCCGTCTCCCCAAGCATCTGAGCTCATTCCTCCAACCTCTCGTTCGATGACACTGGCAACGCTAGGGGGAGGCTGCAGTGTGCCACCTTGCTCCTGTTCGACCACCGGCTGTTGTACCATTCTACCCTTGTGATACACAGATAGAGAGAAAGAGGAGCGGGAGGAGCATGCTGCGTCACTAGAGATTGATGAACCACCAGAGGAGGGAGCAGATGTGATGTATTGTGAAACGTGATTTGAAGGCATATATTTGGTGGATGAATGGACGAGGACGAGATAACTAATTCGATTCATTTTTTTTTTGCTTTGGATGTGATAGACATGAAATCAACAAATAAAATATGCAACAATTTTGAACAATTAAAGCAACAAATACAAGAACCTATTGCAACAAAGATTAATCTTGTTGTAACAACGAATAAATCATGTAAATATCTGCAACATTTGATATATTATACTACAACATTAAAAAAACAACTAATGCAATAATTCGGTTTACCGGTGTCTACATTTGGGACGAGCATAGAGAAGGATGGGGATGAGGCCTTTTCACATGTGGCTTAGAGACAAGGAGGCCGAACACTGCGTCGAGAATCTCAGCGGGAAGGTCAATGGTGTGGTAACTCATGGGAGCAAGGTGGCGCAACAATGCTTGCAACTTGTGGATGACTGTAGGAGCAAGACTCTTGCGGTATGTGAAAGCAAGGTTACAAACACTAGGAAATTTTGGAATTTCTCGCCGAGATCTTAGGATTTGGTCAGGGACGAAATGCAAAATCCCGGTAGGACAAATTTTTTTGAAAAAATTAAAAATGCTATAGTAATTTCGGAAATTTCAGTGAATTTCACCAAATCTTGGGATTTTGACCCAATTTTGACTTTTGAGGACCAAATTTTGGTCATAACCCTTAAAAATGTCATCTAGCAGAAGCACTAGCAGATTTTTATAAAATTTTGATCATACTTTGAAAATTTATGGTACCATATTTAGCATCCTAGGATCATACAAAAACATTTTCAAGATAATTGAACTTCATTTGTTATATTTAAAAATTCAAAAATAGACTGAACATATCTGAGACACTAACAATGTTAGAATTTTATAAATTCACTCGAGTGTGATCATGATCCAAAATTTTTAGAAGAGCTTAAAATTGTAAACATGTTTTGGTTGCTCAACCAAATCTATGGAACCAATACAAGTACTGCTGTAAGGCTTTTATCATGACATAGCAGCGCTATCACAATTTTTGAAAATTCCTCAAGCTTAATTATCATTTGAAAATTTTATGGGAACATTAGTGATGCATCAGTTCCATCCAATTTTTTTTTTAAAAAAAATCTAACTTGATTTGAACTATTTTTCATTCAGTTGAATTTTATTGGTCAGTCTTTAGTAGCACTATCTGAATTATTGTTCAAATTCCTTAGACTTGAAAATTATATTAAAATTTTATGAAAACATTATTGATGTGTTAAGACCATCCAAAAAAATTCAAAATTTTATAACATGATTTTGCACCATTTTCCATTCGGTTGTAATTTGTTGGTAAGCCTTTTATCATAATAGTAGCGCTGTAAAATTTTTAAAAATTCCTCAGACTTGATCATGATCTGAAATTTTTATGAGAATATTAGTGATGTGTCAGGACCCTCCACAAAAAATTTCAAATTTTTTTAATATCATTTCAGCCATTTTTCGCTCGGTTGAATTTCATCGAGATTTAAGCAATTTCGGTAATTTAGGCCAAATTTTGGTTCAAAAATTTCGGATTTCAAATTTTATTTTTGAATTTTGATGGCTTCCATCCGAAAATCAGAGATTTTATCGAAATTTCAAATTTTATCCGCCTCTAAAATGTACATGGAAACTGAAATTTCAAACCTTGCGTGAAAGAGCAGGGCTCGCAGCTTGTGGGGGCATGGCACCTAGCATGTGGGCGTGAGTAGGGGTGAAAACAGGACAGGAAATATCCGTCCGATCCGATCCCGAATCCGTTTAAAATCCGTACCGATGTTATTCGTATCCGTATCCGGAAAATTCGATGTAATATGGGTTAGGATATGGGAAGAGCAATATCCGATCCGTATCCGAAAAATCTCATGTAACATGGGTTAGAATATGGGAAGAGCAATATCCGACCCTATATCCGGTAAATATCCGACCCGATATCCGGATAAAATCAGTTATTCTTCCATTAATTTGGTTCATTATTGGAAAGATAGAATAGTTGTTTGATACTGGCACTAAAAAACACTACTTTGTTATTAAGCGTGAACAACAAATCTATCAACAAACAAATAGAGTGATGACATAATGCTTTTACCTAAATTGATTTGTTCAACTTATTTGATAAACTTCATTTCTATTAAAATTACTGAAATTAGTTGAGCCACTAAATTGCACCTCTAACTATACTACTATCCTACGTTGAAATAATTATAACTTGAAGCTAATGTTGTAAGGTTAATGCTTCATTCGTTCTTTTACGTACACAATTATGTACTATACTACTATCCGATTATGATATCTGATCCCGACTCGAATCTGTCAGGTATCCGCTCTGTATCCGAATCCTGAATAATCTGAATTCGTATCCGTATCCGGAACATCCGTATCCGACTCCGAATCCTAAAAAAAATATAGATTAAGATACAGGACGAACAATATCCGTCCGTATCTGATCCGGTTTCACCCTAGGCGTGACCGGGCCGGCCATAGCTTCTGGTATTTTCGGTTGGTGTCTGCAAGTAGACAGACAAGACAAGGAAGACAGAGAGATGTGAGCACCAGGAAACACAAGCCTGAAGGGCAGATGGATGGGGATTGGATAAGGTTTGAGATCAGCACGTGGCCGAGCGTCTGCGTTTATGCGGCCGTACGGAACAGAGAAAGGTGTCCGATTCAAATAGTTTCTCTGGTTGGTAGGTGCGGTAGCAAATCTCATAATAAAAAGAAGGATTAAAAAAAAAGAAAGCTACTATCCAACGTTATACCGTTGAAAGTGATTTCAATGATATAGTATGTTTCACTAGGTTTTAAGCGTGTCCATCTACGTTTCGTAGATTTCTTAAGAGTTTCAAACGGGTTTAATAAATATTTCTACATGTCTCAGCAAATTTCAATGAGTTTTTAATATGAAACTACAAGTTTTGTTAAGTTTTAAATCTGAAACTTAATTTAAACGAGTCTCAAAAGAATTTTAACTAAATTTGAGGCTAAATTCAAAGTTTCAGAGTATGTTCCGCAGGTTTCAAGAAGATTCAAATTAGTTTCACAACGTTTTAACGCGTTTAAACAAATTTCGACGGGTTTCAAATGATTTGAAGCTTTATTAAAAAATGAGTTTCAGAATAATTTCAATTAAGTTTAAAAAAAAGCAAACTCTACGGTTTCAGAGCATGTTTCGTATGTTCTCAACGTATCTCCAAAACAAATTCAATAGGCTTTAATCTAAAAATATAAGTTTCAAAGTATGTTCTAAAAAAACTTGATTAAATACGAGTTTAAGAAAAATCTTAACTGAGTTTAAAAAAACCAACTTAAAAAATTTCAGAGAGATCCAACAAGTTTAAAAATTTAATGAAATCTATTAAAACTTAGTCGTGAGTACTATTAAAAACTGACGAAATTAAATTATATTGATAGAACACTATCAAACCTAATGAAACTTATATGTGAAATATCATGAAGCTTATCCGTGAAACGTCATGAAACATATCTGTGCACCTCCTAAATCTCAATAAACCTGATAAAATTTAATCATGAAACCTATATAAGAACACCATGTAACTTAATCATAACTTCCTGAAACTCACGAAAACATGCAAAACTTTATTATAGAACCTAGTAAAAACAGAATGAAATCTATTAAAACTTAGTTGTGAAAGCTATCTAGAGCTAAAAAAACTAATTTATATTGATAGTACACTATGAAACATAATAAAACTTATCTGTGAAATATCATAAAATTTATCCGTAAAACATCTTGAAATATTATAAACCTAATAAAACTTAGCTACAAACCTTGTGAAGCTTTTGGAAACCTGATGGAACTTAGGGCTATATATGTCCAGGAAGTGAGCGGGGTATAGATTGTCCCGCTAACCTTTTAATCGTGGAAGAAAGAAGCTCTCGGTGGTGTGCTGTCATCGGAACAAATGAGATTATTAGTTGCCAAACGTTAAGATCTTAACTAGCAAGCTATACCATTCTATTAGCTATCTACAGTATACCGTAGGTAGTTTTTCTGTTCAAAAATGGAATACCGTACTTGAGTCGTAGTTCCTATCGGACGTACGTGCCGCTGGAATTCCCACGATAAAAAGAAGTATTCCAAAATAGAGCCGTACTTGAATCGTTTTAGACAAACAGAATAATATACGCTTCTCCATCGCTCATTGCCATGGAACCCAACTACTAAAGCGCCACACCTCACCTCCTTGAGTCCTTGGTGAGATGCGAAGGATCCAGTAGACTACGAGGACTTGTTTGGGTGAATGTAGTCTTAATCGACACGCTTGGAATTGGCCCGTTTGGGGCTTTGGGCATCACACTAGCTAGTCAAGAGGTCATTCCATGGATAAGGTATCGGTGGTGACACCTGAGATAAGGAGGACCAAGCATAAGATAGGACTATGTTTGGGCCCATGGTTCAAAAATTCGCTGAAATTTTGAATTTCATCTAGGGGCAAGATTCAAAATCTCGACGAGAATAAATTTTTTTTGAAAATTATGGCTTGCTACAATGATTTAGGTAAATTTCAAGAATTTAAGCGCGGATCATGCATTTATACCGGATTCGGTCCAATCCATAACCCACTTGGCCCATCCGCCTCCCCTAGCCCTAATCCTAATCCCTACTCTCTCTCCCAGCCGCGCACCCTGTCCACCTCATCCACACACACCCATGTCTCGATCCCCATCCCTACTCTCTCCTCTCATCCCTATCCCTATTCTCTCCTCCCGATGCCGATCTCGTTTGGCACCTTCGCGCATCATAGAATGGATGTGATCTGATTCCCCCCTTCTGTGCTCACAACATGGTGCTCACGGGCTACTATGCATGATTTTTTTCCCTAGCCTCAGAAGACTATTTCACAAGTGTTTGAAATCACTGAAATTCGGTTGGCCAAAATTTCAGTGATTTTGGATGAAATTTCAATTTTATTGGTTTCAAATTTACCGATTTCAAATTAGTTTTTTGAATTTTGTCTAAATTTTGGTCAAAATTTCGGCCTCCTCCGAGATGCGATCTGAAAAACGAAATTTCAAACCTTGTTTGGACCTGGTTAGCTCAAGCTTTAGTTTAGTTTCTCTTGCTTAAAACTTACATATATACTAGACCGGTGAGATAACATAAAACTTATCTATGATTATGAACAGTAGGTAGAGACGCGCGCTACACTGTGCTAGACGAATTTTGGTAGTGCTCGGTCTAGGGATGGACGCAATTGTCCGGAAGGAGTGGGCTTCTTTTTTGCAAAAGGTTCCAATTGAGGCTAGACGTAATTTTTTGGAAATACAGGGCCCTTTTTGCAAAAGGGTGTTTGTATCTGGGTGCAATTTGTTGGAACCATGGGGTCTTATTGCAAAATAGGTTGGTTAGGAGTTGTCGGTGAATTTGCGGAACTGTGGGATTCTCTTTGCAAAAAAACCGGTGGGAAGACTTGAGCATAACTTCGGTCCTGAAAAATAAGCTAGCTAGGAGTTGTTAACGAATTTGCAAAACCACAGGTTTTTGAAAAAAAAACTGTGAGAGGACCTCTACACGATTTCAGGATTTTAGTGGTTTTTTCGTGAAAAAGTGACATGGATGGACTAGCTGCGTTTGAATTCATTGTGCTGTAAGAGAGGAAAAAAAGTGACATGGATGGACTAGCTGCGCTCGAATTCATTGTGCTATAAGAGAGAGAGAGAAAAGTGTGATGTGCACGGGCTAGAGAGTTACGTTCGAATTCATTGTGCTAAAAGAGGGGAAAAATAGCGATGTAGATGTGCTGTAGTTACGCTTGAAATTCACTGTACTATAAGAGAGGGAAAAAAAGTGATGTGGACAGGTTAACTGTGAGAGTAGATATGTAATGTAGAGATGGAAAAAAAAAGTGATGTGGACAGGTTGGCTGCGAGAGTAGATATGTAATGTACTCCAGGGCCAGATTTTCTCGCGGATTTTGCAGCATACAGTTCAGTCTGAGTTTCGTGCTTGTCCTAGTAATCCATATATGTTCACGCGGGTAGCATGGAACTCGATCGTGGAGTCGTAGGCGTAGCCTCGCACGCGCTACGTTTATTTCGTTGAATGTCCTCCCCGTATAGAAGAGTACTTCTATTTTGTTGAATGTCCTCCCCGTGTAGAACAGTGCGTTTATGCGAGAGTTCAGAATACTAAGGACCAATATTGATGTCGACCAAGGACCAACTTGTGAAAATTGTGCATCCACCGCCTCTCCGGACCATCACGATCTCCACTCCCCAATCTGGCGTGTGATAATTGGCTGGGAATGCACGGATGCCGCAAGTGACGATGACTGATGGGCCACTAGCAAAGAAGCTGTGGATTGATTTCAGAAGATAGCAGACTAAGCAGAGCAACACATTTTGGGTTATGCTTTAATACTTTCTCTCTCAATACAAATCGTACAAATCTTGAAGTAAACGAATGGGTAGTAATCATCATCTACTATTTATTCATGTTTTAATATTTATATAATTGTCAAAGGAAAAAAGTATAGGCTATATATACTGTCTTTTCAAGATCTGGGCGCTACGCAAGATTTGGTAGGAGAGCACGAATCACGCAGCCAAGCGCTACTCGCAAACACCAACCTGTAGGATTCTCCTGCTCGGCCACTCTAAAGAAAGGATTTCGTTTCTTGGACAAACAGAATACTAGTACTACTATATGCAACATGCTTCTCTCGTTGTCTTTACCGTGAAACTGTACTTGTCGATTGCCAAGCCTCACCTTCTTCACATGACACGTACGACAGATAGCGTAGACCACGGTAGTAATACTAGTAGCCTATTTGTCAGCCAGACTTTTTACCATCCTTGTGGTGTACTCCCTCTATCTTAAATTAGTTTGTCAGCAGAGCAAGAGTCCCGTCGCTAGCCTCCCATTTTCCAACCCGGCCGCACACGCCGACGCCGCGCGCGCCTATTCCTACCTCTGCACGACGCGAGAGTTTAACACCTGCTGTAGGGCCGTACATGGTGCTTGCTGCTAGGCTAGCTATGGGCGTATGGCGCTCGTACATGGTGCTTGCTGCTAGGCTAGCTATGGGCGTATGGCGCTCGCCGGCCGGCTAGGAAGGTGAGACACTTCAGCGCCACCGTGAGGCTTGTTCTTGTAGAGCATTCGCAGGACCGATCGAGCACCCGCAAAAATGATGGACGAAGCCCTTTTCTGCTGCGTGGTGTCCGTCTTGTCGTTGATTCTGTTCTGCGGGCTCGCCTCCTGCATCGGCGTCGCAGCCGCCACCGGAGCCTTCCTCCTGTTCATGTTCATCGGCTGGTACGCGGTCGCGGCCTGGTTCCTGGCGACGCAGCCGGGCCTGTGCCCGTGCGGGATGGCGGACGTGGCGATCGGCGCGCTGCCGACGTTCGCGTACGAGGCCGAGGGCCGCGGCGGCAACGAGGACAGCTGCGAGCCGCGCGTCAGCTCCACGCTGTGCGTGGTGTGCCTGGAGGACGTCCACGCCGGGGAGGTAGCGCGGCAGCTGCCGGCGTGCAAGCACCTGTTCCACGCGGACTGCATCAACACGTGGCTACACGCGCACCGGACTTGCCCGCTCTGCCGCTGCAAGCTCCCGCAGTGGAAGGCCACAGCGAAGGCAATGGCAAGTGTGCTGCCGCCGGTGTGATTCACTTCACTGTTGCTGGGGTTGAATTGTTCGCGTCTTCCGAAATCAAGTTAACTGTACAATCCTAACTATCCAAACAACAAGGAAAAAAATCGATTTTTATTAGACTCTGATTGGGAAATGGGAACTGCGAGTGCAGTTCAGGTTCTTAATTTTTGCTGATGGATGCGAGGCTGTTTTGCACAAACGGATAGGCACGTCGCCGCCACACTTGAAATAAAAAAAATGATATCCAGGCGGCACAATCTTAATCTTCCGAAATGAACTCGAGCTCGAAATAGAAAGGACATTCGTTCGAGTCGCAGTACGAGATTGATGTGTGAGAACAAATTTTTATATTATAAACCGGTTTAAATTTGACGAATCCGATTCACGATCCGTAAGAGCGGTGACCATCATGATACCCTGAACCGGCCGGCAGGAAACAAACCCGTCGCTTTCCGTTTTCCAACCCGCGCACGCCGACGACGCGCGCGGTTATTGACATTGATTTATTTCTACCTCTTCCTCCCCGCCGAGAATCTTAACATGCCGCAAGAAGACCCGTCGTGCGTATACGTACGGTGCTGAGAGAAGCCAGGAAGCCAGCACCGGCCGTTGTTCTTGCTAAGAGTTCGCGAGATCGAGCACGCACACATGATGAACCTGTACCCGAGGCTGGCGACGAGCGGCGTGGCGGGCGACGACGATGACGAGAGCCACGTCTGCTACGGTATCGTGGTGGCGTGCGTGTCGCTGCTGCTGTTCTGCGTGCTCCTCGCCGTCGTCAGCGTCGCCAGGGCCTGCGCCATAGCCGGCGTGATTGTCCTCCTGTTCGGGCTCATCGGCTGGCTCGCGCCCACGGGCGGCGTCGCGTTGCAGAGAAACGCGAGCGGCGTGGCGACGCAGCAGCCTGCCGTGGCCGCGCCGGGGGTGCGCCGCTGCGCGTGCGGGCTGGCGGACGCGGCGATCGGCGCGCTGCCGACGTTCGCGTACGAGAGCCCAGCGGGCAAGGGCCGCTGCGGTGACGAGGGCAGCGGCAAGCCGCGCGGGAGTTGCCTGCTTTGCGCGGTGTGCCTGGAGGACGTACAGGCCGGCGAGATGGTGCGGCAGCTGCCGGCGTGCAGGCACCTGTTCCACGTGGACTGCATCGACATGTGGCTGCACACGCACCGGACGTGCCCGCTCTGCCGTCGCGAGCTCTCGCCGCGGAAGGCCGCGGCAGCGGCAGCGGCCGCCACGGAGTCTTCTGCCGATGTCCTGCCGCCGGTGTGAAAGTGATCACCTTTCCTGTTGCTGGAGCGGCGTTGCTTGCTGAAGTTAAGTGATTGCTCTAAGTGAAAACTCTACATTCCTAGTTTTCTACAGGAATAATTACGCAAAAAGAAGAAAAAAAAAGTGATTTAGAGTTCGATTTGGGGATCAGCATGTTTAGACAGAGGCATGATCAAGCAAAGATTTCATGAAATGGTGGTCACTCTGGTTGTTGGAATTTGGGAGGCGCGAGGGATAAGCTTCAAGCATAGTAAGATAGGAATCATAGGAAGCAGCCAAAAACTTCTCTCTCCCTAGCCCGGCCACTATCCTGACATTGACCATTCTTTAGGTCTTAGACTCTTAGCTTTCAAATGGTTCATGCAGCTGTGATCATGTGAAATATCTGGCCGAAGGAGACTAGCACCAAAGTTCTACGGGCACTAAGTGTTTGTTTGACACGCCTGAAATTGCCCAACTGGGCATTCTATCGCATAATCACGTAAGGCGCAGCGCACCCCGGTCGGGCGTGATTGGAGCGGTACTGCACTTGAACCGACGGAGTGCCGCCTTTTAAGGGTGAAGAAAAAAAAATTCAGCGAGGACCATCCTTATGAAAGGTATTCCCACCCAAAAATATACCCCATCCGTTTACTTTTATAAAACTTATTTTTAAATGATCTTATCCACAAATATAAAGCTTACATGTAGATTTAATGAAGTCTTTCCTTCTATACTCCATTTATTCTCTTTCAACCATATGTATTTATTCGTTACCACCTACATAAAATATATCTTTCATCTTTCAAGGCAATTAAGTGGGAGAATCAAAGTCATTTTCTCTTAGGGTAAGTACAATAACAAATCCGCCATGCTTACTCCATCTTCCATCCATGTCATATAGAGTAAGCATTAAAGCCAGCTTGTACAATAGCTATCTCTAAAGGTTGGCTCTAGATGCCATACATTAACAATCTCTTCTCTCTTGTACATAACTAATCTACCTATGCTCTTGTGTAATGCTTACTATAAATAAGAATCAGCTCTTTTCTCTCTCCTCTCTTCTTACTCTTTCACATAGGACAAAACTGACATGGACATGCTAAAAGTAAGCTGAAGTGACTTTATTGTACATGCTCTTATACCTTTGTTAATTTCAACGCAATATTAATGCTTGTACAAAGTCAAAATACGCCTTATAAAAATAAACAGAGGGAGTAAGACGTGTTTTGACTTTACACAAGTATTACGGTTGTGTTGAAACTGAGAAAGGTATGAGAGAAATTGACTTAGATGCTCACACTTAATTGTATTGGAAGATGAGAGATAATACTTTGTGTGTGTAGTAATGAATAAATGCATATGGTTGAGAGATAATAAATAGTTGTATAGAAGGAAATGCCTCGTTAAATCTACATGCAGGCCTTATACTCCCTCCGTTCAAAAATATAAGGTATATTTTTATTTTGCACAAGGACTAAGGTTACGTTGAAATTGAGAAAAGTATGAAAAAAATGACTTATATGCCCCTACTTACTTGTCTTGGAAGATTAGAGGTAATACTTTGTGTGAGTGGTAATAAATAAATGCATATGGTGAAGAGAAAATAAATAGGGGTATATAAGGAAATGCCTCATTAAATATGCATGCAAGCTTTATATTTATTGACAAGATCATTAAAAAAATAAGCCTTATAAACTTGGATGAAAAAAAATATATAAACAAGATCATTCAAAATATAAGACTTATAAACTTAGTAACGAATACTCATACCAGGGGTACCCCACAGCAAAGTATACATCTATCTCAAGATCGTATTTCTCTCAGTCATCTGGGCTCAGAGCCCAGTCTGAAGACGATGCAGAGTGCTGGAGGGGGTATTACCAAAGCCTCCGTCCCTCACAGATGGGATTATCCCTAAATATCGGCTGGATCGCCGGATGTGCCATTTTAGGCCCATCTCAAGGCCCAAAGGGACACAAAAGACCACTCAGCCTCAATCAGGCCAGAGGCGCCAGACCAAATTCTGCGTCAGGCGTCCCCTGAGTTCACCAGATATTGGACGGGCGTTCGGCCAGGCAACTGGTCTGGCGATCCCACGGGCTCCGATCAGGCCCCCGGACAGAGCCTCGGTAAATCTCCGCCACTTGACGGTCGACTCCAAGCCGGTCACCTGTCCCATAGACACGACGTCCATGCTGGTAGGTGGCTCCTTCCGAGATGGCGTAGGGGCCGCTTAGGTCGGAGCGCCGCCCATCACCTCGTCAGACAAGTGGAGGACGCGCCCGTCCCCAAGGCAATCTGACCACGAACAACGCCAAAGACATCGACAAGCGAGCAGAGGCAGCAAGTCGCACCTTCCAACGGAACACTATCAGCTGTGTCTACCAACCCAGCATGGGATGAACAGGAAACTATCAGTTGTCAAGACCGAAGACGGGGACTCCCGTGCATAGCATACCCCTACCTCTTTTCTCCAAATTCCCGTGTAATCTGCCCCCTCCGACTATATAAAGGGAGGCAGGGTCCTCTGGGAAAGGGACGAACTCTTTCATTTCTCGCATTTTATCTCATTTGCTCTCCCGACCCGAGCGAGCGTTCATAGCTCCCGGGCCTCCTCATTCAGACGAGCGCTAAGAGCCTGTCCTTAGCCCTCGCATGTAATCCACCATACTCTGAGCAATGAGATCCACAACCACAAACTGGACGTAGGGACATTCGGCTCGAACCAGTATACATCCGGGACTTCTTTAGTCTAACCATTCGAGGAGAGGGGACGCGCGACCCCCTAAACTTACAAATTTACTTGCCGGTTATACGAAACACCGACACTTAGACAGAGGAAGTAGTAAAATTTATATTGATGTTGTATTAAGAGATACCAAAAGTTAGTATCTCCATCCTTTAATTTTTCGGTATCACTTGATACTATCTAAATATAAATTTTGGTACCTACTAAGGATGGTAAAAGGTCTCTTATGCAGTAGCTTAAGCTTTTGGGTGGTGTATGGTACATTGTTTTTTGTTTGAACGACCTTGCTTATGCTCAGGGGGAATTTTTACTAATCTTGTGAAGTATCATAAAGTACCACAAAATTACTCTTCTTTTGTATCTCTTGGTAGTTTCATCCTTTAAATTTGTGATGCCTCTTGGTACTTTCTCAATTGATAGTTTGATATCCCGTAAGGATAGTAAAAAGTCTGTGCTTTGGATAAAGGTTAGATAAGGGACGAGAACATTTCATGGTTAGGGTATCGTGGTCATGGTGATAGCCTGACAGGTGAGACGAGGACGTAAGATTGGACTTGGTTTGGAACTTGTGTTGAGCCCAAGGTTCTAGCCTAGTCGATATTAGGGCTGGGCGTTCGGTTAAACCGAAAAAATCGGTTTCGGTTTTCGGTTTTTTAGATAATTCGGTTATTTCAAAAACGAAACCGAAATACATTTGAATATTTAGGAAACCGACATTTCGGTTAACCGAAAATTCGGTTTCGGTTTCGGTTTTAACCGAATTAACCGAAGTTTGACAGATTGCAAAGAAATAACCAAACATTTTCAGCATATAGCAGACAGCAAAGAAATTACGCGCTGCACATCACACCAAACATTTTCAGCATATAGCAGACAACATATAGCTAGTAGACAGCATTACAAGCAGCAAGTTAATTAGCAAGACCAAAGGTAATTTCCACACCCAGATTGGTCAAAACATAAACAATTGCATCATGAGAGTCCAAGGTACTTCAAAACATTCTATTGAACTAGGATTTTACATTGTATTGGAGACCAATTTCAGAAATCTGTCTTGCTCCCAATATCACTCTTTTCAATACAGAAAACTAGAACATTAAGATAGCTCACCAGAGTTAACATATAAATAATGCAGAGCTAGCAATAATAATAGAATATCAAAAACAAAAAGTGGAATAACAGAATTACTCTAGCACTTGACAACATAAGGTTCAGTGAAAAATATAAGCAGTAGTCATTGGAAGGCAACCTTTGTTCAGCATGATATACAACAATTAATGGTCATACACAATCGAACATCAGCAAAATAAAACAGAAAGAAATTTCTTCAATGAATCTATCAATCTCATAAGAAATTTCTTCAACTAAATCTATCAATCAGTAAGCTCACAATGTACGTATTGTAGCAGAACTTATTGAAAGAATGCTCACAATGCTATTCAGCTGACCACCCACTTTAATCTTGGTGAAGTGAGACCACATCTCTGATCTTGGCGCCATCTCTTTTCTTTTACTGCCCTCCTCCTCCTTCTCTCGTGTTTCCTTTTCTTTCCTGATTCATTTGTTTTGCTTTCGGATCGAGGTCTACAAACAAGAGTACAAACAAGGATCAACAAATGCGAATTGCAAAATATGTACAAGCACACAAACACGGGAAGATCACATACATTGTTGTTGCAAAACGATTGTTGCGTTCTCTCTTTGCCACCATGGTCGGAGTCGGAGAATCGGTGGATGCCATCTCCTCGCCACCACTGGTCGAAGTGGAGAATCGGTCAAGTGGAGTCACCGAGGTCCGAGTCAGGTCAGGCTGCAGTTCTTGAGCCAGGGAGGAGGAGGCGGAGGGCGGAGAGGGACAGGCGGTGGCGAGCCGCAGAAGTCAAGAGGGAGCCGGAGGGCACGGAGGGAGGCCGAGTGGGGATTGGGAATGGAGGTCGGAGGAGGCGGGAGGCGTCGCTGTCCGGGCCAAGGGACGGAGTACGGAGGCCGGAGGGCACTGGAGGCCGGAGCTGGAGACCGAGGCTTAGAAGGGGCGGGGGGGGAGGCGGCGCCTGACGCCTTGACCGGCTGGAGGCTGAGCGCTGAGCCAAGGGACGGCCGGACGGGAGGGGCGCCGGGATTCGGGAAGGCGCCGCCGCCGCCTGGAGCCCTAGGGTGTGAGGGAAGGAGTGAGGGCCGAGCCGCCGAGGGGAAGTGGGGAATTGAGAGGGCTGGGCGTTCGGTACTGGGGTCTGAGGAATTGAGGGTTAATACTCATACAGCGCTATTCCGGTTAGTTCGGTTAACCGAACCCTAAAACCGAATAAACCGAATTTATTTCAAGTTATTTGACATAAAACGAATCCACAACCGAATACATCGGTTTCGGTTTAATCGATTTCCTGCCGGTTTATTCGGTTTTTGTTTTCGATTACGGTTTATTTGCCCAGCCTAGTCGATATCATGAGAGTGCCCATAGTAGGGTTTGAACTTCGCCTTTTTTTTTCCCTTGAAACTTACTTTGAAGACAGAGGAGGTAACATAAGAACTCGTCTATGATTATGAACACTCCAGGGCCGTTTTCTTTTTCATACTTGCAGCATGGCAGTGGCAGTGAGCCCACATGGGGATCTAGCTAAGATGGTGGAGCACTTAACAAGCATGCGGGAGGTGCAATCCCGTAGCAATGCAATCTTTTTTGGATCCAAAATCTAAAAAAAAAAAAAATTGTTGAGAGTGGGAATTGAACCTACGCTCTTCAAAGGGAAGCAACGAATCATACCACTCAGCCAGAGCACTTCATGCAATGTGAGAGCTACGAAAACTTTTTTTATAGCCTTAGGATTAGGGATGGCAATGGGGACCCGTTCCCCGATCCCCGGCGGGGAATTCCTCTATTAGGGGATGGGTATGGGAAGAAATCGTCCCCCGAGGGGATGGAAACGAAATTATTCCTCCGTTGGGGATGGTGAGGGATGGGGACGGGAATTTTTTTCCCGTGGGGACCCGGTTGGGGATCCAAATTTAGTTTAGTCCAATTTAGTTATTAGATTGCAAACATATTCTCTAGCCCATCATATTCACATTTTCATAAATGGGACAACATAAACTTCAATGAATGCATGCATTCTTTTTTTCCTTGTCTATTGATATGATTTTAGAGTTAAAATGGCTATAAGCTCTTCTCTTGTGTGAAATTTTTTTTGGGATGGGTCCGACGCAGGCCCCGATATCTTTAACGGGATGGGGATGGGGGGATTTTCTCCCCCGTGACGGGGAACGGGGACGGGGACGGGAAAAATTTTGGATCGTGGGGACGGGGACGGGGAGGCACTCCCCGGCGGGGAATGGCCCCGTTGCCACCCCTACTTAGGATACTACTAGGATAGTGTTCGTGGCGTGATACGTCGCGTGCGTTATTTTTTTCGTAGAAACAATTTTATTTTTTTCGGCGGTGCTTTTTTTAAATCGTTGAGAAAACGTGCGAAACGGTTGAAATGATACAAATGCAACCATATTTTTTTCGCATCTATCTGGGTCCTCTCACGAAAGATTCACAATTTTTCTAAACCGAAAGGTCATTTTCATAAAAAAAAATCGCGGGAAGAATCTACATGTAATTACACATTTTTGAGGGACCTAAATGCGAAAAAAACAAAACGAGCCGAGCCAGCCGTGTGCGGCTCGGCTTAAATCGCTGAGGACACGCGAAGTCTCCCGAGTTTAGTATGGATGCGTTTGGTTGCATGCATGGGTGCCTGAATCGCATGAGTGGATGCAACTGTACCTATTAGACACACGTTTGGTTTCCTGTTCATTCAGGTCAGGTGGATGTAATTGCACCCACTCATACAGGATGGAGAAAACACAAAATTAGACTTCTCTCTAATGCAGGTCCGTGAGATGCAAAACAAGCAACCAAACAACTCAGTTTGCATCCACTCATGCAGGTCAAGGCTAACCTAGATAGCTCATACGGAACAGGTTAGGATGATGCAAACAACCAAATACACCCTATATGTATGATTTCATAGGTTAACAAAGGCTGAAATCCGAAATTTCAGGTATTTTAATCGGATTTCAAGTTTTATGGACCGGATTTGTATTTTGATTTTTGAATTTTGTTTGAAATTCTAGATTTCAGTTACCTCCGAGATATAATCCGAAAATAAAATTTGAAACCCGATCCCGTGTTGCTTACATGTCTTAGCAATCCCTGTTCATGCAAATAGTATGGCACCAGTACCATGTTGCTTCTGTCCAATGCCCTCCCCATTCTAGGACCAAAACTGTCTCCCTGTATCCCATCACACTATTTGTGCCGTCAAAAAGCTACCTCCATGCAAAGTTGCAAACTGTCTGAATTACTAGAGGCCTTGCATGAATTTTACAGGGCATTCCAAACGGGGCCTAAATTGTGTCCTGTTGCCTCTGCCCTGTCCAATGCCCATAGTGCTCTCTGTACAAATCTTCGGCCTCTATTTGGGGGTTCTCCTGGATTAAGGTGTGTTGTCCAGCCCAATATTGAATATAGAGAGTTCAAAAGATTTTTCCAATCACGATTCGTAGTGTGCATACTATGACTACGTAGGGGACGATTAGTAGTCCAATGTCGTGAAAATGCGGCAAAGATGTAGGAGTACTAGGATATTTTACGCGGCATATACGTCGCGTGCGCTGTTTTTTTCGCGAGAAAAATTTTAGTTTTTTTCCGTTGGCGTTTTTTTAAAAAATCATGAGAAAATGCGCGAAACGGTTGAAAAAACAAAAGCGCATCTGCGCTTGCACTAAATAGAAAGGTCCTTTTCATGTAAAACAGTCGGAATGATCCAAACGTCAATACGTTTTTTTTATCTATCTAGAGGGAAAATGGTGAAAAATTATTAGAGATGACAACCTTCTTTTGTCGAGTCTAACACTCTACGCGCTCACCGAGTAACAATACATGTTTTAAAAAATATCAGAGATCGAGATGGGAAATCGAGATGGGAAATCAAGCTGGGAAAAAAGTCTAGAGATAGAGCTACACACATATTTCTGGTGACGAAAACATTTTTTTGTAGGAAAAACGGAGAAAGGACCTAGACGTAAGGAGCAAGGATCTGACTGTTACGTTTTTGGATCTGTCCGCTATCCTGAAAAATTAGAAAAGGGCTTGCTCGCGATTTGAATTTAACAGGAGTTTTTTCCGTAAAATGGCGCACGAGAGACCCAAACGCGATTTAGGAAAAAATATCTTTACCTCACAAAAAATTGCGAAGGACCTGTTTGTAATTATGGATTTTGTCAGGGACCAAAACGCATAAAATAAATTTTGAGCCGAGCCAGCCGGCTCCCAAGCCGGCTCGGCTCAAAGTCATAAAGACGCGGAACTAAAGTTGGTCTTGGGCGTGACGTGAAGCGTGTCTCCTGCCAGGAACTTTTTTGAGATTAGTAGAGGGTATGATACTGCGTACGATTGCCAGCAGAGTACCAAGACGGAATGACCAAACAAGGGTACATCTTGGCACCAGTTAAAGCATCTAGGCTCTCAAATTTTATTTTAGTAATTAATAATAATCAAGATTAAAGAACTAATATATTATTCTAAGTATATGAGAAAATGTTGATCCTCGTCAATTTAGGAGTATATGGAGACAAAAATAAAAGATTAGATAAATTAAGCTCAAGGCAAATGTATAAAAATTTACGGATCTTTTTTTTAGTTTTTATCGATCTTGGAGTTTAGAGAAAAGATCGGGTTAGTAGAATATGTGTCATACTATTAAGAGGGATTGATGCCTATTAGCTTGAGTATACTTAAAGGCCACATGGCTCAAACTCTAAGTCACATCAACCAATGTTTGCATATAGAAATGCATCTCTACAATTTTCTTTGTATATTCAGTATTATCGTTACTACCATAGTGGTAATACCAATGCTATCGCTAGACTAGAAATACCAATATTATGCTAGCACCGGCGTGCATGGTAGGGATTGAGTGGTGACGGCTACTTAGTGGAACCCTACATCAGGATCTAACCAAGGTGCAAAGTCCACTTCGTCTATTAGTGACGGATCTAATCTAAACTAATATATTCCAACCTATTAATTGTGTGACCCTATAGGTTCGTGCATATTTGGCTATGGCCATAAAACTTTTTTCGGTCCATAAGTCGACAGCGGCTCCTAACAGGGCATAGAGATTTTTTAATATATACAAAGATCATATCAGATGAACCTATATAGTACCTATGTACCGATCTCTTTGCCTCATGATACCAGATCGAACTCAAAGCGAGAAATGTGTCATCCTATAATATCTCGATTCTTCACTCGTTCTGTAGTAGATTACTCAGCTACAATTGACTCCTCAATCACATTCGCCATGCCCACTCACTTCCTTAATTCAATCGGATCGAGAGGCTCAAAGATATCTTTCCCATTATATAAGAGGCAAATTCCACCTTGATCGCTCATATTCCTCCACTTATTTCATAGTACACTTTAAAGATACCTTTACGAGCCCTAAGTATACTATTACACACGTAGAAAATCATGACGATCTCAGATCTAAGGATCTAACATACACTATGGATAAGACCAACCGATGCCACTTAAGAATATAACAATTCCCGAAGTGTTTCATGGTGGGTCACTTTAATACCATGTTCTCCAATATATGGCCACATTATTGATTTGATATCTCTCTATTTATAATCCATAAAACATAATCATCAATCAATATATATGCTGACCTATAAATCACAATTGTTCCACATGATGATATGTGATCAAGGATGATTTGAAATAATATTAAAACATGAATAAGGAGTTTTACGAATAAGTTACATACTAGTTGATTTATACTAATGATATTTATTCAAGTGACCAAAATAATCATATTATTCTATAAACATAGACATGGTACAATCATCTCCATGGTTATCTCAAAAACAACATAGATAGTTTAGTACCTCTTACGCGAGCCCATGAAAGAGATCCAATATCGTTGCCTCGATCCAATGGTGCTCACACGTGGCAACTATTTAAGTTACCGTTACCATAATAACAGCACAGTAACCTATCCCTCTTACGGATAGTAAAAAATCTTAAAATCTAAACCTGTACAGACTTATCCTCAAACCACCCTGCTGCTTTGCTGCACTAAGGAGGCAAGAACTACATCGGCGGCAACGGCGGCTCTAGCGGCGCCGGCGCCTCCTTGCCGCCCTTCTGCGGCTCGACGGGGCACCGGCAGACAGGCAGGGGTGGAGCCAGGATTTCGAGTTAGGGGGGGCCACGTGGACCAACTAAAAATTATCGTAGTATCCATAAAAAAATATCATAGCAATATCGATGCATTTAAATTTAAAAATAGCATAACCATATGTCCACATAAGAAAAATATGACATATTTTTTAGATTAAGAAACTTACATATCTATTAACTTAAATTTAGTTCTACGACTACCTAGAAGATCATACAAGTCAATAAGTTTATCTGAACTAATTTTTGCTGCTAGTTCTTTTTCAATGTAAACTATCATGCAATGTCGAAGAAAGTCATCTCCTATTTTATTTCGAATGTGGGTCTTGACAAGTTGCATAACTGAAAATACTCGCTCTGTGGTTGTTGTTGACACCGGAAGAGTTATAACCAATCGTAACAGCCTATCAACCATTGAATAATGGGAAGTTTTACCTGTTTTATATAGTCCATTTGTTAAGTTAGTAAGAGAAATTAAGCATTGTATACATCAAGTTGAGAAAAATGGAATCTTTACCTATTAAGAATGGATTAGATCTTTATTTGCTGTTTGCTAATACTAGCTACTACTAATTAATATATACTAAACCTTATTTTGATTAGGAGGGGCCATGGCCCCTGCCGGCCCCCCTTGGCTCCGCCCCTGCAGACAGGGCACGTCGCGTGCGAGTCAAGCCACATGTCCATGCACCCCACGTGGAACGTGCGCGCGCACACCGGCAGCAGCCGGACCGTCTTCCCGCCCCCGCACCACCTCCAGGCACACGGCGCACTGCGCCTCGCCGTCTGTGATCGCGTCGTCTGAGAATGCGCGATCGCCGCTATGGTCGCCACGGAGTCCGCCCGCCCACGGCTCCTCGCAGCTCTGCTGCTGCGTGATCATGCCACGGCCTCCGGGCCTCTGTTTCAAGCGAAGCGGCGAGAGATGCACGAGAGCAGGAACAGGAGCGCACAGTAGAGCGTCAGCGTGATCCACACGTACTTGACGAACGCGGCGAGGATGACCAAGAGGAGGAGCACCGGGTACGACGGCGTCCACGCCATCGCCGCCGCGTGCCTGCCACGGGTGCTCCGCCGACGACATCTTGGCAGACGGCTTCGTAAGCAATGCATGTGAGAATTAATGGCGCCATCGGCGCGAGACTTCTAAGCTGGTCAGCTGGAGCTTAAGCTACTGGGACAAACGGATAATGCCTTCTTGGACAGCGCAGGCAGCTGCAACTAAGGCAGGCCGTATTTGGGTTGCTTTCATGGGCTCGCAAGGTCGCCTCTGCGATTTGGATTCTTTTGTATGATCTTGATGGATGAATGAATGAATGAATGAATATACAATGTTTCGGCAAGCAAGTCTTCGTGGATGAACATGGAACAGTTTGATGTGATCCATTTTGAAGGAGTCATGGAGGTTTATGTACGAGGGAACCGAGATAGGTAGGCATTGATGTCAGAGGTCTTTTACGTACCATCTCTACAAGGGACCAAAATTTACTACCAGGTGGTAGGTAGGCTAGTGGTTTGGTCATTCTTTAGCACAGCAGATTTGCCGCAAGATTCCGAATTTTTCTTTGTTTAGATGTTATTTTTGTAATTTTACTTCTATGAAAACTAGATAAAATAACTATGAGGTATTAAGAAAGTGTGGAACTAAGGGAATTTAGCAGCGCACGGCCGTCTTTCTTCTAATCCGGCCGCCAGCATTCATCCGTCAAATCCGCTCGTTCGGGTGAGCCTCTGCCTTCGTTTTGTTGCACATAGTGGTTGCCTATGATGCTCACCATGCTCCTGCCTGTTTTCCCACAATCGATAGTGATAATTAAGTTGAGGTTAATCTCTACTATATAAGGCAAGAGTTTCTTCTCGCGTCACTTCATCTAAATTATTCATCTTTGCCACTGCTCTTTAATTAACCACCTTTACCACTGCTATTTAATTACCCACCTTTGCCATTGTTAGTGCTCTTTGCAAATAAACTTTTTATCATAAATTGAGTTTCCGTTGCAACGTCACGGACACATGGCAACCACATATACTAGGTCCATAAACTGAAGTTGCTCCCCAGTGAGCCCATGGTTTCAAGCATAATTGGCTAGACCAAATCCATGTGCACCCGAGCCCACACGTCAGCCTCCGAAATCTTTCCTAATAAAAAATTATCCACAGTAAAAGAAAGCTTAGTCAGTACGGCGTGTCAGCCACCAACAATTTCCTAAGAAAAATAACGCGAAAAGAAATTAAAATCCATCTAGACCCCACCTCTCAGGTTTCGGTAATTTTTAGAATTTCTTCGTAGGTCAAACTTTGGAGAGCTCATTTTCCCAAGTCTTCGATCCAAATGATTTGGTTTTTGTTTCCAAATTCAAGATATTTCCATCAATACCAATATTATAATTTTTGGAGTTCACTGTAACATATTTGGGTTTATTTGATTTCAATTTGAATTTGTATGCCTTTTACAATTATATACTTTGATGCTTCGGATGCCCCTTTCGCTTCCGATTAAGAACCAACTCCCTCTACCGTTGAGCAAGGTAAGTCCTTAGGATTAATCATGTTGAGACTAGTTTTCAAATACAATTACTTTGCTTCCAAATATTACATGCAAGTTTAATGTTATTTATTAAATTCTATGTTAACATTTGATGCTTCGCTATACCATGCAATTAATACATGTTTGTTGATATTACATCTACCTTATCACCTTAGTGTAATTATCATAATAATTTGCCCTTGGTTAATCAATACTTAGCAAAAGTTATGCTTAGAAGTGCTTAGTGGTTAATTTGAATATAACTCAAACATTACCAACAATTATGTGGGACATTGTATAATGATTGGTGTGATAACATAGGTTACTTACCACTAAAAATAGGAAAATGTTTTATAAAATCATAGCGACTTGGTCGAGTGGATTGTACGAGATAGGTGCAATAATTGCAAGAGATTTAGGTTGTGGATGGTTTCGCCCGAGTCAATTAAGTACCTAATCATTTTCCGCTTTTTGGAACTAATAATTGTGTAATTGTAAGCCTAGCATGGGATAGATCTGGTCGAATAATTTATCTAGTCATAAAGCTATTGCCATAATACGGGTAGTCTAGTTTGTTCTTTTAAACTTAAGACTGTAGGGGTAGGTATCTATGTGTACGCACCCGTTGATTTATTTTATGGCATCATATACCCATTTTGGGTGGTACTAAGTTGGGATACATCTACTCCTTCAATGGTAGGTCCTCGGAGTTTAATGTCATCCAAATGCCTGAGTATCAAACCTATCGGATGGCGCAATATTATGATGAGATATTATAAAAGCCTTTTTATGATCATCTCCATCGCACGCCTCAGAGATCTTATCATTAGACGATATTATAAGTTGATTATATCTTATGGGTAAATTTATACAATCTTTGTAAAGTGTGTAATCTATTCAAATAGTCATACCATCAGATATGAGTATTGTGAAGAAACCCACACTAGGTTAGTTTATAAAAAAAATTGGGATGAAAGCATAACAACTTAAAATGGTTGTAGCCATGGTATACTTGTAGGTGGATGGAACCATATTTTTTCTAGAGTTGGGTTGATGGAACCCTCTTACATGATGAAATTTGTTCACACAAATGACATCACTTTGGTTTTATGTTAAAATGGCTAAGTCACAGTCTTTGAAAGTTGTTATAATATTTAAGATAAAACTAGCTTTGTGCCAAAAATAACCCTAAAAGCAAGATGGTTGTGAGGGAGCAACGGTCGATGTGGAGGTCACGCGGGACAAAATTGGGCTTTATTGGATTCGAGTTGTATTCCAGGTAGGTCAAAACTATAGTCAAACAAGAGGAGGGGTAAGGTTTGTCTAGTATTGAGAGATGGGAGACGAGTTCTATCTAATTTTGTAAATGATCGATGAAAATTAGATGAACCGAAGAATTGAAAAACCCAGATAGAGGTGCAATCGAATCGGATAGATGTTGATTGACCTACCAATAGAATATGTTTGGATCGAATTCTGATAGTCGTATCGAATATGTCGGATTCGACAGCAGATTCGGGAGATCACTATCCGTCAGATCAGAATATTTTAATTATATTCTCAAATAATTCTGGATGACTCTATTCGGATTCGGATATTTACAGTCCATATTCTAGCAACTTCAATTGGACCCAACCAAATAGCCCAAGCTAGACCCTCTCTCCACGGCTCCTCCTCCTGCCACCGTCCTATCTGCCATCTCGTCGTGTGGTGCAAGCATCAACAGAGCTTGACATACAAGAATATACCTCCACTTGCCTATGTGAATACACATTATTCTTTTGCAAAATATAAATAAATATTTGATACTTGTTACATTGGGATAATATGTTGCATATTGAACTTATATGATTGATTCATCGTTGTTATATGTGTTCCATATGTAGTATATGTTTACGTGTGATATCTGACAAAAAATATTCTGTTAGGGGAAGTCTCCTCCCCAAAAACCAAGTCTCTATAGGGTGTCGCATGAGATCCCTTCATGCTCTGATGCAAGGTGCCACAGTAGGTCCCCTCGTACTCCCGTGTGGACCCTCTAAGGGAAGTGTTGAGGGGAGGTTCTCTCATACCCCATGTGTTATCTAAAGGAAGTACATGGATTGGTCTCTAGTCTACAAAAGGGCCTTGCCGCGCCCCTCCATCTGTAGGGCACATGGTGAAACGCCCGGAGTTAGAGGCCTACCCTCACGCAAATGATGATGTGGGATCCATCACCACCCTCATAGAATGACGAGGAAGCCCACGCTTAAGACACCCTTCTAGAGGCAGGATATGATTTGTACAACAGACCGAGCGCCTATAAAAGCTCATTGTAACCCTTGCCTGTAACTTGAACTCTCATAAATATAAGACATACAATTGGTCTGCCCTCAGGGAGCTCGGGCCAACAGGTACCCCCCCTCTACTCCTCCCGAGAGCACACCAACAAGAGTAGGGTGCCTACCTTAGCGTCAGACCTGTATAAATCCTTGTGTCAACTATCTCTCTAGTGGACAGCGGCCTATAGAACGGCTGACGTTTGCCCTTACTCGTGTCTCGTTTCATAACATTATCCATGTCGTGTTCGCATCCGGCATTATCTATATCCAACCCCAAGTCTAACAAAAAAAATGGTTTAGGAAAAAAAAATATCCGATCGAGTCTGAGCCGATTGCACCCTCTAAACCCACATGAACTTTTTGTAGAAAAATAATAATAAAATGCAACGGTGGAGGAGGGGGGGACGCGGTAAAGCAAAGACCAACATGAGCTTGTGTACCCGCTGGAATTCGGGTCCCCACGCCCATCGCTTTCGCTTCCTTTCGCATATCTTTATTGAGTCGCATGCACCAACCAGTTCACCCAAAAGCTTAAGCTGATGAGGAAAGGTGGGCAATTCACTTATACTTCAACACTCCTCACGTCTGAGCTCCTCGGGCCTAGGGCGTGGAATAGAAATGGCTACAATTATTATTTTTAATTGCGCTAACTTGGGTCTTGAACTCGAGACCTCTTGGCTCTGATACCATATTGAGTCGCATGCACCAACCAGTTCACCCAAAAGCTTAAGCTGATGAGGAAAGATGGGCAATTCACTTATACTTCAACAATCTTATCCACCGTCCGTTTGCTCGTCTAAAAAAGAAGAAAAGAAAGGCGTCCACGGCGATTCACCTCCTTTCCCGATCTCCTAGCGAGCAAGAGGCGGTGGCGAGTTGCTTTGGGGGACAGCTAGTACAAACATAATTTAAGCCTCTCGGCGCCATCGTTTGACTTTAGCGCGACAACGACACCCTAAATCGTCATTATCGTTAGGTAAACCATCGTTTGTGATTTGCCCTGGTGCAAGCTCTTCTCGGGTGCATCCATCACCCCATGAGTTGCTTACTATTGGCAATGACTTCAACGGCAGTCTGTTCGGACATGTGACCAAAGTGAGGTACTACGACGATTTTAAATATAAGTTGTTTTAGCACTCTCTAACTCTTCAATGATATAAATCTCTTGTATAAAACAAGAGTTTTTTCACGCCACTTCATTAAAATTATCCACCTTTACCACTACTCTGTAATTACTCTACCTTTACATCGTTAGTCTTATTTGCAAATAAACTTTTATCGCAAATTGAGCTTTCGTTATACGCACGGACACATAGCCAGTCAAATTATCTCGTTTCTTTCTATTATACTTTTATTAAATAAAGGTCCATGTTCTTATGAATAAATGAGATCTACTGTCTCTCGATCTATATAGTTTAATGAAAACATTAAAGTATTGGAATAAATAAAGGACAATAAGGTAGTCGAGTACAGAAAAAGATTGCAAGCCGTGCACAACGACAGCAACGAGCCGACCTTGGCAGAGGAAGAGGCGTTGGCCCACCTGAGGCCTTGTCTCCATCCCGGACGAGACGACTAGTCGATGACTCAATGCCATCACTTCCGTTCGCAATCCGCCACCTCGGCTCCTCTACAAGGCGATTTGGGAGCGATGGCCCTCTGCTCCGGCTCCTTTGGCCATCAGCATGGCTATTTGGGGGCGACTGAGTGGTGGAGGCGACTGAGTGGTGGAGGTCACATATTTAAAGTGGCAAATAACTATATTGAGTCGCATGCACCAATCAGTTCACCCAAAAGCTTAAGCTGATGAGGAAAGGTGGGCAATTTACTTATACTTCAACAATCTTATCCACCGTCCGGCGTTTGTTCGTCTAAAAAAAGAAGAAAAGAAAGGCGTCCCACGGCGATTCACCTCCCTTTCCCCGATCTCCTAGCAGAGCAAGAGACGGTGGCGAGTTGCTTTGGGGGGACAGCTAGTACAGCATAATTTAAGCCCTCTCGGCGCCATCGTTTGACAGCTTAGCACTGACAACGACACCCTAAATCGTCATTATCTGTTAGGTAAACCATCGTTTGTGATTTGTCCTGGTGCAAGCTCTTCTGCGGGTGCATCCATCACCCCCATGAGTTGCTTACTATTGGCAACAGCTTCAACGGCAGGCTGTTCGGACATGTGACCAGTGAGGTACTACGTCTGATTTTAAATATAAGTTGTTTTAGCACTCTCTAACTCTTCAATGATATAAATCTCTACTGTATAAAACAAGAGTTTTTTTCACGCCACTTCATTAAAATTATCCACCTTTACTACTGCTCTGTAATTACCTACCTTTGCCACTGTTAGTGCTATTTGCAAATAAACTTTTTATCACAAATTAAGCTTTCGTTGTAACGCACGGACACATAGCCAATCAAATTATCTCGTTTCTTTCTATTATACTTTTATTAAATAAAGGTCCATGTTCTTATGAATAAATGAGATCTACTGTCTCTCGATCTATATAGTTTAATGAAAACATTAAAGTATTGGAATAAATAAAGGACAATAAGGTAGTCGAGTACAGAAAAAGATTGCAAGCCGTGCACAACGACAGCAACGAGCCGACCTTGGCAGAGGAAGAGGCGTTGGCCCACCTGAGGCCTTGTCTCCATCCCGGACGAGACGACTAGTCGATGCCATCACTTCCGTTCACAATCCGCCACCTCGGCTCCTCTACAAGGCGATTTGGGAGCGATGGCCCTCTGCTCCGGCTCTTTGGCCATCGGCATGGCTATTTGGGGGCGACTGAGTGGTGGATGCCACATGTTTGAAGTGGTAAATAATCAAATTACTCATCTCAGGAAGGCTGAGTCTGAGGTAGGGCAGTAGCGTGAGCGTGAACAACGAACGACAGGTAGGGTGAGCGTCACGGAACCATCCGAAAGCGTGAACGGTGAAGCAGAAGGAAACTAAGGGTCATCACAAATGGGGAAGGCGGAGAGCTCAAAGTGTACCTGAGGATAAAAGAAGTGAATGGAGATATAATCGGGGACCAGGCACGGCAGGCGCACCGGCGAGAGTGAACCAACTGGTGACCAGCCGTATCAGCATCAGGCGTGACATCCAAAGCGACGGCAGGGAGCAAGGGCGATCAAGGGAGACGACGTACCACTGGGAGGTGCAAGAGCCGAGAGAACGAAGACAGCGAAAATGGGAATGGCTGAGACGCAGAAGAGCGAACGGCGAGAGAATCGAGATAGCAAAAATGGGAACGACCAAGACGCAGAAGAGCGAACGGATCTAACCGACGATCCACGAACCGGTGACAAAGAAAGATCCAGAAACGCATCGACATCAATAGAACGCTTCGCAGGAACGGACAGAATCGAGGCCGCGCAGGAACACAGGCTCGAAAGAACCGAGCCGCGTACAGAGGGTTTTCAGGTTCTTCGCTGCATAGTGCAAAAAAAGTAGCCAAGCACAGGACAGACAACACCACCGGCTGACGAAAAGGGCTCACAACGCGTACGAGACCTCATAGTTTGCACTTTGCAGCACGAAGGAAGGGGATCAACGGCATATGGCACTGGCGAGTAGCGATTGCAGTGGCTACCGACACAATAGACTCATACTTTGGCTCACAAGGGCTGAATTAGGGGAGATATTTTGGGTAGAGATTCTAGAGAATAAAGAGGTCAGGTGGGTTTAAGAAGCGCACAGAGGAGAGATTTTTTAAAATATATATATATATATATTTTATGCAAATTGCAAAAATATATTTTGATTTAAAAAAATTATAAAAATATACCTCTGTCGCTATACAGTTGGGCGACAATAGCGTAAAACGTAGAAAAAGCTGAGTCGTGATGTGGCCTCTCTGTCATCAAATAAAAGGGTGGCAGACCTCTGTCGCCATTTCAATTAGTGACAGTGAGCTACTCATGCTAAACTTAACCGCTTCGCGGTTTCTGTCACCAGTTGGTTTGGCGACAGAGGCGCGCGCCCCCTTTGTCGCCAAATCAACGGTCGATTTTTGCGGCGGGAGGTTTCTGTCGCTATTTCATTTCACGATAGGGAGATGTGCTATTTTTTTTGTCTACGTGGCGCTGACTTGGTTATTTCTCGTCAATTCAAATGGCGACACAATTCTTTGTTGCCATATTATATGGCGATATTTCTCTCTCGTCGTTTCAAACGGCGACAGAGGTATAGTTTTGCAATTTTTTTTAAATCGAGGTATATTTTTGTAATTTGAATAAAAAAACCTATTATTTAAAAAAAAATCTCGAGAAGTGAAATGGATGGAGTCCATTGTGCTAGAGATCAAGCAAACTGTACGTCGTGTCATGCCACTAGTAAGTGGTAGTGGATTGACCAGAGAAATGACTGCTACCCTAATCCCTTGTCGCTGGGTTCAGATCTAGCGGGGATGAGGCCGATCGATCCTCTTCCGGTCTGTCTGTGCGACTAGAAGGCGGCAGCTGCTGTAGTGCAAGTTTTCTACCGCTCGCTTTCTACATCCTGAGCTCTGCGCCTCTGCCTCCTCGGCCCCTCTAGAATTAGTAAGTTTCGGCTACGGTGAATTTCTCAGGTGGCGCCTCGATGTAGCGGCCAAGCACGAGAGACACGAAGAGCTCTGATGGGCTGGAGTACTGTGTTGGAGAGAGAGACAGAGAGAGTAGGGCGGAGGTGGTAGAGAAAAGGAAGCGAGGAGACGTGAACGACCAGAATGGTCTACGCGGGAGCGAGTCAACAAGTGAGGCGTCCGATGGGTGCTCTGGTATCAGACGGCTTAGGTGCTGCGATTCCCTATTTCCTGTGTAAACCGAAACTTTAGATGGGCCCATGGATTGCTTGATCCGGTCATAGATGTAAAATAATCACTTTGATGATGTGGAAGCTAACGATTAATCAGTACTTTTCATCGATTAGATAATTTATGCATTATTGACTGGTTCCCACGAGAAAAAGGCAATTTTACAAGGCGATAGGCTCCCCGGAATCTCTCCACGAGTCCACTGTTCTTCCATGGATTCCTCGAGCTGAGAAAGAATCGCAACACCAGCCGCGGAGCTCGCGAGTGTGATGAGCACGGCCTCGCCGGAGGCGCGGCGGCGATGAACCTCCCCTGGCTGGACCTGCCCTTCACCTTCCTGACGTTGCTCCTCGCCACCCGCCTTGCCTACGACTACTACGGCGTTGTGGCGGCCACCTTCGCCGGCAGCTTCTCCCTCCAGATCTTCCTCTTCTACTGCTTCGCGCGCTGGTACCGCCACACCATCGCCGCCCGCGCCGGCTCCTCCGCTGCCGAGTCGCTGCCGTCGTCGTCGTCGCAGCAGCAGCAGGACGCCCCGCCGGTCCTGACCCCGCTGGTGGAGACGACGCCCGGCGACGGCGCGCGGGTGTCGCTGGCTAACCGGTGCTTCGCCGTCGTGTTCATGCTGTTCGTGCCGCTGGTCATCGTGGTGTTCGAGCGGAGCCAGGCGGACGTCGTCGCCTACGCGCTCTGCCTCGCCAACATCATCGTCATGGTCATCTGGCTCTCGCCGGACTCCGTGGGCTCGGTGTCGGCGGCCAAGTCGTTCCTGCGTCTCAGCGACGACGAGGACGATGGCAGCGGCAGCGGCGGCGCCGGCGCCGAGGACAAGTGCTGCGTCTGCCTCGGCGCCATGCTGGAGGGGCAGGCGCTCCGGCCGCTGCCGCGGTGCGGGCACCGGTTCCACGACAAGTGCATCGGCAAGTGGCTCAAGGCGCACCCAACGTGCCCCGTGTGCCGGGCGTCGGCCGCGCCGCCGCCGGCCGGCGACGCCGATATTAGCCCTGTATAGCTCTGCTCGCGTGCTTCATCTAACAAAACGCTGGTGATTTGTTGCACTTAATTGTTGGGAAATTTTCTTGAACATGTATTGTTCTCTGGATGAACTTTTTCCATGTATGAATTGGGAATGCTTAGTAGTAATTTGTAAAATATAGTTTTGGTGTTTTTTACTTTGAAGATTGTGATGAGAAAATCCTGTTTGTTTTCATGAAAGGTGGTGCATTCATGGCACATTCTGTTGAGGAAAGTGGAGCAAAGAAACACGTTTCTCTTGGATCATGATTGACACTAATTGGCATCATCAGAAACGAACTTGATTATATCTCTTTCTGCATAAATACCCAATTGCTACAGTATCCAGTCGCCTGAGTCCACGGTCCAAAATTATTTTTCCTCCGGAGGATGTTGCCGGCACGTTATCATCAGATAGGAACAGGCAGGGGCATTAAATAGCATTAAACTGTCCAGGAAGTGACAAACGAAAGGGATAATAGCGCGATTGGTCCTCCAACTTTGCACTGGGGCTCAATTTGGTCCTTAAACTATAGGAAAAATGGCAACATATTCTATGCACACAGGCTTTCTGTGTATATACCGTTCACACCAACTAATAAAAGTCATGAAAAATTCTGAAAAAAATTATAGATATATTTCATAGATTACTCTACCTATGTATAAAGTTTTAAGATCAAATTTATTATATATCGAGAGTTAAAAAAAAGAGAAAATTCTGACAAGTAATGAATTTGAACCTACAATTTTATATATATGTAGAGTAATTTATTAAGTACATCTATAATTTTTTCAGAATTTTTTATAAATTTTATTAGTTGATGTGTATGGTGTGTATATGAGAAACCCTGTGTATATAGGACATGTTGAAAAAAATGGCCAAGTTAGCCAGTATGCTTCGATGCCTAGCTCGAAGTGATCCTTTAGCACATGTGGTTGCACAGGAATAGCTCCTACCAGCCAGTGTTGAAACATGAAAGATGAGAGGGCTATTTCGATCTTTTTGCACGCGCTAACTCGGTAGAGGTCCTCGCTGCTGACTCACGATGTCTCCATGTAACACCAGCTCGACAAAAGGACTAAAACCGAATCAAATATTGAAGTTTAGGGACCAACTTGACCAATTTAATAGTTAAGGGACTAAGATGAGCCCTCAGACATAGTTGAGGGATCAAATGTACCATTGACCAATCATAAAAGGAAGTAGTACTACCACTACTGTGCTAGGCTGAGGCAGAGCCTGGCAGGTTCATGTTGACGTCAACAAGACATTAATAAATTAGGGTTATTTAGGTATATGACACTATACAGTTTTCAGTTTATAGATGTCACTGCAAATTAATGGTTTAGAAATATGTTATTATAGGGATGCCATAATTAGAGAAATGCCATTGGGCTACAAATTTCACGCGTATTGAACAAAAATGCTCGTCTTTGGCCTCCTCAGGTTTCGTCTTTTTCCGTCTCCCTGTACCTTCTCACCCAACTCCCACCATCCCAGTACCTTCTCAGTTCTCACCATTGGAGGGCTGAGCTATAGCGAATGGACTGCGGCAATGGGTATCCCCTTCCTGCTCTCTAGGAGCTCCAAAACCTTGGCTTAACTGCCCTTTTTTTTCAAATTTGATGACCTTACAAACATAAATACAAAAAAGCCCTCTCACCGACCATAGAAGCACTGGCAGGAAACACGTATTACCTGTCGCACTTATGTAATGTTGTATGAAATTGGGTTATACTCAAATTTCTGAAAGGAAAAAATGATCTTACTGGGCTAACTAGCCCGATAAGGCCCATCTGGCCTAGCTAGCCTAGTTGGAGGAGCTGAAGCAACGCTCAGTGCCCTAGTCCCCATCAAAGCGAGTCAAAGGGAGAGGGAGAAAGCGGTGGTGGCAAACACGTCGTGGGAGTGGTTCCCATTAGGGATGGCAATTGTGCCCGTTTACCCATGTACCCGCGGGTAAATACCCGAATAGAGGCGGGTATGGGGTTTTTTTTTGCCCACGGGTATAGAAATGGGGCTATTTCTTTACCCGTCAGATGTAAGTGCACGGTATGGGTAAGCTATACCCGCACCGCTATACCCATTTACCGCGAATTAGGTCGACATGTGGGACATACTAATATGCATTAAAAACCCAGTCCACCAAAACCCTATCTGAGCATCCACCGCCCACCCCAAGTCCCTAAGACCCCAATTTTCTCCCACCGCCAGGCTCCCAGACGCCAGACGCCCATCCCGTTCTTCTCTCGACCGCCGCCATGCCAGGCTCGCTCCAGATCTGCCGTGGCGGGCTCGCTCCAGATCTCCGTCCCGGTCGCCTCCTACCCGCCCGGCCGCCTCTTCGCCTCTGATCGTCCCTTCCCGATGACCGCCGACTCCAGAGCAGGCTCTCTCCAGATCTGCCGCCACGCCAGGCTCCGCTCCAGATCTCCGTCCCGATCGCCATTGCCCCTTCTCTGATCGTCCCTTCCCGATCGGCCCTCCGACCGCCATTGATATGTTTTGCTCTGTGATTATATTTTGATGGGCAAAGTTTATCTTGCAAAGTTTGCTCTGTGATTATCTTTTCTACCCCAATCGATTGGTGCTTTCACTACTTATATGAAGTGGCTTTATGTCATTGGTCGAACTCGAAGACAACCCATCATCATTTGTCATTTCTTCGAAAGATGGATTCTTGAGACTGCAGGTCTGCGTCTCTAGTTTTCAAAACTCGAAAATATGTGGCATGTAGTCGTTTCAATTGATGCGTTCAAGTTTAATTGGCACTAGTTTATTTGACTCAATGTTATTCTCATGTTATTTGCCCGCTTCACTAGACTATATTTCAAAGAAGATTGTTTGGTAGCACTCACTTGGCATAATTCCCGACTTGGCGGGTAACGGGTATACCATGGCGACGGTACCCATGGGGCGGTATGGGGACGTTCGACGCTGCGAAGTTTCATGGGTATACCCATGGGAATACGGGTCGCGAATGCGGGTATGGGCGAGGATTACCCGTGCCCGTTGTGCCCGATTGCCATCCCTAGTTCCCATGCGTGCGGCTACACTGAGTAAGTCCTCTAACGGCGGTTGCTCCTTCTCCTCCTATGCTCCTTAAAATCCAGATCCGTGTTCCTCCTTGATAGAGTGAAGAACAATATGATTTTCCCCTCCTTTTTGATTTTTAATCCATCTTCGGTTTCTTCTTCTTCGGCCGTGCTCTGGCGAAATCCTATGGTACCTAATGCCCTCATGCAGTCCTCAGCCCCAATCTGTCTTCCTTCACCCGATGGTTGCCGCTTCACTTGTAACCTGTGGTGATTGAGGACGGTAGTGTCAGCCGGCGACTCTAGGCACGTCATGGACGGCAAAGTACCTACGGTGCTTCCTCTTGCCAAATCTTGGTTTAGGCTGTGCTTTTTCTAAACGGTTATTTTGACATCATGATAGATTTGGTACTCGATAACTTGCTGACTTTTATGTGGAGTAAGTCCTTTGTGGCTTGCTGTTCTTTATCGACTAGGTCTATTCTTGGTCGGGAAGTGGATTTTGTGGTTCTGTGTGGCTTTGGTTGTATCTTGGGACTACTCAGTGATTTGCTTCACTTGGTGGTTTGCAATATTGTTTCTTTGAAAGCTTTGTCGCTGATTATGTGGCAATACAGCGGTGATATTGTTTTCTGGGACATCATCTGTGACGAGCCTTGTCTATTACATTGACCTTTGAGTTAGTATTTTGTGAGTATATTTGATCTTCTATCATTTCATTTATATTGTGCAAAGAGGCTAGACATTTATTTGTCTTAAGACCTTGCATGTCTGGGTGGCTATTGCTTTGAGGGATTGGATTTGTAATAGCTAGTCATTTTACTGTATAGACATAAAGCTGAATCTTCCCTAGCTAATCTACTTGTCGGTGTTTCGTACAACCGGCAAGTAAATTTGTAAGTATAGGGGTCGCGCGTTCCCTCTACTTGAATGGTTAGACTACGGGAGTCCAAGATGTATACTGGTTCGGGCCGAATATCCCTACGTCCAGTTCGTGGTGGTGGTTTTTATTGCTCAGGGGGGAGCGGACTACACGGGATTATAAGCAAGGGCTGAGGACAGGCCCTTAGCGCTCGTCCAAGTGGAGGGGCTCGACTGCGAATCGAATGTGAATCGACTGCGAATCGATTGTGGATGCGAATGCGGATTGTCTGTTGAATGCCCTTCCCTGAGGGCCCTGCCTCCCTTTATATAGGTGGAGGGGGCAGGTTACACGGGAGTTTGGAGAAAGAAGGTAGGGGTGTGCTACGCCCGGGAGTCCTGGTCTTTAGTCTTGATGACTGACATGTTCCTGTTTATCCCATGCTGGGTTGGTAGACACAACGGACAGCGTTCCATTGGGAAGGTCCGCATCTGCCCTCTGTGCGCCTGTCAGACAGTGACGGCGTGAAGGGACAGACGCTCGACTCTGGCGGCCCCCTGGCCGCCTTGGGAAGGAGCCATCTGCCCCAGCATGTTTGTCGTGTCCGTGGGGCAGATGACCAGCTTGTGGTTGACTGTCGACGTGGCGGAGATCGCTGAGTCGAAGCTCGTTGGGCCCCGGCCTAAGGCCAGGCCGAAGCCTGCGGGGGCGTCGAACTCGGGTCTAGGTCGGAGCTTGCGGGGGCGTCGGACCCGGGCCTAGGTCGAGCTCATGGGCGGCGTGAGACCCGGTCTAGGTCGAACTCGAGGGCACTGACCGAGGCCAGGTCGGAGTTCTCTCGGTGGGCTTGACCGAGGCCGGGGATTCTTCGTGACCCGATGAGGCCTTCGACCAGAACGTGGCCTAGGATGGCCCATTTGGTGTTCCATCCAATACTCGGTGATAACCCCATCTGTGAGGGACAGAGGCTTTGGTAGTACTCTTTCCAGCGCTCCGCATCGCTGCCAATCTTGCTGCCATGTCCGTACGGCTGAAAGAGAAACAATCTTGAAATAGATATATACCTTGCTATGGGGTACCCCCTGGTATAAGTATTCGTCACTACTTATCTGGTACAATTTTATTTCACATGCTCTAAGTTTAGTTGTAAATAAATTGCCTATTGTTTCTATCAATACATATACTGTTGTTACATTCAAAATTAATACAGTGTGATCAGTAAAAACACACACATACATATATATACAAACTATTAGAGTGATCAATTGATACTAATTCATATTAATTTAGGAATTTTGAAATCTAAAATTAGTAAGACTGTTTAGAAAGATTGTTACAAATTAATCAGTGATATTGTCTCT
This sequence comes from Guadua angustifolia, assembly GCA_036346375.1. Classification (NCBI taxonomy): domain Eukaryota; kingdom Viridiplantae; phylum Streptophyta; class Magnoliopsida; order Poales; family Poaceae; genus Guadua; species Guadua angustifolia. The sequence continues at coordinate 41,086,354 of CM070519.1, forward strand.
AGTGACGACGAGACCTCTTAATTCAGGCAGCCCGATACGTGAGAGCAAATAATTTATCAATTGATCCACCCAAGACAAGAAGAAGCAAAACAAGCGCCAAGAGCTCCTCCCATGGCGAACCGCTGCGTGAGCCTCGACCCCCACGTAATCCCACCTCCAACTCCAAGCTCGGGTCAACCGAGCTCGACGCAAGCAGCTTGTTGAGTCTGCTATTTCGTGCTGTATCCTGTATTCTATAGCAAAGAATCGCAAAGTTCTAGTGTCTCTTTTGGCAAAGGCAAGTAATTTGGATGAAATGCTACCAAATTGTAATGTCTTGTAAGCATTTACACGCTTGTTGCCTGCTAGTATGCGACATATTTTTGCCCATATTAGTCCATTAGAGCAATCCCAACCCATCACCTAAATCTCCCTCTATCCTAAATTATAAAAAGAATTAAAAAAATGTGAGCTCCAACCCAACCCTTATAAGGAATCCCTATTCTAGAGAAACCTCTTCTCACCCCTACATCTAGGGGTTTTCTCCTTCCCCCTACTATTTTCTTAAAAATTTTTTTATTCGTTATTTCTATTTTTAGTAAATAATTCATGGGTGCAAAGTAATAATAATGTTTAGATAAATAATAGGGGTGAGTAATAGGGAGTGTGGGTTGGAAAAAAATTTGATATAGAGTGCCCCTAGTTTTTACACCATCTCTAAATAAGTGCTTTAGAGAGAAAATATAGGGTTTTTGGTTGGAGTTGCTCTTAGAAAAGGTATCGGCCTGCAGATGGCACAATTGGGCTTTGAAATCAATCAGCTCAGCCGAGTAAACGACTAGCCTGCCTTGGTGCTGTCCCCACGTCATCGGCTGGGCTTGGTGACATTGATCCACCTAAGCAATTATTCTTTCTTGGCAAGATGTATGCTGATGCTGTATTACTGTATTGCTGTGCCATCATGCCTTGCACCAAAGCGGCCAGCCCTTCTTCGATCTGGGGGGAATGGGGATCGATGATCTGCTCTGCTGATGTAGCTCTAATTTGATCCCGAGAGCCAATCCATCCACCTTGAAAAAAGTTCCCCTGTTCGTCATCGTCGATGTTGGATCAGGTGGTGCGTTGGCACTTTTGCAGCCGTAGTCCGTAGCACAAGTGCCCTTCCGCTGAACTGTCTCCCTCACACGTGAAATTGTATTTTTGTTCTTATCTATGACCGCGGCAGCCTACACGTAGAAATCGTATATTTGTTCGAGGCCCTTCCGTCCTGCTCGAGGCTCTCAGCTACTACTCAGGAAACCAGCACGCAAAGATGCCTTGTACAAATCTACTAATTAATATTATTTGCGTGTACAAATCTAGACACTTTCTGTGTATGTAGTCCAAGTTTGAGACAATATTATATCCAAATTCTTATTCATTTCTTTACACACTGGCGTTGTTTTTCTCTCATGATTCTCGTGGCGACCTACGAAATCCACGTATTCAAAATACGCTGTCAGGATGCCTGATCGGATCAACCTGAGCACGTAAACTACAAGACGTCTATAGCTTGTCGCGACCGATGGCTATGCGCTCTCACAGTCACCGGCCGGCACAAACACTTGGGAATTGGAATAGCCCAGCTGGCCATTTGATCCATCCGATTCCAGGAAAACTGAAATCGATCCGCACCCACGAAAATCTGGAGTGAATCAATCAGCGACGCCATGCCGCTCAAGCTCGCGCTCATCGTCGTTCCCCGGTGAGCGTATCTTGCGTCCTGCTGTACGTCGCGGGAGTTCCCTGGGCCACCACGGGCCGCATCGCCGTCGTATTGGTCGCCTTCCTCCTCCTCACCGGGCTGTGCGGCCGCGTGCGCGGTCAAGCCAGGGGGCAACGCCTACGCGACCAAGAACACGCGGAGACGGTGTCTATCGCCGCGCTTCCCCGGGAACCGGCCGCGGGGCTAGGCGGGCTAGGTTTCCGGTGTACAGGTACGAGGAGAAGAGGTGCGGCGGCGGAGGGGGGGACGAGTGCGCGGTCTGCCTCGGCGAGATCAGGCCGAGGGAGGTGGTGAAGCAGCTGCCCGCGTGCACGCACCTGTTCCACGAAGGGTGCATCGACGTGTGGCTTCTGTCTCAAAGCACGTGCCCGGTGTGCCGGTCTCCCGTCGCCGCCGCCGCCGTGCAGGCCGTGGAAGTCGCCGTGCGCGCACGGTCTTGACGCACGCACGTACGTACGATGCGTTTCAACGGTGTACGGCACATTGTACGTATTGTCATCATCAGTAGTACTTCATCTCTTCTTTTCCATTTTAGTTGTGTACTGAAGCCGCAAGTGTTACCTGTGGCACATCAGAGAGCTGCGAAGCACCGCCTGATGCCGTTCCAGATTTCGGAGTATCTCAATGCGGAACATCAATGCCGTGTTGTCTTTTCATATAACCAACCAGTCAGGGCAGTCCCAACCTTCCACCTCAGCTGATGTTCACAGAATTAATTACGTTGTCAACTAAGCAAAAATCTAATGTGGCATAAGAATTAAGAAAGGGAGAGAAGAAAAAAACAAAGAAACCGTGTCTCATATAAGAAACTAGGTCGGCGCGAGCACCAAGACGCAAGAAACGTTGCTCTTGTCGGCAACCGTGAACTCTCAACTAGCTAGTCTACTATGACCCTAACAATCACCGAACCAGGTTGCACCATTTGATCAGATCCCACCGTACCACCATGGATGATTGGCATCCTCTTCCAGGGGAGACGTAAGAAATACTAGCAATAATAGCGCGCTACGCTGCGTCGTTCTGTAGAGTCGATAGGACCCGTCGGCAAATCTATGAGGAGTCGTATTTTCGGTTTTCATATTTGTTTAAAAAAATAGGTCGTTAGCTATAAACCTTCAACGAATCTACGTTTTTTTTTAGAAAACCACGGTTACAACCCGTCGTCTGATAAAATTTGTTGAATTTTCGATTTCCGTAATTTCTAAATAAAATGGGTCGGTAGGACCCGCTGGCGAATCCATGGGATATTACAAACCTTCGATGAATTCGCGTTTAATCTACGGGTTACTATAAACCGTCGACGAATCTGTGTTTTTTTTAGAAAACCACGGTTGTTTTTTTTACGCATTTCGGGATATTTGATCGTTTTTTGGTTTTTGGTGTTTGTTAAAAAAAATGGGTCGTTAGGACCCGCCGGCGAATTTATGGGTCGTTATAAATCTTTGGACGAATCTACGTTTTTTTTAAAAAAAACGCGGTTATGACCCGTTGGTAAATCCATAAGTTGTTATAAACCTTCAACGAATCAGTGTTTTTTTTAGAAAATTGCGGTTGAATCTGTGGTTTTTCTTTTTTTGTTTTTTGTGTTTGTTAAAAAAATGGGTCGTTAGGATCCGTCGGCGAATCTACGGGTCGCTATAAATTTTTGGACGAATCTACTTTTTTTTAAAAAAAATCCACGGTTATGACCCGTTGGCAAATACACAAGTTGTTATAAATCTTCGACGAATCCGTGTTTTTTTTGTCGATGCGTGTTTTATTTAGAAAATTGCGGTTGAATCTGTGTTTTTTTAAAAGAAAAGTGCGACTGTTTTTTTTATGTATTTCCTTTTTTAAAAGGCTGCTCGGACCCGTGGGCGAATCCATGAACCGCTATAAACCTTTGACGAATCTGGTCTTTTTGTTTTTTGGTTTTTTGTGTTTGCTAAAAAATGGGTCGTTAGGACCCGCCGACGAATCTATAGGTCGCTATAAATCTTTGGACGAATCTACGTTTTTTTTTTAAAAAACGCGGTTATGACCCGTTGGTAAATCCATAAGTTGCTATAAACCTTCGACGAATCCGTGCGCGGTTGAATCTGTGTTTTTTTATTCTTTAAAAGAAAAGTGCGAAAGGACCTGAATGTAAGAAACAGGGACCTGTTTGTTATTTTTTTGGACCTGTTCGCTATTCTGAAAAATTAGAAAAGGGCTTGTCCGCGATTTGAACTCAACAGGAGGTTTTCCTGTAAAATACCGCGCCAGGGACCCAAACGCGAAGGAAAAAAATATTTTCGTCTCACAAAAAATTGCGAAGGATCTATTTGTAATGCGTAAGGACCTATCTGTAATTCGAAGAAACGGAAGGGTTTTTTCGCAAAAACGTGTGGGCTGACACGTGGCTTAGGCCAGGAGCCGGCAATCTTTAGTTGTATAAAAACGTGTGGGCTGACACGTGGCTTAGGCCAGAAGCCGGCAATCTTTAGCTGTATAATGGGTGCAACCATTACGGAGTATTATATTTAGTTATTTACTAAGATCCTCTTTTCAAGAAAAAAAAAGTAATTACTTATTATAGCAATAGTGCGACTTGACTATCTTCTTTTAGCCTTATATGGTTATACCTCAATCTTACAATAAAGAGATAGAGTTTTTGCATAAAGAGCACAAAATTGGTAAAAAAAAAACCTACACTTGCGGGAGGTGAGATGAACTAACAATTCCTTTGTGTCATATATCCTCGATTGATGCGGCCTTAACAGTGTTGTTGTACTTGTACTACGAAGCGTATACCTCGATGCGTTTCTCTTGTCATGTCTGTGGGTGACGAAGAACTCACCTAGGGGCACACATGTTAGACTAAACTAAGAACTAATATTTTAATCTAGTCTAGATCATGATCACACATATACGGAAATAAATAGTAAGAACTAATCCGGTGAAGACAAAGACGTCATTAAGTCAGTTGTTGGTGACATAGAAGAATGTGCGCCGGTACTGCTGTGAAGAAGTTGCGGGTGATGATGGCGACCTTCAAGGCACCACCTGCACTGTCCTTGAACCGCCCTTCGAAGTTCCTCCAGCGCTAGTGATGATTGGTAGAGATTAGGGTTTTTCGGGAGGATTCAAATCGTACGTGTGTTCTCCCCACACGCACGAGCTCACCTCTTCCTGTTAATATGGCGCTGAGGAGCTCGGAGGCAAGTTCTATTGGATGGAAAGCGCCTCCAATCATGGCGCGTGATTAAGGAAAGAGCTAATCACGGGATTAGCCGTTAGTTAGGAAAGTCTTGATTAGGAAAGACATTGCGTGTATGATAATAAAGGTGGTAATATCCACGGAACTTGCCTGAGATCAACCAACAACACACGCACTGCTCAGCCGATCGATAATTAAGCTTGGGGAAAATTAAACATCCTTTCCCGAGGTTAGATAGATATCGTTATCTAAGCACGTCCTGCCGGCGCCATGCTCCTCCTCCGCCGTCGCCATAACCTCGTCGGCGCCGTGCTGTTCCTCTCCGGCGCCCGATGGAGCCTCGGCGTCCTCGTAGTTGTGGCAATCCTCATGATCATCTGCCTCCAGTGGCCGAGCGACCGCAACGACGACGCCGGCACAGGCCGGGGCCTCCCCATGCAACAGCAGCCGGCGCCGGACCACGGTCTGGGCGCGTCCGCGATCGCCGGCCTCCTGGCGTACGCGTACGAGAAAAAGGCCACGCACCTGTTCCATGAGGGCTGCATCGATGCGTGGCTGCGCTCGCACGTCACGTGCCCGGTGTGCCGGTCACCCGTCGATGCCGCACTGCCGGCGGCCACGGAAGTAGTTTCTGTGACTGTGATCTGTGACCGCGCCCTTCATACGTGCGAAGCGTCCTGACTACTTAATTCCTGATCGATCATGCATATGGTGCATGCTATATATCTTCCTCGAAGATTTCCTGCAAGAAATAGAATTACTCGTTCATTTGTTAGGTTAGACAGACAGATGTATTATGAGACTTCTAAATCATGGTCATCCGTCACCCGCAAGACTTCAACACTCTCCCTCGAGACCAAAGCTTCTCTAGGAGACAGGAGACTAGGACCTAAGACGTGCACTCAAAGTGAGCTAGTACAATTTTTCCTTCTAATATTGTGAGAGTCAGGTTTTGAATTCGTGATTTTTGACTTTAATACTCCGTTGAGTTCTATGCACTAACCACTTCACTTAAAATCGTAAGTTGATAAAAAAAGACAGACAATATACTTAAAATACAGGATTTCAAGTATAGGGATAAAGCACTGTTCAATAGAAAAAAAAACCAAGGTACATATCACTACTCCTTTCGGTCAGAGACACATGTGGTTTTAGATATTGACACACGTGGTCTCTAAAATACAATTTTAATCACTAATTTTTATTCTAATATAGTAATAACACCTAATAAATTTATAATACTATGAAAATACTTTTTAAGATAAATCTATAAATTTTTATATATTCAATTTAAATATTTGAAAAAATGATAAAATTTTAAAAGTTTGACTACTCCACTTTCTCTCTTCTATCACCGCCTCAATTAAACCCATAACACGACTCTCAACCTCGTCACTGATCGTTGGTCGGATCCACCTGTCACCTAGCAACAATCATGTGGCTGGTGGCACTCTCACAGCCTACCACCAGGCCATCGGCCGGCCATATATTCTCTCCGTTAAGAAATATAAGGCATAGAATTTGAATGATATTGTTCAGAAATATAAAGCTTGTATGCAGATTTAATGAGGTTTTTCCTACTATATTCCTATTTATTCTCTTTCAACTACAGGCATTTATTCATTACCACCATACACAAACTATTATCTCTCATCTTTTAAGACAATTAAGTGAAGGCATCTAAGTCATTTTCACTCATATTTTTCTCAATTTCACCCTAACCTTAATCCTTGTATAAAGTCAAAATACACATTAAATTTTTGAACAGATGGAGTATTAACAACTTTGGTCGTATATTATATGCCCCATGCTAGTATATTTGCATTGTGGAGAACTGAGCAAAGAGCCTGTGGTCGCTCTGAGCTGACACGCATTCATGTTCAATCGGTCGTGCCTTTCTTGCTTTCTATCTGGGCTTATGTGTCGGATGGAAAATAATATTAAGTGCGTGAATAGATACCCACATGCATGTGTGTTCGGTGGGATGGTGTGTATTCGTGCTCCGAAGGCCTCCAAGAAAATTTTCTTAGTGTGTGTAGCGAATGCACATGCTTGTGTAGGGTGTGTGTAGGGTGTGAGTGTGTGTATCTTTGTACCTAAAAAAAAAGTATATTTGTATTGTGCATTCTTAATCTAAAAAAATTCACTTATTTCCATAACCTAGGACCTATTTCGCATAAATCTTTTTTGTTTAAAGTGCTTCAATGATTTTCTCTCCAATACAAATTGTACAAATTTTAAAGCAAACTAATGGGTAAGTAATCGTTATGTACCATTTATTTATATTTTAATATTTATGCAACTGTCAAAAAGAAAACTATGAAAACACCTCTCTTAATTCTTAAATAATGCTATTGGTCATTGTTGTCTTCGAAATTTTCTACGGGGATTCTCAAATCTCAATTCTGTGGGCAAACACGCCATCAGCCTCAGCCTCGGCCTCTGTATATGCCGAGTATCAGGCCGTCAGCGGCTCAGCGCAATGGCGATTGGCTGTGTAATTACTGTATAGAGTTTTTGTCTAGTCTGAGCAAGAAACCGAGCCCTACTTTCGCACACGTTTCTTCTTTTGCTTTCCATAAAAAAGACGTAGCATCATTTCGATCACATCTGCCAGATTGTCAAGACACCTTTGCTCGTATCTGTCATACATTTCACTGTCTTCCATTTACGCGTGCCGCAGAGCCCCTGTAAGGCCGTAAAAAACGTGACAAATACTTCAACTTCTTGCCGAAACAACGGACGTTTTGTCAGTACCCACTCCGTTCTTGAATATTCCCTCCATTACTAAATTACCCTTAACTATTATCACTAAACGCTATACTAAGTGTATATATGCAGAGAATGTAAAGTAAAGATGGATATATATTTATTAGTGGTATATAGGGAACATTACACTAATTTTGTATTAGAATATGAAATATGTCATATATTTATGATAAGAATATTTAAAAAAATAAGCTTTATAAACTTGGATAGAGGGGTTATACATCATTCTAGGTTATTGTAATTTTATTAAGACATATCTATAAAAGACTGTATTACTCCTCTTCACTTTGTCTTTAGATGTTGTGTTTTACTCTGGTGTATGGTAGGAAATGACATTAAAAATAACTGAAGATGAGAGGTATAGAAGAAGAAAATGGTAAAAAATTATCTTAATTTTGTAGAGTAATATATATTTAGTAAAAAAAATTTTAAAGCTAGAATGTCGAGTATATAGAACCACTTACAGCCCCTGGAATTGCCGGCCACCTGTCCACTAGCTATTTTTGCGAAAAAGCCCCTTCATTCCTTCGAATTACGGATAGGTCCTTACGAATTACAAATAGGTCCTTCGCAATTTTTTGTGAGACGAAGATTTTTTCTTTTTCTTCGCGTTTGGGTCCTTGACGCGGCATTTTACGGAAAAGCCTCCCGTTAATTTCAAATCGCGAACAAGCCCTTTTCTAATTTTTCAGGATAGCAAACAGGTCCAAAAAAAAAACGAACAGGTTCCTGCTTCTTACGTTCAGGTCATTTCTCCGTTTTTCCCGAAAAAATATTATTTAACTCTGTGTAACTGTCTGGCTTGCTGAAAAGTCTCAAACGTCCCAATCCGGAATAATCTTCAGCCGTGCGTGTTTTGAAGTGGAATTTTCTTCGTCGCACACGAGAGCGCTGATGCAACTTGCTCGCTCAAAAATTTCCAATGCCGCAGCGGCGCAGCGTGATGATTTCTACAACAGCTAAACATTTCCACGACAAGTCCAAACGCCAAACCGAAACCACCAACCCCAAGGTGCTGGGAATCTTGTGATGCTTGTCGTCGCAGAGCAGATGCACGCGCGCCAAGAACTCAAGAAGCTAGCCAATCGCCCAGGTGATAGGCCCGTCTTCCCGATCGGATTAGGAAATCGAGCACCCGCCGGTGTGAATTGATCATCTGCATGCATGGCGCCGGCCGTGATGCTCACCAGGCCGCGTCCGGCTGTGGTCTTGGTGGTCCTCGCCTTCGTCCTCCTCGGCTGCCTCGTGCTGTACGTGGAGGGCGCCCACTGGGGCCTCACCTTCCTCGTCGTCGTCGCCATCCTCGTCTGCCTCAAGTGGCCGACCGATGGCCGCAGGGACCCGACGCTCCCCGTGCAGGCGCAGGGCGCGGCGTCGGCGTCCGTGGCACCGGCGCTTCCCCGCGAGCCGCCCGTGTACGTGTACAGGAAGTGGAAGGCCGGCGGCGTGTGCGCGGTCTGCCTCGGCGAGGTGCGGCGTGGGGAGGTCGTCAAGCGGCTGCCGGTGTGCGCGCACCTCTTCCACGGGGAGTGCATCGACAGGTGGCTCAGCTCTCGCAAGACGTGCCCGGTGTGCCGGTCTCGCGTCGACGTCACCGCCGCAGCCGCTGACCCGCCGGCCGCGGAAACTGCGCCGCCGTCGCGCGCGTGATCTTGACGTACCGCGAGCGTCGCGACGGTGCAGGACCTCGTCGTCAGCACATATACAGTGCACACCCTCCGTTCTGGAAGAAGTACTCGATTTCTCCATCCAGTGCAGTTGCGTTCGTGGAGATGCTAGGGAGGTATTAACAGCAGCATCACTGTAGATTCTTCCCCGGGACAACCCTGTTTAGGGTCTGTTTGTTTTAACTTTTGATTTTGGATTCTGGCTCTAAAAGTAGAATCAGAAACAAACAGCATGATTCTAGAATTCGATTCTCATAATCCAGCCCACCCATATACACTAGAATCTACAATCCACTTCATATGTGCTTTTGGATTCTAGAATCAGCTTCTCTATAATCACAATCCAGAATCAGCTTTTAGAGAATCCAAAGCTGAAACAAACAGGCCCTTAGTATAGCTTATGTTCCAGATTCTATGAGAATCCGCTTTTCTAGGAATCTAGGGTTATCTTAGAAAAGTGTTTGGCTAATAAGTTGGCTCCAAGAACTATGAACCATAATGCTGCCGATGATTGAAAGCAAATAGACCTCACTACCCTAGTTGTAACACTTTAACCATAATGTTGAGTTTTTTCTTACAATTTTTTGCAAGACTATATTAACGTATATAAATGATTCGAGTATCATTTGCCTTTCTTTTCCTCACTTTTGCATACTTATTCATTCAGTTGTATGATATGATTGGCACCTATTCATGCCGCGCCGGTTACTTGTTACAATATGCTGTCATACATGTTCGGGCTTCATACATGTTCTGGCATCCCATTTATACCTACATTAATTCATGACTCAAAATTAAACCAACCAATTTATATATGGTTTCAATTCCATCTACTTACATGTTGGACTGATTCACAAAATCTCTGGCTTTACAAACATACTAGCCCAAAATACAATACTAACAATACATAAATCAAGACCTTATAGTTATAGACACTACAAATAATTTTGGCTCGAACATCCATGCCGTCCACTCTCAAGTCTCAACTACTCTGTAGATGTTTTCACCCCAAAAAAAAAAAAAAAGAGAGAGAGAGAGAGATTATGGCAGGCAAGTCTAGCACTGTCCTTTACATAGATGAAGTGTTATAAAATTGTGAGTACACCATGCTTGTCTTCTGGGACAAGTTCCTTCTTCCTGGACAAGTCTTCTCCCTCTTATATTCTATACTTTCCTGTCATAGATGAGTATGCTGCCCAATCCCTACAGTAAAATTTGTGACAAAATTAAGAATTATGGCAGTAAAGTCCTAGATAGTTAAATTTCATATAGAAGCAAAAAAGAAACCACCAATTTGAATGACTTCTGCACAAGTTTTAAGTTATTCAACCTAGAAAGCTGAAGAAAGAGTATTGCTCAAAGAAATATAGGTAATGTCATGGCACATGAAAAAATTTCACATGAACAAGTACTGTCATTGCATAAGACATAAAGCAGCACACAGCATTCAGTGAATTGCACAAAGTGAAAACCATATTTGACATTGCTATAAACAAAGCAATTTACAAAGGCAGTCTACCAATCCATAACTACCAAATCAAAGCCTACCAACCATATCGAATTATCTGAACCATCTTAAGTACCAAAGAAAATACATCTCACTGTAGTACATGTCAAGAAAAAAAATAATGGTAAACAATGACTTGTACCTTTAATACAGGATAGCAAACACAAGAGCAGACCTGTAGTCAGGTCGAAAATCGTGACCCCATTTAGAAACACAATGAACTTCATCGATGGCAAAAAGTGCAATCCCCGGCTTTTCTGCAAGTTTCTTCAACGGTTCCATCAGTCTGCATGTAGAGAAGTTCCCAAAATAAGCACAGTAACACATAAATCAAGTTAGCATTCCAAAAGTAGTAGCATTACTTTTGCATGCCAGCCATCGCTTTGCCCTCAACACGACTATCAGGTTGCCGTGATCCAAGGAAGCATGCTGATACTCCATGTTTTGCAAGTTTTAGACACTGATCGTGCATTAGACACTGATCGTTGTAGTCAAAAGAGCTGGGATCTGAAAGCAAAGGGATTTTCCTGCCAACAAGGTCATTCTCCCATCATTCATTTGAGAAAAAGATGACTAAAAGCGCTACTTGCGTAACGATGAAGTCCCCAAAATACTAAGAAGATGAAGAATTCAGAGAAGATATTAAAAAAACAAACCAGATCCTGTTGCCGCTAGAACAAGATAATCCTTGTGAGCGAACCAAGCATCCAAAACTTTCTTTTGGAAACCTTTAACGCAGGAAATTAAATCCAATATTCTTTTGCAAAACTTCACTAATTTTGTCACTCTGGTCAAACTCGCCTCTTGAATTCTCAAATAAAGACTTAGATTCAAGCTTTCATTTAGAACAAATATCAGCACTGACAGGAAATCTGGGCTCAATGGCGGCGCTTAGGGCTGGGCGCAGCGCCTAGCCTTGGGGCTGAGGGCGGCAGCGGCGGCTCGAGCCAGGGGGGGCGAGGGCTACTCGAGTTGGGGGCAGTGGTACTGACGCTAGCTAGGGGCAGTGGCGTCGGATCTTCATGGCCCAGCGGCGGCAGTGGTTTGGTTTTAGGACAGCGGAGTTGATAGGGTTAAGCGTGGCGATGGATGGCTAACCTTTGACCGGAGGAGAGAAGTACGGGGAGCTCTTGCTCTGACTCCCAGAATCCCTTTACTAGATTTTGGGATTCGATCTGTACAATGTTATGGCCGGTTTTGTTACATAATACTCCACCGATCAGATCAAAGGACTGAGGGATTAGGGTGAAAACCGTCCGAGTGCATAGCATAACCCGAAAGCGAAAAGGTTAATTACGATACCCTAATCCAGTCCCGAAAAGGAATCGACAGCAGCAGTAACCACAATCAAACGAGTGCGACTCTTTATATTTCAACGGGAAACAAGTAACTGCATGCATCTCGAATGAGAGAGTTGAGCAAAGACACCGTGTCTGTCGCCTTCCGAGACCTTTTTTCAGCATGGAAGCCGTCCGGTCAGTGTGGGCCAACAACTTCGCCGCCGAGTCCGACGTCCTCCGCGACGTCGCGCCACGCGCCCGGTACGTGGCGCTGAACGTCCAATACCCCGGCTGCGTGGTCCGCGGCGACGGGCGGAACCACTACGAGCTCACAGCCGAGGAGCGGTACGAGGTGATCCGGGCCAACGTGAACGCCCTCAAACCGCTCCAGGTCGGCCTCGCCATCCGCACGGATGACGGCCGGCGCTTCGCCTGGGAGTTCAACCTGCGCGACTTCGACATCGCCTCTGAGGACTCAAGGGACTCGACGTCCATCGCGTACCTCGCCGGCCGCGGAGTCGACTTCGGTAAGCTCCGCTGGTCTGGCATCGACTCCTTCAGGCTCCGCTGGCTGCTCCGGAGCTCCGGCCTGCTCAATTCCCGGCCGTCGTGGGCCACGTTCGCCGGGGCGTACCACGTCGCCTACTTCGCGAATATCATGCTCGGCGAGAAGCTCCCGGCCGGCGTCGACGCCTTCACGAAGACGGTACGCGCTCTCCTGGGATCTGACGTGTACGACGTCAAGCGGCTGGCGACGGAACACAGCCAGGGTTGCAGGGGCTCGCTCAAGGATATCGCGAAGCAGCTGGGCGTCGTGCCGCCGGAAGAAGGGGCTCCGGAGCTCGCCGGCACCTGCAGCGCGCTGGCGTTGCTTGCTTTTGAGGTGTTGACGGAGAAGCTCGGCGGCAACACAGAGAACCGCGGCGAGCTGTGTGGGCTTCAGTGTTAGTCTATATTTGGTATCCTGTAATCTCGGCACTCCCTTCCTTTCCTCTCGATGCTATTCCATAAATCGGTTGAGAGGATTGTGATGGATGTGGCCTATATATGTATTGCTTGATGTAATGTACTAAGATTAATAAAAGCTTCCTTTATCGAAAAAATATATGTATTGCTTGAGAGATCAATACGATTATCGCTTGAGCCATTCGCTCTCACATGGTATCAGACTTTTTTCGTTCCTCCGCTTCCGCACCATAACACCTCCTCTCCCCTAGTCATGTCGACCGCCTCCTCTCCCCCTGCCACGGCAGACATCGACTCGGTGGTCGATGCGATTGCCGATGCTGTTCGCGACTCGTTTCATCCCCCTGCCGGCCTCGACGTTGACATTGCGACCGCGTCCGCCGTCACTGATGATGCCGCCACCCGGGCGTCCTCTACCGCACGGGCGGTCCTCGTTTCACTCGCCGCGCGGCATCTCCCCACAGCACCTACGGCCGCGGCGGCTTACCGCTCGCGCCCCACCGCCGGCGGTGCAAGCGCCGCCCGCGCTTCGCCGCTCTCTTCAATTCCATGCGCCCCTTCACCGACGCCTGCCGGTTTCCCCACCCTCCACGGTGGCTCAGGCGTCTCCGGCAGTGCGGCCCCGGCTCTTGACAGCGACGCCCTCTCTGCTCTTCACTTGCACGCGGTCAGCGTGCTCAACGTCAAGGCGATCATCCCCGTCACTCTTGACGTTCCGGCCGCCAACTACTCCCGGTGGCGTGGCCTCTTCCTCGTGGCCCTCGGCAAGTATGCCTTGACGGACCACGTCCTCTCCAACGACGCCCACCCCGATCGCGCGGATTGGGTCCAGATGGACTGCATCGTCCTCGGCTGGCTGTACGGAACCATCTCCAACAATCTTCTCCAAGAAGTTTTGTCACCGTCCGCCACCGCTCGGCACGTCTGGCGATCACTCGAACACCAGTTCCTCGGCAATCGCGAACATCGTGCCCTCAACCTCCAGGCGGAATTTCACTCCTTCCGTCAAGGCGATCTTCCTGTTGCGAACTACTGCCGCAAACTGAAGACCATGGCAGACTCCCTCGGCGACCTCGCCGAACCTGTCGGCGACCGCACCCTCGTCCTCACCGCCCTCAACAGTTTGTCTGACAAATTCAGTCATTTAAAAATGCTCGTGCCCATGCAGCGTCCCTTCCCAACGTTCGCCGAGGTTCGCTCTCAACTTCACCTTGAGGAGCTCTACTCCAAGCGGCCCCCCTCCGACGCCTCCGTGTTTCTCGCCGGCACGACAGGCACCGGCGGCCACAAAAACCCGGCACACTCCACCGGCTTCGGCACTAGTAACCAAGGCGGCACCTCCGGTAATCGACGGCGCCGTGGCGGCCACGGTGGTGGCAGCACTGGTGGCGGCGGCAAGCCACAGGCCGGTGCTAAGCCTGGCGCAGCTGGCCCCTCCCAGTCCTGGTTGTCTCCGCAAAACCCCTGGGCCGGCACTATTCAGATGTGGCTCGTCCATTGGTCTGCCTCCTCGGTCTGCGCCCATCGGGGCCCCTTCATTGATGTCTTTGACTAGCGGCCAGTGGCGGCTCGGTCGGCTGCCACGACCCATCGAGCGGCTTCTTATGGTGGCAGCGAGACGTCCACACCCCCACGTCGGGTGGGCTCCCGCAGCCTGTGGGCTGGTTCGGCGGCGCCTCGTCCCAATGGGACCAAACCTCTTTGGCAGGCTCCTTCAACACCACGACGCTGCCTCAACCCACCACGCATGAATGGTATATGGACACGGGTGCCACTGCTCACATGACCTCGATGCCGGTATCCTCTCCTTTACCCACCCCCCTAATCCCAATAATCCCTCCTGCATAGTTGTCGGTAATGGTTCCATACTTCCAGTTTCTTCCCTAGGACACTCGCACATTCACCATCCTGCCTGTTCTTTTACTCTTCGTAATGTTCTTTGTTCACCTCATATCATCAAAAACTTGATATCTGTTCGTCAATTTGTCATTGACAATTGGTGCTCGGTTGAGTTTGACCCGTTCGGTTTCTCTGTGAAGGATCTTCGCACCCGGACCGTGATCGCTAGATTCAATAGCTCCGGTTCGCTCTACCCACTTCGCCACCCTCTTCCTCCGCCTGCCGCCGCTCTCACCGCTGACACCACCGATGTCCTTTGGCACCGCCGTCTTGGCCACATTGGTCACGACGCGCTCGCTCGCTTTGCCACCATCGTTCCCATCACCAAGAGAGGTCTCACCAGGGTCTGCCACGCTTGTCAACTTGGTCGTCATATTCGCCTTCCTTTCACTAGTTCTTTTAGTCGAGTTTCGGCAAATTTTGAGTTAATTCATTGTGATTTATGGACCTCTCCTGTCGTTAGTGTCTCGGGTTTCAACTATTACCTTGTCATACTTGATGATTGCTCCCACTATGTTTAGACCTTCCCACTTCGTTTTAAATCCGACACCTTCAGTACTTTATCACATTTTTTCGCTTATGTTAAAACTCAGTTTGCCACCACCATCCGCAACATTCAGTGCGACAATGGCCACGAGTTCGACAACACCTCTGCCCGCACTTTTTTCCTCACTAATGGTGTTCACTTGCGCATGTCATGCCCCCACACCTCTCCTCAAAACGACAAGGCCGAGCGCATCCTTCGTTCCCTCAATAACATAGTCCGCTCCCTCCTTTTTCAAGCTAGCCTTCCTGGTTCTTTTTGGGTAGAAGCTCTCCACACCGCCACACACCTAATCAACAGACACCCTACCAAGACCCTCCACACACACACTCCTTACTTTGCCTTACATGGAGTCCACCCCACTTACTCTCACCTACGTGTCTTCGGATGCAAATGCTACCCCAATCTCTCCGCCACCACCCCTCATAAACTGGCTCCCCGCTCCACGATGTGTCTTTCTAGGCTATCCACTCCACCATAAAGGATATTGGTGTCTTGATCCTGTTACTAACAGGGTTATCATTTAGAGGCATGTTGTGTTTGATGAGCACTCGTTTCCATTTGCCGAGATCTCCACTAACTCTACTAATGATCTCAATTTTTTGGAGGATTTTTCGGCTCTTGTACAGGCCTCCATTGGTGCTTCTCGACAAAACTCCAAGCCGCCAATTCCACCAGCTGCCCCTTCGGCTCCTAGGCCGCCAGCATCTCCAGCTGTGCCTATTGGGTTGCCACTCTCTCCAGAAGCCACGGCTGCCTCCCCAACCTCCACAGGCCCTACCACGGCCTCGGCACCACCGCCGGCTGTCTCGGCGTCCTCTCCGGAGTCCTCGGTGCCTCCTTGGCTTCTTCCTCCGCCGGCCGTGCCACAGCCGCAGCGCCACAGCCGGCCGTCTCGGCGTCACTACCGGATGCCCACGCTCTGCCGCCTCTACTGCCACATGCCGCAGTGCCGACGCGTCCTCGGTCGGCTCGGTAACCGGGTGTTCCTACCCACCACCGCACCTTGGCGCGTCGCCGATCGTCAATGACCACCACATGATGACCCGCGGAAAGATGGGCATCCACAAGGGCGCCACAAGACTGAACCTCCATGCCGCCACCCTCTCACCTGCCCCGCGCACCTATCGGGCTGCCCTGGCCAACCCACACTGGCGAACGGCGATGGAGGAGGAGTTCAACGCTCTCATCGCCAACCGTACGTGGGATCTTGTACCGCGACCCCCCGGCGCCAACGTCGTCACCGGCAAGTGGATCTTCAAGCACAAGTTCCACGCCGATGGCTCCCTTGACCGCTACAAGGCTCGCTGGGTCTTGCGTGGCTTCACGCAGCGGCCCGGCATCGACTACGATGAAACCTTCAGCCCAGTTGTGAAGCCCGCCACTGTTCGCACTGTCCTCAGCTTGGCAGTCTCCCGCGATTGGCCTGTTCATCAGCTCGATGTGAAGAATGCCTTCCTTCATGGCACCCTCGAGGAGACCGTTTACTGCATTCAGCCACCTGGTTTTGTCGACTCCTCCCGCCCTGATATGGTGTGCCACCTCAACAAGTCTCTGTATGGGTTGAAGCAGGCGCCGCGTGCTTGGTACAGTCGGTTTGCCTCCTTTTTGCTTTCTCTTGACTTCACCGAGGCACAGTCCGACAACTCCCTCTTCATCCTTCGACGCGGTTCCAACACAGTCTTCTTACTGCTTTATGTTGATGATATTGTGCTCACTGCTTCCTCCAACACGCTTCTTCAGTGGACCATCTCCTCACTTCAGCGTGAGTTTTCTATGAAGGATCTTGGGGCTCTTCATCACTTCCTCGGCATCAGTGTGTCTCGACAATCATCTGGTATGATCCTGAGTCAGCGCCAGTACTGCCTCGACGTTCTTGCTCGTGCTGGCATGGCTAACTGCAAGCCGTGCAACACACCAGTGGATACTTGTGCCAAGCTATCTGCGCGCGACGGTGCTCCTGTTGCTGATCCCACCGACTTTCGCAGTCTTGCCGGTGCCCTCCAGTACCTCACCTTCTGACGAATACTCATACCAGGGGTACCCCATAGCAAAGTATACATGCTCGTATGTCTCTCAGTCATCTGGGTTCGGAGACCAGATCGGCGATGTCACGGAGGCGGGAGGATATTACCAAGTCTCTTCGCTCAGAAGATGGGATTATCATTGAATATTACCTTGGATCGCCGATCAAATCGCTCTTGGGGGCCTTAGCCCCAAGGAGCCCCGAAGACTCTCGACCCGACTGTCTCTCCTAGGGGCGCTCGACTTTCGCGGTCAGTGTCAGTGCCCTGGCCCGACCAGGCAGGTCGAGCCCCAAGGGCTCCAGCTCGACGACCCCCGCCACATCACCGGTCGGCGCCAAGCCACCGCCTGTGGGACGCGACAACCATGTTGGGACAGGTGGCTCTTCCCCAAGGTGGCCAAGGGGCCACTGAATCAAGCACACGCCACTCGCCCCTCCAGGTACAGTGAAGAAGCGCGCTTCAACTTGAGGCGACGCCAAGGCACGGCACGAACGACGTCAGTATCTGACAAGCAAGTACAGGGCAGGCGCGTGCCTTTCCAATGAGGCACCATCCCTTGTGTCTACCAACCCGGCATGGGTAAACAGCAACCCGTCAGTCACCAGGACCGAAGACCAAGGCTTCGGGGCATAGCATACCCCTACCTCTTTCTCTCCAAACTTTCGTGTAACCTGCCCCCTCCGACTATATAAGGGGAGGCAGGGTCCCCGGCAACGGGGCGATTCCCCTCATTCTTCCATATCCCACCTCGCTTGCTCTCCCGACCCGAACGACCGATCGGAGCTCCTGAGCTTCGTCGTTCGGACGAGAACTAAGGGCATGTCCTTAGTCCTCGCATGTAATCCGCCATACCGCGATCAACGAGATCCACCGCCACAAACTGGAAGTAGGGACGTTCGGCCCGAACCAGTATAAATCTGAGTCTCCTCAGCTCGATCCAGTGTTCATTCGAGGCTCCTTTCGCCTAACCATTCGAGGAGAAGGGCGCGCGATCCCCTATACTTACAAATCTACTTGCCGGTTATACGAAACACCGACACCTTCACACGTCCAGACATCTCCTATGCCGTTCAGCAAGTATGTCTTCATATGCACGATCCACGGGAGCCTCACCTTGCTGCTCTCAAGAGGATATCCTGCGCTACCTTTAGGGTTCTTTGGACTTGGGACTTCATATTCAGCGCTCTTCTGCTACCGACTTGGTTGTCTATTCTGATGCTGACTGGGCGGGTTGTCCTGACACTCGCCGTTCTACCTCCGGGTATGCTGTTTTTCTTGGCGACAACTTGGTGTCTTGGTCTTCAAAACGCCAGCACACGGTCTCTCGCTCCAGTGCCGAGGCCGAGTACCTGCCGCCGCCAATGCCAAGCAGTAGAGGTCACTGCTCGCCGGCTCCTTCATGAGCTCCACTCCCCTCCCGCCAAAGCTACCCTAGTATATTGCGACAACGACAGTGCAGTCTACCTGTCTTCCAACCCAATACAACATCAACGCACGAAGCATGTTGAAATCGATCTTCACTTTGTCCGTGAGAAGGTCGCCGTCGGTACCGTGCGTGTTCTCCACGTACCCACATCGTCCCAATATGCTGATATCTTCACCAAACGGCTGCCCTCACCGGTCTTCACCGAGTTTCGCTCCAGTCTCAATGTTCGCTAGCTTGCCGTTGCGACTGCGGGGGGGTGTTAGTCTATATTTGGTATCCTGTAATCTCGGCACTCCCTTCCTTTCCTCCCGATGCTATTCCATAAATCGGTTGAGAGGATCGTGATGGATGTGGCCTTTATATGTATTGCTTGAGAGATCAATACGATTATCGCTTGAGCCATTCGCTCTCACATTCAGGTCTGTTAGTGATTGTAAGCAAGGTAATACGATTGTTTTGAGCCCAGGGCTCATCGGGGTGGATCGCCCGGCGAAGATCAAACGCCGTTGCCAGAGCCCCTGGCAGAATCTGCACGCTGGCATAGGGTTAGCATTTTCCTTGTCTGTTCTGTTAGGAAAAGAGGTTGATTAGGATTTATTTGTGCTCGAGCGCATGTTTCACAGATGCTCGGATCAAGTATATTGACTCTCTCTGATCAAGAATATATAAGGTTTTGGATAAGATACGGTTTCCATTAAGTACTATGAACATCAGTTTTTATATTTAACTGGTACCATGACTTGTAGTATGTTTTAAAGTGATTGACCGGAATATTTACTTAAAATGTTTAGTCGTATGTTACTCTCTCTGCTCATAAATATTTATCGTTTTAGACATCGACGTGGTCTTCAATATGTAGCTTTCACTACTAATTTCTATTATAATATATTTATAAAATCTATAAAAAATTATAATATTATGAAGGTACTTTTCAAAACAAATCGATACTAATGATCAAAATGTGTAACTTGCCATGCTTTAATAATAACTGTTGCTTGACGTCATTAATCTAGTACTCTTGGTACTACGAAATCTAAACATTGAAAATCAACTAATTTCAAATAAAATATAAATAAATTTGAATAAAATACAAACTATCATATATAGGTAAATTAGGATTTTAGATGAATTTATAAATAAAAATGATGTCAAACGGAGTAAGAATGAACTCCCGAAAAAATTAAATCAGTGAAAAAGAGAGAGAAAACACTATTTAGGAATTTTTGGAATTTTGGGTTTGTTTTTCTAAAGAAAAATCTAATTTATTGCACAGACGTGACATGATTAGAGGAATTTGATTTTTGGCTAGATTATTTCTGAAATGAGAAAGGTCTTGTGATCTATGATACGTGGGCCCGATTTATGGACTTGGTCCATGGTGTTGGCTGGTTCATGGTGGATGGTCCACATGGAGGTGTGCTAGGCCTAAGGGCTTGCTGATGGCTTGGGGCAAGGTGGCTGGTGATGCGTGAGAGAGGGAGCAGGATGCAGGGAGGCCGATACACAAGCTTTGGGGACCCGAGGACGATGGCAGCGGCGACGGCGAGGCTCTGGTGGCGCTTAGGAGAAGTGGAAGGGAGCATCAACTAGAACGCGACGAAGCGATGTCATTGGTGGGCTTGGCGGTGGCTAGGAGGCTGTGACAGCGACAGAATCAGTGATGGAGTGGTGCGACGGTCGGCGGTGAACAAGGGGGAAATTCCAATGACTGAGTAGGCTATAGCTCAAATTGATAGAGGGAAGGATCACCAAGCTAGGCTTACCGGAGAGGGCAGAGCGGCAAGGAGGGCGCAACGATCGATGGGGAGGAAGGAGACAACTTCGGTGGGTTCCGACCAAACGATGGAGAGAGGGAGTTTAGCGAGGGTCAAAATGGGATGCTTGAGGAAAGGGGAGCCTGTTGCTCACTTTATAAGGGCTCAGGGAGGGCTGAGAGACGAGAATGGCGATGACCGAGCAACGTTAGTGTGGGATTGATTACCATCATGGGGAGAAATGGCAGGGGAAAGGTGGTTAAAGCTGTTAATTATGTGCAAAACGGGGAGAAGACGAGTGGCTTGGTGAGTTCGAACATGCAGCAATGGCAGTGAGGACTCGGGTGCAAGAGCGGGAGGAGGAAGAAGGCTAGGGGGGCTGACAGGTGAGGCCATGCTGGCAGAGAGAGGAGAGAGGGAGGCAAGGCCGACCTAGTGGGCTAGGCCACACCGAAAAAAGAAAGAAAGAAGAAGAAGGTTGGGTCGAGCCGAGGACAAAAAGAATGGGATGAAGGAAATTGGACTTTGGCTCGAGAAAGGATTTGGATTTTGGTTTTCAATTTAAAATAAATCTAGAAATTCAAATGGCTTTTATAAAATACCGAATAAAGCTAAAATTTTTTGTAAAAATACAAAAAAAAATTCCTGAATCATTTTAAACTTAGGAAAATTACTTACAACTTAAAGTTGGTTTTTTAGATAAAATATTTTTTAATTACTTACAACTTAAAGTTGGTTTTATTTTTAGATGAAATACTTTTTAATTTCTAAAAATAACACAAGCCTTTATAAAATCTAGAAAATTAAGATAAAATCCCAAAAAAATCAAAAATAATTATTAGAAAATTGAATTATTCTTTGGAAATTCACAAAAGCCAACAAAATAATATTTTTTCTTTATTTTTAGAAATAATATTCTAGGATGTTACAACTGGAGAGAGAGAGAGAGAAGAGGAGACAATGGAGTCAGCGACCGGACCGGATGAGAAGAGGCGCAAGGAGACGACAATCGGACCAGATGAGAGGTGGTGCGGGGGAGGCAATGACTAGACCGGATGAGAGGAGGCTTGGGGAGACGATGATCGGATTAGATGAGAGGAGGCACGAGGAGACGACAACTGTGTCAGATAGGAGGAGGTAAAAGGAAAAGATAGTATTTGATAATAGAGTGGGCCGCTAGGGTGAAATAGTTAAAGATGGATCCCATGACGTCGTTAAGTCCTAAGAAGTAATTTCAGGCAAAACTGTGCGCGCACCCTTTCTCGAGATAGATTAGCGTGGCACCTTGATTATCTAGCTAAGTCTCCAGAAAAGATAAATTAAACAACGCCATCGAAACTGTGACACAACATCTAAAACTCGTACCGGCCGGGTAGAGAGTTGACAATTAATGTTAATGTCCTTCATCTAAATTACTAATGTCACTTTCGCGCCGGTAAACGCTAGCTCCTCGTGCATGCATCACCATTGAAGCTTCCGGGAGTACTACATTACTACTGCATATTCAGGGCTAAAGTACTGCAATTGAAACTGTACTCAATCAACAACGTATCATCCGTATCTTCCCAGCAGGCCGCGGCTCAGCTCATCCATCTACGGCAAACCTCAAAGCGGAAGCAGCACCGCCGCTGCCGCCATGGGTTCTCCTCACGGCCCCACTACTGTGTCGGAGTCAGAACACCAGCCTGCCGCGTCTAAAGGAACGGTGATCTTCAGCTACACCTGCGTTGGCTTCACGGGCGCCGCGTTCCTCTTCTTCCTCCTCTTCTACTGCTACCACACCCGCAGCCGCGCGCCGGTCGCCGCCACCGAGTCAGCAGAGAGCGGTCCGGATGGCCGCGGCGTCGTCAGTGTGGACGTCGCCAAGCTGCCGGAGTTCGCGTACACCCGGTCCGCGAGGCTCAGCGGCGGGGGCGCCGACGGGGCCCAGTGCTCGGTGTGCCTCGGCGAGGTGCAGGTCGGCGAGATGGTGCGGATGCTGCCCGTGTGCAAGCACCTCTACCACGTGGAGTGCATCGACATGTGGCTGGCCTCGCACGCGACGTGCCCGCTTTGCCGGTCGGAGGTTGACCCGTTGGGGGACGGCCAGCCCGCGCCATCAATGGTGCTGCCGCAGGCGCTGGAGGTGTAGGGCGCTGACCGGGCATCTACGTCGTCTCCGGCAAGGTGCATATGTTTTTGTAGCTTGTCACCTGCGTGTTCTACTCATCTATTTGTACAGCATGCATGTAGTTGTAAATGCACTCAAATACAAGAGGAATTTGCTTGGGAGTCTTATACGTGCAAGATCATCATCACTCCTTTTTTACATTGTTCTCTCTTTGCAAGCTAGCAAGTTAGTACAAAATGTCCACGGAGCTCGTTTCTGATTCCATCTGCCTGAAAATGTTTTCAGCAGCTGAACAATTAACTGCACCTGCATCATCTAATTCCATTTGGCACACTTTATTTTTTAAAATGTACATCAATTTTTTTTTTTCAAAATCACAGAAGAAATTATCAATTTTTTTTTTTCAAAATCACAGAAGAAATTACGTTCCTTCTAACATTTCCCCCACCTAGAAGCAAGCTTCATTGACAGTCAACACCGAACCTGCTACCTTCAGCAGCTTGCTAAAGTCAACTAGTCCCGTACCGGCCGTAAGCTATCTCGATCCTCGCATAAACAAACCTCGCCAATATATATATCAAACATGGTTGAATTCAAAAGTTTCTTCCAAGTACGTACAGGTTGGTTGTTATCACAATTCACAAGTCGCAAGTCGCCATACAGAATCGCCAATAAACCAAAACGAATTCCAACAGTTTCAGAACAATGCCCGTTGAATTCCGAAGTGTAGTAATAATAACACGCATAGTTCTAGCTATTTCTGACAGTTTCAGCACACGTATGATGTCGCGTGCATCCACCGGTAGATGGGAGCGCAGTCAAAAATTGCAATATGAACCGACCTGATGGAAGAGATGAATGCCGGAAGTTTTTCTGTTTTTTGCGAAAAATCGAGTGAAGTTTTTGTAAAATTCTTGCGTTCCAAAGAGGTCTTTTATTAGCTTAGCAGTCTGGAATGTGTATGCAGGGGAATGATTATTGTTTGTCAAAGAATAAAGAATGTAAATCGATCTCCTCCTTTTCCATTCTTACGTGAGAGTTACTACACTGGAAGTCTGGAACAGAGTGCATTGCTGCGTATCATTTCGACTTTTCACGGACTGTAATTGAGCGTAAAAATGTTCACATCCTGCCTACGCATGCAGTTCCTGAATTACACGACAAAACACTAAAATAAGGCCGTGGGGGTGTGCTGGGACTTACAAGCGGCAGCTAATCTGAAGCTCAATTTGGATACACACCACTTGCTTCTTGCTACACAGCCTGCAGGGCAATTAGCATTGCTAGACACAGATGCCTCTTACTCAGTTCATTGTTCTCTACTGCTCCTTATATTAGATTGAGCGCCGTCTTGCCAAGATCGTAATCACCGAATGTCATACACAATTGCAGAGCCTAAAGAAGGGTGTCGTGACCCGTGAGTAGACATGGGCAGTGGCTGTGAATTTTGGACTGGCCCTTGACACGGTCGGCCCAACACAATACGGCACATATGTCTTTGAGCCGGGTTGGCACGATATGAATAATAGATCATGCCTGGCTTGAAAACTTGGCATGATGGAGGTCACAGTATGGCACAATCTATTGGGCTGTGCCTGGGTTGGCACGACACGAATGTGGCCCTTTTACAAAAAAAAAAATAATATCTACAACTCAGTCCATCATCAACTATCTTACCACAATGACCTAGCCTATCATCAAATTCTATCTCTCCCCTCCGCTTCCTCCTATGACCCATCCGACACAGTCGCCATCTACTTCCTCCCCACGTAGCCACCTCTCCCCAAATACCAGATCCAGCGGTCTTCAATCACGCTGTCACCAGAACGGCCTTAAGACACCATACCAGCTTCTCCACCCATCTTGAGGAAGAAGATGGTGGCGGCCAAAGAGGAAACTCACGTAATAGTATTTTATGTTGTCTATATAGTCGTCTTTTCACGAAGAGATAGCTGCAATCTCTCTCCTCCTCTCTCTTCCATGTCAGCAAAAAAAACTTACCTAGCAAAACATATAGACAGCTAACATTACATCATTGTACATGCCCTAATGTGTTGAATCGACGTCGATTCAAGGACATGACATCTAAGCAGCCACAGAATTAAGCATTTTTTCCCTCAACATGTGGAATCGGATCCTATTCTTAAGTGGGATCATGGGATACTTGAAAACCAAAAAAATCAAACATAGACCCGTCTATGGTCGTCATCCCCAACACCCCAAATCAACTACACACAGTCACACTCTCTCGTACCCATCGCCCCCAAATCAGCCATGGAAGGGGTGGCAGCGATCGGCGTCTAGTGGATCTCAAGGCGACGGCGACCTCCGGTGACGATTCCGCGGTAGTGACTGGTAGATCTGGAGGCAACGGCTGCCGCGGATGGTTCGAGCAAAGGCCTGCGGTGGTGGAGATTCAAATCAAAAAGGATACCTCCAGACGCGACACTGGCCAAAGCTAGGAAGAGGCAGATCTAGATGGACGAGACTTGATGCGACGCGACAACCAATCTCTATTGCATAAAGTAAAAGTTTTATCCCGCATCACTTCATCAGAATTACTCACCTTTGCTACTACTTTTTAATTACTCACCTTTGCCACTATTAGTGCTCTTTGCAAATAAACTTTTTATCGTAAATTAAGTTTTCGTTGCAACGCACATGCACATGGTTATTGAAGTAAATGCACTAGCTTAATAATTACTTGTAGATAGTATTATCCTATTCTATTGAATCGGATACAAACTTTATTGTGGTGAACTAGCCAACACGAGAGGGTTTTGGAAGATCATAAGAGAGAGAGAGAGAGAGATAGGTTGGAGAGGAAGAACAAGAGGAATTAGGGAGGAGAATTCTCTTCTTTGCTTGTTCTCCACGACTCTCCGAGCCACCCTTTAATACTCTGCTCAAGAGTCAGTTACAACCTGGTTCCGACACAGGCGAAAGCCCACTCACACGGCATTACAGCCCACTCCACACACAACCCACGACGCCACTAATTCTCCTATTGTCGGATAGCCCTGTTCCCCATCCGGCACGTGACATTCTCCCCCTGTTGAGTTCTAGCTTGCCCCCAAGCTGGTGCTTCAGAAAACTGGTGCCGAATAGTAGATTCATTCTCCCAGGTCGCCAATGAAGACGGAAAACTTGACCATTGTATCAGTACAGATGGTATGACCTTGTCCCCTTGTTTGATAAGTCTGTTCTTTAGGATTGCGACCGGAAGCACATGCCCTTCCACTCCATGACAATAGATCGACTGAATTGTGCTGACTGCTACTGAGGGAGGAATATGTTGTTTTAGTTGAGACACATGCACAAATGGATGAATTTTGCTGCCAGCCGGTAAATCAAGTTTATAAGCCACTGCGCCGATCTTCTCTGTAATACGATAGGGCCCATAAAAACGGAAACAGAGCTTTTGATTACTGCGGGAGGCAAGAGAAGTCTGTGCATACGGCTGCAGTTTGAGATACACTTGATCACCCACCGTGAAGGATCGCTCTGATCGATGCTTATCAGCCTGCGTCTTCATTCGAAGACAAGCTCGATCCAAATGTCACTTTAACAACTGAGTCATTTGCTCTCTTTGATTCACCCAATCCTGAACATCAGTTGCTACCCCAACATTAAGATTGGAGATGCCAAAATGCCGGGGCGGATAGCCATATAGTACCTCAAAAGGTGATTTGCTACCAATATTCCGCTAAAGCCAACCATTCTGACCACTTTCTCGGATAAGCATGAACAAAACACCTCAAATAAGTTTCTAAACACTGATTAAGGCGTTCTGTTTGACCATCTGTTTGCGGATGGTAGGCTGAACTCATGTTCAACTGGGTGTCAGATAGTCTGAAGAGCTCCTGCCAAAACACACTTGTGAAGACTTTATCTCGATCTGAAATGATTGTTTGTGGAAGGCCATGCAGCTTGTAGATATGATCACAAAACACTTGTGCGACTTGGTGTGCCGTGAATGGATGAGTTAGTGGCAAAAAATGGCCATATTTAGAGAACTTATCAATCACCACCAGGATTGTTGTATATTTGTGAGATTGTGGCAATCATTCAATGAAATCCATGCCAATTACACTCCAAGCTCCAGATCGAATCGGCAGCTAAAGCAACCCCTAGCTTTAATGGTTCGACCTTGGCTTGCTGACAAATGGTACATTCTTTGACATATTGCTTAATTGTCTGTTTCAGTTTCGGCCACGCAAACAAGGCTCGGATCTTGTGCTATGTTGCTTGAATTCCTGAGTGTTCTTCAATTCCACTATGATGCAGTGCCTACAAGATATTGCGCTGAGCCAAAACATTGTTACCAACCCAGATGCGATCCTTAAAGCGAATGATTCCATCTTGCAGGGTATATCCCTGGTCATTCGATCCAGCTAGACTTAACTCTGTGAGGAGCTGCTTAGTTTCTTCATCATCTTGGTAACATGCGACAAGGTTCTCAATCCAGGCGGGAACGCAAACGGACACTGCATGCATATCAGCGATATCCGATTTTCGTGAGAGAGCATCAGCCACAGCATTGTGTACTCCCTGATTGTATTGTATCCGGTATTGCAAGCCTATCAGCTTCACAAACGCCTTATGTTGCATGCCCGTCGTGAGCCACTGTTCCGTGAGATGCAGCAATGCCTTCTGATCCGTGCGAATGATAAACTCGCGGTGTTGTAAGTAGGGGCACCATTTTGTGATTGCCAACAGTATTGCCATGCACTCTTTTTCGTATGTGGACAAGGCTTGATTCTTAATGCTCAAGGATTTACTCAAGAACGGTATTGGGTGCCCTTCTTGCATGAGTACAGCTCCGATGCCGGTATTACTTGCATTTGTTTCCAAAACAAACGGTTTGGAGAAGTTGGGCAGTGCTAACACCGGAACTTGAACCAAAGCTTGCTGTAACACATGAAATGCCGTCTCCGTCACAGACGTCCACTGAAATAACACCCCCTTTTTCAACAACATTGTGAGAGGTTTACAAATGACCCATAATTGTGAATGAACTTCCTGTAATAGCCTGTCAATCCCAAAAATCCTCGTAATTCCTTGACGTTCTTGGGCACTGGCCAATTGAGAACTGCCTGTATTTTGTTTTGGTCGGTAGATACTCCTGCAGGGGAAATAATGTGTCCTAAATATTCCAACCTTTGCTGTCCAAATGTGCATTTCTCCTTAATAAACAGCTGCTGCTGTTCCAGCACACGAAACACTTCGCTTAGATGATTGCCATGCTCTTCCAGAGTGCGGCTGTATACCAGGATATCGTCCATAAACACGAGCACGAAGCGACGCAAAAAAGGAGCAAAAAATTGATTCATAACACCTTGGAATGTTGCTGGAGCATTAGTGAGTCCAAAGGGCATGACCCGGAACTCATATAGTCCTTGATGGGTGCGAAAGGCTGTCTTATACTCCTCGCCCACTGCTATCTGAATTTGAGGATACCCTGATCACAAGTCCAGTTTTGTAAACCAGCTCGCACCTTCGAATTCATCCAGTAACTCATCAATAATCGGTAAGGGATGCTTGTTCTTAACGGTGATGGCATTGAGTTTGCGGTAATCCACACAAAATTGCTAAGAACCGTTCTTCTTTTTAACCAGCAACACTGGGGAAGCAAAAGGGCTAGAGCTCTGTTGTATCACTCCAGTTGCCAACATTTGTGCCACTTGTTGCTCAATTTCATCTTTTCTATTGTGGGGTATATCGGTATGGCCTAACATTTACCGGCTGAGCACCCAGAATGAGAGGAATCACATGATCATACTGACGCCGAGGAGGTAGCTGCACTGAATCTTGAAACAAATGACCAAATTCTTGCAATACTTTTGCCAATATTGGTGGAACAGGCTCCTCTGATTCTGCATTGTGATTCCTTTCGATATTTTGATGAAGTTGCACCAAGTGAGTGACTGCTCCTCGCCTCAGCAATCCTCCAAGTTCTTTGGCGCCAATACATTTGCTACTCGGTTGATCTTCTTTTATTCCCTGAAGCATCACTCTACGATTATTATGTGTAAACTTGATGCATTTGTGCTTCCAATGGACCCACATAGGGTTATGCTCTTCCAGCCAATCATCCCCTAAAATCATGTCATAGTTGCCCAATGCCAACACTCTAAGATCTTGTCTGAAGAAGTGCCCTTGTATCTACCAGGATAAGGAGGTTGCCATTTTGTTACATTCCATCATTCTACCGTCAGCAATGGTTAGTTTCAATGGTGGTATATTCTGTGTCGGAAGGTGCAGTCTATTCAACAAGTCTTCACTAATGAAAGAATATGTACTACCCGAATCCACAAGGATCAGTACCTCCAACTTACCAATCTGACCTTGTAGTTGCAATGTTTTGCGTGTTTGTCGGCTACTTCCCTAAGTGTCAATTACCGACAATAATTCCTCTCCATTCCTATCTGCCAATTCCTCCATTTGCAGATCAGAACCTGTTTGGAACTGAAGTACTTCAATCATCTCTTCAATAACATGTAGAGGTACTTGATCTGGACACTTATGATTCTTTCCCCACTTCTCTCCACATGTAAAGCAAAGCCCATTAGTTTTGCGATACATACGCAGTGCCTCTAGCTTATCATCTGCTCGGCCACTGAATGTTTTCCGGTGATCTTCCATCTTCTTGTTCTCCTCCAACTTGTTGGTTGTTTTAAACTTCTCTAGATATCTACCCCCTCCCTGCAACAACTCCTTCGAGTCGAATGACGATAAAAAACCTCTTCCTCCTATCGAGTGATTTCGATAAAAACCTCTTCCTCCTATCCAACTCCTCTTCCTCCCGCGCGACGCCACTCCGATTCCGCGATGCAGTCCGCATGTTCCCACGCAACCACGCCGAGTTGGTGGAGGGAAAGTTCTTGCGAGACGAGGAAAATCGAGACCGGGGATTCACACGAGCTTCCAATCACATAGGGTCGCCGCCTCCGACTTGACATGGAGTCCGCCGCTGGCGCGGCCGGCGCGAGGTGTGGCACGTTCAATGCAAAACGGCGAGCACCACGCCTAATACCTATTATTCCCAACATCGCACGCGAACCGGAGATCGGCATTACGCGCGTGATGAGAGGCGACATGCGCTCCAAGATTACGACCAGACATAGCTCGACCACCATTAGCCGGCCCTGGTCCAGCGGAAGCGCGGCGCGCACCGCTGCCATGAATTCGCCGAAGATGGGGAAGAAGGCCGCGCGCCTTCCCATGTTGTCCTGGAGCAGAGTGCCGCCGAAGCCGGCGCCGTCGACACACAACGGGCTCCACACCCGCCGAACGCTCCACGGCGATGGGGCCTACCACACCAAACGCATCGTTCGCGCATCAGGTTTATGGGGCGTCGGCGATAGGATCGCCGCCGCCATCAGCGGATCCGGCGGCGAACGCAAGAGCGAAGAAGTTGCGCCAGACCGACGCGAGAATTCAGACATTCAATGATCTCGAACTCGGCGTGCGCGAACTCACAGCCGATACTCCGCGAACGGCGTGCAGCGGAGGAACCGACGTGGTCGGGATGGCGAGGTGCATGCTCAGGCGAGCCCGCACGTCGGAGGCATCACCACCGCCGCTACATTCTAAACCGGACGAGACAAAGGGAGCGGCAAGACCGTTGGAACGGAGCTCGCCGTGCACCATCCGCGATTGGGTGGGCCCATGTCAGAACATCGCCTAGCGAAAGAAGCGGCGACGACAAGCCAATGATTTTGCGACGGCGCCCAGCGCAGGTCTGACGACGGCGCGTCATACCGCACGCATCTTTGATGAGGAAGCGCTGGCAATGGAGCGGACAACGAGATCGACATCGATGAGTTCGGTGATCGAGTACACCACTGGTGCATCCTCGGGGTGACAACACTCCAACCCGCCAGAACATGCGCCACACACTCGCCAACTCTGCGCAGAGTAACACGACTACCCACGATCTTCGGAAGCCGCATGCGATCTCGCTTCGACCACGCGGCCGCAATACTCGCGATCGAGTTCGTGATCACCGCCACGGATGCAGGGAGGCTCGATGTCGATCACGACGACGACGCCCTCTCCTTGACTCGACAACATCCTAGGTCCTCGATAGTATCACGGCACGCGACCCGAGTGAGGACTTCCTGCAAACCGACAGCCGACCACGTCTTGAGCAAGCGCAGCACATGAGTGCTTGAGGATGGCCATGCTCGATAAATGACTTCGACGAGTCGAATGGCACCGGAACTGCGATCCACCACCACACCCAAATTGGGCTCAAGTGGGTCTTCAAGACCAAGAAAGACGCCACCGATCATCACCAAACACAAGGCCGCTCGTGGCGGGGCTCATCAACGCCAAGGATCGACTACGATGAGGTCTTCGACGGGCAAGGCTTGAGTCGGTCCGACTCTGGCGCAATGTGCGACTAGGGCCGCCCATCACATGGACGAAGTCGGCCTTCTCACGGCGAACTGCGAGGATGTCCGTCCCACCGGTTTCATGGTTGCGCAAGGAGAAGAAGTGCGCACCATCAAGGCATTGTATGGGCTGCTCAGCCCTCGCGATGGTACGCCAAGCGGCGCTCCGCATCTTCGTTCAATAGCACTCCAGCACGCTGTGTACACCGCCTAAGGCTCGTCGTTCGATCGCATGCGTTCCCGCGACTCGCATCACGGCGGACATCACGAGCTCAAGCAATTCAGGAGGAGATGAAGAGCACGTTCCGGATGAGCGACCGGTGCTCCACTACTACCTTGGCCGAGGTGAACGACGAGCCAGATCTTCATTAGCCAGCCTACGCGATGAAGATCTTGGAGGCAGCAGATCGCGTGTCAACTCCATGACACGCCATGGAATCGCTCAAGCTCAAGAAGTTCAGACCGAGCCAATGCTGACGCCATCGGCAGCGATCGTGGCGCTACGCATCCGTGAACACGCCACAGATCGGCATATCGGTTGCTACGCTCGGTTCATGGAAAAGCCAACTACCGAGCAACTGTGGCCGTAGCGTATATCAGACGCGCAGGACGGTACACTCTGGACATCCTACGGAGGAAGGAAGGAGGTCTCGCCTCGGGCTAACGAACGATCATGGCGCAGACGCGACGGCCGAAGAGCACCTCCGAATTTTGTTCTTCCTGAGGCAATGTCATCACCGGCTCCAAAGCAAAAGTTGTGGCTCTCAACTGGGTTCGACACGATGTAGCCGCAAAGCCTTCGTCAGGGGTATAGCGCCTTCAGCGAGCTCGAGAGAGGAGGCGGCGCCACTCGAACATCGCTAACGAAGTCCGCATTCAACCGAGTAAGAACTCTCCGTTTTTCACGCACAAAAACACATCGATGTCAAGTACCACTACATCAGATGCATCGAGGAAGCGTGTGAAGGTCGAATAATCAACACCAAGGCTCAACGCTGACATCCTTGACGAAGGTCTGGGCGAGATCAGTTCTGGCGCGTCCAAACTCGCCTCGCTCGATATCAAACAGTGCACAAGGCTTAGGGGAGATTTGTTAGTTAAGCTTGTCACGTAGTATTAGTTAGGTGTTTGTTTCATGCATTAGTTAGCTGGTTGCATGCGCATGTTCGGAACTTTGTGGCGCCAGCGACGTAGTGGCGTGGCGAGAATCGCTCGCCATAACATGCAGAGCGCGTCAGGCAGCGGGGACTGAAGCACGCGGAAGCACTCGGCATTGCTCTCTTTCTTGTTTTGCAAGCATGTTTCTTCTATAAATAAGACAGAAGACAGAAAAGCTGCAGTTTTTATCGCAGCACCAAAACGATCCAGTGTTCAACTTGTTGTGTGTGTGCTTTGAGCAAGGTAGTTTTTCCGTCGCTGGTGATCGCTGGGAATTCCAACAGCGCATAAGCAAATGGAAGCGCGCCAAAAGTCCGTCGCCATTTTCCTCTCCCAGAACGCGCACTTGGCAATGATTGAGCAATTAACCCCCTTGACCCCAGAACTGGCTTAGTTCCAGGTAGATGCGGTTGATTCACATATAATTTTCTCAAAACTCGTATTATAAAACTATGCACCACACTGCAGCTAGGTACGTCCTAAGTAGCTCGCACCAATGGCTTACTTGCCGACGGTGTTCCCCTCATTTCCACCTCCACCGCGGCGGTCATTGTCCCCGCCACCGCCGCCACGGCCCTGGCGTCCACCGCCATCGAATCATAATCCCTCGTCTAGCCGCTGGATCGTCGCCGGCTCCATCATCGCCGTCGTGGCCTCCCTGTTCGTGTACGCTGCTGTGTGCAGCCTCTGCCAAAGGTACCGCAACAGTCGCGCCGCCGCCGCCGTTGCAGCCTCCCAGCCACAGCCACCACCTCGACCGCACGACGACGAGGTGCAGCTCCGCAGCAGGGCCTGCGAAGCCCGCCCGCGGGAGCCAGCCCGACGGCCGGGCTCCCGGCGTTCACGTACAGCCGGTCGGTAAAGCACAACGTGATGGGCGGCGAAGAGGAGGCGGCGGCGTGCTCTGTGTGCCTCGGCGCGTTCCAGCTCGGGGAGACGGTGCGGCTGCTGCCGGTGTGCCTTCACCTGTACCACGTGGGGTGCATCGACCCGTGGCTTGACGCGCACTCGACGTGCCCGCTCTGCCGCTCGGGCACCGACCCGACGATGGACGTCGGCCGGCTACCGCCTGTTTAGGCGCGCACGACGGCCGGGGACGTGCGCGTAGGACAGGTACGTCAAATCGTCGGGATTCGTATGCTACTGTAGATTGTACAGATTCGTACTGAACAGCTGGGACGACTTTAGCTGTGGCGAGTCTAAATTTTATGCAGTTATTTTGCTGGTGATGGATTCGAAATGATGTATGTAGGCTTCTGCATTTAGGAAACACAAGTTAGTTGTGCAAAAATGAGGGATATGGTTTGTTTGTTATCTGGACTGTGATGGTAATTTTTGTATCACTGTAAAGGATTTCGGGATGTCAAGGATTTCGATCGGGATGTTCATCTCCTCGTTCTTAAAAAACTTGTTCATGCCCCTCGCAGAAAGGAAAAAAAATGTGCATCTCCAATGCTAGCGCACTTGCAACGTGAAGGCTCGAATACAAGTGTATGAACCGAATTCGTTTCGGTTTCGTTTTTACTTGTTTTAAATATACTCTTGCCCGAGTATATTATATACCACTATAAATATATCCATATAGTCTATAGTAAGAGCAAAAGGCTTCATTATAAATATCTTCTCACATAGTGATATAACCATTATGCATTCATAGTTTTTTTTCTCAAAAGTATTTTCCACGTAAAATCCATATCTCCCATTTCCTTTGATTCTATACTTTTGTCGTGTCTTTTTAACAAGTGGTATCGAGCTCCGTGTTTAAAACTAAGCCACTACCCCCAAAAGGAGGAGACTCGGGACAGCACCAGACGGCATCCAGCGACTCTAGGGCGCCTATACGAGGCATCATCAAGACAATCAAGAGTGGCCATCACACGATGTCTACACAAGTATCCGGATCGATGATTTCTCGTAATTCGTTAGAAGCCATCATTTATTGCTAGATGCTCAAAACAAATATACTGGAGATTCATCAGTCTCCATTTGGAGATTTTGACTTACCTTGACTCTATTGCAACACTCGACTCCATATTGAGCATTGACTGCGCTCTCCCGGTGATTGTTCCAACTTCTTGTTCACCAACACTATCACCCGCGAGTTCGACGTTATGCCTAGGCATCATTCTATGCTATCTTCGTCGATGATCTTCAATTACGCTCGATTGTCATATTGCTTCTTGAAAGTGGATTTCATTATAATCCAAGACATTGTGCCTATTATTGGTGACATCAGGCAGGATTAATCATTGGCGAATTCTTCCGCGCATAAGCAAATGGAAGCGCGCCAAAAGTCCGTCGCCATTTTCCTCTCCCAGAACGCGCACTTGGCAATGATTGAGCAATTAACCCCCTTGACCCCAGAACTGGCTTAGTTCCAGGTAGATGCGGTTGATTCACATATAATTTTCTCAAAACTCGTATTATAAAACTATGCACCACACTGCAGCTAGGTACGTCCTAAGTAGCTCGCACCAATGGCTTACTTGCCGACGGTGTTCCCCTCATTTCCACCTCCACCGCGGCGGTCATTGTCCCCGCCACCGCCGCCGCGGCCCTGGCGTCCACCGCCATCGAATCATAATCCCTCGTCTAGCCGCTGGATCGTCGCCGGCTCCATCATCGCCGTCGTGGCCTCCCTGTTCGTGTACGCTGCTGTGTGCAGCCTCTGCCAAAGGTACCGCAACAGTCGCGCCGCCGCCGCCGTTGCAGCCTCCCAGCCACAGCCACCACCTCGACCGCACGACGACGAGGTGCAGCTCCGCAGCAGGGCCTGCGAAGCCCGCCCGCGGGGAGCCAGCCCGACGGCCGGGCTCCCGGCGTTCACGTACAGCCGGTCGGTAAAGCACAACGTGATGGGCGGCGAAGAGGAGGCGGCGGCGTGCTCTGTGTGCCTCGGCGCGTTCCAGCTCGGGGAGACGGTGCGGCTGCTGCCGGTGTGCCTTCACCTGTACCACGTGGGGTGCATCGACCCGTGGCTTGACGCGCACTCGACGTGCCCGCTCTGCCGCTCGGGCACCGACCCGACGATGGACGTCGGCCGGCTACCGCCTGTTTAGGCGCGCACGACGGCCGGGGACGTGCGCGTAGGACAGGTACGTCAAATCGTCGGGATTCGTATGCTACTGTAGATTGTACAGATTCGTACTGAACAGCTGGGACGACTTTAGCTGTGGCGAGTCTAAATTTTATGCAGTTATTTTGCTGGTGATGGATTCGAAATGATGTATGTAGGCTTCTGCATTTAGGAAACACAAGTTAGTTGTGCAAAAATGAGGGATATGGTTTGTTTGTTATCTGGACTGTGATGGTAATTTTGTATCACTGTAAAGGATTTCGGGATGTCAAGGATTTCGATCGGGATGTTCATCTCCTCGTTCTTAAAAAACTTGTTCATGCCCCTCGCAGAAAGGAAAAAAAATGTGCATCTCCAATGCTAGCGCACTTGCAACGTGAAGGCTCGAATACAAGTGTATGAACCGAATTCGTTTCGGTTTCGTTTCTTACTCTGTTTTAAATATACTCTTGCCCAGAGTATATTATATACCACTATAAATATATCCATATAGTCTATAGTAAGAGCAAAAGGCTTCATTATAAATATCTTCTCACATAGTGATATAACCATTATGCATTCATAGTTTTTTTTCTCAAAAGTATTTTCCACGTAAAATCCATATCTCCCATTTCCTTTGATTCTATACTTTTGTCGTGTCTTTTTAACAAGTGGTATCAGAGCTCCAGGTTTAAAACTAAGCCACTACCCCCAAAAGGAGGAGACTCCTGGGGACAGCACCCGCACGGCATCCAGGCGACTCTAGGGCGGCCATCCACGAGGCATCATCAAGACAATCAAGAGTGGCCATCACACGATGTCTACACAAGTATCCGCATCGATGATTTCTGGTAATTCTGTTAGAAGCCATCATTTATTGCTAGATGCTCAAAACAAATATACTGGGAGATTCATCAGTCTCCATTTGGAGATTTTGACTTACCTTGACTCTATTGCAACACTCGACTCCATATTGAGCATTGACCTGCGCTCTCCCTGGTGATTGTTCCAACTTCTTGTTCACCAACACTATCACCCGCGCAGTTCGACGTTATGCCTAGGCATCATTCTATGCTATCTTCGTCGATGATCTTCAATTACGTTCGATTGTCATATTGCTTCTGTTGAAAGTGGATTTCATTATAATCCAAGACATTGTGCCTATTATTGGTGACATCAGTGCAGGATTAATCATTGGCGAATTCTTCGACGATCCGTCGTCTATTACGAGTTACTGCAGCAAGATCCGCATATATAGTATAAGGTGAAGTTGCGAGTATTTTAATACAATGAGTTAATTTGGGCTATGCTTGATCGAGAAGATTTTGATTAAAAAATAAAAAATAATGTCAGTTAAGGAGACAAGAATTTGGTGTTCAATTAATGTTTGGATATGTTGCAATTTTGGATCGTTTGTATGACCATTATGAAAGCTTTGGCAACAATAATTCTCAAGAATTTGATGACACCCAAATGGTAGCTAGTATCATACTCTCCGGAGTTTTACTGTTTAAAAGTGAAGGTTTTGCATTAATATCAATTTGAGATAAAGGATTGCAGTGCAAGAAAGAGTTTATTTTTGCGTGGATACTACAATGTTGTCATAGCTCGATATGAGAGGTCTACTGTAGTTTAATACTCTATTATCGGCACAAGAGTTCCATTTATCGGGACAGTTTTACAGGAACAATTTTAACTATGTCATGAAATTTAATTACTTTTGAAGTCAGCAGTTTAACGTACGTGATGACTACATGTGCAAGTTGCTCTTTCAATGAGCATTATTTGTCAAATTTCGGGTTCTAGGTGGAGCATATAAAATATATATGATGTGAGTTATTTGCTATTAATCAAGGGCTACAGGTGATGTTTTGTCTTATGAGAAGAGTTTTGGATAAGATCGTTTTAGTCTTTCTTATTGAAATTAGTTTGTTGGACTTTCGAGGCACAAGGTCTATTAATAAAGATTTATTTTGAAGAGATTTTGATATTTCAGCTACAGGAGGAATTCATCTCAAGATGAAGATTGGTAAAATATAATCTGAATTCGTTTTGGTTTCATTTCCTACTCTATCTCAAATCTACTCCTAAATGGAGTCTGTTATGCATTACTATAAATGAAGAGCAAGGGCTTCATTGTAAATATCTCCTTATAGAGTGATATAGCCATTTTGCGCCTGTGGTTTTTTTCTCGAAAGGGTTTTTCACGTCAAATCCGTGTCCCCCTTTTCCTTTGATTCTATATTTTTGCTGTATATTTTGTAACAAGTACCAACAATAAAATGTACCATACTCGTCTTTGTTAGCTGAAATGGTGCAATGACAATGGCCAAAGCTAAGCTTAACTTATGCCTTCCCTGCTTTCTCCCTACACGGCAGCGGCGCGCACCACCTATTCCGTCCGAGCTCCAGCTTCTCTTGCTAGCCACCACCATCAGGCCGCTGGCAATATGTTCAGTCCCGCTGGTGCTAACTCTCGGCCCGCTTCTCCCTACCACCTAGGGCAACTGGGGCCATGGATCGAGGTATATACCTACTAGTAGTGAATACCCCTATATATGAATAGAAAATTTCAATCGCTTAGTTATATATTTAGTATTAGTTATAACTACTTAGTTTTCACTCCGAGGTCTAGCATAATCCTGACTCTGCCGCTTCCCTCTGCCATGCCCGTGGAGAACAGCACGCCTAGCAGCTTAACCCCGACTCCCCCGGTCATCTTTTCGTGAGGTTATGCCGTAGTCATTGCCTGTGCCGCACCATAGAGCACACATATTTTTGATGACCTATTTTTTTTCTTAAGTCACATTTTTTAACCATTCAATCAGAATCCAACACACGCATCTTAGGGCTAATCCAGAGTCTGGGAAAATCGACTTAGAAAAACCACGCAACTGACGGATAGCATAACCGAAATTATAACTAAAAGCAATTGAACGCCCAAACTTAATAGCGAAAACGACAGGTGGATTGAACCGAAGGCAGTAGAAGACCGGCTCGGATGAGGCTGAAGACTGCGTGAGATTGCTTAGGCCCCAATTTGGAACACGATAATGTTCTGACTTGTGATGTTGCTTCCTTGCCTTCGGAACGTGTTTTGGGTTTCCACACCGAGAAATTTGATTATTTTATTTTTCTTTTCTAGAAAACGATTATTTCAATTAGGTCTACCCAGGCCAACAACCTCTCCTCACAAAGTTCTGATTTGATCGTTCGCCAAATCTGTACGCCTGGCGTTTTCAAAATCTATCGGCTGGTTCTTGTCAGTGACACATTAACATAGCCCTGAACTTGTATAATCCAACGAAATAGGTGCCATGTGCCGGGTCTGATGCAGACAAGGATCTTGCGTTCGTTACGAAACTCGACGAACGGATTGGTCGCTCTCGCTGCTGTGTGAACCACCAGAGAAAGCTAGCGATTGTTAAGGCCTCAATGATTCGAACGAACCAACCGGGTCATCATCAGTGCGGTCCATTTCGGCTTAAAAAAGCTGCGGAATGGAGGCGGCGTACGCAACCACAGAACATAAAACTGAACCGCGCAAGATCCTCAGTCTGAGCCTACGCGGTGCCCATTTCAAGCTTCAGCTCCCAGCGCCAATGCAATTCGCGATGTCACCTGACAGTCTCCTCTTCTTCTGCTCCGTCGCGGCGTCGGTCGCCGCCGCCTTTGGCCTCTTCTCGCTGTACAGGCGCCTCGCGCACCGGGGCCAACCCGGCGCGGCGCTTCCCGCCGGAGATTCGGAGGAGCACCGGCCACGCACGGTGGCTTCGAGCCTCCCCGCGTTCATGTACAACCGGCTTGTCCGGCACAGCGGCAAGGGCGCGAGCTGGACGGAGTGCGCGGTCTGCCTCAGCGTGATTCAGGTCGGCGCCATGGTGAAGCTGCTGCCAGCGTGCGCCCACGTCTATCACGTCGACTGCATCGACTTGTGGCTGTTTTCACACTCGACGTGCCCCCTCTGCCGGTGCAGGGTCACAGGAGCCGTCGAGGAGGGAAAGAGATTCAATTTAGTCATGCGAGGACTGCAACTATAGCAGTTATGTATCGACCGTTTGATCCAAAATCGAAGGTTCAGATCATCCATAACGCTGTTCAGAAAACACTGTAGCAAATTTGCATACCGTATTTGATTGAAAACACAATATTATTTTATTTTATCTTATTTTTGTGCGAGATAAAGGTACAAGCACATTGACATCTCAATCACAGGGTTCATGAATTGCCAACTTCAGATTATAGATAAGCTCTTCCAGTGTCAACATGTAAGATAAGACAGACAAAATTCAGGGCGTTGCAGCATTCCCGCATAATGTACACGTCAGACGTCGGTGTAATCACCAATATGTTATAATGAGATTTACATTGAACAGAAGGATGAAGGCATGAGACCGAAGCAAAAGGCCGAATCAACTACATGACAACCAAGGGGGCAAGGACCCCTTCGAATGCTCATTTAAAAGAACAGATGGGAAAAAGGGAAGCATCAGAGAGAGGAATTTTTCCCTCTCCATAGCTTCCACCTTCCTGAAACGATGCTTCAATCGCAGAGAGAACAAACTGCTTTGCTGCAGCGGCCCAATAGTTTGTCATATACTTGCAAACAGGAATTTAAGGAAATTAATCATAAATGTGTAACAAAAAACAATGCTACAGATAGGGAGATGCATAAGAGCAATGACCAGAGGTTGAGTTGCCATGAAGAACTTTGGCTTAAATCTGCACCGGTTCGACCATAGGTTGTTGTTCCTGTGAAGCTGCCATTTTTGGGGGATACACTGCAGTGGTACAAGTATGGGGGGTTAATGGTTTGGCAGAGACTTGACATGTAGCATATGTAACTGAAAGAAGAATCTCGCTATGCATGTTTAACATGGGAAAGGTTACACTTAATCTGCATAGTTTCAGTTTCTAAGAACCGAAAATGGGCAAAGGTGAAAATTTAAAATACTAAGGGTGCATGTTGAGTAATCTACCAAATAATTTTTTTTCTTCTTTCATGCAACAAATATGCTAAATTGTTTTGAAATAATTTCCAATTAATTTTGAGTAAGAGTTTAGGAACAGAACTACAATGAATGCATTCACCAAATTTAGCAGATGCATATCACTCTGGTAAAATTCATCTGATGTGTAATATTCTATAGACATGCATGCTCATTTTAGATCATTCTCAAGTCTCAACAATTCAAGGTTATCAAAATCATGTTGAAGGGTGTCAATTTATCAAACTGCAACTATATTGTGGTGAGTCTTGCAGAAGAGAACAATGATCTGGACTTGTCACAGAGTAAAACAGACCCACAATTGATCATTTTTAATGTTTATTTACTGAAATTGTAAAACCAGAACATTTGGATGGCATAAGAAAAAGCTAGTATCTTCCTATATATATATATATATATATATATATATATATGAAAATGATTCCATATTGCTGGGTGTACGTACTCCCACTTTCAATATACCATTTAAATGATGTTGTTATATCTCTTTATCCTTTTGAGTATACTCTAATACTAATTATAAGATACTCTAAAGTGAGTTCCACGAAAAAATTCATTAAAGTCCACCCTTTATAGCAATATTTGTTTATATATTCCTTTTACATATGGAAAAGGGTATGTAGTAAAAAAATAAAGGGTTCTTATGAAATTTTTTCAATCATGTTGCATTGAAGTATCTTAGAATTATTATTGGAGTATACCGAAAGTGATAAAGAAGTATAAAGCGTTCATTTAAGTGGTATATTAGAG
Source organism: Guadua angustifolia (assembly GCA_036346375.1). Taxonomy (NCBI): domain Eukaryota; kingdom Viridiplantae; phylum Streptophyta; class Magnoliopsida; order Poales; family Poaceae; genus Guadua; species Guadua angustifolia. The sequence continues at coordinate 41,127,596 of CM070519.1, forward strand.
GTGGGAGTATGTACCCATACATCTGTTCTCTAATTCTCTAAAAAAACAATTGTTCTCCAATTCTCTCTAAAAACATCTGCTCTCCAATAATACTTGCTTTTAAGATGATATTTATAGGGAAAATTGGAGATTTGTGATAGCCAGACCGCCACACCTAGCGCGTCTGGCCCCCAGGTCGTTGGACTGCAGTACACTCGCAGGTCCAACCAGAGCAGCGGGCTAAGGTCTTTTGGGCCATCTCCCCCCAAAAAACTAGCTCAATGAGGGGGTGCTCTCTCACCCTTATAAACCATGCTCAAACCCTCTCCACAACCGATGTGAGACTATTCCCAACAATCTCCCCCTCACACATCGGGCCGAGATTATCTAGGAACCACCTGGGCTCTAAAAAAAAAATTTGATAGCCAGACCGCCACACCTAGCGCGTTTGGCCCCCAGGTCGTTGGACTGCAGTACACTCGCAAGTCCAACCAGAGCAGCGGGCTAAGGTCTTTTGGGCCATCTCCCCCCAAAAAGCTAGCTCAATGAGGGGGTGCTCCCTCACCCTTATAAACCATGCTCAAGCCCTCTCCACAACCGATGTGGGACTATTCCCAACAATTTGCCACTCCAATTGTTAACATTTCAGGATACGACACTCTGTTGCCTCACTAACATGTGGCCCCACATGTCCGTGAGATATCGAGAGAGCATGCATTACATTTAACTTCCATGTCTTTTAAGTTTAGCTCGCAGCAACAACTAACAAGGATGAAGTTCTTTAAAAGATATACAGATACATCATATAACAATCTGTAAATATGGTAGTAATGTTCTGCTACACATTCAGTGGAAAAGTATATGTGAACCACTTAGTAAACATCCATCATCCTTTTTCATGAAACTATGGAGAGTGGTTCTATGCTCTCCTAGGAGAACTGTGCACAAGCTTTAAAGCAAACAAGAGGACCAGATAAAATGGTGTTTGTTCCAGGATAATTATGTGATTATGTCACATTGAAAAAGCCAATAAACCTAGGGTACTGGTTTGTGCATTGCTACTCACCTTTCTCAAGGTTCACTGGTTTACCACCCCAAGGGCACAACAAAGTGCATATCCGATCTCTGCATGTTCAATGGTGCAATAATGGGGACCTAAAAGTGGACTACTTTAGATGGAGGTCAGGTGCCCAAATAGATTTGGGTGGTTGAGCTGATCAGCCAGAATTCAGACATAAAGGTTCTTTTGTTTTTCCTCCCATTTTCCTTGAATATGAGAGTTCCTCTTTTTTCATTATTTTGTGCTGTTTGGATCTGCTGTATTTGTTCCTTTTATTGCATAATCGGAGTGTTGGGGTTTTTTTTCATCGGTTTTCCTGTCTTTGGTTCATGTTGGCTTGTTTGGCTAATGTTTTTTCTACGGGTGAAAGATTCTTAGTTAGAAAATGTCATGTGCTGGAATTACTTATCAAGCGTTAACAATAGTGAACAGTACTGTAGCATGAGGCAGCACCAGTTTTCTAGTTCAATTAGGAAGTTATCCTTAAGAGTTAGATTAGATTGGATTTCTAGAGATAGAGTTTGAGTCCTAGGGGCCAAGTCAAGTCTCTCAAGCCCCTCTTCCTAATCTAGATAGCCTCTACCCCAGCAGACGCCCTCTCCTCTAAGTGTCATTCTACCTCTAACCGTTGCCGTCGGTCTCTCTTATATGGTGTTTACCCCGTTATGAACCAAGTTACATAAAAGAAAGCAAGCAAAGCCAACCTAGTTATTGTGGCTCATAATCCTAACAGAGTCAATCCAGCTTGGCTTTTTTCAATTGAGCGAAGTTGAACCGCATTTAGCTCATCTGGGGCTCAGGACATTTCCACCCATACTCATGGTGTGTCTCAGGACAGTGAACCTAAATCGATTGGGATCATATCTTGTGACCCAAGGCCATGCATAAATATCATTATCTTGAAAATACTTGTGACTGATATCCCACCTTCAGAAATAGTGCATAGAATGTGTAAACCCCATGCCACACTAGATTCCTTCTTAATGATGCGCCACTGTGTACCATGATTCTATACTGCAATCAAGAAATACCACATGGCACGTACGTACAGTCCCAACCACGTAAAAGCTCATGCATTGACATGTACTGACTTTGTCGAGTACCTGATATGATCTCCCATCAAGCTATTGATCTTAAACATCCACAAGGAAGATTTAGATATATTTCATATTGCCCATGCAATTTTGACATTTGTTAATAGCTGAAAAATTGTTAAGCTTGCAAAAAAGTTATAAAGAAGATACGATATAGTTCATCTCATAGTTGCTCTTTTGATGCACGCTATGTTACAATATTGGTGTTGTGGCGTACTTTAGCAGGACTTCTACTTTTAGAGATCTGAATGTTCACCTTCTAGCGGTGAGCTTAAGGTGCTTGTCGAAATGATGCGTGATATACTTCCCGACCATTGACTACATTGCTCCCCAGGCCAACAGAGTGGCATGTCCCCAATCCACACAGGCACATCCAATTTGAGAGGAAGCAACCCAATTCGAATTCATCTTTTTGGTTCAATATAATTTCGAAATGAAATATTCAGTTCCTCAAACTATAGGACCAATATCTATGATCCAGGTAGGAAGCCATAAGATAAAACTGATACTCCACCACAGCGTATATAGAGATACCACCACCCAAAGAATGGAGGCGAGGTGCAGTACACTAACCTGGAAGGAAGCACGCAGCTCCCATGACCTGCAAAAACAAGTGGCGGCGGCGGCGGCACCGACGCCACACCGTTACATCGCCGTACAAGAATACAACATTTAACGAAGCAAAAATAAATACTCCATAAATTTGAAATCCGAGGATGCTGCATCATTTACGAGAGGATCCGAGGCCGGTGCTTACTGGGGTTGAGGGCAGTGAGAGCAGCGGCGCCGGAGAAGTCGCAGGCGGCGGGGCTGGCGGCGCCGCCGGCGCGGAGGAAGTAGTCGTTGAAGGCGTAGGAGGCGTGCGCCTGGAGGTCGGGCGGGTCGTAGCAGGCGCCACCCTGCTGGATGGCGCGGCAGTCTGCACCGCCGGCGGGGCCGCAAGCCCAGTCGATCGCCGCCTGCAGCGCGCCGTCCTCCGCGTTGTTCTTCGCCACGCACCAAAGCTGCCCGCCGCTGCTCACCCCCACTCCAGCCCCCGCGGTGCCGCCGAGGGCGGCGAGCACGGCGAAGAGGAGGAAGGGGAGGGGGAGAGGCGAGGATGCCGCCATTGGGCCCGCCTGGGTGGCCAAGGGGAGGGGAGCGTAGGTGCTCGGGAGCTGAGAAGCGTGACTTGAAGTGGACTGATGTGGTGGAAATAATGTGCGACGGCGTCTTTCTCTTTTGCGGCGCTTTCGCTTTCTCTTCCAATTCGGCTTTATTGGATGGTAGTTTTATCTATAGATTTAGGTATCTACAGATATTTAGGTCCCGTTTGGCAACTTAGAACTGGACTGTTTCTCTTAGAATCTGAAATAAATCCAATCAAACGGAATAAGACTCGGAACGTTTCAAAGCGAATCGTTTCTGATTTTTACACGCCGTGGTCGAATCGGCTAGCAACCCGTTCCTCCGGATTCGATTCTACCAAACGCTTTACCAAGAATCCGAACCGCTTCGCTTCTACTAGAATCTGGAACCGTACCAAACGGGGCCTTAATCTAATAAAAATAGATATAGGTATTACTTTAAATCTATGGGTTTTTAGGTTTTGGTACTTGATAAGAACACATGATAGATATGGATGTCAATTTATACCTATGAGTATCCTACGACATGTGGGCTCTACTTTTTGTAAGATATATATTAGAAAATTAAAATCGTAACAACCTAATAAGAGGCTAAGACACATAAGGTTTTAAAAGACAATACTATGTTCAAAAACTTGTTAAGTATATATCATACTCTGAATTTGTTTTGCACATATCATGCTCTAAATTTGATGTATATATATCATGCTCTTTCTTTAAACGATGTTCTATTATGTGTTGGTATTTTTGTTATCACTGTAGTCATAAGTGTTAAGTGTATACTATGCGACTGAGTTAAATACAAATCAATTGAGTTTTCTATCTTACCTTAGTTATTGAATGAGCTTACATATCACTCTCCCACATTTTACTCTAATGCTTATCATCTTGTTCATCGAAAACAAATACAATATCTATGAAAACACTATGAAATTGTGTAGTATTTGTCATCAAATATCTTATATGTACTCACTTGAACTTGTAGTATCATTGGTCACCTATAAGCCATCATGATATGCTGATTAAATAAAATAAACTAAGTATTATTTGTCACCTATAGCACATGTTAACTGTCTGTTATCATCACAGCCTGTTACCCATAGATACTCATTGGGTATTCGGTACCCATCGGGTTTGGATATGAGTACAGATATGTGTCCGATAAGTCTAGTGGGTTTGTTCCTTCAAAAAAGTCTAGTGGGTTTGGGTGGACAACATGATTTTGAGTTTTAGGTTTGAATAGACGGCAATCGTACTTGGAGGTACCCACCCGATTGCCATGCTTACTTTCCGGTGGGTTGGAATCTGCTGTGCTGTTCTTTGGCTTGCATTCTCTCTCTCTTCTTTTTAAGTGAATGGAAAATTGGGAATTCAATTTTTTTTCCACGGGCACGCTAATAACATCCTAAGGCCCGTTTAGAACAGCGATTTTTTAACATTCTTGCAAAATTAAACCGGTCGACACCTCAAAGCTTGACTAACCGTAGTAGTAGTCGGCACCATTGCTCTTTGGCAATTCAAGAAGAATGGCTCTTTGGCAGATCCATCCAGTGTTGCACCATTGCAGCGTGCCTGCGTCTATCTAGCAGCATGCGGCAACCGTGCAGTCTTACGACGAGAAGTGGCCGGCAACGCTCGCCGCGGCAGTTCGGCGGCAGCGAAGGCCACGGACAAAGGTCCGACCACTCGACGAGGCTCGAGTTTCGAAAAGGCATCACGCGCCCGTAGCCTCATTTCGTCTATGTCCTATGCGATAGAGAAGAAAAAAAAGAGGTTCGAGTAGATTTTAAATTTCCTACATAATTACTTTGAAATCATAGGGTATGAACAGTGTTCCTACCAAATTCCTTCGTTGGAATCCTATGGAGGACAAACAGTCTCTATTCCAAAGGAATCCAAAATCCTACAATTTGTTGTGAAAATCCTTTGAATCAAACGGGGCTAAGTTTTTAGTTCAATAGTTTTCGTTGGGAGGAAATCCTAGCTTGTTTGCGTTACTCGGGAGCAGTTTAGACTTACAGATAGTAGGTCAACAGTTCAGAAAGAAGTGATACAATTACGATAAAAGCTCAGATAATACATCACACCCTTTTGGATTGCCATATTGGAGCCATATAAGAGTTGCTTGTAAAAAGAAAAAAGAAAATTCTAAAGAGATTTGGAGAGAAAAGCAATCAAGCCAAGGAGAGATAATTTTCCGATGAGGTCACAAATGACATGGACAATGGTTAGATGACTATGGCCTAGTTCGTTTCAGCTTCTAAATTATAGGAGCTGTTTTTTATTGTAGGAGAATCGGGCCGAGCCGGCTACGACTTCTATGCTCTGGACCGGGTCGGCGAGGATCAGGTTCTGGTTGAATTATGATTCTATGTAGAAGGTAGTTTCTGATTGTAGGAGATACTGTCTAAAATTCTCCTGTTTGGTAAATAATTTACTTTTTTTTAAAAATAAGTAGAAGCTGTATAAAAACTAAAACGAATAAGACCACAACACCAAAAGAATCATGTAGGGGAAAAAGAACATGCCGCAATGGTACAGGAAAAAGAAGGAAAATCAGAAGAAGTAGGGGGGTTTCCACTCATCGCTGGCAAATCCATTAGACGGGACAGCTGTGAGCCGAAAGATGGAGAAGGTGATACTGGGGCACAGAGCGAGGTATTTAGGTCTTGTTTGAGAGAGCTCCAGATCCTAATTCTAACTTAGATCTGAAACTTATAGACAAAAATAAAGTGAATTAAGTTTATAGTTTTAGTCTAAAATGTAAACAAGATGATCTACCTAAACACTCTTAATGTATCCACAGCTCCAGCTCCATAAATTTCTGGAGCTAGAAATACCCTGCTCCACTAACTCCACAGATTTTGGTAGAACTGGAGCTATCCCAAACACCCCCTTAACTATATTAAAATCTGTAGTTGCTGTGAGTAGCCGCTTAGGCTAGCTTCAGTAGCTCCGTAGGCTAAATAAAGTGAATTAAGTTAATATTTTTAGTTTAAAATATAAACAAGACGATATATCTAAACACTTTTAATGTGTCCACAGATTCAGCTCCATAAATTTTTGAAGCTAAGAATATTTTGTTCCACCAACTTCATGGATTTTGGTGGAGTTGTGCCAAACATCCACTTAATTTTAGTAGAGAGTAAAATTTTTTAAAAGGAAAAAATAAAAAAATAATTATAACTCAATTTTAAGAGAGAAGGATTTTTTTCAGAAAAAATAATTAAAAATAAAACATATTGTAGTTATTTATTGTAGTTTCTATAGTAGAAAACACCATGCGGTGACCTGACATTCCTGTACACAACAATACAGGGTTTAATAGTTTAAGACTACTAACGTATTCTGCTTTCAAGTAACTTATGTAGACATTTGCTAAGCTTAAAGCTCTAAGATATAACTTGAGTTTGCATTCCTCCTCCGATGAAGGGAGGACGGAACACAAGGATTGATTCAAAAGGGCTACAAACTGGAGAATATATTCCCACGTCAAATGTCATCATGCTACAGTCATTTATCACCGTTCTTTACTTTAATAGACAGAATTACTACCTTTCATCGTGTAGTAACAAATACTCCTGTGTAATCAAATTGTCGAAACTTTAACTGGCAATATCCTTTTAAATTAGATATATAAAAATTATATGTGTAAATTTATCTTGAAAAATAGTTTCATAACATTATAATTCTATTGTAATTCTATTGAGTAATATAAATATATCATAATAAAAAATAATTTTCAAAGCTATGTTTTGAAGCCCGTGCGGAATGATGGGCTATCTGATCTTTTTTTCCCTAGCAGTGTACTGTAAAGAGAATGAGTATAGGCACGAGACAGAACCCCTAATCAGCGGCCCCACTGGCAGGACCCTAGGGCACTCTCCGACGCACGCCGGGAGCACGTGAGCAGCGGCGGCGAGGGTTTCACTTGAAAAACCAAACAAAACCCTCGACGAGCTCCAAGGATCGCGCGGCGCAGCACCCACCACCACCACCCTCCTCCCCTTTCATCTGCTCTTCCCCTCGCCAACTCCTCGCCGCCTCCTCTCCCACTCCCGGCCCTCGCGAGATTGCCATGGCGTTGAACGCCCCCGTCCTCGTTCTGAGTAAGCGATCTCGCCTCTCCCAGCGGCATCCCGGCTCCTAGGGTTCCCGCGCCTCCCTTTCCCCCCCTGGATTTTTCGATACAAAAAACGATGTTTTCTCGCTTTTAGCTTTCGATTTGTTTTGTTTCTTGAACTCCTCATGTCGAAATTTACTTGATCCCATGATATGAATCCACGATTTGGTTTTGTTTTCTTTTTATTCTGATCTGATCTGATCTCTCCCGTTTTTGTTTATGTAAAATTTCCCTGATTTTTGTGTGTTTCTTGTTTCGATTTGAGCAGAGGACTCGCTGAAGCGGGAGTCGGGCAAGAAGGTCCACCATGCCAACATCCAGGCCGCCAAGGTATGGGCTTTTAAGCTTTGTTCTACTAGCTCCGTATGTCCTTGTTGTTGTCGTTGATCATTACCAGGCAGTATGCGGTAGATCCTAGTCAGTTGGCTGGTAGCTCAGTGTAAGCAATACGTTTTATTGTTAATTTCATATGTGTGCACAAGTGCAAGTGGTTCAAATCAAAATGCCAAAGTATACTGTTATCTCCTTTTTCTGTTCGATGCATAGGGGCCTTGGATTTCTTACTAGCTTAAATTGACGTTATGGATGTGCCGAGCATGTCATTGGTTATTCGGTTGCCTGGCAGTTTAGTTTTGATTTACCACTGTTTTAGCTCAACAAAGTAAGACCTAGCTGTATATTTGTGACTTTGTGAATTGTGATGACAGCAGTTAATGTGTCTGTCTGTATTTTGTTCTACTGTGAGGTAAAATGTAATTGTTTGCTGTGCAGGCTGTGGCAGACATCATACGCACTACATTGGGTCCCCGGTCCATGTTGAAGATGCTTCTGGATGCCGGTGGAGGTACTACACAGACTCTAATCTAGTCTATACATCAAAGTACTACGCTTTTGTTGTCCGCACTTAGTATTAGTCTATTAGATGCTTATGAACTCATATTAATAATTTGCGCTGAAGAACTTTGTGGGTAATAGTTCATTCTTCATTCTGTTCATCTTGTGTGGCATGCTAGCCTGTCTTAATTGTCAATGGAGTCCCTTTCTGTTTAAACTCAAGACCTATGGATTCTCTGGAATTTCTGCTATTTACCATCGACAGTTAGGCCTATAAATTATCATTTTGATTTAAGGATGACTAATGTGAATCTTTCTGTTTACAGTTTGTTTTGTTAAAATTACGCCTACTTCTCCCAGTGGATATTGTATGCTACCTGAGGAGTAAGGACTTGAATAGGTGCTTTTCACTAAATATTTGATCTACAAAAAAAACTGAATACCTTTGTGGATCTATTGCCTAGGTGCTCGGGGTTTCAGATCCTTGTATAAATATTCACATTTCTGAGATCTTGAAATTATATTTGTTGCAGTATGAAACTAATTGTATTCCCCCTTTTTCAATTGCACAGATATCATTAGTGCATTTGGCCTTTGGGACAGTAATCTTCTGCATGTAGTTTATGAAATTATGTCAATTTGGCTATATTAATATAATAAGTAATAGGGAATAGATTTACGAAAGAAAGGAGGACAAATATACAAGCCGATAGGCAATTGCATCGAAGGGAGTAAGCCGGTTTTGCATGACATCCCTATGAACTAGTTTTGCTTGATGGATAACCAGAGCAAACTTTTACACCTCATTAGAGTGCTTGCCTGACCTTTTAGGCTTACCTATGTCAAATACTATTTGCACCTTCATTTGCATAGAACTTCACATCTAAAATGACCATGAGGAATTGTTTGCATGATGTATTATGCTGATAATTGAGATTGGAGATAATTTCACGGTCTGTTCGCATCACTTTGTAGATGATTCTACATTCATTTTTGCAATACTTTCTTTTGTCTTTACAGGGTTTCATTGTATTTGACTTATTTCTGCTTTTGCAGGTATTGTGGTTACTAATGATGGGAATGCTATATTGCGGGAAATAGACATTGCACATCCTGCTGCCAAGGTATGTGGAATGTTAGGTGTTCTTCAATTACCGCCTATGAGATTATTAATGGGCTATCACCAATTGTTGTAAAATGGATGAATTCATAACCAATCTAACTGGTTTTTCCCTCTTTTGGGCAGTCTATGATTGAGCTAAGCCGTACACAGGATGAAGAAGTGGGCGATGGCACAACATCCGTCATTGTTCTAGGTATGCATGTCCCTGTGACACATTTGTTTTTGGTACTTAGTTACGAAGACTAAGAACATCAGTGTTTACATGCATTTCAGTCTCATTATTTTTCATAAAGCATGCCTTACGAGATCATCTAACTGTGTTTTAACTGTCAAATTTGTTTCTGGTCGAACCTAGCATATGACAATTAGTATAAACTGGAAAAAAAATGTTTGACTGCAAAGTTTAAGCTAATCATGTGCTATTACAATTCCTAAGAACGACTATACACACATTGGATATGTTGGTACTTGATTGGGGGTAGAATAGTGGTAACATTATAGTCACAGATCCTTTGTTAGATCAATAGATACCTTTAGATCAGTTATCTGTGGGCAAGCAAATTTATTGGGTTCGAGACCTTTTTTTTCCTGTTGTACTAACTTTTTAATTATTTAGCTGGTGAGATGCTCCATGTTGCAGAAGCATTCATTGACAAGAACTACCATCCCACTGTTGTTTGCCGAGGTAAAGTTTTCTCAGTGCCCAGGGCCTAACAATATTGTATTCAGACTTGATTTTTTTCTTTATTGATTTTTATCTGTTCTGAAGCTTTTATTGTCTCTCATTTTTAGCATACAGCAAAGTTCTTGATGATGCTATAGCTGTCCTTGACAAGATTGCAATGGATGTTGATGTCAATGACCGTAAGTCTGCATCCAGCTTATTACAAACATTATATAGTTTGTTCTTCTGGAGAATTGGTTGTTTCTTACATAGATCATGTTCTATTTTGGTAAACTGATGCCACTGAGATTTACCATGATGTAGGTGGGACAATGTTAGGGCTGGTGAAGAGTTCCATCGGTACAAAATTCACTGGTCAGTTCGGTGACCTTATTGCTGTAAGTACCTTTCTTCTATGTAAAAGTTGACTACCAGCTAAATCCACTTTTTATGAGTTTAATTTATAGATTGTCTGATATTTTGTCTTGCTGCACTCAGGATCTTGCTATAGATGCTACTACAACAGCAGGTGTTGACCTAGGTCAAGGTATGCGTGAAGTTGATATCAAGAAATATATCAAAGTAGAGAAGGTTCCTGGTGGCCAGTTAGAGGATTCAAGGGTTCTTAAAGGAGTTATGATCAATAAAGATGTTGTGGCTCCTGGAAAAATGAGAAGGAAGGTAGTTAACCCACGCATCATTCTGCTGGATTGCCCTGTTGAGTATAAGAAAGGAGAAAATCAGACCAATGCTGAGTTGATGAAAGAAGAAGATTGGTAAGTGATGTATAAATTCAAATTTTCCTGCTCATTTGTTTTCATGAACTATATTGCTATGGATCAGTAGTGTGGAATAATTTGGTAAATATGCTATTGCAGGCAGGTTCTGTTAGAGATGGAGGAAGAATACATAAAGAACCTCTGCGCGCAAATTTTAAAATTCAAGCCTGATTTGGTTATCACAGAGAAAGGTCTCAGTGATCTTGCTATCCATTATTTAAGCAAGGCCGGTGTTAGTGCAATCCGTAGACTTAGGAAGACTGACAACAATAGGATTGCTAAGGCTTGTGGAGCAGTAATAGTGAATAGGCCAGAGGAGCTTCAAGAATCGGATGTGGGAACAGGAGCAGGCCTCTTTGAGGTCAAGAAGATAGGTGATGAATTTTTTGCCTTCATTGTTGACTGCAAAGATCCTAAAGCATGCACTGTTCTGTTAAGGGGAGCAAGCAAGGATGTCTTGAACGAGGTTGAGAGGAACCTTCAGGTATTTGTCCATTCCCATTTCTTTTAGTCCTTGTTATTTTGCATAGGAAGATCTGTCTTCACCTTTTCCCTCTTCATTCACAGGATGCCATGTCTGTTGCAAGGAACATTTTGAAAAACCCAAAACTTCTACCTGGAGGTGGTGCTACTGAATTGACTGTATCAGCAACACTGAAACAAAAGAGTTCTTCAGTTGAAGGCGTAGAGAAGGTATAGTTCCAGAATTATTAATGTTCGTATTTGATGAGTGATGAAGCCATTTTTGTGGAGGCCTACAGTATATTCACATAACTTGTGCACCAATACAGCGTAACCGAATATGATGTGTTCTTTGTGTTGTGTGTTGGGGCATTGCACAGAATATGGACTTTTTTGTCCAATAGCAGCTATCTGTTCTGTGAATATGTTAGGGTTTGAGTACCTGATTTTCTTTTTGTTTGTTTTGATCAGTGGCCCTATGAAGCTGCTGCTCTAGCATTTGAAGCAATCCCAAGAACTTTGGCCCAAAATTGCGGTTTGAATGTTATTAGGACAATGACACAACTCCAGGGAAAGGTAACTCCTTATCTCTTCTAATTGAGATTAAACTGTCCTGGAAGTATCAAAAGCCGACCTTTTCAAAAAAAATTATGGAAGAAGGGGACTCGAGCCTTTCAACCGTGGATTGTGTTTATTGTGTTTTGCTAATATAATATATAGATAAAAGTCTCATAAGCTGGGCCCTGATTTTTTTGTTGGTGGTGGTTGTTTCAGCTTCCCAAAAGCCATGTATAACTTACAAAAGCCAAAAGCAGGGTGAGACATACTTTTCAGCTTATTGTGGAGGGGAATTAGTTATTTGCCAAAACAGCCTCATAAAAAGCTATGGATGCTTTTCAACCCAGAAAGCTAAAATGCAGCTTTTTAGAAAAAGCTACAGCTCCCCTAAATAGGTCCTAAGATTCTTGCTTTAAGTTTTAGCTTTTTGGATGAGCCAACCGCAGATACTGAGCTAGTTGAAAGGTCTTAGGGTCAGTTTGTGGTTGTGCTGTGCTGCGGTATGGAATCTAGTTAGTTAGGGGAATCTTTACCAATTCCAGTAAGATTTTGCTCGTGCTGTTACAGCTCAAAAAGGATGCTTTCGAGTTTCGACTAATTGTGACATCCAACAAGAGAAATAAAGAAGTGCTTTTGAAAAGCCACCACAATGCCAAATGAAGCCTTAGGCTTCGTATGGCACTGCGATGGCTTTTCAATAGCACTTTTGGTTTTAATTTTTTTTGGATACAGTGCTGCTTCAAGTCATCTTTTTTTGGAGTTATAATATAAAAATCTTACTAGGATTGGCAAAGATCTCTGTAATTATACTGCAAAGCACAGCATAGCATAGCATTTGCAAATTGTCCCGTAGGACTGTGGATTAAGGATTAGTCCCCCTCTCCAAACCAACTAATATTCCATCTGTATAATGTTTGTTTTCCAGTTAAGTAATAATTACTAAATTAATGGCACCTGTATTACCGTTTGTTTCATGTTGATTAAATGCCTTTTGTTGCTTGACTTGCTTCAGCACGCAAATGGTGAAAATGCTTGGGTTGGCATCGATGGAAGGAGTGGTGATATTGTTGACATGAAAGAGCGGAAGGTAGGTCTTTCTCTGCATGCCTACTACTGGTCCCTCCTGCTTGTGCTGCGTGCCATCTAAGAACCACAATTTTTCTTGGTGTAGATCTGGGATTCTTACAGTGTCAAGGCACAGACGTTCAAGACAGCTATCGAGGCAGCTTGCATGCTTCTAAGGATCGACGACATTGTCAGTGGTATAAAAAAGAAGCAGGCTCCTGGAGCCAGTTCAGCTCCAAAGCAACCTCAGATAGAACAGGAGGGTGATGCAGACAATGAACAGATGATCCCAGAGTAGAGTTGTGTGCTGTTGGAGTGAGCCCCGCATTGGCGATGTTATGTGCTAAATCCAGAACAGCCCATGGAGGAGAGGGCTTAATTAACACGTGAAGCATCGCTGGAGTTGCGTTCCTTGAATGTTCGTGGCTAGGCCTCCATGGTAGTCTGGTGTTAGCTTGAAACTGTGCCGCTTTATATGCTTGATAGGTATTAGGGTTTTGGTACTGTGTATCGTATCGGCATTTTGGGATCCCAGGTTTTTCTGGGTTTTGACTTCTGTTCGTTTTGTATTTGCTGTACGACTATCAGAACTTTGATTAATCAGCAAGACTAGTAGCTTAATGACTAGAGTTTTCGTTATATTGAGATTTTTTTTTTCCAATCTTGGCCACTTATCTCTGCGTGATTCGTAGGCGATCAGTTGGTATTTAGTTCTTCTCGGCTAGTGCCTGTCCAAGCCAAGGTAATACTTTGGAAATATGTCACCGTCTCATGAGCTGAGGCATGGAGTATGGACGATATTAACTGACATAGCGACATGAGCAATTGATGTGATAATTCGTATTTTCTGCGTTTACAGCGCGGGTCGGTCTTTGTGTTGGCCGACATGTAACAATGTATCGACTTAATATGTCTGTTACATGTGGAACTTCATCATTGACTAACAACATGCGAAACTACCAGACTAAGCTTAAAGAACACCCCAAGTAGGAGCCTAATTCGTTGATGATCACATCCATTACCGCTGTTATCACTTGCAAGTTAAATTCCTATTGTGGGTGAACCTGGATCTCCAGTTCTTGCTATAAAACCAAGTTAAAGCAGCTCATATTTTGATACCTTGATTAGAAATTAGATGATTTTACACTAACTGTTCACTTATCTAGACCCTTGTAGCTTTTTTTTTTCTGCAAATCTAGCCTCTCGGCGCATGTATTTACAAAAATGGCTCTCTCCCACACCGCAGAAGGTGCAATGGACGACACGTGTTGTGGAAGACGAGCTAACGTGCTTGGAACCGCAGAAGGATGTCTTTTGCACTACCCGAGTGTGGCTAGCCTCACACACGCTTGCCTAGGCGGCTAGGCCCACGTGTGTGCCCCACGCGACCGTATCTGTCTGCGCCAGTGCGTACTCGCTCATGCGCTACAGTGGAGCCGACCTCCTCCCGTGTTTCCAAGCGAGCCTTCCGCGGTGGGAGAGGAGGCTATTTTTGCAAATGAACGTAGGTGCAGGATAGATTTGCGAAAAATAAACTACAATAAGCTAGATGAGTGAATAGTTCGTGTTACACGAATACAATCCGTAATGCCTAATGCATAGTGCAACAGACAATATTATCCAGTGAAAACTGGCTAGGTGTTGAAAACACATATAGGATTTCAATGCTTGGTTTCAACGGGATATCTACATATATAAGAAATGATCATTTTTTTAGTCATGTGTGTGATATTTTCTGCAAATCTAGTCTCCCTGTAAACCTAGCTGTAAAAATAGCCCTATCTCCCACCATGAAAAGACCTAAAGGTGCTACAGGGAGACCAAATTTACTTAAAAAATTTGCTACGGAGGTAGAAAAATGCTGGCCTGTGAAAAAGAAAAGAAAAGAAAAGAAAAGGCAGGGTTTAATAGACCTCAAAAGCGGCCTGAGAATTCTAAGAAACCCCTTCAATTATCCTTCTCCTCCATCGATGCCCAAACGCAAACCGAAACCCGCGAGCAAGAAACCCGAGTGGCTTTCCCCACATTACGACCCCTCCCCGTATCCCGCATCGCCATGACCGACTCGGCCGATCCCCTCCCCTCTTCCCAGCCGCCGCAGGAGCCCTCCGCCGCTGCCGCGAAGCCCGATCCGGACATGCCGCCGCGGAGGCCCCCCGCGGGCGGCAAGCTCAAGAAACCCCTCACCGACAAGCTGCGCGCCGCCGCGGAGCAGCGCCTCGCGCACCTCCGCGTCCACCTCCGCCTCCACCCGCTGGAATCCCCCACGCGGCCCCTCGCGGCCGCCGGGTCGCCCCACGAGGCCTCTCTCCGCGCCCTCGGCCTCCTGGACTTCGCGCGGCTCGACCTCCCCTCCCAAACCCCGCGCCCCGACCTCGTCGCCCATCTCATCGCCTACTACGACCCGGCCAACCACCGCAGCTTCGTCCGCAACGTCCGCGTCGGCGTCTGCCGCACGGACTTCGCCCGCGCGCTCTCCCTCCCGTCCAAGCCCGCCTCCACGGCTCCCCCTCCTGACGTGGACCCCGCCGCGGTGGTCTCCGCCGTCCTGGAGATCATGCAGGCGTACGTCCTGCTCCCGTTCCAGGGCGACGACATGTGCATACTGCCCCAGGAGGTGGCCGCCGCGGAGCAGGCGGTGCGGGAGGGGTCAGCGCATAGGGTTGACTGGGCCGGCCTGATCTGGGGCCTCGTCGAGAAGGAGATTCTCGAGTTGCCCAAGAGGGACGACGGGGTCTGCTACTACGCGGCGTATCTGCAGAGGCTCATTTGGGCGCAGAAGCCGAAGCTGTTTGAGCCGGTTGAGGAAGAAGAGAGAGGGGAGGTTGTCCTGGAGGTGTCTGTGGATGCGGACATGGACGAGGAAGATGGGGATGCGGATGCAGATGCAGATTTGAAGAGCAAAAGCTTGGAGGAGTTGGTGTCGGTGGATGCGGATGCTGATGCGGGGGGCAAGAGCAACGAGGAATCAGAGTTGGCGGGTGTGGATTTAAGGAGCAATAGCTTGGAGGAGTTGGAGTCAGAGGATGTTGATGTGAGGAGCAAGAGCATGGAGGAATTGGAGTTGGTGGATGCAGATGCTGATGCGAGGATCATGAAATCGGAGGAATTGGAGGCAGTAAATGAGGATGCAAAGGGCACGAGCTTGGATGAATCGGAGGCAGTGGATGAGGATGCAAAGGCCACGAGCTTGGATGAATCGGAGGCAGTGGATGAGGATGCAAAGGGCACGAGCTTGGATGAATCGGAGGCAGTGGATGAGGATGCAAAGGGCACGAGCTTGGATGAATCGGAGGCAGTGGATGAGGATGCAAAGGGCAATAGCTTGCATGAATTGGGCCTGGGGTTTGTAGCAGTGGAAGGAGTGGTTGTTACGCATGAGATGATGCCTGCTAATGATGGGGATGCGGCAGAGGTAGCACCGCAGGGAGATGAAGGTGCAGCAGTGGCTGCAGCAGAGAAGGATGCAGATACATCGGCAGAGACAATAGTGGTGACACAGGAGGAAGTGCTGGCGGCGCCAGAGGAGGTGGAAGAGGAGGCAGATGGGGAAGAAGAGAAAGATGCAACAGGGTTGAGCTTGGGGATTGGCTCTGCCAATGGTTATGACAGTATGGATGTTGAAGAGGACACAAATGTGGAAAATCTGGATGAGGGTGATAGTGGCAATGAAGAGGCGGAGGAGTCAGAGGATGATGCCTTTGAGGAGTGTAGGGGTGGGGAGGAGATGAATTGGACGATTGGGGATGAGAAGGGGGATGGGGAGATGACACATTGTTTACAGCGCTGTAACTCCAGTGCCTTTGCGGGCATGGAGTTTGAGAATTTGAATAAAGGGAATGTTGAGATGAGGGATGAGGTGAGCTTTGGTGATGGATTCCCTGGGAAAATGGGATCTTTGCATGGGATGACGTCAACAAACCTCCTCCAGGCAATGAATTCAATTCCCGCATCATACAATGTTACAGATAACGCACATGACCTGTCCTCCGGAGAATTCTTGGCCATGGGGGCTGATGCACATAAGAATGAAGTGGACCTGGGGACTGGGAGCTCATTTTTCTTTGGGAATAATGGGAAGAGGCACATTGGGGATATTGACAGGTACAATGACCATATGCAGGCACATGAGCAGTTTCCGCAGAGCAATCAGCAAAAGAGGATGCGGAACAGCAACAATAGTAGAATATCACCTGTATCGGCAGTCTTTGATGCAAATTTTTCAGAACCCATACAGAACTTGATGGCCAAGGCTAGCATGTTCTACGAACAGAAAGAGAAAGAACTTCAAAATGCGCTGTTGGAGAAACAAATTTTGGCTGACATGCTGCAGGAGAAGGAAACAATTATCCAATCGCTAAACTCAGCCAGGTTTGAGCAACAGAATAAGTGGCAAGCAGAACTTAGACGCTTCGAGCATGATCTGAATGTGATGGCTCAGTTGGTCACTGGCTATAGGAAGGCTTTGAAACAGAGCCGGGCCTCTTTCGATGAGTACAGGAAGAAGTTCCCTTGCGACAAGCCTCGTTATGGCGATGTTGCTGGTGGTGGTGGTCTTGTTCTTAGTGTTAAGGAGTTGGAGAAGAAGCGGTTGGAGGAGGAGGAGCAGAAACTTGCCGCAGCAAATGAAATGATTGAAAAGTTCCAGGATGAATGGTTTTCAAAGCTTGATGGTTGGAAACAGGATATCCACTTTATGTGGAACAGAACGGAAGAACTGGCTATGGAGATCGATCTTCTCAAGGAAAAAAGAAAAGATAAAGTTGCAACCCCGGCTACAGAGGAATGAAGTCTCTGACAAAGGTACATGGATTATTAGCATCCAAACTAATTTCGAACTTTCGTGTAATATGGAGGACTTAGATGGTTAGGAGATGAACTTGTTTCTTGTATTATGGAGGAATACAATGGCTAGGATTAGGATATACTCATGTTTTCTGTATGGTTGGGATGTTCTTATTTACGGTATTTTTTAGAATGTATGCATATTGCATAATCTCTGGAGAAGTAGACTGCTAATATAATAGTTTGAATCATTTCCCTATTTTTGTGTGGTACTTTTTATTTAATTATTTTTAGAATAAATAGTAAAACTAACAGGATAAATAATGAAACAACCTGCTTGATTCATACCATGAGGTATTTATGACTTGACTTAATTTAGTTAGTGGTACTTGGTATGCTTTTTCCCCACTGAATTGCTACAACTTGGAATCGCCACGATGTTTTTTTTCCTTGTTATCAACCATCTCTTTTGTCAGTAGTCTATGGTTGAGTGCATTATGCTATAAATATTACCGGTATCCTTTTATAGGTGAATTTTTTTTGTAGAAACTAAAATAGCATTTCAGGTTGGCTGGCTGGGTTGAGATCAGTTTGGCGTGAAATATGAAATATGGAATGTAGGTTTAAACCTGCATATTTTTAGTAATGCAGCAGAATGTGCATTCTTGATTATGGGGTTATGAGAAGCTTCTGGTGACCCTAGGCATCATTACTGCCTGATGGCTTATATGCTTCAAGATGGATAGGAAATCTTATGTTACTATGTTAATATACACTATATATTTTGAACACTTGAATAACCTAAACAAACCTATGATTACATGTAAACAAGAATGCTAATTTCATAGCATTTAAACCCTTTCCCTTCATCCTGAAATGCTTTAAATGGTAGTTGGAAGGGGTTAGTGGTTGGGATTTTACAATCATGCCATTCTGGTGCCCTAGTTCTAGCCTGAAGTTGTGGGCCGATATTTCTCTCTTATATTATTTTGATTACTACCTCTGATTGCAAATATAAGTCATTTGAGCTTTGGTGCACAGGAATTAACGAGCAACAGAAAATGACCTTGGTGCCCTTCATTTATCCCACGCTTACCAAACACTTCTCTTAAGTATGTTGGGAAGGAGAGATTGGAGAGAGACCTCATTTATTGATGAGAATAGGATCATTCATTCAACAAGGGTATAATAGGAAGAAATGAGATACATGTGCTTTGAAATTGTAGAATGACTTATATTTTAGAGGAAAGTTCATAGCTCAAAACAACTTATATTTGCAATCATAGGGAGTACAAATGAAGCCTTCTGGTTAAGCGACATCGTCGATATTTAAATAGCCATTTGATTTGGACCCCCATTAATTAGCAACCCTCCTATCTGACTAATCATTGATGTAGCATTAACCGACATGCCAAACCCTCATGTCCCTCATCGGTACTCTATTTACCACATTGCAATAGAATATCTCAAAGGCCAGTTATGATAGTTTCCATGGAGCTATGCTGTTTAAATTCAGTAGCAGTATCATATTGGTTACTGGTGAACACCAGATTCTAATGCATGATTGGCTAGTTTTTATTCTTAAATTCGATGTTGGACTATTTTCACACCATAACTTGGGCAGAACTTATCTAGGATATGCCATTCAACTTTTTTTGAGATAAATATACAAACAACCACTTGACACGTTCCTAAATGATGTTAAGTAATATTCTTAGTTGCAAAAGTAATGGTAGCTTTGTTAGAATCTTTCGATATATTTAATGAACTGTTTGTAGCTGTTGGTTTACTAATTTAAATATTACTCCCCGGTTTCAAAATATACACATATGTATGGTCAAATTTGTTATCTTTGATTGACAATAGTCCCACCATGTTTGAACAGTATTTTGTTTTTGACAGCAGCTGCCAGTCAATATGACCAGTTTTTTAGAGGCCAAATGGGAGCCATAAGAAGTTTGATGATTATGTTAGATATTCATTTTTTTTCTTTCATAGTTGACTGCAAGCATTTCGGTTTTGGTGTCTAGTTCTCACTAAAACATGAGGTTTTGGGCTTTGAACTTTTTTTCTTGCCATCTTCAGAACTTGAATTCTTGTTAAGTACTACTAATTTGGCAATATTTCTTCTCTAGTGACTGTGCTACAGTTTCATGTAGTCATACAAACAGACTCCAAGTAGGGTAGCTGGTTTAAGATCATGCAGTTGGCGAACATGATTGTTTTGATCTTACAAAGTTTGGCGCTTTCTTTCAATCACTACACATTTTCTAGTTCTCAAATCTTTTTTGTTGAATAGCATGTCCAGGTACTCAGAATTGCGGTTTTTATGGCAGGTTCTGATGTGAAGATGGCTCTTGGCTATTGCGGTGTCATTGTGCAACTGACTAGCTCTCTGGAATATAGGCTCCAATCCGTTGGGTATTTCGATGTCAATGACTGCGCATCAGCAACCGTGGCTACCTGGTGGTACATTGTAGTAAAGATAACATTATTCCACCTGTAACTCAGATCTATCGTTTTACTAGGACGTTTGGATGTTTAGTACTTATTTTAGAATCCCCTTCAGTTCAATCTCTACAACTGTGCATTTGCATGCTTGTTTTCTGTTGAATTCGTCCTATTTCTTTCATTGTGCAGCAGCTCAGTTCAGTCGTGGCGTAGAATCTCTAATGTCATCACATGAATCACATCCATGGATCACCGATTTCGTGTGTTCTGAGTTGTCGGTGTTCCCTAAACTGGAGGGGTGTCCATGATCCATATGACTATTGTCTCTGCATTATTTCCAAACGTCTTGTTACTGTTGCAAAGGACATGATCAGTTGGGAGTCACTTCCTGAACTTTCAAAGGAGGGGAACATAACACGACATAAATCCGTCAGTGTCTGCCGGCCGCCTAGAGCACTTCTGCCGCCGCCTGACCAGGTTCGGTGAGAAATTTCCAATGTTTCCTCAACAAAATGTGGTGGCATCCATACATGCCCTAACCATGAAACGGTTTTGCGTGCATTTTGCCGTATAGACAGTGTGGAGGATACCATGTTCTCGATTCGATCAGATGATTGATGTACTGAGTGTATTACGCCTGGCAGCATCAGTACTTCCATTGCCATGATTCCCGGCTTTGACACTTTGAGCCGTGGAATTGCTTTTTAAAGATGAGAGTAGAGGGCAGGGGCCTTCCACCCGACGTCATGGAACAATATCTCTGACTTCGATGGCGCATATATTGGTTTCAGAGGCCAAATGCCATCACGTATTGCATTCAACTTAATTCAGAAAACGGTATTCTCATGCTACCTCAAAGTTTATCTCTCCTGCATATTTCGCCTGGACCCTGGAGGCATCGATCAGCTGTTGGGATGCCGTGAGAACCCTTCGTCACATTTGTCGACACTTCGGAGTGACCACAAGACCATGATGCAAAAGCAGGCGATGCTCCCAATGGAAATTCGGGGCGGGCAGCAGCAGATTGATTGGCTTCAGAAGATTGACACGGACGTACTACAAGATGCAGAATTTCGGAGGAAATTCTGGCTGACTGACGCAGCAGGTCGCAAGTCTCAAGGTGTATTCTCACCCAGAAATTTCAGTGCGAACTCGTGGCATGCCCTTTCCGTCCGGTTTGCTGCATGCGAAGAGAATATATCGGAAACGCTTACACGTGAAAGAGCTGTCCTTTCGAATTGCTGAATGCCAGTCATGCGTGCGTCTCCGTTACTCTCATACCTTTTGTTCCGTATGCAGGTCTTTGTCATCACTGTTCCTGTTGGTTTTGCAGTCCACCAATGGCATGAAAAATTCCCGGGATCGCAGTTTCGCAGACCTAACACTAAGGTACAAAGAGTTACCTTATCCCTGTCATTTCTGTCTGTCCCACACTCTCACTGCTTCTTAGTTTGATCTGATGTGGCAGTGAACTTCGTAGAATAAGCTTCAGCTCCATACATTGGAATCAAAATGCACGGTTGCATACTTAATTACCCTTTTCCATCTACCAGTGGACTAACTATAATCTGATTTTACTCTGTCACCTTGTTCTTTTAGCCGGGCTGGCCAGAGATGGTCGACCAAATTATACTAGGTTGAGTTACATGTGTTGCCGCGTCGTGAGGAAAAAATTTGGCACGAGTTTTTTGCAAATCGAATTTGCGGAACCACGGGTCTCTTTTTTCAAAATAATTGGCGCAAGGATCTATTTACGATTTCATTTTTTTAATAAAAAAACGACGAAAAGACCTAAACGCTATTTCCAATTCAGCTATAAACTCTCGACGATTCTATGTTCTTTTAAAAAAAATCGTTTTTTAAGAAAACCGTGTGCAAAAAAATCGGCGAAAGGATATAAAAAAACCGTTTTTTTAGAAAACCGTGTGCAAAAAAATCGATGAAAGGACCTAAACGCGATTTCCAATCCAGCTATAAACCGCGTGTAGGGGCCTAAACGGAATTTTAAAATTTCTCAGGTCTATCTTATTTAAAAAACGGCCGAAAGGACCTAAACGCGATTTTTATTTTTTCCGAAAGGATCTAAACGCGATTATCAAACTTTCCAGAGGCCTCTCCCAGGGGGTGACACGTGGCCCCGCTGGGAGGCCGGCATTCCCAGGCTCCATTATATAGTAGATATTAAGATCAGGGAAAAAAAAGGAAATACATCAGATTGCTGTCAACAAACACAACAGTTCCGCAATGAAACTACACAACACAACAACAGAAAGAAAAGATTAAATCCTTGCCAGATTCACCGCGCTGAATATCCCCCCTCTAGTTCTCGATGTGCGCTGGCCCATCCTCGCTTCGATGTGCCCTGCCCTCCTGAAGAGGCCAGCATTCTGCCAAGTCCACAGCTCCTCTTTGATGAGCCAGAGAAGTCTCCCCCGGCATCTTTGAAAAAAAAATTCTATACCAGAGGTGCCTTGCAGCATCCCTTGCAAAAACTAGTTTGAATAGTAAATACAGATCTCAAAGCAACTAAATCTTTCTTCTCTCTCCTAATACATATTATGTATCTTTATTCTAAGAGAAATGTTATAGATGCTAAAAGGTATCTAGTGCCATAGATTTTTTTCCAGCATCTTTTGCTCAGAACGGGAAAATTCTTGCGTTCCTTTCTTTCCACATGAGCCAATGTACGGGATAATGAGGGAATCAAAAGCCTTACTGGATTGCTTAGCAAAGCTCTTCTATGACCTTGAATTGCTCCACATTATCTGTTACATGGCGTAGTTGTATTTAATTGGAAGGGTGCTATGTTGGTTACAGTTGTTCTGAGTTTCCACTTGCTATATTTTCGGTTGCTATGGAGGCAGAATTGATTTCCTTGTTCTATTATGTTGTATGTGTGCTCACTTGTGCTGTTGGTGTATTTAGGTATCTGGCAAAAAAATCTCTTGTCTCAAACTTCCTTTCCACCATTACATTCCATGGTTCTGGCCCAGGAAAAAAAAATCCCTTTAGCACTGTTAGCAGCCTCAAGTCAAGTCTCCTCACTTTCCACTTCTCTTTTGTATATCATGCCAAAATATATTTCCTGGAACAGCTCCGATGTTGACATGATTGAGATGTAATATTGTTATAAGACTGTTCAGATTGTTCAGTTGGCATTCTTCTTTTTAATTTTTTTTTGAGGAAATTTGCTCAATAACATTGCAAAGATGTATAAATTGAAAAATAACATCCAAGGTAGGGATGACAAATGTGACCTTGGTCACAGGTTAGTGGCACGCTGATGTTATTTTCCGATTCTTTTTTCTAGTTCTAAAGAAGTCTTTATTTTCCTTGTATTTAGTGGTGTTGCAGAAATATTTGCAGCATTAATCAACTTGTGGTTAGATATAGAAATGAAGAAAAGAGGCAAAATTTACGGATCGATTTTCCTTCTTTTAATTTTTAACTCACATATTTTCTCTCTGAACTCTTTTCCCATATTTTTCCAGTCATTCCCACAGGGGGCTGTACACTTGCTCAACAGATGAGCCCTCACCACCATAGGTGTAATAGCATTGCTCTCTGACCTGATCGTACGCTACCACGACGCCGTCGCCGTCGACGTACCAGCCACCCATGTCGTGCCCCATCGCCGGCGGCACCTCCGCCCAGTACTCAAACGGCGCCACGGCAGGCGGCGGCTCCTCAGCCGAGCACGGGCTGGGGCTGCTGTCGAAGTCCGACAGCATGTCCTCCAGCCCGCCGTCGTCGCTCGTCGGCCCGTCCACCGTGCTCTCGCCGTCCCCCACCGCCGGAGACAGCGCCGGCGCCTCCCCGCCTCCGATCTCGGCCTCGAGGGACCTGATGACGCGGCTCAGCCGGTCGTCGAAGTCCTCCGTCGGCTGGTCCGCCGCCGGCGTGTCCTCCAGCAGTTCCATCAGGAGCGCCCCGTCGACGACCTCCGGCTGATCTCCGCCTCCGCCGCCAACCTGCATAATCTGGCGATCCATGTAGCTAGCTAGGTACGTGTAAGTATCGAGCAGTACTTGCAAGGAGAAGAGTTTGTTGATGAGGCGATATGATCGGCGACGACTTTGGCGGTGGTGGTGGTGGTGGGCTAAAGGCGGGAAGGACGTGGGGGTATATATAGTGGTGGACTAGTGGCCGGCTTCGTTGCACACTCGTTCCTCATGTGCAAGTGTGCAACTGACTGACCGCGTGCGCCTCAAACGTTGCTGCTTTTCGTAGCTAGGTTCCTTAATTTCCCGCTCCATGAAATGAAATCAGAAGGAAAAAAGCTAGCTCTCTCTCTCTCTCTCTCTAGAGAGAGAGGTGGTGATGGTGAGGTGTCGCTGGAGGGAGTGATTTGGCTGGTGGCTCGAAGGTAGTTTCCTTGTGATCCACATGTTAATTGTTAAATTGGAACGAAGTTCTCGTTACAAAGCGCGTATAAAAAAAAGAGCATAGGATGAAAGAAACAGTACATATAGATTTTACGTGGAAAATCCTTTCGAAGAAAAACCACTAGCAGTAAGGCAATCACGGATGAGGAAAAGTTTACAATTAAGCTCTTACTTTTCCTATATATGAACTACATGGATATATTTATAGTGGAACATAACATACTCCGTGTATAAGTAGATTTGAGATAGAATAAGAAATGAATTCATATTACCCTCAAACTCAACAATCTCCACCTAAAGACGAATTTCTCTTATAGCTAAAATATAATGCAAGCCTTCTCAAATAAATCATCATGAACACCTTATATTCCAAAAGTCTAAAGGACTAATATGAACAAGAAAGACCAGAACAGTCTATCCAAATGCTTCTCATAAGCCAAAGCATTACCTGTGGCACTTGATTGATAACGAAGAACTCATATCATGTATATTTCATATACTCCACACGGAACACAAAATTCAGTAAATAATGCTCACTGGAGAGCAACTTACACGTGTGACATTCATGTACTCCAAATTGCTAACTTCAAAGGTAATTAAGTTCCATGACATATTTGAAACTGCTCCTGTAAAACTATTAGGATGAAATGAACTCTCGTGTCATCAATGGAGTATAAATTGCAGTAGACCTCCCATATCAAACTACGATAACTGGACAATATTGTAGTATCTATGCAGATGCAAACTCTTTCTTGCACTTTAATCTCTCATCTCAAACTGATATTGGAGCAAAACGTTCACTTTTAAATAGCAAAACTCTAAAAAAGTATAATGCTAGCTACCATTAGGGTGTCATCAAATAACTGAAAATTAATATCGCCAAAGCCTTCATAATGGTTGTGCAAGCGATCCAAAATTGAATATATCTAAATGGTGATTGAACACCAAATTCAATTGTCTCCTCAACTGACATTGATTTTTTCTTTCTCAAAGTCTCGTCTATATAACGTTGGCCAAATTAGCTCATACTAGCAACTCCACCTTAGACTTTATATATGTGGATCTTACCGTAGTAACACGTAGTAGTCAACGGATCATCAAAAAAATCGCTAATGATTAATCCGGCATAAATGCCGCCAATAATAGGCACAATGGCCTAAATTTGCAATGAAATCCACCTCTAATATAAGCAATATGATGATCAACTATAGCAGGAGATTGTCGACGGAGATGTCGTAGACTGATGCCTAGGCACGGCGCCATACGTCATGGACGATGGATTTGACGACTTTTTGGCACTGAAACAGTCATTGAGTCGAGTGCGGGTAAATGCTCAATATGAAGTTGAGTCCTAGAGAGCCAGGAGGGGGAGGGATGGGAACGGATAACACTTTGGCCAATTAGACCTTAGATCTGGTGGGAGAGCTCCGATAGAAGATCAAAGACTGGGAAGAGATGGTGGCAATTTTCTTAATCCCAGTCTAGATGAGGGCAAGTTTTATCTTTTTGCATCAAACTTAGAGAAATTTTACAGTGGATAACACAGATAATAAGTAATGTTAGTAGAAATCAAATCTAACCATCCATTCCTCAAAGATGTTTTAGACTTTTCTTACCCATTCATCAGGAGTATTTTAGATTTTTTTTTCAAATTTGTTCATAGTTTTGGATTCACTGAATACATAGTGATCTTCATAGTCTTCTTATCCATTCATCCGCCATTCATCAGGATCACAGAACGTATTTTACCGTAGAAGACAAATAGTATGACGGATTTTTTTTATCCTTTTACTCATCTCTAAATTTTAATACCAATACTACAAGTGGTAGTATAACTAGATCTAAATTGGTTTCAACCATTAGATTCAAAGGAATGGACGGCTTATATTGATTTTAATCCACTGTAAAAAAAGCTCCAAACTTAACCTTTGACTCAGTGGTAATGGTCAACAATGGCGCAATGCTAAATTTTCGAAAATCAATGATAAATCGTAGAAACGAGAGTTATTCAACGATAAATAATACATTTTCTCTTATTTAGACACTCGTAATGTCGTGTTTGTATTAAGAGATTGGACGACTCCGTCAAGATGGACGCACCACGTTAGAGGTACTAATTGAGTTGCCGGAGCCCAAAGGTGATCTGAAATATCAAGTTGCCAAGCCCTAACACATGCTTAAGGTGGAGCCTGCACGGTGAAGAAGAAGGCATATAGGCAATTGAACCCGTACTTAATTTTCAGATAAGCAAAGCCATAGTAAGGATTGGTTTGGGCGTGAGGGCGCAAGATGTACGTCTCGTCCGTCCATATTCGAGCATCGCTGGACACGTGCACTCACAGAGCCTGGTATGAGTGTGTGTGGGTGCATGTCGGAGTGTGCATTTGTAGCTAGAGTGTTGTTCTTTTTCTTTAGCAAATGTTAGAGCTCTTGATCAAATTTTTTTTAAAAAAAGATTGGTTTGGACACAACGAAAGGCAGAAAAAAAATAAAAAAGAAGAGTAGGCAAGATCCAGCACGAGCGCATCTCCTTACGCTGCATGCTACTGTTGCAGGCAGCCAATGGTCCATGAGATGGTAGTGGTAGGGGGTACCGTTGAAATGTTTATATCGCACCCTGTCTGTTTTGCAACTTATTTTAATCGTATTTCTTCTTAGTATAGTATGTTTATGAGTTGTGTGGTTTTCTTTCCTTAAGAAAATGTTTTGTGTGTGTGGTTTAATGAATGAATTGGTCCTAGAACCAATCACATCCGACATTCAGAACCTAATATTATTATTTGGTTTGAGGAATGGAATAAAATGATAATACCACACAATATCTTCCTGATTAACATAGTGGCAAAAACAAATGAGAAAACACACATCTTGCCTAAGAAATCATCGACTAAGATGGACATACCACATCCTGGGTTGAGGTCAATTCTGAAGAAAATTTTCATTCTACATCTCTGAATTATAAAGAAGTCTATTTAACCCCAACTAAGAAAACGGGTATCTAACCACCCTCCCAAATGAAAACCAGATCACTTGACACCCATGGTGGTTTGCTTGGCGGTTTCGCTGATGTAGACTATTCCAGGCTGTTTTTGCCACATAGGCATGCATAGGTAGCAAAGGGGGGTTGGGCAGATGCATGAATCAGGATCCCTACCAAAACTCTACCTCCGGTAAACACCTTAGATCCACTGTTGGCGACAATGTCTATGTGAGCTCCAAACGTCATGACGAGTAACTGACATCTCAAATGAATTGAATTTTGAGTTTTCCTTGAGTTGCAATTTGCTAAAGTTTCTATTCTGATGGACCATCTGTAGGGTAATGGCGGACAGTCCAAGCTGTTGGAGGCTGCAGATCAATTCAATAGTATTAGTAATAAATATGCACAATAACAATAATAAATATGTAAAATGCACACGTCAGTTTGGATTCCACCTATCTGAATTAGAGAATGACTATCATGCATTGATTGCTTGGATCCTTTTGCAGGTTCAAATAGAAGCTAGATTCTTATGAGAGTGCTCCTACGAGGATTATGGGAGACCGCCGAATCTCCGACACCTCCATAAAAATTTTGGTTGTCTCTTGTCCCTTTTACGTTTCTACATTTAAATTCTTATTCTCTCAATTCCTATATTACTAGATTTATGTAGGACCGAAAATTAGGTTGCAAAACTTTCAATTATATTTAGGAGTTGATGGAGCACACTAGTAAAACCATAAGCACTTAGATTGGGACTAGTTTCTAAGTTGCTTTAAATTTGCTCAATTTGGCCTACTTCGAAAAAGATACCCAATTCACCCCTCCACTCTTGGCCATCCAATCCACTTCAGGAGGACGACGACGACAACAACTACAACTAATCTCGATGACAACGTTGAGTGCTCCTATTCTTGCCCTTCTCATCACTTTTGCACCCTTTTGCCACCTGCACATGCCCATGTGGCCAAAACAACCCTAATGTAGTCCATGTCAGCAAAACCATTACAAGGTGTTAAGTGATCTGGTATGGAAAGCTCTCGTATGGAGAAGTTAACAGTTCCATTTTTGGTCCATTTGTTAGCTTTACTTTTTGGTCCTTGGCAATTGGTACTACATAAACTTTCTGAAATCTAACTGTGTTTCTACTTTTAGTCCACGTCCAGCCCCGTGAACTAAGGCATGTCTTGTGCTCTTTAAAAAGGAAGAGGGAAAAAATTTGCAAATGCACATGTGTCCTGCTTCGTGGTAAAACAATTGTGAAAATAGAATAATAACAGCAGTTTGTTAATGGTTTCATCATCAAACAGGGCAAATGATATGATAGGCCAAACAATAACTTCAGGAAAAAAAAAAGAAATGTAAAGGTGAATAATTCATATTACCACAACCCAAAATTACGGGTCAGCTTGAGTTCCCTATGGCTGTGATGTTCTGACGCCTTTTTTTTTCAACTTTTGTGTATAACAATTAGTTGAAAGTATTTTTTCAGCTGTAACAGCAAAGTTTTACTGACTTTGGTAAAGACCTAGAATCGGGTTATTTATTTTTTATTATGTTTTTAGGGCTAAAATCCAGAATCGAAAACAAAAACAAACAGACCGTTAAAAGCTACACAATGCCAAAGGAAACTTAAGGGCAACGTATCCTATGCACACAGACCTTCTCATGTACACACCGTGTACACCAACTAACAAAAGTCACGAAAAATTCTGAAAAAAAATTGTAGATGTACTTCATAGATTACTCTACCTATGTATAAAATTGTAAGTTCAAATTCATTATATTTCAAGAGTTACAAAAAAGAGAAAATTCTGATAAGTTTAAAAAGTTTAAACTTGTCAAAATTTTCTCTTTTTTTGTTACTCTCGATATATAATGAATTTGATCTTGAAACTTCATACATAGCTAGAGCAATCTATGAAGTACATCTACAATTTTTTTCAGAATTTTTCGTAACTTTGTTAGTTACAGATGCAATGCATATAAAAGCTCACAGACACAAGATATGCTGCCAAACTTAAGTCCCAATTACTTCAATAAAAAGCTAATGAGAAACTTACCGTAATCCATATTTGTGCCAAGGAATTCAAAAATTCAATGAAAAATAAATTTAGAAATCACTAAAAATCTCCGGATCTAAAGAGATGTGGAGGGGGAAAAAATGTCATCCTCTAGCTTGCACCACATCAAATCCGCATGACCGAATGGGATGAGGAAACTAGCATGTCCGGCGAAGTAGATATCCGTTCCATCCATCAACGCTGCTACGCCCAAAAAGTAATTAATCTGGAGAGGGACTCCGATCGTCTGGTGCCGCGTGCGGGCAACGAGTTGACCGCACCACCGCGCGTCGCCGTCGATCAAACGTCGGCGTGCAGGCGGGGGCGGCCACCGATGCTTCGCTGTCTGCTGCTCGCGCGTGAATTAATCCCCGGATTCGCCGTGCCAATGGATTGTGTTTTCTTCACGTTCGCTTTCGGCGTTTTATGCTGACCGTAAATAGTTATCGTTTTGGACATCGATACGGTTCGTAAAACTCAACTGTGACTACCAATTTTTATTATAACATATTTAAAAAATTCAATAAAATTATAGTATTACAAAAGTACGTTTCGAGACGAATCTATACATAATTTTCATACATCTATTTAAATATTTAAAAAATATTAATAACTAAAGTTTTAAAAATTCAACTACACATATCCTAAACCAAGGAGTTTTTTTTTTTGGAACAGGAGGAGAGAGTACTTGCGAGGACTTTTCTACAGCGACCTGTGGTGCTATTCTCATTTTTCACGGCTCCCCATTATTTTGTTTGCTCGATTGCCTTCATTTTCGATCGACAGCTCGCGTCAGCGAGCCACATTCCTCGGAAACACGACAGTTATCCGCAAGGAGATTTTACTTTCGTTCTTCTCCTTTTTGTTTTGTCTGGAAGAGAACGTCGACGAAAATATAGACGTGGTCGGCAATGGCATTGTCAGTTTTGCCCGTACGTCCAGTTGCGTTGTCGCTTGATTGAAACAAGCTTGCTAGGAATGCTAGCCCCTCCAATTCCGTTCTGGAAAACTCCGCTCCGCGTGTCTCACTGATCATTATTGTCACTCCTTCTGTTTCACGATATAATTCACACAGATTAGGAAAAGGTGAATCATGGTTAGAGGAGGAAAAAAGAGACATCTTCCATATTAATATTGTAGGCAATTAATCACTACCAGGATCCAGAACTCCCGATGGACAGATTCCGTCAGGAAAATCGTAAGGACCGTCAAGATGGAACGTTCCTGACGGCTCCCGTGAGGGAAGATCCAAAAACCGTCAGGATAGGTCCACCATCGGAATTAAGATGTCCCAAATAAAAAATAATAATCAGGCTTTCTTGACAGGAAGCCGTCGGGCCGTTGTTCCTAACGGTGATTCCAGAGAGTTCTAGTGGACCGGTCAAATCAAAGCGCTGACGGGATAAACGTCAGGAGTGGTCGGCATTAGATTTTTTTTTAGATAAAGGATAAAATCCGGCCTCTGCAAAAGCACACAGCCGAGTTTTACGGTCGGCATTAGATGCTACATAAGTCTCAAAAAATTAATGCTATATATATGGGCCTTCATCCACTGTATCACATTTACATCAATAATATTTTTCATTAAGTTTAGGTTATATACAAACTAATAATTATTTTACCAAATATCTCCCATAAATTTTATAGGAAAAAGTCTATTGCTCCCTTCATCGTCACGAAAGTCACATTTCTGCCCTCAACGACAAAATCATCCAATTGTCAACCCTAACTAACAAATGTAATTCTAAACCTATGCAAATAACCCTATCGCACTAAATTACCTTTCTTTTTTCTAATGCGGTATACTACTATATAAGAAAATGTGCCCCGAAGAGGCACACTAATCAGCGTAACAAGTAAAATAGAGTAAATTTTACAAAACTACATATTTCTTATGTAGACTATCAAAAAACTGCATGTTTTAGTTTCTATTTCATAAAATTACATATGTTAAAGAGTTTGTATCACAAAACTACAAGTTTTAAAATTGACCGTTTCTTATAACAGGTCTGACAGTGTAGCCCTATATGTAACCTCTAGTGCGAGTGAAACGGAAAAATGTGACACGTGAGGCTTCCATGTGGATCCACACTGTCGGGTCCGTTAGAAGAAACGGCTAATTCTAAAACTTGTAATTTTGTGATACGAGCTCTTCTAAAATCTGTAGTTTTATAACATATAAGCTCAAATCTATAGTTTCATGATAGTTTAAAAAAAGTG
The DNA here is from genome assembly GCA_036346375.1 of Guadua angustifolia. NCBI lineage: Eukaryota > Viridiplantae > Streptophyta > Magnoliopsida > Poales > Poaceae > Guadua > Guadua angustifolia. The sequence goes on from CM070519.1 coordinate 41,159,348, forward strand.
TAAAAAGATTTATAGTTTGGTAAAATTTACCCAATAAAATTTCCACTAGCTCCATGCTGACCCCATTTTGTCTCTCCCTCCTGTCTGGCTCCTCGTCGGTCGTCGCTGCTCTCCCTCGCACGGTCCCACCACGCATCTGCACTGTCGCATGTGCTGGAGTTCGCCATGAGTGGCAGTGGACAAGTGAGCTGCAACTCACTGTCCCTATTTTTTTTTATGCTTTCACAAGTAACCACGCACAAATAAAAATAAATTTCATGAAGGATAAAATTTATAATCACTACAGTCCAATATAGAAAAACAATCCAAGTTAACAAAGACCAAGTAACTACAGGTATATATCCAAAAAAATAGTTTTGTAAGGTACAGAAAATAAATTTTATTTAGAAATTAAGTTAAAGGAGAATACCATAGTGATGTGAGACTTTGTTAGACGTTGATTTCATATATAGCTTGACTAAAGTTTGTAATGAGACATCAAATCGCAGCATTCGTACCCTAGCTAGCTCCATTAGATTCTACTAAAAAGGCTAGCTCAACCTTGGTGCGTACATGCATAAACTTCTTTTCTTCTTCTGCTTTTTTCTTAAGAACTGAGTGGGTCACACGTCATTGAGAGTTTAATCTATTTACTATTTTAATTATTATTTGATAAAAAACCATTTTAATATTTGCGTCGTCTAATATCATTCCAGCATCACAATATAGGAGAGTGTTTTTTATAACAAAAAAACATTTATAGAAGAGAGCCGATCTGTTACTACTCGTTTTTAACATCACACTCCTATAGAAAGGTCTATATTATATGCCTCTTATAGACGGAATTACAAACAGTTTTGCTAGCATGACTGTTAAAGTTACAGAATATCCTAAAAACTGTTTGTGAGATAAGTTGATATCACAGACAATTCGTCCCACGAACTGTTTGTAAAGTATCATATACGCATTAAAATATATACAGTGACTTAATAACTCTATATTTGATAAAATAGAGAACCATCAAAATAATCTTATTCTCATATAAGACTAGAATGGAAATAGGTTACCTATAGTATTATTCTTATTCGAAAATGAGGATGAAGTGGAAGATAAATAAGAGCATCACAACTTTCAAGATGAACTGTGGATGGAATTGTATTTTGCTTCAGAATCCATCAATATTTCTTCTCACGGATACGAGAAGGTACTTAACTTTCTGCTATACCGATATGATAATAGACTATCGTAGACGGTTCTTGATACAAACTTTTATAACAACCTATTATCACATATGGTTCCCTACTAATAATAGGCTATCACAGATGGTTGTATCAATAACCGTTTGTGATATGTGTTTCACAGATGGTTCAAAAGATATTTGTAATGTGTCGTATTATCATAAACATATGTTTACAGACGGTTCATAAAATCGTCTGTGATGATATTTTTGAGTCGTTTGTGATGGTATTTTCTATAGTAGTGTCAAAAATCTGTTATTATTGCTGTCTTTTGATAATTGGAGATAGCGATTATTTTTTTCTCCTTTGTTTATAGGATTTTTCACAGGTCGTAATTCGGAATATTTATTTCCTATGTATTGAATTAATTGCAATTCGGTACATCGATCATAACGAATCCTCGCCCCTCATACCTCCCAAATAGCTAAAATTTTCAAACACTGATATAAAAAGTCCTCTATATATGAAAAAAACTTTTGTTTCCTATCTACATCACTGTTGCATGTTATTTGTTGTTACATCATTTTTACTGTGTTTATTGCGTTCCATAATAATAACACATGAAACGTGCATGATGTGCTTGCTGTACACGATATCTATGACCCTATATAATACATACGTATATAGCGTCTATTTTCCCTATAAAATCTCCGATGGTGAAGAGGCCGGGGACAGGATAAACCCATCAGGCCATCACCTCTCTCCCAGGTCACCAAGTTGCTATCCATGATCGATCCGTAGGAAACAAAACCCTTTTGCCTCGAAGGCCTCCGGTGTCCGGCAAAGTGAGGAAACAAAAGTACAAGAGATGACCGGAGATATTATATAGTTCGATTGACGCAGTTTGTGAGGCTAGACATGTTCTGACCAGACTAGATAGAGATGGATCTAGATGCATGTACACCTGCATCATCACCATGCACTACTACGGCCATGGGTGGCATGGAGCAGATGACAGATAATGTGTTTGATAGCTACCTGGGGCATCCAAATCTAGGTCTTATCTTTGGAATTTTCCCTGTGTAATGGGTGGCATGGAGCAGATCAGATAATGTGTTTTGATACCTACCTGGGGCATCCAAATCTAGGTCTTATCTGTGGAATTTTCCCTGTGTAATTGTGGCGGGGCATGCCAATGGCTAATGGAAATGGACGGCAACCACTGAATTTGCAACGGTTTGTCAGTTGTCACACACAACACCGTGCCCTAGTGGATGTCCATCCATGTCAAGCTTTTGCAGCATTCCAAGCATATTTTCTTGTCCTTGCATGGGTGTCGGCACTGTTAATGAGGCCAATAATTGAGGTTATATTTTTGCTTCTTCTTGGTTCTTCCATCGTTAGATGCCGTAGTACCTGCCTTGAATTGGAAATCATTATTTCTCTAATCTTATGTGTAATTTTTCTTTTACAAATCTAGCGTCTTCTAAATTTAATTACAAAAATAGCTCAATCCCAAATTGCAAAAGCGCTAGGAAGCTTTTGTGCTCCCACATCGCGGAAGCGCCTTCCGCACTCTAGGACCACGGCAAGTCACCGAAGCTACCCCGCGGTCGGAGATGAGATTATTTTTGTAATTACGTTCTCAAGTGGCCAAATTTGCCAAAAAATTTGCTATAAAACTAAAAAAGTGATGATTTCTCTTGAATTGACCTAAGCTAGAGTTGGGGCTATAAGTATGTAAAATAGTAGAGACGGTTATGGTATACATACTTTTTCAAATCATCTAAAGACAAAATTAAAGACAACTTTTACAATAAATGACATTTTAATGTTGTCTCTATGAGATTCTACAATCTTTTAATTATGACCTATTTATTATGGATAATAATTAATATATTGATGTTTTGCGATGTCTACATGGCCGTCTCTTTACGAAGAGACAACTATATCCTTTTTCCTCTTTGTCTCTCCCCATGTTAACAAAAATATTATGTGATAAAGTATATAGATAACTGACATTATACTATTGTACATGCCTAAAATTCTTTGCCTACGTGAATATATTGTGATCTCCACCAAAAGCGAAAGCAATCTTCTTTTTATTTAGCCGGATTCTTTAGATTTGATATGAGATGGCGCAAAAAACACGACCAATAGCATCAATATCTCAGTGCAATTTGTTTTGTTTTACCAATTTCTTATACTCCTCGTACTGTTCAGTAACTCTAAAAATATTATAAAATACTCCAAAAATAAGAGATTTTATATTTAACAATAAATTTTAATTTTGTTACTTTAACTTAATTAGGTAAAGCTAGATGCCTGATCTCTTATCCAATAGAGACGAGCACAACCGATTGAACCAAATTCTTTTTTTTTTAAAAAAAAAAATTGGTCACCTCTACAACCGCCAAGCTACAAACACATATATATACACCACACACATGCGCACCCCTCCACACACGCACACACTTCCTTAGCTTGCACTCGGCGGCTCGGCGCCGTGCACGCCCATGTCGAACTGTGCTCAAACACGGGCGGACGAGTCGCGTGGTGCACGATTCACCAACCAAGTTAGGCTCAGCTCTCATTGAACCAAATTCAATAGGTCATCTATATATTTGGTAAAAGTAGAATACTTTCATACATGTAAGTTGTATCATAACAATATACAAACTTGTAAATTGTAATATATGTGATTCTATTTAGTCTATATAGAGTCAAACAATATAAACCAATTAGTGCCAATTATTTTATGATCCAACGGGCGTCACAATGGTAGCTCCACTAGCGAATCAAGTTATTCGCATGTATCTTTCTTAATTTATCATGCCAATCTCTCTTATCCTTCTGCTCTTAATTTATCATGCCATTCTGTCTCCCTCTCTGATCTGTATCCTTCTGCTCTTCCTGAGAGTTTAATATTACTAGCGTAGCTAGATATAACCTACCACTCCATGTAACACTTGATTTAGCTTTTCCAGACAAATTGAGATAAAACTAAAGTATGAATATCAATGTAAAAAATATCACATCCAAATTAAGGAAAATCTACATACTCAAATTAGTACGAAAAATGATTATACAACGGGTAGAAAAATAAAAGTTAACAAAATTTAAATGATATGTGCAAGCTAGTCAGGATCTAATTAATGTATGCTATACTACAACAAAAACCTCATGTAGCGCTGGCATTTTCCTATAGACAATTTTTATTGATCTCCATAATTTGCCATAACATATTGTAACAACACTTTGTGTGGTATTTTAGAAGTTGCCTTAAATTTAGAGATATTATTTTGAGATATTTTGGATAAATAACATGGAATGTTGACCGTAGGGTTGTGTTATATATATATATATATATATATATATATATATATATATATATATATATATATATATAGTGCTAGAATTAGTGCTAATTCGTGCTAATGGCATGTAGAAGTTTTGAAAAATTCTCAGCATAAATAGTACTTGTTACTGCATTTTATGGCACTATTCTTGTTACTTTTGCTATTTTTCTGTTTTCATATCTTTCAAATGCGATTGAGTTTCATCTTCAAATTTTGCAGGGTTGTAGAGGTTCACCTCCCTACATGTGGTAATTTTTTGAGAATTTTTCAAAACTTCTACATGCCATTAGCACGGAATTAGCACTGAATTCACCATTAGCACTGAATATTTCCCCTATATGTATATGTATATATATGTATGTATGTATGTATGTATGTATGTATGTATGTGTGTGTGTGTGTGAGACACTTCTTAAATTGACCTTTGGTTGTAGAGATATTATTTGAGGTATTTTTTTATTCTTTAGAGGCATTTTTTTAGATGTTTAAGACATTTTGTGTACTACTCATAAGGACTACAATATGAGCATAAATAAGTTGTGATGGTAGTTGGGCTACTTTTTTATCCATAAGGTCTTGAGTATGAGTATTGGTTCCAACATATTTTTAGAATATATTTTTCATTTTATAGAGGGCACTAGAGAGTATAGACACAATACAGTGATTTTACAAAATGTCTAATATAGAATGTAAATATATTTCAAAAAGTTTCTCTTTGGCCGTAGCGATATTGCACCATTGTGGTATTTTGAAAGATATCTTTAAAATTATATATAGACATAAGAGTATGTCTCCACTAGTACAAATTTTCTCATGTGGTGTGCTGCGATAGATGCTTAATTTATGTTCTACGTAATTTCTTCTCTCATACGAAATTACTCTTCGGTAATCCATGCGTCGACGATTATTGGGCTGTTGTAGTTCACTTCGGTGTGCTTGTTTGGTGGGTGATCACTAAAACTTTAGGAAGCTAAGCACTTTGAGCAGACAGAGGTGTTATCATTGAAGTTTTGCCTTGTATGATTTTTATGAACCAAGCATTTCACTCGGAGGCTAATTATTTATGGAAAGAAACTATCCTCATCACTAGCTTAGCTAGACTCGATCGAGTAACACTGCAACACTAAGCCTATATATGAAGAATAATTGCGCAATAATTTAGTCTATACCCAAGGGGGAAGGAAGGTTCGTGTTTGTGCACAGGTGTAGGGGTAGATGGATTTTCAAAATTGACAACATTTTTGTTAACAAAAGCCATGGAATTAAGTGCATGCTCTCATGAAGTAGAGATAGTTAGCGAGTGTATAGCAAGTGACAGTAGTAACAGTTAAGTTCAAGCTAGATAGAAAAAGTGTCGAATTTATATAATTATGCCTTAGACATATACAATAGTTTGTCTCTTAAAATTGTCTCTAAGGAATTTAACTCACTTATAGATAGCACTAAAGACAACATCTCCAGTAGTATGTCTTTAAAATTATTTATCTAACTATTTAATATTATTTTTATACATTCTACCCTCACACTCTATCACTACTTGCGTGATCAGGTTGTTTCTTGTATAGTAGACATCACGTTCTTTTTTCTCACCTCCTCGCTCCTTCACGTAGAATTTTGGTGACATGGTATAGCTAAAAGACAGCTGAAATGGTATTATTTGAGATGCCCTTATAGAGATTGCTGATATATAAGAAAATAATTTGTACAATTGGAGCAATGGGGAGGGATCAGCCAGGTTTAAAATCCTAGCAAAATTTTGGTTAGGAACGAGATTCCAAATACCGATCGGATAAATTTTTTTAAAAAATTCAAATTGCTACCGTAATCTTAGAAATTTTGGCAAAATTCTAGCAAATTTTGCCAAAATCTTAGTAGTTTTGATCAGATTTCATCTTTTTTTACTAAATTTGAGTTAATACCCCTTAAGAATGTCATCTTCCATGAAAATATTTTTAAAAAACTAAAATTTTGAGATGTTTTATAAAAATAACAGAAACACTATCAAGTTTTTTATAAAGGTTGATCATGCTTTAAAAAATTTATGGTACCATATTTAGAAGTGTAGGATCATATAGAAAACTTTTCAAAAGAATTAAACTTTATTTGTTATCTTTAAAAAATAAAAAATAGAATGAACATAAATGAAACAAGAACATTGTCGAATTTTATAAATTCGCTTGAGTGTGATCATGATACAAAATTTTTATGAGAGTTTGAAAATTGACTTAGAACCCTTCTTTAAAAGTTAAAAAAATTCTAAACTTTTTTGGTTGCTCAATCAGATCAATGGAAGCAATACCTGTACTCAGCCAGGCTTTTATCAGGAGATTAGCATTATCAGAATTTTTTGAAATTTCCTAGGCTTGATCATCATTTAAAATTTTATATAAATATTAATGATGTGTTAGGACCATCAAAAAATTGTTTAAAATTTTTTAATGTGGTTTGAACCAATTTTCATTAGGTTGAAATTTGCCGGTAAGACTTTTATCAGAACAGTACCACTCTCAGGATTTTTGAAAGTTTTTTAGGCTTGAACATCATCTAAAAATTTGATGGGAACATTTGTGATATATTAGGACCATCCACAAAAATTTTCAAAATTTTCTATCATGGTTTGAACTATTTTTTATTCTGTTTAAATTTGCTGATAAGGCTTTTATTAAGGGGAATATATCTGGTGCAACCAGAGAGTTGGTGAAACCACGGTGCAACCCAACTAGAAAAAGTTTCAAAAAATTCTGAAAAAAAATCATGGATGTACATCTCAGCTTACTCCATCTACATATAAAATTTCATGATCAAATTCGTCCTGTACTAGAAGTTACAAAAAAGACAAAGTTGATCATGAACAAGAATCTAATATCGCTTATGATCAAGATTGTCTTTTTTATTACTCTTAGCACAGGACGAATTTGATCATGAAATTTTATATGTAGATGGGGTAAGCTGAGATGTACATCCATGATTTTTTTCAGAATTTTTTGAAACTTTTGTTAGTTGGGTTGCACCAAGGTTGAACCAACATGTGTGATTGCACTGGATATTTTTCCTTTATTAAGATAGTAGCACTGTCCGAATTTTTTCAAATTCCTCAGGTTTGATCATCATCTAAAAATTTTATGTAAAAATTAGTAATTCATTAGGGCCATCTAAAAAAATTTTAAAAATTTTCTAATATGGTTTGAACTATTTTTCGTTCGGTTCAAATTTTCTTAGGTTTCGGCCGAAATCTCGGTCCAAAAATTCTGGATTTAAATTTTGCCTTTTGAATTTCAACTAGATTTTGTCCAAAATTTTTAAAATCTTGCCGAAACTTTGGATTTTGATCTCCTCCGAGATATGATCCGAAAATGAAATTTGAAACCCTGGGAATTAGTCAACCTCAAACCCACACCCACTACACCCAACGTATGATGGGGCGAGGCAGATCTTGTCTGTCAGCTGGATAAAGCATTTTAGGGCATCTACAATGTTTAGAGGCTGGATAGTCTCTAAACTAGGACTTACAGACAATCTCTAAGTCTACTGTCTCTAAGATGAATCCCAGAACTATAATAAAAAGGGAGAAAAATTCTCTACTCCAACTACCTTCTATCTCAATCTCTACTTCAACTACCATCCATTCCAAACTAAGAGCATCTTCAAGAGGAGTCTTAAATAGGTTGCTAATTGTAATTATAGGGTTTTGATGAAAAAAAAGCACTCCAATAGAGGTTATATTTTGAGAAAAATTATCAAAATAGGTTTATGACTCGGAGCCCTGTTGCTATATTTAGCAACGCTCCTCTCCGGCCCTAAAGAAGGGATGAATGAAGGATTGGAGATTTAGAGTCTAATTGCTGGAGTCAATAGCTATCTTGGGTTCTAATTTTTTTAGTTTAGACCTTATTTTGAGGTATAGGACTCTATTTTAAGGTTTGACTATTGGAGATGCTCTAAGAGCGCGGATGCAAGTTATTTATCGCCTCCGGGTTTAGAGGCAACGCCAAGCAAATTTGCTCGGAGGCTGTTATGTGCAGTGTTTGAAAGCAATCCATAAGACCTCATCTCTTTTCTTATGAGGCCAAAAAATAGTCACAATATTGCGGATGCTATTAGGAAAGGGCATCTAGATCTCCAGTCCATCCATAAGACCCATTTAATCGTTAGAGCAGTATCAATAAGACTAATTTTGCGAAAATACCCGAAGACCCTTATACTCAAATAGAATATATGAGGACTCGATCAGGCATAATTTACGGGAAATATATAATAATTGTGGCAGCCGAAGCCTCGGAGGGTCCATCTGTTGATTAGATCAAATACAGATGAGCTTATACGAATCTTATATATGTTGTAGGGCTAATTGATTGAACCTGTGCAAATATATCAAGGGCCAAAGTTTAACATGGGAAAGTTAGTTCGGTTGGCATATATATATATATATATATATATATATATATATAAGCGGCGATTTGCAAGTAAACTCACTTTTATATGCAAACACGAAAACTAACCATCTGCCACTGGATCTTCTCCTGGATGGTTCAGATGTATAAAGGTGGGATTCCACTCAACCACTTATGCGATTATACACTGAACCCCCCATCTAATCAATTCTCTAGCCGGCTAATCCTCCCTCACGCGTCAAAGAAATCTGAAACAAAACATCGATCAGCCCCTGCCTCTCCCTCACGCGCCAGGACGCCAAGACGCCGCACGCCGCCCTGCCCTCCCACGCCGCCAAGCCAAGCCCTCGCGCGCCGCGCCGCCAGTGAGGGAAAATCCTGGAAGACGCCCCACGCCGTGCTTCCAGGAGGATCTACGTACAGTCAATCTTGTAGTTCATTTGTTGACACTGCTTTTTTTTCGTTTCTTACTACAGGCTATAATTTCTCTACCTGCAGCTGAATCATCGCCTAGGGTAGCGGCATCCCAGGTCTGGCTTGGTTTCAGTTTGACGTTGCACTTTACATGTCTAATTGTAGCAATGTGTTCTCTGCTAGTAGCCTTGAATAATGATTTTACTTACTGGTGATTGACATTTCCAGGTGAAGCTGGGTTTCTCAGCAGAACATGTTCCACAAGGGAAGGATCATATGAGGCATCAAATGGAGTAGCTGATTTAATTAGTGGTGATTGTTATTTGTTAGTAGCTGATTTGAACAAAAGTAGTAATACTACAAAACATGGGTTCAGAAAATGTTGTGCAGAATTGTGGAAGCAGCTTTCTAAGTTATAATTGTCTTCTGAGTTGGAGAAATCATGTATATTTTCAGCTTTAGAAAGCTTTAGGGACTTTTGCCCTTCATGTTTCACTGCGCAATCTGAAGGACTCTGCATAAATAGCGGTAACATACTCCCAGAAGGCGCAAACAAATCTGATAGTTCATAACTACCGCTGAAATGTTTATGTTTGTATTGATTTTCACTCTTTGGAATCATTTTGTCATTTTTAGTTGCACAATGATCAACAAATGCTCCTGAACCAGGTTGTCCACATTTTATTGAAGATGGCCCAACTTGAGCATAATTTACTGATGGTACAGCTCTTGTTTCGTTTATCACCACCTTATCCTCAACCCGGGAGCATTCTTCCATTTTGTTGTTAGTGTATAATGGTCTGCCATAACCTGGAGATGGATCACTTTCACTAGGAATGCCACTGCTCCCAGCTGCTGGACTAAACAGGACATTAGTATCCTCTCTAGCTCCTTGATCTGGCAATGAGATTCTTGCATTGTATAATTTAGCCATCTCGGCTACAATATAAAAGAAAAAAAAAAGCATGAAATGGAAGGCCCTATTGAATAAACAACTAGTAGATGGAATTAATAGTTGTTTATAAGTGTTTTCCAGGCAACTGGTGCAAACTGTCAATAGCAACGTAACCAAAATAGCTTTAGATGCATATGTAATACACAAAATTACTTACAATCAGTACAATGAAATTGATTGAGCTGGTTCATGTTACCGAATTCAAATTTCTAGAGGAAGTAATACTATTCCTGCTTGGCTGACATAATCAATTTCAGCAATTGGCTTACTACTTACCTTCTACTTGGTCCATCTATTTATGTTCCCACAGTCCAAACTAATTAAAAAAAGGCTTGTCATCCTTTATATTCCCCATTATTTTGTTATTTTCAAGTGATTCAAGTGAAGTTCAAAACATAATCTGAAACCAATTACTGATTCAATGTTCAAAAATACAAAACACAATCGTAGCATAACATACTGATTCAAGTGAAGTTATTTTCTGCCAAAATACTGATTCAATGTTCAAAACATAATCTGAAACCAATTACGAGATATCAATCCGACTGAAAAAACTTAGCTGTACTCTAATTAAACCTTATGAACTTCCAGTGAGACAAGTTCCTGTACTTGTCCGACAATACACAAAACCCAATACAAACTCTCTGCTAGCAGATGACCGATTCGAAGACATAAACCAAAAGACCGACTGGACTCGAACTGAATAACACAGGACTCCAATCACAACCAGAAAACAACCATGGGAGCTGCAAGCGCTGCTGCAAGCTATCGATACTTGCGCCATGGGAGCTGCAAGTTGAACTAGAGGCCCCCCTTGAAGGAATCTGGATAACGTGCGGTCAAAGTTATGGAATTGGTCGAACGGCAGTCAGGTTCAACTTGCGGACTCAGAAATCGGTACTACATGCAGTCAGTTTAGCTTGAAATGCTAGGGTGTCCTCAAGAAGCCCTCCTGACAAGGGGGATGAAAGTATGAAGGTTAGTTAACCAATAAGCATGGCAGTGGCTAATCACATTCCAAATGCTGCACAAAATACGTAGCAAAAGAACAAATATGTATTTCATGATATAAGTTAGAAAAACAAGGAACAAAAGACTACTGATACTCTTATGCCATGGGAGCTGCAAGGCAGAGGGAGGGCCTGGCGCGTGAGGCGTGGAAGGGCTTGGCGGCGGAGGGCGGGCGTCGGAGGCCTTGGCGGCAATGAGGGAGCCCGCTTGGCGCGCGTGGGAGAACTGGGCGGCGCTGTCGGAGCCCGATCGCGGCGGCGGTGGCGGATCTCGAATGTCGGATGTCGGCGCCACAGCGTCTTGGCGGAGGCGGTGACGGAGGCCGGCTTAGCGGCGGCGACGTCGAAGGCGGAGGAGAGGCGCTTTGGCGGCGGCGGCGTCGAAGGAGGCCCGCTGGCGCGTGAGGGGAGGCAGAGGGACTAAGCGCGTGAGGGAGAGGCAGGGGCTGATCGATGTTTTGTTTCAGATTTCTTTGACGCGTGAGGAGGATTAGCCGGCTAGAGAATTGATTAGATGGGGGTTCAGTGTATAATCGCATAAGTGGTTGAGTGGAATCCCACCTTTATACATCTGAACCATCCAGGAAAGATCCAGTGGCCCGGATGGTTAGTTTTCATGTTTGCACCATAAAGTGGGTTTGCACCAAATACGCCGCCATATATATATATATATATATATATATATATATATATGACATATATGCTTTTCAGTGGCGAACCTAGGAAGAAATTATAGGTGGAGTAAGTTTGAAGTATGTACACATCTGGATATAAATTTGTTAGACTACGCCTTACCTATTGGCCAAATTTGTTGGGCTATGCAGTATATACACACTTGAGTATAAGAAGCCTTATAAATTGTAGGTGAGGCAGCAGTCCAACCTGCCATACTGTTAGGTCCGCCCCTGATATATGCTTTTCAAAAAGACATTTTTATTTCTGGACGGAGTAACAGGGAAGCTGCTAATAGCATGCAGCCAGACATGCAATGAGCAGCTAGCGAGATTTGTGTTCCATGTATGGGATCGGCCAGGCCCGGGTAAAGTTGCTTACGTTCCAAAACACAATTATGCACGATGAGCCGCCACACGACGCAAAGAAGATGACACCTGATTAGTTTTTCAGCTAGCTAGGCATTAGTTCCTCGTTGGTGGTGGCGGTCCCGGGTTATTTCCTTTCAGTTCCTTCCACTGCCGGAAATAGATCACTTTTAACGGGATGTTACTTCGCACGCACAACTCTATTGTTTTGTACAATAATTTTGTAATATCGTAAAATTAACACACACACACACACACATATATATATATATAATATTTCTTAAATATACAATATAAATAGTTTTAAGGGTACGTCTTACATATCCCAAACCACTCAAATTAAAATCAATTCAATCAAAAAAATTAGCCTATTGAAGAGCTAAACTCTTGACGTTTTTTCATATTTTAGGGGAAGTCGTGCATACCCAGCGCACCACTTGGATTCGCCCATGTTCCTTCAATAATCTCCATCTTTAGCCATTTTATCTAAAGTCAGACGCATACAGACATGCAGGTCGCTTGCAACGTAGCCGTAAGTTTGGTATCACTCGCTTTTGGTGCCCGTAAGCTAGTACCTAACGAATATATGGGCACTTTCTCAACTTACACGTCGGACTCCTCAATTTGACAACTCGCTTTTAGGATATGGTAGGTCAATAATGCAGGCCTGTAGACTTATCAAGTACAACAAAATATTGCAGATCTAACGATTTTTTAAAAATAATATATATTTTAAATAATTTTATAAAACTAATACGTCAATTTTTTTAAAAAAATATACCTCTGTTGCTAGTTTTGTTACGGATTAAATTTGCCAACAGATTAATTTATTATAGATTCATTTGGTAGACAGGGCTAAAAATTCTATCGCCATTTTAATTGGCGATATATAACCCTGCCGTTAGTTTACTTGTGACAGATCTTTTGTGCCAATTGAAATTACGACATATGTATATTTTTATAAAAAATTCAGCAAGTTATTTTTGTAATATTATTTAAAAATGAATTATTTTTTAAAAATATCTATCCAGCACGTCTACGGAACTTGCATGTAGATGGGTGTATGACTGAAATTAATTATTACATTTTTATATTCTGTCATTTGGTGACTAGTCTACATGCGCAATCCACTTCTTTAGAGACAACAGATTATAAACTCATAATATTTTTCTTATATATAAAGAAAGGCCCTTTTCTACTGTCGGGGAGTAGTTACTATCTATGTCATTTCTCACAACATAGAAAGTATCTCACGCAACGGAATATATGTACGTGTAGTATATGAGTATATAAAACTATCTTGGTAGTATATATATTTTTAGATACCCTTTTTTATGTGTACATATATGAAGATATTTATAAAATATGCTAAATCCTATGAATTCTCACTACTACAGAATCAGTGATCCTTGCCGCCACATCGCTGTCGGTTCACCAAAAATTGGCAGTAATAATATTATCACTATCGGTTCACCAAAAATTGGAAGTTGAATGTATTTTTCATGTGTGTGTATATATGTATGTATGTATGTATGTATGTATGTGGGAATATAACTCACACCACACACACATGCTGACACTAGTCTCTGCAAGAACTCACGAAGAATGTACCTTTTTTTTCTTTTTCTCAGAACCAACAAAAATACATGAATATATAGGACATCCAATAGAAAAAATTATAGATGCAATTAAGGGATTTGTACTTCACGAAATCACCCAAAATATAGATGCTACATATTAAATCACGTTCTATTTCAGAAAATCTTTTATTTCATCTGCTAATATAAAAGTTTCACAAAATATATTTAGGAAATGATATGAGCCTCAAATTTCACTAATCCCATAATTTGTTTTTTTTTTGTATAACGCAATTTTCAACCCTAGCGTACCTTGCAATATAGTACACATACGTACTAAGTCTTAATAACTAAGGAAAAATATCATATGTGTACCATTGATAATAATTTGGTGCAAGTCAAGGTATGTCTAACATTGTGGTATGGAACCACCCACCTCTCGGTGGGTGATAGATTTGCAGGTGTACGACTTCAACTAATTTTAAATTCCAGTTTCCAATTTTACACATACGTGAATATGTTTTTTTAATAGGAACTTTGTGAGGTGGTAAATTCATCACTGGTTTTCATATTTCAAAACATGTGCTAAGGGAGTATACTTGAGTGTGTGAGCACATCGTGTGCGTGCATGGTGATGTGTGTCTACCTTCTCATTAGAAAAAAATTGTCTAAAGGCATCTCCAATAATAGTACCATTTTAATTGTTTCTTAGCTATACCATGTCAGTAAAATTCTACGTAGTGGCGAGAGAGGAGGTGAGGAAAGAATGCAAAAAGTGATGGAGTATATGAGGTGGAAAATATGATGAAAATAATATAAAATAGTTAGAGAAATGATTTTAAAATGAACTATTAGATATGTTGTCTTTAATGCTATCTTTTAGTGAGTTAAAATCTTTAGAGACAATCTTAAAGAGTGCCATAAGGCTTAGTTTTTAAGTCAACGTCTAACACCGAGTTCTACAAAATTAGTCATAAATCGTCTACAACACATGCCACACATGTTCCTAGTAGTTAACCGCTTTAGCGGCTGCGTAAGAGGTAAGAGCATCTCCAGCAGAGCCCCTAAACTAGCCTCTAAAACCTTAAAATAAGGATTTTAGTAAAAAATACAGATCCAACAGAACCCCTAATCCAGTCCCTAAAATTAGGAGGCCCCTAAATTTGCCTCCTCAGTCCCAGGAAGCCCCTAAATCTTAAAATATGGAGTTCTTAAAGATACACCAGGAGATTGAAGACAGGGAAATACATGAGAGGCTTCGAGATGATCTTATTGAGCATTTGTGGGCAATTCACAGCGCTTCTTAGTTTGATTCATTGTTCGGAGTTTCTATTTATCTATTTATCATGTTTTGAAATTGTAAATGTTAATATGATTATGTTTTATGTATTACAAATATTTTTGATTGAATTTTAGTGGTGTCAAATGAAGATTATACATAGCGGATATGTCAAAATAGGAGAAAAAGTAAAATAGGGACTGAGATTTAGAGGATGTTGTTGGACTTGTACTATGAAAACAAGGCCCCAAAAAATAGAGGGAGTCCCTAAATCCAAAATAAGGACCCTGTTTTAGGAGCCCTTGCTGGAGATGCTCTAACTAGTAGCCCTTCGCACAACATTTATAAAGTGGATTTGATGCTTAAGCGTGCTTCTTATATGCCCTTATTAAGCGGTCACACAACGTTTTAATTTTTGTTTGCTTTGTTGTGACCAATTAGTAAGACATCGGATGTATGTTAAGTTTATAAGACATATTTTTTTAATAATCTTGTTGTCGGTGTATTCCACTGGACAGGACCCCGTTAACGAACAGAGTTGACTACTCTCAGGATGGAAGGTATGGTTTGGTAGAGGGCATCTTCATGGCCGGAAACCCTAATGACTCTCGCACGATGGATCCCGAGGATCAACAGATCGATGGACACGGTGATGTACCCAGGTTCAGGCCCCCAGTGCGGGTAATAAACATACGTCCTACTAGATCTTTGTTGAGGAAATGTGAAGGCGATTACAATGGTTCTTGAGTTTGAGTGGGTTCTCTGGACCTGAGTCCCGCTTTTAGCTCGCTCCTTCCTTCTGTCGCCCCCTTCTCCATGCACCAGAGCGCCCTTATATAGACGGGACTGGCTCGGGCAGGTGAGAAGGTGACGCTATACTAATCTACCACTCATTAATTACACCCATCATTCGAGCCTTACATCGACCCACGACTCATTTATTACACCCGTCACTGTAATATTGTCCTTCAAACCTCATTTACTTCCGCTGAGTGGTTTCGCCCGGTCCATCTGGGATATAATGCTCCTGCGACGGGTTTGGTGAGAGGCGTCAGAGGGATGAGCCGTCGTCGTGTCGATAGTAGAATGCTTCGCAATCAATGACCCTGACACAGGTGCCGGGAGGAGACTTGAGGTAAGCCTCCTCCTCATTCCTTTGGTTGCCTTCGTGGCCTGATGAGTGGGACCTGATTACCCGCCCGCTCGTCAGGCCGCCACGTGGGCTTCTCGCCCGGCGGGCAGGGTATGATCGTCTACCTGCCCACTAGGGCGCCACGTGGGCTTACCGCCCGGCGAGTAGGGCATGATCGCCCACCTGCTCGCCAGGCCGCCACGTGGGCTTCTCGCCCGGCGGGCAGGGCATGATCGTCCACCTGCCCGCCAGGCCGCCATGTAGGCTTACCGCCCGGCGAACAGGGCATGATCGCCCACCTGCTCGTCAGGCCGCCACGTGGGCTGGGCCGCTTCTTGGGCCTACTAATTCAGCGGCGGAGAGGGTACCTCGGTGCAAAATACACCGACACTTGTCATAAATATAAATCGTATTTTATATTCTAATACAAAATTAGTGTGATGTTCCCTATATCCCCTAATAAATATACATCTTTACTTCGTATTTTCTGCATGCAAATATTGAATACATTGTTTAGTGATAATAATTAAGAGTAATCTTGTTATTTTTAATATCTTCTTGATATACGCACTAAGAAAAAAAATACGTTTTATAAACTTGGACTGAGAGAGTATATTCTTAGCGGAGAAAGAAGTGCTCAAATCCTAACTAGAACATCATTACAATTTCATTACATACCAGGTTATCCCCTATAATAAAAAGGAAGCCGCTCAAAGTTAGAGATATAGTGTGTTGCACACAAATTTCCTTCGCATTGTCTCGGGTAAAAAGATGGTGACATCAATCTTTGGATGCGTGAACTTAAACTATATTTTTAACTTTTACCAACATACCATGAGTAGTTGATCTTAAAAATGACCTTTTAGCCATACAAAAAATTATTCAAATTCTTAAATTTATATTAGTTCGTACAAGTATACTCAATGTAAATTGTTAGTCAAAGTTCGTTCAAATACCATGCCAATATCCAAAACATCGCCTTTTTTACTAGGAGCTATGCAAAGAATGATTTTAATAAATGAATATAAATAATTGAAGAAAAGAAAAGATGCAAGGTGGGAGAAACCTAAAAACTTCTTTTCGTGTCAACTGCTACTGCTAGCTAATAGTTGCCAATGGGCAAAACCTTGCGAAGGTCGCAACTCAATGCTATTTTACTGGAGCACTCAAAGGTAGTTGCATCCTTGCATGTCCACACTTCATTCAACTCTCAAAGCACAAATCGTACTGAAGACAACCTGACCAAATCCAGAGGTTTTACTTTCTCGGACGGAAACATATCCAATTGCAAAGTGCTTCCTTTCACCGTGACAGACTCGTCATCATGATACCACATCTGGAGCACTTTTCCTTCCAAATGTTCTAAAGTAGCTCTTCAATTCGCTCACTTAGATCTGATATCTTATCTTCTCACACACGCATAAAAAATTTGTGGCATCACCTTTGCATTATTTGCTCCAATTAAGTGGCCTAAAAGGAGAGCACAAAAACAGCTGATCACACGTAGTATGAGTCGGATCGATCCTACTTATCATGGCATGTGAGCCACAAGTCCTGATGACTCATACTTAATTAAGCATCCTAACCTTGTTGCTTATAAGTATTAGAGCATCTCCAACAATTCCTAATATTTAGACTCTCAATATTCTTAGATTTTAGACCTTTCCAAAAAATTAATTCACTTTACAAAATACCTTGTTCTCCAAGAATTCCTATATTTTCTCCCAAAAACTTAATTGAATCCTAACCTTGTTGCTTATAAGTATCAATAATGTTGATTGGTAGTACTTTTTTTAGCTAAACAGAGCGGTACAAAAATGACTAGATTCGGGTGCTGCATTTTATTCAATGCCAAAATTTGAGGAGCTAGAAAGAAAGATAGATATTTATTAGCAATCAAGCTCAAAATCAGAAGTTTTGGGAATGGATTTTAAGCATCCTAACCTTGTTGCTTATAAGTATTACTCCCTCGGTCCGAGTTTATAAGATGTTTTTTGTATCTAAACCAAGAAGGTATTGAAAAATGACTAGATTGTCTCTAATTATTATCACTAAACATTATATTCAATATATGCATATAAAGAATATAAAGTAAAGATGGATATTTATTAGAGATATATAGAGTACGTCATACTAACTTTGCATTAGAATATGAAATACGCTCTATATTTATAGTCAAGACTATTTAAAAAATACATATTATAAATATAGAGGGAGGGAGCATTTGCTAGACAAGAGGCGCAGAGAGTAGAAGAATTGGTGACACACGATTGAAACTAGTTAATGCCAGCCTAGCGCGCAAGGCATCTGACCTAACTTAACGCCAGATCAATTAAGTGCTGTATTATAGCTTAGAGTCTAGGTTCAGGTAGCTGCTGGACCAGTGGGACTGTAGGACCTTTGACTAGTTGGAAGCACTCAAAAGAAAGAAGAATACGGGAACTCTATCAAATCTCAAACCATTGACCCGAGATGTATATACTCCCTTAAGTTATAAATAGTTATCGTTTTGGATATCGATATAGTTTTTAGAATATAACTTTAATCACTAATTTTTATCATAATATATATAAACCTAAAAATTATAATACTATAAAAGTACTTTTTGAGATAAATCTTTTAGAATTTTCTCTTTTTTTTAACTCTCGATAGGTAATGAATTTGAAAGAATTTTCTCTTTTTTGTAACTCTCGATATATAATGAATTTGAACCTACAATTTTATACATAGGTAGAGTAATCTATAAAGTACATCTACAATTTTTTCAGAATTTTTCATGACTTTTATTAGTTGGTGTATATGGCGTGTATACGGGAAGCCTATGTGCACAATATATGTTGCCTGTATCCAATTTAAATATTTTAAAAAATATTAATAGTCAAAATTTTGAAAGTTTGACTATATCTTTGTCTAAAACAATAACTATTTATGATTAGAGGGAGTATAAGGCACAACTCAAGACAAATGTTCCTTGTTTGCTACAAGGTGTTGAAGATCGGATTAGTAGCTACATCTGGGTCGATATGCTGTGAAGGGGCGCATATGTAGTGGGGACAGGGATACCTTAAGATTCGTGTAAGTGATATCGTAATGGTTAGAAGGTTGGATGACTGTTTAAAGCTAAATGCAAAGAAGCAGATGGCTTTCGGTAGTTGATGTAGCTATCCAAATTCAATCTAGAGGCCAAGTCTGTTTGTTAATGTTTGATAGAACGTCCATTATATTTTAACCCATATCCATATTGTTTTAATTTCAATGTGTTCCATTGTTCAATCTCCCGCCCTTTGAAAAGTGGAAACTCTACAAAAACATTGTTTCAAAAGATTAAGTTGTAGCATAAACAAGTAACATTCACAATCAAAATCAAAGAACGTAGTCAACCTATGGTTAGTCCAGTTGGTGTGGCTTCTGTCATGTCGTGTGGCTAAAAGCGTTGGTTTGAGTCCCACTGACTATATGTTTGGTGGGTTTATTTATAAATTTTATGAGATTTAATGTTGTGACCAGGTTTCACTTTTCGTCGAAAACTGCTTTAAATTTATGAAATTCGCTTGGACCACTTCGGTTCGGAAAAAGGATTTCGTTCGGTTTACCGCTCAAGTTCAAATTTAAAGAATTCAAAAAATTTGAAAAAATTCCAAAATTTTCCTAAAATTATTATTAATAGCTTTATGACCTCTGGTGTGACTATTTTTTGAAAAAACAAAGTTTGGAATTTTACAACATTTTTGAATTTCCCCCTTTTTCAACTTGTCGTCGATTTTCGCAAAAACCGCTCGAAATTCACCGCTTTTCGAGCTGTTTTTGACCTTTTTGTTCAAATTTCGCTCTGCAGTTTGGCCAGATTTCAAATTCATTTATTTGACTTTCGAAACCGTTCGATTTTTTGTAAATTTCGTTTGGTTTGTCACGAATTTCGATACCGCCGATTCATCAAAATCCAAGATCGAAACAATATTGTTAGCCCTGGTTGTGACCTCTCGAATGTTGAACCTTTAATTAAATCAAAGAAATGTAGTAACTTATAAACGGGAGTACACAAATGGCAGGCAATGCTTAAGTTAGAATAATCTGGTTTGTTGATTGACCAAAAGCTAATGATGCGTGTAATATGCTGGAACCACAACAATTTGGTCGACCGGCAACGAGATTCCAGGCCCAGATGTTATGCCCACTTGCCATGGAGACAATGAAGCAACCAATTTTTTTAAATAATATATTTTTAACAAATTTACAAAAATAATATCTAAAAAAATTACAAAAATATGCCCATGTCGCCAAATGAATTAGCGATGGGCGCGTTCTATCACAAAAATGAATCGGTGATAGTGCTCTATCGCTAAGCCTTAGCTTATTTATCAAATGAATCCGCAACAAAACAATATGTAGATCAATTCAATCCGTGTCATAACTGACATCTATCACCAATTTGATTGGACATAGAAGCTATGTCGCCAAATGAATTCATTGACGACAGAAACTTTGTGTATATTTTTGTTTTTTTTTTTTTTGTATTATTTTCATAAAATTATTTTTAAAATTTATTATTTAAAAAATTCATGAAGCAACCACGAGCAGAGGTTAAACTTACCAGACAAGTAGATCAATTAGCACCGGTACTTTGCAAGATATGATATAGTTTGGAAGCTCTTTTCTGATTCTGTTCTTGTTCGATCAATTATTAGCCTTGTAATTGATCGGATCGGAGCACAACCAGATCGATCATTGCTGCTAGACATCTTTCAGAAAGTTAATTTAACTAGTCGTTTGAGAATATTGTGCGCGCGTGTTGGGCGCGAGAAGAGGGATATAATTAAGTAGTAATCGAGCACAATTCGCCACTATCTTTATAATTAAGTAGTAATCGAGCGTGCCTCCAAATTACGAATGATGGTTGTTTCCGGGACTTGCTCTATATCGCTGTGGCATCTGGGCTGGGAGGTGCTAGGTGCTACTCAGTGTGAGGAAAATTAGAAAAAAAAAACCCCGAACCATACGTTAAAACCTACGCATGGAATGAAATTAAAATTAAGCTAGGCATCAAATAATTGATCACCCCCACCCCGTGCCCCAACCATAGAATTGAGTTACATGCACCAGCCAGTTCACCCAAAAGCTTAAGCTGATGGGGAAGGATGGGCCGTGCTTTATATTTCCAACACTCCCCCTCACGTGGAGGCGCCTTAGGCAGCACTCAACACGTGGAAAATAGGAGCGGACGCTAAATTGCGTCTGCCAGGACTCGAACTCGAGACCTCCTAGCTCTGATACCAAATTGAGTTGCATGCACCAGCCAGTTCACCCAAAAGCTTAAGCTGATGAGGAAAGGTGGGCAATTCACTTATACTTCAACACTCCCATTCACGTGTAGGCTCCCTCAGGCCTAAGACGTGGAATAGAAGTGGACTGCAATTATTTTTTTAGATTGGATATTGCGCTTGATTCTTATTGATATCAAAGAACACGTTATACCGCTATATAGCGGCGGTGGTTGTGGGTGAACCCTTAACAACGACACAAAAGAAACGTGTGAGCGCCAAATCCTATCGGCCACCGTGATCACGCAGATTCGGCGGCAATTAATGGCAAAGATGCATGCATGCGGCGACGGCAGAATGAAGCAGCGGCGTCGCGCATGGATGCAATGGCGAGGAAGGAAGCGAAGAGCCGTAATTAAGGTTATACCATATTCTTGCTAACACCCCGCAGCCGGACGGCGGCATCATGCGACGTTGAGATCGGACCAAACTCGATGAAGATAGATGTTGGCGGACCCTTGGTGAAGATATCGGCGAACCGAGACGTTGTCGGCACATGCGAAGACACCGGACAGCTCAATGGCGACATCGCTCACGAACGAAATGGAGGTCGATCTCGACATGCTTGGTGCGCCGATGTTGGACGGATTTGTTGATAAGTAAACCGCGCTTAACGTTGTCACGAAGAGAAGCGTAGCACGGGTAGCGGTCGTGAAGTTCTATTAACAATCGACGAGCTAAGAAGCTTCAAAGCAAAGATTTGCGACGGCTCGATTCGCCAAAGACCGATGGATCGGCGTGTTCGCCGCTGACGCGACCGTGAGACGAGGTTGGTACCGAGGACACAACAGAGCCGGAGGTGGACTTGCGCGTGTCAGGCAACCCGCCTAATCGGCGTCGAGTAGACGATCAAGTCCGTAGGTGTAGACCGATGCAGAATAGGCCATGCGCTAGGTGTGCGCAAGTATCCGAGGATGCGTTTGATCGCAGTGAGATGCGGCTCTCGGGGATCATGCATATGGAGGAGACTTGTCAACGGCATAAGCGATATCCGGTCTTGTGAAAGTGAGATATCAAGAGCACCAACAAGACTCGATAGTGAGTGGCATCGCTCACAGGGGAGGACCGGCGGATGCGGAGACCTTCGGCTGAGTGTCAACCGGAGTGGAGCATGATTTGCAATCAGTCATACCAGCACGATCTAGAATATCCAGTACATACTGCCGCTGATGAAGGAACAAGCCCGAAGCACACCATCAGATCGAGATTCCCAAAAATGATGCAACTCGCCAAGATCTTTCATAGGAATTCTATTTGGAGAGCACTGATGGTGCGGCGAAGAAGAGCAGGAGATGACGCTGTCAACACAACATCATCCACATACAATAGGAGATAAACGGTGTCGGAGTCACGACGGTAGACAAACAGGGAGGTGTCGGATTTAGCTTCCACAAAACCAAGAGTGAGAAGGTGGGAGGCAAACCGACTATACCATGCGCGAGGAGCCTGTTTGAAACCATAGAGAGATTTGTTGAGGCGGCAGACGAAGTCCGGGCATGAGGAATCAACAAATCCAGTGGGCTGAGAACAATACACTGTCTCGGTGAGAGTCCCATGTAAGAAGGCATTCTTGACATCCAACTGATGAACAAGCCAGTTCTGAGAGAGCGCTAGAGAGAGCACAGGTAATCGTGGCGAGCTTCACGACAGATCGAATGTCTCATCATAATCAACCCCAGGTTGTTGAGTAAAGCCACGAAGAACCCAACGTGCTTTGTAGCGTTCGAGAGTGCCATCAGACTTGAACTTGTGCCGGAAAATCCACTTCCCGGTGACAATGTTGGCTTTGGGCGGACGAGGACAAGGTCCCAAGTATTGTTGGATCGCAGCGTGAATTCTTCTTCCATGGCAAGGCGCCAATTAGGATCGGCCAGCAATCGCGGTATGTCTTCGAATTGGAGAGAGTGTGTCAAGATGAAGGTTGAGCCGAGTGACGGGAGCGGTACCCAAGCTTCTCATGAGTCACCATGGGATGGTGATTGGCGATCGGGAGATGGGAACAAAGACCGGAGGGTGGTGGTGAAGACGCCGGAGCGACAATCGTTGTGGATGGCATGCGTGGCTCGCCGGGCGAGGGACGAAGTCTGCACGGATGATGAAATTTGGCGGCGACGACGAAATTTGGGATGCCGCGTGTGGCACCGGCGGTGACGACGGGCAAACGCAGCCGCAGCATGACGCGGCAACACGCGAAAGCGAGTGACGCCGAGACCGTGGTGCGCGGGCACGCGAGGGGTGGACGGTCGAGGCCAGCCCCGCACTAGGGACAGCACCGGATCGTTGTTAGCCATCGTGGGAGCGGTGGGAGACACGCAAAAAGGACTTGGTGGTCTGATAGGAACCGACCCAGTCTCAGTAGAAGTTAGAAAATCAAAACTGCCAGGGGAGGTTGGTGACTTGGAAAAGGGGAAGGTGGACTCATCGAAAGTAACATGACGGGAGATGATGACTTTATTCGATGAGAGATCAAGGCACCGATAGCCCTTGTGATCCGAGGAGTAGCCAAGGAAGACGCAGAGGGTGGAACGAGGAGACAGTTTGTGGGGTGCAGTGGCAGAGAGGTTGGGATAGCACTGGCAACCAAACACGCGAAGGTGAGCATAGGATGGCTGTTTGCCGATCAGGGCAAAGTAAGGAGTGGCAAGGTTGAGAGTCTTAGTGGGAAGACGGTTTAGGAGATATGTGGTCAGATGTAGACCTTGACCCAAGAAGACGGAGGAGAGAGGCTTGGAACAGAAGCGGCGCACAATGTTGTTAATAGAACGGATGATGCGTTCAGCTTTACCATTCTGTTGCGAGGTGTAGGGACAGGACATGCGAAGGGTGATGCCGTGCGTGAGAAAGAATGTGCGGGCGGAGGAATTGTCGAACTCCCGACCGTTGTCACATTGGATGGTTTTTAGCGTGCGACCAAACTGTGTAGCCACATAAGATTGAAAGTTAGCTAGTGTAGAAAAAGTATCAGATTTGAGACGTAAAGGAAATGTCCAAAGATAGTGAGAGCAATCATCAAGAATGACCAAGTAGTATTTATAACCGGACACACTGGCAACTGGAGATGTCCATAAATCACAGTGAACAAGGTCAAATGTGTTGCTCGCACGAGAAGATGAACTAGAAAAAGGCAATCGAATGTGGCGACCAAGTTGGCAAGCATGACAAATGGAGTTACTGGCATCTTTATTACATTGGATAAGAGAGGTGCTGGAGAGTTTGCTGAGCGCCTCAGACCCAGGATGGCCAAGACGCCGATGCCAAGTGACGGAGGGAGCGGCGAGAAGGGCGCATGACGAAGATGACGTTGGCAGGTGCAATGAGTAAAGCGGCCCCAAGCTATTGCACCTGACGATCACGTTCCTGGAACGAAGATCCTTCACAGAGAGGCCAAATGGGTCAAATTCAACAGAACAATTATTGTCAGTAGTGAACTGGCGCACAGAAATAAGATTTTTAATGATGTTGGGAGCAACCAAAACATTATTAAGATAAAAGGGACCAGGTAGAGTAGTGTGGCGGTTTATGCGACAGAAGAGTAGACCCATTGCCAACAATGATAGAAGAAGGATGAAAGGATCGAGGAGGTCGGAACAGTGATATGTTACCAGCATCAGGAGTCATGTGAGCAGAAGCTCCGGAGTCCATGACCCAGTCGGTTGCAGCCGGAGGTTGTAGGGTCATGGTGTTGAAGGAGTTTGCCGATCGCCGATCCGACCAGCCGGAGAGGGGCGACCATGTAGACGCGGTGACGAGGGCACCGGATCGCCGGGCCTGTGCATCAGTGCTCGGGATCCCGAATTGCTGAGGAGGAGAATATCCGAAGGGACCAGGGGCCGTGATCATGGCATGCTGCGGCAGGGAGCCGGTGCGTGGGAGTGGCGACGAGGGATGTGGCGGGGCGGGCCGGCCGCCACATTCGATGTGCCGGTCCACGGGTTGTAGAAGGATGGCTGCGGATGGCGCCCGCCGTTGTTGGTCGATGACGTAGTTTTGTTGCCGCCGGTGCCACCGCTGTCGCCACCTTGCCCACGACGTCGGCGTCGTCTGTGCCTGTGTGTTCCACCAGAGCCACTTGCGGCCGCCGCCAAGGTTGCCAGACCGTTGGCGTAAGCGATCCGCCGCTCGGCTTACCAATGATTGCGCGTGGCAATGAGGACGATGGAGGTGTCGAGGAAGGCCGAGGCGCATGGTCAGGCCTCGAGTAGGAGGTCGGAGCGACGTCGATGAATGCGAAACGGGCGCCTGGCGCTTAAGGAGGGCGACCATGTATCGAACCGCTCGTTGAGGCCACGCAAGATGTTGAGGATGAGCGTCGCGGTCGTGGACGATCTCACCGAGGTCGCCGAGAGCATCCGCCATGCTTTTCATCTTGCGACAGCATGCTGTTCGAGGGTCGCCGCGGCGTCACGTTCTCGCGCAAGTGCCTCAGCGGCAGCACGAACACGCTGCTGCTGAAGAGGCAGCAGGCGGTGGCCTCATCGGCCGCCGAACGAGGACGGTACATTTTGCTTTGGCCACGCGCAATAGCTCCAGGATCAACAGGGACGGTGGTGGTGGAGTTATCTGTGGCCATGGTGGAGTATTAGGATTGTAGCGGAAGCGAGGTATAGGACGTATGGTCTCCTGATACCAAATTGAGTTACATGCACCAGCCAGTTCACCCAAAAGCTTAAGCTGATGGGGAAGGATGGGCCGTGCTTTATATTTCCAACACATAGAACCTAGGTGGTGGTGAACAACGACGCAAGGAGGGTGCTACCGCTCAACGGTAGTGTTACAGCGACAGAAATGAGATATCACAGGCGTTGTACTAAACAATGGATGTAGTGGCCACAATAGTAGCACCCTATTGTGGTAACACGCCTAGGTACTACCGTGATACGTGCAATGGTTCAAAGCAGTGGATTGGAATATAGGGACCGCTATAATGAAGACGCTATTGCGGTGGTAGTAGATGACAATGCGGTTGTAGCCGCTGATATAGCGGTTTTAACAATGTTTCAAATTGTATATGCAAATTTGTTGAAATACATATGCTATCTATCCGTGTTAGCATGATGCCAGACGTACCTCAAACATACACGTAAGACTCAATCCGCTACAAATTCACTTTTTGTTATTTAATACCGGATCACAAGGGTTAGGAGACGGTGGTGGACATATCATGGGACTAGAATAGTATAAGTGTGGTGAGGTGCAGGCTAGTCGATCATAGATGATATCTAGGATGCTACGTGCGCAATTCTGACTATAGAGACATCTAAGCTTAGACAAGTCAGTGTTTGACTTTGAAAGTATCTTTATGGGAATTGTTTTTAAGGTTGATGAATATTTCTTTATCTTTTGAGTTTAATTGTGTTGAAGACGATGTACTATATAGCGAACACCGGCGTGGCAACGGATTAGCGTCCGTATAGCGGATGGTAGACAATACGTACCGCGGGACGCCATAGTCCTATAGTAGAATTCAAAAACACTTATAATTTGAGTTAATCATGTATATGACTCTTTAGCATGACAAAATGATAACTACAATAATACAACATGCATATCGATTAGAAATTAGACCATCTCCAAGAACTTCGCTATCCCTGTTCCTTACATGAAAAAAATGAGGAATTCGTAGCATAGTGTTGCGAAATACACCTCCAACAGATTCCCTATCCGGTTTGCTATCTTTAGGGGTAGGAGAGAGGCATAGGATTCTCTTGCCCTTCCCCATCACGTTCCCTGTCTGCTCAGAGGGCAACGGCCGGTCATCCCACGCACACGAGGATTCTTGAGGAGGCCAACACCCTTGAGGAGGTGAGGCACCGCTTCGCCGGTCCGTCCCGTGCCATCAAGGAGGCGAGGCAGCGCTTCGCCGGTCGGTCCCGCACCCTCGAGGACAATCGTTGCTTTGCCCCACGCGCGAAGAGGCCCAGATGGCTTCCCTCTCGCCGGACCTGATCCTTAGCTTTATCCTCAACCCAATCCGCCTCACCATCGTTCTCTTCAACCTCGGGCACCGCGGGATTGAGCGGATTCGCAAGGTATGAACCCTAACTAGTAATGCATTTGAGGTATGAACTCAAGATTGCAATGGATCAAGAATGTTGATGTGTTTCTATGTATGGAACAACTTGTTAGCACTTTTGTGAGTTGATATTGTCACGCTGAGAGAATAGGAAGATTGTCGGTGATTAATTTTGCATCTTGTGTTGAATTAACGGATGGAATGAGCTTTAGAATCTTAATGGAATTGTTTTGAAATTGTCTCAAGTTACAAGCGTGGACAATTTGATGCCTCCCTACTTGCATTAGGCATTTGGGATCTTGTATCGGTCAGCCTAAATAAATGTTTTGAATCTTCGAAAGAAAGGAGGAGGGCATGTAAAAATGTCTTGAAATAATGTATATTCCTAGGGTTGAACCTCCTTTTAAACTGCTTCAAAAATTAAAATATGCACCGTTGAACGTTTATCTCACTACAAACCTTGTATTGTCCAGAAATATTGCTATCTTTTTGCTCACCTTTTTTATGCCTGGAAACTGGAAAGAATTGGATACCATCGATTTACTAGTAATGAACTCACATTTCTGTGACTAATAAACTACTTGTTACATTATTGCATCATAAATTGTTAAGAAGTACAAAGATTTTTTGTTTACACATCAGGGAAAGGAAAAGGCAACTGCAACATGTGGACATAGGTTGTTTTGATTGGGGGAAAATATCTGTCTATCCAAAGAGTTATTCTTTTCCTTCTCTTTTTAACGCATGTCTGATTAACCTGCCTTGGTCGCAGCTCGGCGCCAACCTTTGGCTCAATGTCTAAAATAGTACTTTAATGAGGTATCATCAGTTCAATGGTCCAATTGAGATGTTTTTGCAACCGACGGTTAGCATCATAAAAACTGACCTATGATCAATTTGCTGAGCTCAAGGGAAAAAATCTAAATTTTGTTTACAAATCTAGTAAGATGCAGTATTTTTTTTTAGATAATGGAATTGTCTCCGGCCTCTACCAAAGCACACAGCCCGGTTTTATTACATAATTTGCAGCTACCTAGCTGAATTACTGGATCGCAAACACATCTTGACTATTGGAACAAAAATTAAGGATAACAAAGTCTATTGTAATTAATCCATCCGTTCTTAGCAAAAAGCTTCATTGCAATGACCTCCAATCGAGTGCACACTCGAGCGAATGTTCTCCTTGCTTCCTCACGCCGCAACAACGCCGAATCGCAGCCAATAAGTTCCCTTGAAGACAACTTTGCATAAAAGAAGCATATCGTTTCTTAAAACACGTAATCATTGCGACAACACCATATAGCCCAACAAATAGCAGCCACACCCATAAAGATCAATTGTGTTCTTTTTTCCTATGCTCGTGAGCCAATCCCAAAGATATGAAACATAGATTTAGGTAATGGCAACCCCGTAGCTATCTGAATAACTCTCCAAATAGACCTAGCATTGTGACAATCAAAAAAAAGATGTTGTATCGTTTCATGATGATCACAAAAACAACACTTTTGGCTCCCCATCCAATTTCGCTTAGCCAAGTTATCCTTTGTCAAAATAACTCCACGTGAAGATACCAAAGGAAAATTTTAATTTTAAAGGAATCTTCAACTTCCAAATGAATTTATGATAAAACGAATTCTCGATTTATCATATAATGATACATAAAGCGGACGGAGAATCGTCCATGTTTATGTAAATTCCATATAAAAGTATCCTTCGACAGATAACTGGACATGAGCTATTTTAGCTACAAGGTTGTGCCATTCATTTAATTTGTTACCCACTAACGCCTACTGAAAACAAATATGTAATGGCACTTGGCTCATCACCGCGCTACTGAAGACAATGCGGATGAAGAGCAATATTATAGAGGTTAGGGAAATGATCTTTAAGAGGCCTCATGCCAACCCAAACATCTGCCCAGAATCTAGTTTGTGAACCATCTTTTATGTTGAAAGTCCCACAACTTAGAAACTGATCCTTGACTTTTAACAAACCTTTCCAGAAATGGGAGTCACTAGGTTTAATTTGAACCTGTGATAATGTTTTTGAAGTCAAATACTTGTTTCGAAGCAAAGTCTGCCAATTCCCATCTTCATTAAGCAGTTGAAACAACCACTTACTTAAAAGACAATTATTATTTTTTATACGTTCATTATACCCAATCCTCCTTGATCTTTAGGGCGACATAGGATGTCCCATTTAGCAAGATGATATTTTTTCGTTGCATTATTTCCTTGCCAAAAAAACCTTGACCGATAATAATCAAGTTTTTTTAGAACTTCCTTTGGAAGCTCAAAAAAGGACATCATGAACATCGGTAAACTACTAAGTACTGAATTTAATAAAACCAAGCGCCCCCCAGAGGACAAAAGCTTAGCCTTCCAAGTACTTAATTTCCGCTTGAATCGTTCTTCGACTGCACTCCAATCACTATTACGGAGTTTACGATAGTGCATCGGTATTCCTAAATATTGAAAAGGAAATGCACCAATTTTGCATCCAAATAACTTTGTATACTCATCCTCAAATCTTTTCGCATCACCAAAACAAAATATTTCACTTTTATGAAAGTTTATCTTTAAACCAGATAATTGTTCAAAGACACAAAGCAATAACTTCATATTCTTTGCTTGGTCCAAGTCATGATCCATAAACAAAATGGTATCATCTGCATATTGCAATATAGGGAATGATTTTCTGAACATTCATAGTTGAGCAAGCTTTGAGTGCATTTGTGGTGCCCTGGACAGTAGGAACCCTCATCTCTTTCTGC
Organism: Guadua angustifolia; assembly: GCA_036346375.1. Classification (NCBI taxonomy): domain Eukaryota; kingdom Viridiplantae; phylum Streptophyta; class Magnoliopsida; order Poales; family Poaceae; genus Guadua; species Guadua angustifolia. The sequence continues at coordinate 41,189,766 of CM070519.1, forward strand.
ACAATTGTTTTAGGCAGTGGCGTAGCTAGAATTTTAGGCAAGGTTGGTCTAACTAAGAAAGAAAATGCAACCGCATAAGCACAAAATTGAGTGTCAAAGGCTTTGCACTAAATGCTCCACTCAATTTTCTTCTAACTCTCTCAAATGTGTGAATTTGATGCACAAAGAGTTTTGAATGCCAACTAGAGCTTAAGTGTGTTCAATATGGACCAAAACTCAGCTATTGAATGCAGGTAGGGGGTATTTATAACCCCCACCAACAAAATCTAGCCGTTGCTCAAAAGTTGATGAAAACCGTGTTCAAGGCCGGTAGTACCGCCCCCTTAGCCGGTACTACCGCCCCTCTAGACCCAATGGTCGCCGAGGAATTTAATGCCGATGGCCAAGGACGTTGGTCACTTGGCGTAGTACCGTAGTAGGGTGGCGGTACTACCACTCAGTGAGTACTACCGCATGCACCTGCAATACTACCGCACGGTTGGGGGAAAAGACACCATACGAAAGCGTGGAGGTGTTTGCGGTACTACCGCTTGAGCGGTAGTACCGCACACCCCTGCGATAGTACCGCTCCCACGGTCCAAAAGGCATGCTCTCTGGAAAAAAAGGATCACGGGGGCTGAGGTACTACCTCTTGGCCGGTAGTACCGCACCCTCTTGCGATAGTACCGCAGAAGGACATAGAAAATGGTTTTTAATGCAGTTTCAAACTGATTTAACTTGAAATGCCTAAATTGAGTATGATTTAGCCTTGACACTCTTCTCAACATCAAATAAGCGACAGATACCCCTCTTTATAGTACGGCACCTATTCTAGCAATCCGATCTTTTTAACTTCAAACACCGAGATCGGTAAAAGCTATGAAAATATCCTTAATTATTTATACCTTTAGGCATTTTGCTTTATTGCATTGATCTTTTATTGCGTTGACGCTTTTATGTCCAGTGCATCATAAGTCTACCCGTACTCATAAATACTCAAAAACGATGTTAGCCCTTTAAAACCTCATTGTTATCAATTACCAAAACTCAAACGAAATTTTAGGGGCCTAGATGCTTTCAGAGGGAAGAGATATAACGAAGGCTTCTAAGACCATTTCCAAAAACATTCTCTAACCCCACAGGATGTTAACCGAACTTTTAATTAACTTTCTATTGTACTCATGTCTATCTTCCTTTAATGCAAGGCAGAGCTCCTGCCATTCCTTTAAAAAAAAGGAAATGGTCTTAGAAGCATTGAAAGCAGAACCAAGACATGATGACTACATGAATCATAAATTGCCATATCTAAGAAATTTGGTAGTTGTACAGTTTGTGGAACAACTGATGATTCATTGCTTCATGAACTGGTAGAGTGTAGACATGCCAAACTTTTCTGGCTTGCTGTGAGGAAGCATTATAGGATCATCTTGCTGAGACTACATCCTATGTCATGGACGACGGATCTAACAAACGGTATGTTTTTTAAGCCTCATGAAGTAGCCATTGTCATTTCTACTATGTACTGTGTCTGGGGTTCAAGGAACAAGTTGGTACATGGTAAAGAACAATTTGTGCCAGATCAATCTAGAAAATTAATTGAAGAACTTGTTGCCTCGATGGAGTTACCACCAATGTCTGCACTGGGAGATACTACTTTAGGACATAAGGCAACTTGGTCGAATCATTTACCAAAAAGCAATTGAAAATGCAAATGGCATCGTTCTGGGCTGGTCCCAACTATCGTATTGGGCCTCACTACGGGCTTATATAGTTGACAACATAAGCTAACTAGCATTATTTCGACGATAAGCCCATTCTGGGGTAAAAGAACAAATTTAGTCATCTCGAACTCAGAACACGTTGAAATGCAAAGCCAACCCAGTCTATTATTATAAGAAAATACCTATATGAAACAAGAGAGGTGATTCAATGTATCTCTTTTTAAAAATTGCATAAATATTAAAGCATAAATGAAAGATATATATAGTGATACTTGCCTATTAAACTGCCATTGGCGGAGGGAGTGAATGAGAGAGATGAGATCTAGCGACCACAGCGACACATTGATGAAGAGCGGCGACTTTAGCGAGTAGCGATCATGATGATGCATCAATAAAGAGGAGCGATCGCTACGTGAGCGGCGACCATGACATCAGCGAGAGCAATGACATAAAGCAAGGGTAGCAAGTGAGGCTAGCTCGCCATCTCCTCTTGTCTCTCAGCTGCTTTTCAACGCCATACTCCGTCTTGGCCATAAGGCGGACGCCATAGGCATGTTCGACAAGGCGAAACCATGGCAAACTCCTCTTGATTGTCTTACCGCTTAAATGATGACAAAGCGACGCTTTTAATGACCATGGTTGTTATCAATTAGTTTAAGAGGATCTTATCGATTAGTTAGTTGGTTAGTTGTTATCAATTAGTTTAAGAGGATCTTATCAAGTAGTTAGTTGATTAGATGATTTTTTAGGGCCGGTATAAGAGTATACGGCAACCTCTTGGCACATTAAGTAAGAATGAATTAAGAAATTCCCTTCTAGTCCAATATCTCTCCCGAATTCCTTCTCTTTACATAGCACCTTCGTTCTCTTAGTGCTTTCTCTTTGAAGCCATGTAAATCGGCCTTTTCGATTGTAGTTATCCTTGTCGTATAAAGCTCATGACAGAACAGAGTGCTGAAATAATAAACCGAATCTCATAATGAAAGCAGAAAAAATTTATGAGACAAGCAACTTAACAATATATAAAAAACCACTGTAAAAAAACAAAATTGCCTCGAATCCTGATTGGTTGTTTCTTTGGATACTTCTACCAACATGTGAGCTCCACACCCCGAACCACATCGATCTATTTCGTCTCAACTGGATTTTGGATTATCAAATTCACGAGCATGAAGTCATTTACAGGGAGAAGAGCAAACATTATATGGTTTACCTTTTTACTGGAGTCACAAAAAGTCATAAGTGAATAGGAACCAAAACGTTCGCTTCATCTATTCCCAATAAACATGTGCAGTTACCTAACAAAGAACAAGTAGTGAATCCAAATAACTAATCAGATGACACCAATACTCACCTAGCAACCTAAATTTCCAAGTTCTAGAGAAGTTCATGAAACTTTGTTGGTGAAAGGTTAAACTGTGGAAATAAAAGAAAGAAAACAAAAACCTCCTCTTAAACATAAAAAATAATATGACTAGTAAAGTTGTAAAAGCTAGCTGACAAAGAAAAAACCAATATTTTAGTTGGGACATATTTTTCATAAAAAAATATTGTTCAATTGCACAAGAACATATGCATCATGGCCATATAAAAATCAACACGGAATCTTTTCATTAAAAATAGCACCATTTACTGATATCACATATTTACTGCATTGTATGTAGCATACGAGACTATGCTGCATGACATGTGAGCTTCTGTCAAGATAACAAGTTCCATGGGGCAGCAGCATCATTACAAAGCTAAAATATAGGTCCTTTATTCAGTTATCACATGGACAAGGACACCAATTAGTGTAGCCATAAGGTTTGGCCTTCTCTTAATTCTGGAATCTACTGTGAGGGGCCATGACAGAGCACATGACATGAGGAATGGAGGGCTTGTCCTCTGTACATGGGCTAATTGAATTTAGAAAAAAACAAGACAAACTCAAAAAATATAAATTGTGCCTAAATAAACTTCTTCTACAAAATCATGACAATGGAGAAGCTGACTGTTCAGCCCTGAATGGTCCAATGTAAACGGAAGGTTTATCAGTGGACTGGAAAAGGTTTGATGGCAATAAATAATAAGCATCTGAGCACGGAAGCTAATATTAGTGGGAGTTTCATTCTCATTAAATGGCATGACACATCATCATGTTTGGTGATATGGCAAGGTAATTATAAAGAGAGAGATAGAGAAAATTTCATGGGAGGTGAGAGGGTTTCATCTAGATGAAACCTGAGATACACAGTTACCTAGACAAAATCTGATGTGGCACTCTTGAAAACTAGAAAATGAAACTATGCACTGAGAATGGCCTTAAGCATCAGCGACTTCTTGGTCTTTCGACCCTTCGCCAATAGCACCGGTATACGGTGCACTTCCCTAGGTCTTGTCCACCATGTCTCCTTCTTGGCCTACAGGCGATAGCGAACACTCCACCCCCTTCTTCGAACGGTGTTTGGAACCTTCCAGGATGGAACCAGGTTTGAAATTTTGGTTTCGGATCGTATATCAGAGGTGACTGAAATCTAAAATCCTAGTGAGATCTAAGATTTTCGGACGAGATCCAAAAATCAAATTTCAAATTCGGCTTTTTTGGACCAGGATTTCTGAGATCTCGGCAAAAATTGCCAAGATCTCGACAAGAAACACCGAAATCTCATCCCAAAAAACTTAAAATCATCAAAATACCTCATGTTCACATCACATACGGTTTTTGGTTAAAACCGTATGTGATGTGCATTTTTGAAATTTTTCAATTTTTTCATTTCGCCGGGATTTAAAATCTCATCCCCGATCAAAATCCAAAATGTCAGCTGAGATTTTTGAAATTTTATCAGGATTTTGAACCTTAGATGGAACCCCTTTGCTAGTGCCGAGACTTGTTCCGCCAGGATCGCTCGCTATTCTTCTGGAACCCTCGCATCATTGGCGGATCTAGGATTTTAAGTTAGGTATGCCAAGCTAATACTATAATATACACCAGTAAAATCCAATGAACAAGTCGGTAAACAACTACAAATGTTGTCGAGAAATTCGTATACAAGTATAAAATAACTAGAAACATGATAATACAAGTACAAATTACAATATAAACATTGAACATTTTAAGTATGAAATATGTATAAAAGAAGCTTACGACCTACAATAGTTCAAAGAATACAATATTACTTTATCCTTCTTGTCCGGCTCCGCCTTCTAATAGCTATGAAACTCTTGATTATATCATTTTCATCAATTTGGAAGAAAATATCTCGCCTCAACAAACGCTTCCTCGAAAAGAGATGCAATGTTTCCTAAAAGAGATGCAATGTTTCCTAAAAGAGATGAAGCAAAGAACAAATTTCTTTGTTTTCGCTTTGCAATGTTTAGGAAAAATATGAAGCAAAGAAGACTCTTCTTTGTCGTGATGTTTCCGAAAAGAGATGCAATGTCTCCATTCCTCTTAATAATTCAACAACTCTACAAACAAAAAAGCAATGCATCAACAAGCAACTCTCTTAGTCTCTAGCAAAGTAGCAATTATATTTGTTTCTACTCTATAAATCAATTAGCGCCTTGCACTCAAATCACATGTAGGATCAATATACACTAATATACCAATCAGAAAGGGGTGAATGATATTATGCTGAAGCTAAAACAAAGTTTTATTGATTCTCAAATCACCTCTAAACAAATTATAAAAACTACTTCGGTTTCAGCAAAACAGATCGACACATGTTAACTAAAATAGTAATTTTCAAAGATCTAACCGTTGGATTGATGTGAAATTTTAACTGTAGAGACTAGATTCAATTTCGAAACTAATACAATAAGAATCAGCTCAATCGGATCTACGGATATAAAGTTATGACTTTCACAAACCGATCAGATAAGATAATAACGGTAGATATAGATCAGATAGACCGGATCTACAGGTATGCTGTGCCCACCTGGCATACCCTGTAGATCCGCCCTGCCTCGCATGGTGTGAGGGGTACACAAACCCTTCATCTGGCGCGAGGGATCATGCGAACCCTTCGCAGGGAAGGACTATGCTGCTTGTCTTATTGTCCTTTGGCTTTATCTGTTGGGCACCTAAGCATATTTTGTATCCGCCTAGTGATGCCGGACGGGATGACTTCGCTTGGTTGATGGGGATGGCCGGCCGCCCACGACAGATAGGAAAATAGAAAATATATATAGTTCTCTTAAGCATTCCTAGTGGTTGAGAGAGTGTGGGAGTGAAAAAAACATCCTTGTTAAAAAGGAACTTCTTTAAAATACTGTGTTTTTAGAATTATTTTCATGTCAATTCATTCGGATAAAGGCAGAAAATTAATATTAAAATAGGGTTTCAAATAAAATGACTAACTCACTACAAGAATCCCAAGAATTAACATCGCCAAAAGCCGACTAATTAGCAATTTGTCGACGCATAGTAATTAACGCCGGCAAAACACTAATTAACGCCGCATTTGGCCCACGATAGTTAATCGACGCATTGTTTAATTAACGCCGGTAATGACGCACATTACTAATTAACGCCACTGCATGTACCGACGCATTATCGTTGCCGGATCAAGCGCTAATTATCGCCGCTTAGACCCCGCCGACGCATTAGCTATGGTTTTGTCGAAGATTTGTTTCCGACGAAAACAGGTGTTGTGGTTACTAATTAACGCCGCCGACCTCGCCGACGCATTAGCTAATTAACGCGCAATGACCCCGCCGACGCATTAGTAATTCCAGGGGCAACTTTACCCTATTTTCATGTTTCGCCACACAATTCAATACATAATATAATCAACATTGACAAAGAATTCACACATCAACACATATAATTCATTTAATATAAACAATGCAAGCATGTAACATGCATATAATCAAGTTATCGATCCATCATAATATCCAAATTGTCATAACATACAAAAAGGCCAAAGTGACACAACTACAAACGATCCAAAAGTTCACCGAATCATACACATCCAAAGTGACAACTATGAAACACCTACAACCGCTGCCGCCATCTGGTTGATTGAGTTCGCCACTTGATCCGAAGCAAAGAGCTGCTGACAAAGTCATTGCACCGCCGGTTCCCTACACAAGAAAAATGCAAGATTAGACAATAATATAAGAATGAATGTACCATAAGGAGACAAGTAAGAAACGAATCACGGATTCGCAGTGCTGCAAGTGTTGCAAAAGTGAGTATCAGAAGATTTAAGACCCATGTGCCGTTGGTCCTTACATAAGGCAACAATTATAGCTAGATTGATCAAATTTTACTAGATTTACAAGTTTTGACAAAGTGAAGCTAGAAATGTTATAAGTGTAGCTATATTGAGTAAATTTAACTACATTTACAAAGTTTAACTAGAACGGACCAAATTTAGCAAAAATGAACTAAATATTGTTAAATTCATCAAACTTAACTCTAGAGATACTTAGTCTTGCTAGATTCGCTATGTCTCGCTAGAAATGACTAAGTTTAGCTAGATTGACTAAATGTAGCTAGTTTGAAACAAGATTAGGTACAACAAACTAATATTATCTAAATTGACTAAGTTCAACTCGATTCACAAAGTTTAGCAAGAATACCGAGCTGCAGGAGGTGCGGAGGATACATCCCCATTGTATGGCGGCTACTGAACGCTGAAGGACAATGTTTTGCCCCATCGCCTGAACATTGCCTACAAATACAATGTATAAGTATTTTGAATTAATATATTCTCTAAATGCAATAGATTGAAGACTGACTTACTTGAATCGCCGACATCAAGCAGCTCGGTATGAAGCGTAGTACTTTTGTCGTGTCTTTGCATACTCATCACGTTGGCGGCTCCTCACGCAACCTAGTAACCTCCAACCGCCAGGCCGAGGAGCGACGGCTACCAACCCCGAGCTCGGGGACGAAGAAGATCCCCTTTCAACAGACCACCGACGAGTCGATCACTCCAAAGGAACATGGAGTACCTTCAAAATGCGTGACTACAAAGGCTTGAGCACTTGAAATTATGACTTCATGAATTTTTAGAAGGTATGACATCTCACCGTCTATGGCCTTGCCGCCCACTAGCATGCATAGCCACGCCTGTCAAGCGTGTTCCTTCCTCCAATCATAGTCTTCACCATGGATGCTTGACCATTTCCCATATTTCTCCTACATAACCAAATCGCACAATTGAAATGGGAACCGCAAATCAAACAACTTAATTTGAATTGGATGAAAATTGTGACCACTAACCACCGACCAAGAGTCATTCTGACCTGACAACCGCTCAGTCAGGGTTTCGTCTCGACCTTTATGACCTTCCACGTGACATTCTTAATATCACTCTACTGAACACCGTCCGAGCCTCCTCAGAGACATAAGTTAGGTATACATACACTTGGTAACTTGTATTTTGCAAAAGATTGCTACGCCAGACTTACTACTATGCGCTTAGCTTTACGCGATATGTCCATCGGCGCCTATACACGTGCTTTTGATTCTTTGCCTCGCGCATCTCGGTTTTTCTTGACTTGGCGATGAACTCAGTGAAGCCCAACGCTTCAAGAAAAGAGCCCGTAAGCTTCGACGGTCTCCCAACCATGGAATCATGACCTGCACAAATATATTAATACATTAAAACAACATTACCAAGAAACGTTAAACTCAAATAGCTCCAATATTTGTTGTTTTACTCGCATGTACCGTTTCTCGGTCAAGTAACTTTCGAAGACCCATGAGTCCTCGTTAATTCATGTCCTTGAATGCACCTCAAGTAAAGATTTGTTGCTTGAAGCTGAACATTAGACAATGCATCTTTGGTCACCCGACGGCATTTACATGGAAAACTCTACGAGCATGCTCGATGTTTGCACTCGTCACCAAACGGTAACGCTTCCGCAATTGTTCATCACAAAGAATAGTTAGAATAGTAAAGAATTGACACTTGGACCAATACCAACCGGCACAAAGAATCTTACCCAAAAGTCACTCCAAACAGCCCCCCGAGCATTCAAGTGTTTCGGCATTAGGAGCAAGGTGTAATGATCCCAACTAGTAGCAACAAATTGCTCGCCATTGGTCACTGTGGACCAACCCGGTAGTGCAAACGGCAGAGGTTACCTAACACGTAGTTAACTCCTGCCTATGGTGCCCTCCGTCAAACCCCGAAGTCATCCCATGAACTGCAAGACATATAAATGATATAGTTACAGTTCGAAAGAAATGAAATAAGACATGGTTTAGAAAATACAAACCTATCGCCAACAGTGTGATCACAACCTTGTCCTCCTCCCGCTCTGGCTACTGAGGGGGGCGACAAGATGGCTCCTCCTAAACCTCAAAGTGGCTCTTGAGAACCCTGTCAGATCCCCACCCATTGGGTCCTCATCCCTTGGCCCACATCGGCCTCCCGATCCTCATCGATCCCAGCTACTACAACAATAATAATGAATGAATAAAGAAGATAATAAGCAAATAAATTATGAGAATATAACATTCTAGTTTACCAAATACAACATCAACCTCCCGATCCTCATCGATCCCACCTACAACAACAATAATAATGAATGAATAAAGAAGATAATAATCAAATAAATTAAGAGAATATAACATTCTAGTTTACTCTGCATCAACATCCATGGCGTGAAGACTTCTTCCTCCGCTGCCTCATCCTCATCTAAATAATACAAGACAGCTTATATTTATGTCATATTTATGTTTTCACATGAAGCTTAGTTACCTCTCCACTCGAAAGGAACACTTACGACTCGCAACTCAGTTCCCATCGACTCAACAAAGCACGCCACTACTTGGCGCTTGAAGCGCCTACCTCAAACAAGGCCTCCTCGTCAGCGAATCCATCGGACTTCCTCCTACCATCGAGGAATCCTTCGCCACTGCTTGATCGATCGGGCATCCTGTTGAAAGAAAAATATCAAGTTAGTACAACAACAATAATAATGAACAAGATAATAAACATTACAGTGCAGGAGTCTTTCCATGATTATGTGGTAATCGTGGCTCTTCAACCCATTTAGCTTCCCTCAGATTCACATTCACAAATAGTTTCAATCCCATTGCGTAACCATCGGGAAATTTCAATTTCTTCATCCACCTCAACACTTCTTTCTTTTCTTTAGGTTTAAGGCAAAATGGAGCGCGTGGCTTACCCCCTGCTTCGGTGAGCTCAAGTGTTGGCCGATTACAGATCTCTGCTAAGTCTCTTCGGGCCTTTAGGTTGTCTTTTGTCTTGTCCGTCATATCCATGACCGTGCTTATAATGCTTTCACCAACGCATGCCTCGATGCATGACGCCAATGTTGTGCATCGTAATCAAGGCTCGTCGCATATGGGAGCTCCCATAATCCACAAATGTGAGTCCAATTAGTTCTCTCCAAACCCTTCAAACCCATCTTTCTTTCTCCACCAATTTACTCAAAGATATCAGCAATTTCGCCCAAATTAGACGCTTTCGCGGACCTTTTCGATAACCGGTCCTTACGGAAGGCATTCCTTTGGAACCTAAAGGTGTGTCTTGTAAGCGGAAACGCCTGCGGGTAATCGGGTACCAGATCTTTCCATCATTTACAAGGCTAAAAACACCGGTGTCTGAACCACGATCGGATATGTCAAATTTCCATGACAAACCCACCAAAGAAAATACCATAGGCCATGAAATCATGGATGTAACCACAAATATGCAACACGAAGGTTGAATTTCTGCTTTTGTAGCAATATACGCCTCTACCCCTATCCATAATTTTTTCACTCTTCGATCAAGGGTTTGAGCATCACATTGAGACGCTTCGTGATGTTCAGCTGTATGATGAGGCACAGGAACATAAACTCATATTTCATGCAAAGAGAAGGTGGAAGGTTGTATGGAATAGCAAAGATCGCCAAAGACGAGTATGATGCGGTTGTGTTGAAAGGCGTGAAACCATCTGCCGCCAACCCAATGCGTAACATTTCGCATCCTCGCGAAGTCCTCGCCAAAGCTATCTAGAGCCTTCCATGCCTCACTATCGGACGGGGGCACACATTCTGGCCGTTTCACGCGACACCTTCTTTGTGCCACCTCATGTGCCTCGGCACTTCATTTTGAGATAAACAACCGCTTCAAATTTTAGGTGTGAGAGGCGTATGTACCGGTTGCTTGTGTGCGACATCGGTCGTTAATTTTTCACCTTCTTCGCTCAACACTCGACAAATCTTGGTTTTTACACACTAAGCAATGCTTTCTTTCTCATGCTCCTTCCGTAAAAGCATGCGCTTATCCTTGCACATATCAATCTTCTCATACTTCATACCGAGACCGCACAACAACTTCTTAGACTGTACATGTCTCTAGGCATCTTATGATTCACGGCAGATATCGTAGATCAATTCCACGAGATCATTATAACAATTATTGGAAAAGAAATATTTGGACTTAATGGCCATGAGCCGCGCCACAAAAAGCAAGCTGGTCACTTTGTGTGTTCAGGCAACAGCTCTTCGAAGCTTTAAGTAGCTCAAAGAACTCCGAACCTCACGTGTTGCGGATCCTCCCAGCCCACGTTAGACCGGACGCAAAGCTTCTAGCATCTCATCCATCCTATCGCCGCTCACCTCTATCATCTTCCTCTTCAATCTGCAATCTCAGATCCTTGAGCACGTGACTCACCATGATGTACCCACAACTCAAAGCTTGGCATGAAACCGAACCGACACAAAAGTAGACATCGATTTCTTGTCTGGGGTGGAAATTACGGCACTTGCTTGGCATGGGCACTTCACCTCCACAGATTAGACATAGAGAAGGCCCGGTCGACAAAAGCGGTAGCCTTGACCGTCCACTCGGTCGAGTGAGCCCCACTTTTTTTTCTCCCAACCTTCATACATCCACGCATGCGGTCACCCATACTTGAGGCTATATAGGTTAAATCATACAGTTATAAGGTTCATTTTGTTTCTATATATCACGACCCTACATCTATAGGAAAGGATATGTCCTAAACTCCATTTAAGAGTGGCGTATTACAGCTGATTTATGATTTAGCCTGTAGAGTCCGAATGAATTTTAAGCAAGATAACCTGGCCATTCCACACTGCACGCCCTCGATATGGTGCAGGGGAGAACAACAGATTATGACGCCGAATTTCATTCGACTCCGTGGCTCACATACATACCGGACTTTGTCATCCACTCCGAGGTGTCCAAAAGGACACCCGACCAAGACATCTCACATGTCACACATGTGAGACATGCCGATCCTAAACGGGTGACGAGGTTTCGTGACACTATGTGATTTCAAATCAAAATAAAAATCCACGATAATCCATTACTCAAATATATATTTATAAGCACAAAATGGACTCCATTAGAAGGTGGTATTGATCAACAAGGTAACCACTACATAACCCATACAACTAGTGCATGCTAAACAAAAGTCAGATATCCATTACTCGAGCATAAAAAGCTAGTCATACAAAACCGATCCATTTCCCATCAAGATAGCACATGATATATATGACTAATAATCAAGACTTGCCATCTCCCATCAAGATAGCACATGATATATATGACTTTTGATAGCACACGCACACCTATCGCAATCAAGCAATCCACTTAGGATATCGTGGCAACTAACAAATAACTAATCCATCATGCAAATTAAGACACAAAGCAGTAACAAAGAAGCGCTAAGCATGATACCAATCATGATCCTCGTCTGTAAAAGGAAAATATCCCTAACACTAGTTCTCATTAGACCCAGTAACTAGCATATAATATGCAAGACATTGGCATCCATGCAGTAGCATTAGCGCTAATTAACGCCCAGAGTTTTTAGACGTAATTAACTAATTACCCCATTAATTAACTAATTACCCCACAAAGATTCTATAGAGCCATGCAGAGAGAGGAGGAGCAGAATACGACCTTCAACCTTGGCGAGAGAGAGGAGGACGCCGGGACGCAGGTCGCCCGAGGACGAGGTCGCCATGGCTTCGGGAGAGGAGGTCGCGGCAGCGCCGCCGAAGGTGCGCGCGCGTCGGCGCGCGGCGGGCGGGCGGCGGGCGCGCGGCGCGGGCGACGGGCGACGCGGGCGGCGGCGGACGGCGGGCGGCAAAGGCGACGCGAAAATAATTTCGTCCGGCGGATTGATGGGCGAAGCAACGCCAACCTTATTCGAAAATGAACGCCGCCGTTTTAGCCGACAGCATTAGCTAATTAACGCTCGGCTCGGTTTTGGCCGACGATTATCAATTAACGCCGTCTTTTTAGCCGACGCTATTAGCTATTAACGCCGGTCCTTTCACCGACGATTAGCTAATTAACGCCGCTTATCCTCGACCGACGCATTAATATGGCCGACGCACTGCTTCAGAGTGATCAGAACTTAAATGCAGCTTGTCTAAAAGACAATACTGACGGATATAAATTTTATTTAACACCATATAGCCCAACAAATAGCAGCCACACCCATAAAGATCAATTGTGTTCATTTTTTTCCTATGCCCGTGAGCCAATCTCAAAGATATGAAACATAGATTTAGGTAATGGCAACCCCGTAGCTATCTCAATAACTCTCCAAATAGACCTAGCATTGTGACAATAAAAAAAAGATGTTGTATCGCTTCATGATGATCACAAAAACAACACTTTTGGCTCCCCATCCAATTTCGCTTAGCCAAGTTATCCTTTGTCAAAATAACTCCACGTGAAGATACCAAAGGAAAATTTTAATTTTAAAGGAATCTTCAACTTCCAAATGAATTTATGATAAAACGGAATTCCACGATTTATCATATAATGATATATAGAGCTGACGGAGAATCGTCCATGTTTATGTAAATTCCATATAAAAGTATCCTTCAGACAGATAACTGGACATGAGCTATTTTAGTTACAAGGTTGTGCCATTCATTTAATTTGTTACCCACTAACGCCTCTGAAAACAAATATGTAATGGCACTTGGCTCATCACCGCGCTTACAAGACAATGCGGATGAAGAGCAATATTATAGAGGTTAGGGAAATGATCTTTAAGAGGCCTCATGCCAACCCAAACATCTGCCTGAATCTAGTTTGTGAACCATCTTTTATGTTGAAAGTCCCACAACTTAGAAACCGATCCTTGACTTTTAACAAACCTTTCGAGAAATGGGAGTCACTAGGTTTAATTTGAACTGTGATAATGTTTTTGAAGTCAAATACTTGTTTCAAGCAAAGTCCGCTAATTCCCATCTTCATTAAGCGGTTGAAACAACCACTTACTTAAAAGACAATTATTTTTGATTTGTAAGTTCATTATACCCAATCCTCCTTGATCTTTAGGCGACATAGGATGTCCCATTTAGCAAGATGATATTTTTCGTTGCATTATTTCCTTGCCAAAAAACCTTGACCGATAATAATCAAGTTTTTTAGAACTTCCTTTGAAGCTCAAAAAGGACATCATGAACATCAATAAACTACTAAATCTTGAATTTAATAAAACCAAGCGCCCAGAGGACAAAAGCTTAGCCTTCCAAGTACTTAATTTCGCTTGAATCGTTCTTCGATTGCACTCCAATCACTATTACGGAGTTTACGATAGTGCATCGGTATTCCTAAATATTGAAAAGGAAATGCACCAATTTTGCATCCAAATAACTTTGTATACTCATCCTCAAATCTTTTAGCATCACCAAAACAAAATATTTCACTTTTATGAAAGTTTATCTTTAAACCAGATAATTGTTCAAAGACACAAAGCAATAACTTCATATTCTTTACTTGGTCCAAGTCATGATCCATAAACAAAATGGTATCATCTCATATTGCAATATAGGGAATGATTTTCTAACATTCATAGTTGAGCAAGCTTTGAGTGCATTTGTGGTGCCCAGACAAGAGGGAACCCTCATCTCTTCTGCACAACAATTGTTTTAGGCAAGGGCGAAGCTAGAATTTTAGGCAAGGTTGGTCTAACTAAGAAAGAAAATGCAACCGCATAAGCACAAAATTGAGTGTCAAAGGCTTTGCACTAAATGCTCCACTCAATTTTCTTCTAACTCTCTCAAATGTGTGAATTTGATGCACAAAGAGTTTTGAATGCCAACTAGAGCTTAAGTGTGTTCAATATGGACCAAAACTCAGCTATTGAATGCAGGTAGGGGGTATTTATAACCCCCACCAACAAAATCTAGCCGTTGCTCAAAAGTTGATGAAAACCGTGTTCAAGGCCGGTAGTACCGCCCCCTTAGCCGGTACTACCGCCCCTCTAGACCCAATGGTCGCTGAGGGGAATTTAATGCCCGGTCAGTGACCGTTGGTCACTTGGCCGGTAGTACCGTAGGGTGGCCGGTACTACCACTCAGCGGTACTACCGCATGCACCTGCAATACTACCGCACGGTTGGGGGGAAAAGACACCCCTTCTGGAAAAAAGCAGCCGGAGGTGTTTGCGGTACTACCGCTCGAGCGGTAGTACCGCACACCCCTGCAGTAGACCGCTCCCACGGTCCAAAAGGCATGCTCTCTGAAAAAAAAGGACCGTGGGGGCTGCGGTACTACCTCTTGGCCGGTAGTACCGCACCCTCTTGCGATAGTCTGCAGAAGGACATAGAAAATGGTTTTTAATGCAATTTCAAACTGATTTAACTTGAAATGCCTAAATTGAGTATGATTTAGCCTTGACACTCTTCTCAACATCAAATAAGCGACAGATACCCCTCTTTATAGTACGGCACCTATTCTAGCAATCCGATCTTTTTAACTTCAAACACCGAGACCGGTAAAAGCTATGAAAATATCCTTAATTATTTATACCTTTAGGCATTTTGCTTTATTGCATTGATCTTTTATTGCGTTGATGCTTTTATGTCCAGTGCATCATAAGTCTACCCGTACTCATAAATACTCAAAAACGATGTTAGCCCTTTAAAACCTCATTGTTATCAATTACCAAAACTCAAACGAAATTTTAGGGGCCTAGATGCTTTCAGAGGGAAGAGATATAATGAAGGCTTCTAAGACCATTTCCAAAAACATTCTCTAACCCCACAGGATGTTAACCGAACTTTTAATTAACTTTCTATTGTACTCATGTCTATCTTCCTTTAATGCAAGGCAGAGCTCCTGCCATTCCTTTAAAAAAAAAAGGAAATGGTCTTAGAAGCATTGAAACAGAACCAGTACATGATGACTACATGAATCATAAATTGCCATATCTAAGAAATTTGGTAGTTGTACAGTTTGTGGAACAACTGATGATTCATTGCTTCATGAACTGGTAGAGTGTTGACATGCCAAACTTTTCTGGCTTGCTGTGAGGAAGCATTATAGGATCATCTTGCTGAGACTACATCCTATGTCATGGACGACGGATCTAACAAACGGTATGTTTTTTAAGCCTCATGAAGTAGCCATTGTCATTTCTACTATGTAATCGTGGTCTCGGGGTTCAAGGAACAAGTTGGTACATGGTAAAGAACAATTTGTGCAGATCAATCTAGAAAATTAATTGAAGAACTTGTTGCCTCGATGGAGTTACCACCAATGTCTGCACTGGGAGATACTACTTTAGGACATAAGGCAACTTGGTCGAATCATTTACCAGAAAGCAATTGAAAATGCAAATGGCATCGTTCTGGGCTGGTCCCAACTATCGTATTGGGCCTCACGGCTGGGCTTATATAGTTGACAACATAAGCTAACTAGCATTATTTCGACGTATAAGCCCATTCTGGGGTAAAAGAACAAATTTAGCTGTCTGAACTCAGGAACACGTTGAAATGCAAAGCCAACCCAGTCTATTATTATAAGAAAATACCTATATGAAACAAGAGAGGTGATTCAATGTATCTCTTTTTAAAAATTGCATAAATATTAAAGCATAAATGAAAGATATATATAGTGATACTTGCCTATTCGCTTGCAGTGGCGGAGGGAGTGAATGAGAGAGATGAGATCTAGCGACCACAGCGACACATTGATGAAGAGCGACGACTTTAGCGAGTAGCGATCATGATGATGCATCAATAAAGAGGAGCGACTGCTTCTGTGAGCAGCGACCATGACATCAGCAGTAGCAATGACAGAAAGCAAGGGTAGCAACTGAGGCTAGCTCGCCATCTCCTCTTGTCTCTCAGCTGCTTTTCAACGCCATACTCCGTCTTGGCCATAAGGCGGACGCCATAGGCATGTTCGACAAGGCGAAACCATGGCAAACTCCTCTTGATTGTCTTACCGCTTAAATGACGATAAAGCGACGCTTTTAATGACCATGGTTGTTATCAATTAGTTTAAGAGGATCTTATCGATTAGTTAGTTGGTTAGTTGTTATCAATTAGTTTAAGAGGATCTTATCAAGTAGTTAGTTGATTAGATGATTTTTTAGGGCCGGTATAAGAGTATACGGCAACCTCTTGGCACATTAAGTAAGAATGAATTAAGAAATTCCCTTCTAGTCCAATATCTCTCCCGAATTCCCTCCTCTTTACATAGCACCTTCGTTCTCTTAGTGCTTTCTCTTTGAAGCCATGTCGTCTGGCCTTTTTCGACTGTAGTTATCCTTGTCGTGTATAAAGCTCATGACAGTAACAGAGTGCTGAAATAATAAACCGAATCTCATAATGAAAGCAGAAAAAAATTTATGAGACAAGCAACTTAACAATATATAAAAAACCACTGTAAAAAAACAAAATTGCCTCGAATCCTGATTGGTTGTTTCTTTGGATACTTCTACCAACATGTGAGCTCCACACCCCGAACCACATCGATCTATTTCGTCTCAACTGGATTTTGGATTATCAAATTCACGAGCATGAAGTCATTTACAGGGAGAAGAGCAAACATTATATGGTTTACCTTTTTACTGGAGTCACAAAAAGTCATAAGTGAATAGGAACCAAAACGTTCGCTTCATCTATTCCCAATAAACATGTGCAGTTACCTAACAAAGAACAAGTAGTGAATCCAAATAACTAATCAGATGACACCAATACTCACCTAGCAACCTAAATTTCCAAGTTCTAGAGAAGTTCATGAAACTTTGTTGGTGAAAGGTTAAACTGTGGAAATAAAAGAAAGAAAACAAAAACCTCCCTCTTAAACATAAAAAATAATATGACTAGTAAAGTTGTAAAAGCTAGCTGACAAAGAAAGAACCAATATTTTAGTTGGGACATATTTTTCATAAAAAATATTGTTCAATTGCACAAGAACATATGCATCATGGCCATATAAAAATCAACACGGAATCTTTTCATTAAAAATAGCACCATTTACTGATATCACATATTTACTGCATTGTATGTAGCATACGAGACTATGCTGCATGACATGTGAGCTTCTGTCAAGATAACAAGTTCCATGGGGCAGCAGCATCATTACAAAGCTAAAATATAGGTCCTTTATTCAGTTATCACATGGACAAGGACACCAATTAGTGTAGCCATAAGGTTTGGCCTTCTCTTAATTCTGGAATCTACTGTGAGGAGCCATGACAGCGCACATGACATGAGGAATGGAGGGCTTGTCCTCTGTACATGGGCTAATTGAATTTAGAAAAAACAAGACAAACTCAAAAAATATAAATTGTGCCTAAATAAACTTCTTCCACAAAATCATGACAATGGAGAAGCTGACTGTTCAGCCCTGAATGGTCCAATGTAAACGGAAGGTTTATCAGTGGACTGGAAAAGGTTTGATGGCAATAAATAATAAGCATCAGAGCACGGAAGCTGAGATTAAGCATCAGCTACTTCTTGGTCTTTCGACCCTTCGCGGCTTCGCCCATAGCACCGATGTACGGTGCACTACCCAAGGTCTTGTCCACCATGTATCCTTCTTGGTCTACAGGCGGTAGCGAACGCTCCACCCCCTTCTTCGAATGGTGTTTGGAACCTTCCGAGATGGAACCAAGGTTTCAAATTTCGGTTTCAGATCGTATCTCAGAGGTGACCGAAATCCAAAATCCTGGTGAGATTTTGAAATTTCGGACTAAATACAAAAAGCAAATTTCAAATCTGATTTTTTTTGGACCAGGATTTCCGAGATCTCAACAAAAATTGCCAAGAACTCGACAAAAAACACCGAAATCTCATCCCAAAAAACTTAAAATCGGTCAAAATACCTCATGTTCACATCACAGACGGTTTTTGGTTAAAACCGTATGTGATGTGCATTTTTGAAAATTTTCAATTTTTTCATTTCGTCGGGATTTAAAATCTCGTCCCAGATCGAAATCCGAATGTCAGCCGAGATTTTCAAAATTTCGCCAGGATTTTGAACCTTAGGTGGAACCTCTTCGCTAGTGCCGAGACTTGTTCTGCCGGGATCGCTCGCTATTCTTCTGGAACCCCTCGCATCAGTGGCGGATCTAGGATTTTAAGTTAGGGTATGCCAAGCTAATACTATAATATACAATTCGGTAAAATCCAATGAACAAGTCGGTAAACAACTACAAATGTTGTCGAGAAATTCGGTATACAAGTATAAAATAACTAGAAACATGATAATACAAGTACAAATTACAATATAAACAGTTCGAACATTTTAAGTATGAAATATGTATAAAAGAAGCTACGACCTACAATAGTTCAAAGAATACAATATTACTTCTTATCCTTCTTTGCGGCCGCCGCCTTCTAATAGCTATGAAACTCTTGATTATATCATTTTCATCAATTTGGAAGAAAATATCTCGCTCAACAAACGTTTCCGGAAAAGAGATGCAATGTTTCCAGAAAAGAGATGCAATGTTTCGAGAAAAGAGATGAAGCAAACAACGACCTTCTTTGCTTCTCGCTTTGCAATGTTTAGGAAAAAATATGAAGCAAAGAACACCCTTCTTTCTTTGCATGTTTCCGGAAAAAGAGATGCAATGTCTCCATTCCTCTTAATAATTCAACAACTCTACAAACAAAAAAAGCAATGCATCAACAAGCAACTCTCTTAGTCTCTAGCAAAGTAGCAATTATATTTGTTTCTACTCTATAAATCAATTAGCAGTCTTGCACTCAAATCACATGTAGGATCAATATACACTAATATACCAATCAGAAAGGGGTGAATGATATTGCGCGGAAGCTAAAACAAAGTTTTATTGATTCTCAAATCACCTCTAAACAAATTATAAAAAACTACTTCGGTTTCAGCAAAAACAGACTGACACATGTTAACTAAAATAGTAATTTTCAAAGATCTAACCGTTGGATTGATGTGAAATTTTAACTGTAGAGACTAGATTCAATTTCGAAACTAATACAATAAGAATCAGCTCAATCGGATCTACGGATATAAAGTTATGACTTTCACAAACTGACTGTATAAGATAATAACGGTATTATAGACTGTATTAGACCGAATCTACAAGGTATGCCGTGGCCCACCTGGCATACCCTGTAGATCCGCCCCTGCCTCGCATGGTGTGAGGGGGTACACAAACCCCTTCATCTGGCGCGAGGGATCATGCGAACCCCTTCGCAGGGAAGGGACTATGCTGCTTGTCTTATTGTCCTTTGGGCTTTATCTGTTGGGCACCTAAGCATATTTTGTATCCGCCTAGTGATGCCGGACGGGATGACTTCGCTTGGTTGATGGGGATGGCCGGCCGCCCACGACAGATAGGGAAAATAGAAAATATATATAGTTCTTTAAGCATTCCTAGTGGTTGAGAGAGTGTGGGAGTGAAAAAAAAAACATCCTTGTTAAAAAAGGAACTTCTTTAAAATACTGTGTTTTTAGAATTATTTTCATGTCAATTCATTCGACAGTGCAGAAAATTAATATTAAAATAGGGTTTCAGCTAAAATGACTAACTCACTACAGTAATCCGCAAATTAACATCGCCAAAAGCCGACGTTAATTAACAATTGTCGACGTTAATAGTAATTAACGCCGAAAACACTAATTAACGCCGCATTTGGCCCACGATAGTTAATCGACGTTAATTGTTTAATTAACGTCGGCAATGACGCATTATTAATTAACGCCACTGGCATGTACCGACGTTAATTAATCCGTGATGCGCCAATTATCGGCTTAGAGACCGAAGCGTTAATTAGCGGTGTTTTGTCGAAGATTTGTCGGACGAAAAGCAGGTGCGGGGTTACTAATTAACGCGGCCGACCTCGCCGACGTTAATTAGGGGCTAATTAACGTCGGTGACCCACCGCCGACGTTAATTAGTAATTCCGGGCAACTTTACCCTATTTTCATGTTTCGCCACACAATTCAATACATAATATAATCAACATTGACAAGAATTCACACATCAACACATATAATTCACGAATATAAACAATGCAAACCTGAGAACATGCATATAATCAAGTTATCGATCCATCATAATATCCAAATTGTCATAACATACAAAAAGGCCAAAGTGACACAACTACAAACGCATCCAAAAGTTCACCGAATCATACACATCCAAAGTGACAACTATGAAACAATCTACAAATGGCCGCCGCCATCTGGTTGATTGAGTTCGCCACTTGATCCGAAGCAAAGAGCGCTGACAAAGTCGGTTGCAAACCGGTTCCCTACACAAGAAAATGCAAGATTAGACAATAATATAAGAATGAATGTACCATAAGGAGACAAGTAAGAAACGAATCACGGATCTGCAGGTCTGCAAGTGTTGCAAAGTGAGTAATCAGAAGATTTAAGACCCATGTGCCGTTGGTCCCTACATAAGGCAACAATTATAGCTAGATTGATCAAATTTTACTAGATTTACAAGTTTTGACAAAGTGAAGCTAGAAATGTTATAAGTGTAGCTATATTGAGTAAATTTAACTACATTTACAAAGTTTAACTAGAACGGACCAAATTTAGCAAAATGAACTAAATATTGTTAAATTCATCAAACTTAACTCTAGAGATACTTAGTCTTGCTAGATTCGCTATGTCTCGCTAGAAATGACTAAGTTTAGCTAGATTGACTAAATGTAGCTAGTTTGAACAAGATTAGGTACAACAAACTAATATTATCTAAATTGACTAAGTTCAACTCGATTCACAAAGTTTAGCAAGAATACGAGTGCAGGAGGTGCTTGAGGATACATCCCCATTGTGGCGTGTGGCGGCGGCTGGAGCGAACGCTGGAAGGACAATGTTTTGCCCCATCGCTCGAACATTGCCTACAAATACAATGTATAAGTATTTTGAATTAATATATTCTCTAAATGCAATAGATTGAAGACTGGACTTACTTGAATCGCCGACATCAACAGTGCGGTATGAAGCGTAGTACTCTTCTTGTGCCCTTGCATACTCATCACGTTGGCGTAGCTCCACGCACCTAGTAACCTCCAAGCCAGGTCGAGGAGCGCGGCTACCAACCCCGAGAGCTGGGACGAAGAAGATCCCCTTTCATTTCGACCACCGACGAGTCGATCACTCCAAAGGAACATGGAGTACCTTCAAAATGCGTGACCACAAAGGCTTGAGCACTTGAAATTATGACTTCATGAATTTTTAGAAGGTATGACATCTCACCGTCCATGGGCCTTGCCGCCCACTAGCATGCACACAAACAGCGCCAAGCGGTTCCTTCCTCCAATCATAGTCTTCACCATGGCGCTTGACCATTTCCTCGCCATATTTCTCCTACATAACCAAATCGAGACAATTGAAATGGGAACCGCAAATCAAACAACTTAATTTGAATTGGATGAAAATTGTGACCACTAACCACCGATCAAGAGTGTTTGTCTGTGCCTGACACACTTTCAGCCGTGTCGAATCTCGACCTTTATGACCTTCCACGACACTTCAATATCACTTTACGAACACCGTCCGAGCCTCCAGAGACATAAGTTAGGTGCATACATACACTTGGTAACTTGTATTTTGCAAAAGATTGCTCTGGCCAGACTTACCATGCGCTTAGCTTTACGATATGTCCATCGGCGCCATACGTGTGCTTTGATTCTTTGCCTCGGCGATCTCGGTTCTTTCTTGACTTGGCGATGAACTCGTGAAGCCCAACGCGTCGGAAAGAGCCCGGTAAGCTTCGACGGTCTCCCAACCATGGAATCATGACTCGCACAAATATATTAATACATTAAAACAACATTACCAAGAAACGTTAAACTCAAATAGCTCCAATATTTGTTGTTTTACACGCATGTCTTGTTCCTCGGTCAAGTAACTTCGAAGACCATGAGTCCATTAATTCGTTGCCCTTGAACAGACCTCAAGTAAAGATTTGTTGCTTGAATCCGAGCATTAGACAATGCATCTTTGGTCACCCGACGTGCATTTACATGGAAAACTCTACGAGCATGCTCGATGTTTGCACCGTCACCAAACGGTACGCAGCCGCAATTGTTCATCACAAAGAATAGTTAGAATAGTAAAGAATTGACAGCTTGGACCAATACCAAGCGGCACAAAGAATCTTACCCAAAAGTCACTCCAAACAGCCCCCAAGCATTCAAGTGCTCGGCATTAGGAGCAAGGGTAATGATCCCAACTAGTAGCAACAAATTGCTCGCCATTGGCATTGTGACCAACTTGGGGTAGTGCAAACGGCAGAGGTTACCTAACACGTAGTTAACTCCGCCTATGGTGCCCTCTGCCGTCAAACCCGAGTCATCCCATGAAGCGCAAGACATATAAATGATATAGTTACAGTTCGAAAGAAATGAAATAAGACATGGTTTAGAAAATACAAACCTATCGCCAACAGTGTGATCACAACCTTGTCCTCCTCCCGTCAGGCGGCTGGAGGGGGCGGCAAGATAGCTCCTCCTAAACCTCAAAGCGGGCTCCTAGAGAACCCGTCAGATCCCCACCCATTGGGTCCTCATCCCCTTGGCCCACATCGGCCTCCTGATCCTCATCGATCCCAGCTACAACAACAATAATAATGAATGAATAAAGAAGATAATAAGCAAATAAATTATGAGAATATAACATTCTAGTTTACCGTCAACATCAACCTCCTGATCCTCATCGATCCCACCTACAACAACAATAATAATGAATGAATAAAGAAGATAATAATCAAATAAATTAAGAGAATATAACATTCTAGTTTACGCATCAACATCCATGGCAAGCAGCCCACTTCTTCCTCCGCTGTCTCATCCTGCGAAATAATACAAGACAGTTATATTTATGTCATATTTATGTTTTCACATGAAGCTTAGTTACCTCTCCACTCTGCAAAGGAACACTACGACTCTGCAACTCAGGCTCCACTGGACTCAACAAAGCACGCCGTCTACTTGCGCTTGAAGCGCTACCCTGAAACAAGGCCTCCTCGTCGCGCGAACTACTGGACTTCCTCCTACCATCGAGAATCCTTCGCCATTGTTTGATCGATCGGGGCATCCTGTTGAAAGAAAAATATCAAGTTAGTACAACAACAATAATAATGAACAAGATAATAAACATTACAGCGAGGAGTCTTTCCATGATTATGTGGTAATCGTGGCTCTTCAACCCATTTAGCTTCCCAGATTCACATTCACAATCGTCTCAATCCCTTGCGTAACCATCGAAATTTCAATTTCTTCATCCACCTCAACACTTCTTTCTTTTCTTTAGGTTTAAGGCAAAATGGAGCGCGTGGCTTACCCCCCGCCGGTGAGCTCAAGTGTTGGCCGATTCTGAGATCTCGCTAAGTCTCTTCGGCCTTTAGGTTGTCTTTTGTCTTGTCCGTCATATCCATGACCGTGCTTATAATGCTTTCACCAACGTTACGCCTCGATGCATGACGTCAATGTTGTGCATCGAATCAAGGCCTTCATATGGGAGCTCCCATAATCCACAAATGTGAGTCGGTTGTGCTCCTCTCCAAACCCTTCAAACCCATCTTCTTTCTCCACCAATTTACTCAGCATATCAGCAATTTCTGGCCCAGTTAGACGTTTCGGCGGACCCTTTCTGACAACTGTGTCCTTACGGAAGGCATTCCTTTGGAACCTAAAGGTGTGTCTCAGGGGCAGGAAACGCCTGTGGCAATCGAAGTAACAGATCTTTCCATCATTTACAAGGCGAAAAACAACGATTGTTCGAACCACAGATCGGACATGTCAAATTTCCATAACTGACTCCACCAAAGAAAAATACCATAGGCCATGAAATCATGGGATGGACCACAAATATGCAACACGAAGGTTGAATTTGCATTTCTTGTAGCAGATCATACGCCTCCCCTATCCATAATTTTTTCACTCTTCGATCAAGGGTTTGAGCATCACATTGAGACGCTTTCCGTGATGTTCAGGCCGGTATGATGAGGCACAGAACATAAACTCATATTTCATGCAAAGAGAAGGTGGAAGGTTGTATGGAATAGCAAAGATCGCCAAAGACAGTATGATGCGGCGGTTGTGTTGAAAGGCGTGAAACCATCGATCGCCAACCCAATGCGAACATTTCTCGCATCCCTCGCGAAGTCCTCGTCAAAGCTATCTAGAGCCTTCCATGCCTCACTATCCGCGGGTGCACCATTATCTCCGTCGTTCTCACGCGACACCTTCTTTGTGCCACCTCATGTGCTCGCACTTCATTTTGAGATAAACAACCGCTTGACCTAGGTGTGAGAGGCATGTACCGGTTGCTTGTGTGCGACATCGGTCGTTACCTTTTCACCTTCTTCGCTCAACACCTCGACAAATCTTGGTTTTTACACACTAAGCAATGCTTCTCTCTCTCATGCTCCTTCGAGAAAAGCATGCGTTATCCTTGCACATATCAATCTTCTCATACTTCATACCGAGACCGGACAACAACTTCTTAGACCGGTACATGTCTCTAGGCATCTTATGATTCGCAAGAAGATATCGTAGATCAATTCCACGAGATCATTATAACAATTATTGGAAAAGAAATACTTGGACTTAATGGCCATGAGCAGCGTCACAAAAAGCAAGTGGGTCACTTTCGTGTGTTCGCAACGACTCTTGAAGCTTTAAGTAGCTCAAAGAACTCCGAACCTCACGTGTTGGCGGATCCTCCGAGTCACGTTAATCTCGGACGCAAAGCTTCTAGCATCTCATCCATCCTATCGCCGCCCGCCTCTATCATCTTCCTCTTCAACCGCAATCTCAGATCCTTGAGCACGTGACTCACCATGATGTACCCACAACTCAAAGCTTGGCATGAAACCGAACCGACAGGTGCGAGACATCGATTTCTTGTCTGGGGTGGAAATTACGGCACTTCTGTGCATGGGCACTTCACCTTAATGAAGATTAGACATAGAAGGCCCGGTCGACAAAAGCGGTAGCCTTGACCGCCCACTCGATCGAGTGAGCCCCACTTTTCTCCCAACCTTCATACATCCATCGGCGGTGGTCACCCATACTTGAGGCTATATAGGTTAAATCAACAGTTATAAGGTTCATTTTGTTTCTATATATCACGACCCTACATCTATAGGAAAGGATATGTCCTAAACTCACCCAAGAGTGGTCGACAAAGCGATTTATAGCACGAGTCAGAGTCGAATGAAATTTAAGACATAATCTCGCTGTTCTCCACCGCACGCCCGGATATGGTGCGAGGGAGAACAACAGATTATGACGCCGAAATTTCATTCGACTGTGGCTCGTCATACATACCGTGACTTTGTCATCCACTCCGAGGTCAGTCAAAAAGGGACAATTCCGACAAGACATCTCACATGTCACACATGTGAGACATGCCGATCCAAACGGGTGACGATAGGTTTCGTGACACTATGTGATTTCAAATCAAAATAAAAATCCGACGATAATCCATTACTCAAATATATATTTATAAGCACAAAATGGACTCCAATTAGAAGGTGGTATTGATCAACAAGGTAACCACTACATAACCCATACAACTAGTGCATGCTAAACAAAAGTCTGCATATCCATTACTCGAGCATAAAAAGCTAGTCATACAAAACTCGATCCATTTCCCATCAAGATAGCACATGATATATATGACTAATAATCAGCACTTGCCATCTCCCATCAAGATAGCACATGATATATATGACTTTTGATAGCACAACGCACACCTCTGCAATCAAGCAATCCACTTAGGATATCGTGGCAACTAATGACTAACTAATCCATCATGCAAATTAAGACACAAAGCTAGTAACGACAAGCAAGCAAGCATCGCGATACCAATCATGATCACCTGCTCGTAAAAGGAAAATATCCCTAACACTAGTTCTCATTAGACCCAGGCGTAACTAGCATATAATATGCAAGACATTGGCATCCATGCAGCTAGCATTAGCGCTAATTAACGCGGCCAGAGGTTTTTTTGGACGTTAATTAACTAATTACCCCATTAATTAACTAATTACCCCACAAAGATTCTATAGAGCCATGCAGAGAGAGGAGGAGCAGAATCTCGACCTTCAACCTTGTGGCCGCCGGGAGAGGAGGAGGACGCCTGGGACGCAGGTCGCCGAGGGACGAGGTCGCCGATTGCCGGAGGAGAGAGGAGGTCGCGAAAGCGCTGCGCGGCGTGTGTGGTCGGCGCGGCAGCGGGCGGTCTGGCGGCGGGCGCGGCGGCGATGGGCGACGGGCGACGCGGCGGCAGGCGGCGGCGGCGACGGCGGGCGCAGGCGCGAAAAAATATTTCGTCCGGCGGGATTGGATGCGATGGCGAGCAACGCCAACCTTATCTCGAAAATGAACGTCGGCCAGGTCTTTTTAGCCGATGTTAATTAGCTAATTAACGTCGGCCTGGTCTTTTGGCCGACGTTAATTATCTAATTAACGTCGGCCGGGTCTTTTAGCCGACGTTAATTAGCTAATTAACGTCGGTCCCTTTTCAGCCGACGTTAATTAGCTAATTAACGTCGGCTTATCCCTGGACCGACGTTAATTAATATGGCCGACGTTAATTTCCCTGTTTCCTGTAGTGACTGTAAACCTTAACATGCAGTTTGTCTGAAAAGACAATACTGACGGATATAAATTTTATTTTTAGTTCAAAACAACTACTAGATTCATGGGGATGGCAGGTTAATTGTTGTAGTTCTTGAAAAACATAGTAGAGTAATGAAGCAATTATCGCATAAAATTCAGAAAGAGTAGTGATCAGTTTATGCATGTTGAGGAGCGTAGGGCAGACAAGCACCATAGGGATCATGTTTAACAGCAAGGTTGTGTAGAATATTTGGAGGAGACAAAAGAATGAATGTGTTCTCTTGTTAGTCGTCCGTGCTTTTTCTGGTTCACCTTGATCTTTTTCTGATTATTTTTGTTTGCTTTTTTGTGGATCTTCTAGTTTTGTTTCGATCAGTCCTCTGAAGCCTTTTGTTTCTCCATTTTGATCTAACAAGCAGGACCCGCAGGTTCAACTTGGGACGCAGTAATGTAGCAAACCAAATTTTATTTTGTTTCGGCCTATTTCAATTATTGGACCTATTTTGTGTTTAATTGCTAGGCTATTGGTCCCAAGATCAAATGAGTTATGGGCCCAATTACTATCAACTAGAAAGCAAAACCAGGGGTGGGCAAGAAAAAAGAGGTGGGACTGTGTTTTAATGGATGGTTTGATATTTTGATCAAGGGTCCAAGTTTTAGATGTTTTCAAGAAACAAAACATCCGGATGAACGCTAGAGTAGGTGAGTAGGTTTTCACAAGATATGTTGCCAATAAGTAATAATAGGAATCGCTGGACATAGCAGTCTTAACACGTTAACTCAGAAGTATCGAATGCCGACAAGGTCACAAGGCAATGCAAGCACAGATTCACAGGATGTGATTAATCAGGGCATTTTGTAAATTCTAGAAACTTCCTTTTCCAATAGAATCATGTAGATATATTTTTTACTATAATTCGGAGGGTACATACACCAAATTCTGGCAATGAATTGAGTAAACACAAATCCAAAACTATAGTGGCATCAGCTCAGAAAAGGATCACGCATGGTACTTTTGATGCTCCCTGAAATCACAGTGACCGGTGTACCATTGAACAAGAATAAGGCCTTATTTGGAAGCAATGTATTTTCATAGTTTCTAGGTAATACCATAGTTTCTAAGAATACCATGATATTTTATACCATAAAGTGTTTGGTTATCGCATACCAAAAACTCTGTATTAAAAATTATGGTTTGATAGATACCATAATATTTTTGGAGTATTTGAAACTCCACTCCAACTCAAAGTTTTCATAGTTTTAGCTAGCTTCTTGCCTATTTTCACTCAAATACCATGGTTTGTGATGTTACATCCAAACAGTTAGTAGTTTCAAGGAATACCATAGTTTTAAAAGGGTTTGGTAAAACCATGGTATTCATGACAAAATAATTATAAACCATAATATATTAAAACTATAGTTTTAAAAAAATATACTTCTAAACAGGATCTAAAAGGATTTGGCCAAAATCCACACATAAGGGGCTTGGGATAGCCTTGGGTAGCAACGACGGAGGGAGAATCATCTGAGAGAACGACGACTGTCTCTTTCAGTTCAGGGTGAGCGTTTTTGGGCCAAATATTGGGTTGGGCCTTAGGCCTGATTGGGTCCGACACACCCCACTACTGCCAGGTGCAGACATAGGAGAAAGAGAAGGATGGGAGAGAAGACACAAGCCTATAAAGCATGTGTTTATTTCCATTTTTATTGTGTTGATGAACAAGCAAGTCAACCCAAAGTCGAACCCGGACGACCAACCTAGAGTTGAACACGCATGGGCTAGCGTGCACGACAGCATCCCAGCCAACTGACCTATGCATTTAGTTCCTTGCCTTAATCACTAGATGGTTGGGTAGATAGATATACGTCTTTTCTGAGAGAGAGTAGAGTAATAAGTACGTCGTGCTAGAAACCCAGTGTTTACCTATATAATTATTATTTGTGTTGAGATATATCTAGACTTTTGGTTTTGAACCACCCATGAGAGGTTGTTTTAGATATAAAATATAATACCCCCTTATACACAAGGGAATCAATCTATAATTATTAATAAAGAGAAAAGAGTTGAGAATTCCTACATCTGGTATCCATCTATTGCAATTATTTGTAAGTATTCTTCATTAGCATAAGGATTTATCTACGGCGATCAATTTATTATTTTACACTTTATTATTGGACGCTTTATTCTATACCCTTGCTCTCTCGTATATACTGTGTTCATGTGATTGCGTGATTGATCTACGCCGAGGAACATGTTCTACACCCTTGCTCTCCCGTTAGAGTTACTGTGCAGTACAGTTCAACACGGACTGTAATTTAAGCCGTCTCTCGCCGTTGCACGGTCGTTCGAAGTAAGCAATGTTGATACTGCTAAATTGCAGTTATCAGTTATTACTACCAACTTTAATTCGTAGAAGTAGTACTCCTGCAACTCCAACCCGATTCGAATGGATGTAACGTGAGCATGTCGGGTCCCTCATGATGGCGTAATGCCATATCTAAATAATATGCTGATCCAGTCCATGAAGACTAATATATGAACCAAATCAATCAGTTAACAGCAAATCCTAAGTTTGCATTGACAGTGACACGTCCTCATGCGAGCAATGCAACCAATAGAAAAACAGAAGCAATCCTGATGAATAACAGCGTAGCATTTGGTTTACACACGGTTTGGTTATGGGAGCCAAAGATTGTCAGATTTTCTCAGTACAATCTGGTAGAGCTACAAATCGAGTTTTCGTCGAAAAGAGTTTGCCTGGCATGCATTTGATTCGGGGCCAGATATTTTGGCAAAATTCCTCCCTTTTTTTTCTTTAGCAACCTTCATTATCTCCTTGCTTATAGGCAACCAAATTTAGGAAGCAATTTTGGGAGCGGCAGAAGATACCGGCCTTCTGTCGCCGGCGTCGTTGGCGGTGGCACCGGCTTACAAATACAGCAAGAACTGCTCTCGCCTCTCCGTTCTTTTTTCTTCTATCAACCACCAAACTTTGCAGCTCAATCGACTCCCTCTCTAATTTCATCTCGAACTCTCGATTTGTGCACGCATCCTCCTCGCAGATCTAGCTTAGAGATGACATTGCAACCCCTCTAGCAGCATCTAAGAGAGAGAGAGAGAGAGAGAGAGAGAGAGAGATCAAACGTTCAAACACGGCAGCAAATGCAACCGAAAAACCAACAAGATTCGGTGCAAGAGCAAGAGCAAGAAGTATTTTGCATCTAGGCAAGGCAATTCGGAATTAATCCAACAGGCACCGTTTATTTCTCACACTGCAGATGGGGGGGAGTCACAGATTCAGAGCTCACAAACAAGGCCGCGATTGCCACTGGATCTGGCAATCCTCGCGGCCAAATCAACTACTTACCTCTGCTAAACACACGCTTCTTTTTTATTTGCTTGCTTACTGGAAGTAGATCAGTTGGTGGCGGTGGCGGCGGCGGCGGCCTCCTCGGCGGCCTTCTTCTCCTCCTCCCCCTCCGGCGGCGGGTTGAGTTGGAAGGCGGAGACCGGGAAGGCGCGGCCGAGCCCCGCGGGGGTGCGGAACACGATCTTGCGGCCAGAGGGGCTGACGACGATCTCGGAGATGGTGACCCAGATGAGCAGCTCCTTGCTCTTGACCCCGACCAGGCCGTGCATCCGCCCGGGCTCCACGAACGCCGTCACATCAGCGGCGTACCACACCTGCTTGCCGATGCTGTCGAAGGTGTGGGTCACGCCGCCGGACTGGCTCTGCCGGAGCCACACGAACCCGGTGCCGCGGTTGTAGCCCACCTCCTCGAGGGAAGGGAGCGGAGGAGCCCGTCGGGGAGGCCCAGCTCCACCAGGAACTCGCGGGCCTTGCGCTCGCAGAGCTCGTGCCCCGTGTGCACCTCCGCGCCCGACCGGTGGTCCTCGATCGACTGCGACGCCATCGCAGGAGGTGGTGGTGCGTTTATTTGCTACTTTCCTGCCGGCTTGGTGGTGTTGGCTTCTTGCGGGGAATTTAGCGGAGGAGATTAGAGCCGTTTTATATGCGTCTGTTTGGTCACTTGCACGGGAAAGCGACTGCAGAGATTGCCGTTTCCTCTTCTCCTTGGTCACTGCGAATTGTTTTGGTAATTTTAGTGGCTTTTATAAGTGAAAAGGCGTAAACTTTGGACTGGATTGAATGTCCGTCTTCCACCTGGATTCTCGTTTGGTGAATCCATTCCATCGTGTCGACTAGCAAATGTACACATTGAACTAAACACTGCTGGTTAAAGTGAAGGGAAAAGTCTACTATAAATGACGTACCACGGGTAATTGAATGGCGAATACTTGCATCTGGACGTCCGATTTTTTATTTTCTTTGGACGTCTCTTGAAATATTTTTTGTCTACATGTGCAACATTTGTTACCAACGCGTGTAACATTTTTTTTTAACGCTTGCAACATCCGTTTACTGTAGCAAATTTCACTGTTTGTCGAAGGAAAATGTTGCACGTGTTGGTAGATAATGTTGCACGTGTAGAAAAAAATTGTTGCGAAGAGTTAGGACGTCTGATGCCTAGCATTACCGTAATTGAAAACGGCCATGATACAAGATGCACGAACCTTTTTTAAATATACGGTTTTATTCAAAATTTCAAAATATACCACGGAAAAAAAACAATTACGAAATATACCCATGCAGCGTTGGTTGGGCGACATTTAAATGTCGCCAACCAACGGCGACGAGAGACCATGTCGCACGATCAACAATGACAAAAACGCCACGTCTTCGCACTGTAAAACGCGCAGAGCTTCCTGTCGCCCGTTGGTTTGGCGACAGGAGGCCTATAACCAAACCATTTGGTTACAGGCCTCCGGTCGCCAAATGGTTTGGCGACAGGTGTATATTTCAGAAAAAATTTTGTAGTATATTTTTGAAATTTTGAATAAAAATGTATTATTAAAAAAAATAATGCACGACATCGGACGCTTCGGCCACGTGGTTACCTGTCTATTCAACTTTATTCAGCCCATGTCCTACTTAAAACATCCTTTCGGGTCACACCGGATTGGTACAACACTGTAGTATGGACCATACCGAACTCGAGAATCGAGCACGACAGACGGTACGAGAAAGAAGTCCAGTATAGAGATCACCAATTCGCAGAGTATGAGTGTTATGGACGCACCCAACAGTATGGATGTCACGTTGACCGTTGACACTTGAGAGAGACGGACAAAAAGGGAGAGAGAGCCGAGAGAAATTGAGAAACGTTGCAAGAAGTTGCTCTCGCACATCTCTCAGCACTCTCACACCCTTGTCTCTCAATCTCTCCATCTCTCTCGCATATCTCTCAATCTCTCTTTCTCGCCCATTGCCCTGTGTTCAACGCATCCCTCTCGCTTTGTGTAACTATTTAAGAATAAATAAATTTTAGTTTTTTTTCATAATATTTGTGTATGCTCCCTCAACTCTATGTGCCTCTTCGACTCCTTTCCTCTTGTCGCAATAATGCAAATAGGTCAGGTCTAGGCCGGCACGACGCGAAGTAGGTACGGAGCGCAAATGGGCCGTGCTTAGACTCGTCGAAGACGAGCTGGGCCGGCACAGCAGACATGATAGGCCACTGTGGCCTAGCACGGTTCAAATACGAAGCACGATGGGCCCGCCAGCCCGACACGGCACAACGCTCACCTCTATTCCAGACTCCGGCACATAACAGAAGCCAAATGCGATCATAGACCTCACTCATTGCTCACAGACCTAAGCCGCTCCCATCCCCATTATACACAACATCCTCCATTTCTTCTCCCTCTCACTCTCAGGTGGCTTGCTGGTCGCTAGCCCCCAGAGGCAACCACCATCGTAGCGACTCCACCCACTCAATAGACCAGGAAGCAAGGATAGGGCATTGTATAGAGATATCCTCATCCAAGGGTGAATGGATCTCACTGAATATATCACATGGCGATCGGAACTCGTCAGATCTAGCGATGTTGAGGTAGGAGGAGTTTGGTTGATGAGGAGTAGAGAGCAACACAGTCGAGGGTCGATAAGGTATCGGTGCGAGGTGCCAAGCAGTCCTTGCCTCTTCTAGATCTAGGCTAGCCCTGCTATGAGGCGGTGATATATACATGTCAAGGTTAAAGGTTATATATATATAATACTATTTTAAATATTTAGTATGTGTAATTTATATATAATGAACTATATTTAAATCTAGACATCTCGCCTCTACTCAGAGACAATTCAAAATTTAAAAAAAAATGCTACAGTACTACAATATTGTAGCAATGACGTGCTATAGTACCACAATATTTTTTTTAATTTTGGATTGCTGCTGACTGGAGGTGCTGCAATACATAATGTAGCACTCCTCGTACGTGGAATTTGCGGGGGTGAGGGCCATATTTGAAAAAAAAATCGCATAGGGGCTATTTCAAAAAAAATATTTTTTTGGGCTGCAACAATGAAGAGTTCTACACTTTAGTCTACATTTCTATATTTCAATGTTCATTTGAACTTTTAGGTTATATCTAATTAAAGACAGTTACAATAGGAAGGTCTATTGAGTCAACAAATTATAATTCACAGCACTTTCTTCCTATTAACATGAGGAATTACATCTGCCTTTATTTTTAAAAATAGGTAATAATGTGCATAATTATTGAAATATGTGTAAAAATAAATCAATAAATCGGAGTTATGTGAACAGATGCACATATACATGCTTTTCCTTTTTTTGTTCTTTGATTGACATGGGATTTTGTAGTATTTTTATTTTTAAAATAATTAAGCTGCATAGTATTAGGGAGCCTAATTATTACTCATAGAGTGACGGCCTAGCAATAAAAACACTATCTCCTCCATGGAGTCATGCTCTAGCTATCTTGAGCATAAGAAAAACGCTATATTTCCTTCAGGAATATTATCTACTTAGTGCTTACATTTCTTCTTATTACCATTGAATCGTCCGGCAATATCTGTAGGTAGCAAAATTAGCAAGTTCCCATGGTCTTCTACCATTCAATCTGAGCATACTTTTGATAACCAGCTGGATCCGAATCAATTTCGGCGCTTGTGTGTTCGGCTGGCCGACTCAATTTTTACAGAGACATCGACAGCATAGGTTGAAAAGTTTGATCGAAGACATCCCAAACGCCATTCTTCTGCGATTGCATTGCAGGGAGTAATTTTGGGTACCACCCGTCTGCGCTCTCGTATTCTCATGTAACTAACCATATAACGAGTGTAGACGAATTTATATCTATATCTATCAATAATGTGGCCAACACGTGGCGCTTTGGGGCTGCAGAAACTATGCTTTAGCTATAGTACCTTTTTCTTTTCTTTTTCTTTTTAAAAATTATGTCTCTCCTTAAAATTGAGCTACAATATTTTTTTATTTTTTTCCTTCATTTGGTTGTCTGGATGAAATGATACAAGATTTTGTTTGGTTGTTTGGATGAAATGATACAGGATGGTACGAGATGATGTTTGGTTGAAGGGATGAGATTGGATTGAGGGATGAGATTGGTGAGATGGTGCGAGTGAACGATCCTGTTATGAACCGATTGGTTCGGCCAAATTGCCCGTACGGGATGGTACAACATCTTTTTGGAATATTCCAAAAATCTGTACCATCTCATCATGTACCAAATAGTTCCGTTCAGCCAACCAAACGCAGAGACAAAATCAAATCCTGTACGAGACGGTTGATTCACTCTCGTACACCCAACCAAACGCACCCTAAGTAACTAACCATAGAACGAATGTAGACGAATCTATATCTATATCTATTAATAATGTGGCCAACATGTGGCGCTTTGTAGGGGTGGGCATTCGGTTTTTTCGGTTTAATCGGTTCGGTTTTTCGTTTTAAAATAATTCGTTTTTGGCTCGAAACCAATTTCTCCAAAATAAAAACCGAATCGAATTAACCAAATATTTCGGTTCGTTATCGGTTTTCGGTTAACCAAATATGAATAGCATTAGGTAGATTAGATTTAGTCCTTCTCATATTGCAATACAAAGTAAGGATAAACCCACATAATATTCATATGTCATTACAATATAAGCATAATAGAACATATGAATATACTAAACATATGCATAAATGTATTATAACATGAGAATTATTTAGTGACTTTAGGAACAATATTATAAAAGTAGTATTGTATATGTGCTATTCGGTTATTGGTTATTTCGGTTTTTGAAAGCGAAAAACCGAACCAACACCAAAACCGAATTATATCAAAACAAAAATCAATGAACCGAAACCGAATAAACCAAATAATCGGTTAATTCGGTTCGATTCGTTAAATTTCGGTTTAAAATGCCCACCTTAGCGCTTTGGTACTGCAAAAGCTATGCTTTAGCTATAGTAACTTTTATTTTTTTATTTTTAAAAAATTACATCTCTCCTTAAAATTGAGCTACAATATTTTTTTATTTTTTCCTTCTAAAATATTTTCCTCTCTATGTTAAAACTGAGAGGTGGCCAGCAACGCGTGTGGTTCTAATCTAGTATCCAAAATTAGTACTCCTTCCGTCCAAAAATATAAGGCGTATTTTGACTTTGCACAAGAATTAAAGTTAAGTTAAAATTATGAAAGTTATGAGAAAAATGATTTAGATGTCCATAATTAATTGTCTTAGAAGATAAGATATAATTAATAATGGTAGTGAATAAATGCATACGATTGAGAGAGACTAAATAGGGGTGTAGAAAGAAATGTCTTATTAAATTTACATACGAATCTTATATTTATAGGTAAGATCATCTTTAAAAAAATAAGATTTATAAACTCAACGAGTATAACGAATACGTGAGGCAGGAGAGCGTAGGATGGAAATTCTGATCGGATTCAGATCTCAGCCAGCCACAAGCCCACACAACACTACGCGATGGCGAGCGGTTAGGCGTTGCAACAGTTTCGGCTATTATGGACTTGGGCCCGGGAGCACCAGGGAGGAGCAGGCTTCGGTTGGTGCCCCGCCGTACGTTTACTCTGGCCAGGGAACGGCTGCTATCAGTGCCGTCTTTATGGGCATCGGCTGCTATCAGTGCCGTCTTTATGGGCATCGAATGCGCCGCACCTAACGCAGCCCGCGCGGCATCAATCTGCTACACTGCTACAGCCCTGTACACTACCTGAGTCTACGGATACCTGTCCCTCCTGTACCTAGGCTCGATGGAAGGAAGAGGTGCTGCAGTATCGGTGACTTAGGTTGTTTGGTAATTTTATTTAAGATTTAAAATTTATAGATTAAAATAAAATGAATTAAGTTTATTTTTTATCTAAAATGTAAACAGAATGATTCATCTAAATACTCTTAATGTACTAACAGTTTCAGCTCCACAGATCTCGTGGCGCTAGAAATACCCAGCTCCATCAGATCCACGAATCTAGCGAAGTTAGAGCTCTACCAAACACACCTTAGGCAGCAGCTGAGCCTATAATATTTAACATGTATCTTTTTTCATACTTTTGCGGCCAAAAATAAAGGTGGATTTATAATTTCGTTTGTTGGAAAAAAAGAAAGACGAAAATAACATAAGTGTGCCAAAGAACTAAACAGACAAGACTTGGATCACAGATTTAGCGTGCACGGACGCTTGCAGAAAAGAGTTATGAGCGCTTTCAAGCTGCCAACAGCTCCTTCTCCCAACGTT
Organism: Guadua angustifolia; assembly: GCA_036346375.1. Lineage (NCBI taxonomy): Eukaryota > Viridiplantae > Streptophyta > Magnoliopsida > Poales > Poaceae > Guadua > Guadua angustifolia. Next base: position 41,226,905 of record CM070519.1, read on the forward strand.
CTTGGTCGAAACGGATTCGCTGCAGTCATGGAGCCGTGTAATCTGTTGGAATAACAATCGACGGACGGTGTCAATGCTTAAAGTGTGTGGATAGGGAGCAGTGATCAAATCGTCTCTCTTCATTAGCTCAGTTATTGCTCTTGAATTATGTGTTACTCTATCTCACAATAATAAATAAAATTAGTAATAATTAATGGTAAAAATATGTAAAAGAAACAATAGTTAAAAGTTGTTGTAAAAATATAGAATGATATGTATTTACACCAAAATTTGAATGCTAGAATGATATGTATTTAAGAATGAAGAGAGTATCAGTCTATGAGAGTGTTGATTTGGGCTATTTATGTACTCCTTTCGCCCAAGACTATCGAGCATACTTTTTAATGATTTTGTTCATAAATATAAAACATATTTCATATCATAATACAAATTAATGTGCTGTTTTTTATATCCCTAATAAATATCTAAATTTTCTTGATATTTTCAACATGCAAGCTTTGAATATGGTTTATAGAGGTAGTCCAATCATTTTCAATATCTTCTTAATTTATGTGCAAACAAAAGATACACCCTACTACAGGAAGTACTATTATCAAATAGTTGGGAACCTTTATATAGTATTAAATATTACGTAATGATTCACGGAATTAATCCCAGCTGTTCTCCATAGGTGACAGGTTTTGACACATCAAGTAGGATGGGAGTCAGGCAGTCAGCGTCTGACTGGACAATTAATACAGCAACCCTGAGTAATAACTCTTCCCATTCAAGCTTATAAATTTTTTTAATCGTTTTGTGCACAAATATATAAAGTATTTTATGTATGGATTATATATAGTGCTTAATAATAATAATTAGAAATTGCTAAATGGCACTCGAGTATTTTTTTTTTGTTTATAAGCACTTAATTTTTTTATCTAGTAGGTATAGCTTTGTAATCCACGCTGTGCTTTTATTATTTTGATTTTGTGATCCACAATTTTTGTTTCTTGTGTTCTTTATAATTTGTTTTGTTCCTCTTTTTTTTTACAAATTATTACATTGTTTTTTACATAATTTAATTTATATAAAACTAGTATATAATTAATGTAAAAAGGATCTAATACCTAAAAAATTGAATACTCTTTACTAAAATAGTACTCGAATGGGAGAAGGTGAGGCAAATTGATTTTATCCATTAGATCTTGATCTAACTATTCCTAATTCAAGTAATATTTAGCAAAAAAAATACTTAGATTCTCCCTAGACACTCCCATAATAATTAGGGGTAATCAAATCATTTTTAATATCTTTTGTCTCTGTCAAGAAGAAATATGTCTTATAAACTTAAACAGAGGAAATATGTACTTCATTTGGAATTTCGGTCAAAATTTAAAAACCAAATTTTAAATCTGGAATTTTTAAGGTGGGCAAAACCAAACTTTCGACGCTTTCAACCCCTTATGATAATGGTCTCCAGAGGCTAGAAAAGTTTGAATGAAAAAATCATGCAAGCATGTATCTGCATTTCCTATCTATTTCAATGCAAATACTAAATATTTGCACATAAAACTAAGGATCTATCCGAAAACGCAGAAACTTCACATGATTTTTTGTAAGAAACAGTGCACTTGCTTGAAAATTTATGCTAGGAATAGCATTGGAGCAAGCTGAGCCGCACAAATAATAGTGGTAGGCAATCTTTCATGACACAACACAAATTCAAATTAGAATCTACGAGGATAGAGATCTTGAATCGAATTGAAGAAACTTGGACAAGATTGCATCCTTGGATCAGATTAGTATAATCTAAGATCCTACCTGATTCTATATCAAAGATATAGTTTCTAATGTCTACCATATGTATGTGAACAATGATGCATTTTTTGAATTGTACTTTAAAATCCTTTTATGTAAAAAAATACAGTCAAAATGAAATATCTATTATTGATTATACAAATAATAGTAGATAATGAATAAATGTGAAACTTTACAATTGAAAGGACATATGCATGTAATTTTTATAATTAATTATTAGGAACGGTGGAATCGTGTAAGATTGCTGGGGCTACTTATTACTATTGTTTTCATGATTGATTATCAAGCTAATGGTGCAAAAAAAAAACTATTTATATTAATTTCAAAAGTGTGAGCAATCACCAATATCTTTGAGTTTTCACTTTCTAACAACATATGTGTAAACTATGATTTATTGAGCTGTGCACTAGAACTCTTTGTGATCAGTTAGAGCATATTCATTTATCATGCAGGTTTCAATTGTGCCCTTGCAAACAAGATGGTCAAGATTTACAACTCAAATCAAGGTCTTTTACATAATTTGTATATGTGTATTTTTTTTGGAAAATTTTCACATTTATTCCTCATAAAAGGCATTATAATTTGTCACAAAAAAATTGGTGTAAAATTTAGTCCAAAAACATGAAAACCATTTGAATTTGTGCAAATTTCAATCCAAAAGGCTGAAATCTCGACTAAATTTACCATAATCATTGGAGCAACCATAATTTTTTTAAAAAATTTTTATCTCGCCAAGATTTAGAATCTCAACCCCTCGACCAAAATCTGAAATTTTGGCCAAGATTTTTAAAATCTCATTGAGATTTTGAACCTTAAGGTGGGCAGAACTAATTACGTTTTACAAAAATCAAACTAGTCAATAGTTGGTAATTGCTACCTTACATGGGCCAGACTGCTTCAGTATAAAAGCATTTTCAACAGTGACACTTTTAGTTATATTATGTCAGCAAAATCAGAGAAAGTGAGAAAAGAGAATGTGTTGGCTTTTATGCAAGAGACAACTTAGGGTATATTTGGTAGAGCTCAGATTCTAGTTTCATCTGAGATCTGAAACTTCTAGGCTAAAATAAAGTGAATTAAGTTTATATTTTTAGTATAAAATGTAAACGAGATGATCCATCTAAATACTCTTAATGTACTCACAACTCCAGTTCTCACGGATCTGGTGGAGTTAGGAATACCTAACTCCACTAGATCCACGCCCTACCAAACACACCCTTAACCACATAAACTAACACAAATAGTGATAGAGTGTAAGGGTAAAATACAATGAAAATAATATATATGGTTAGATGAATTATTTAAAGATAAACTAATAGAGATGTTTTCTCTCTAGGTGAGTCAGAATCCTTAGAAATAATTTTAAGAGACACATGCCTAAGAAGACATGGACACATAGTAATCGATCTTTACGCCAAATTCAGCTTAGGCACTACTTGCTACTTGGGAAGAACTAGCACCCGAACGCCGATCTTAGTATGTTGCATCGGACGATCGGTGCAACATTTTTTTCTAACGTCTGCAACATTTTTTTCAATGTGGGTAATATTTTTTTCGCACGCATATTTCTACTGTTATCGAAGGAAAATATTTCATGCGTAGGAAAAAATATTGCGACAATCCGAATCGACATTTCTATTGTTATCAAAAGAAAATGTTTCACGTGTAAAAAAAAATATTTCACGACTAGTAAAAAAATATTACAACGTCCGATTTTATCCGGCTCCTAGCAACTCCCCTACTTTTAACCATTCGAGTCGTAAAGAAACCACTGCTAAGTATTTGATGATCATTCGTATGATCACACGAATCGGATTCTTACCCTGGCGATGTTTGGAACTAGGGGTGGAATCGAGCCGAGCCGACTCGGCTCGACCGAGCTCGTCAGTTTGCGAGCCGAGCCAAGCTCGGCTTATTGTCTTTATCGAGCTGAAAACCGGGCTCGGCTCGGGCTCGGTCGAGCCTCGAGTCGAGCCGAGCCGGCTCGTGAGCCGCCTGGCATGTGGGCCCGCCTCATTGCGTCAACTCTCAAGTATGTTCATTGTATGTTCCTTGTTCAATATGACTGTATGAATGCTAAGCGATTGAATGTTCAGGATGTGGCTAATTTTGTATTAAAATTAAGCCTCATGTAATTTGGATAATCAATTAATGATTAGTGATTAGTGAAAGTGATTACAATGTCTGAATTTTACCGAAGTCTAACGAGCCAACGAGAGCCATGAGCCGGCTCGAGCTCTACCATTGTAACACTAAGCCAGACGGTAGGCTCTGCTCGGCTCGTTGATGCACCGAGCCGAGCCGAGCCAAGACCGAAGCCGAAGCGAGTCCGAGCCGAGCCAAAAGCCTCGAGCTATTTTTCCACCCCTATTTGGAACAACTGCAGTTGTCGCCGTCTAGCAATGGATAGGGCTGGAAAATTAGCTCGGGCTCGTGGCTCGGCTTCAAGACAGTTCGTGGCTCGACCGAGCCCGAGCCGAAGCTGATTTTCCGGCTCGCAAAAACACCGAGCTCGGCCATGAAGCCAAACGGCTCGGCAAACAGCCTGTTGGCGCCAGCGATCGAGCCTGAGCCCGGCCACCGAAAGGCGCGCGCTATCTGCGCCTTGGCTGAGTCGACAGGCAAAGCCAAAAATCCTTCCCTAACCCTAATCCTCCTCGAGCCCTCACCTGGCGGCTGGCGCTGGCGGCTTTGCCTTGGTGGTCCGTGGCCTTCGCCCGCCGGCGTAGGGCGCTCGCCGTCGCCATTCCCGTCCACGCTCGTCGCTCGGCCGTCGCGATCGCCAGGGGATTCGTCCGTCGGCCGGCCGCCCGCCGTCCGCGATCGCTTGAGCTTAGTGGCGATTCAAGCGCGATTCCCCAATCCCATTCCCGTGGCCGCCGCCGCATTTCCGCCGTCGCCGTCGGCCCGCCGTCATGATCGCGAGGATTCGCCATCTTCGGCTCTTCGCTTCCTTCAACTTCAACGACACCTTCGGCAGTTCGGCTTCATCGTGACTCGTGAGATGCCGCATCCCTTTCCCCCTTTTTCCATTGTCGTGAGAAATATGAGATTACTCTTGTATTGGAGCTGTTGTGATGTTGTCTGCTTGTAATGGTGATGGTCAGTTGAGAGCTTCATCGTGATGTTGTCAGTTGAGAGCTATGCTGCTTCTTGAGTTTGGTTGATTGAGCTCTGATTTGTGCAATGGTCATGGTCTATATATATTGCATCAGTGGTTATTTGTTGTATTTGGAACATTGTATGGCAATGCATGATTGTTCTGAACATTTAGTTATTTACCACCCTGTTGAAGTATTTGGAACATTGTATGGCAATGCATGATTGTTCTTTGATTAGTGTTAGAAGTTGTTTATACAGTTGCTACCTGTACCATGAATTGCTTGATGCTTATTTCTCAGCATACAACTCGTCATATGCGCTGGCTCGGCGAGCCAACGAGCCGGCTCGCGAGCCGACCTCGAGCCGAGCCGAGCCGGTTTTTCAGGCTCGTCTTAGGGCCGAGCCGAGCCTGACTCGGCTCGCCATACCACCGAGCCGCACCGAGCCGAGCCGAGCCCGGCTCGGCTCGTTTCCAGCCGCAGCGGATGCCCGTTGGATTGACCGTGGAACAACGAGCACGGTGGCAGGGCAGGCACGGCTTGGTTTCGAAATTCTCCCAGAAAATTACAGTTTGGCTCGAGCGAACAAGTTTTGGCAATCTATTCTCACGCAGAAGAAATCGAAGAAGCCCCATGAAGCGTAGTGCAGGACCGTGTCCGTGCCAAACACTAGTACGAGGGTTCGAGTCTAACAACCAACCCTTTACAAATAGTTAATATCCACACGGTATTTAAAACATAATTTTAATCGCTAATTTCTACTATAATATATTTATAAAACCTAATAAAATTGTAATATTATGAAAGTACTTTTTGAGATAAATCTATACATATGATTTTTATGTATCTAAATTAAATATTTAAAAAGATATTGATGGCCACAGTTTTGAAAATTTAACTACACTTATATCTAAAACGATAACTATTTGTGATAGGAGGGAGTAGTAGGAAGATTTGGAGCCCACACCCGCGATCCTTCCGTAGCGAACGAAATATTGAGCCGCAGTCATGTACCGAACAAAAGTTTTTGTCTCATGGGAAAGTAGAAGCCTAAGGGTTTGTTTAGCGGAGCTGTAGTTTTCCTAAAAAGTTATTTTTTGGTTTTCTGAACTGAAAAGCGGTTGTAATTTTTTATAAGAGATCGTTTAATAAATAGCTAATTTTTCTCAACAATAAGCTACAAAAACAAATTCAGCCCAGCTTTTAACTTTTAACTTTTGTTATTTATATATGACTTTTGGCTTATATCAAAATCCGCTTAAAAGCTGAACTGTTTAGAGAGTTTATTGATTTTTTAAAAACTAAAACTAGCTTTTAAAGTCTCAAAATCTGGGCCTGAGTCAATCCATAAGCGGCCGAAAAAAAGAAGCGCTCCCGGCTGGATGGAACTGCACGAATGCAGGCCAAGGGGAAATGCAGAGTGACCGAACATCGAAAGGTGGTGCGAGTGGCAGCAGGGATTCAAGGAGCAGAGGGAGAAGCCTCTCTCTGCGATGCCGACATTCTGAAGCTTTGCCCAATTTGCACTCTTCACACTATTTTTCTATCTTTGGTTCCTCTCCAATAAAATCGTAAATTCAATATCCTTTAACCGTAAAAGTATTGGCAAACGATACATATTACATACCATACCTTTAAATCATGGTTAGTTGTTAGTACCATACCTATCGTGGTATCCGAATTTAGCAAGACAGGGTATCATAGCGGACAACAAACTTGGCAGGTACTTATTACTGTATCTGAGCTCATCAGAAAGGTGAAGTCTACCACCTGTCGTGCTTACCGAGGAGTTGTCGCGGTCGATGAAGCGCGTGTCAACTATCTGCAGTGAAAATGTACCAATCGCGTTGCGCGTGATGCTCCTGCTGTATGTATATCCTCGTGAATCATGTAATCATGTTGCCGTTTGCACGAGTCCACCAGACAGACGTGGCTGAGAGAACCTTAGTTACTTTTCACGTTTTCCCTTAATCCTCCCTTAATTTTCACTAGATTGCCAAGCTTAGTTAGTAGTTATCCTGCAGAATTATTCATGAGGGCTAGCTTCCAATGGTTACCTTTGTGCTTAAGGTATACATATTTTCTGCTACAGATTGTTTAGACTACCCAATAATAAAGAATTAATTCTTGAATGTTTAGTAAGTTACTATATGCATGCATATACGAGTATACATGCACAACATTGCCCTAGCTGTCCAGAAATTTCAGCAATGCGGATGGGTATCTGGTTTAAGTTTGATAAGAAAGAATGACCTGAGAAATTGAGCAAGCCAGTTAATTAGCTCGTACTTAAAGCTTCAATATACTATCAAAGGTCTCTTGTAGCCAATCATAGCATCTTTCATGAACTGAATGAAGAGGGAAATTCAGAGGCATGCACTACCTATGTGACGTTTGAGCAGCTCCTCCTATCACTCTATCAGACGGTTAATCCTACACCAATAACCATCCAATTAATTATTGGAGAAAACCCACCGGAAAGATATGCCCCTGCAGATACTTTAGTTATTCCCACTGCTTTAAAGAAAAAGAATGGAACATACGTGTGCTAATCAACGAAGCAAGTCATTTGAACTCTCCAGATAAATTGTTCAAAACAATGCCCCAGACCCCAGTGAAAACAATCAAGCAATTTGGCGTTTCCATACCACTTGCATGAAATAATACATGAGTTGAAACAATCATCATATGCTGTTGGGTTCTTAATTAGCTAGTCTAATAAAGAGCTTAGGCAGGCAGGGGAGATGATTAACAGCAGAAAAGGGAGCTTTCACTCTGGATCCTGAAATATCTTGAAGCTCAATCTGAATCAAGCATTAGTCTGATGTTATCTATGCTTCCACATATAAATATAGGCTATGAGCCTATGAGCCAACGACAAGATCAAAATGAGACGTACTTTCAAGTGAATGGGTTGGCATGATGTTATATCTTACTAAGCATATATAGCTGAGTATGAGGCTTTAGGTATTTGTTATGTTTGCCACAATCAACAGCCATATTCCCTGTAATCATTAACTTGGAAAATGTCAATAAAAATTGCAAGTGCTGTTCCGTGTAAGCACACACCATTTTAAACACGGGAGCTAGCGTCCTTATTTTAACGAGAATCTAGTAGTCACGACCAACACGAAGACCTGGGTTAGATGTTACAAAACATGGCGAAAGGTTTCGATTTGCATTGTGTTATGTACGGTCTCTTGTACTCAAACATAGTGAATTTCTCCGGCTCTGGGCAAGACTGGAGTAGAGCTATTACCTATTCTAGGGGCTCGAACCAGTATAATTCTCGGTGTCTTCCTCTTTTCCTCTTTCCTCCGACCATTGGAGTGGTGAGTCCGTTTCCTCGGTGAGCGAAGCCAGTTCCGGGTCCTGCATTCACATCAACCCCCATACACTTTTGCGGTCAGACGATCCCGATCGTCGAGAGTCATCGATTCTGAAGGATAAGATGCTCTGTAGGGCAATGTGGTCATGACTCTGTGTAATCTTGAGATGTATTTCTCTTTGTTGTTTTTTAATATCATAATATTCACCTTGTGAGGGAGATAATGGTGTGCAAGCCTATATTACTACATAGCATGTACATGTTCAAGAGGTACATGAGAATTCTCAAATAGTACGTACGGAATCAATCTCGACCAGAGGGTACCATTGTCGAAGGTTATGCAACCGAAGAGGTCATCAAGTTCTGCATCGATTACTGGCTCAGGTCGAACCTATAGGGGTGCCTCGATCTTGCCATGAGGGGAGGCTTGAGAGTATCAAGACGACCATCGAAAGGAAAGCAATCACGCCTGATCCGATTACCTACGCTCAAGCACATTTCACAGTTTTACAACATATGGTTGTAGTGTCCCCGTATATCGGAGAGTACAAGCACTGGCTAAGGCATGAGAATCTGGCACGACAAGAGCCATAGATCATGAGACAACACAACCTTCAATTCAACAAATGGTTGAAGGAGTGACCTATCACTGGAAGCTCATCAGGTGATCATGATACGCTAACATGGTTAGCAAATGGGCCAACATTTACAGTTGTCATATAGAAAGGATACGACATAAATAGGTACATATTTTATACTAGAGATTAGGATATTAAGAGCACAAACTAGAATAGTGGTGTTTGCATTGATACATTCAATACCGTTGGGTAAACGAGGAGCTCCAATTATGGATTCATAGAGGATATTTGGGAGCTCAACTAAATACTATTCAAGATCCCCTTATTTCAGTGTTGTTGGGTTCACCTTTAGCAGATGAGAGTTGACAAGTACATCGTCACTACTGTGAACCTCGAACATATCGGATATCAAGATGAACCGTTTATACTTACTAACCAAGTTGTTTGAGTCTTCTATATAATCGACCCGTCCAACAAGAAGTGCCACGTAGTTCTTTAGGGAAAAAATAGAATTGTCAGAGTTGAGAATAAGAGTACAATCAATCTGATGAGCTGCCTCCTATCAAAAATGCCATCATAGTCTAGAAAGAACAACCTGAGGAAGCCATCTACACATGTGTCGATCATCATGAAGTACTAATTTTCATACAAAAGAATAAGCAAGTGAAGTTATGAGGAAGTATCATCATGTTCATTTTTCATGTGTAAAATACTGAATTTTTAAGCAAATGGATGATTGTGATGAACTTTGCAAAATCTACAGTGCATATCTATATATTAATTGTGATCAATTGTTGACATACTAACCTTTATGATTTTGGCATAAAATCAACTTGAAATTCTATTGAAAATATTAAGAGCAAATTATCATTGTGATCCAGAAGTTAGTGCATCTAGCCCAAAGGTAACTGCATCTGGTGTTTTACTTTTGTCAGTTATACTATGACCATCACAGACGATTCTAAACTATAACCGTCTGTAACATAAACATCACATACAGTTCTATTATAGAATTGTCGACAATCGGAATCGCCTGACCGCAGAACTAAAAAGGGGGTTAGTACGTATGAGGGACCCAGAAAGTGCTCCGGTCAACAATGGCGTAGATGAAGAATGGCGAGGCGCCAACGGAGCAGAGCGAGGGTTTATCTTGGTTCGAGCCCCCACGAGGTAATAGCTCTCGTCCGATCTTTCTACGCGAGAGGAATTCACTAACTGTGAGTACAAAGGGTGTTCTACTCGAGTCCGAAGTCCGAGTGTGTGTGTGTAAAACTATTGCGGTGAGTTTTCGCCTTGTACATATGCCTTGCGTGGTTTATATACCCCGAATGGCGCAGAACGGCGGAGAGATTTCGGGAGGGGGCTTCGGCGCTTTGAAGGCGGACCAAACCGCTTGAAATGAGCGCCCTCGCTTTAGCGCCATCATTTTAGGTCTTAGTAACCGCCGGGTCAATGCATCCCCATGTCCTGAGGCGAAATCGCCCGACCAAGAGCCAACCTCACGACCTCGAGCTTGAGGAAGTGCGGAAACAAACCCTGGTCGAGGCAGGCCCTAGGTCATATGAGACCGCGCGGACTAGGTCGTGGCTGAAGATCCTTGCCGGGTTGCCGGGCGGATACCTGCTGACCCGGCGTTGACTGTCGAAATTCCCGATCCCGGCAGCTAGCCCCGAGGCTCCTGGTCGCGACTGGAACATGGGCCGACCTTGAGCCTCCACAGAGACAGGACTGATTTCTGGAACCTTTAGACCTGAGGTCGAGGTCGGGCGGAAACGTAATGCCAGGTCGTGATGCAGCGACACCTGGCGCCTCTTGATCTCCGAAGCCACAATGCGGCACGGACAACAGAACGTTCTAGCGCCTCGATTGCGCCAAGACGACTTTAAATTGCTCTGTCCCATCACCTGACCGGCACGCCCCTCGAGATGCCCTTAATCCGCCGGCCCGCAGCGCCTCGGTCTTATAAAGCTTGTGGCCGCCGCCAATTCCCCGAACTTCCTGCATCTTCATAGTCTTTACCCCTCAGCTTGTACTCTTCTTCTTCCCTCGACCAAAAACTCCCTTTCGACTGCCATGGCCAAACTCGGGAAAAGCTCTCTGACAGTAACGAGGATGAAGGAGCTCGAGAGCCTAGAATTTCGCTGGACCCATGGTCTCGTGATCTGGTCAGGGGAGACCGAGCCGCAGACCCACGGACGACGAGCTCGTCAGCACGGAGCAGTACATGCTCTTCGGCCTGCGGACGTCGGAGAGCACATTTCTCTCGGACGTTCTCACCGTATGCGAGATCGAGTTGATCAACCCAGTACCCAATTCCATCCTCGCCGCTTTCCATCTTCTCCCATCTCAGGCGAGGGGTTCCTTGAATCCATCCACCCCTCATTTTTTTCCGCTTTTTTTCCTTTTCCGCTTGGGAAGGACCCGTGGTCGGATGCCTCTACTTTCGGTGCGGACGGAATCCCGTGGTCCTTCCCCAAACGCGCTATCGCGACTTTGGCCCGTGGTCCGAGCGATGGTTTTACTCAAACGGGTGAGGCGCGGCGCCGAGTTCAAGGGTACCCCCTCGGCGGGAAGAAGGAGACCCCAGTCGGGCGACATGGAAGGCGACCAAGAGGCCATCGCGACCATCCACATCCGTGCCACGCGAGGCCTCACGGACGAAGCCATCGCCAACGACTTCTCGAGAGGTCGGGTGTTCCCCGCTGAGGAGGAGCACCCTTCTATGAGATCCGAGGTCACGATGACTGACCCATGAAGGGACGGCCATGAAGCAGCATCGGCTCAGAATCGCCGCTTACTCCTGGTTCCTCTTGATGATTTGGTCTTTTCAGCAGCGCCGAAGGAGTCCTGGATTGCCGCCCGAATGAACGAGATGTTTGGGAAGGCCGCAAATGATTACACCCTCGACGAGCCCGTGCCGAGGAACGTGCTGCGCCGCAAGGCCGAGGTAGGCCACCCCGACCAAGTTCTTAACTCGAGCGCCCGCGAGGCCCTTCTTGACCCCCGCATGTTCGCAGGATCATCGAGAGCTGACCGGGACTGCCAGGAGAATGCTCCCGCTGCCCAGCGAGCACAAGGGGAAGAAGGGGAAGAAGAGGCCTTCCCCGCCCGGAGCAGACCGCCAGGAGGTGAAGAAACCTCATGTCGAGTGGAGTGACCACGCCACGGTAAGGGTTCCCATGGCCGAGCCCCCGAGCCTTTTGCTCGCGTCCCATCTTCTGACCTGGTTCCCTTCGCAGCAACAGAGCGTGGCGGCTGCCGCCAGGAGCTCGAGCCCCCAGCTGGCCCAGGGTGCCCAAGCTCGCGTCCCCAGGTCTACCGCCGCGGACGATGTTGACCTAGCGCGAGCTCCAAGGTCCCGGGCTGGCGGAGCTCGAAAGCGAAGTGCCCCTGCAGCATCGGGGCAACAAGACTTGCGCCGACCCTCAGTAAGGCGGAGGCCGTCGACCCACGTAAGTTTTTGGCCTTTCAGTTCATTTCGCCCCCTCCTCGTTCTTCGGGCTTAGTGCCTGTTCTTCATCGCAGACCTTGAGCGCCCACGCTCGAGACTTGCCCGTTTTGACGATGGCTGTTGTCCAGGGCGAGTCCGAGTCCGAAGAGGAGGACGCCTTCGTGTTGGCCCCGCGCCGCCCCTAGGGCCGGGTGCGTACTCCCTCTGGGCCCCAGTCGGCGGGTTCGATCAAGGGCTCGATGACTCAACCGAGGAGATCCAGCCCACGATCAGCGATGACTACGACACTGGCGAGACCTACGACTCAGCCGTTGTTGCCGATCCTCCCGAGGTCGACGTGGGGGAGGGCACCCAGAGCGCCGAAGATGGCCGCACCGCAAAGGTGCCGCAGACCCGCCCAACCGCCGCTGCGCCAGGCACTGCGGTCGAAGCAGTCCAGACCACGGAGGTTGAGCACGCCGCAGGAGATCGTGCGGCGGATCCGGCCACCGCTCCCCCGATGCCGGAGGCGGACGAAGCCCTAACCACGGAGGTCGGGGCCAATGCCGCCGACGGCTTCCCCTCTGCCGGCGAGTTAAACCCGCCAAAGGAGGCGGCCGGACACCAGGTCACTACCGGGGCAGGAATTGAGGGCCTCGGCCCAAGCACGTCGGGGGCGGTCACGGTCGGCCCTGGCCCAGAAGCGCAGGTCGACGAGGAAGAGATCTCCCGCGACCGCATTGACGAGCGCGTGGAGTTCACCCGCGCAAGCCTTGAGGCCCGTGTTCGTGAGGTAAGGACCCCACCGCGCACCTTGCCGCATGTCAATACGAGTTCCCTTGTCACCACTCTCACTTCGCGCCATTCTTCCTGTCATGAAGACGATTGGCAACGTCTCCCGAGGGTTGATGGGTCTTCAGGAGCATGCCGTCGTACTGATGGGCCTCATGAACGTGGTGGAGGCGCGGGAGGCTGAGCGCTCCAAGTTCATCTCGACCATCGAGGTCGACTAGGAGGAGCTCGAGCAGAAGGCCAAAGAGCTCGACGACTTGCGCGCGACAATGAGGGCGTAGGAGGTAGCCCATGCGTCTGATCTCGAGCAGGCCAGGACTTTCGAGCGCGAGTTCTGCTACAAGGCCGTGGCGCAAGAGCGCATGATCGGCCAAGCGCTTCGAGGCCGAAGCGGGCCAAGGTCAGTTACCGGAGAAGGCCTCTGCGGAGAAGGCATCTCCGAGCTTGAGGCCAAGATCTTGGCGCTTCGGGAAGAGCTTAGGCGCCTGACAAAGCGCCAAAGCGGGCCAAGGTCGAGGCGATGGAGAGCTACTGCGGAGCGGACGTCCTCTGCGGCGAATGCGTCCCCCGAGCTCGAGGCCAGAATCCTGGAGCTTTGAAGGGAAGCTCGAATGCGCCAGCAAGGTGCTCGAGGCCGAGCGGGCCAAGCTCGAGGCGCTGGAGAAGGCTTCTGCGGAGAAGTCGTCTCCCGAGCTTGAGGCCAAGACCCTGGGGCTCAAGGAGAAGCTTGGCCGCGCCAGCAAAGCGGCGAGGAGCGCCTTGGCTCAACTTGAAGGCTAGCGGCGCAGGCTGCGGATGCCTCCAAGGGAGCCCTCCAGTACCAGAGCGAAATAGCGACCTTGAGGGCCAAGGTAGCCGAGCTCGAGCAGGAGAAGCTTGCGCGCGAGATGGCAGACCTGTAAATAGGGTAGATGCCCCGTAAAACTTGTAAGAAAACATCTTAATGGAATAGTTGTATTTTGATCGAGATAATGTCACGTCTTGGTTTGTTTTGTGATTTCTCGAATAAACAATTCTCTCCCAGTCGAGCACCTAGCCTTGCTGGTCGTAGTATACCATGCCCAGCCCCCGTTGGGCTCAAGGTCGAGCAGCGTCGACCTTGGGCACAAGGTAAGAGGCCAACAAAGACCAAGGCCTGCAGGATCGAAAAGGAGCCAATAGAGCACAATATGGTTGCACGAGGCCAAACTTAAACTCGAGAATTAGGCTCGGGCTACGACAATAATGTACGCGCGCTCGCCTGACCTGGTGAAGTTCACGGCGACCATCCGCCGTAACGGTTACTTGAGGCCGACCACCATCGCGCTTGCGGTCTCTCTTCCGCTTCTTGGCAGACACGCCTTGGTCGGTATTCTTGACGCCGGAGGGTCCTGCCTCACCTGTGTTGATGCCAAGCTTACCTTGGTCGTAATCGTGCTTCCAGCGAACCGCCTCATCCACGTCCGCGTAGCGCTCCGCCATGCGGAAAAGCTTGCCGACCGTGAGCCTTGCCATGATCTCCAGGTCCTCGGTGAGGCGTCGATCGCAAGACGCCGAACGAAGGCCTTGATCACGGCCTCGTCGACCTGTTGGGAATCGATTCTAGTGCGGATGAACTGCCGCCGAATCGCGGAGGGTTCATTTTTTCCCTGGATCACCCGATCCAAATCCTTTTCCCGGCCGGGCCGCTCGTAGCAGCTCTAGAAATTTGAGCAGAGGGTGCTCTGGATTTGGCGCCACGAGCGAAAAGTACCTGATTTCTGGTTGAAGAGCCAGGTGCGGGCAGCGCCGTCCAAGACGGTTGGGAGGAAGTTGGCCATCACGTACTCGTCACCTCCCGCGGCTCGGATGGCAGTGGTGTAGATCGAGATCATCAGAGTACGCCGCGCAGCCGTACGCTGGGACAAAGGCGCGCCTGGGAAGGTGCTCGCTGCTGCTGGAGCTAGATTCACGGTCGCTTTGGCGCTCCTCCCTGTGACCTCGACGGCCGTGGCGGTGGGCCCGAGCATCGCCCGGGAGGTATCGTAAGCGCTCGTGGACCCGGCGACGCCTCGGAGGGACGTCGGGAGAAAGGCCCGATGTGCTCGCTGGGCGGAGATTCTCAGTCTGCCGCCGCCGCCGCGCCCATCCGAGTCGCACTCGGGAACAGCGGTGAGGCGGCGACGAGGCAGACCTCGAGATCACGGTCGCGAGGGGACCGCGAGGCGTTGACGCCTGTGAGAGGAGCTATCATCGCTCCTTAACGACTTAGACCCAAAGAGAAGTTCTCGGCGCTGTGGCCTGACCTCGATCGCGCGCCTTATCGAGCTCGTCGCAAGAGCCCGGCTAAAAAACCCGGCGGCGGGCGCGGATCGACATGACTTCGTCGCGATCGCCCAAAGGCGCTCGCTTGAGTGGGGGAGCCTAGAACGCCCCGAGGACGTTCCAATCTTCTCAAGCTCCTCTCGTCGGAGAGCGATTATGGCCTGGTTGATGGCAACCCAAGCCATCCGGCGAGCATCTTCCGGGGTCTTCGGACTGCGCTCCCCCTCCTCGACGTTCCCATCCTGGCCGGCGGCCATGAGGACGAAACGGTTTCGCAGCGGCGGAGAGGGAGAGAACAGGGACGCGGAACTTCCATGCTCGAGAGCCGCATTCGAGCCCGAGCTCACAGAATGCGCTGCTGCAAAAGATGCCATGCCGCGAAAAGTTGATGTCACCTCCAACTAAACGAAGCTTTCGGGCCCCACGGTGGGCGCCAGCTATCGACGATCGGAATCGCCTGACCGCAGAACTAAAAAGGGGGTTAGTACGTATGAGGGACCCAGAAAGTGCTCCGGTCAACAATGGCGTAGATGAAGGTGGTGGCGCAGGCAGCGAGCAGAGACAGGGTTTATCTTGGTTCGAGCCCCACGAGGTAATAGCTCGTCCGATCTTCTCTGAGCAGAGGAATTCACTAAGCTGTGAGTACAAAGGGTGTTTCTGAATCGAGTCGAGAAACCTGTGTGTGTGTAAAACTATTGCCGGTGAGTTTCTGCCTTGTACATATGCCTTGCGTGGTTTATATACCCCCGAATGGTGCCTGCAACGGCCGGGAGAGATTCCTGGGGAGGAGGCTTCGTGCGCTTTGAAGGCGGACCGAAACCGCTCCGGAAATGACGCCCACTCTTGCCTTGACGCCATCATTTTAGGTCTTGGTAACCGTCGGGTCAATGCATCCCCCACGTCCTGAGGCGAAACCGCCCGACCAAGAGCCAACCTCACGACCTCGAGCTTGAGGAGGTGCGGAAACAGACCCTGGTCGAGGCAGGCCCCAGGTCATGTGAGACCGCGCGGGCTAGGTCGTGGCTGAAGATCCTTGCCGGGTTGCCCTGGGCCAGATACCCTGTTGACCGTGCGTTGACCTGTCAAAAATTTTCCAGTCCCCGACAAGAATCATCTGTGATATGCACACATCATAGATGGTTCTAAGTTATAACCGTCTGTGATATAAACACCACAGACGATTCTATCTGTGATAAGTACACATCACAGACGGAACCATCTGTGACAACTTTAGTATATATTCCAAGGGTTGGAACCACACTCCTCAAACGCCCTTGCACCTCTCCACAACCCATGCCCTTTAGTCTCCTCTCATTCCCATGCGCTACCATCCTCTAGCCCATGCGCTCGTGCACAGTCCTCCCTAAGCCCCTACGCCACCGTCCTCCTTGACCGTGCGTTGGCTTCCTCGAGCCTGTGAGCCACCATCCTCGAGCTCTTGCGCCGCTGTCTTCCTCAAACCCATGCGTCGCCATCCTCGAGCCTGTGTGCCATCCTCCCCAAGCCCATGCGCCACCATCCTCAAGCATGGAACGCTATTAGCAAGGGTTCCTCCTCGTCGCGCTCGGCTTCGACCTCTCCAACCTACTCGAGGTAATTTAGGGTTAATTCACAGAAAACTACACATGTGTTAATTCGATAAAAACTACGCATGTGCTACCAACCCTGGTTAATTCACTGAAAACTACACATGTGCTTTGTAGACCTCTCCAACCTACCCTGTGTTAATTCTCTAAAAACTACACATGTGCTATGGTAATTTAGGATTGCGATGGAATTTATGCATAAATACTTTATAGACTACTTCTAAATAAACAATCTTTTATGGGAATTGTAGAAGAATGAGAGTTGTAATTTACTTATTAATGAGCAAGTTTAGTTCACAACTCTTCTTTTATTGATTGGTTTATGGTTAACTAACACTAACAATGTAGTGCTCATTGATAGTGGATACGGCCTAAAGCTATTTTTTCATGCATATATGCCTTGTGTAATGTGGTGCTCATTGATATAGCCTAAAGCTAATTTTTCATACATATATGCTTTGTATATTGTTGTGCTTATTGATACAACTTAAAGCTATTTTTTATGCATATATGCATTTTATCATGTGGTGCTCATTGATATAGCCTAAAGCCATTTTTTATGCATGTATGCCTTGTATCATGCGGTGCTCATTAAAATAGCCTAAAGCCATTTTTTTATGCATATGTGCCTTGTATCATGCAGTGCACATTGAAACGAATAATTTATGACAACATACTTGAATTTATGCATGTATTTAATGTTACCAATTTTTATCTATCAAAATATCCTAATTATATTCTTTACTGTCTTGCTAAGAGGCCAGACATTTTAAATATCTTGGGGATCTTGCATGTTTCTCGGGTTGTATGCTCAATGATGTATTTGAATCTTTAGAAGCTTCCTTGAACAATTATAGTAGTAAGTTTGACCATGAAAAAGATAGGTACTTTATGTTAATTGAACCATTAGTATGTAATTTTAGTCTAACCTTTAACAGCACGACACCTGAGAGTATTTTATCATTTCAAAGTACATGCTTTAATAGCTAAACTCTTAAAATGACTAAATGAACTTTGTGTTTTTTTTCTTTATCCACTAAGTCAATGAGTAGTTTGTTTGTGTTATATCTGATGAACAACTTGAATTTCAAAAAATTTATTCCCCTTTTGTCGATTGGGTTATATCTGATGAAGATAACATCCTCTCAATCCTTGTCACTGAATGGATCTGATGAGCCGATGATAGGAAAATCAAGGCATAGTCCAAGAGGTGTAAATAAAAGGCTCCAAACCTAATATACCATCATGGCGGTCAATCCGCAGGACGGGACCCCCACCCAACCTCCCAAGGTAGTGAACGCATTCTGAAGCTTGTGCGGGATAGTTGGATGAGAATAGGTGCCCATCACCTGTCCATCCTGGAAGTCACTGACCAACGAGGAGCATAACAATATAGTGACAAAAAAATTTGCATCGTTCGAGATCCTTGAAGACACCATGCACCTAGTGCGACGATACACATTGCTAGTGACGGGAAAAGCGTGGAAGAACTTCAAGAGCACGCTTGTCACAAATTACCTCAAAAAGAAAAGGGCTCCATTCGCTAATTATGGTTTCATTGATGAAGCCGTGTGGTAATAATTTGTTGAGATGAAGACGACAGAAGACTGTGAAGCGCTCAAAACCCTCTAGGCCCAGAACACCCACCCCCACAGACTTGGAACCGCTAGGTACGCTAGTAAAAGCTCACAATGGGGAGGGAGGACGAGTAGGCACTTCTGACAGGAGCATCCTGCTATTTGCCTCGATTGAAGACCCACGTGTCCGAAACTGGCTAAAAGTGAGGTCAAATAACATGTCTTCGGACACATTATCCTTCAAAAACCCCATAGACGAGGAAGTGTCCCAACGCCTGGTAAGATATCAAACTACGTAGTTTGTAATTGCTTCATAATTATAAGTGATATGACATGTCATGCTCGAATGCTCGATAGATAGAATTTGTTGAACATCTTAGCTAATTGTGTATTATTATGTAGGAGGCCACACTATGCAGATTTCAAGTAAGGTTTACCGATATCTCTTTTACCCTGTAAGTTGGTTGGAGGCACGTGTATCCAACCAGTGAAGGGATAACTATTTATGGTCATCCGGTAGCACCGGGTTACGCGAAGGTCACTGTGAAGTACACGAAGGTCACTGTGAATTACGTGAATGAATCTTTTAAGCCCGTTCTGCTTGAGATGCCCCCAAACGACGAGATCGTAACACTAAAAGATGTTGTTGACACATTCATACAGTGGCGCAAGAGGGACATTTTCATCCATGATCGTCCTCCAGCACCAGAGCAACTTGCAGAACATGATCCACCTGCTGCGGTGAATCTACTAGCTCTATCGAAGCCACTAGCTACACCGAAGTGGCCCACCACATCGGCTATCGTGCCTAGAATATTAGTGCAAGCCGATACAACACTTCGTGCCCACTACTCTCTCATAAAGGTGATCAAAAGTGGAAAGGAAGATAGGGAAAATCCAAGCAAACGACGAAGGATTTGGAATATGAATATAACCCATTGGCCCAGAAATTCAAACTAGGAGAGCCTTTAATAACGAAAGTGGGTCTACAAGAACTTTCAATGTGGTCCATTAGATTACATGATTGGTACATGGAACAAGCAAAAAGCCAATGGCAACATGCATAACGAGTATCTCAATCACTTCAAAGCATGAGCATCTTTTCAACCAATTGTCGAGGGCTTCTTCACGATCAACTTCAACGACTTGTTCAATCTCTTCAACCTTGGCGCTATCGACGCCCGTGCTCATGAAATTTTTGACATTGTAAGTGTGTGCAATCATGGTCTACACATTCGTGTAATACCGATAGATGTTATATAATTCATTGCTTTTTGTGTATATAGATACATGATGTTTCAAGCAAGAAGGAACAAAGAACCGGTGGGTTTCCTCAACCCACACATAGTCTCAAGGCAAACAATAAACAAAAATTCTCATTACGTTGAGGATTATGTGATAGAGGCATCGTTGGCTCAACGTGATGCAGAGTACATACTTCTACCCTGCAACCCGTCGTAAGTGTTGCACTACCTGCTATACTTTGATTTGTACTTTACACTAACTCAAAATTAGGTTGAGTAACCATGGTGATATTCCTGCGTAGGTTTCACTAGATTTTAATTGTATTTGAACTAAGAAAAAATCAGATTAGCTATGTTATTCCTTATGTAAGGGCGGCCACGACTTGAGACATATCGAAAGACTATTCGATAGGTAATCATGTTTCTTTTATAGATAACTCTCTTGTAACTCGTAGAATGGCTAAGGCTAACTTTTTTGGAATCACATAGGGCATTCAAAGTATATAAACTTTATGGAGGGCCACACAAGAACGTGTCAAAGTCAAGCACGATTTTGCTTTTTCGACACCGCTAGTATACAATAATCCTATATTACTCGTAATAATAACCCTAGAACTAATCAATTCTATTTTCAGATGCACCCTATAGGGATAGGAAATAACCTATGTGCCTTTTACGTTGCCATAACATGTGAACTCTCATCAGTGCAAAGAAGATCAGCGATGCAACTACATTAAAAAAGGCCCATTTAGAGGCAATTCGAGAACACCTTCCTGACTTCTTGATGTGTGAGGTTATACATCCGAAAGGCACATTCTACGTTGCCTAATTGTGAAACTTGAGCATTCTATTGGTTAATTTGTAAAACTTGTTTGGATTTGTGAATTGTAATTAGCATTCCATTGGTTAATATAATATTTGAGTTGATTTCTGAAATAGTTGTGTAACCTATGATATATTAGTCAGCTTCAGATTTATCGGTTAATATTACATATGAGTTTATTTCTAAAGTGGTTATGTAATCTGTAGTATAATCAGCTTGTGATGTGTGTAATCTGCTTGCAATATAATCTGTGTAATCTACTTGTTTCAGAGGGCATGGCTAGCACTTCCTGAAGCTAGCCAATAAACAAAAAAATTCAGCAATAAAAAATAATATCACAAATGGTTCCATATAAAGAACCGTTTGTGAAAACCGTCTGTGATGTGAGTTTCACAGACGGTTTAGGAACCGTCTGTAATACATCATTGTCATCACTGACACATGTTTACAAACGATTCACAAAACCTTCTATGATAACGCTTTAGAACCATATGTGATAACTTTTTCTGTAGTAGTGTATAGCCCCTTAGTCCTACTCCAAAGATAAGTAGGAATTCTATTCTAAAAGAAAGTAGGAATGTTGATCATATTAGGCTTCATATGGGACTCTTTATAACTTAACTTTCTAAATCATAAAAGATTAGAAATGAGTCACCATATTCAATGAGATCAAATAGGAGAGGAAGTAGGGTAGCTATAAATTTGCTAGCTCTGCAAGTGTGTTTCGGTTTGGCCACAAAAGAGTGCCACATCGAATCGATTCTGTGAATTTAACATTGAATTTTCTTTTGATGTATCAGAATCGAATGCCCGCCTCTTTTCCCCAATGACTTTTTGGCAGTTAGGATTCTACTCTGACAAATGGGATATGGTTTGTGTACTGTTACTACAGTAACTAAAACTTAAGCCGTTGCCACACGCCAGCACCATTGAATCGAGGCAGCGAATGATTCAAATCATGACACGGAACACAAATACAGTATTTGATAGTGTGTAATGGTTGCTTATGTGGTCTTTAAACAGTATTGCAGAAGATCTAAACCATCATTTTTTTATCAACGATCGATCTACAACCGCTAAAGTTACGATTAACGACTTCACTGGATCTCTTTCCGACAAATAGATATCTCCTTGCATGCAGAGGACAAATTCGTGAGTTAGTTGCGCATTTGGTCCTGAGACAGACAAATAAAGTATGGATCGTCGCATTATTAGCCAGAAAAGCATGAACAAAGTTTAACCGTAAATTAATGTCGCTTGCAAATTGCAATGGCTGCGCACTTGCTCGATCGGATTTACTTGCATTAAATCTTTGATCGAATCAATTCGATCCGAACATTGACCGCACAGTGAGAGACCAAGAAAGTGCTGGAACATTTCATATGTCGCGTAGCTAGAATCCTAGGAGCGAGTATTGGAGTTCAGCAAATTAGGTTAGGCCCATCATCTGCAGGAAAGACCAAAGATATGCCACGGCCATGCGTGCAACGTGTGGGTCAATACTGTAGTAACAACTCGCGAGTCATAGCCATACAAACAACTAATCGAATTTGTTTGCATATGTGTACACGCAGGTTTTGCTAAGAGGCCAGACATTTTAAATATCTTGGGGATCTTGCATGTTTCTCGGGTTGTATGCTCAATGATGTATTTGAATCTTTAGAAGCTTCCTTGAACAATTATAGTAGTAAGTTTGACCATGAAAAAGATAGGTACTTTATGTTAATTGAACCATTAGTATGTAATTTTAGTCTAACCTTTAACAGCACGACACCTGAGAGTATTTTATCATTTCAAAGTACATGCTTTAATAGCTAAACTCTTAAAATGACTAAATGAACTTTGTGTTTTTTTTTCTTTATCCACTAAGTCAATGAGTAGTTTGTTTGTGTTATATCTGATGAACAACTTGAATTTCGAAAAATTTATTCCCCTTTTGTCGATTGGGTTATATCGATGAAGATAACATCCTCTCAATCCTTGTCCTTTGAATGGATCGATGAGCCGATGATAGGAAAATCAAGGCATAGTCCAAGAGGTGTAAATAAAAGGCTCCAAACCTAATATACCATCATGGCGGTCAATCCGAGACGGGACCCCACCCAACCTCCCAAGGTAGTGAACGATTCAAGCTTGTGCGGGATAGTTGGATGAGAATAGGTGCCCATCACCTGTCCATCCTGGAAGTCACTGACCAACGAGGAGCATAACAATATAGTGACAAAAAAATTGCATCGTTCGAGATCCTTGAAGACACCATGCACCTAGTGCGACGATACACATTGCTAGTGACGGGAAAAGCGTGGAAGAACTTCAAGAGCACGCTTGTCACAAATTACCTCAAAAAGAAAAGGGCTCCATTCGCTAATTATGGTTTCATTGATGAAGCCGTGTGGTAATAATTTGTTGAGATGAAGACGACAGAAGACTGTGAAGCGCTCAAAACCCTCTAGGCCCAGAACACCCACCCCCACAGACTTGGAACCGCTAGGTACGCTAGTAAAAGCTCACAATGGGGAGGGAGGACGAGTAGGCACCGGCGGGGAGCATCCTGCTATTTGCCTCGATTGAAGACCCACGTGTCCGAAACTGGCTAAAAGTGAGGTCAAATAACATGTCTTCGGACACATTATCCTTCAAAAACCCCATAGACGAGGAAGTGTCCCAACGCCTGGTAAGATATCAAACTACGTAGTTTGTAATTGCTTCATAATTATAAGTGATATGACATGTCATGCTCTGGAATGCTCAGTAGATAGAATTTGTTGAACATCTTAGCTAATTGTGTATTATTATGTAGGAGGCCACACTATGCAGATTTCAAGTAAGGTTTACCGATATCTCTTTTACCCTGTAAGTTGGTTGGAGGCACGTGTATCCAACCGGTGAAGGATAACTATTTATGGTCATCCGGTAGCACCGGTTCTGTGAAGGTCACCGTGAAGTACACGAAGGTCACCGTGAATTACGTGAATGAATCTTTTAAGCCCGCTCGCTTGAGATGCCCCCAAAGCGGCGAGATCGTAACACTAAAAGATGTTGTTGACACATTCATACAATGGCAAGAGAGGACATTTTCATCCATGATCGTCCTCCGACACCGAGCAACTTGCGAACATGATCCACTGCTGCGGTGAATCTATTAGCTCTATCGAAGCCACTAGCTACAAGTGGCCCACCACATCGACTATCGTGCCTAGAATATTAGTGCAAGCCGATACAACACTTCGTGCCCACTACTCTCTCATAAAGGTGATCAAAAGTGGAAAGGAAGATAGGGAAAATCCAAGCAAACGACGAAGGATTTGGAATATGAATATAACCCATTGGCCCAGAAATTCAAACTAGGAGAGCCTTTAATAACGAAAGTGGGTCTACAAGAACTTTCAATGTGGTCCATTAGATTACATGATTGGTACATGGAACAAGCAAAAAAGCCAATGGCAACATGCATAACGAGTATCTCAATCAGCTTCAAAGCATGAGCATCTTTTCAACCAATTGTCGAGGGCTTCTTCACAGTCAACTTCAACGACTTGTTCAATCTCTTCAACCTTGACGCTATCGACGCCGTGCTCATGAAATTTTTGACATTGTAAGTGTGTGCAATCATGGTCTACACATTCGTGTAATACCGATAGATGTTATATAATTCATTGCTTTTTGTGTATATAGATACATGATGTTTCAAGCAAGAAGGAACAAAGAACCGGTGGGTTTCCTCAACCCACACATAGTCTCAAGGCAAACAATAAACAAAAATTCTCATTACGTTGAGGATTATGTGATAGAGGCATCGTTGGCTCAACGTGATGCAGAGTACATACTTCTACCCTGCAACCCGTCGTAAGTGTTGCACTACCTGCTATACTTTGATTTGTACTTTACACTAACTCAAAATTAGGTTGAGTAACCATGGTGATATTCCTGCGTAGGTTTCACTAGATTTTAATTGTATTTGAACTAAGAAAAAATCAGATTAGCTATGTTATTCCTTATGTAAGGGCGGCCACGACTTGAGACATATCGAAAGACTATTCGATAGGTAATCATGTTTCTTTTATAGATAACTCTCTTGTAACTCGTAGAATGGCTAAGGCTAACTTTTTTGGAATCACATAGGGCATTCAAAGTATATAAACTTTATGGAGGGCCACACAAGAACGTGTCAAAGCTGAAGCACGATTTTGCTTTTTCGATACCTGCTAGTATACAATAATCCTATATTACTCCGTAATAATAACCCTAGAACTAATCAATTCTATTTTCGCAGTGCACCCTATAGGGATAGGGAAATAACCTATGTGCCTTTTACGTTGCCATAACATGTGAACTCTCATCAGTGCAAAGAAGATCAGCGATGCAACTACATTAAAAAAGGCCCATTTAGAGGCAATTCGAGAACACCTTCCTGACTTCTTGATGTGTGAGGTTATACATCCGAAAGGCACATTCTACGTTGCCTAATTGTGAAACTTGAGCATTCTATTGGTTAATTTGTAAAACTTGTTTGGATTTGTGAATTGTAATTGCGCATTCCATTGGTTAATATAATATTTGAGTTGATTTCTGAAATAGTTGTGTAACCTATGATATATTAGTCAGCTTCAGATTTATCGGTTAATATTACATATGAGTTTATTTCTAAAGTGGTTATGTAATCTGTAGTATAATCAGCTTGTGATGTGTGTAATCTGCTTGCAATATAATCTATGTAATCTACTTGTTTCAGAGGGCATGGCTAGCACTTCTGAAGCTAGCCAATAAACAAAAAATTCAGCAATAAAAATAATATCACAAATGGTTCCATATAAAGAACCGTTTGTGAAAACCGTCTGTGATGTGAGTTTCACAGACGGTTTAGGAACCGTCTGTAATACATCATTGTCATCACTGACACATGTTTACAAACGATTCACAAAACCTTCTATGATAACGCTTTAGAACCATATGTGATAACTTTTTCTGTAGTAGTGTATAGCCCCTTAGTCCTACTCCAAAGATAAGTAGGAATTCTATTCTAAAAGAAAGTAGGAATGTTGATCATATTAGGCTTCATATGGGACTCTTTATAACTTAACTTTCTAAATCATAAAAGATTAGAAATGAGTCACCATATTCAATGAGATCAAATAGGAGAGGAAGTAGGGTAGCTATAAATTTGCTAGCTCTGCAAGTGTGTTTCGGTTTGGCCACAAAAGAGTGCCACATCGAATCGATTCTGTGAATTTAACATTGAATTTTCTTTTGATGTATCAGAATCGAATGCCCGCCTCTTTTCCCCAATGACTTTTTGGCAGTTAGGATTCTACTCTGACAAATGGGATATGGTTTGTGTACTGTTACTACAGTAACTAAAACTTAAGCCGTTGCCACACGCCAGCACCATTGAATCGAGGCAGCGAATGATTCAAATCATGACACGGAACACAAATACAGTATTTGATAGTGTGTAATGGTTGCTTATGTGGTCTTTAAACAGTATTGCAGAAGATCTAAACCATCATTTTTTTATCAATGATCGATCTACAACCGCTAAAGTTACGATTAACGACTTCACTGGATCTCTTTCCGACAAATAGATATCTCCTTGCATGCAGAGGACAAATTCGTGAGTTAGTTGCGCATTTGGTCCTGAGACAGACAAATAAAGTATGGATCGTCGCATTATTAGCCAGAAAAGCATGAACAAAGTTTAACCGTAAATTAATGTCGCTTGCAAATTGCAATGGCTGCGCACTTGCTCGATCGGATTTACTTGCATTAAATCTTTGATCGAATCAATTCGATCCGAACATTGACCGCACAGTGAGAGACCAAGAAAGTGCTGGAACATTTCATATGTCGCGTAGCTAGAATCCTAGGAGCGAGTATTGGAGTTCAGCAAATTAGGTTAGGCCCATCATCTGCAGGAAAGACCAAAGATATGCCACGGCCATGCGTGCAACGTGTGGGTCAATACTGTAGTAACAACTCGCGAGTCATAGCCATACAAACAACTAATCGAATTTGTTTGCATATGTGTACACGCAGGTTTCACTCATTGTGATATACGGACCATATACATGCAGCACTCTCACAATATACATATGCTTTGCCGACGCCAAACTCAACCGATCTAATTAAGAATCGCCGGTTAGGTCTGGAGGAGGAGATCATCACACAACTCGCAAGTTTAACATAGCATGCTCTCGCCCCGGTTCGGCTTATTTGCCTGCATGCATACAAGCGTGCATCGCCCGCATTAGGCCCCGTTCGTTTCAGCTTATGGACAATTTCTGCTTAAAATATAAACAGATTGTGTACCGAACGATAAGATTGTGAACAATTTTTGTCATAATCAGAATCATCAAAACAACATAGAATCACTCGCTCCCCTCACTCCTCCTCCGCCCGAAGGCCCTACCCTGAGCCGCCCGCCGCCCCTCCGACCACCGCCCCGCCCCCTCCAGTTGCCGGCCCGCCGCCACGCCGCCGCCCCTCCATCCGAGCTACTCCTCCGCCGCCGCTCCTTTGCCCAAAGCCAGTTCATCAACAACCGGATTCTCGATCGGATTGCCGAACAACCAGATTCTTCAACCGGTAGATTCTTCAGGCAGTGGTTTTTCTAAACAGCTGGCTATAATCCAGAATCTGCCCAATCCAAAGCTGTGCCAAACTGAGCCTTAAGGTGGTTCACAGACGCTGTACGTCCGAATAGAACGGCATGCGATGGATGGATCGCCATGAGTTCACGAGAAAGTACCGGCTAACCGCATGCCAATTATAAGCGCGAGAAGGTCTAAGCGACGTCGTTAACAACTGTATTTCTGATGTGCGGCCTTGTCCAAATGGTTTTTCCCAGATACTACTGCGTTTCAAGCCAGATTTCCGGCGGTTGCCCGATCTATTTGTGGCGAAATTGCTGTTCGAGCAGTGACACCAGCGCTCGGCGACATGTTGGGCATGGCTGTCCCCGCGTACGCCCGACGGAGTTAGCTAGGCACCATGTGAGTGCCGGTCTCAGGTCTATATATTCTTTCAGCTTTCAGATGATGCCTGCACTGAAAGGCGCTAAATGGCGGCGGTTTGGTCACTTTGCGATCGGATACGATCCAGATTTCTTCCTACTTGTTTTCTATTTCCGGTTAATTTCCGGCGCAACAGTCCACGCATTGCAGTATCGCACTAGCTACTGTTGCAGCTTGCATAAATGATTCTCTTGTCCTTGCAGGGATAGGGACATTTTCGTAGAAGATTGGTGTGATGAAGAAATTAGTCCTACTCCTAATGGATTAAGTGCCTTTGATCTCGTCTTTTAGCCGAAGCACCTTCTCTCATGACAATTAAAGCTTGTGTAAGCAGCGGAGTCTTTGAGATGGAGGGTCGTGGATCAAAAGAAAAATTATCAAGCACCCATCTAAAATGTCATAACAATATATAATGTATTTAAATTTAAATATAGTATAACCACATGTTTACGTAAGTAAAATATGATATACTTTTAGAATAAAGAAACTTTTGCTCGGATCTCGCTCATATGGTATGGTTATAATTCTAGCTTGCTTGAATGAATTTCTAATGATACGGATTATTTTGATTATGATCAGTTTGCACTTCAATTGGACGAAGCTTACAAATCGTTGGATTGGAATTTTCTACGTGTTGAGAGCTTTCAACTCGCTTAAAAAGAATCAAGGGTTTTCTTCCTCTTCACGCCTATCAAGTATCAACAACCGATTCTAATTAATACAAATTATATTAGTGCTGATTTGCTAAATTATCTAAGGGCTAAGGTAGTGGAGATTCATAGAATCATACCGATACCTTCAAACTTCAACAATTGATCTCCAGTTTCGCAGAAGTCGACGAGAGGATCGTGATGCGGCCACAATAAATCATGTGCGATGGTCCACACCAGACGAAAAGGCAGGATCGCGATGGCGCGAGGCGGCGAGGCGCGATGTCGATGCCGTGAGCTATTCTGATTATAAAGTAAGTATTCGCAAAGAAGCCTCCATTACAATTTTAAAGCATCCACGGGTTAAATAAGTTAGAACCTTGCTCATACAATTTTGTTTGATTTCAAGTTGATGACCAAATCAACAGTTAAATAAGTTAGAACCTGCTATACATCATTACTAGATGGAATAATTGGTAAATGGTAAGGCACGGATAAGTGCGGCCTTTGAAAGAATCTAATTATATACTAATAAACAAGCAACCGCATGGCACCAATATTACAGTTACATGCGACGCGTACCTCCTCCTGTCAACGGCAGCGACACGCCACGGAGATGTGTTTCTGGCGCGACGGTTCTCGCGACGTGTTTCCTTCTGCCGGATCTTTGCTCTGTCGGTCGACCTTGGAAGCGTGAGGAGGCAGCGCTCACGCGATCACGCAATTCCGAGTCGAGACGTGAATTCCGAGACGGTTCGCCCGGCGGTTCGGTGCAAATTACCTACGTAACTAGCTGACTGCGTTCCTAGCCGGTGGGCCTCATTCTATATGGGTACTGGACTTCTCATGGGCCATTGGGGGGGGGGGGGGGCCAGGCCCCTGCCAGCCCCCCCTTGTCTCCGCCACTGTAAGCAAGTCTTTTGGTCGATCTAAAAATTAGTACCAGTGCTGGTGTTCGTATGCAAGGTGCATCCCTTTCGGAACTGCTCCTGCCTAAAATATTAGTACTAGTTTAAGCGGATGTGCGTAACTACTCCAACACGTACATTGACTGACCATCTCGTGGGACAGGTAAAAAAACTAAGGATTATACGATACATAATCAATGAATGAAATGTAACATGAAAGGAGCCTAAGTGCCTAACTCTGTTCGTTTCAGCACCCGCTGATGCATATTGGTCTAACCATTAAGTCTCATGAATGACTTCATACCACGCATAAATAATTGCAAATGTTTAGAACACATTTTAGAGATAAATATATAGAGAGCAGTTTTCTATACTTTTCCTTCCAATACTAATCATATAAATCTTAAAGCAAGTTAAAGAGTAAATAATCACCATCTATCATTTACTAATGCTTTAATATATATGCAATTTAAAAAAAATATAGAAACACCTCCCTTATAGAAAAAGCTTTGCGGACATATGTCAGCGAAAGGTTGCCACCGTAACAACGTTGGATGGACAAGATGGTACATGCAACGACAAGTGAGGCCCTGTTTGGAAGCAATATATTTTTATAGTTTCTAAGCAATATCATGGTTTCTAAGAATACCATAGTATTTTATACCATGAGGTGTTTGGTTACCATGCCAAAAGCTATGTATTAAAAACCATGGTTTGGTAGATACCATAGTATTTTTGGAGTATTTGAAACTCCACTCCAACCCAAAGTTTTCGGGTCTGTTTGGAACTATAGTTTTTTAAAACCATAGTTTTGAAATACTATAGTCTGCAATTGCTTTAACATAAATACCATGGTTTTATCTAACTTCATTAAAACTATGGTATTTCTTGAACTACCAATTGTTTGGATGCAACATCACAAACCATGGTATTTGAGTGAAATAGACAAGAAGCTAGCCAAAACTATGAAAACTTTGGGTTGGAGTTTTAAATATTCAAAAATACTATGGTATCTACCAAACCATGGTTTTTAAGTTTTGATATGGTAACCAAACACCTTATGGTATAAAATACCATGGTATTCTTAGAAACCATGATATTGGCTCATATGCTTAGCTCAGCTAGCTTTTGTCTATTTCCACTCAAATACCATGGTTTATGATGTTGCATCCAAGCAGTTGGTAGTTCCAAGAAATACCATGGTTTTAAAGGAGTTTGGTAAAACCATGGTATTCATGATAACAAAACAATTGCAAACTATAGTTTTGAAAAACATTGCTTCCAAACAGGGCCTGAGGTCTGGCCCACGTGTCATTGACGCACTCAATGGTACTTTGGCAAACTGTGAATCCGCCGGCGGCATGAGAGCAAATCTCCATTTCATTTACCTGCAAGCAGGGAAACAAGTTTCACCTTGAGATTTCCGTGCAGCTACACAGCTGCTAGTGGGGCTAGAATAAACAAGTATAGCGAGCCGGAACAAAACAGAAGGATCACTAGTTCATTTTCAAATATTTTATTTCCAATGATTGAATCATCTTTGCAAGGACTGCCGGAATCTTCTGTCTGGAAACTCCTATAAATACCGTTCCCCAGTGCAGCAAGCAGCTCAGAGCACAGCATAAGTGCACGCCACAGCCGCAGCACAGAGTCTCGATGCAGAGCTCAGTTGAGAGCTGGTGGGTGCTGCCCCTGACCTTCATCCCGGCCATCTCCGGGCAGCACGAAAACACTACTACGCTTCTTGCCATAGCCACTAGCTTCGTCTACCTCGCCATCTTTGCGTGCCTTGCATGGGCAGGTGTTTCCCTGCTCTACTGGGCTCACCCGGGTGGCCCTGCATGGGGTAAGTACCGGAGGGGAAGGGGACAGAGCCTGGGGTCATGTACTCCGATACCGGGACCGAAAGGGCTCCCTGTTGTCGGCAGCCTCGGCCTCATGTCTGGGCTGGCGCACTGTTCGCTGGCCGCCGAGGCGGCGCGCCGGCCGGGGGCAAAGAGGCTCATGGCGCTCTCGCTCGGCCCGGTCCGGGCCGTTGTCACGTCGCACCCGGACGTGGCCAAGGAGATCCTCGACAACCCGGCGTTCGCCGACCGGCCGCTCAACCACGCGGCGTACGGCCTCATGTTCCACCGCTCCATCGGCTTCGCCGAGCACGGCCCGTACTGGCGTGGGCTCCGGCGCGTGGCCGCGGGCCACCTGTTCGGCCCGAGGCAGGTCGAGGCCTTCGCGCCGTACCGGGCCCGCGTCGCGGAGGACGTGGTCGCCGCGCTGCGCGGCGCCGGGGCAGCTGTGGTGCAGGTGCGCGGCGTCCTCCGGCGCGCGTCGCTCTACTACATCATGCGGTTCGTGTTCGGCAAGGAGTACGACGTGTCGCGCGCCGTGCCGGCGTCCGGGAAGGAGGTGGAGGAGCTGCTCGAGATGGTGCACGAAGGATACGAGCTCCTCGGGAAGGAGAACTGGTGCGACTACTTCCCGGGGCTCGCCGCTCTCGACCCGCAGGGCGTCGGAGCACGGTGCGCCGATCTCATGCCACGGGTGAACCGTTTCGTGCACGGCATCATCCAGGAGCACCGTGGCAAGGCAGCCGCCGTAGGAGAGGCTCGTGACTTCGTTGATATATTGCTTTCCCTGCAGGAGAGCGAGGGGCTCGCCGACTCCGACATCGCCGCCGTGCTTTGGGTACGAAGGACCATGCACTTCACTACTAGTAGACCAGCACAATAACATGAACTTACCTACTAAGCATCAGTTCTATTTCTATTAAGAGGTGCATGACTGCATGCAAATCATGCATACTACTTTTGTTGTGATCGTAATCTGAAGAACAAAAAACAAAACCTTTTAAAAAGCTAGTGTTCATGTAAAATTCCACCATCTTTTCTTCATTTTTTTGGGTTTTTAGAGACTTTTTCCTGTACACTAAATTCAATATGAATCGTTCATTCTTTTCGATCCAATAGATCATATTAGTTAGAATTTATTTATACTTTATCTAGTAGTAGAGTAGTAGAAATATACTTACCAAATCAATAACTAGATTTGATTTCTACCGTCCACTGTATCCATATCAGGAGATGATCTTTAGAGGAACAGATGCCATGGCCGTGCTCATGGAGTGGACCCTAGCCCGCCTCGTCCTCCACCGCGACGTCCAAGCCAACGCGCACCGTGAGCTCGACGAGGTTGTCGGCCGAAACAACCCGGTCACCCAGTCCGCCGTGCCGTCCCTGCCTTACCTGCAAGCGCTGCTCAAGGAGGCTCTCCGGATGCACCCGCCGGGGCCGCTCCTCTCGTGGCGCCACAGGGCCATATCGGACACGTACGTCGACGGCCACCTGGTCCCCGCCGGCACCACCGCCATGGTCAACCAATGGGCCATCAGCCGCGACCCTGACGTCTGGGACGCGCCGCTCCAGTTCCAGCCCGAGCGCTTCCTCCCAAGCGGCAAGGCCCAGGACGTGTCCGTGCTCGGCGCCGACGGTCGGCTCGTGCCGTTTGGGTCCGGCCGGAGGAGCTGCCCGGGCAAGTCCCTGGCCATGACAACCGTGACCGCCTGGATGGCCACCCTGCTGCACGAGTTCGAGTGGATGCCGGCGTCTGGCACGGGCGCCGTCGACTTGTCGGAGGTGCTCCGCCTGTCGTGCGAGATGGCAGTGCCGCTCGAGGTCCAGGTGCGCCCAAGGCGCAACGTGTGAAGCTGCAGCTCGCTTTGTTGCACCATGACTCCATCGTGTAGTCTGAAGCCGTGACCCTGTGTTTCCCGTCAGTGAATAAGCAGCAGGCATAAAATGTGAACCAGCTCAGCTCAGTATTTGGTTAGAGTTTTAACTCGTCTATGTATCGTCGGATGTGAGTCTAAGTGTCCACATGGTGTACAAATTACGAAATCTTTGATACAAATTACGAAATCTATCAAAGATTTTGTATGGTATGTTGCTCTTGCCCTGAGTAAATTTGCGCGTGTCATCGGTCGCTCTCTAATCTTCGCAAGATTTAATTTCTTTTTTTTTATTATTATTAGCAAGCTTTAATTTCCATGAAACTGAAAGCAATTGCGAGTGCATTGTCGGTATGCTGTCTGGTCCCTCTCGACCATGATAAGTTGATAACTGCCCGACAAATGTAATGTACAGCACATTCTTTCAAGTTTCAAGAGAAAAGTAAAGGAAGGAAAACAGACTTGACAAGAAACGCTGGTTTCAGAACTCCTTGATTTGTGCCATGCAGTAAATATTATTTAGGTTATGGTTTCATCCTCCAAAAATGGCTCAAGTAAAATCTAATGTATCTAGCTTGCTCAGAATTTCAGATGCTATGAATGATGTGGTTGAAGCCCAAGTTCCAATCCCAATAGTACATAGGATGTAACAAATAAACAAAATCCATCTTCATATGAATAAGATAGCAGGACTTGAGCATTGCAGATTTGCAGCTGGGGGATCCAAGAGACTTGCAATAGAGACGAACCACACCTCCATTCTTGATTTCAGCATGCCCAATTATTTAGCGTCCAAGCAAAAAAAAAGGTACAGTTCCGCATACAGAATACACACACAACTACCCCGTTCCCCAACTCTATCAACAAGTAAATGAAAGGACGGTCCAGCCGATGCCGGTCTAGGGTACAAATTAGTTGGGCACAATACACGATGGAACAGACCATAATTTCCTCAAGCAGTCCATGACAAGACATTTCACACGAGAACTCGCTTCTGCATGGATGTAGACACTTCAGCACGCATAAAGCAAAGTGATGCTAAAAGAGTCCATTGCAAGAGAGAGCATGGCGGGCCTTGCACCAAGTCAGAACCCCAGCTCTGAAAGAAGGTTGCGCCACCTAGGAGTCTCCTCATCAAATATGTAGGTCAGCTTTGACACCAAAACTCCGCTGCCACCAATCTGCAGTTCCGAGTTCATGGCTATACATAAAACTGTTGGATATATCATTAACACCAAGAATAATACAGGTTCAAAAATACATATCAAGCACCAAATAGGTTCTAAAATTAAGTTTATTATGAGCTAAGACACCAGGTTGATCCACTGTGATGAATACAGGGAGGAAAGCACAAAAGTATCTCCTTTTTTTTGTTTCTTCTTGTAGGAATGGATGAAAAGCTCTACACTTGCAACTGCTAGAATGGAGCTTATCCCCAGATATTTAAAATTCTTAAACTCGAGATGCAATATAGCAAAACTATTGCTTCAGGATAATTACTTAGATATTTAACCTAGTTGAAAATAACCATCTGCTTCAAACACAACATTAGAAAGTTGTCTTAAGAATAGACTATTGCCAACAGGAAATTGAAAAAAAAGGATAAAACAGCAAAGATGAGGTAAATATCTTACAGATCTCAGTTGTTGAATAGACTTGTAAAGCAACTTTTGTGGAACTACTACATTAATGGCATAGTATTCCACAGCAACCTTGCCATCACCTCTGCAATAGACTGGACTTATAGTTGGGCCCTGTTCACATCAAGATGGAGAGTAAATTAAATCATAAGGTTGAGTCAAAAAGATAAGATTCCACCTCTATATTTCAAAGTTCAAACTACTGCAGTTTCAGTTATACAATCATGACAAAAGCTTTTGATACGAGTTTTCAATGCAAGATTAGTTTGATTTAAGGGGAACCTAAAAGACTAAAACTGGAATTTGGTCCAGTCCAAGGATGTTACAGATGTATAATGTTGACACATTAGTATTGCATACATTACAGACCGCAATAGAAATGACAGATGTTACATATCTATTATATAATTAAACAGTGTTCATAGGAGGTAGGAGCCACCACTTTCACTCCGAATGATTGGAAGTCCCTCATCAATCAGGCAAAAAAAGATGAATGGAAGATCCACATCACTTATTTAGTGGACCAAGACTAAAATGGTGTAGATTAATCAGATGTAGATATAAGAGCTGCTACAGTTGTATAACGAACAAAGCTATATTTTCAGTTATGGATGTAGATATTAGAGCTGCTACAGTTGTCTAACGAACACAGTTATATTTTCAGTTATGGATATTACAGTGTGAGTATAATGAATACAGCTCTATTTAAATATAAATACAAGCATTCTAGCATCTAGACGCACAAATTGCAGAGGATTCATGGCCAGTTTTTAGAAGATAATGTTTGTTGCTACTTTGAATATTTTTAATGATACCTGTAATCCACATAATGATGTTTGGCTGAGAACTCTCTCTGCCACTTCTTCTGCACTATTGCCCCTCATGTTTGCTGTGACCTTATATGATAATGGAAAGTATAATAAGTTAAGTAATTAAGCCAGTATAAATGTACATAAACTATATAAAGAATTACCATTAGCTCCCCAGTTGCTGTGAGGTGAGCCTCTAATCTTTCAAGCATCTCATGAGTAACCTCCAACACACCTTTACGTTTGTTAAGAGATCTCCTACTTGCAACAAATGTGGCCTGCATGGTATTGGATATATAATAAAACGAGCACAACTTCCCTTTGATAAAAGAAATGTCAAATAAAACTATTTCGCTTTGAGGATTACCTGGCTTTCCAAAACTACTCCACCTTCAATTTCCTTCAAATTATTCTCACGCAAGGTCATTCCACTACTCACGAGATCCACAATAACATCAGCCATACCCATCTTCACAGGGAAAAAAGGAATTAGTAGTGTACATTACCCTTGATAGATTCTTGATAGATTGTGTCACAACTCACATGTTAGCAAATCAAGACTCAAGACAAGCATGCCAATATACCATATAGTAGCAAAGACAACTCCCGTGTTCATTATCATGCCAAGAATTGAAGCTCGGATCTATTATAGTTTACATCCCGATCATATACAGCATACTCATACAGCTTTGTGCCACACTGCCATCATAATTAATAAAGCAAGAGCGAAAAAAAAACAGCAGTACATATAATAATATGCAACACCCTAATTTGTAGAGAAAGAAATGACTAACTGTGTTATAATGTTGGCACTTGTCAAAAAAAAAATGTTGGCACTTGATTTCTCTCAAGCCTCAAAATCTAAAGAGAAGCACTATGATGGAATAGAAATGGACAACCTACAACATCGTACCATCCAAATTTCAAAGATATACATGAAAAAATCAAATGCAAAAAAGAAAAGGGGGAAACAACAAAGAAACAGAAGGAAATTAAATATAAAGAGAGCAATCTCACAGCAGGATATGACTCAAGAGCTCCATCGCCAGCTAAAAACAAAACATGCTTGAAACCTTTTTCTCTCAAAAACTTAGCGCCTAGCTGCAGCACAATAACGTAACTTAGGTCAATGATCAGCAAAGCAGTGTCCATGAGGGGGGGCACCTGAACAAATTTAAGTTTGTTCCAAACCACACATATCCAAATCCTGTAACAACACGCAGTGGTCTTTCTTCTGTCCATTCCGGCATGTTTGCCAAATCCTCCAGAGTATTTATGTTTTCAAAAATGCCTTCCTTAGGTACCTGGTCACACAATATGACTGTTTCAGATATAAACTTCAATTAAAGAATAGCAAGGCTAGGACCTGTGAACGCACTTGAATAATACCATACCGCAAGGGACAAACGACATTGTCCGAAATCGAGAGCATCATGAATAACAACTAAGTCATCATTACCCTGCTACAGATAATCTTAAATAAGTGCAAGCATAAATCAAATAAAGTCTTGCTCAAAAAAATCAAATAAATATTAAATAAAGAACATTATGGGTTCAGTTAATAGAAATTGCATGTAACAGAAACATCTAAAACTAAAGGCATGCACAAACTGAGCCAAAAGATTTGACATTATCCTCAGAAATTTACCTGCCCGTATTCACTGACTATGTCAAAACCCACAATACCAAGGTCAAGATCCCCTGATTGCAGTTTACGGACAATATCTTTAGGCCTCTGAAACCAAACCCCCAAGTTTGGGACCTGCACAAAAACACGGGGAAGGGGGGAAGAGAGAGGGAGCAAGACATCAGATTCAAACTGCACTAGAAGTTTGCCAGAACCATCTAGTACTCCCTCCATTTCACAATATCTTCCTAAACAGGCGACTGACTGTCCGCACTCCACAACAGCTACGTTCTGTACAAAGTCTAAGAACAAAATAGTAAAGTTGCTTATGCTACTCATATTAAATGAAAAAAGTAACCACTCAACCTTTTGTCTCCAACTTTAAAAGGATGGGCATTGGGCAGGACTGGAAAAAAATACAATAACTATACCAATGGTTTCATCAACAGCCAAATATTGTGAAAGGACATTACCATAGTAAAGTGAACACATGATTGTGGAGAGTATTTAACTAAAACATCGATACTTGGATTCATTTTGAGAAAAAATGCTGACATTAATCAGAAGAAAACTGGGGAAAAATCACTTATTTGTGGACCCAGATTATAATGCTGTAGATTCGTTAGATATAGGCAGATATTATAATTCCAGAACCAATATAACTCCATTTCTAGACAGGAAAGTTTCAATACATACACTTATAGTACCTAGCTGGCTGCTATGCCATTTTGCAGGATTTGCTGCCAGTTAACGGAAGGCATATATTGTAAATGCAAAAATGTCAGAGCATTTACAAGTGAATCAGCATAAATTACTCAATATTCCACCCTGAATTGACAATCTAAAATGAAGATGTAGATTCATATGCTTACTAATTTTTGCTTCATTGATTATTATCAATGTCATCTACATGGCAATGGTGGGAACAAATGCCCATTTTACCCAACAAAATCAGATGATAGGGTCCAATGTTCTTTTGGCCAAAATTCAAATCCAACTCTACAACTAATAGAGTAATAGGTTGTATAAGTTTTGCTTCCTGCAGGGCTTTGCTGATGCACAATAATATATATGAAAACAAATCAGAAAATCTAAGGCTTGTAAGAGTGCTCCAGACTCTGGTAGAGATTTGTAAGTAGCAAAAAAATATCATCCTCGACTCTCCAATCTAAGACTCTGCTTGGCATTGCAGTGGCTTTTCAAAAGTACTTTTTAA
This sequence comes from Guadua angustifolia, assembly GCA_036346375.1. Lineage (NCBI taxonomy): Eukaryota > Viridiplantae > Streptophyta > Magnoliopsida > Poales > Poaceae > Guadua > Guadua angustifolia. Next base: position 41,265,025 of record CM070519.1, read on the forward strand.
ATATATTTTTGGATGTAATGGTTAGTTGGGAGGATAATTTTTGGAGCCATAACAGTAAAGATTTCTGTAATTAACTACTCCCTCCATCCCACAACATAAGTTCAAAGCCCACCATGTGCACAGATCAAGGAGGCATTAAATTTAAGGAAAAGTTAATATCACTGGACCATGCATACCCCTATTAAATGGTATACTAAAACTACTCATTCATGTTTTCAACATTAAAGTAAGGGTATATGGTGGAAATATTGCAATAACTACATCTTTGGTCTCCGCAATGAATTTATATTGTGGGACGACGCTTCCCAAGTATGAGGACTTATATTGCAGGCTGGTTGGAGTAAGTAACTTTATTCCACAACACAGCACAGCACAACTCCAAACTGACCCTAAAAATACTTTAAAATGTTGATAATCTGGTTGGTCTAACATCTCCGAACATCTTGTAATTATGACAAAGTTATATCCCCCAACTTACATATTTTTGTATACAACATTATTGATATTGGAGAAATCTTATTTACAGGCACAATAAAGATAGCTTAAAGCCATGGACCTTGAAATCTATTTACTTTTATGTAATATACATAAGGGAAGGAAAATATAAAAAATAACAGTGCTGACAAACAAAGCAATCTTAAGACATGGAATGAATTTCTTGCTGGAGCACATCTTGACAGATGCAATATACTGATACTCCTCTAACGTACCTGCAAGAGTCAAAGGGGCAGCCTCAATGATATACCAGTTATTATATCACGTGACTAGAATGATTAGAAAGATTGCCTCAGTGATTTGTTATTTACTTATAAAGATTTCAACAAAGATAAGAGATGTGGTCCATTTTTCATCAATCATGTTCAATAAACCCACCATAACACCACAGCTTTAATCACAAATATTTCACTCCATCGTATCCAAAACAAGAAGCTTATCAAGATATCAAGCCTTCACTCACATTAGTGTAGGGACAACAGATGCCAAGCAACTTCTGTTTGGCATTGCTCTTATATTGGTACTGGCTTGCCTATGAGCAATAGTACGTGATTAATGTTAAGTGCATATTCTTTTTGTTCCTGGTTTTGTGTTAACCGTAGATCCAATATGCTCATCTCATGCACCTGCGCGTGCCCTTAATTTGTGCCATGATTGTTAGCCTTGACCGGTTCCATCGGCTGCACTGGCTCTCTGCATGTATATGTACTCATCACTTGGATGAATGGAGGGTGTGCAGGAATTACACCATTTAGCTTGGTATCAGAGCCGCTTCTTCAACTCCATCCATGGGTGACGATCTCTCTCAATCTGGCAACGCCGGCGTCACCAGTGATGCCGATGGCAACACCTCAGCCTCTCCTCCGTCACCTGTCATTCAGCCATCACCCAATTCTGCTGGCACCTCAGCCACCCCCACTTTCTCCCTGAATTCTCCTTCTACCCACCATGTTAATATCCAGCACTATATTACCTTCAAGCTGGACACGGCATAACAACTTCTGTCGTGGCGGAACTTCATGATGTATGTCTTTGGGTAAATTCAACCTCAGCGATCACGTTGAAGCGCTCTTGACCGAAGCTGCGAAGCGAAATGGCGCGCGGCGACATCACTGTCGCCTTGTGGATTTACTCCACAATTTCTGATGAGCTGCTTGACGTTGTCATGACAGTCAACTCCACCGCCTACGACGCCTGGCATCGACTGCATGTCTTTTTCCATGACAACAAGTTGAGTCAAGCGATTCATCTCAGCGCCGAATTCCGTGCTACCATACAGGGCGATCTCTCCGTTGGTGCTTACTGCCGGAGACTCAAGACTCTTGCCGACACCCTAGCGGATGTCGATGAACCTGTTGCTGATCGCACCCTCACATATCAGATGATCCATGGCCTCAATAGCAAGTTTCAGGTAATAGCCAAGGTTACGCAAATCAGAGTCCCTTTCCTTCTTTTATCTGAGCTCGATCTCGTCTTACGCTCGAGGAGATCGAGATTGACAAGCGGACAAAGATGGAGGCCGCCTCAGCTCTTCTCGTCACATCGTCCAGCTCCAACACGCGTCCCTCGGACGGCAGTGAGCGCAGCGACAACTCTTCTGTCACCTGTCATTCAGCCCCATGTCCGGCATTGTTGAAGGGCCGGAGCTCTTGACCGCTGCTGCGCCGCGCAGCGCCAATTACATGACCATTGTTTTGGCTACGCGGCTAGTGTGGTTGCCGTTGCGCGCCACCACGGAAGAGTTGTCTGCGCTCACTGCCGTCAGGGGCGTGTGTTGAGCCGGACGATCGACGAGAAGACGATCCTCGGCGTAAGACGAGCGATAAAGAAGAGGGTCGATTTGCAAAACCTTGAGTCTCCAAACTTGCTAAGAGGCGTGGATCATCTCGAATGTGAGATCGGAAGCACCGAAGAGATCGCGGCATGGTAGCGCGAATTCAAGGCTGAGATGAATCGCCACCGCTTTGTTGTCATGGAAAAAGACATGCAATGATGCCAGCGTCAGAGGCATGGTTACCGTCATGACAACGTCAAGCAGCTCATCAGAAATTGTGGAGTAAATCCACAAGGCGACAGTGATGTCGTCGCGGCGCCAGTCTTCGTTCTCGTGCTTCAGGTCAGTAGCGTCTTCAACGTGACCGCTGAGGTTGAATTTACCCAGCACATACATCATGAAGTTCCGCCACTTATTGTAGTTGTTGGCGGCCAGGTCCAGCTTGAAGGTAATATAGTGCTGGATATTAACATGGTGGGTAGAAGGAGAATTCAGGGAGACAGTGAGGGTGGCTGAGGTGCCAGCAGAATTGGGTGATGGCTGAATGACAGGTGACGGAGGAGAGGCTGAGGTGTTGCCATCGGCATCACTGGTGACGCCGACGTTGCCGGATTGAGAGAGATCGTCACCCATGGATGGAGTTGAAGAAGCTGCTCTGATACCAAGCTAAATGGTGTAATGCCTGCACACCCTCCATTCATCCAAGTGATGAGTACATATACATGCAGAGAGCCAGCGCACATGTGCAGCCGATGGAACCAGTCAAGGCTAACAGTCATGGCGCAAATCAGGGGCACGCGCAGGTGCATGAGATGAGCATATCGGATCTACGGTTAACACAAAACCAGGAACAGAAAGAATATGCACTTAACACAGATCCAGGACACAGCAATCTACACTTTTTTAAAACCATACTACCCTGTCAATGAATCAGGACCTAAAGGCCTACTAGTTCAATGCCTGCTCACAGCAATTCATTTAAACACGAATCGATAAACGGAGACGCAGAGAACATGGATATGGAAACCTCACCTGAGGGATGTCGGCAGTGTACTGCCGTGGGTTGGGCTGCCTCACCGACAACTGGCAACTCTGCACCATCAGGCACAAACGGCACAACAACAGCCAAATCAACAAACCCATCACGAAATCCAAACCCACAATGGAACCAGGCGTTGAGACGATGTACGAAACCTTGAGGAGGCTTAGGGTTTGCTCGGACATGCGGCCCTTGCTGGGGAGCCCGATACGGACAACGGTGCGGTCCGCAGACTGCGGCGCCACCGCCGCCGGTTTAGCGGAGACGGCGGTCGCCGCCGACGCTGAGGCCCGCGGAGGGAGAGAGCGGCCCCTCGCCGCCGGCGAGGGCCGGAAGTGGAGGCTGGGCGGTCGCGAAGGCGACAGGGAGAGGAGGAAGGCCGTGGAATCTAGCCGCGTCGATAGCATCGCCGACATTTGGCTCTCGCTCGCTCGCTCGGGTTTTTGTTCTCTCGGCTTTTGCTGCGGCGAAGCGTCGGGGTAATATGCGGCGGCGAGAGGGAGGGAAGTGGGTGCGGAAGCTGCGGGGTTTTAAAGAGGGGACAGATGGACCAGCCGATATTCGCGGTTTTATTTTGGCGGCAAGCGTGCGCGGAGAACCGGAGATGCGGTGGTGAACCGGAAGATCCTCTTCACACTTTTTTTTTCCTTAATCGAGCCTCACATGATGCAATTGCAAAATAGTTTTATCGCACTTACTATCTGCCACATGTATATATCTTATATATAATGCCGCCAAGGATTCCCGGCCTCCCAGGGGTCCACGTGTCGCCCCCTGGGGAGGCCCCTCATGAAATTCGAAAATTACGTTTAGGTCCTTTTCGAAAAATTAAAAATTACGTTTAGATCCTTTTGTCAGTTTTTAAAGTAAAATCGACCCGAAAAATTTTGGGAATTACGTTTAGATCCCTACATGTGGTTTATAACTGAATTGGAAATCGCGTTTAGGTCCTTTCGTCATTTTTTTTTGTTTAGGTCCTTTCCGAAAAAAAAATAGAAATCGCGTTTAGGTCCTTTCGGCAGTTTTTAAAAGTAAAATATCTTATATATAATGCCGACAAGGATTCCGGCCTCAGGGGTCCACGTGTATGTGAGGCCCTCATGAAATCGAAAATTACGTTTAGGTCCTTTTGAAAAATTAAAAATACGTTTAGATCCTTTTGTCGGTTTTTAAAGTAAAATCGACCCGAAAAATTTTGGGAATTACGTTTAGATCCCTACATGTGGTTTATAACTGAATTGGAAATCGCGTTTAGGTCCTTTCGTCATTTTTTTTGTTTAGGTCCTTTCAAAAAAAAATAGAAATCGCGTTTAGGTCCTTTCAGCAGTTTTAAAAGTAAAATAGACCTGAAAATTTTTGAAGATTACGTTTAGATCCTACACGCGGTTTATAAATTTGAATTGAAAATCGCGTTTGGGTCCTTTTGTCATTTTTAGATTAGACCCAAAAAAGAAATTATCGTGCGATTTATGATAACGACGCGACATCGCGGCTCACGGTGCGGCATGCCCTAGTATATTATGATAGAGGCTCAAGCCCACGATAACTTGACCGACAACGATAAGAGAAGAACAAGTACGGTAGGAGCTGAATGCTGAGCCAGAGCAATGTTGCTTCTTTCAGGGAGCTCGATACTTTACTACCGACTTAGCAAGCATGTTGTGGTGGGTCCACCAGCTGTTGCCACGATCGTTGGGGTTGTCGCGGTACACGAACGCGGCAAATGACATGTGTCGCTTACTAGCGCTTTTACGATTGAGGAAAAGGTTATTTTTATAATTACGATCGTACGGGCTAAATTTGGAAGGAAAAAAACATAGATGAGGAGGCCAGAAAAGCTAAGCCTTCGTGTAACCAGTAACTGGATTAGGTGGGAAGGAAGTGCGAGGCTGTGAGCAGATTTGGAGCTTTGTGTGTGTGACCAAGAAAGAAGAGAGAGATATGCATAATACGCAGCCCGAAACAACCTATTTGTCCTTGATCACGATAAATATCAAAGAGGTATGCTTGCACGCTAATGTTGGAAAAACCATATGGAAGGACATAGGTGAGATGTGGTTGAAAGATTTGTATAACATGCCAATTGGTGTCAAATATGTTGAGCACAAATGATTCGTATGTTGGAATGTTTATGCTAGCCACATGTATGGTTCATATGTTGGAATGTTTTGTCTGTATAATGTAGTTTATTGATTTTATCTGTTGAATATTTCATTGAGTTACTTGACTAATTTTGTTCTACCGAAGAACAGGCCAGTATCTGGCGATGAGAACAGAGTCTGCTCATCCCTGCACCTGATTATACAGCCGCCTCTACAAATTTTCTAACATGTGTAGCTTGAGTGAGGTATACGTGCGGTGTGTGCTACTCTTAAGAAAAAAGTTGATTTTGTTATGCCCATAGATTTGTGGGCAGTCAATTGATTTTGCTTGATCAAGATGTTTTATCGATACTCAAGTAAGTATTACAAATGTCTGGCTAGGTCTCTGGTGGAGTTTTTTTTCTTTTTGACTATTTTTGTTTTTTATTTTAAAAAATGACTCTCCTCACAAACTAATTTTAGAAATAGTCATTTTAACACACTAGAACAAATAATGTGGACGATTAACGTCTCCACACTTTTGTTTATGGTGTGAAGTGTTGGTACCACCAAGACCAATATAGCTAAGTTGGTACGATGTCAACACCATGAGTTTTAACGTGATCCTTCTAACTTCCTCTAAAAGCTTTGAATCTAAGAGGAAACTCAGATCGATAGTGACTTTACGTGGCTCATATTTCACAACCTTCGCCGCCGCCACCTCGAGGGGCATGAGTTAAGAGATAGCAACTAACTCCAAATATGTCTCCTAAGAGGTGACACAAAATTGACAACATCAATAGTGACCACGCTCAACACCAACATTATACCTTCCCTTCAACAGAACACCCATTCTATGTTCTGTCCACCCTAACATCCCTTTCACACTTACCACCAACTCGGTGAATAAGGGCCACATGGCATATACCAACAAACTCAACACCATACCCGTAAACTCCACACCATTATTGTTATACACTATCGTGCCGTTATGATTCACATTCATTACTCTATACATCTAAACAACTACAAGCAACATCCAGAAATAAAACAAACACCAACACAGTAAAAAATCTAAATTAACCCATATGTACTAATTAATTTGTACACAACCAATCAATATACAAATCATTTAAAGTTCGCTATTGTATGGACTAATCTAACAACAAAATACAAAATCATAATAAAAAATACTATACTACTATTGTCACATCATACAATGGTTTTCTGTCCAAACCGATCTTAACATAACCAATAAACCATGCCAACTCATAGACACATACACAATAATCATAACCAACATCACCACAAACTAGTCCTAGTTCTTACTATTTGAACTAAGCAATAACGATTTCTCCATTCATCCATGTATATTCCATGCAAATCGACAAACAATATATAACAAAATACTCAAAATGTAGACAACAATTAAACTACTAACCATTGCTAACCTTCTCACAATATCAAATCCAAGCAAAAATCGAGTTCTCTTGTAGCACAAATTCTGGATTTTGGAGGCACCTCTAAACTATTTTTGCTCAAAATTTGATCTAATCAAGCAAACCTAATTAGTAAAATCATAGTGGAATGAGAGGGATTACCTTTTCTTGTGATTTGTACTTGAAATCTTGCACAAAAATGGAGGGATTTGAGTGAATTTGTAGGGAAAAAGGGGAGGCGGCGCGAGCGCTTGTTGGGCTTGCCTTCAGGCCCTAGTGCGGTTGAGACTACGTCTCAATCTGCGTCATAACATACTAGACATTTGTGTCATCGATGCTCACATGGGACAATGAAACCTTCGAATCACCATTGCTGGCGCTTAGGAATCGCACCTTCGTGTTAGATTCGTTTCCATTCTAGAGAGTTCAACACCAACAAAAGCAAAAAAAAAAAGTGAGTCCTGATTCGATATAACCACATCAGCATTGTTGGTGCAAAGCTGCAACACATTAACCTCCGTGTTACCATGCTCTCTGTGCCATTACCACTAGCTCAAAGATGCTGAACCTCCATGCCTTTGGGAATGCCCAGGAGAAAAGGTATTATATCTGGCATTAGTTTTCTAGAAGGCAATTTTTGGAAATATAATAAGATGATTTAAAATAGGGAAAATAACAGTCTGATGGATAGCCACAGCAGAGCAATAGTCGGCGCGGAACGACACGAGATGGCCCCCACCGACGCCGCAAAATGCCGCCGTAGCCGCAAAAGCGCAAGCCTCCAGGCCTCACCGCCGAGCACGCATCCTCAGACGCCGTCAGTGGCAGGGACCGTAAATACGCCCGCCGTCTCGGCACTTTCGATTGCTCGCAACCGCTCTTTTTCACTACTCCCTTTTGTTTTTGTCCCTCCCCTCTCCCCGCGCCCCCCGCCCGCCCCACGGGTCCGCGTCGGGCCGCCGCGACGGCGAAATCCTAGGATCAGGAGCCGACCGGGGTAAGGTCCGGGCGTCGCTGCTTGGGCCCATGACGTCGTGCGGGTGCCTGGTGCTCGAGAAGGTGGAGGGCCACGGCGTCGAGGCCGCGGCCAGGGGGAGGGTCGCGCCGGGCACCGGGTGCGGGTCGTGCGCGGGGGAGTGGAGAAGCCGGTCCGAGACCATGTTCCCCATCTACGTGATGGGGAGCTCGCGGGCGAGCTCCGCGGCGGCGGAGCGGGGCATAGTCGACTCCGCCGGGGACCCCATATGGGAGGCCGTCAAGTCGGAGGCCAAGTCTGAGGTGAGCATGGTTCAGGACATCGCTCTTGTGGATTGATCAGTGGTTTGCTTGCGTCTGTTGGATTTTATCGCAGTTTTTCTGCTTTTGTAGCAGACTGATGGTGAATTTGGGGTTCGACGGACTTTTGCATGCTCTCGGGAGTTCTTTTTGGTTCGATTAACTAATTTTAGGTTCGAGGTGGCAAAAATGCTACAACTGGAGTTTGTCTGTTCTTTGAGTTAGCTTTCCTAGCGATTGAATTTGATCGCACTGTTGTCTGCCTTTGCGTGGAGTAAACAAGCGTTACATTTTTTAGTTTTTAGTTTGGTAGAAGTATGGACTGGTCTTGATATTTTGTTTATAAAATTTAGTTGAGGTGCCAAAAATGCCACTTTTCTGTAGTGTATTTGTTCTGCTGAATTAGTTAATGTGCAATTGTTGCTAGTCAGTTTGGCCAAGTAATTCAGGGAGGCAAAAGTGTCATCAATTGCAACTCTTAAAAAAAAGGAAAACATTGTAGGCACCTCACATTTGATGACTCTGAAATCTGTTTGTGGCTTGAAGTTATGTGAAGACCAATAAGATGCAGGATCCGAACTCCGAAGCATTTTTTGCCTGTGAATGTGTAGGAAAGCTTAATATTGCTTCAATTAAGGTCAATCAATAAGAGCAAACTCCAATTGCATGCAAACCAGCCTCAAGCATGAGCTACATACATCTGAGTTTTAATTGTTGACTCTTATACTGTTTTAATATTATTATGTGTTCCCTCTATCTTATTGTCATATTTCGTATCATTTTATTGTTATTTTTAGTTTTACCTGATGACTGACAGTGCAGTACTCACAATTCACAGGCAGAGAAGGAGCCTATTTTAAGTAGCTTCTTGTACGCCAGTGTGTTATCCCATGACTGTCTGGAGCGGGCGTTGAGCTTTGTCCTTGCAAACAGACTTGGAGATCCAACATTGCTTGCAACTCAGCTAATTGACACTTTTAATGATGTTATGATGAACAACAAAGATATACGCCGTTCCATTCGCCTTGATGCTCAGGTGAGTCCACTATTGTTCCTGAGGTACCATGTTTTGTGTTTGCATGTTAATTTATTTTGTATCATCCCATTAATGATCTTTTCACAACTATGGAACTGCTGTTCCACTTCAGGCCTTCAAAGACAGAGATCCTGCCTGTGCACAATATAGCTGGGCGCTATTATACTTAAAGGTATTTATTTTCTAGATTCATAGCATGTGCCATGTGGCCTTGCGGGTAGTGGGAATTTGGTTGTTCCTTTCACTCACTGAGTAGTATAGCCCCCCCCCCCCCCCCCCACCCCACGCCACCACACACACATTTTGGTGGTTCCCCTCCTTATCACCTTGCCCATTTTACTCTTAACATTTTGGTCATTGTTATCATCCAATATTCTTGCAGACATTTATGACTTTGATTTCTTTACTCTCATGTTACTTGTGAATTGCTTCAGGGTTACCATTCCTTGCAATCCTATAGGATAGCTCATGTACTATGGAATCAAGGGCGTAAAGTTCTGGCGTTGGCACTGCAAAGCCGTATTAGTGAGGTGAACTATGATTTCTTAAGAAGCACTTTTTTTGTTTAATATATCTCTCTGTTTGAGTAAAATTTGCTATCGTATTCCTTTCAGGTTTTTGCAGTGGATATACACCCAGGTATATCACTGTTGTGTCATAATATCTGTTCAAAGTCAACTCGTACTTTTTCTGCTATTGTTGTTTACACCCTAGTCCCTAGTGTTGTATGGTGCTAAAGCCTGTCTATTTACCTTTGCGGAACTGTTGTTTGTTACCTTTCCAGCAGATATGGGTTAGTTGTTTGGAAAGGTGTACGTCATGTTACCCTAATAGACATCCCAATTTGTACCTGTTTCGTCTTTGGGGACGTTCATAGTCACACCAGACAATTGTTTTTTTTTTGCTGTATCTCGTTTGTACATATGTGGCTGCAGGCATTTCATTTATAAATTAAGAAGTATTAACTTCTTAACTATATAATCTCATGTTTAGTTGAATTTTAGGACATGTAGGATTCTCATTCCCCAAAAAATATTGCGTAGCTATTACAAAACCTACAGATTATATTGATCAGACTAGGTATAAGTTAAATGTAGCCATATCAAAGAATAATAGAAAATCATCAAAAGAAGATAAGGTATTATCATCTTAGTGAAGTTTCAGGTCATCATTAGCCGTTAATGCTATTCAGGGGTAACAGGGGGTTGGGTTGCAACGGGTGCTTCTCCCTTTTGAATTTTTTTTAACAGTTAAATGCTGATCATTAGTTGTTTCTTTTGTCATGTTTTTAACATTCTTTATTACTAAATCTTCAGCCGCCAAAATTGGGGAGGGAATATTGTTGGATCATGGAACAGGTCTAGTCATTGGTGAAACTGCCGTTGTTGGAAATTGGGTTTCATTAATGCAGGTGCCCATGCATAACTCAATTCTTGTTATTTCAAAATCATAACTCAATTCTTGTTATTTCAAAATTTTAAAATAAGTAATACTTCTCAATAAAATTTCAGTTCCACAATTTCCATAGCAAGAATTGAAGTTCACCAGCTTATAAGCTAGACCTTTGCTACAGGGTGTTACGCTGGGAGGTACTGGCAAGGAAAACGGAGATAGGCACCCCAAGATTGGTCAGGGGGCTCTTCTTGGAGCTGGTGTTATTATCCTCGGGAACATAATCGTAGGTGAAGGTGCCATGATTGCCTCTGGCTCCCTTGTTTTAAAGGATGTACCTCCCCACAGGTTAGAAAGACTGTACTATCTTATATTTTTAAATGGTGATGCTGCAGTGTCAAATTTAGTTTGTAATGAACATTTCTAGATATGAACTTTTTCGTTGCTGCAATGGGATTTCCTTGGAAAGAGAGCAAACAACAACAAAAATGCATGATGTGAATGGTGTTGTTCAGAGTGTAAATTATAAACATTTGAGATTTAATGGAGTATGCTTCAGGATATTGTTTTGCCATGGTATCATGTTTCCCTTCAAGTCGTTTGACTTAGTGAGGCCCAATTATGTCCATCATTACAGAAGAACCAATTTAAGAACATTCCAATGAAAATGTTGGTGGGAATCATGCTCTTATGGATCAGCAGGTGGATTTGTTCTTTTTTCAATTGAAACATATACCCTGGTAGGACCAGAAAAGGTTCTTTAATATTTCATTAGTTATGAAGTTCTTTAGTGCTGTGTTAAAATGAATATCTGTATCTTTCTTTTAACTGCATCCACTTAAACTTAGACCAAGTTGAGCCTTGTACATCGAAATTTTCACATTAATCTGCATTTTGTTAGTGGAATAGTTAATTTATTAACATTTGCCTCCTTTCTTGCTCTAGGTGAAGTCATCATTTCCATCATGACCAGTCTTACAACATATATATTATCTGCGCTTTGTTGATCATTGATTTAACAGTTGACACTGCTTTTGTCTTATGCTTAAAAGTATGGCGGTAGGAAATCCTGCGAAGGTAACTGGTTATACAGAGAAAGAAGATCCTTCTTTGACTATGAAGCATGGTAAGTATGTGCACAGATTTTGATGAGCTGTGTGTTTATAGTTTACATTTTGCTACGATGTTTTTATTAACCTCATGTTACCATTTTTGTGATGAATGCAGATGCAAGGAGAGATTATTTTGAGCATGTTGCCCTTAGTTTTTCAGATGATAGGGCTAATGGTGAGCTTTCGATTTGTCAGCAATGAGTTTACGCTTAATCTTCAATTATCCATTTTAACATGTAATTTTGCAACTACGACATATACCTGTATTTCTTGAAAAACATGATTAGGCAGTTTAGCCCCAATCCGCAGATATACCCACATTTCCCCATAAAGAAATGTTTGATGCATGGTCAATTTGAGGTTGCTGCCCTATGTGAACACGTCTTAATTTTGCAGGAAGTGTTGTGAAGTAAAAGATGAAGTGTGGCAAGAGTAGGAATGACATTTTTACGTTTCTTTTTCCCAGAGCACAACACTGGATATTTGATGATGCATGAGTGCTCCCCTTTTTGCTCAGCCATCCTTGAAAGAAGATGCAGAATTGCAGACTATTCACCCAGGGTTCCTACAGTTCCCCAGATATATCTTTTTGTTTCCTTAAACTGCTGTAATAATGTGAAGGCCTTTTGGTATAAACTTGGCAGGAATGGTACATTTTATATTTTGCAGGTATCTCCAGTAGCAACTACATTCCTCAGTGTCGTGATTTTAGGCCAAACAGCATAAAAAGGAGATCCTCAAACCCTTCGCCCCTTTTTGCGAAGAGGATGTGGTCGAGGAACCTAAACTCATGTGGACACGAAGTAGGAGAATAAGCTCGTGTTATATTTTTCTCAAATGACTAGGTCCCCTTAAGTGCCTGTCCTCAAGGGGTATTTATAGAAACCCTAAGGTAAAAAGTGATATTACAGTTACATCTCTATAGGATTAGGAGTTCAGCTGGATCTGTGACCTTCAGCTGGATCTGTGACTGACCCTTTGGGTTCCTACCTGAGGCCCCGCCCGTCATTGTGCCTTGCCACCTGCTATGTGGCCGCGACCTTCCTAATCTTCTCGGAGGGTACCCCTTCGTGGCTTGACCCTTGGGCACAATGGCGAGGCGTGGTGGCGCTTCGTCAGCAGGTCTTCGCCTAAAGGCGAGCGGGGATGGTCGCTCAGTCACTGTCCCTGAACACTCAGCCTGGTGCATCAATGCTTCAAATATGTGGAGTCGCTTTTCTGAATCACAGTAGTATGCAGTACTCTACAGTTGTTAGATAAAGATGTTTGTCTGTGTGTTACCCATCAGAAAACATCAGTTTGATGCAGTGCTTCAAACTGATGTTTGTAACGATAGACCGGCGGCCCAATGGATCAAATTCGAGGTAACCGGCCGTGTACCCAAGGGCAATTTACGCTGTTGCCAGAGGGGACCTGTCTGTACCCAAATAAGAACACCAGTACATACACCACTATACAGTCTTTTGCTTTACAACGTGGATAAACATGCAAGGAAGTCGAGGCATGTGGGGAAAGAGGGGAAAAGAAAAGGGACAAAACGAAGGGGTTTAATCCAACATTTATAAATTTTATTTTCAGGCTACATCTCAGGAGCGATTGAAATTCAAAATTTTGTTGATATTTTAGAATTTTAGCCGAAATCCGATCAAAATGGAAAAACCAAATTTCAAAACTAGTATTTTTGCGGCCGGCAAAACCAAAATTTTGGTTCATTTCAACCCCTTGTCTTTCAAGGCTACAAAAAATATGAAAAATCATGCAAGTATTTTTCTAAATTTCCTATTTGTTTGAATGAAAAATGCTAAGTATTTACACATAAAATACCCTAAATTTAGAAATTTTGGCAGTATTTCTCCTGATTTCGGATTCTAATACTTTGATTTGGCAATAATCAATATATACTGTGATCACAAATGATAAACATGAAATAAAATTGACACACATGACATTCACATTCACCAACATCATGCTGTTGCGTCCATCCGATTGCATGACAATTGACAATTCATAAACGTCCATCCGATTGCGTGACAATTGACAATTCATAAATATCTTTGAAATTCCATTACAACTTTGAAATCACGCCATGCATTCCAACAATCATATTTCATCCATCACAATTGTTTCAAACATAATAAACGAGAAATACCTATCGAAGCATGAATGAGTCACAACACATCGATTGGTGCAAACCACCTGAAAGAGGCATAATTAAAGAAGGATCTTGTGGATAACTATACATTGACGTACCTATGAGTAGTAGTATGTGCATAGTGCGACCTCCACCGCCGTGTCATCAACATTGATCTTGCAATACTTCCTCTCATACACTTGCTTGTACTCCTCTCAGTACATGTTCCACAGCTGTTAGGTAGACTTTCAGTGTTCGTAATGCACCATCTAGCCCAAATAATTCTTCGATTGGTGCAGCTACTTGATATAATTTGTATATATATTGCTTTTTGCAAAATTTTCACATGTATTCCTAAAAAAAGGTATTACAATTCGTTACAAAAAAATAATGTAAATCCGGTCCTACAAACATGAAAACGGTTAAATTTGTGATCAACCGAAACCTCGCCGAGAAATCATAAAATCACTGTAGCAATTTAAAATTTTTCTGTTTCTTGTATCTTACCGAGATTTGGAATCTCGACTCCGACCAGAAGTTGAGATTTTGATCGAGATTTTTAAAACCTCGATGATATTTTGAATCCTAAGATACTATGTTAATTATTAATCCGCTATTTTCCCTCAAAGAAGCTCCTAATGCACGTTCACTCCACTACTAATTGGCGTTTGCGTCAACTTCCGTACGTAGGAGGTAAGTAAATCAAGCGATAACGTCTGACCTCATATCCGCGCTTGTTTTTCTAATCCAAAGAAGCTCCACCCAGTACGTTAGTGTCAGCTTGCACAGCATACACGAAAATCAGGTGATGGACCCTCTATTTTCCGATTCACCCGTGTAGATCCCGATCTAAAGTGATCCTCTCGATCAAGGGCGACGTGGTGTGCAGTGTGCACCACAGCTACGCTGCGCCACGTTCCTCCCGTGTTTCCGAGATCCATCGACCAGCGACCATCGCACGCCACGCCGTGCTGAACAGCTGCGTCCGTCCGTCTGCCACGCCATGTCCCGCAGACTAATTCACCACTGGCATCAGCAGCATCGGATCACTACACCTGCAGCGTCAGCCCCACCGTTATTATACTCCCCGCTTGGATTACACTGCTAATCTTGCCCACGCGAGCGTTTACTTTTTCACACCACGCTCGTCTACAGTCTACTCACTGGCTCACTGTCGCTGCCACACAAATAGGGACGCCTCGCCTCGTCTGTCGTCTCGAACGAATCTTTAACTACTCCTTTCGGCCTGGCAATTCTATTGTTCTCTAGCCTCGTGGGAAGGGAGGCGGAGGTGCTAGACATGGAGGCCGCCGGTACGGTGCGGTGCGCGGCCAACCACGCGCCGCTGACGCCGCTCAGCTTCATCGAGCGCGCGGCGGCCGTGTACGGCGCCCGCGCGGCGGTGGTGTACGGGGAGAGGCGCTACACGTGGAGGGAGGCGCGGGAGAGGTGCGTCCGCGTGGCGGCCGCGCTCGCCACCCACTTCGGCGTCGCCCGCGGTGATGTGGTGAGTGGAAGCCAGCGCGCTCTGCCCCTCGTGCTCTGTGTTGCTGCTTCCATCTCTCTGCATTGTTTGCTTGTTTTTTGTCTGTAATCACCTTACCTGCGTCTAAAAGCGACAAGAGTAAAAACGATACTGCTAGCTAAGAAACTGGCAACTACTCCATTTGTGAGCTATTTCGGCATTTTAGTTATGATTTATGGAGGTATGGATCGTATGAGAAAAAGATTGCTGTAGCTTGGGTAACGGAAAGATCTTACTACTACCTCTCTCGGCATGCACTTTCATTCATGGACGGAAAGATCCGTACTACTACTTTTTACTCCTATATGCATGAAAAAACGCTCAGCAGTCAGCACGGTCTAGGTTCGATTCGAGCTCTAAATAAACTGAACTCAAGTTTGATTCCAAACTCATAAACCTGGTAAAATTTCAAATTATTTATTAAATATTACTATATATATTAACTTTTATCAAGTTTACTCGAGTCGAGCTCGAGTATTTTTTATAGTTGAAAAATAATCCATATTGAATTGTTTATTGTTACTAAGTCTACTCAAGTTTGAACGAGTCGAGCTTGAGCTTGGGTTCAGGCTCGGACCCAAATTCGAGCGCGAGCCTGAAAGCCCAATCTCGGCTTGTTTACATGCCTACATCTAGTCACAAACATCTCTCATTTTTTACATCAACATAGTCTTTAAAACTCAACTTTGATTACTAATTTCTATTATAATATTTTTAAAATCTAATAAAATTATATTAATATGAAAGTATGTTTCGATACGAATCTACATATATGATTTTCATGTATCTAATCTAAAAATTTTAAAAATATCAATAGCTACAATTTCAAAAGTTTGACCATATGTATCCCAAACTAACGAGTTTTTATGATCCGAAGGGAGTATCATTTTAACTTTTGAACTTTATTTCCAAATACATGTTATACTACCTTTCCTATTTCTTGAAAGATTGCGGTGTTTGGCGTCTTTGAGTCATCACTACTCGCTCAAAAGTTTTTTTTTTGCGTTTTAATCCTTTCAAAAAATCGTAATTACGTATAGGTTATTCGTGTGGTTTTTTTGCTAAAAGGAGCTTCTGGTTCAGAAAAATCACGGATCTTTCGTGGAAGGTTCCTAAATAGACACCGAAAAAAAACGTAGTGACGTTTGGATCATTCTGACTATTTTTCACAAAAAAATATTTCGATTTAGCGCAAACATGAATGCATTTGTATCCTTTTAGCCGTTTCGCGCGTTTCCTCGATGATTTTAAAAAAACACCGGCGAAAAAAACAAAAAAAATTCCATAGAAGAACACAACGCACGCGACGTATTACGCCGCGCAAAATTATCTAGATATATAATATCAAGACATGTTTTAACTATTTTTGTCGTATGCATCGCGCATGGGCCCATTCTCTGTATCTGTGATGGGCCCATTTTGAATCCGTGATGGGCTAGGCCCACAAATACGTTTTCAGCAAAATCTTTGACACCACTATGAATATTCAGGTTGCTGTTCTCAGCCCAAACGTGCCGGCGATGTATGAGCTGCACTTCGCCGTGCCCATGGCCGGCGCGGTCCTCTGCACTTTCAACACGCGGCACGACGCGGGCATGGTATCCGTCCTGCTCAAGCACTCCGGCGCCAAGGTGTTCTTTGTCGAGTCGCACCTCCTCGACGTCGGGAGAGCCGCGCTGGGGCGCCTCGCCGAGTCAGGCGATGCCAGACGTCCGATCCTTGTAGCCATCTCAGACGACGCTGACTCCGGTTTCGCGGACTACGAGGATCTCATCAAGAACGCCCCTTCGCGGTTTGACATCCGTTGGCCGGTGAACGAGCTGGACCCGATCACGCTCAACTACACGTCCGGCACGACGTCGCGGCCCAAGGGCGTGGTCTACAACCACCGGGGCGCGTTCCTCAACACCATGGCGACAGTCCTTGCGTGCGACATCACCGCCATGCCGACGTACCTGTGGACCGTGCCGATGTTCCACTGCAACGGCTGGAACCTGCCGTGGGGCGTCGCCATGCAGGGCGGCACCAACATCTGCCTGCGCCACTTTACAGCGAAGGGCATCTTCGACAGCATCGCGCGGCACAAGGTGACGCACATGGGCGGTGCGCCGACGGTGCTCAACATGATCGTCAACGCGCCAGCCGCGGACCGGAAGCCGCTGCCGGGGACGGTGCGCGTCATGACGGGCGGCGCGCCGCCGCCGCCCCGCGTCCTGTTCGGGATGGAGGAGCTCGGCTTCGTGATATACCACATCTACGGCCTCACCGAGACGTACGGCCCCACCACCGTCTGCACGTGGATGCCGGAGTGGGACGCGTTGCCGGCCGAGGAGCGCGCGCGGTTGAAGGCACGTCAGGGGTTTCATCACATGGCGATGCACGATGTCGACGTCAAGAACCCGGCCACAATGGAGAGCCTGCCATACGACGGCCAGACAGTGGGCGAGGTGATGTTCCGAGGCAACACCGTCATGAGCGGGTACTACAAGGACATCAACGCGACGGAGGAATCGATGGCCGGCGGATGGCTTCACACCGGGGACCTCGCCGTGCGGCACCCGGACGGGTACATTGAGCTCAAGGACCGGGCCAAGGACATCATCATATCGGGCGGCGAGAACATCAGCTCGATCGAGGTGGAGTCGGTGATCTTCAGCCACCCCGCGGTGCTCGAGGCGGCGGTCGTGGCGAGGCCGGACGACCACTGGGGGGAGACGCCGTGCGCGTTCGTCAAGCTGAAGGATGGCGCCAATGCCACGGAAGACGAGGTTATAAGCTTTTGCCGGGAGAGGCTGCCGCATTACATGGCGCCGAAGGCGGTGGTGTTTGAGGACCTACCCAAGACTTCGACGGGGAAGACGCAGAAGCCTGTTCTCCGGGAGAAGGCCCGGGCTATGGGCAGCCTGACAAAATCTGCCAATAGCAAACTGTAAGATTGTTTGTCGAGAGAATGAAACATTGTTGTATGATTGGACTATGCTTTTGCAGACATTGCGATGTTGTCGTATGATGTTTGGCATGTTAGATAAACTTGTTGCTTGTCCCAAGTGTCTGTTTCGTTTTCAGTTCAGTACACTGTAGTTGCGTCTGTTGTCGTAAATTCAGGAGACCCCGAGTCGTGCTCCGTTCACGGCGACATGAAGGGAAGATCGTGCTTACTCCGCACGAACTGAAGATCATGCCGCACGTTTAGGAATGCTTGTAATCGTGATTAGTTGATGTTGCAGTATAAATAAACAGAGGAAGAAAAACAGAAAAGCTGCACCGTTCCTTTTGCAGCGCAAAACATTGTCTCTTTGCAAAGTCCATTCTATTCAGCACACTTACTAGCCAAAATCGAGTGCCTAAGAGCAACCCAACCAAAATCCCTATATTTTTCCCCTAAATCACTTATTTAGGGGTGGTATAAAAATTAGGGGTACTCTATATCAAATTTGTCTCCAACCCACACTCCCTATTACTCACCCTTATTATTTATCTAAACATTATTATTACTTTGCACCTATGAATTGTTATTTTAAAATGAATAAAAAAATGCCAAAGAAAATAATAGGGGCAAAGAGAAGCCCCTAGATGTAGGGGTGAGAGAGTACCTCCTAAAATAGAGGTTTATAATTGGCATTGGCTGGTGGCCAAGCAGGCAAGCGCTTGCGATTCTTGTCTCTGCAATGCAGCCAATGGACTCCTTTAGACTAAAAGCATATTCTGGAGAATTATTGCTGAATGTTTACTCTAATTCCGAACTGCGATCAAGATCTTGTCAAGAAAGCTTAGACAAAATCACAAAATGCACAGATGCCACCAGAAGGGGAGATGCAGCATCACTGCAAAAGGCGAGACAGAATGTGCACAGGCTAGAAAGCTCAAGGACCCTTTGCATCGCCCTGCTGGAGCATTCGTCCGTCAAAAGGTCAACACCAACGGATACACAATGCTTCATTTCTGGTACTTGTCAAATCCCATAGTGCATTGTCCTAATTTGTAGGTACCGTCAGTGATTTTGAATATTGGAACTTGGAATCACGCCATTGCAAGCTGCATTTTCTGAAACAATTGTGATAATTGATAACTGACAGGCTGAAAATTTTGGCCCTGAAAATCTTGGCGTGCTCTAGAGTAGAAAATGCTGTTTCTGTCTCGATCAATAATGCTCTTGGCAGTAGGAATGGAGCCAAAGAGCCAACTGCAAGTATTTTTTTGGAAGAGATTCCACTGATAAGTCGCCGTCCTGTACGTTCTAAGTAAATACGGTTATATCTTGCGAGTTCCGTCTTAATCTAATACTCCATCCGGACATAAATAGGTGTCGCTTTAGACATCGATACCATCTCTAAAAGACAGCTTTGACCACTACTTTCTATTATAATTTATTTATAAAATCCAATAAAATTGTAATGTTATAAAAATACTTTTCGAGACAAATCTACACATATGATTTTCATATATTTAATTTAAATATTTAAAAAGTCATTAACACTCAAAATTTCAAAAATTTAACTACATCTATATCAAACACGACTAGTTTTGACCGGTGGGATTACTGTAATGAACGAGTGCACTTAATTAGTGCAGGCCCCCAGCGTTGATGGTTGGCACTGCTGCTTCCAAAGATGCTTCGCTCATCTAGTCAGTCCTTGGCTTCATAGGCGGAGCTGTTAGTGGGGTTGGGTGGGGCTGGAGCCCACTCCGTCAGTCCAGCAAAAAAACTTTTGAGATGCATTGCTTATCTAGATCCGAGAGATTTATTTGCAAATTTTGATCATGGCAAGCTTATACGACTTTCACAAATATATTTTGACGATTTTTCGGCATATGACCATGTTGTTTTGAAAGAACAATTTTACTTATTTGTTGATGACATGAGAAGAGAATCAAAAGATGAATTTCAAAGTAATGATGATCTTGCTAGCTTCGCTGTAAAGATGGTTCAAGTAAAGAAGCACCTGATTTATCCATTGGTCTATAGACTGATTGAATTGGCACTAATTTTACCTGTGGAAATAACTACAGTTGAAAGGACTTTCTCGGCAATGAAGATTATTAAGGTAGATTTCAATAAGATAAGTGATGACTGGTTGAATGATCTTATGGTATGCTACATTGAGTAATATGTGTTTGCAAAAATAGACATGGAAGATATCTTACAACGTTTTCAGAACATGAAAACTCGTAAATATCAACTGTCAACTCTTTTGAAACAATGAATGGTACGTTTTTCTCATTTCATAGTTACATACTTATATTACATATAATTTAAATTTTAACTATTTTACAATATGTCAATAGTCATAGTAGTTGATTTTGGATATCTCTTTTTAAGCCCTCTCTTTAGAACTTTTTGGCTCTGCCACTGTTGGCTTGCACTATGTGATACAAGATGGATAGGGATAGGATAACACGATGGGACTGTTTGGTTTAAGATCAAATTTGCCAAATCAAATCTTACAAAAAATTGGCATGCCAAAAATTTGGTCCCCAAATTGGTTGCCAACATTTGACCAAAAATAGGCAAGAAAATGAACTAGGGTGCCAATGGAGAAGAGAATCTAGCTAAAATTTGATTGCAAACCAAATGCTTGCCAAATTTGGTCAACACTACCAAAATTTGGTAAGACAAACATTGGCAACAATTAGAAGCAAACCAAACAACCCCTAGTACTTCTCGTACAGTAGTACAATGAGCACTGGCGCTGCCACCGCACCACGCCCCAGACGTCCGCCATCGATCTCTGGCGCCTCGCTTTGTCGTCGTCACGTACATCTCAAGCATAGCTACCATGCCGCTTAGCACGCAGCAGAAATTGTTGTGCTCGCATAGTTGTGGAATTTTTTTATTTAATATTTATTTTAAATCTTTTTTGCAAAACTAATCGGCCGAAGAAAAAAATTGAAAAGTACCCCCTCAAGATGCAGGCGATCGCCTCTTTGGGCGATAGGTGCTCTGGCTAACGGCGAAATTTTGAAATGTAACGGCAGAAGAAGAAAAAATTAAAAAATAGACCGATCGCCCCAGGTTAGGGCGATAGGTTACTGTAGTATTTTTTTCGCAATTTTTGTTGTAAATTGTTTGTACAGTAATTGTTGTATTGAACCGGGAAGAATTACAAAAAAAACTTCTTGTTGTATTGAACCGGAAAAATTATTTTACTTTGCTAGTGATACGCATCCCACTTAGGGATTTTCGTAGCCTTGTAGGGTTCGCCGAATATGGTCGAAAAAATACAAGAAAAATCACGGGCGACCTATGCAACGCGGGCTACCACTTATGTACGGGCAAGATGGCCGGACGTTGCCCCGGTCCAAAGTTGCGAAAACCGAAAAAGGCACTCGCGGCCACGAAACCGTGGAAATCGTGGCTACTTAAGGGTTTTCGTAGCCCCGCGGGACAGGCTGGATACGGCCCAAAAAATATGAAAAAAATCAAGAGCGACCTACGCAACGCGGGCTACCACTTACGTATGGGCGAGATAGCCAGACGTTGCCCCGGTAGGAAGTTGCGTAAATCAAAAAAGGCACTCGCGGCCATGAAACCACAGAAATCGTGGCCACTTAGGGGTTTTCGTAGCCCCGCGGGACAAGCCGGATACGACCTAAAAAATACGGAAAAAATCAAGAGCGACCTACGCGACGCGGGCTACCACTTACGTATAGACGAGATAGCCAGACGTTGCCCCGGCAGGAAGTTGCGAAAATCAAAAAAGGCACCCGCGGCCATAAAACCACAGAAATCGTGGCCACTTAGGGGTTTTCGTAGCTCCGCGGGACAAGCCGGATATGGCCAAAAAATACGAAAAAAATCAAGAGCGACCTACGCAACACGGGCTACTACTTACGTATGAGCGAGATAGTTAGACGTTGCCCTGGCAGAAAGTTGCGAAAATCAAAAAAGGCACTCGCGACCATGAAACCATAGAAATCGTGGCCACTTAGGGGTTTTCGTAGCCCCACGCGACAAGCCGGATACGGCCCAAAAAAAAGGGAAAAATTAAGGGTGACCTACGCAACGTGAGGTATCACTTATAGACGGGCGAGATGGCCAGGCGTTGCCCCGGCAGGAAATTGCCAAAATCGAAAAAGGCACTCGTGGCCACGAAACCACAGAAATCGCGGGCATGAAACATCTAATTTTTGACTGCTAGTATGCTTGTTTCGTATGGCGTGTCATACAAACGGCGCTTCACGGTGGAATTTTCAAATTTGACGGCGGAATTATCAAAATTTAAAAAAAATCCTCGGTCGCCCGATACTAGGGAGATAGGGCCCACCATATTTGTATTTAATATTTGTTTAAAAATCTTTTTCGTATAATAAACGAGAAAAAATTAACCTGCTATGAAAATGTCAGGAGGCACACTAGCCGAAGGTAAATATCGCCCTGAAATAGAGCGATCGCCCCATTTCAGGGCGATATTTACCATCGGTCAGTGTACCTCCTGACATTTTCACAGCAGGTTAATTTTTCCTCATTTATTATACGAAAAACAATTTGAAACAAATATT
The DNA here is from genome assembly GCA_036346375.1 of Guadua angustifolia. NCBI lineage: Eukaryota > Viridiplantae > Streptophyta > Magnoliopsida > Poales > Poaceae > Guadua > Guadua angustifolia. The sequence continues at coordinate 41,287,824 of CM070519.1, forward strand.
AAATACAAATATGGTGGGCCCTATCCCCCCAGTATCGGGCGATCGCCCCATACCTAGGCGATATTTACCCTTTATAACCTTCTCTCTCGCTCGCGGCCTCGCAAAGCCAGCAGCGAGAGAAGAAGAAAGAAAAAAAGAGAGAAGGGAAGGAGAGGGAGGAAAAGATAAGTAGAGGTTCAATCGAAAATGCCGAGGCGTGCAAGTGGAAAAGGAAAGGGGAAGGCGAAGGAAGAGGTAGGCGCTTCAGCGTGGCCGCGCAACATCGCGTACCAGGACCTCTTCATACCTGTCGGGGTTGTACCACCGATGTGTCTGTGCGGAGATCCTTGCAGGCTCGTCCATTCTTGGGATATTCCAACTTGGAAGAGGAGGTATTGGATGTGCCGCAACTACGAATTTCACCCGCCGGAGAAGAGCCTGAAGAATTATCAGTTGGTAAAAATCATACGTGTTTCGTAATATTTGTACGTGAAACTTTGTTAATTTATTTTTCATGCAGTCGCCCCCGCCGCTTTGTGAATTTGAGCAGTGGTTTGATATGGAGATCGATCCGAAGGACCAAAGGCTCCTTGATCAAAGCATCCGAGACGAGGAGTTCAGAGAGCGACTTCAAGCGCTTGCCGTGACGCGGCACGCGAGGAGGCACGTCGAAAGGAAGCGGAGGAGAAGGAGGCCGAGAGAGAGAGGAAACGAGAGAGGGCACGTCGTGCCAGAGAAGCCCCACCGGAGGCATGGGCGAAAGGGAAGTGACCTCGATCCACTCAGTAGACGAGAAGTTGTAACCATTATTTTCCTTGTTCGTGATATGCATCCTAACTTTATATCGTAATGAAGAGTATGGTCTACTATATTTTCCGCAGTAACTTCTGATCTGAGAAATCGTGGGCTAGCACTTCTCGAAATCGTGGGCTAGCACTTATCTATGTAATCAGTCAAGGCGTGACTGAAGTGGTAAAGGATAGAGTGGTAAAAGTAAAAGGCAGTAAAATAGTAGAAGTGAGGAGCAATAAAGATTCTTCCCTTGCTTGTGCAGTATAGAGTTAATAGACAGTAGAGATGCACCTCCCTTTATCCATTAGCCAAAACCAAGAAAGTTGTGGCAGTACAGCCATTCTTACCCCCCTTCCTTTATTTTCCTTGTTCGTGATGTGCATTTTAGTTTAATGTCGTAACGAAGAGTTTTATGTTGTTAAAATTGGAAGAGTGCCCACGAAACCTACGCAACGCGGGCTACCACTTATCTATTGTCGAGCTAGCCGGGCGTTGCTTCGGCACGAAGTTGCGAAAATTAGAAAAATAAGCTGTACGACATGGCTAAAAAAAGATAACCTAAAAAAATACAAGCACTTAGTTCAGATAGTTAGACAACATGGTGGTGAAGATAAATAAATTACAAAAGTACAGCTGTACAATAACTCGGTCACGATGACGCCTCTTGATCTGGTCGGTGGGGTACGTGAGTGGCGACGATGGACGGACGACCCTCCTAGCTCGGCCTTGCGGCGCAGAGGTAGTGTAGTCTGTCGGCGACTCGGGTGTCTGCTGGGGTGGTGGGCCGAGGTACTCGGTGGACAAGTACTGGTCCAAATCGAAAGCTGCGTCTTGCTCAATGTCGTCGTAGCCCGAGTAGCCGAAAGCACCGTGGGGGCCTGCTACTACCTGAGACGAAGACTGGCCCGCGTCACCCCACCGTGGCCACTGCGTCTGTGCGGGAGGACATGAGGGCTCGTAGTGGCTGACATCGGGTTGTGCGGGCCGACTGGCTGGGCGAGGTCTGCACGGCTCCACTAGGCGGGAGGTCTTTGGCCGACGGGACGTGGTGCCGCGCGACGACGTCTCGGCCACCCCGGCAGGTGAGTAGGCGGCACATCCGCGTCATCGCGCCACGGATCCGAGTAAAAGTTTCCCGCTGCTGAACGGGGGTGAGCGCGATGTCCGCCTCGAGGCCCGCCAACACGGACTCCGCCTCCGCGTGCACCTGCCCTGCAAGATGTGCCTGCAAGTAATGCCAGCTTGATATGAGGTAATTTACATAAAAAACATACGTGTAGGGTGACGGGGGTGACCCTTACCGCATAGTTCTCTCTTTGGGACATTTGTGAAGGGTACGTCTCCGACATCGATGCCGGAGCTGCGACATACGGTGCTGGTGTGTACCCAACCCTGAGCCAAGTCCGCGGCGCAAACCACTTCATGTAATCGTTGTACGTGGCATGGTCGTACGGCCGGGTCTCGGCGACCATGTCCGCCTCCGCGTCGTCCCACTGCAACACCCACGGTATCATGCGATGAGCGAACGGAGTGCCCAGTGCAGACCCCGCCTGGTTCATCCTGCAATGCAAAAACGGCAATTTACATACAACATGCATTCCGCGGGAATGGTAAGTATTGTGCTCAGGACACCTACCCGTGCGCGCCACGTGAGACAGCGTGAGTAGTGGGCAGGGGGAAAGTCTGAAAGAGGCTGAACTACCGCAACACTCGGTGCGGCGAGTACTCCTCAACACACAGGTCGAAGAGGAGGACCTTACGGGTGAGCCAGAGCCGATGGTCACGCCAGCAAAGCTCGGACAGCCCGTGAGGTGCTCGGACCTGGACCTCGTACGTGCTGTACGGTATCCACCACACGTCCTCGTCCTGCAGCCTGTCAAACTCCCGAACGAACTCGGGGTACGACCTCCTGACCTGCAGGTGGGCGTACACCCGCTGTGAAAAAAAAGTAGTGCATGTTATTAAAGTGTCCAAAGTAGGGGGTTAGATATAAGGGGGCATACCTGTCGCTAAACCCAGTAGAGGCCCATAGTGGGCCAGTCGATCTGGTGGTGGTGATATAGGTCCTGTGAGTACGGCGACCGGTCAACAACGGGCCTACCGATGGAGAAGTGCTCCCAAGACCACAGCTGCAGTAGTAGAACGCAACCCGTCAACGTCGCATCTGGTGATACCCGGGAGACAGCCTCGCAAAGACCCCTGTACGTGCACGCGAGCACGGCAGAGCCCCACGACCACTGCACCATCTTTTTACAACGGCAAAGTTAGACATGTCCTGTCATAAGAGATTTTAACGAAATGTGTTACCTCCTCCGCCGGGGTGTCGGCGATCAACTGGGCGAACTCGATCAGGTGCCGGTCCACCGTGTCCCCGTGCGAGGACGGGAATAGGTACCAACCGAACAGGAACAGCAGGTACGCCTCCAGGTGGCGTGCCAGGTCCTCCTCGTCGGTGTCCGGGTGGAGAAGCTCAGCCTGCAACATTCGGTACAATATTGTCACCAGTTCAGCGCGTATCCGTTAAATTGCAACGAACGAGGTACTAACCGTGAACTGGAGCAGCCACGCCTTCGTCGCTCCGTGCCGCTCATCCGTCTTGTGGGGCACGTACCGGGGGGGGGGCTGCAGGGTGTCGCTGCACCTGGGCGAACCGCGCCACCAACTGCTCACGCCACGCGAGGGGGGCGTCGCGCGGCACAACTGCACGACCCGCGGAGGGGAGCCCTAAGAGGTAAGACACGGCCTGCAGCGTGGGAGCCATCTCTCCGCAGGGCAGGTGGAACGTGTGTCTCTGGTCTCCACCGGTCCACGAGTGCGGTCAGCAGGGACTTGTCGTACGAGAACCGTGAGACGTGCGAGCCATCCGCAGTCGTCTGCTCCACCATCCTGCAGAATGGAAGTAAGCCGGCTGCTCGTAACCTGCATGTAATGTGTAGCGTCGTTAAAATTCCATTAACAAGTAAAAGAGTAGGAAAAGTTGGCAGCTTACTGTGGAACCCAGCGTGGGTCGATCCGAAGAAACTCCTTCGGCACCCAAGACCGCAGTGTTCCCAGCTCTCGGCCCTCAACTGCGGACAACCTAGACCGGTGGGTCTTATCCACGTGCTGGTCTAGCAGCTCAGGGCAAGCGTCAGCAGCACGCCCAACTCCCGCCATCGTCGCTTGTGCCTATGTGGTTAGAAAGCAAATTCATAGTTAGAAAGCAAATAAAACAAACTGGACAATAAGTAAGTGTAGGAGGCAAATAAAACAAACCGGATAATAAGTAAATGTTACACGTTACAACTACCAAAAATTAAATGAAAAGTACTGAAATGTTGCATATTCAAATATATGTTCGATCGCGCACATACAACCAAAAATTACATGTCGGGGATAACAAATAACTGGTACATAGAATCAAAAATTACATTGACGGGGACAACAAATAACTGGTACATAGAATCAAAAATGGCATGACGGGGACAACAAATAACTGGTACATAGAATGAAAAATTACATGACGGAGACAACAAATAACTGGTACATAGAATTACATTATCCACAATTATGACGCGCTTCAGACTCGTCCATATCGTTCCTAATACGCCGTGTCCTTCGACGCCCGACCTTCTGCTTCAACATTCGGATGTCCGGTACCCATCGATGCCCTGGAGGGGGGGCTGCCGTGAATGATCCATCGACTCGGTACCCGTACACCTCGTTATGCCACGTGTTGAGAACACTTTGCTTGTAGTAGTAGTGGGAGATGTACGGACGACATGACTGGTGTGTCTCGCCTGCTGCGGCAATCACGTGCGAGCACGGCAAGTGCAGCAGGCGTGGCTTCTGGCAAGAGCACTCGCAGTCAGCAGCTCGGAGTATGCACAGATGGGAAGTCCTCTCCCGGTGGGCACCTCTTCGACCCCAGTCACCGCAGTGCACGTGGTACCTCCGTTCCACGCCACTCTCCGGTGTCAAGCGATGTGTCTGTGCCTTCCGTGTCTTGTTGGCCATGTACGTAGAGACAACCGTTGAGTAGGACAGGCGATTATTCGACATACATGCAGCGGAGGTCTTGTATCGCTCAACGAAATATCTTTGGGTGCCTAGTAACACACCCTCAACAATGCCCACCAACGGAAGGCATCTCGCACCTTTCATTACCCAGTTGTAAATCTCCGCTAGGTTGGTTGTAATTATTCCATAACGGGAATTGCCCTCGTCATGTAGAAGGGACCATTTCTCCAACGGCTCGTGTCGTATCTAGTCCGTGAAACTCTTTATGCTTGTCCCCAGCTTACACCGAATGTTTGGTGCATCGGTCGGGAGCGCACACAAGGCTGTGGGGTCATCTCCTTGCTCGTGGTAGACCATAGGGTTCCTTGATGAACTAGCGCCATCACTTGGATTCAGTGATTGCTTCTTGGTTAATTCATCCAACGTCCTCCACAGCGCGTCGAACTTCCTCCACTGGTTCTGTTTGCACAGCTGCTTGAACATGTTCATAAGCTCCTTGTTCTTGAACTGACAGAAAAAATTGGCACTCATGTGCCTCATGCACCACCTGCTCTTCAGGTCTGGCCACTTTGCTGCTCCCACGACGTCGGACCCTTGTTGCATATCCACGATCGCCCTCAGCAACCTTGCATGTCGGTCATGGATGACACATACATCAGGGCGGTCCTAGACAACTGCCATCTTGACTCTTTCAAGAAACCAGTACCAGCTCTCCGTGTTTTCCCCCTCCACGAAGGCCAATGCGACCGGTAGAATCTGGTTGTTGGCATCCACCGCGATTACAGTTAGAATCTGGCCCTTGTATTTCCCTGTGAGGAATGTGCCGTCCATGCAAATGACCGGGCGATAGTGTCGGAAGGCATTTATGCATGCGTCGAGGGCGAAAAAAGCCCACTGCAAGACCCACTTACCCGCGCACGCACCATCCGCGGGAAACTTCGCAAGGTCGATGACCGTACCGGGATTCCTACTTGATATTGCCCTGAGCAAGTGTGGAATATTCTCATAAGAAGCCTCGTATGTCCCGAACCGTATTTGCAAAGCTGTTCTTTTTGCTCTCCCTGTCTTTCCGTAGCTAATCTTGTACTGAAACCTCTTCTCCAAGGCTCTGATAATGGATCGAGGCTGCAGGTGCGGATTGTCCACGATCTGACCATAAATCACATTTGCCACCCAAGTGGACGACAGATTGCGGTGTTTCTGCTCCACTTCCTCCAGTTGGCAGTTATGCTCCGTCACTATGGAATATTTTCAGTAGTCCCTCCACTTCCCCTTGTATGCATGCACCCGCCATGGGCACGAATCAACTACGCACTTCATGTCGTAATCTTTTTTGCTGGACTTCATTACCCTGAATTGCCACCGAAGAGACATTGACCAGTACTTCACCGCATCCATCACGGCCTCATTGTCTTTATATATGGCCCCCTGCGCGACCTCGTTCTCATGATACTCCCACGCATCTCTATTCCCTTCATTCATTGTTAGGTCTTCGAAATTATAATTAGTCCACGCACCAGGGACAGGCACCTCATGAGTATTGTCCTCCTCGTCCGAGCGTTCGCCATCAGGGACTTTCTCATCCGCACGGTCCTCCTCCTCCATCAAGTCAACTATGTGCTCCACCTCCTCCCCCTCGTCGGCCACCCCCCACGCCTCCACGACTGTCTCCTCGCCCCCCCGATCACGTCGCCACCGCCAACCTCGTGTCCCCTGTCTCCGGGGTCCTCGTCACCTTCATCATCGCATTCTTGCATATCTGTCTTCCCCTCCTCCGTAATATCTACCCCGACATCGATGGAGGTACCTGGTACCACTCTACCAGCAACATGAGCAGCCAGCCCCGCTCTACAACATACCCAACATAGCTCCTCTATGACGATGTCGCGTTAATAGGAACTAGCTCTCCATAAAAAAAGTCTTGCGCACGGCTTACTACTGCTCTAACCCGCAGCCGAACACTCTGGATATCCAAACTGAACATCCAAAACATCCACTCCAACAAACCCCTGTATGTCCTATCTCTCGGCCTAGATATGCCCGTATGACTGTTAAAAATGCTGACAAATCCACTCCATCCGGCCCTTGTGCTATCTCCCCATCTCCATAAAATATTTGAAAATACAATTTTTCCGACATACTGCCTACAACGTCAAACCGAAAAAATCATCATTTCTCCATCTAACCGCATCATGCATTACTATATAAATGTTACATTATATTGTTAAAATTTTTTACTCTACTGATTTCTAACGGTGCCTGACATTTCCAAATTTTTTTTACTCTACTAATTTCTAGCGTAGCATGGTGCCTGACGATATGTTGCTAGCCTACCATGTTTTTAAATATACTCTAAAATACAATGTATAAAACGAATGGTGATCATACTAAGAAATCCAACTATAAATAAGTAATTCGACTACCCATTTTTTCATTACGCTATTACTACTATATATTATTCATTTGTCCTAATCTTAAAAACTGTATATATACATCATATATCGTACTTCCTTTAATTTCTACATCGCAATTTTGAAACATTGCCCGCAGAATATATGGCTAACCTACCATGTTAAATTAATAATATTAAATTTCTACCACATTACATTTCTAAATATTATCTAATATTTTTATTACATGGAATCTCAATATTTCTAAACACTAAATACTACATTAATTTTTAAATATTACCTAAAAAACCACCACATAAAATAAAAACTAAATACTACATATAAATTAAATTTCTAAATACTAGACAATCCTAAATCGTACATTAAATTTCTAAATATTACATATAAAATTTCTAAATACTACATTGATTCTTAACATTTCTAAATACTACACTCCTAATATTTCTAAATACTACATTAAGTCTCTAAACATTGCCTAATATTTCTACTACCCAATCCTACTACATTAAATTTCTAAATTACTACATTTCTACATTTCTAAATATTACACAATATTAAAATTTCAAAAAATATTACATATAAAATTTTCGAACTTACCTTCACAAAAACGACGAATATTTTTTTCCTCTGTTTTCTTCCCCTCTTTTTTCCTCTCTCTTTTTTCCTCTCCTTCCTTTCCTCTTCTCCTCTGACTGTGGCTTCGGCTGCTCTTGCTCTCGCTCGGTCGAAATGGGAACAGTGAGCGGCGTGAGCGTTTTAAAAGGCAGCCTTTCGCCCCCTTCATGGGCGATCGCCCCAGTCATGGGCGATATTTCGTCGGGACCCGTGCCGACCGTTTGGTCTGAGTAACGGCAGCTGTTACGTGCGCAGATATCGCCCCAGTACGGGGCGATCGCCTCGCCCCGTACTGGGGCGAAGGGAGGGTATTTTTGTAATTTTTTTCTTCCGTCGATTAGTTTTGCAAAAAAGATTTAAAATAAATATTAAATAAAAAAATTCTATAGTCGTGTAGTAGGTAGGCCTCGTGCCGATGGCGTCGAGCGGGCGCCCACAAAAGCCGGACAAACGCATGGTGCGTGACGCATAAGCAAAAGCCCAGCGCGCGTCGCCTCTCGGAGGAGCGGAAACGTCTCCAACCAAACGCACCATGCACGCAATTATCGGAAAGCGCAAAGCAGCTGCCCGTCCTTCTCAGCTAATCCCGCGTAGATGACCACCTGCAGCCGCAGCTTTTCGAGGCCTTACATTTTTTTTTCCAAATGTGGCCATACGAAAAAAAATAAAAAATCTCTCTAAGAACATAAATAGTGAGAGGTGACGCATATTCTTATATCACGGTTGGTTTGCATAGCAGCAACGACGATGAGGCAGTACGTCGCTGCCGCACGAGAACATTACGGTAGGTTCTATTATCATGCCACCCTACAGCGATTAGTCACGCATGGGTAAGACGCAAGACTTTAACGTGTAAGACGCAGAAGTAGCTGGTCCGGGAGAAGGACAAGGCCATGGGAAGCCTGCCTAAACAAAGCTGAAGCAAGTTGTAGCGGCAGACATCACCAAACAGATAAATGCTTGACAATATCTTGAAACTCCAGTGATGCACAATAGCTCAAGAACAGTACATAGAAAGTACTTGGATGAATCACGAAGGATTAATGCGTATCAAGAGGGATAAATTAGTGCAAACTAACACATAAATATATTTTTTATGTTTCTAATAATTCCAGAAATTACTAAAATAATGATCAAATTGAACGAATCAATACAAGATACTAAGACCATGAAAGAAAACTAGATTAAACATGTATGTTATAAAGCAATTGTACGTGAACTAAAATTAGTATGTTGGAATCCATACTCACCGATTATCAACGAATTACACGTACAAGAACCCCTTTATATGAAAACACAATCCTAAAGTAACCTTCAAATTTTTCTCTTTTTTCTCCCTCTTTCCTTCTCTTCTTTTCTCTCACCTCTCTCTTCTGTTCTTGCTTGGCTATCGCTTTCTTCACGTCGCATTGATTGCAATAGCAATAGAATCCTGTTTTCTTCTTTTTCCAGCCGCCCTGGCCAACTCCCTTGCTTTGCCTCGAGATGCTCTGCTCCCGTATGTAAATGCTGCTCGCCCAATTGTTTTGCGTCCCCAGCAGCCGCCGAGCTCCTCTCTTCTTTTTCTTTGCAGCGCACTCTAGTTAACCTGTACGGTCGTTGCTTTTTATACACCCCTTAACCCTAACCACATACATGCATACATACATATATGGTCTAATAACACATGGCTCAATACACATACACATAGTCAAAACTCACACATGCACACGTACACCCACTTGCCACTCTCGCATGACTCGCTCGTCTGCATGGCCAATATGGCCCGTTAGTGTCCACATTGTGTTGTCTATCAGCATAGATCTCTACACGTTCCGTCTCACTGCACCTGCGTCTCTCGCGTATTACGCCTGCACCTGCAACTGCAACCCCGCGTGCTGCGCTCGAACTACGTGCCACCTGCGCATATTCTCCCTGTGTCTATCTCGCATGCCTACACTACAACGTGCATCTCGTATGGCTGCGCTTAGGGTTGAAAACGGAAATAAAATTTCTGACCGATTCCGAAGAAAATAGAAACATAAGCTTTTTTTAAGAAAATAAAATGGAAAATGCCGGTATAGAATCGGAAACCTAATTTTTTTGTCGGAAACGAGGGAGTCAGTTTCGACGAAAATGGAACGAAAATTCTATATAAGTAAAATCAGAAATTCCGGCCCACTCAAGCCCGCCCGATACCCAGCCAACCTGAGCGTCCACTGGGCAAACCCTAAGTCTCTAACTCAACACACACCCCCAACTCGGCCGATTGCCGAGTCCAAACCCCGTCACCCCGACTCCCGAACCTAAGCTCCCTTCCTCCTGCAGCGGCACCACCCCTCGTCCTCCCGTCCCCCCAAGGGCGGATCTACAGGGTTTGCCGGGTAGGCCACGGTATACCCTGTAAATTTGGCCCAATACAGTCCATAATGCTGTCATTATCTTATATAGTCAGCTTGTAAAGGTCATAACTTTAGATCCGTAGATCCGATTGAGCTGATTCTTATTGGATTAGTTTTAGAATTGAATCTAGTTTCTACAGTTAAAATTTCACATCAATCCAATGGTTGGATCTTTCGGAATTACTATTTTAGTTAACATATATCAGTCTATTTTTCTGAAACCGAAGCAGTTTTTTTATAATTTGTTTAGGAGTGATGTGAGAATCAATAAAAATTTATTTTAGCTTCCGCACAATCATTCACACCCTCTCTGATTGCTATATTAGTGTATATCGATCCTACATGTGATTTGAGTGCAAGACTGCTAGTTGATTTATAGAGTAGAAACAAATATAATTGCTACTTTGCTAGAGACCAGAGAGTTGCTTGTTGATGCATTGCTTTTTTTGTTTGTAGAGTTGTTGAATTATGAAGAGGAACAGAGACATTGTATCTCTTTTCTGGAAACATGCAGCAAAGAAGGCTGCTGCTGCTTCATCTCTTTTCCGGAAACATTGCAAAATGATAAGCAAAGAGGGCTGCTGTTGCTTTATCTCTTTTTCCGAAAACATTGCATCTCTTTTCCGGAAACATTTATTGAGCGAGATATTTTCTTCCAAGTTGATGAAACTGATATAATCAAGAGTTTCATAGCTATTAGAACTAGGGGTGAAAACAGAACGGAAACGGTCGGTAAATAGCTGTTCCGTTTCCATTTTCATATTTTTTTTACCGGTAACGGAAACGAAATCGGAAACAGATACGGTAACGGATAGTGACGGAAACGGAATGGAACGGATACGGAAACGGAAATGAAAAATTTCACAAGAATGTAGTACATGATCTATTCGAAGTTACAAAGAATATCTTAGTAACATTAGCCAACATTGAGCGAGCATGGTATGTACAAGGACATGTAAATATTGTTTACCTTATAACCAGCCAGCACTATCATAGTATAATAGCAAACATAGATAGTTTCACATCATAATATAATAGAAAACATATATAGTTCCACATCAAAATATAATAGCAAAGACATATAGTTCCACATTATACCACAATAGCAAACATATATAGTTCCACATCATACCACAATAGCAAACATTCAAATTGAAGACTTAATGAAGTGTTTTACACCAAATTGAACTTCTATTCTATCAGTATTGTAATTCAAAGAATTGTAGTTGTAATTAGATATTATTATGTATTAGTTACGCCTTTAGTAAGAAAGTTATTTTTCAGCACTATGTTAGACCACCAGGTTGTAACTTAACTGCTTTTCACCTTTCACAGGATATGTTTGGAAAGCTGATTGAGACTGGAGAGTAGAGTGAAGATGAAGACTGGGGTCTTAACAGGAGAAAGAAAAAAACAGATTCAACTGGTGTTGGGGCCAACTCTGTTAAGGGTTTCCCTGATGTCATATCGGATGAGAAAGTCCAACCGCAGAAGAGAAAACTTTTCAGGATTCCTCCTGCGGCGGTCCAGGTAATTGGTAATTACCTAAAAAAATTTATAATCAGCATTACATCTTCATCTCATGATACACATGTATTTGCTGTAATACAAAGCCAACTGATGGCTAAAATCGAATATCACATTGGGCTTACTGTGCCTGTAACTCATCTGTGTTGTTTTCGTCAGGCTCACCCTTGTTTACTGCATTTTAATGTCCTTTGTTCTTCACGTTGCCAACTTAGGTGCTTCGCAAAGCTTTTGCTGAAAATGAGCTTCCAGCCCGGACTGTCAAAGAAAATCTCGCAACAGAATTGGGTATTTCTTTTGAAAAGGTTTGTAGTGTTGGATTGAATAAATTCTGGCAGCTTTGTATTACCGATTACTTGCATATATTTATTCACCTAATAATTTCATTCTGCTAGTCAATCACCCTCTCTCACCGACCATACAGGGCACTTCTATCTTTTCAAAAATATTATTTTGACCAAAAAGTATTCCCTTCTAAAAAATATTATAAAATTCTATTCATAACATTAAGGTCAGATTCATATTATAGTTGATCACTCTTTCCTTGTAATGAAATATCATAGGCAGAGCATCTTTGAAGTGTTGAAGGATCACTAACTTTTTTTTTTAATCTATAAAGCTATTAATCAATGTTTGATCCATTTATAGATGGACAAGTGGTTCAAAAATACAAGGTGTGCTGCTCTCAGAGATCGGAAGGCATGTGTTTCTATCTCATGATTATTCTTACTATCTGGTTGTTTTCATTGAGTCAGTACTCAGTAGTATTTGCTTGAATTCTTTCTTGTTCTCAAGTGTTCCCTACTTCCCTTCAATTCTGGATATTTCTCTCTTTAAATCCTATTTGCTCTATGCAAGCATTTGCAGCCGCAGCTGCCTAAATGCAAAGTTCTGAAAAGAATGATAGTGAGTGCATTCATTCCATACTTAAGGGGCTGTTTGGTTGCCTTCTCATCTCAGCCTGACTCGTACGAGTCAGCCAGGCGGATGAGAGCCAGGTTGCGTAGATGTAAAGAGATGGTGTTTGGTTGAGTGCATGAGTTGAGCCAGGCTATGAGAAAAATAGAGAGAATGTGTTTGGTTGACTGTTTATGTGCCTCCCCATGCCTTGCATGCACCCCAGTTTGCATCCCACCAGTCAGACCCACAGGAAACGACCAAAATCTACGTTTCCCCACAGCCTGGCTCAACTCATGCAATTGCATCTCGGGGGACAGGCTCCACCCCTCGTACAACCAACCAAACAAGTATCTTTTGTATCTGTAGATGCAATTTTCTTTAGATGCGGCTAACCAGACAGCTCCTTAAGTGAATCTGTGATTTCTACAAGTGCACAAATCATCTTTGTGGATCTGTCATTTTAGTAAAGAAACATATGGTCATGAGATGCATAAACTGACCTGTCTTTCAAGTATTGCATTCCTTCATTATGACATACTAGACAGGGTAGCGTGCTATTGCACGCCGTGCTATGTCGGCATGGGAAAAAATCGACGAAAGGACGTAAACACGATTTTCAACATATTTCTCACTCCGGAAAACAGCGGAAACTGAGTTACGGGGGAAAAAATAGAGAGTAGCGTGTGACTGCACGCCGTGTTGTGTGGGCGTAGGGAAAAAATCGACGAAACGACGCAAACGCGATTTTCAACATATTTCTTACACCGAAAAACAGAAGAAACCGAGCTACGGGGGAAAAAAAAATAAAGAGCTAGAGTTGTAGAAATATCGCTTTCAACGAATTATCTGGGAAATATCGGAAACCGAGGTGGAAAAACGAGGTGGGAAAACAGCCTAGAGGGAAAAGGGCGAAAAACTATTAGTGACGACAATTTTTTTTGAGCTGCATACATATTTCTGGTGACGAAAACATTTTTTCTGGCAAAAACGGAGAAAAGACCCGACGTGATGACAGCCTTCTTAGAGACGCACATATATTTTTGGTGACGAAAATATTTTTTCCGTGAAAAACGGAGAAAGGACCTAGACGTAAAGAGCGAGGACCTATTTGTTACGTTTTTGGACCTATCCGCTATCCTGAAAAATTAAAAAAGAGTATGTCCGCGATTTGAATTTAACGGGGGCTTTTTTCGTAAAGTACCGCGCGAGGGACCCGAACGTGAAAAAAAATAAAAATCTTCCCCTCACAAAAAATCACGAAGGACCTATTCGTAATTTTGAGGGACCTATCCGTAATTTGGAGAAACACGGGGGCCTTTTCGCAAAAAAACCATGGATGACGCGTGGATGGGCACAGGTCTCGCCGATTCCAGACGCCATATATTGGTGTTATATGTTTCAATTCCATGTGTAAGCCAGTTTCAAGTTTTTCTTTAAATATATCTGGTGGTCGTATATTCAACATGCAGTTTTCTTGACATTAATGTTGTTTTGCAGACGGAAGGAAACAGTCATATTACTGGTCCCAGCAAAAGCTCAAGAACGAGTGTAGAAAAAGCTGGAAGTTCAGGCAAGATTGATTCAGCGGACAAGAATCCTTACTATAAGAAATGCAAGAACTAGGCAGATTATGGAAGAAACTAGCAAGAATCCATGGAAAGAAAAGGCGAGAGAAGCAGCATGCAAGCAAGAAAAGGCGAGAGAGGCAGCATACAGTGGAGGCTGCGCGGTTGGGGCGGCGACGTGGGGGCGGCGCGGTGGGGCGACGGGTGGACAGGGCGGGCGGCGCGGTGGGCGTCGTCGGTCGGCGCCATGGTGGACGAGGGGCGGACCGCGGGGGTGACGTGGTGGGCTTCGCCGTTCGGGCGGGGTGGGGGGCGCACGGTGGAGGCGGCACGGTGGGGGTCGCCGGTCGGGGAGTGCGATGGACGAGGTGGGGGTCGGCGCCGGTCGGGACTCGGGAGGTGGGAGCGGGTCTCGTGAGGCTTGGACTGGCGACTAGGGTTCCAAGTTCTCGATGAGGCGCACGCGCATGGATGTTCGTTGGCTGGGCCGGGCCTGGCGCTGTGGCGCATGGATGTTTTCGGAAATTCCGGTTACAGTTAAATGGAATTTCCGTTCCGTTTTCCGTTTCCGTTGGAATCAGCGCTCTCGTTTCCGTTTCCGTTTCCGACAAATAGCTTCCGTTTCCGTTTTTGTCCGGAACGGTCGGAAAGTTTCCGTTCCATTTTCACCCCTACTCCCAGATCCTCCACCTGCAAGATCAACCATTAGAAACCTGTCACATTCCTGACTCGATTAAACTCAGAGCCTCAGAGGATCTGTACGTTTGCAGGTTATACTTACTCTGGCACTCTTTCGTCTGGTTATATGCAAGAGTGGTATGTATGCTGAGTGACGAAGTGTTGGAATAACCACTGTAGGCGCACATTGTGGATCCGCAACCAGTGCCGGTCGTGTTGCCAAGCATCAGCGTTCCATTGCACAGCGGCACTGCTGGGCATCCCTTGCCTTGCACCACAGTGCAGTCTAGCCTGGTCATCACATGGAAAAGAAATGTCACTCCTGGTTACTGCTTGAGAAACTGCTCAAGAGAGATGGAAGCAGGGAAGCTTACTGGTAAGTGTTTTTACTGCAGCTGCACATGATGCAGTCTTGTGCGGTGAGTGCGTAAGTGCCATTTGGGAGGCGCAGATTGTAATCAGCTGAGGTATTACTGATCGATGAACGGCAAACTGAGTATACCGAAATTCCACTAGCAGTTAGTACCAGGTTCTGAACATCTTTTCAGACATGTTGCGTTTTTATGAAAGATAATGAACAGCTTCAACAGCATGCACAAAAATGAACCTCTCGATCAAGGGCTACGTGGTGTGCAGTGTGCACCATAGCTACGCTGTGCCACGTTCCTCCCATGTTTCCGAGATCCATCGACCAACGACCATCCCACGCCACGCCGTCCTGAAGCAAAGCCCCCGCGAGCGTTTACTTTTTCGCCATGCCAACCAGGCGCGTCTACTCACTGCCACACAAGTAGGGACGCCTCGCCTCGTCTGTCGTCTCAAACGAATCTTTAACTTCTCCTTTCGGCTTGGCAATTCTATTGTTCTCTAACCTCGTGGCATGAGAAGGGTGGCGGAGGTGCTAGACATGGAGGCCGCCGGTACGGTGCGGTGCGCGGCCAACCACGCGCCGCTGACGCCGCTCAGCTTCATCGAGCGCGCGGCGGCCGTGTACGGCGCCCGCGCGGCGGTGGTGTACGGGGAGAGGCGCTACACGTGGAGGGAGGCGCGGGAGAGGTGCGTCCGCGTGGCGGCCGCGCTCGCCACCCACTTCGGCGTCGCCCGCGGTGATGTGGTGAGTGGAAGCCAGCGCGCTCTGCCCCTTGTGCTCTGTGCTGCTGCTTCCATCTCCCTGCATTGTTTGCTTGTTTTTGTCTGTAATCACCTTACCTGCGTCTAAAAGCGACAAGAGTAAAAACGATATTGCTAAGAAACTGGCAACTACTCCATTTGTGAGCTATTTCGGCATTTTAGTTATAATTTATGGAGGTATGAATCGTATGAGAAAGATTGTTGTAGCTTGGGTATCTCTTTTCTTTGTTCTCTAACCACTATGAATATTCAGGTTGCTGTTCTCAGCCCGAACGTGCCGGCGATGTATGAGCTGCACTTCGCCGTGCCCATGGCCGGCGCGGTCCTCTGCACTTTCAACACGCGGCACGACGCGGGCATGGTATCCGTCCTGCTCAAGCACTCCGGCGCCAAGGTGTTCTTCGTCGAGTCGCACCTCCTCGACGTCGGGAGAGCCGCGCTGGGGAGCCTCGCCGAGTCAGGCGATGCCAGCCTTCCGATCCTTGTAGCCATCTCAGACGACGCTGACTCCGGTTTCGCGGACTACGAGGGTCTCATCAAGAACGCCCCTTCGCAGTTTGACATCCGTTGGCCGGTGAATGAGCTGGACCCGATCACGCTCAACTATACGTCCGGCACGACGTCGCGGCCCAAGGGCGTGGTCTACAACCACCGGGGCGCGTTCCTCAACACCATGGCGACAGTCCTTGCGTGCGACATCACCGCCATGCCGACGTACCTGTGGACCGTGCCGATGTTCCACGGCAACGGCTGGAACTTGCCGTGGGGCGTCGCCATGCAGGGCGGTACCAACATCTGCCTGCGCCACTTTACAGCGAAGGGCATCTTCGACAGCATCGCGCGGCACAAGGTGACGCACATGGGCGGTGCGCCGACGGTGCTCAACATGATCGTCAACGCGCCAGCCGCGGACCGGAAGCCGCTGCCGGGGACGGTGCGCGTCATGACGGGCGGCGCGCCGCCGCCGCCCCGCGTCCTGTTCGGGATGGAGGAGCTCGGCTTCGTGATATACCACATCTACGGCCTCACCGAGACGTGCGGCACCGCCACCGTCTGCACGTGGATGCCGGAGTGGGACGCGTTGCCGGCCGAGGAGCGCGCGCGGTTGAAAGCACGCCAGGGGTTTCATCACATGGCGATGCACGATGTCGACGTCAAGAACCCGGCCACAATGGAGAGCCTGCCGTACGACGGCCAGACAGTGGGCGAGGTGATGTTCCGAGGCAACACCGTCATGAGCGGGTACTACAAGGACATCAACGCGACGAAGGAATCGATGGCCGGCGGATGGCTTCACACCGGGGACCTCGCCGTGCGGCACCCGGACGGGTACATTGAGCTCAAGGACCGGGCCAAGGACATCATCATATCGGGCGGCGAGAACATCAGCTCGATCGAGGTGGAGTCGGTGATCTTCAGCCACCCCGCGGTGCTCGAGGCGGCGGTCGTGGCGAGGCCGGACGACCACTGGGGGGAGACGCCGTGCGCGTTCGTCAAGCTGAACGATGGCGCCAATGCCACGGAAGACGAGGTTATAAGCTTTTGCCGGGAGAGGCTGCCGCATTACATGGCGCCGAAGACGGTGGTGTTTGAGGACCTGCCCAAGACTTCGACGGGGAAGACGCAGAAGTCTGTTCTCCGGGAGAAGGCCCGGGCTATGGGCAGCCTGACAAAGTCTGCCAATAGCAAACTGTAAGATTATTTGTCGAGAGAATGAAACATTGTCGTATGATGTTTGGCATTGGCTGGTGGCCAAGCAGGCAAGCGTGCGATTCTTGTCTCTGCAATGCAGCCAATGGACTCCTTTAGACTAAAAGCATATTCTGGAGAACTGTTGCTGAATGTTTACTCTAATTCCGAACTGCGATCAAGATCTTGTCAAGAAAGCTTAGACAAAATCACAAAATGCACAGATACCACCAGAAGGGGAGATGCAGCATCACTGCAAAAGGCGAGACAGAATGTGCACAGGCTAGAAAGCTCAAGGACCCTTTGCATCGCCCTGCTGGAGCATTCGTCCGTCAAAAGGCCAACACCAACGGATACGCAATGCTTCATCTCTGGTACTTGTCAAATCCCATAGTGCTTTGTCCTAATTTGTAGGTACCGTCAGTGATTTTGAATATTGGAACTTGGAATCACGCCATTGCAAGCTGCATTTTCTGAAACAATTGTGATAACTGACAGGCTGAAAATTTTTGCCCTGAAAATCTTGGTGTGCTCTAGAGTAGAAAATGCTGTTTCTGTGTCGATCAATAATGCTCTTGGCAGTAGGAATGGAGCCAAAGAGCCAACTGCAAGTATTTTTTTTGGAAGAGATTCCACTGGTAAGTCGCCGTCCTGTACGTTCTAAGTAAATACGGTATATCTTGCAAGTTCCGTCTTAATCTAATACTTCATCCGGTCATAAATAGTTGTCGTTTTAAACATTGATACCATCTCTAAAAGACAGCTTTGACCACTACTTTCTATTATAATTTATTTATAAAATTCAATAAAATTATAATGTTATAAAAATGCTTTTCGAGACAAATCTACACATATGATTTTCATGTATTCAATTTAAATATTTAAAAAGATATTAACACTCAAAATTTCGAAAGTTTAACTACATCTATATCAAACACGACTAGTTTTGACCGGTGGGATTACTGTAATGAACGCATGCACTTAATTAGTGCAGGCCCCCAGCTTTGGTGGTTGGCACTGCTGCTTCCAAAGATGCTTCGCTCATCTAGTCAAGATAACACGATGACTTAGAGCTCGTTTGGTAACTTGAAACCAGACTGTTTCTCCTAGAATCTGAAATTAATTCACCCAAACAGACAAGGACTCGAAACGTTTCCCATCGAATCGTTTCTCCGTTTTAAACACCGTGGTCGAATCGGCTTCAAGGGCGTTCCTCCGGATTCATGTGGAGCGATTTCCAACTCTGCCCTGATAAACCACCCGTCGGACGCCCTCCCTCCCGCGAAACAGCCTCGTGAACTCCCGCGAAACAGCCTCGTGAACGCCCCGCCGACGCTGCCGGCCTCCCGGAACCCCGCACTTCAGCTCCTGGGTCGAGCGCCGCCGAACCCTTGGCCAGCTCCGGAGAAGCAGCGTCCAGTCGAAGGAACTCCTCTCTCCTCTCCCCCTGCTGGGCTGGCGTAGATTAGGCTGGAGATCCATCCAGCCATCATTCTTCTGTTGGTACGGAAGCCCTAATGTACCTTGCTCTGATTGTTCTGAGAGTGTTTCGTTCTTTGCTGTGAACAATCGAATCCAAACCTTTCTTTCTTTCTTTCTTTTCCGAGATGCTCCGATCCATCCAGTTTGTTGCGGATTTGATTCGATTGTTCTAATAGAACAGCTTGTTTGGGGGTTGAACTGAAACCCCACGCCCCACTTGAAGTCTGCCCCTGTTTGAAACATTGCTGTTTTTTTCCTGACAAAACCGGAATTTTGTTTACTGAATTGTTCTTCCCCACTTTTGGATGCATTGGTCTCGGTTGAGCACCATAGGACTCTCTACTTTGTTGGTTGTGAAATTTAGATTTGAAATTAACCTAACTGAGGTTTCTGCCCTCTAATCACATTTGTCTCTGATTTTTCTGAAGCTTGGAGGAGACAGAGAAGAGAGTAGCTAGCTACCTGTGCAAAAAAGAACTAAGGTTAGATCAATCTTTTGTGTTTTGTCTCAGATTTATTGTTGATCTGTGATTGACATACGAACTATTAGTTGTAATCCTGCCTTGATTAAAAGTAAACAGACCGAGTGTAGTTTGAGAAGCTAGCTATCATTTTGTCCATGAAAGTATTTGGTTTGTAGATATGGATGTATCAGGCAAGAGTAAAGATCATATGGCTGTCGAAAGTTGTGTCATGTTTTTTCTTTCATAAGATGGTGGTTTAATTCATAACAGGTATCTTTACCTGCCAGGTGAACACGAAATTGCTGAGCTTTATGCTTTATTATTGTAAAGCTTAGACGTTGTTTGAGGTTTGAACCTTGTTAGTGCAGCTAAGAGATCTCCTTTTAATAATTTTGTGAGTAAAACTGAGCATGGCTTGCGTTCTGATCATTTGTTCCTTTGAACTGCACAAAGAACTTAACAGCTGTTATAAAAAGCAACAGCTATTGGAGCAACCTAGAAGGTAAAGCATTCCATTGCATGAGCTATATCAAGCGCATAGTCCCCTTGGGAAAAATAAAGCAAAAGAACTAACATTTCAGTTTCCCCTGACCCCTGTGAACATGGAAATCTGAGGGAGAAGAAATTGTTGAAATTAAAATACAATTAGTAGCTAGCTGTTGCTCTCACTGGACAAACTGTCTGACTTTGTGGTCTGAAACTCTGAATATACTATTTGCACTCTAGCCTTCGTAATGTGGTTGAGCGTACTTTTGGCGTATGGAAGATGAAGTGGAGGATCCTTCTAAAGATGCCTACGTACCCGATGAACAAACAGAAGATGATCGTTGCAGCAACTATGTGTCTTCATAACTACATTCGTGAAAATCGTAGTTCATTTTATGATTTTTTATAATATTAATACAAAAATTCTGTAATGAGATTATTATGGATGCATGTATTTCATCGTCATTTTTTACATTAAAATGTACTACAAATCCATCACAAATACAAAGGGCACTTCGGTCATTTTCACCACTTAATCCTCTTTCCAGAATCTGAATCCAGACACTTAGCCAAACGGTTTCCAGACGGTGATTCTGATTCTACCTGAAACGTTTCTACCAAGAATCTGGAACCGTTTCTGTTTCTACTAGAATCTGGAACCGTACCAAACGGGTCCTAAGTATGCCGAGTGGGACACGCTGCCACTCGCCCAAGACTTCAACGTGTAAGACGCAGAAGTAGCTGGTCCGGGAGAAGGACAAGGCCATGGGAAGCCTGCCTAAACAAAGCAGAAGCAAGTTGTAGCGGCAGACATCACCAAACAGATAAATGCTTGACAATATCTTGAAACTCCGGTGATGCACAATAGCTCAAGAACAGTACATAGAAAGTACTTGGATGAATCACGAAGGATTAATGCGTATCAAGAGGTTGAGTTAGTGCAAACTAACACATGAATATTTTTTTTATGTTTCTAATAATTCTAGAAATTACTAAAATAATGATTAAATTGAACGAATCAATACAAGATACTAAGACCATAAAAGAAAACTAGATTAAACATGTATGTTATAAAGCAATTGTACGTGAACTAAAATTAGTACATTGGAATCCATACTCACTAATTATCGTCGAATTACACGTACAAGAACCCTTTATATGAAAACACAGCCCTAAAATAATCTTTAATTTTTTCTCTTTTTCTCTCCCTCTTTCCTTCTCTTCTTTTCTCTCACCTCTCTCTTCTGTTCTTGCTTGGCTATCGCTTTCTTCACGTCACATTGATTGCAATAGCAATAGCTTTCTGTTTATTTTTCTTTTTCCAGCCGCCCTGGCCAACTCCCTTGCTTTGCCTCGAGATGCTCTGCTCCCGTATGGCCGTATGTAAATGCTGCTCGCCCAATTGTTTTGCGTCCCCAGCAGCCGCCGAGCTCCTCTCTTCTTTTTCTTTGCAGCGCTCTCTAATTAAGCTGTAAGGTCGTTGCTTTTTATACACTTCTTAACCCTAATCTCATACATGCATACATACATATCTGGTCTAATAACACATGGCTTAATACACATACACATAGTCAAAACTCACACATGCACACATACACCCACTTGCCGTTCTCGTGTGACTAGCTCGTCTGCATGGCCAATATGGCCCGCTAGTTTCCACACTGTGTTGTTTATCAGCGTAGATCTCTACACATTCCGTCCCGCTGCACCTACGTCTCTCACGTATTACGCCTGCACCTGCAACCCCACGTGTTGCGCTCGAACTACGCGCCACCTACGCATATTCTCCCTGTGTCCATCTTGCATGCCTACACTACAATGTGCATCTCACATGGCTGCACTTAGAGTTGAAAACAGAAACGAAATTTCTGACCTATCCCGAAGAAAATAGAAACATAAGCTTTTTAAAAAAAATAAAATGGAAAATGCCGGTATAGAATCAGAAACCTAATTTTTTTTGTCGGAAACGAGGGAGTCAGTTTCGACGAAAATGGAACGGAAATTTTGTATAAGTAAAATCAGAAATTCCGTCCCCCTATGCAGAATGGGATCATGCCTGTAAAAAAAATTTCATAGGACTAGTTCTAAAAAAATTTAGGGACTACAACAGTCAACAGTTCGAGAATGGTCTATTGAAGAAACATTAAGAATTCATCATGAAGGAAAAGACCATTCCTGAGCATTTTCCGATGATTTAGCCATGTCAATTCTGCTTATGTAAGGCCTGATCGGTATAAAACCATCAAGTAAGGTGGGAAGTCTACTCAAGCTTCGACATAGTACATTTATCTACCTATATTGCAGAGAGAGAAAAACCGCCACGTTTACTCTTAAGGGTTAGAAATTACCACATTAATCAAAGGAAAAAAAAGATCTACACTGTTTATTTGGGTAAATCTAGATTATGATGGTGCATATTACATATGTAGAGATATGAATCCTTACAATTATATAAGGAAAACAAATGTATTTTTATCGTAGCATTAGAGTTGGATAACTAGTAGAACTCTATGTTTAAATATAAACAAATGTATTGCAGTGTCTAGCCGCGCAGTTGTACGAAAATTCGACTAGTTATATGTATGAAACGTCTTTAACTGAAAGATGTCCCAAATTAAGCTGGCTAATCGTGAGATCATTTATTGGAATTATCCAATCCATTGAGTATTAATTTCCATATGCAAACCTTACACATAAGATTGCTTTATTATTCAAGGAGCAGCTGTACCAGGTGCCACTCATTCTCTAAAACAAGAGCCAAAACAAAAGCTGTATAAGCCGGTTATCACAATGTAAGTTACAACAACAATCGTATTGGCACACCATATATCATCTAGAATTGTAATCTTCAATATCAAAGGAAGTAGATCAGGATCAACACCATGTGGACGGAGATAGCAGACATCCTCCACAAGGACCCGACGAACTCCGTCCTCCCAGATCCTCCACCTGCAAGATCAACCATTAGAAACCTGTCACATTCCTGACTCGATTAAACTCAGAGCCTCAGAGGATCTGTAGTTTGCAGGTTATACTTACTCTGGCACTCTTTCGTCTGGTTATATGCAAGAGTGGTATGTATGCTGAGTGATGAAGTGTTGGAATAACCACTGTAGGCGCACATTGTGGATCCGCAACCAGTGCCGGTCGTGTTGCCAAGCTTCAGCGTTCCATTGCACGGCGGCACTGCTGGGCATCCCTTGCCTTGCACCGCAGTGCAGTCTAGCCTGGTCATCACATGGAAAAGAAATGTCACTCCTGGTTACTGCTTGAGAAACAGCTCAAGAGAGATGGAAGCTGGGAAGCTTACTGGTAAGTGTTTTGACTGCAGCTGCACTGGATGCAGTCTTGTGCGGTGAGTGCGTAAGTGCCATTTGGGAGGCGCAGATTGTAATCAGCTGAGGTATTACTGATCGATGAACGGCAAACTGAGTATACCGAAATTCCACTAGCAGTTAGTACCAGGTTCTAAACATCTTGCGTTTTTATGAAAGATAATGAACAGTAGTAAAAGTGATCTATCCAAATATCTTAAATAACTTGTGAGCGGTCAGAGTCAGCTTAGTGTACTAGTATATTCAGAGTTTCAGACCACAAAGTCAGACAGTTTGTCCAGTGAGAGCAACAGCTAGCAACTAATTGTATTTTTATTTGAAAAACAAAATAGAAAAATAATCAAACATATGCAAAGAGTGCAGCAATTCAAGCTTCAAAGCTTAATTTCAACAATTTCTTTTCTCCCTCAGATGCAGTTTCTTGAACAAATAAACGAGTGGAGTTATATAGCTTTCTGCTCTGGCACGCAGGATGGACCTATAGCCACTTTTCTAAATGCTTTCCATGCTCACAGGGATCAGTGGAGGTTTGAGGTCTCAATCTCTATGAACAGTTGAAGCATGTGCATCAATCTCTTATCTTATGCAACTCACAGAGTCGTTACCGAATATTTTGATTCCAATAAAAAATCTCCACCCAAGGGGACCATGGCTTAAGTTCATTGTAAAACTCACTAAATCCAAGCAATATATTACTAGCACCCTGCAATTAATTTGTCAGACCTAAGTTTCCTAGGGAAAATTAAAGCAAAAGAACTAACATTTCAGTTTCCCCACCCGTGCATGCAGCTGTCTATAATTATTCATTAGTTTCTCGCATCCTAGGCATAACTTGCATTCTTCTTTGGTACTAGTTTACTGGAAGTCTGGAAAGCTTCATCACAAACTTAACTTCGAGTTCATAACTCGCAAGATTGCAAGAACCATTCTATTTACATATGTTAATTGAAGCATATGAGTAAACATTAAGAGGAACGCCCTTACCAGGTTGCGGGATATCAAGAATCTGCTCCTTTTGAAGGCTCTTGGGGTCGGTGATCCCATTGATCTTCAGCAACGTGGACTCCGGCACACCGTACGTGGCAGCGATCCTCGAGATGGTATCCCCACTGGCGACGCTGTAGGCGAAGTGCATCACGTCGGAGCCGTCCACCTGGTCGCAGCTGCAGGGCAACGGAATCCACAGCTTCTGCCCGAGTTGTATCAGGTTGACGTTGGTTATGTTGTTCGCGGTGGCAATCTCTTGGTAGGTCACGAAGGCGCCGAACACGTCGTGCGCGATGACGTAGAGCCCGTCCTGCGGCTGGACGGTGTAGATGGGCTTGTGATCCGACTGGCCGACGTTGTTGCCGGCGCAGCGGCAGCGGAAGGGGATGCGGACGGTGGTATTGGCGGCGATGGGGGTCGTGCGAGCGGTGGTGGTGGGGAGGTCGTTGGCGCCGAGGAGGTCATGGAAGGTGGTGGTGTTGAAGCGGGAGAGGAGCTCGCCGTAGGTGGTGGCGTTGGGGACGGCGTAGCCGATGGCGGACTGGCAGGTGGCCGGTGCGGCGCAGGTGAAGTTGGCGGCGGAGGCGGAGGCGGCGAGGAGGAGGAGCGTGGCGGCCGACGCGGCCAGGCGGGCGGCGAGCGACGGCATGGTGGTGGTGGCGGCGGCGACGGCGTGGAGCGGAAAGGCTTGGAAGTTGGGACCTTGGGAGAGGTGGGAATGGGAGGGCCGGTAGTGTTTGACTGCAGCGTTGACGCGGGAGGCAGAGGAGGGGTAACGCCGTAATGCCCAGCCTGGCAGCTCAGCTTAGGGCGGCTTAAATGGTTGCAGTGTGGGCCCTCTGCCTTCATTTGCCTTTACACAAAACAAAGGATGGATATTTCTGAATGATCGAATCAGATTAGCAGAATCTCCAGAAATGACCAAATCAAAGCTTGAATTCATACGGGAGTCGTGCATGTAATTCGAGTGGCAATTGGACGTGTAGGAGTTAGGGGTGAAAATCGAGCTAAAATCCTCGTTTTTTCAAGTTTTTTCTAAAATTGACATAGTTTGATTTAATATCATTTTATCTATAATTTGGATATATTTTTAGAATCGAGCCAACGAGCCGAGCCGAGCCAGAGCAAAATCTAATTTCATTCGAAATTGACTCATTTCAATATTTAACCAATAAACGAGTATAATTGGAACAATTTTGAACCGAACCAACGAGCCTCACCGGCCACCACCGAGCTTTTTTTTTAGTCCTAGTAGGAGTCAATAATGTGGATTTCGTACGACAGGGAAAATGCTAGGACTTTGTGGCAGCCCAAGTTGGACTGTCTAATCGTTTAATAACTTGAGTCCTATGTGGACTTCAAAGTTTGAACAGCAACGGCGGCGAGCTATAGCGTCGTCGTCCCCTGAGCCTGACGGCAAGTCATCCTTCGACCAAGACGGTAGTGGCTGGATGCCTGGATGCGAGGAAAATGGCAACGCCGCGAGGTCGACGCCTCTACGCCAGACACAGTGGCGTCCACATCACACGCTAAAGCTCAAACGATGGATGGTCATGGAGAACCTTCTCCTTCCTTGTCTTGGACCATGTGAACCAAATACCCATGGTTACTAAAATACTTTATGCAAGAACACATGAACGAGCACAGGGCAATATAATCGCGAGCCATTGATTATTTCGCCTAATTCGTCAAGCAACAATTCCAGCCAATAAGACGCTAGGCCGCGGAAGAAAAACACGAGAAAGAATGAATGAACCAATGAACGCAAGATTGCGCTTGATCCCCTTTCTACAAAATAATGTTTCCCTTAGACGAAAGATTGGAGCCTAGACAGAAATCTTCTTTCGTACCGGCAATGTAACTCATTCCAGAGGCGAAGGTGGCATGCTGGGTGGATCATCCGTGTGCGGAGGTGAGGAGCTGAAGTCAATAGTTGGGAACACTCCAGGTGGCCTTTCCACAGGTTGTATCGACAACAACTGTGTGGAATCTCCAACGACGTCAGCCCACCCATAATGAGGCTCGGCCCTTGTTGACAAGGCACAGACCGATGAGATTCAAACCTTGATCAAATTACTCATGGTATATATGAAATTGTACTGGAGATGACAGAAAGAATAGAACAAAACAAGATCTTACTCATAGTATGTCTCCTCATCAACTACTAAATCCCAGCTCTCACCGGTTGTGCTCTTTCCGTATTTATGAACTTTCCTGAGATATTGAGACAAACATGTAGTTTGCTAGTAATCCACTGATAATGACGTCAAAGTAAATCACAAAACAAGTAGCGGCAAGTAGTATTAATATCTAAGAGAACAATCATTGCAGGTGATGCTAGAAAAAGCCTCTACGGTTTCAATTCAGATCTTAATACCAAGAACCAGTCAAACAAATAAAATGCAATCATGATGGCACATACCCATTGCCGAAGTGCTCTTCTCCCCAAGTTCTAGACCAGCCTGAAAGTTTCAAACGAGATAAGTAGCTGGAAATGAAGATTTTACAATATAAGTCATACTACTAGCAATGCAAATACGGAAGATCATGCTGGTTGTGTGTCATCCAATTTCCAAGGATGAGATTCTGCAGATACTAAATACACCTCATACACAACAGAAGCATGTTAGAGAACAACATATTCAGGATCGTTTCACATGAATTACAATATTGAGAATTTCAGCCGTTAACATATGCACCAGCCACTGGAAACTCAAGCAGTTAATGTTACTTTTGATGTAGGCAAAACTATTTGGTCAATAACAAAAGACAGATCCTACCCTTTGATTCTAAAAAAAAATAACAAAAGACAGTACATCGAAGCCCAGAGGCACTAATGTCATAAATCGTGTGCAGCAGTACCCATCTAGCATCTTAGCTAGTTAGACACACGCGCACAACACATGCGCCTACATATGCATTGTTAGGGAAACAATAGATGAAAACTTGTTAACGACTACCATAAAAAATTGTTTAGCAAATGATAATATGTTTTTTCAAAATTTGAAAATAGGCTTATATAGGAATGTTCAGGAAATATTTTTGTATCGCCTTCGTAAACTAGCAGACCAAGTGCCCATAATGTAGTAAAGATATAGGTGCAAGATACACGATATATAGTTATGACAAGATACCCGCGACATTGGTATGCCGATGTATTATTATGCTAATTTCAAGCATTCAGAAGACAAATAATGCCTTCAGCAAAAGCATATTGTGCATACATGTTATTTAATGGTGATGAAATCTTGAAACTTACGGTCACCGCCAGGGGATACATGCCATGTCTCCCCTTGTCGCGAACCAATTCCAGCAAAGAATTTCTCTTCCCATTTGTCCCCCCATCTGGTGCCTAAGTCTGTCTCAGCCCATTTATCTGTCCTGTAAGACCATTCATGCAGTGCAACAGTTATTAATCTCCATTGGATGAGATAAATTGGCAAATATTGTATGTTTTGGTCATGAAGCAGACAAAGTGCATGAAAATAAATCAACCTTCAATATAGTTCACATAGAAAATGTAAACTACAAATTGAGTTCAAAATGCCCCTCAGCAGAATACACAAATAGCATGTAATGGTAGTATGGTACAATGTACAACCTAAGGCCACTGGTTCAATGTACAATGTGATATAGTAAACCATGGGTGCGAAAATTAACATAATAAGGCAAGAAGGAAGGTGATTCTTCCATGTCAACATAGCTTAAGCTAAAGAGGCTCACCATTTCAATACAAAACCACGGCCATCATAATGTTCACCCCACCTCTCCCACCAGGACTGCTCATTTAACCTTCCATATTTATGTGCACCTTTTTCCGTCCAGCCCTTGGCATCATATTTCTCCCACCTTGGAGGGAGCATCAACAGTTCAAACAAATATTTATAACACTTGTAACTAAACCTAAACAAAAACATAGTGTGCTTTCTCACCATTTCTCATACCACCCAGCATTGTCTGCTCCTGATTTTGCTTGCTTTTCTGCGCTCCTTTCTATTCTCGCAAGATTGCTGTTTTGCACAATTTAAACCATGTTACAAGCTGCAAGTTCACATTTTTGTATTAGATGGTTATTTACTTATTTTAATATTCACGTAGATAGTACTGTAATAAACTAATATGTTATATCCAACATTCAGATCCTGTGCTGTTCAAAAGCATGGATCATTATGACCGTAAGAACAGCAAGCCAGATTTACATTAAATGACCAACAAGCAGGAGAACAAGTCACTGTGTATGTGTTTCTCTTAAGAGTGATTGTTCTAACTGCTAACCCTGAATGGACCTGGAAGCAGTTAAGCTGACACAAACAACAGATTCCCCTCAAGCTAAAGTTTTTCCCTCTGATGGATGAGCTGGATCAAGAGAGCAA
This sequence comes from Guadua angustifolia, assembly GCA_036346375.1. NCBI lineage: Eukaryota > Viridiplantae > Streptophyta > Magnoliopsida > Poales > Poaceae > Guadua > Guadua angustifolia. The sequence goes on from CM070519.1 coordinate 41,316,618, forward strand.
CGGGAAATGATGAGGCACGCCATCGTATGTTGGGGCATGCATCATAAAATCTGGATAGTATAACCCTACCTTTGTAAGAACAGTGCACTAAATGTCTTATCTAACATAAAATGGACATGTAGTCATTTAAACACTTTTAATGTATTCACGGATCTAGTGGGTGAGCTGTACTAAACACAGCCTAAATATCTTAATGATCATGTAAAATGTTGCAAAACAGGTATGCGCATACTGCTTGCTCTTATCACCATTGTAAGTTCTCAATTTGCATATGTATACCTATGGTGTTAATATTTATTTTCTAAATTAGCTTTACATAAGCAGAGAGCAACAAGGAATGCTGTAAGCAACTCTTTTTATAGTTACAAAAATAGTCAAGTAGTTAAATGTGGAACAGAGGTTAGACTTTTTTCTTGTATTACTTAAGCAAAGGATTGATATCCTTAATAACAATTGAATTTTCAAGTCAGCTAATTTACCTCCATTCATCTTGGTACAAAACTTCTTTCCATTTTTCCCACCAAGAGTCACCTTCAGCATTCTTCCCAGATTTCTCCGCACCTAGGGTGGCAGAATCCATTATATATTAAAAGTTCATGACATGTCCTTTAGAGTAACTAAGAAAAAAAGAAATAGGCTAGAAATCTCACAACAAAGCAAAACATTTAGCCCTTATTCTGATGGATTCTAACTAAGTTGAACTATAGTAGCCCATTGATGTTATTATTTAAAGTAAAACATCTAACCGTCCATCTAACGGATCCGAGTTACAATGGCCTAGATTAAAAAAAGAGTTCATACCAAGTATAATACAGATAACAGAAATTCGCAATAAAAAATAAAAAAGAAATTAGCTATTTGATTTTCATACGAATTCGAAATTAAAATCCGTACATAGCTAAAATTCAGAACAAAAATTAGCAGTTGGATTTGTATATAAATTTTAACCTAAAACTGATAATTCAAAATTAAATAAAAATAATAAAAAAATTAACGAATTAGATTAGAAGAAAGAGTTCATACCAAGTACAATAAAAAATAAAAGAAAAATCAGCCATTTAACCTTCATACGAACTCCAAATAAAACATTATATATATATCACAAATGGAGTTTTCAACGATCTATTTAAAAAAAAAATCACATATGTATTGCCAAAACATTTAAACATGCTATAATGATGATGCACGCACAAGTTCATAGGTCTAGTAGAATTGAAAAGTCAAGTCGTAATGACTACAAATATACAAAACAAATAAAAATAAATAAAGCCACTCAACATAACTAGGTAGAGCAGTTTCTCTGGTAATGCCCAATCACATCAATTAAATCCTTATATAATGTATTAGTGAGAGCCACAAAAACCATGTATGACTCAAAATTTTCAGAGCAAAGCTGTGCTACTAGTGCTTCATTGTAAAGAATACATTGCATACCTAGCTCCTTATATCCAGTCCAATCACATTTCTCCCACCACTGCCAAATAGAATAAAGACATTGAGATTTGTTAGACAAGATATTAAATGATATGATTACTAAACTCATAAGCTCCTGAGTGTTAGTTCAAAACTTATCAATATCAAAGAATAATTTGTTCTCCAGTATTTGATTAACATGTCGACAGAGTTGGATTTGATGTCTGGGAAGGTTGTCATTTCAAATATCTATGTTGGATTAAGCAGAGTGCAAGTTGGAGCCATCGAACAAGCATGTGACAAGTTGCAAGGCTACATAAATATCTCCTATGCTAACAAAATAATGCTACAAATATTAAAATTAACACTAGCTCACTAACACCACAGGTCAGCTTGATAGATACATTATGAAAAGTAGTTCTTTTTCATAAGAAATTGCTATTTTTGTTCAAAACTGAACTGTTGCAACTTTATAGCTCTAGTGCATCGTGTGTAAGTAAAGAAAGAGCTATATGTAGAGCACACAAGCCAAGCTTCATACCAATAATTTATGAGAGCATCCATCGAACACTATACCGTCGGAGTCAGAATCGATTCTGACAATATAGCCCTCCCCTCCTCCTGCTCCCTCTCCCTCACCTCCATCACAGCTGTGCTGGTTGCAGCTCTGCACACTTCCTCCACCACCCCAGCCTCCCCTGCAACCGGCTCACCCTTCCCCAGCGGACATCCCACCCAACCTAATATTCTCTCCGCCCTAGCCTCACCCCCTCCCCCCTGGGGCATGAGCGAGAGAGAAATCGAGAAAGGGCGAGGCGAGAGAGATCGAGAGAGCAAATGGAGTGAGAGCACAAGATCTGGTAATAGTAACGTTCCCTAGTTTTCTTGTAATTTAAAGCTACCAACTTGCTACATAGTCATATCACTTGATAAGATTGTACCTAAAAGAAGAATATGATCTCTCAGATTAATTAAAGCAGCAAGAACATACAGTCTCCTTCCATTCAGTGGAACCATCATGACTCTGTCCTCCCATCCTAGCCCAGCGACAACGGTACCCATTCTCACCAAGATCTTCTCCACTCTCCCTGTACCAGGTGCTTCCATCTTCATTTGTCCCAGACTCCTGGACCGCTTCATCCAGCAGGTTGATTCCCCATTCCTTCTCACTAGCAATACCAGTGTCTATAAGGCAGATGCCAAAGAAACACATGCATTTCCTTAGAAAAGCAGAAAACTGCACTCCGAGCTACAAGTGGGAGCATTTTATTCTGGAGTACCCCTCCAAAAAATCTGAGAATCATTATTCCAAAATCGAAAGTACCAGCAAGGAACCAACCTCTCTTGGGCGGGGTATCACGGGATTGGGGAGCCGGCCCTCTCGGCGTGCACCGTGGATAGAAGTCCTGCTGCTTGGACTGCCTTCGAGAACTATACTAGTAAACAAAAAACTGTTTGTCAAAAATTCATTCCTTAAACAAAGAGCTTTCATGCAACACCAGAAACATACACTTTATCCTATTAAATGAAGCTTCGGTCGAAAGCACTGGCACATTAATTTGTTAATGATGCAAACAACTCATGATTGTAAGTGCAAATGCTTGGGATCCTCCCGCTGGGATACTCTGTAGAAAATCCAAAAAATCTTAGATGCGAAGTGGCGAGCCGCCGCGCACGTACCGAGGGGAAGGGAAGGGGAGTGAGGGCACGACGGTGAGGCTGACGCGCCGCCGGCCCGGCGCAGCGGCGGCTGGCTTGTTCCCTTCGATGCGCCACTCCTCGGCGCGCTCCGGGGCGGCCGCAGCTGCCTTCGAGAGGCGCCTCCGCGGCTCCGGCTGGGCGCAGCAGCAGCAGCGGATCGGGCGGCGGCGCGGCACCGCCGCACGCGCTGGGCGCGGCCAGGGCGCGGTCCCCCTCGCAGTCAGGTCGAACGGCGGCGCCACTAGCCCCTTCGAGCACGCGGCCATCTTCTCATACCACGGCTAGGAGGCGGCGGGGGTGGGTGGCAGCCGGGATTGGTTCAGTGGGGCAGAGGCGAACTGGGCGCATCTCTTCCCCGAGCTCGCGAGAACGATTGATGATGATACGGATTCGCTCGCGGAAATGAGGAGACAAAATGAGTAAGCTTTTTTGAGGGTTTTTATTCGGATTTGTTTAGGGGTGGGGATGAGATCTCTGCAGGTTGGATGGGGACTGGAGTGGGATGGGAAGGAAGCATGGGGCTGGCGGGTCCCTTTTGTCGGTGGGGATCCAGATTGGCAGTTGTCACGGGAGGATGCGACGTGGGACCACGGCAGGGATACACGGATGGTAAATAGTTGTTCTGTTTTTTTTACTGGTAAAAAACGAAATCATAAACTTCGAAAACGTATATAGTGAAATAGAGCAGATATGAAAACGGATATAGAAAATTTTATCTAGGTATATTCCCAGTTATAACATCCTAAAATTTGCAAATTCTTTAATTGACATTTAATTCGGATTTTATGATTTTTTTACTAAATTTTCAGCATTTAATTAATTTATTTTTCTATTTTATATTCAAATAAATAATTTATTTGAGAAAAAAAACTAAAATCTTGCTTAAAATAATTTTCCTAAGTTCAAAATGGTATAAAATATTTTGAGAATATTTGTAGAATTTTTTAACTCTATTTGATATTTTCTATAAAGCAATATATATTTCTAGTATTATTTAAATTAGAAAACAGAATTTCCGGTTTTATTTATATGGAATTTCTATTTCCGTTTCCGTCAGAACTGGCTCTCCGTTTCCATTCCCGTACCAACATTTTACATTTCTTGAAAAGGCTTGGCTTCATTTACGTTTTTTCAGAAAATTCGGCAATTCCATTTGCTTTTAACCCTAGATGCCAATTAGGGCTAGCAAATAAACCGAAACCAAACCGTTAAAACTGAACCGGTTAAAAACCAAACCTAATTATTTGGTTATTGATTGATTAGTTGTATGAAATAATCAACTTTTAGGTTAATTTGGTTTTAACCTCCTAACCGAACTAACCGAACTTTGATAAAGAGATCACCAAATCGGAGACATATTGAAAACTTCTCTGCTTTCCCATCGCCATGTATATGCTAGAGGCTTCTTCCTCAACGCTCAAACCATAATTGTACAAGGAGCATTTTAGTATGAAACAAACAATGGACTGTCTTAAATTCAGATGTCAAAGAGGAGGCTACAAACGGTGGCTACGAGCAACAAAGTTGCTAACGACACGCCATCATCATTGCCAAGTTCGGTTAATCGGTTAAAAGCAAACCGAAACCGAACTATCGGTTACCAATTGTTTTCATGAAATTTTCAAATATAGTTCGGTTTCAATTTTGAAATAACGAATTTTCAAATAAACCGAAAACCGAAACCGAATTTTTCGGTTAAACCGAATGCCTAGGCCTAATGCCAGTATGTGCGTGGTGCGCCTCGTGTGGCTTGTGTAGTTGTGTACATGGGAGTTAGTCGAATATCACTCATTTTTAAGTATAACTCTTTGCTTTCTTGGATTTAGAGTTTGATACAAATAGTACTAGATATGAATACGGCGTGGACAATATCGGTCACAAATTCAAAGTAAATATGGAGTAGAGTGGTAATATCAATCACAAATTCAAAGCAAATACAGAGTGGAATCGATACAGTACTTAAAAAAAATTTTGTCGGATATCGCGTGAAAATAGATACCGCATATAGCAATATTAATCAACCTTATAAGTTCAATGTGCAACAGGATTATCATGGTTTAACAACTCGTTTGATCTGGTAGTTCAACAAAGTTGCAAAAGTACCATTCCGATGCAACATTCTCTCCCACATTAAATTTGGAAAAGCAGTCATATGGCCATATATGTCAGTCAGTAGAGACATGGGTTATTGGGTTAAGCCAAATTGAAGCCGTAAATTTTCTAATATCTGAATAGTTTTTCAAAATTATTTGATAATATAATCAAAGGATCCCGATCCGATGGACAATGATCTCCCGAATTTAATACATAATCCAAAACTAATACCGAATCTGATAACTATCTAACATAACTAGAGTTGTTATCCAACTTTATCGAGTGGGTTTATTGAAATCTGAATCGTTTCTCCTCTCCTATGGTATGGATATTAGTCCACATTTTATTTTTGGAAACTCCTCATTTCACATATCTCTTTCCTTGGAGAAGCCACATCATTCTTTAGAATTATTTTTGTCAATGATTAATTTCAAAGCAAAATTGTTCGTGTATCTCCGGAACACTAAAATCTTGTGATTTTGTTGACATACACTGGACTCTTGACAGTTATACCACTCTTGGTAGTTATACCATCTGATAAAGTACATGGGTAGTGCTCCAGCTAGATATGTAGTTGTTGCATCATTGTAGTACTAGATTTGCGAAGTATGCGTAGACAGAATCAGTCACCATGAGAGGTGGTTATTTGAATTTTGATAGTTACGTACAAATGTAGTAATGCAGATATAGACTTATTCGAAGTTTTGGATTCGTGCCCTATTTGGAACACATTAATTAAAAAAATGATAGAAATATCAAAGAGACAGTTCAACTCCTGTAAAAATAAAGAATTCTTATGTTACAAATGAAGCCTCAAAATTTACAGGTTTTGCACTCCCCAAAATGAAATAAATCAAATATATATCCAAGTGGGAAATGTATTGCTCTCAAATATGACAGTGGTAAGGAAACCAATCCATCACTAACAAGAGAGCAAATCAACTTGACACCCTAGAAAACGTCATCCCTTGTCTTGTGCTGCTCGTGTCACTCTCACGTATAGGGGTGGCAACGTGGGTATTCCCTGCCGAGGAGACAAGGGAAAAAAAGAATACATGCATTCATTGAAGATTATGTTGTCCCGTTTATGAAAATGGCTCTTATAGCCATTTTAACTCTAAAATCATATCAACAGACAAGGGAAAAAAAGAATGCATGCATTCATTGAAGATTATGTTGTCCCGTTTATGAAAATGTGAATATGATGGGCTAGAGAATATGTTTGCAATTTAACAACTAAATTGGACTAAACTAAATTCGGATCCCCAACTGGGTCCCCGCGGGGAAAAAAATTCCCATCCCCGTCTCCGCTATCCCCGACGGGGGAATAATTTTCCCCATTTCTATCCCTACGGGGGACGATTTCTTCTCATACCCATCCTCTAATAGATGAATTTCCCGCCGGGGATCGGGAAACGGGTCCTTATTGTCACCCCTACTCATGTATGCTTGTGAGTTGCAAGTTTGCTGACTCCTATATTGTGTTTCATGAATAAAAATAAATAAAAATAAGAAAACTCGTTTCTGAACTTCATATTTCCAAACTTCAGGTTTTTGTTCATCGAACTTAGCCTGGAGAACTCTCTTCCATGATGTACGATGTGCACCCCTAATCGCATGGTTTGGCATGCACCCCCTCTCTCTTACGTGGCTCCACGCGGTAGCAGAACACGCGGACAACCCGTACTTGTCCCACGTGACGGCTACTGACTTGACGGGGGCTGAACCCCGGATGAGGATCAGACCCTGACATGGTTACGTGGAAAAGCGCACCCCTTTTGGCCTGGAATCCTCCACGTAAAACATCGGAAGCCTGACACGTGGCAGACAAATGTGTCCAGGTGTTCAGGTAACTCATGGCTCAGGCCAGCCAGATCAAAATTTCGTTTTTGAGAAAAAAACCAGGGTGGGCCGAAATCCGAAATTTCAGTGAAATTCAAAAATTTTGGACGAAATTCATTCAAAATTCAAAAAGCAAAATTCAAATCAGGTTCATTTGGCATCGAAATTTCGCCTAAATTGCATTGACTGAAAATTAGTTCAAATGATGTCGAAAAATTTTGAATTTTTTTGTAAGTTCCTGACACATTAGAGATGTTCTCATAAAATTTTCAAGTGATTATCAGTTCTGTGGATTTTTAAAAAATTCAAACATTGGTACTGTCCCAATGAAACGTTGATCGGCAAGTTTGTACCGATGAAAAATAGTACAAACGACGTTAGAATATTTTGAAATTTTTTATGGAGATTCCTGACATATTTATGATATTTCTGTAAAAATTTCAGATGATGATCAAATGTGAGGAATTTTTAAAAATTCAAACATTGGTACTGTCTTGGTAAAGCGCTGAGCGGCAAGTTTCATCCGAATGAAAATTAGAACAAACAAGGTTATAAAATTTTGAAAAATTTTCTAGATGGTCTTAACACATCCATAATATTATCATAAAATTTTCATATGATGATAAAGTGTCATGAATTTTTAAAAATTCGAACAGTGGTACTATTCTGTTAAAAGGCCGATGATCAATACATAGATTTAATTTACCAATAAAAAAGGTTTAAAATTTTTACATAAGGGTTACAAGGAAATTATTAATATCTCATAAAAATTTTGAATCATGATCACGCTCCAGTGAATTTATAAAATTCTTATAAGGCACAGTGCCATTTATGTTCTTTCTCTGTTTGATTTTTGAAATATAATACAACAAATTAAGTTCAGTGCTTACTGCATTGATAGATTTTATTGAGAAAACAAATAAAGCTTAAATTTTTCAAAAATTTTATACCATGGTACTGAAGAAATTATTAATCTGTCATAAAAATTTTAGATGATGATCACACTCGAGAAAATTTAGAAAAATCTAACAACTTTATTGTCCCAATTATGTCCATTCTATTTTTGATTTTTTAAAGATAACAAATTATGTTAAATTATTGTTAAATTTTTTGTGTATGATCTCAAACTACTAGTTATGGTACCATAAATTTTTCATATCATTATCAAGCTTATAAATTTTTTTTAAAATCTGACAGTGTTTCTGCCTAAATTTTAAAAAATCTCAAAAAATTAGTTTTTCAACAAATTTTCATGGAAGATCACTTTCTAATAGGTTATTGGACCAAATCCGGCCAAATCCATGGCTCAAATTTCAAAAACCGGATTCAAAACCCGAATTTTCGTTGAAATTTCCTGAAATTTCGCCGAAATTTCCGAAATTATTGTAGCATTTTCAATTTTTTTTTGAATTTTTCTGGCTTCTACAATCTCGGGGTCCGAAATTTACTAATTTCGATTTAAAATTTCATCCTCGCTCAGTTCAAAAGCCGGACGTGCAGTTGGCCTTGCTTTATACTTGTAGGAAGCTTGCCATTTTTCGCATCCTTGCCGCGGTCTGGAGTTGTGCTTTACCTTTAAATTAAAAATTCTTCAAATAGTATGGTTGTAAAATAACTAGAAAATTAAATTATAACAAAAGTACCTTTAAAAATTGCAACCATTAAGAAAGAGTTTTTCTGCTGTGGATTCGCACAACCGCCTCCCATTTTACTCGCTCCGCTTCCTTGACCTCCACGACCCCTCCTCACCGCCTCCATGTCATCTTCCCGCTCTGCAGCTACTGTGTTTGCTGCCTCTCCATTCGGTTGCTCCCTAAAAGCTACAGCTGCAGCAGCCGGTTTGACAAATAGAATCTCTACTACTTCTAATTACGAGTTGGTGGCGGTGGTCCGTTCTCCCCCTGCATACCCATGAAATCGTTATTATCCTAATCTTCTATACATTGGCAAACGGAGAAAGTTTTAATTCGGTTGGATATGCATGCATGTGTGATCTGTAGCGTATCAGACTCTTATCTCAATCAATCGATTTTATTTTCAAATATTGCATGGCTGATTCTTTTTTATATACTACACGCATACAACTTCTGAGTTATCATATGCCTTTGAGTTGCCATATGCTCTTTTCCATTAAATATTTATTTGCATGTGTAGATAAGATCATATTTTCTTTTTATCTAATCACATATAGACTTAATTTCAGCCGATTAGCAGCATGCGCACGGCTATGCATAACATGACTAGATAAGTTTGTTACCTCTATCTCTAATAATTCTAATTAGGAGTTGATGGTGGTACGTCCGTTCTCCACCCTCACCCCGACACGTGTGCGCACCCGCGTGGCTAAGTGGGAAGTAGGCAGTGGCCACTTCGATAGATTAGATTGGATCATCCCGTCGTAGGAGGTAAATGAATATACATGATTTATTTATTGCTTTCCTTTCTGCCATTGATCTGGCATTCGAATCGGCGGCGATTGGTTCCAGTGCTTTTTGGATTGAATTGATTGATTCCCTTCCAAAGAAAGTAGAGCTCCGATTCATAGAATTTGGTTTCTTCTCGCCTCTTTCCCTTTTGTTGCATTCCTTATTCGACTATTTTTTATTCTGGATTACATAGATATCTCCTCGGTTGCTGAATCTATATAACCCCATCGCTTCTTGCCTCTCCTGTAGATGTGTTGAGTTTACCCATTGAGCGGAGGTAATGGGCGACCTTTTTGATCTCGTCGATGCGGCAGAGGGTGTCGGCGGTGGTGGGCGAGATAGATGGCGGCGTGGCCGAGCTTACACGATGGATAATATCAATAGGTTGAGGGTGCTCATGGGGGTGAGGAGGGTGGAACTGGTTGATAGGGTAGGGCTATGGTATGGCTGAAGCAAGGTATACGAGCCACATACGCCGCTGATAGTGGCAGCCACATACGGATGACGCCTATCTCCTCAATGCCTTTGCGCCCATAGGGCAGCAAGTGACACCTCTTTCGGTCGATCGATCGATCTCGAATTATGGCGTTACAAATTTACAATCCCAAGTATTGTGATGTTATTATTTAAGTTTGTGAAATTAAAGATAATTTTAAACTTGAGTTTGTAAACAGGTGCTTGGAATTTGTATGTTTCGATGAATTGATTTAAACATTTAATCATTACACATTGAGAGTGAACATTATTATTTAGATAAGCTTAATGCTCTTTGCAAATAAATTTTTTATCATAAATTGAGTTTTTGTTGTATCACATGGGCACATAGCTAGCCTATATATATCGGAGCAAGGTCATAGTTCATACCTCTGGTTATTGTCTCTGTATGTATATTTCAAGTCCTATCAATTCTTTAGGCATGGGCTCCATGCTTGCCCTTGCATTTGGCCGGTCATCTCGTCGCCATTGCTTCCTGTGCTCCAGCCGGCCAGTCCTCTCATATGATTGCTCTTTTCATTTTAGCTGTGAGGACGATGCCAGCGAACTGGGAGGCGCGCTGTACCGTGGCATGCTCCACGGCCGCTTCATGCTCAGGGTCTGAAAGGACAGGTGATGTCGCCTAGAGGGGGGGTGAATAGGCGAATTAAACTTTTAAAACTTAATTGCAGCGGAAATAAAACAATCCAAGGTTTTCAGTCCGGAGTGTCCGGGGATTTTATCCGGATACTCCGGTATAAATGTCCGGACTATCCGGGGTAATTATGTGGATACTCCGGATTGGAGGCCTCGGGATGAAATTTGAAATTCCTCCAACTTTTGAGCAATCTACTTGAACACAAAGATTCTAAACACTACCATGAACCTAGATCAAGTAGTGGTCTAGCGAAAAACTCAATAAGCAAGTAGATCGAGCAAATTCAAGATTCAATATCAAATAATAAAGCAAAAGCAAGAAGCAAACTTGGAGACGAAGATTTTTCACCCGAAGTTCAGATCCTTGAGGGATCCCACGTCTCCGCTGAGGCGCTCGGTCACACTTGAGCCGGGTCTCTTTCAACCCTTTTCCTCCCGGTGTTGCACTTGCACTCGCGGCATGTCTTGGCCACACAAGACACGGGGTCTCTTTCAACCCGCTTAGCCGGTGTTGCACCTTGCACTTGCCGGCTTCACTTGATTCCTTCCCTCATGGAGGCGGAATCCAACCTTCACAAACTTCCTACGACCAACCACACGAAGAACCGGTGGCTCGAGGTGACCTCCTAGCCGCCTAGGAGTCCTCAACCTCCAAGAGTAACAAATGCTCACGAAGAACAAGCTTGGAGATGAAATCAAGTGCTCAAACAACTCAAATCTCACTCAACCCGAGCACTACCCCCTCTCACACCCAACCCTTCACTCAAAAGGGGATCACTAAGATCTAGGGTTAGAGGGGCTTTTGGGAGCTTAAGATTACTAAGAATCCACCTCAATGCACCCAGGAACCAGCCCAAAAGCTCTATTCTAACGGCTACTCAAGAGGGGGCTTTAAATAGCCATCCCCAAAAACTAGCCGTTTGAACTGCGCAAACCCCGGATACTCCGGACTATTTTTACCCCAGAGTGTCCGGACTAAATGTCCGGATACTCCGGAATCACCCGGATACTCCGGATTGACCTAACCGAGAGACCCAACCCGGATACTCCGGACTTAAGTCCGGATACTCGGACTGGACTCAGAAATTCGACGAAAAAGAGCATAACTTTTGATTTCGGACTCCGATTTAAGTGATTTTGGACTCTATTGAAAGCTAAGAACAAGGGCTACACAACCAACAAGGTCTCACTACCCAAATCTCAAAGGATAATTCCAGATTTCACCAAGAATCCAAGAGAGACCTACAACTTTCACTTTCCGGCACCACCAACACCACTCTCTCTCTAAATTTCACAAGGATGGATCACTTGAGCACTTGACACATCTAAAAGTCATTCAATGGAGCATCCCTCTTAATAGTACGGCAATCCTTATACTCAAATTCAAACGAGAAATCTAAGTCTTACATTCAATCCGCATGCCGTCTTCTCCGTGGAAGCAATGCGCATGATGTCTTTTACCAAATGATTGATGACATCTTCACCTTGTCCAACCTGACTCGATTCACCTCATGAGACTCTCGTCCTATCGACCTTGACTTGATCATCCTCTCCGACGATCTTCACGCCAAGTCGATCTTGACTTAGTCCTCAACTCTTGGTGACACCGCCGTCTTGTTGACCTCGGCTTAATGATCATCCTCCCGGATACCTTGGTCATCATACACATACGGGACCTAATTCTTTCCAAACCACTCATGAAAGACATTAGTCTCAAAAGCTCAGTAGATGTGAAGAAATTGATATTTGTGAGCAGTTAATTACCACAAGTGTTTCATATAAAGAAGCACAATATAAATGGAAACACTTGACCTAAGAAATGTTCTCTACTAAGTGCATCATGATGAATATGTAAGTGATCTATATGTGACGAATACTTATACCAGGGGTACCCCACACCCTGGACTTCATCTTCATAAAAAGGGACTATCATCCGAAACGATCGGAAGCTCAGGTGGGCCGATTCAGGCCCACCTCAAAAGCAGAGACTCCCATGGGCGGAAAAGAGTTGTGGGCCTTCGCCGAAGCCACAGGACTCGACCAGAACGATAGTCGGAGCCGCCGAAGGCTCCGACCAAGACCCAGGTCGGACGACCGCGAAGCCCCCGACCAGGGTCACGGACGCCCGACCAGTACCAGCGAAGCCCTCGACGAGTTTCGAGTCGGGGCCTCCACCGCGACGCCACCTAGCCACGAGATGAACACCTGTCTCACGAACACAACGCCCTCGCCAGGAGCAGGTGGGTCCGTCCCGAGGCAATCCCGGAGGACGCCAAAGTCAAGCAGCTGTCCCATCACACGGTCACGCACAGTGAAGGGTTGCGCGCTCTCCCGAGGCAAGCTCCGAGACCGTTCGCCCCAGACGTCAGCATTAGGCATGCGCACGGGGGGCCGGTACGCCGTTTCCCGGAGGGACAGGACACCCGCACCAACTCCGTCTGTCTGCCCACCCGATATGTCGAAGGCGGTTGACGGACGGATGACAGAACCTTGGAACAGACTTCAAGGCCGAAGACTTGACACCTCAGCATAGGACGCAACGCCTAGCCGTTAGGCATCCCTTTCTTGTTTTTGCATATCCTCCGAACTCCCGTGTAACCCGCCTTCCTGTGTTTATAAAGGAGGAGCGGACCTCAAGGGGATTCGCCCACACATCCAAGCCATCACAGTAGAACAAGAACTCCCTCGGAACCGTCCGAGTTGTAATCCAACGCAGTCTTCTGCGCCCCCATCAATACAATACCACCACACGAACTGGACGTAGGGACATTCAGCCCGAACCAGTATAAACCCTGGGCTCCTGTAGTCTAACCATTCAAGGAAGCGGGAGCGCGCGACCCCTTGACTTACAAATTTACTTGCCGGTTTACGAAACACCGACAATATGCACTAGAGAGATAGTTGCCGATATGATGAATCAATTAAATCATGGCAAGAATCACAGTCTTTACTTAAATGAAGCACATGATAGAATATACACGAATTGTACATGTGCAACTAATATTTGTAATAAGAGTAAATATGTGATCCAACACTAGATTAAACTTCACTAAGGGAGGTGCATGAGAAGATACACAACTAAAACATTCATGCACCAAGTCAATCTATAGCAATATGAAGTTTAACTCTAGTTAATACATGCATACTAAAAACAAAGCACATAATGAACTCAAATGAATATATATGCACAAATAAATATGACATGAACCAATGTGCATATATATAATCAACATGCTACTTGGAGTTCACTATGCATTTGCCTAAAAGGAATGCAATAACAAATATAGAAGAGATACTAAAATTGCATACATTATCTTTGCTTAACCATCCCACTTGATTTTCCTCTAAATAGATGAGACTGATACTCAACTAGGCAATAACATGTTAGTCTCATAGCAATATAATCATATTAGAGGTTTGTCATTTATTAAGCACTAAGTTAAGCATTTACTCAATTACATAGATTGTCATTATATGCGTTTGTCATTAATCACCAAAATAACATAAGTGCCTAGATGCACTTTCAGGGTCGCCTGCTCCTACTAGCGCTCAGGCAACAACCCCTTAATCCCCCATTAATCCTTAATCCATAGCTTGGACTTTGTTTTCTTGTCAATTAACGGCGTCCCTGATTAGGAAGTTTTGTAATTAGTAAGCATCCCATCCCATCCCGTACGCCCGCGCATGGCGCCGTGCGTGGCCAGTGGGGCTATGCCTCGTCCTCCGTCTAGCGTATGATCACTTGATCAGTGCCATTAAAGAGTAGGGAGAGAGGTTGGAGGATCTGTACAGTAATAGGAAGAAGATGAAGAATGTGAATTGAATTATGCATCATTTGATGGTTTAGCTGGCTTGGTAGTTAAAATCTAAAGGCTAACGACCTAGCCCATTTAATGAGTTTATATACTCAGTCTATTTGCAATTGACTTGTAAGAAGCACCAAATGATGCCATCAACTGGTTTCTTGCTATCGAGACATACACGTGCCAGGTGGCATAGTTTAGGTCAGGCCTGCGGGGCATGTGGCGAGGGTCTTTGGGCTCATATGTCAGGCACACACTAAGCCAATCAGGCTTAGAGTAACCAATCAGGCTTAGAGTAACAGGTGGACAGGGCACACGGCTAGAGGTCCTAAGTAGTCCAGGCAAAACGTGACTATGTTTGTTCAGACAAGCATTCACTGTAATTAGACTTGATTAGGCTCTAAAAAGTTTCTAGCTTCGCCACTGGCCATCCTTACCACTATGAAAGGTGTGGTAGGCGACACACGTGTCCCCTATTAGCCTCGAAGAGCGTGAAAGCTCTCGGGCGCGTCCGGTGAACGTGGGAGCAATGTCCGCCACCGCAGCAGGCGAGGTTCTACACTACCCACCCGCCCGCGCTCTCCCGTGCGCCTGCTCGCTTGTGCGCTCGCCTGCTCCTATGCTCAGCTAGCTACTCCAGCGCTCATGCGCGTTGCCAGCAAGCTTCCACGTCTTTTGCTGTGGAAGAGGAGGTTAAATTTATAAATACGTACGCGAAGTAGCTAGATTTATAGAAAAAAAGCTCTGGTGCTATATAAACATGATTTCTTTATTGTGTACCTCGATTATTTAGGTTTTTCGGTTTTCATTTCTGTTTTTATTTTAGTGTTATTCGGTTTTTGGATTTCTGTTCAGTTTCTGACTCTTAATAACCGAATAGCAGAACCAACCGATATACTCGAGCACTCGCATTCCGCATCGGCCATCGCCCTATCTGTGACTTTGGTCATTCTCCCATTGCCCATTCCGGCACTCCACATTCCCCATCGCCCATCAACACCCAGCCATCCCAGTATTCCCCATTCGCCATTTTGCCTTCACCAATCACCGCGTGCCCGCACATCCCGACCTCCATCTGCAGCTCCACACCGTGCGACGCGCCGACGCCACCCTCACCAGCCTTGTGGACTCAGCCCACTCCGAGTATAGGGCGCCACTGAGTGGACTCCACTCCTCGCCAACTTGCCGAATCTGATACACAAAGGCATGTGGAGGAGCTCGACGACCAGATCTAGTCAGAAGGTTGTGGTGGCGGTCTGATGGAGGCGGGGCTAGATGATCTGGAGGGTCACGTTCAGCAGGGCGCCGCCCCAGTCAACGATGGCTATGAGGTTGCTCGGACTCTACGGCGGCCAGATCTGGCATGCGAAGGCAGTGGTGGCCTCGACCGCGTGGTCCTCGGGCGGCAGCAGTGACCTCGGCTTCAGACCTTGGTGCGGCACATCCTCCCACGACGCGACAGCGCCTCGTCCAGTCGTCCCATGCCCCTCAGTGAGTCCTCTCCCGACGCGTATCCTCATTCCTCCCTCTGAATCACTGAAATTTACTGAACTCATCTTCTTAATGCTAGCACCTTGTGCGGTTAACTGAAAAACCGAACCGAAATTTTTTTAAACCGAAAGACAGAACTGAATAAAAAAAACCGAATGCCCACCCCTTCGTATCACCAAGGGCTAGGGGTGAAAACGGATCGGATACGGTCGGATATTGCTGTTCTCGTATCCTAACCTATATTTTTTCCTGGATTCGGAATCGGATACGGTAAGACCGAATACGGATATGAATTTGGATATTTCGGAGTTTCGGATACAGTACTGTCGGGGCGGATACATATCGGATTCGGTTCGGAAACGGATAATACAAACGGATATATACTTGTTGAAACATTCGACTGGCAATAAATTCATATATATTACATAAGTTTGACAACTCACACAACACAAGTTTAACAAGGGTATCAAATTCATACACAAAATTCGATAATCACTAGCAAATTCATACACAAAATTCATATACAAAGTTCATACACAAATTCGACAATCGACAAGCCACAACTTTAATATAATTAACATTTCATACTTCTACATAAATCTATACGACCATAATAAGTTCGATTGCCGTACCATCAATCATCATCACTAGCAATTTCTTCTTCCTACAATATATGTATACATAATACGAATGCCACGTATTTTCGGCATTCAGATATCCGGTCGGATAGTATCCGACACCGATACCGAAGTTATCTTGGCCGATTTCACGGACTCCGATCCGGTAGCAACTATCCGCATCAGATCCGAATCCGGCCGGATATGGATTTTTTTTCCTAGATACGGTTTTAATCGGGTTCGGTACCGGATCGGTCGGGATTAACCCGTACCATTTTCACCCCTACCAAGGGCAAAGAGAGTGCAGTTTATTTCGTCATTCGCCAGACATCTGGCTTCCTCGGTTCACTTGACAAGAGAAGCCCAAAAGACCTCAAGCCTTTGGGCTAATTATGATACTTGAGCAGATCGGCCCGCCAGGTACAGACTAACGGCGTTCAGAAAGTAATAGTGTAATACCACATAAAAGTTTGAATCCCCTATCGGGCTTTCTGAAAGCTCGAGATACAAATATGCAATACCAGCGTCTTGTTGGTCCCCAATTAGAACATGAAAACTTTGCAATTATTCGCCAGTCGGTACAGTGTAGAACGACGCATGTACAACGAAACAACAGTGTGTAGGCGTACATAGCGACACACAACGTGCCATCGAAACAAAGCTACTGGACGTAGGACTGGCCGGTGATGTCGAGGTGGCCGGAGGACGGCGGCGGCGGCGGCGCGAGCTTGGGCCTCCCCGCGGGCTCCGCCGGCCCATCGGCGCTCTGCCTTGCGGGGTCCCTCCGGCCGTCGTTGGCTGGCTGGTGCGCGGCTGGAACTCCCGCTGCAGCTGCGGCTGCTGCCCAACGACGAGGTCGCGGTCGCGGTCGCTTGACGGCACCCTGTGGCCTGTGCTTGTCCTCCCTGACCTTCGTTGCAAATGGGCCGCGTGGTCTTCGGCTCTTTGCTACTTGATAGGTCCTCATCCTTGGATTGCACTGGTAGACTATATTAAGAAAGGCGTGAGGCTGGCAAAGGCCTGCTTGTTCGTATCCATTCAAACCTTGACCGTCATCGTACAGAACCCTTGTTATACGCGTTGGATTATTTAAATAACCGGTTTTCATAGATCGTAGGATTATTTAAACTTTTCTAATGATTCAAAGGTGTAAAATAGACTTATCGCTGAAAACTAAAGCTGTTTTTAAAACCTTTCAAACATCGCCGAGGCATTCTCGAGGGCACTGCACTGCACTGGGACCAGTCGTGGCCTCAAAAAAGTTCCCACGAAACGCAGGAGGCGCAGTGCAGTTTGGAACCCTGGATCTCTTATTCCTAGCTTGTAGTAGAATACACTAGCTAGCTAGTACTATTCCATTATTTTATTTGTTGTCGTGTCGAAATTGTCGATGGTTTGTCAAGGTTTGATTCCATGTCCCCCACTGTACGGTCGCGTCGTAGGCTCGTGGCAGAACTTTGCAACTGTAGGACGTTGATAGGACTAAAGGACTGGATTTATTTCATTCATTTGCTGCGTACTTACGATCGGAACATGCGGAAGAAGTCTTCTCTCTCTTTTTCCGCTCTCCGACAACTTTTTTTTTAATTTGCTTCATCTAAATAAATTTATAAAAGTAGTCTATTTCTTAACGGTGAAAACTATGATAGATGACACGTATCATCAATTGGCATAACCTCACATTAAGAGTTTAACAGATCACTTGCCGCGTTTCAAGAGCTCGATGGTAGGGACCTACCGAGCATTCCTACCCCAATAGTTAGGATGGTTGATTAATTAATCATGTTATTAGCTAAATAAAGTGATTAATTAATTAATTAAAGTGATTTGATCGGCACAATCTTGTCGAGGATGGGGAGCTCAACAGGAAACCTTGCCACTGTATAGGAGTGCGGCAGATAATACGTGTTACCTGCTACGTTTTCTGCGGTCGAGGAGATCGAGGATTGTTTTTATAAATTTATTTGAAGAAAAGACTAGATTTGCTATAAAAAAAGTCGGATACTGAAAAATAAATGCTTCTACAGTGAACCCAGTTGCACGTCTAAAACGAACCTTACTCGTACTTGTGGTGCCCACGAGTCATCTCCAAATCGATCAAAAAAATCCTGCTTGATAATGGACGTCTGGGGGTGCTGTCGAGTTATTCAGAAACTTTGTAATCTCACTGCAAATTGTACCTAGGGTCTGTTCGGTAAAGTTTCAGATTCTAACTTCATCTGAAATCTGAAATTTGTGGGGTAAAATAAAATAAATCAAGTTTATATTTTTGTTCTAAAATGTAAATAAGATGATCTATCTAAACATTTTTAATGTACTCACAGCTTTAGTTTCACGAATATGATAAAATTAAAATTCATGTACTTTGGGCTAATCTTTTGGAGGCTACTCGGCTAGTCGACAAGCGACAGGTGAGGTCTCCTCGGCAGACGACTCCACTTGAAGAGTCGTGTTTGCGTTGACGGAAAGTCTACGGTCATCGTCTGTTCCCCATTTCAGATGGCGGACATGCAGAGGAAAATCACACAAGCCGAAACGCTACAGCTGCAGTGACCACTCATGGCGGCCTGCCTACTCACGCGGAGTAGTCCAACCCAGGTCTCCCGTGGCAGCATCTTCCAAATTTTCTCTACGAAGAAAATAAAAGGCATGCAGCAGCTGGAGCTGATTTCCTGGGAAGCAGATTCTCGGCCGTCCGATCTCTGTCGTACGGGTCGCTGTCGCGTGGGCCCGCGTAGCGTAGAACCCACGCACAGTGACTATACGGTAGAGTGCCATGACGACAGAGGATCCTCGTCCGATTTCCTGATATACATGAAGCGACTTTCTCCTGTCCAGCTGAAGTGAAGCTCATATGCAAACAGTTGAAATCTAGCTTTGGGGCAGTTGTTGATGTTATAAAACGCCGGCAAAGAAAGAGAAATCTATCACTCAGATTAGAAAAAACCACAGGGCACAAAAGCGAAGATCAACTATTCACGGTGTTTGGTTTGAGGGGCAGGACAACGAATGGATCATCTAATCTTTACCTCTGAACTTAACTCGCTGCCTTAAGGAATAGAATGGTCAATCAGAACCTCATCCATCGTAAGCACAATGTTAATAAAAAATAAGGATGGTATTATTCCAACAAAATGAATGTTATCACATAATGGAGCAATGGTATTATTCCACCAAAATGAATGTTATCACATAATGGAGCAACTCATCTTAGCATGATCTGGTCTGTCAACTTACAAGCAGAATGGCTACAGAAAGTTTATATTAATTACAACATAGGTATTTGTCTCTAATAGAGAATACAGGAACAGGCCCGTGACGTGTTCCCGAAAAGGTAGCATCATCCCTTCGGATAACCTTGTTCGAAACTTTTTGTAGTTTGGCAAGCCACCATAGGTAACGAGGTTCCATAGCACAATATCTCCTTTCCGTGGTGCAGGAATGCGGCAGGTGATACTGTCGCATAACGGCGCTTTTTCGATGGAAAAGTAGACTATTTTTACAACTATATTTGGAAGCGGTTTGGATTTGCAAAAATAAGTTTGTCAGGAGGGCTAAAAAAGTAACGACTTCCATGCTTCTCAAGCATATAACAGAGCTTTTCCTAATTTTTTTATTAAAAGTAACTACTATTGTAATACATGTTATTAATCAAAGTTATTGTTGATCAATCAAGATCGTATAAACACAAGATCAAAACAAAGAACAAGATATAGACTTACATTAACTCTCTCCTCTTTATTGATATTCTCTAGTGTGTGAACAATATACCTCTGTGCCTCACTTACATATGAAAGAGGTGGGACTTTTTACAGGAGAAGAAAGCTAGATCCTAAGGTAATCTACTAAGATTTTGAATTCTAATTAGAAACATCATTGAAGTCTGTGTAGAAAAATATACAACCCCCCCCCCCACATATATACACACACACATATACATATACATATATATGTGTGTGTGTTAATCTTCACTCGATCGTGGGTAGAATAACCTATTCTACCCTACACCAGCTTCTGTGGATCAAAATTCCCACATTTTGTTAAAAGACTGGTCAAAGAAAACCCACTACCCCCCACATCCTCAACCACCAACATTTTTTGTGCTAAAATGATGCAGTAATGGCCTATTTTAGGTACAATAAATTCAAACTTTTGATGCAACAATTATTTTCTATAATGTTCAGATATATTCATCACTGATCACTTTTTGTTAAATACATTTTTCTAGCAAAACGCTTCAAACAGATTGTAAATAGGATAAACGGTTTACGAGATATTATCGTTTAAAGTTTTCAACCGACCTACGTTTCTCTCTCCATCTGCCCCTATATGGTCAACATAACAATAAATCAGGATGCATTTGGACGCAAACATGGTATCCATTTCTTACTACCGCTATCACATAGCTATCATATGCCACAACGTGTGCGGTAATAAAATCTAACAATGTGCCCAATAAATTAAGTGCATTTGGCAGTAACTTTGGTTCATTTCGCATTGACTCTATCACATTGTCTTTATTCGCCACGGTGTAGTTCAGCAATAAAATCTAAAGACGGGACTAGTAAATTGGAGTGTATTTGATAGTAATTTTGGCTCGTTTCGTATTACCGCTATCACATAGTCATCATGCACCACAGTGAGATTCGGCAGCAAAATCTAAAGACACGACCAGTAAATTGGAGTGTACTTGGCAGAAACTTTGACCTGTTTCGCATTACCGCTATTACATGGATATTATTCGCCATGGCAAGGTTTAGCAATAAAATCTAACAACACGTCTAGCAAATTAGAATCCATTTAGTAATAACTTTGGACCATTTCGTATTGCCACAGTCACATAGCCATCATGCGCTATAGGGAGATTCAATTGTAAAATTTAACAATATGTCCAGTAAATTAGAATGCATTTTTTATTGCCAATATCACATGGCCATCATTGCGACACCGCTAGATGTAGCAGTAAAATCTAACAACATGTCAAAAAAATTAGTGTAAAATCTCATTCATCTGTCATTTATTAACGAGACCTATATCATTATGTTCCTCTTGTCGTCAATAAGTTACCGATGAAAACCGTTTATGAATCAGTGCCGTGAATAAAAAGTTATGACTAAAGTAAAGAAAAAAATTCTACTACAAATAAAGAACCGTATTTATTGGTTGATTGGCTACATAACTAATTAGCTTAGTCCACATATGAAGTGTGCGCACATGTGGTGGTTTGGACGCATTAGTTTAGTTGACGTGTAGAACAACTATTCTATGCTCTAGTGTACATATAACAGCTCTTCCGTTTGTGTATGTGTATGTAGTATAATTACTTGGGGCACCATAGAGTCTGGACATCATGATCCAGAATAGACATGTTCCCCTATGTATTACATGCGAAACTTTTTGAAATTTTTAGTACTTTGAGTTTAACTAGTTTATATATACATACACACGTATAACAAATCCGAAAGAAGCTCTAGCAGCTATCCCACTGTCCACGAACCTTCTTGTAGAATTCAGATCAAACACATCTACCATGTCAAAGATATGATTAGCTATCTGAAAGTTCTGAATGCATGGAAGAATCTTTTAAGAACTGGCTCGGTTGGTATCTTGGTGACGTGGCTGTGAAAATGCAGCCCTGTACGTACTTTGTTGTAAGGTGGTCATGGTTAATTGGTAACTACCCAGTGTTACGCGCTACGCTGCGTCGTGCGGGATTTCGTAACGTGACGATTTGTATTTTTTAAAAAAATTGTGCGCTAGGCCCCGCCGACAAATCTGTGGACGGCTATAAACCATCAGTGGATCTACTCCCTTTTTTGGGAGAACAGCGAATCCGTGAACCGTTATAAACCATCGACGAATCTATGTTTTTTTGGAGAGAAAACCGAATCTAAATGTTTTTTTTTCGAGTTCATCATGACGAAAACCGCCAGAAGGACATTTCGTTACGCGGTGATTTGTTTTTTTTAAAAAAAATTAGGCACTAGGTCACGTCGGCGAATCTGTGGACGGCTATAAATCATCGGCGGATCTGCAACTTTTTTTTGGTAGAACAGCGAATCTGTGGACCACTATAAACCATCGACGAATCCGCCATTTTTTTTTTTTTGAGAAAATCGGATCTAAATGTATTGTTTTTTTTCGAGTTCATCGTGACGAAAACCGGCAGAAGGACCTGAATATAAACCGTGGAGGGACCTAAACGTAATTTTAATTTTTTGGGTCTATTTTATTAAAAACCGCCGAAAGGACTTGAACGTGATTTCTAATTTTTCGAAAAGCCTTTTCACGAGGAAAGCAGCGTGGCACCTCCCTTTGGCCGGCAATCCGCAGCACTTTAAAGTATAGTATACATTGGGAACTAACTAATTAGCTAATTTCGCTAGAAACTACGAGGATGCATGGCATGATATTCCCAGTCTTCTCTTTGCATCTAGCTCTTGCTTCGTGAGTAATGAACCAATCAACATGCGTTCTTCTGTTCCGATGCGTCTAGTCTAGATTAGTCATGGTCAATCAATCGACATGCACGTTGAACTAGCCAAGGTAATACTACAGTAAATTCAAACAAGCACCAACCATTTTTGCACGATAAAGCTAAGCTAGGATCATATTCCTCCAGATGCTTGACTTCTCAGGCGTTTGCCCAACCACACGTTGCTGCTACAGCTAAGCCTACCGCGGGTTTTGGCGCTGATCTTGCACGAGACGACTACCATCTTGAAGCTAATTAAGAGCGTCCACATCATGCGGGCCAAAGCTTCAAACGATAGATGGTGAAAGATGGGGAAGCCAGCAGGAATCCGTTCGATCAGCTGGTCACACTTATCCTTTTCAGGTTGAAAGGCAGTTCGCGTTCGAAGTCGGTCAAGATGACCAAAAGGCAAAAGGCAGCCACACACCTAGGCAGCTAAGGTCGAATTAGGACTTTGGAAACTTTCATGTCTACTGGACAGTGGTCGCTGTGGAAATTCATGCAAGCTAACGGTGGTTGACGTACTGCTCTAATTATGCTTCGAAATTCTAACATTTACTGCAGCATGTAATGGTAAATTATTGCCTGCATGCATGGTAATTAATTCCACAATGCATACAGGATAATTCTCTTAGCTTAGGGCAAGTACAATAATAAAGTCAGTTGCTTACTTCATCTTTTATTTATGTCATCTAGAGTAAGCACTAAAGCCAACTTGTACAATGACTATCTTAAAAAGTTGACGCTGGATACTGTGCATTAATTATCTCTACTTTCTTGTACATAACTAATCTACCTATACTCCTGTCGACGATTCGGGAACCGGTCCCTCGCCGAGCTTACTTGTTGAATGAGGGATCAACCTAGGGCCCCTTTTTCGCGAGGGGTGTAGCATCCGAGACCCTACCGAGCTACGGAACAAGGTAGTTAGAGAGATCGCAAAGCACAGAGGGAGACTTTTTTGACCTGGTTCGGGCCTCTCGCAGGGAAGATAACAGCCCTACGTCCAGTGATTGCACTGATATGTAAAGGTGGCTACAAATGCTGCGTACAAGTAAGTGTGAAAGTCTAGTGAAGCTAACTCAGCCAGAAGGGATCTGCAACCCTTTGCACGAGAGGGTATTTATAGGGGATTACAGGCGACAAAGTATTTATTATGTGGGCGCCCATCGTTTGGACGCGTAGGGTCAAGTTGCCGCACCACCCGCCGGGCACCGCGTGACGGGTACAATGAAGCCAGATATTGGACGCTGCAGAACACGGGCGGCCCCGCAGCTATCGCCGCCCCGCCGCAGATCGTGTGCGGCTTTTGGGTGAATTTCGAGGTGTCTTTGACGGGCTGAGTCGCAAGGTCGTTAATACCCGAGCAAGCATGCTCGGGGAGGGGAGCTTAACCTCAAGGTCGGAAGGCCGGGGGACCCTACGCAAGGACGGAGCCCGGGCTTGGGCATGGTCAATGCTGGCCGGGCTCCGATGGTCGCTACGGGCGATAACCAATCCCCGACAGCTAGCCCCCGAGGCTAAAGGGGGAAATTCGCCTTCTCAAGGCATCCGCCTTAAGCCTCCAAATTCTTGAAGTGGGGTTGGAGCCCTGCGGTGAGGGACTACCGCAAAGATCCGAGCAACTCTCGCCAGGACGAGGATTTTTTGGCGCGGGACTACGCAAAGATCCGAGCAACTCTCGCCGGGACGAGAATCTTTGCGGCGAAGGACTACCGCGGCATCCGAGCAACGCCAGCTCGGGGATGAGGATCTTTGCGGCGAAGGACTACCGCGGCATCCGAGCAACGCCTGCTCGGGGACGAGCGTACTGGCCCGAGGATCGACCTTGACAATGCCTTGAAAACAAGAAAGGGAGGGAATCGCGATGGTTCCTTCTCTGCAAAGCCTGGCAGGTACGACTCTGACAGCTTCTGGGAAACCGTGCCACTGCAGGGCGGTTTCGGGGACTGAACCGCCACGCATTGGCCATCGGCGCGAGGGACGGTTTTCCCGCCCGCTCGACTTCTCCGCCTATAAATATCAGGCGGGAACAGTTTCTGGGAACCTTTTTTTCCCCCCACGATTCGCAATTAAACTTAAGAACGCGTTTCATCCTTCGAACTTCCTTCCGCCGTTCCGACGACCTTCTCCACAATGCCTTCGATGGCGAAGTTCGGCGTAAGCAAGGCCACTGCGGAGAGGCTTCGGGTGCTCCAGGACTTTGGGTACCTTAGCATCGGTACCTGGCGGCTTCCGGCCGGCAAGGCGGCGCCGGTGCCACGCACCGGCGAGATAGTTGTGTGCGAGCTGTACATCACCAACGGGCTCCGGATGCCCGAGAGCGAATTCCTGGAGACCGTGCTCCTAAACTGTGAGTGCGAACTCATCCATCTGAACCCCAACTCCATCCTTGTCTTGACGATCTTCGCCCATCTCTGCGAGGGTTTTGTGGGCGTCCTTCCTACGCCGAGCTTTTTCTTTCATTTCTATTCCTTGTTCCGTACCGGGGGCACCTCCCTCGTCGGCTCCCGGTACTTCCGCCTCCGAAGCAACCGCCCGTACGAGTACCCCCCCTTCTCCCTGAAGGATTCCGTGGCCGGATGGGCCGAAAACTGGTTCTACCTGCGGAAGGCGGAGGGGAGCACCCTGTGCTACACCGAGACGACGGCACGCTACTTCGAGATGCCGTGCCCGCCCGTCGCGCCTGAGGAGGAGCAGACGCTAATGATGATCGGTGAGCTCACACAGATGGGGCTCACTGGCCGGGACATCGCCCGCGACTTTCTTCGGAACAGGGTGTCCCCTTTGTGGAGGAGGGAGCACCCCTTCTACGAGATCACTGGATGGGACGACATGACCCGGGAGGGCACCTCCTGTAAGTTCCACGACCTTGAAGAGATCTTATTTTGCCTCTGTTGCTCTGGGTCCGTGCTGACTTCGTTTGCTGGCTTGAAACAGCCCCGGACTTCGACTGGACGGAGAAGAGGGTGGCCGAGCTGTTCGGTACCCTCAAGGGCAAGGAGCTCGAGCACAAGCGGCAGGTCCCGAGCAACGTGCTTGAGCGGGGCGAAGTGGTAAGTTGCTTCATAGTTTGTGCCCGGGGGAGAGCATCCCGAGCTCTTCTGATGTTTTCTTCGTGCATTGCCGCAAGAGAAGCTCGCCCTGGACCTGGCAGTGGCCGAGCTTGCGCCCTCGGCGGGTGGCAAGGGAGTACTTATCCCAGCCTCCCGGGCCAAGGGCTCGAGGATCAAGAGGGGCGCCCCGCCACCGGCGACCACCCGGTCGACGAAAAGGCAGGCGACCGAGTCCAAGGTCCTGCTGACGCCCCACAAGGAGTACGCCGACCGGAAGGAGGAGGTAAGGCGCTTGAGGCTCTGGCTGGGGAACTATAGTTTGAGGGCCCAAGTGGAGTAGATCGAGGCGGAGGGAAGACTAATCGAAGGGATGGTGCAGGCCGAGCGGGAGGCGTTGAAGAGGGAGCTCGCCAAAATGAAGGCCGAGGTTGAGCAAGCCAAGAAAGACCGGGCCCTCGCGATCGCTGACCTGGAAGCGCATCATCCCACGGCCAAGCGCGGAAGCTCGGAGGGGGCGTTGGTCGAGATTGACATGGAGAAGGCCGACCCTTGCCTGGCTAGGATTACCCAGGCCGCGGAAAAGAGGGCCGAGATGGTGGTCACGGCCGCCGCGGACCCAGCCGTTGGTGGCGACGAAGGCCTGGTCGAAGGTGAGTCTTGAGATTTGCCCTTGTTCGCTTTCCTTGCTCTTTGCTTTGCGCGCCCGAGCTAACCCCACTCTCCCGACGTGGGCGAAAATAGCTCGTAAGGCCTTCCCGGACTGTCGCAGGATAGCTTACGAGCTTATTGATTGTGCCTTAGCGGGGGTGCTCGCCGACGCCGCCGACATTGTGATGGCCGAGGGCGTGGGAGCGGTGGAGAAATTCGTCGCCGACGACCGGGTCGAGATGGACCCCCACCCCAGAGGGAACGCTCCCCCTGGGCGGGCTTCCTAACCACCACCATGCGGAGAGCGCGGAAGGAGGGGAGAAGGCCGACCTCACGGCCCCGAGCGAAAAGGCTGCTCAAGAAGGCTTGGTGCCTCCGGGAGAAATACCTACCCAAGATGAGGGCGTGAAGTCCCCGAGCGAACCGCATGCCCGGGATGAGACGCTGCCCGCCCCGAGCGAACCGCATGCTCGGGCGGATGTTTTACCCCCGAGCGAACAACATGCTCAGGCAGATAGTGAGAACACTCTGAGCGAGAGCGCCGCTCACGAGTGGGGCTTGGTACCCCGGGGCGAACTTCATGCCCAGGGGGAGGATTCTTCATCCTCGTCCAACCCGCCCTTCTGGAAGGGCCCAGAGGAAACGCGGAGCCCACTGTCGAAGCTGGCAGATTTTCCGAAGAGGGAGGTCACCGAGCGCTTCCGAAATGACCTCCACACGTGCCTTGATCAGGTGAGGATGTTTCTTTTGCCTTCGTCGTGGTCCCCCTTCTTAGCGTCTTCGGGATGGTATCTGAAATTTCCTGGATTGCAGGTCCTTGAAAAGACCATGGAGGGCTTCGACGCAGCAATGGAGGTCCCTGAGGCCACAACCCAGCTGCTAACCGACCACGAGGCCCGCCTGGAGGAGGTTGAGCAGACGCTGGCCGACTTCAAGCTCAGAGACAGGCTGCTCGTGCTTAGATGCCGTCAGGCGGAGAAGGACGTCTCCCAAGGTAGGGAGAGGATCCTCGAGCTCGAGCAAGAGCTTGAGCAAGAAAGGTCGTGCTCCCGCCAGGCCAAGGAAGGTGCCGCCGCTGAGAAAGAGAAGATCCACGCGCTCGAGCGGGAGCTCGAGCGGGAAAAGAAGCGGTCCCTTGATGCCGAGAGAAGACCCTCAAGCTTGAACAAGAGCTCGAGGTGATGAAGCAGCACTTCGGCGCCCTCGAGGCGAAGGTGGCGGAGCTAGGATGGGCAGCGCGAGCGGCCGCTGACCTTGCGGAACAAGGAAATGAAGAGGTCGAGCAGCTCCGCGAAGAAGCCCGCGAAAGTCGCGAAGCCCGCCGGAAGCTGATCGATAAAGAGACCAAGATTGATGAACTGAGGCAGAAGCTATCCGCGGCCCTCAAGGGAGCGACGCCCGGTGCGTAGGAGATTTCTTCCTTTTTCTTTTTCTTTGGCGATTTTTGGATGGCCTTTGATGTCGCTGGTGGGGTATGTAATTATCTTTTCGCTTAAGGGTTGCTTCCGGTGCAGTGCTTCTTTTGCTCTTGCTTGGCTTGTTCCTGTAGACAAAAACCACGAGGCAAACAGCGAGAAGCAGGTCGATCGTAGGTTAGAATGACACGCGGGCGATACAAGCCCAGAATGCGCAACATAATGGTAACGCATCCTTAAGAAAGAAGCAACGTTACGCTGGTAAGATAGGACGAAGTACTTGGTCGAGATTTTTTTTTTGAAATGATGCCAGGGCGGCAACTCGCTCCCCCCTTAGCCCCCGCTGCGAATGAGGGCCGTGCACCTATGTTGCGAGCACGGGCTCGTTCGCAGGAGACTTGGGGAAGAACGCCCCCCCGACCAAGACGTCAGCCTCTCAGAGGAGCAAAAGTGGTTTTGATCGGGAAGGAGCAGGGCCGAGGCTTCCTTGACGCTTGGGACGCATACCCCTTGCTTGTGTTGCGAGTATGGTCGTAAGCGAGGAAAAACGCACGTTTGCCCGACAGGGTGCGCGACGACCAATCCTGCGCGCAGAAGTAAACCTCGGGACAGACCAAGGGGCTGTCTGTATGCGACTTGCATCGCGCAGCGAAGAGCTGTCACGGACCACGGTCGGCTTATTGAGACCGAAGCCCCCAGGTGGCGAGTTTTATTGGTGGAGTGTTGGTCGTGGCACCTTGTGTGGGTGCGCGCGCGCCGGCCCGAGCTTTAGGGTAGAAAAAATTTGTGGTAACGAACTACGCCCGACACACTTGTTTCGCTACCAAGATCATGAAAGAAATAAAAAGTATGCCCTTGCGCGAGACTGAGCCGGCTTACCGAAAGGTAGTGACCTTATATATGTATTCGTAGCATCTTGGGGGAAACAGACATTTGCATGAGTGTAGCGAAAGTGCCACTTTCTTTAAAAAAAGAAAGAAAGAAAACAGATGTATATACAAAGCGCAAAAATAGAGCATAAGTTTAGACGAAGAACTTGCGCAGTTGGTCGATGTTCCACGAGCTCATGAAAGCACGCTGATCGCCTTCCTCCAAGAAGGCGGACATGTACCCGGGTGTGTATCGAGACGACCGTGAACAGGCCTTCCCACTTGGGGGAGAGCTTGTTGGCCTTTGACAAATCCTGGATTCGACGAAGGACGAGGTCGCCGACCTGCAGGGCACGTGGCCGGATTGACCTGGCCACGTGCCTGCGAAGAGCTTGCTGGTAGACGACGGATTGGAGCAACGCCCTCACACGCGCCTCCTCAGCGAGGTCGAGGTCGAGGCGACGCTCGTGACTTTGGTGGATACTGTCGGCCAGATGAACCCTTGGGGATCCGAGCACAATTTCGGCAGGTAGGACGGCCTCGGCACCGTAGACGAGCTGGAAGGGCGTCTCGCCCGTGGCGTGACTCGCTGTGGTGCGCACAGACTAGAGGACGGAAGGAAACTCGTCCACCCATGACCCGCCGTGCCGGGAGAGGTCTTTGAAGACCCTTTTCTTGATTCCTTGAAGGATTTGGCCATTTGCACGCTCGACTGCTCCGTTACTCTGTGGATGAGCTACAGAGGCGAAGCAGACCTTTGTTCCGATGTCCTCGCAGTAGGCTTGGAACAGCCACCGGTGAATCGAGTGCCATTGTTCCGTGATGAGGCGATTGGGGATCCCAAACGCGTCACCACATTGCGCGAAAAAATCTCTTGGTCGCTTGAGCCGAGATGGTTGATCTGAGCTCGGTCTCGATCCACTTAGAGAAAGTGTCGATGGCGACGAGCAAGTATTTATAACCCTTTCGATCATGGGAAAGGCCCGAGAATGTCACTTCTAGGTCGAGAATGGCCACGAGAGTGGGATGGTCTCGCAGCTACTGACGCTGGCCGTGGGCCTTAAGGGCGTGAAATCGCACGCCCAAAGAAGTCGCCACGACGCCGAAAGCGCCGTCTAGAGTTGTTTGGTCAAGAGTATCCTAGGCGGAATGCTTTGCTTACGAGCGTCCGAAAGGACGAGTGAGCCCCGCACATGCCCTCGCGGATATCTTTGAGAAGGAAATTGCCCTCTTCTCGGGATATACATTTGGAGAGGACTCCAAGTGCCCCTTTGCGGTATAAGGCGCCCTCGACCAGTTTGTAGGCGGAGGACCGCCTTGTAAGCCGGGAACGCTCGGCTGCTTCCTCCGGCAGTATCCCGTGGGCAAGATATTGGACGAATGGCGTCATCCAATCTGCACCTTGCTCGAGGAAGGAGATGTGACCGCACATCTCGTGCCTCCTCTCAGAGGAACGGAGGGCTTTCAGATACTCGGCTAGCGCCCAGGCGTATGCATCTGGGGTTGCCTCCTCTACAGAGAGAATGGAGGGCTTTTGCAGATGCTCAACAAGCACCCCCGGAGGGGCGGGCATCTGCGAGGAACCGACTTTGGAAAGATAGTCGGCCAGGGAATTGTCCTTCCCGGGATGTAGAGTACTTCAAATTTCTAAAGTACCGCTCCATCTTCCTCACTTCAACCAAGTAAAGCGCCATTGAGTGATCGAACACCGATATCCTTATTGACTTGGTTGACGACCACCGCGAATCGCCTTTCACGTTAGTTACCGGACTCAACGCCTTGGACGCCGGAGTCGGCCAAGAGGTTTTCATACTCCACGCGTTGTTTGTCGCGCGGTGTAATTGGATAACGATTGGAGCCGATCCTTGAGGGGACACCAATACAACGCCATTTCGAGCGCTCAAAGCTCAGAGCCGTCAAGTACATGGTCCAATGCCATCCCGAGATTCTTGAGACTCGGCGGCGGGTCAAGGGTTCGCCCATTCCGCCACGAAGTCTGCCAAGATCTGGGACTTAATTGCCGTGGCGAAAGCAGAGAAGTGTATGTCGAACTCGCGAGTTCCATGGCCCACTTTGTCCGTCCGGTCCGGGCGTCTCGATTTCTTAGGATCTCCTAAGCGGAAAGTCGGTCGGGATGACGACCTTGTGGGCTTGGAAGTAGTGGCGAACTTCGAAGCCATGAGCGCGAAAGTACGTAAGTTTCGGATCTCGGGGTAATGCTCCTTTGGTCCGTGCAACACTTCGCTGACGTAGTATACCGGACGTTCGCCCTTCTCGCTCTATCACAAAGACCGCGCTTACGGCGTGGGGTGTCGCTGCGAGATAAAGTAGAGGGTTTCCGACCTTGGCGTGGCCAAGATCGGAAATTGGACAGTACTACTTTAGTTCCTCAAAGGAGCGGTTAGGCTCCTCCGTCGCACGAAGCCCTCGAAATGCGTGAGCGCTTTAAAGAAAGGCAAGCGCCACCGACCGGAAATGAAGCGACTCAGGGCCGCCATGCATCCGGTCAGGGTCTGGACTTCCTTCACAGAGCCCGGAGGGCGCATCCTCTCGATGGCCTCGATTTTCTCCGGGTTAGCACCGATGCCCTGCGGCCCGATGAGATACCCGAGTACTTTGCCAGCTTTTACCCCAAAAACGCATTTCTTGGGATTAAGCTTTATTCTATGTCTACGGAGATTACAAAAGGTCTCCTCGAGGTCGGATACATGACCTGAGGGGAGCTTACTCTTAACTACGATATCATCTACATATACCTCCAGGTTTCGGCCTATCTGGCCATAGAAAGTCTTCTGCATCAAGCGCTGGAAGGTCGCCCGCTGCCCGCAGACCGGGCGACATGGTCGTAGCGTAACGCGTTTAACGGGTGATGAAGGAAGTCTTCCTCGCCCCGGGAACAAGCTAATCTGGTGGTAGCCCGAGTAGGCGCCCAAAAGCTCATCACCGACTCGCCGGCGCGTCGACCAGTTGGTCAATGCGTGGCAGCGGAAAGTTGTCCTTCGGGCAGGCGGCGTTTAAGCCAGTGTGGTCGACACACATGCGCCACTTACCGCCCTTCTTCTTGACGATGACCGGATTTGCCAGCCACTCTGAGTGCTCGACCTCCCTGATGAAGCGGGCCTTAAGGAGCTTGTCAAGTTCCTCCCGGATGATTGCCTGTTTCTCCGGGGAAAATCGCCTGAGCTTCTGACGCACAGGTCTTTTGTCAGGCCGAACAGCTAGCCTGTGCTCAATCACTTCCCTTGGGACTCCGGGTATGTCGGACGGTTCCCAGGCGAACACGTCCGCGCTCCTCCGGAGGAAAGTGATGAGCTCGAGTTCATATTTGGGATCTAAGGAAGATCCCAGATAGAGGACCTTGGTCGGGTCAGCCTCATTAAGAGGGACCGCCTTGGTTTCTCCTCCGGGCGAGGGTAACTTTTGGCCGGAGGTGTCGGCGCTGGTCGGGCCACGCCGAGGCACCGCCTGACCATGTCGAGGGACTTCTCGTCGCATTTCAGGGCCGCCCGATGGTCGCCTTTGATGGTGATGACGCCCTTCGGTCCGAGGACCTTCAGGCACTGGTAGGCGTGATGCGTGGCGGCCAATAACTTGGAGAGGGCCGGCCTGCCAAGGATGGCGTTGTAGGCCGACTTGAAGTCCACGACTTCGAAATTGACTAGCTCGGTCCGGAAGTTCGTGATGTCCCCGAACGTCACAGGTAGGACGATCTGGCCCAGAGGCTTGATCGAGGTGCCGAGGACAATCCCGAAGAACGGGACGGCTATGCTCTTGATCCTGGAACAAGGGACTTGCATCTTGTCCAAGACCGTAGCGGATATGAGGTCCAAGGAGCTCCCCCCGTCGACGAGGACCCGACCGACCTTGGCGTTGTTGACGGTCGGGCTCACGACCAATGGGAGCCTCTGGGGTTTGGTCATTCCAAGGGGACAATCATCCTTGGAGAAGGTGATGGGTAGCTCGGACCACCTGAGCTGCTGCATGGGTGGCTTGCCTTGAGTAATGTGGCCAACCTCCCGCGCGGCCTCCTTCAAATCCCTGCGGGACTTGTAGGCCGAGGAGCCCCCAAATATGATGGCTATGTGATTTTGGGGCTCCTGGTAGTCCATGTCGTCGTCTACGGGACCTTTGCCCTTGCTGCTCTCTCCCTTGCCCGGGAGAGTCGGCATGGTGCCCTCGCCCTTGTAGAATTTCTCCAGACGGTAGGCCTAGGTCCTACAATTGCGGAGGTCTTGGCCGGCCACTTGGTGGAGCGGGCAGAAGCGGTCGCTTGCAGGGGCGCCCCTTTCGCCGCGATCCTGGCCGCCGCGACCCTGGTCCTCGGGACCCTGATCGCCGTGATCTTGGTCATTGTCGTCTTGGTTGTGGCGCTGCATGGCGTGGTCGCCGACCGCCTCGCACACGACGAGCCCGGGGGCATGGGACGGGCGGTGCTCCACGGCCGCCACCATGTCTGGTGCGCGACTTCTTCTTCTTCTTGGCCTTCTTTTCTACGGATCCTGAGGGTCTTTTGCTCGAGGGGCCCTCCAGGCCCGGCTGGGGCAGCAGCTTGCCCTCGTCGAGCGCTTTTTTCCATTGTACGGCTTCGTCGGCATTTGCATAGCGATCGGCCATGCGGAATAGCTCGTTGGCCGTCAGGTCGGGGTGGATCTCCAGGTCTTGTGTGAAGCGAACGTCGCGGACCCCGAATTTGAAGGCCCGGACGACCGCCTCATCCGAGATGCTCGGGATGGAGTTTCTCACCTTAATAAATCTTTGGACGAAGTCGCGCAGTGTCTCTTTGTCCGTCTGGATCAACCGCTCGAGGTCGCGCTCGTTGCCCGGGCGAGTATAACAGCTCTGGAAGTTCGCCCGGAGGGCCTCAGAGAGCTGCCTCCATGAGGGGATAGATCCTTCTTTCTGGTTGAAGAGCCAAGTTCTGGCGAAACCGTCGAGGACCGTGGGGAGGTAGTTAGCCATGACCCCCTCATCCCCACCGGCCACCAGGACGGCAGTGGAGTAAATCGAGATGAACTCGTCGGGGTTCTGGGTCCCGTTGAAACGCTCGATGTGGCCGGGCTTGAACTTACTCGGCCACTTAACATCGCGGAGGGACGTCGAAAAAGCTCGGCATTCGAACGCCGGGCCGTCATGGCGACCCCTCCGGACATGGCGATCGTGGCGGCCGGGGCCCAGGCGGTCCTTCGCGCACAAGGTGAGGCGAGAGAACACGCCATCATGCCGGCGCGACGATTTCGGATTCGAGGTAGAGCACAGGGAGTGCTCGCGGGTGGGCGAGGCATGCCCGCGAGCCCGCGAGGCCATCCGGGAACCGTTCCGAACGTCCTCGTGGTGCCGGTGCTGCTTCTCCCGGTCCTCTCGAGTAGGACTTCGGGAGGCACTGACCGGGGAGTGGCGCTGATGGCCCCGGGAAACGCTCCGGGGTCCCTGAAGGCCAGGCGGTCCTGGGAGCCCTATGTCAGCCGTGAGCTTTTTCAGGTTTTCAACCACAAGGGCCCCCATGGCCGCCAGGTCCGCCTGGTTGGAGAAGTTCTGGAGGCCGCGCACGACCGTCGCTATGGTGCGAAGGCGCTCGATGCTTTGAGGAGCGACGGGGGGTGACCTTGGAAGGCGGTCGCGCACATGCTCCGGGGAGCGGTACTCGCTGAGATCTTCGCGGGCCCGGTCCCCAGTCCCGGCGCCTGTCCCCCTGCCACGCTGGTGGTGGACAATCGTCGGGTTCCCACCCGGGGCAACTCCGGGTCAACCTCACCAGCGTTGTGCTGGTGAAGGGGAGAGACTGCTGGAGACTGCCGCTCTCCTTGGTCGCCTTCTCTTCCTACCATGTAGACGCTGCGGGAGCACCAGGACCGCGTGGATGACGCCGAAGCGGTGTCGTACGCCACGTTCCCTTGGCTGAACTCGAGACGGTCAGGAACGTCCCGATCGTCACGGAGGTCGCCATGTTCTTCCTCGCGAACGAGGGTATCCGACTGCAAGCGGAGGAAACGCTCTCGCGCCGTAGCCACCGGGGAAAGACTCCCGGTCTCGGTGTGGCTTTCCGGGTCGGCCGCACCACCCACGCCATCGCTGGCGTAGTATTCGTCGCCGTCCTCCACGTCATCGAAGACGCAGAGGTCTTGATTGTCTTGTGAGTTCGGCATCCTCAAGGATTCCTCGCGAAAGAACTTCAGTCGATCCCCACGGACGGCGCCAGCTGTCGACGATTCGGGAACCGGTTCCTCGCCGAGCTTACTTGTTGAATGAGGGATCAACCTAGGGCCCCTTTTTCGCGAGGGGTGTAGCGTCCGAGGCCCTACCGAGCTACGGAACAAGGTAGTTAGAGAGATCGCAAAGCACAGAGGGAGGCTTTTTTGACCTGGTTCGGGCCTCTCGCAGGGAGATAATGAATTTCACGCCCAAAGTGATTGCACTGATATGTAAAGGTGGCTACAAATGCTGCGTACAAGTAAGTGCGAAAATCTAGTGAAGCTAACTCAGCCAGAAGGGATCTGCAACCCTTCGCACGAGAGGGTATTTATAGGGATTACAAAGCACAAAGCATTTATTACGGGGCGCCCATCGTTTTGGACGCGTAGGGTCATTGCGCGCCACCGTCGAACCGCATCGCGCGACGGGTACAGCGAAGCGAATTGCGGGCGCGCAGACCACGGGCGGCCCCGCAGTTAATGCCGGACCCGCCTCGCAGACTGTGCCCGGCTTTTGGGTGAACTTCGAGGTGTCTTCGACGGGCTGAGTCGCAAGGTCGTTAATACCCGAGCAAGCATGCTCGGGGAGGGGAGCTTAACCTCAAGGTCGGAAGGTCGGGGGACCCTACGCAAGGACGGAGCCCGGGCTTGGGCATGGTCGATGCTGGCCGGGCTCCGATGGTCGCTACGGGCGATAACCAATCCCCGACAACTCCCGTGCAATGTTTACTACTAAATAAGAGCCAGCTCTCTTCTCTCTCTTCTTTTCTCACTCTTCCATATAGGATAAAACTGATGTGGACATACCAAAAGTAAGCTAAGATGGTCTTATTATAGTACATGCCCTTAGTTTCAGAGCGGGTCATTTTCGTTCTGACTTGACTTCACGGTAAGAGAGGAAAAGAGAACGTCAAGTAGGAATAGAGTGAAAAACTGGCCCGGTTTATTCATTTGGAATGCAAAGATACCATACGAATTTCGCAGGAAGCAATATAATTTCCACAAAATTCCTTACAAATTCTCTGGTTCTAAACATGGCGTTAATTCGAGGCTTTGGCTGGTTGGAAGACCCCCCCGGGTCATTAGGAAACCGCGGAAATGACCAACACACTATTCATCATTCCTTAGTCCGAATTCAAATTAGGGATGCCCGATCGGCAGGTAGTCTCTCCAGTCGTTTTGGGGTCAATGCAAAGAAAAGTATTCTTGACGTCACAAATCATATGTTCACAAGCTCGTACGACTGCTATCCTCAAAAAAATCAATTAGACCAAAAGTACTATATACGTACGAAGGAGGGAATTTGGTTGGAAGCAACCACATCATTTGTCCACCACCTCCTACTCATCACAAATTAAGCTCATCATACGTGGGCATATCACAACTCACACAATTAATATCAACAATCAACACAATAATCTAGCTTAAACAATACGTAGATGTTTGGTTGGAAGCCCCAGTTTGCCACAGTTTACGTAGGTGAGTTCAATCAATTTTCTTCGCCACAACTTCGGTAAATTAGTGTTTTTCAAAAAAAAAAACTTCGGTAAATTAGACAAAATTGTTCGGTAAACTTAGGCAATCTTAGGCGATGAACCAATCAGCCGGCCACTAATTCACGGTGTTTTTATTGACAAATGAGCCGGCTAGAGTAGTACATGCAGTGCATCTTTTAGTAAAGCAAAGAAAGTATATTGCATATCTAGCCGCCTTTCCCAAAATAATATCGCAAGAGTAATCAAACTTTTTTTTTCCTTGAGATAGATAGAGTAATCAAAGGTTTCATTAAACTTCTTAGCTACAAGATATATAGTGCGACTAGCTCAAAAGAGAAATTTGATAAGCGTGTGCATGGCACTGATACATCTTTAATTTTGGAGATGGTCGCCATCTCGATCCAACAAGCTTATACCAAGTCCAATATTCCATTGATGTTAACATATTATGGGATATGATCCAGGCCATCTCGATCCAACGAGCTTATACCAAGTCCAATATTCCATTGATGTTAACTTTATGGGATATGATCCAGTCCAGTCATAGGTTTTGGAGAGGCTGAACAATGTGGAATCCCATAATTACACCATAAACAGTGCTGCATACGGGTAGTGCTTATTTGGCATTAATTCCATTGATGTTAACATTATGGTACGATTGTTATACAAGAAGTCACATGTTTAACTACCCATTTGGATGAGCTCAAGGTTACATAACTTCCAAATGTTGGTAAGTCACATGTTTAACTTCTTGTTTGGATGAGCCCGGGTGCCAAGTAGTAGCTCCCAAATGTTAAGGGTGAGAAGAAATATGGGTGCTTGGGTGAAGAGACCAAACACTAATACGGTGGCACAATAAAAAGAAGAAAAAAAGGGGGCAGATGCAAGGGAAACGTGTAAAAATGCACTAGTAGTAAATTCAAAGGTCATAGAAAAATGGCTGCGCTTCAATCTCTTGAAAATTGAAGTCTTCTCCAAATTAAAACTGTACTGAAACTCTTACCCAAGTACACTGTGCTGAAACTCTTACCCAAGTACTAGTAGCAGAACCTTGTACCAGTAGGTGTTCCAAATTGGAGAGTAGCTGGTAAATATTTA
Organism: Guadua angustifolia; assembly: GCA_036346375.1. Classification (NCBI taxonomy): domain Eukaryota; kingdom Viridiplantae; phylum Streptophyta; class Magnoliopsida; order Poales; family Poaceae; genus Guadua; species Guadua angustifolia. Next base: position 41,354,381 of record CM070519.1, read on the forward strand.
AACAAAGCCATAAAAAGGTCATTTTTTTCAGACGAGGAAAAGGAGTCAATTTTTCTGACTTGACAAGTCTCCAAACACACACAACACCTCCAAAAAAAAAAAACTGGTCTCCAAAATACAGTTATTAATTCAGTGTTAAGCCAGCCAATAGTTATTAATTCAGTGTTAAGCCAGCCAATCGATTCGTGATCACTTGTCGTTTTCTTCAGTGGTAAGAAATTGCGACCGCAGTTCTGCAGGAAACCGCGTGAGTTCGCAACACCTTCGCCTCTCTCTATATATGCTACTCCCTCTATACATTTGCTTCACCACCGCCTCACCCAGCACGACACCAAGACAAGCAGAGGCGATCACTTGGAGTCGATCGAGCAGCAGCAATGGCGGCGGCGGCGGCGTCCATGGAGGTCGAGCAGGATCTCCCTGGCTTCCGGTTCCACCCCACGGAGGAGGAGCTCCTCGACTTCTACCTCTCCCGCGTCGTCCTCGGCAGGAAGATCCACTTCGACATCATCGGCACGCTCAACATCTACCGCCACGACCCCTGGGAGCTTCCCGGTGCGTATATACGTCCATCAACGCGCGCGCACAGAGCTGATCATCGAGCAAGAACGGACACGATCGTATTGTAGGGCGTGTGTTTCAGACTTCAGTCCGTCGGATGATGAGATGTGCGTGTGTGAATGTGTAGGGATGGCGAAGATCGGGGAGAGGGAGTGGTACTTCCTCGTGCCGCGGGACCGGAAGGCCGCCGCCGGCGGGCGGCCGAACCGGACGACGGAGCGGGGGTTCTGGAAGGCGACGGGGTCGGACAAGGCGATCCGGAGCTCGGGCGACCCGAAGCGCGTGATCGGGCTCAAGAAGACGCTCGTCTTCTACCAGGGGCGCGCGCCGCGCGGTAGCAAGACGGACTGGGTCATGAACGAGTACCGCCTGCCCGACTACGGCACCGGCCGCGCCGCACCAGCGCCTCCCAAGGTAACAAGAACACTGGCTGGCGATCGCAGCGTCAATCTGTTGTCGTGACTAGTTAGTTCCCTTAGGCTTAGGACAGGTTCACATCCTACACTACATCGTACGAATTTTAGCAAATTCAGTCATACAATGTTACGCTTCACAAAATTTAGTCTGATGGATATTTTTTTAAAAAAATTATACAATTTCGGTTTTCTTGGTTTTTTTAAAATGGGTTGTTTTTTTTTTCAAAATTCCGGTTTTCTTGATTTTTTTAAATGGATCGTTGGGACCTATTGGCGAATCTATATTTTTTTCTTTTTTTGGGAGAAAACAAACGTATTTTCGGTTTTTTTGTAATTTTGTTTTTTTCTTTTTTTTTTAAAAAATGGTCGCTAGGACCCATCGGTGAATTTATGGACTGCTATAAATCGTTGGCGAATCTGTGGGTTTTTTCCACAGAGAGACCTAAATGCAATTTTGGTTTTTTCGGATCCTTTCTGTTAAAAAACGATCGAAAAATCTAAACGTAATTTTAAATTTTCCGGAAGACCTTTTCGTGGAAAACGTGTCTTGGTGCGTCGATTCTCTCCGCTTTAAGTATAAGTATACATTGGCATCCTCAAACAGAATGCACAATCGTCCTACTGAAGTAAGGATCATAATGAAACCGGTACTCTTCACAAATAGTTGTCCTTCTAGGTACAGGTGCAGTCAAACTTTCAAAATTTTAACTATTAATTTTTAAAAATATTAAAAATGGATACATAAAAATCATATGTGTAGATATGTCTCGAAAAATACTTTCATAATATTATAATTTTATTGGATTTTATAAATATATTATAATATAAATTAGTGTTCAAAGCTGTATTTTAGAAACCGTGTTAATATCCAAAACAATAACTATTTGTGATCGGAGAGAGTAGCATACATGCATTGAATATGTTGTCGTGACTAGTTCTTTTAAACTTAGGATTACTAGCATCATCAAAAGAGATTGCAAAATTATCCTAGGGCATGTACAATAAGATCATTTTAGCTTACTATTAGCTTGCACACATCATTTTTGTTATATGTAGGAGAATGAGAAAAGAGCAGAGAAAAGAGAACCGGCTCTTTTTTAGTTGCCAGTATGGGAAAATAGTTGCTATCGCCGATGTTGGATCGAAATGAACTAGGAGTTGGAGTGAAAAAGTTGATTCTCCTAATTCACTCCCAACAAAGAGTTTTTCCATAGAGTTTATCCTATGGATTAGCATTGAAGTTTATGTTTTGTCAATAGTGACAAAGATGAAGTTAGTGTTGAATACCTAAATTAAATGTTTTAGTATTTCTCTATAAAGAATATTTTGATATAGTTACTATACAAACTGATTTTATTGTTTACTCTAGATGATATGAATAAGAGATAGAGTAATAGTAGGTTTTATTATTGTACGTGCTATAATAAGGTTAGGATCACTGTCGTTTGTACTAGGAGCATACTAGCATTGAATGTTCATTCATTTATTTGACTGTTTTTCCTTGGTTGGTGTGAAATTGGCGTGCTGTCTAAACGTTTAACGCGGGAGGTAGCAGCAGACTTACACTATCAATGATGTAGACGTTCCATGAAAGCGCCCAATGCATTAAAATCGTGACGGTCGACTCATTGAGTTGACCGCCTTTCTTTTACCAAGCTGCATGAAAGCGTAGCGACTTAGCATTACCATTTGCGCATACCATGTGAATATCGACAACATCTACTAAAGCTCGCAATTGTGTGCGGCTGCAGGAGGACATGGTGCTTTGCAAGATTTACCGGAAAGCCACTCCGTTGAAAGAGCTGGAACAGAGAGCCTCTGCAATGGAAGAGATGCAGAGATCCAGCAATGGAGGCTACGCGGCCAGAGCGTCCCTGGCCCGGGCCGCCTCCGCCGGAGACGACTACTTGTCATCGGACGATGTCCAGGACAACTTCCTGATCCCCTCGTCGTCAACGTCAGGTCCATCGGGCAACAGCAAGAACGCGCCCAACGAAGCCAAGAAGGAAGTGGACGTCACGGTCACGGTGGCGTCGGCGACGTCTCTGCCGCAAGCGGCGGGCCTGCCCAGCCTGCAGCTGCCGGCGAACCACGGCGTCTTCGACTGGCTTCAGGAACCGTTCCTGACGCAGATGCGAAGCCCGTGGCAGGACCAGCATTGCTTGTCTCCTTACGCCCATCTGCTCTACTATTAAGGACGAAATGCCGGGAAATGCAAGCTGCGCAAGAGAAATATTGCAAACCCGACGAAAAAGAAGAGTAGACGGCAAGCTGTGAATTCGATTGCACATTAGTACCTAGATATCGGTCTTTTGTGGGTTTTTGGGTTCGTTTGTATAATGGGGATGTCTGACATGACAGTTGCAAGCTTGCAATAAATTAACTCAGAGAACTGATTTCTGTTTGCCAAATTACCATGTAATTACTATCATCTGCTTAGCCCTAAAAAATTCTTGAAAAAAATCATCCTATGTTTTATTTTTGAGGCAAAAACCTACTCTTATCTGACATAGGTGTAGAACGACCTGCATTAAAACTACCAGGCGCATGGGCCACATAACAGCCCCGTCTTGTTACCGTGGACAGCACGGCATACAAATGCGTCGACTGCGCTGCTTTGAGAGGCGGCCGGGCCCTTGGAGTGTTTCCTACGCGTAAAAGATTTCGTCACGAGAACGGTGCTTGGGGTGAATGGATGGATAGTCGTTTCCACTGGGGATGTGGCTCTTGTACAGACCGAGGTTCAAAATCTCGACGAAATTTTGAAAATTTTGGCCGGTGTTTTGGATTTTGCTTAGGGACACTATTACAAATCCCGATGGAATAAAAGAAATTGAGGAAAAAAATAAAATTGCTATCGTGATTTCTGACATTTTGATCGGATTTTAAGTATTTGGGACCGGATTTGGGACAATACCTCTTAAGAATGTAATTTGCCATGAATTGTTTTTGAAAAACCAAGTTTTTCATATGTTTTATAAAAATATACAAGCTTGATCATGCTCTGAACCATCTTTAGCAGTCTAGCATCGTACAGAAAAATTCTCAAAAGAAGTGAACTTCCTTTGTTATCTTTGAAAAATCAAAAATAGAAGGAACATAAATGAGACAATAATATTGTCAGAATTTTATAAATTCGCTCGAGTGTGATCATCATCCAAAATATTTAGGAGAGCTTAAGCATTTTCTCAGCACCCTATGTACTCATCTATCCCACTATAAGGCTTTAATCATGACAGTAGCATTGTCAGAATTTTTTAAAAAAATTTAGGCTTGATCATCATCTGAAAGTTTTATAGGAACATTAGTGATGCATCAGGATCATCCACAAAAATTTCAAAATTTTCTATCATGGTTTCAACCTTTTTTATTTGGTTGAAATTTGTCGAGATTTCAGCAACCGAAATATCAAAAATTCCGGATTTGAATTTTATCTAGATTTCATCAAAATTCTGAAATATCATCTTCGAGATATAGCTTGAAAATGAAAATTGAAACCTTGCTGTAGATGCTTCATAATGTGGTGTTTATTCTGTCTCTCTAAGCATCTCTGCGTTGCATCATGGCCTAAGACTTATGATAAATAGGACATGAAATATACCTAAAACGATTAATTAGGGAGCTCTTTTACGGTACGCTAAATTCAATATGAACCATTCATTCTTTTCGATTCATTAGATTAGATAGATAGAATTTATTTATATTTTCTATGGTAGTAAAGTAATAGAAATATGTTTAACAAATCAACGGCTAAATCTGATTTCTAATACCCACTATATAGACCATTGTTAATCATTACCGTACATCCAGATCCAGGTGGGCATAGATCATCTCTTACTGGTACTATCACGTTAGTCGTGAGCAAACATACGCGGAGGCTAGTTATCCATGTAGCAACCAGCAGCTACTAGTTAGTTCAGTATTACTCCAGTGGTGACTACACAAGCCCTGCTGCTCGCTGGCGATTCCGGCCGCGGCGCCGGCGAAAGCGAGCAGAGCACGCACCCTCATGGTCTCAATCCTCAACGACAAATGCTCCGTTTGGTCTCGGTCGGTTCTGATGCGATGTGGATTGCGGAGCGGCAAAGCCATTGGCCACTGTTTTATGGCGAGGCTATATGATCAGGTGCAGGGTTTGCGCATGGCCTGGCCTGGAGACCCGTTGACTCGTGGTCAACAGGGCACGCCGCGTAGAATGCAGTGATGACCGATGAGTAAGTTCACAGCTTCATGTTCGGGGATGCTGCGAAAGTTAGATGACCAGAGGTCGTCTTCCAAGACTTGGAAAGTTGGAATTGCTACGCCTGCAAAAACTAGATTGTAAGTTTGTAACAGATAAACAGGGTCCCTTAGAAGAAATTCTGTCGAGAACATTGTATGAACGATATTCGGATAGAACGCAGGCACCGAAGATTTTCACGTGCTGCTAATTTATATGTACTGAATCCTAGAAAGAGCAGAGATACAATTGTACTTATGGAATTGAAGTGCCCCCATATCTGTACAAGCTAGAAGCAACCCATGGTCTCAAGATCAGCTCTACGCCTGATTCACAGCAAGCAAGCTCTAATATTATCTACCAGAAATAAATGCCCTTGCATCCCGCCTATTTCATTTTTCTTTTTTAAAAAATGTTACATATACATGGGCCCAAAAAAAATGCATCACAGAAATGCCAAACCAAATAATAGTTACAATCACAGGACCCTACAGTACGTTTTCCCCATTAGGTCCCGAACTCTTGAACCTGGGATGTATCACAATTTTTCCTAAGGACGGAATAGCGCGTCTCAACATAAATCTCTGAGCCACAAAAGAAACTAAACTGACGGTTCTTTACCGGAACCAAGAACACCCTTTCAAGGACCTTTTGTGTTCTTTTGCCTCTTCTCTTCTAGCTGCGAAGCTTCATTCAACATGTCCATAGCATCACTCTGCATATTTAACTTTGAAAGTGCAACAGCTTGCATATAGAATGCAGTTGGCCAATCAGGGTATACGCATTGCGCTTGCATCGCATCCCGGAGGGCAGCATCAGGTTGGTCACACATGAGGTAGCACAAGCTCCGTCTAGCATATACTGTTGGTGATACCATTGTCCCCACATCAACAAACTGCAAAACAGAGGGAGGTAAGCAGAGTGAATTAGGTTCATTCTAACGAGTTTTACAACATCAAAAGGCTCCAGATATATGATGTGCACACCTGTGTGTAACATTCCATGGCTGACTTAAAATCTTTATCACGAAAAGCAAAGTCCCCACGTTTTCTGGCCTCCAACATGTCCCTCATCCGCTGTGTCCATTCCTGAAATGATAGCTGTAACAGGGAGATGGATAGAGATATCAATTTCTTAGATAACACCCTGCAGAAAGGACAGAGAGGAACCAAAATGCTGTGATCTTTACCTCATTAGTCCCTTCATCATCTCTGTAATGTGTCGCTACAAGAATCTGATGGATCGCTGTCAGGTCTATTCTAGAACAGGCTTCACCCATGGGAGAAAGAGGGTGTTGTGGAGCAGGAGGTACTTCTTCCTCATGCTTTGGAATGCCAAGCATCTCATAGGAAGGTACCTGTTTTGTATTTTAAAATGAAATTGGATCAGCCACGAGAAAGGCAGAAAATTGGTTTGTTATGAAAAGATAACAGTTCTGTGGAAGCTATGTATCAAATCACGAGGCTTAAACCACCAAAGACAAACACAAAATTCATTGATTTACAAAACAATTTGAGAAATAGAAGGATAGAAACACAATAGTTACCTCTGATTTTGTTTGCAAGGGCTCAAGTATGGAAACCAGCTTTTTAGTATTGGGGCGATCCCTAGGTTCATATTGCAAACACTGAGAGGCAAGATCTACCAAAGCAGTTGCCTCTTCTGTTGAGTAGTTTCCCTCCAAATGTGAATCCATCAGTCCTTGGATGTTGTTGCCTCTTATCATATCAAGAGCCTGAGTGAAACAAAGATGTTTTAACTGTGCAAACACATTTTCCATTGATTTAAGTACTGTTATGCTACCAATTTATACTTGGAAGCAAAATACGTTTTCCTAGACCGGGTAAGTTTCAGTGCTTCCACTTGCTTATTGTTTACTATGTACCAGCGTCTGTGGCACTAGTATTACTGTCACAAAATTCCAGCAACGCTCAACCTCTACATGTTCATGGTGCATCAAGGTTTCCGTGTAAGAAATATTTTCCATTCCACTGAAGTTTGCAGAAAGGAGTGTCACGTAGGTAATTATGCTAATGAAAAAATATACGCAGAATGTATTGAACACCAGCTTGCCAAGGTATTTCAGAAAGGGTTCTGCACCACCTGGAAACTAGTACAGTGTAGCAAGGAAAGCAAAAGTTACTACCAAGAAAACTTACATGGGAGGGAGGTATGCGCTTTCCACTTAGAAGGTCAAGGAGTACAGTGCCAAAGCTGAATATGACACTTTCCGGTGTGACTCTTCCTGAGAAAGCAGAAGTTACCATGAACAAATGTGAAAAAATCTACCTTCCCTTTAGAATGATTTCATCTTACATTTGCTATGTCAAGACTGTATTTTGTGAACTTAGTTCTTAATAACCCCCACACGTTTTGAATCGATTAACGCTGAAATTCATATTTCTTGACAGTCACCTTCATAATAACACATATCAGCTGCTTACAAAAGCATTCAGTAAGTCAACAAGATGAATTATTGTTCTGGAGGGGCAAAAAAATAGAGCTTTAGTTTTTGCTCTATTTTGTCTCAGTCCAGTTCACAAAGTGTTGCGTCATCCCATTAGTGTGGAAGTTTACCATTCAGTTACCAGAGGTTAACATCTATATGATTTCTACCAAATTCCCTGACTAAGCAATCTAGATAAGAAAGTTTGGTCATAAAGCAAGCAATCGCACACATGCACCATGAAAAAGATCGACATGTATACATAACGGTGGCTAGTTGATATCTACGAGGAGAAATATTTAATTACTAGTATGAGGGTAAAAAAGCATACGTACCATTTCTCAAATATTCTGGAGGTGTATATGCAAGGTTTGTGCTATAACTTTTCCCATCTCTGCTGTTTTTCATCAGACCAAAGCATGAAAGACGAGGATCACCATTCTGCAGACATAAATCATATCAGTAATTTTGCTCAGAGAGGATAACAGCTAGAAAATCATGCAAAGGATTGCTACATGCAATCAACATCATCCAAAAGTGTTTGGTTCTTTGATGAGGTCCCTAATCATTTCTCCAACCACAGTATAAATCAAATTTTTGCTAAAACAACATACAACCTGACTAACCAAGAGGCCTTGTTTTTTAGGAATGAATATACCATTTTTAGGAACACACCAGGTAAAAGAGCTACATTTCCATTTGTGGTGCATGCTTTCCTCCAACCACTAGAGGTGGAAAACAGGTGGCAACAGACACCTCCAGGGCCTCCACTTCCAACTGGCAGACATCCAAACCAACAACCAGAGGAAGCATCCACGCTGAGAGTACAAACTAAATGGAATCACAACAATACTTGCGGAGAAGCATTAATGCCCTTCCCACAGATGCACAACAATACTTGCAGGAGAAGTATTTATAGAAATAAAAAAAAATACAATACTCACTTCCTCAGCCACATAAGACAACAATTGGATGTTCTCTGTAAAATGCCAGGACTGTAGAATAAAACAAACAACACAAAATAATTGGTTGCTTACCTCATCAAAAAGGACCCTATATGCATTCAGGTCATGATATAAAGGCCTTCCCTCATTGCTGCAATAGTCCAGCGCTTCAGCAATGTGGTATGCAACTCTTAGACGCATAGCCCATTCAATAGTCTGGTTTTCCCCTGCAAAAGAGCAAAAGAGAGATCACAAAAATGAACTGAACCATAGTTTTGCACGGCCAGTTTGTCCAAAATCAATTTTGCATATATAGTGAATGCAATCAAGATTCAAGATCACAAGAAGGAACAATCCCATGCGTTATTGTTGAGGTTCTAAAGAATTCAGTACCAATGGCAACTATTACCGGAAAAAAAAATCCGAACTTTACTCATCCACCCCAGCGTCAGGTTGTTATTCAACAAAAACACTTCTTAGAAAGGACAACACCTAGCTAATACTCCGTAGGCTATCAAGCATCAACAGTTTAAGTTCAGTCACTCAAGAACCCATAAGCACATAAAAGGCTTCCAACTACATTGATCATAACCAGTGGATTCACTGTGACAAGATACCTCCACATTGAAATCCCCTGGATTGATTCTAGGCATCAGTCAGTCCAAAACTACAAGTACAACTTCTGAACACAGAGCAGCGATGTAATAAAAACGCAGCTTGTGTCTGAATCGCTTCCAATAGATTCAACGATCATGCCAACAACAACCGAATAGGAAGGGTATATGACAAAAGCCTAGTGCTCTAGTCCCAATCATTTGTTCGGTACACCAAATGCAGGAAACTGGTATGCGCCAGCAGTTGCTCAGAGCAGACCAATTTGTCTTTTTTGCAAACTTCCACACTAACCCGGAACCACAACTCACAAGAATTTGCGCCTTTTGCAATCTGTATTTACCGAAAATGGACAAAGCAAAACAAACAAACAAACGACCAGAAATTCATAAACTAACTTATCAAAAATGGTCCAATAGATGAAAGATAGATGTCAATATAGCAAACGCACAGTGGAAGAGGTGCTTGGCGAGGGTGTCGTTGGGCATGAACTCGGCGACGAGCAGCCGCTCATCCCCGTTGCAGCAGTAGCCGATCAGGTTCGCGAGCCGCCGGTGCCGCAGCTTCCCAACCCCCTTGGCCTCCTCCTGCGACGCAAAGCAAAGCCCTTATAGCGAGTGAATTCCACACCAAACATCCCCCCGAATCGGGGCGCCCACGCGTACCGCGAACTGTTTGGGATCGGGCCAGGCCATCTTGGTGAACTTCTTGACGGCGATCGCGCGGCGGCTGCTCTGCAGGCGGCCCTTGTACACGAAATTCGGCGCCTTCTCGCCGCTCTCCGACACGATGTTCTCCGCCGCGAACCCGCCCGTGGCTGCGCGCAGCTCCGCCAGCGAGAACTCCGCGAACGCCGGCACCTCCCCGCGGCCGCCCGCCTTCGTCGTCGCCGGCGCCGCGGCCTGGTGCTGGTTCAGGGAGAAGGACGGCCGGTGCGGTGGCACCCCCGCCGCCCTCCCCGGCGGCTTCTCCGGGTGTGTCCCCTCCCCCAGCGACGAACCGCAGCAACCCATAGGATTCGCCGCACGCGTCTGTGCGCGTCTGCGGGTGTGGGGATGGGTTCCGTCCTCCTTGGGCGAGGAGCAGAGTAGGAGGAGGAGGTGGCGGTGGTGGTGGTTTTGTCGTGGCTTTTGGGTTTGGTTGCTTTTGGTGCTGCGTCTGTACTACGGGATCGTACCCTTCGTGTAGTCGTGTGGATTTCGTCTCGTTTTTCGCTGCGGCTGTAGTCTTTGTGCCTTCGACACATGCGTCAATGCGCTCGGCTTGACTCGATCCGATTTGATCAAGCCTTTTACGGTAATAAGTTAATTTGATTCGATTCGTTATCTTAATAAGTTTAAACTTTAGCTCAGTTCAACTCGTTAAACTCGTGAGCTGGCTCGTTAAACTTGATATTGCTATCTGAGAAGAGGATTGTTGTTAAAGACTATATAGTATGCTATGCGATATCGTCATCGCCTCATACATATATAGTTATACTTGTCAACTTAGAAGACTCGTTAAACTCGTGAGTTGGCTCGTTTAACTCGTTATATAAACGAGTTGATTAAGAAGTCACAAGTTTAAGTTTTTTTTCGCCCCTGGTGCTTGCATGGGCGTGGATAGATGATCTACTTATTGCTCCTAGCTTTTATGCATCAGTCTTTCTATGCATCCATCCATCCATGCGTTTTGGGAAATGCTTTCTATGTATTGCTACTTCTATCTATCAATCTATAGATAGATTCTCCAAAGGTGCTTATCGCTGCTTCTATTCATTCATACGTAGATACACTCTTTGTCGCTATCTAGCACAATCTTATTGGCATCTCTCAACAAAATGGCCAAAGTAGTGATAGTGTTAGCATTGCCTTTGCAAAAGAAGACTGCTTTAGCCTTTAAAGTATCACTTTTCAAGTCTTTTACCTTTTTTTTTTCTTTTTACAAATCTAAAGTCCTCCCACACTCTCTTGCTATAGAAGGCCGCCACCCGCACCCACCAGTCGTGGCAGGCCACTGCTCTTGCGCTCCTCCTTAGCAATTGTGCTCGCTGGTTGTTCCGCTTCTCAAGTGCGGCAAGCAATAGGTGTCTTCTATCACGCCAAATCTGCTCAGATGAGACTAGTTTTGGAAAAAAAGTGCATCTGTCGCACCAAATCCGCTTAGGATAAACTAGTTTTGAAAAAAAAAGAGAAAGATAATAGGAGCTAGAAAAATATCATTTCTTAGCCTTTAGCTAGATCTTCTCTGGCTCCAACTACCAAGGCATGCCAATCTACTCAGCTTTTGCTTGAACTCCACTGTTCTCTCCCGATCCGCCTTTCCTTTCTATGGTTCTGTACTATCTCGATATTCCTTTCCAGACTTCAGGATTTGGTGGCAGGAGAGGGCATGACGTGAAAGGAACTGACTTTTTACTTCTCTGATCTTTTTTTCTCATTTTCGAGTGTTTTTATTGAGAAATTCGGGCTAGTTAAGCCGAACGGACGTGTATTATTGGTTGTCACCGGTAACGTAACGATGATTTTTCTCTCTTGTGCGTTACTTTCACGAACAGATGATGCACTGTTTAAAGCAGCATGCTTCGACGACATCTGGACCTCTAGTATTGGTGCAGTGCTTTGCTCGAGTGGAGTCAACGTTTTTGCTCGTCTCCTGTGTTTTTAGCACGCTTTGTTCATGAGTTTGAGAATGGAAAGGACAAACTCCTTCGGGACATCGAAAGAAACGAGCCGAGGCAGACGCGCGAAACCGTCCGCGCGGTTTACGCGCGTGGCTGCCGCTTGCCGGAGTAGGCTGCCGTAAGCAGCCCGTTTTCCACCGTAAGCAGCGGAGTCCCGTGCGGTCGGCGACACGGTCGCCGCGGAGCCAGGTCCCTGGACAACTTTTTGGGCAACACGAAAGCGTCTGCGTCGCCCACTAAACAGTCGGTACTCGGCACATAGAAGTGATCTTCAGACGGTATGGATTATCGAAGAATCATGTGGATAACAGCTTTTGATTTTCTATCAATCTAGATTCTAGATTCTTTAAGATGCTTCTTCTATAATTAGAAGAAGATTTGTATACAAAATCAAGATATATAATCCACCCGATTCTTAAAGAATTTAGAATCTGTTCAATCAGAAATTCTCCTAAACTAAGCTTAGGGTATGTTTGTTTTAGCTTTTCGTTATGGATTCTGACCTCAAAAGCAGAATAAAAAACAAATAATCTGATTCTAGAATCAAATTCTCACAATCCAGCTCACCCACATACACTAGAACTCACAATCCACTTCATATGTATTCTTGGATTCTAACTTTTGAAGAATCAGTCCCTCTAGAACCACAACCCAGAATCCCAGCTGGAAATGCACCTCTACGTTTGATGTTTTCCAGTAGTCCCGTAACACAGGCGACTAAACTACTGCGGTAACATTACGCATAGTCCTTTTTCGTGTAAAAAAGGTGCATTTCCAGCGGATGTTACTGATGACAAGGCGTTTGCATCTGAATCGGAGGAGAAACGGTGCATGTTCTGAGCAATCGTCTCGAAGAATTCATTTCCTGCCCAACCAGTGGGTAGCACAAATGGTACGTTATATGTGTCCTGAGGCATCCACGATCATAACTCGCGCGATGCAAAACCCTATACTGTACACCAAAGAGAAAGATGTTGAACTACAGGACACCATACCGATCAATTGAATGCTGAGAAAAAGGAATATGCTGAAACATTCAAACAAGCAGAACTAGTCCAAAGGAAAGAGTCGAGCAAAAAATAGTTTACACTGCATGCTCAAAACAATTTGGCAGCGTGCTTAGGCTTCATAACTCGCGGGAGCAGTCTCAGGCTCAACTCTTCTGGATGGTCAATAGTACTTTTGATCCACAGATCACGTCAGTCTTCAGAAATACAACCGAGATGGCAGGGTCACAGAACCGTCGATAACTACGGTTTTCAACCGTAGCGAGCTCATTCTATATCCAAAATCGGTCTAGTTAAAAAATTCAATTTTTTTTAAAAAAAATTATATGATGCAAAACCGATCAGTTTTCGGTCAAAATTGTGTGACAACGCCACAGTGGTCGGCACCCACCAATTAGCCGGTCGATTTTTGGTCAAAACCGATTAGTTTTGGTGAAAACTAGTTGATTTTAGATTTTTTTTAAAAAAATTCAAAAATTTTGAATTCTTATTCTTCTATTTCTAACGATTTTCAAGTGATTTTTGACTTGATAATTTCGAATTTCAAATTTGGTTTTGTGTACCTGCTAGATGGTACGAAAACACCTGCATTTGAATCGCGATTTGGCAGTTCGTTGATCAGACAGAGGATTCATTGTTTAATGCAACATCGGAGAGTCAACGGCGTCAGAAATTTTCTCGTCTCTCGCAAGACCTCACCTGACCTGACCAGGTCAGTCATCAGTTTGATGCAATAATCCAGCTTGCCTGAACTTTTCAATTCCGCTCGTACTAAAAGAAAGGGTAAAAACTAAAAAGCTCCTGCTTTCCGCAGTTCAAGCGATTGACAGCCAGTACCACAACAAGCAGCAGGACAGCACAACTCGGCAACTCACCCCTCCCCATTTTTCTACTTTGAGAGCTGATCTGACACGCACACGGACAACACCACCATGTCATGTTACGGACTACTCACTCTCCCCAAGTGCCAACAACACCACGGTTACGGCTCGGCCCCTTTATTTTAGTACAACAAGCATAGGAAGGCAGCTTGTGTTACTGCCAAAAGTACGATCATGACGTGCTCAGTACTACTGTAATATGCATTAACAATTCATCGGCTACGCCACGAGCCTGACGACCCTCTTCTATCTCCTGCCCTAGAGCCACCAAAAGGTCTACTCGACGATAAAAAAATCCTCCTCACGTGCACTGACAGCCTAATCAAGATTAAATAATCTGATGCGGCAGAAGATTACAGCAGGTTAACTGCCAAGAAATCGTTGGTTGGGTTCAAATTGATGCATAATAAGATATTGCAAGGGCTGCCAGCCTGCCACCATCACCACCGTAGGACGATGGAATGTTTATGTTAATGTTGCGGGTTGGAGAATTCTTTTTTAAATAATATATGTTTAATGAAAAATTATAGAAATAATATGCTAAAAGAAATAATAGTTTTACCCACCTGCCGCACATCTAAATTGCGACAAATATTATGTCACAATTCCGAATTGTAATAATCTCTCTATCGCAATTTGGAATTGCGATAGAAAATAGTCGCAATTCCAAATTGCGACAGAGATTCTATCACAGATTGGCTGCGCGACTGAGTTCGAAAAAATATTGACGGTTGCTAGAATTTTACAATTCAAATTAGGGTTCAATAAATTCAGAAAAATTCATATTTGTTGGTGATAATTCATGTAGTATTTGATAAAATTATTTGTTAGTTAAATTTTTTGACAAAAAATCAAAATTCACTGTTCATCATTCTTTTTCGGTGCACGACAAATTTCCAAATTTGACAATAAATCATAGTAAAATATTGAAAATATTGAATAAAACCGGACATTAATATTACAAAGTGCAGGACTAAATCATAAACTGGGATAGAACATACGTACATGTCTTAGAGAATTCATAAAACTGGGATACAATATGGGTACATACATGCCTTAGAGAATTCATAAAGCTGAGATACAACATATTCCATAGGTACATGCTTCTAGTGAAAGACTAAGTCACAAAACCATACATTTTATGGCCATAGTTGTCGGAATAGAGCATGGTCGAAATAACGATAGTTATCTATTGGTTCCTGATAGGGTATTACGTTTGGATACCTGATAGGGTTTAATGTAATATCATCGTCAGGATTCGAAAGACTCCGAAAACACAAGGTTCGTGGTCTAGGTGGCATAAAATCGTTATCATTATTGTCATTTGTGTGGTTAAGAGCTAGCCCTTTTCAGTGCTGGTTGAATGTTCTCTTGCATTGTTTCTTGAATGACCTGTTATAGTAGTAATTGAATGGCCTGTTGTGGTAGTACTTGAACATCGAGGTCTAGGTGGTATGAAATCGTCGTTATCATCGTCATCGTCATTTGCGTAGTTAGGAGCAAGGCTCCCTTCAGTGGTGGTTGAACGTCCTTTTAAACTTGCTGCTGCAACAGTACTGGGTGGACCTCTACCCCTCCAGTTAGATCCTTTTCCGCGTCTTCTGCGTGAACCAGACATCACACCACCGCCAAAGAGTATATACATCGTTGCGAATTCTGGGATATCTTTGTTCAGCAACTCTTTATCCTCCGGAAATGACTAACACACAAGACGAGTATATAAATTAGTGAATTTATGGATAATACTAAAAATATTAGTAGGGTGAACAAATAGGAAATAACCAACCTTAATATATTCTGCATAGTGATCGAGCAGCATCAGTACCCTATAAAATCTTGTAGAGAAACCTGTAGCAGAAGGGTGGTCGGCTAGTTCGCGCACCTTGAAATATCTTTGACGCCACCATTGCAAGTGTGCCTTGAGGTCATCGGAGGTTAGAAAATTCAGGTTTGAGGTTGTCACGTTATGCCTCGATAATATTGGATGCCACTCTTGCAATTTGAACACCACTGTACTTAGGTTCTTCTCCTTGAACGAATCATCCTTTCCATTCGTGTAACCTTCAACGTGTAATAAAGGGCCACGGTGCTCATATCTGATGTCCACGAGAATGCTCTGCTAGAGGATCTAATCATGGTGAAGCGTGAGTGGGACCTGTGTATGTGTGATTATGGTTTGACCTTTTATAGTATTCCACGTCTACCCCTCCCACAGCTTGAGTTTTCTCCTCGGTCTGTGATTGCAATGGGGTATAGGTTGAAGTTGGGAAGAAGGGTTGCTTGGGTGGTGGGTGGTTTTATATCTCACTTAGGTCTAAAAAGTGGGCTGCAACGTATTGTCGTTTTGATCGGAGAAAGCGGTGGGTTGAAGACATACATCAATTCAAACAACTGTTGTAGCCCTACAAAACTTAATTTTTTTATCACATTGTATCTCGTGTAATTCTTGCTCACATTGTATCTCTTATAATTCTTGTAGTTTTCTATATCCATAGCTATTATAACTCCACACAACTAAATAATTAAAAACATATATAATCCGATTACTAAATCATCAATTTAAATAAATTATTGCCAGTCTACACAGCTAATTAATTACAACCCTAATTAATGTCGTCCCTATATCGTCTTTCTAAATATTTATTGCTCTACAAACCTAATTACTTACCAATCTATTTTATTTGGTCACTAAATTCTAAATTTAAATAATGAAATAAGATTTACCTTCATACGCGACGAATCTCCCCTCCTCCTCCTCCTCTTGTTCCTCTCCCCTCTCCTCTCTTTTTTCTCTTTGCACGTGCGCTCTCAGCTGTGTGACTTCGCTCGGCGAAAATGAGGTTGAAGGCTTGGCGACGCTATTTTTATGCTCTCTATTGCAATTCCAAATTGCGACAAAGAGCTGAACCGTTAGCGACAACTCTCTATCGCAATTCCAAATTACAATAGAGATTATCGCAATTCAGAATTACGATATAATATTTATCACAATTTGGACGTGTGACAGGTCAGTAAAACTATTATTTTTGGCATATTATTTCTATAATTTTTCATTAAACATATATTAAAAAAATCACGTGTTGGGCATGCATGAACCTTGAGAGAGTTGGTCATTGCTCTAGCCCTGAAAAATTTATTTTATTTTTTACTAAACTGAGCTCCTTGCAATTTTTTTTAGAAATATAGCCTCCTGACTTGCACGTTCTATGCACAGGGAGCTCGGGGAGTGGCTTCCACACCCAGAGCCGAGTCCCACTGTTGCCATGCCACCACACTGTGGGAAAATGAATTGTCGTGCCCCTACATCATGGAAAACCGAATTGCTGCACCCCCGCTCCGCGAAAATTCAGTTACCGCACCCCCGGTTCGTGGTACATCGCCTGCATGCCGCAGTGATGATTTTCGTGCTCAGGTTCCGCAACATGATGAGTTCTCGTGCTCTAGTACCACGGAATGTGCCACGTGTCATGCCGTGGTAATTCCCGCACTCCTCGTGTGCGGCACGTGTTGGACAGGAGGCTATATTTCTAAAAGAATTTGTAGGGAGGCTAGTTTTGTAAAAAAATAAATTTCAGAGGGCTAGAACAGTTAACAATTCACCTTGAGATGGCTTTAGGTTTCAAATCAGCGAGTTTTTCACCAAATCTAGTGATTACCAAATCTACTGATACATTTAAAGTAACTTCATTGTTTTAATTAAGCTACAAAATTTACAAATTCTTGAAGATTTTTTAGAAGGCCCTTGAGAACATACCTACGCTACCGTAAAAAATTCAGATCATGACTAAACTTAAAAAATCTGACAATGCTGCTAATACATTTAAAGCATCTTCATTGATTTGCTTCCGCTGCTAAATTTGCAAATTCTTGAATTTTTTGAGGAGGGCCCTAAGAGTATGCCTACACTAACATAAAAAATTCAGATCATGATCAAACTTATGTGACTTTTGAAAAATCTGACAGTGCTGCTAATCCATTTAAGGCAAATTCACTGATTTAATTGAGCTACTAAATTTGTAATTTTCTTTAAAAAAATGTGAGAATGGTCCTTTGGCTAAGCTAACTAAAAAAAATAGATTTCTGTGTTTCCAAAAACCTAAAGGAATATTTATAAACAAATTCGAAGGAATATTTTTTTACAAGAATCAACACTTTTTGTTTCCTTTTTTGAAGGTATTCCAGGAAAAATTTTCTCTCATTGTTAAAATCTCTGCCTATCTTAACAATCCCTTTCGCCTGTAGCAACGCGTGGGCCAGCTTCGCGTCTAGTATAGACTATGAGCCTATATCTGAGCATCAGGTTGCCAAGTGTGGGTAAACTAGTAGTAGATGCAAGGAACAAAATCTCACCGAGATCTCGAAATCAGGAGGTGGATGGTTAATTTTGAAATGCCGGTCAGAGTAAAAAAAATCAAAAAAATATGAAATGCTACAGTAAACTAGGTAATTTCAGTAAGATTTCGCTATTTTCCGCCGAAATTTTGTGTTTTTGTCCTAGATTCTTAAATTTGAGGGTCGGATTTGACTGGATTGGGTCAATAACCCTTAATAATATCATCTTTCATAAATTTTTTTTGAAAAACCGAATTTTTGAGATTTTTTTAAAAAATTACAGAAAAACTATCGAATTTTTGTAAAATTGTAAGCGGTTTATCATACTATAAAAATTTATGGTACTATTTTAACAAGTCTAGAATAATAAATAAAAATTTAAAAATATTTTAACTTCATTTTTTATCTTTAAAAAAAATAAAAAACAAAATGAATATAATTGAGACACTAACATTGTCAGAATTGTATAAATTTGCTCGAGTGTGATCATAATCCAAAATTTTCATGAGAACTTAATAATTACCTCAGTACCATTCTCTAAAATTTTGAAAAATTTTAGACCTTTTATTTGCTCAATCAAATAAATCTATGTAAGCATTGAACTTCATTTGTTATGTTTCAAATTCAAAAACAGAAAGAACGTAAATGGTACAATACCCTTTTAAGAATTTTATAAATTCACCGGAGTGTGATAATGATTCAAAAAAATTTATATGTTTTGGACCAATTTTTGTTTGGTTAAAAATCACTAAGATCCCGAGATCTTGATAAATCTCGGCGAGATCTCGGGAAAAAAACCGGATATGAATTTTGCTTTTTGGATTTTGTGTGGATTTCGTCCAAAATAATGAGATTTCGTTAAAAATTTCGGATTTCAGAGGGCGACGTGATGTGAACTGAAAACGAAATTTGGAACCTTAAGTAGATGCTCACCAACCAGATTAGTTAGCTGTCTTATGGAGTGTTTTGCTATCTAGTGATGAATAAGGGGAGATAAGTAAAGCGAACGGCAAAGCGCTTAAGGTCGAGACAAAGCCCACAGGTTCGAGCCGTCGCGACTCGCCCGGTCTTGTGCAAGGGGCGGGGCGGTGTGTGCGGATGTGTGTGCGTGTATGGGTGTGTGTGCATATGTAACCCGGTTGTTATTCTCCTTCTATACTGAATGCCAGAGCTCTTGGCCAAAATTCAAAAAAATAAGTAAAGCGAACGAACTGGATTCACTATATCTTGATTTTTTGAAACGAACGAAATGTCTTCGCATGCGGGTGTGATTCAAGCCATGATTTTAGAAATCATCCCATATCTAGCTCTTTGTACATTTTATTTATCTCACATACGTGTATTTGTAAATTTGGCATTCTCTCCCACCGTAAAAGACACGGCAGATGACACTTATCCTTCCTGCCACGTCTGGAGTGTGCGGAAGGCCACCTGCTCACTGGGAGCTCAACTAACTTGCCTGTCTTGCCACGGCCCTAGTTGTTTTCCGCACTCTCTAGGTGCGGCAAGAACACGTATTGGCTGCCATGCCTTTTGTAGTGGGAGAGTAGTCTATATTTACAAAATTACACATGGGAGGCTAGATTTTTTTTTTGATACGCTCTCCCTTCTGATTTTTATTCTAGACTCTCTGGTAAGAAGCAAACTGCGAGCTGTCACGTTCCTCGAATATTAACTTAGATTTATCCAACTTATAGTCCACACAAGCGGCCGTTGATTTCTCTCAGAAACTTCCAAGATAACCTTGGAATTCAGACACAGCAAATTAAGACTTGAGCAGGTAAGCCCAGCGGTACAACTCTTGTGTGTAACCATCGGAAAGGCGATAGGTGGCAGCTGATGAGAGGTACATGATTAGGGCACGTTTGTTTTTATTTTAGATTTTTTAAAAGTTGGTTTTAGATTATGGTAGTAGAAAAGTTGATTTTTTAAAAACTGGAATATAAAAGCATATATAAAGTGGATAGTAATGTATATGGATGAGCTGAAATGTGAGAATCGATTCATAGAATCAGACTGTTTGTTTTTTATTTTGCTTTTAAGACAAAATCCAATATAAAAAAAACAAACAGGCCTAAGAGCATCTCCAGCAAGGGCCCCTACAACAGGACTCCTATTTTGGATTTAGGGACTCCCCCTATTTTTAGGGCACTGTTTTGAGCACAAGTCAAAGAACATCCCTAAATCTCATCCCTATTTTACTTTTCTCCTATTTTGACATATCCGCTATGTATAATCTTCATTTGACACCACTAAAATTCAATCAAAAATATTTGTAATACATAAAACATAAGCATATTAACATTTACAATTTAAAAACATGATATTTAAAATTTAAATTTAAAATTTTCAAAACATGATAAATAGATAAATAGAAACTCCGAACAATGAATCAAACTACGGTTACTGTGAATTGCCCACAAATGCTCAATAAGATCATCTCAAGCCTCTCATGTATTTCCTGTCTTCAATCTCTGGTGTATCTTTAAGAACTCCCTATTTTAAGGTTTAGAAATTTGGTTTAGGGGCTACACGGGAATTGGGGCCGATGAGGCAAATTTAGGGCCTCCTAATTTTAGGGGCTGGATTAAGAGCCCTGTTGAATCTGTATTTTTTACTAAACTCCCTGTTTTAAGGTTTAGAGGCTGATTTAGGGGCTCTGCTGGAGATGCTCTAATGCCCAAACTGTGACGCTAACTGACACTCCTGCGATACGTGGCTCTAATACGATAACATTTAGCGAGCTTCAGGGCAGGCAGACAACCCTTTCTGATGGTAACTTCACCGATGCCGACATAGATAAGGAGCTTAACAGCGATGACACCTGATGAACACTGTACTCCCGTACATCAATACGTCTGCTACAGGCATCTCGACACGGATTTGCACCGGTTTTCCAATCCAATATTCATTTCCATTGCCATTGCCATGCAAAACACGAGCTCAGACTTCAGATGCCATCTTCATCTTATTATTATTCTTAAAGAAAGGAAAACTCCCTAAAGCTTGCCCGAATTATTACTACCCACCGGAAAAAGCACGCGATTAACACCAAAGTTTCAATAATTAAGCACAAAAGGGCGCATATATCCTCAGTTAGGACTTAGGAGGACAACGACATGTACCGAACCACATCATCACGCGACGAGCGCGCACGGGCGTAGCAGCGCTAGCGCCGCGCGCGGCACTGTGTAGATCGACGTAAGCTTCACCTACCCCCACACACTGGACTGCTGGAGAAGTGCTAGCTCGTACGTAGTACAGTATCATGGAAAGCTGCGGCTGCAGGTGGTCATCTACGCGGGATTAGCTGAGAAGGACGGGTATCTCCTTTGCGCTTTCCGATAATTGCGTGCATGGTGCGTTTGGTTAGAGACGTTTCCGCTCCTCCGAGAGGGGACGCGCGCCGGGCTTTGCTTATGCGTCACGCGCCATGCGTTTTTCCCGCTTTTGTGGGCGCCCGCTCGACGCCGTCGGCGCGAGGCCTACGGCCTACCTACTACTACACGACTACGCGAGCACATCGGCTCGGCGCGTGCCCAAGCGGCGTGGTAGCTACGCAGAGATGTACATACGTACGGACAAGCGAGGCGCGTAGATCAGATGGCCGGACGTACGGGCGTGGTGCGGTGGCAGCGCCAGTGCTCGTTGTCCGGCACGGACATCGGTGCACGCTGAGTAACGGTCGGGCATGAACCGCATGCACTGCCAGTTTTTCGGCAGCTTGTACCATGCTGTACCAGAGTCGAGAAGTACTGCTGTCCTCTCAGATCTCACCTCTATTTTCGTGGACCGTTATGTTTGGGTTCCCTAAATTTATCCTCTTCGGCCTATGAGCCCAATTTGGACCTCTGGGCTTGATAACTGGAGTGTTCGACCAGCGAGCTTGATCAGTTTCCACAGAAAGAACTCACGTTGGTTTATGCTTTAGAACTCATGGGTGCCTCGCAGATGCTCAGGGCATCTCCAATGGTGCTAGCTATAAGAAATATCCATGTCATCTATAGATAGCTTATAGACAACATCTTTAATGGATTAGCTATAGCATTGTCTATAAAATTAAATATTGGCCCACATGTAATAGGTAATAAGTCTTGGAATCGGTTATAGCTCGGCTATACATTAGTAATCGGTCTATATCTCTCTCCTTCTTTTTCCCTTCCACCCAAGTTAAATCTTTGAGATAAGACCTTATAAATGGTGAAGTGGCACCATGGAGATGCCTCTCGAGTAGCCTGCAGAAGCTGCGGGTGCTTAGCTGACACACAACAGAGGCATCACTTGGGGAGACGCGCTGTGCCGCAGGCAGCAGCCCCGTCACACGGATGCTTGGGAGTTGGGACCACGATCACCCACCTTTCCCTCGTCAGTCGTCACCGTCTCCCACATGGACGACCACCCGTACACGGCGGAGCCAATCTCGGCACAAAAGATCGGATCCAGCCGCGGCGGAGGTAGCAATTGGGGCCGTTGATGGTGTCACGAGCTCCAACGTCGAGCACATCCGTCGGTGGTGGCCTGCACAAGCTTGGGTTGGATGCTGACTCTTGGGAAGACAGACCACAGACAAGACTGTAACAGTGACCGATTGGCGATGACAACAGTGACGGGACGGCGTGACAATGGTGAATGACAACAAACACGGATAGTAGTGGACGGCAGGAGGGTAAAGAAGACGACAAGACAGTGTCTCCAAGGCTCGGACTTAATAGCGGCGACCCAGTGCGCTAGTCGAGGAAGATGACGATGAGGGCGGAGAATGGTGGTGGCAACCAGATCCGATCAACCGGATTTGGATGGGCCTAATCAGATTCAGTTAGATTTGGCTAAGGAGCGGCGCTGGTAACGGTTGCCCAAGGCCACGGGCCCACGAGAATCAAACGGGAGGAGGAGGGAGGTGAATTGGTGAAACGAGAAGGAGAGAGTGGAAGGTGGGGGAGAAAAAAGGAAATATGGTAGGGTTTTAATGTTAGATTGAGCGAGCCAAGGGTATATGTGTGATATATTTTTTGTTCTAAGGTTTATACTATAAAAGTTTGAACAAAATGTGGTAACTAAAATAGTATAAGGGCTGAAATGGAAATAATAGAGCAATAAAATGCAAAATTATTTATGGATCCATACGAAACTACCATGGGGTGAAAATTTGAATGATGTCGAGTGATCTATGCCTAGATGGAAGATAAGACTATCACTTAAGGCACCTTGCATTATATAGAATGATTACGAAAATAATAGAAGGAATAAATCTACTTTACCTACTGAACCCTTACAATAGTCTAACTTTCAACATAGAAGTGCAAAACCGATTGTTTTAACCCCCTTCCTTAAATATTATTACCATTTATTTTTACCCTAAGGCTGATGGAAGACAGTTTTATCTAACGTGGCATCCTAATTACATGCATATAAACAGTTGAGTAAGCAAAAAATTCTTTCATTTCTTCCCTTTCATTCTCGTCCTCTTTCTTTCCTTCTCCCTCTTATTTCTTTTCTTCTTCCTCCCCCGGGGCACATGTTTACTCCTAAGCATGAGCAGCAAGCTCTTCATGGCACTGCCCTCCGCCAAGGAGGAGAAGGCCGATGACTACGTTGGCAGCTCGACTTCAATCGGATCCACACTCGCTTCCCAAATCCGCATTACCGCATCCCCAACTGTGCACTGTCTCCAGTTGCGAGCAGATCTAGCAACGACAATGGTGGCAGGGCTTGCAGCAAACGACAATATATCTGCACATCATCTCCTGCTAGGAGCTGCATTGTTGCCTCCTCCAGCGGCGAGCATATATGGATGGCAATGGTTGGTGGCAGGGCTCGTGGTGGCTGAGGACTATGCCAATGGTGAATCTCGCAGCTGAGTGCGATAAATCTGGCCAACAATAGTGGTGGTGGAAGCGGTGGTTGATGATGACACCTACGTTGGAGCTACACTTGGGTTGCCTCTATCTTTCTGAGGTTGGCTGGCGAGGAAGGAAGAAGAGGCCATGGTTGACACTAGCGGTTCTACTCCAACTGGATCCATGCCACCTCATAGGCTGGCCATGAGTTGCCCCAATGCCTCCCTAGGCCACGAGCCGCGCCATCTGCCTACCCCGATCGCAAGCCACTCTGCCACCTCCCTCGGCTGTTCGCTGCCTCCTCCATCTCCCTCAGCCGTGCCACTGCCTCCCCTGGCCGTGAGCCACTGCATTGCCTTCCCTAGCCTCGAACTGCGCACCTCCTACACCCTAAATGGGAGATGCGTCTTCTCTGTGACAATCATAGGAGCAACGAATGGATACGGAGGAGACTGGATGGGGAGGTTAATGGGAGAGAGAGGAGAGGAAGAAGGTGGTACGCCCATACGTGATAATGACATATGGGCCACACCATTTCAAAAACCACTTCCATGTTGACGCCATGTTAGCAAACATTGAAATAATCACTTTCTAGCTCCATGTGTGATTTTTTTACAAATTTGACCTCCTTACGAATGCAATTACAAAAATAATCTCCAACCGTTGAAGCGCCAGAAGATGACAAATGTCACCTTCGACACCTACGCTACCGCGCTGTAGTAGCTTTGATGACTTGCCTTGCTTAGACCATCTCCAACAGCATTCTCTAAATCTGGATCTCTATATCTCCATATACAGAATTCCCTAAAAAGATTCTTTCTCTATATCTCTTCCCTCTCCAACAGCATTCCCTAAATCCCACTCTCTATTTTCTCCCTCCTATATTATAATGATATTTCATAACCGCCATATGAGCCATGTTTAATTTTTACCGGACCAAATTTGACCGGCTATTTTTAATTGCGGGAATCTAAAATTTGAAATTTATTATAACGGCTAGCATAACGGCTATATTTATGAGAAATTGCAATAGCTTAAAAAAGAGTAAAAACACCATTGTAGACTATACATACATCGGAATAGAGACAAAGTCAGCTCCCTGATACATGAAACTGAACAAACACTTCTTGCTCACATTTATCAAACACCTCTACATAACCAGCACTATCCACTTCTGTCATTATGGATTATTATGTACATTTATCAACACTTATAAAAATCCAAAGTACTGATAGGCGATAGCTCTATGAAATTACAAATCAATCTCCCCTAACAAATAAAAAGCAGTAACAGACACTAATTGCAGGTTCGCAGATGATTTATAGATGAGATGACCGATTGCAGGGCCTTCGTTTCCTGTTGAGAAGTACCATACAATCCAGCAAGAACACCCGAGGCAACAACTGCAATTGCGTTCACAAGGCCAGCAACTAGATTCCCTGGAGATTGTTCTTGCACCACTGGCAAGGATGAACGAGGAGCACCAGGTAGAGGAGTTTCAGCCTGAGTTTCTCCAGGCTTTGAGACATCCTTTGTCTCTACAGAGAAAAGCAGCATCAACTATATTTAGTATGTGTACAAAAAAATTTCCAAGTTAGAGCATCTCTGCTGTGATGGCAATGAGGCAACACCAACATGAGGAACTCAAAACAATCTCATTATGAAGTAAAAGGCCAGGACCCAGTTCCCGTTTAAAAAAACAACAGATAAATCCAACCCATTTGGTTCGGCTGTCGCGGAGCAGAGTGAAGCAACCTTAGCAGATTCACTTCGGTCCTGCTGATCCCCATTTCGGATGCCTAGTAACAGCAAGATAAGAAACGTAACTACTACACTCGAAGTCTCGAATAGCTTCACTTGCATAAAGATGAATCTGGAATAACAAAAATTCATGAACCGCCAGAAATATGCCTTGTGAATGTTTTCTGGTGGAGACTGAAACACCTTCCTTTGATCAGTGGGTGCAAGCAGTGAATGCAAAGGGAGAATCCAATCAGATGATGCCCCTCTAAATCAATGACATCTTCATTTAAGCGTTTCTGAGTTAGCATCAGAAGATCTTTAATCAGAAGTGAAACATTTTCAAAATAAAAAGGTGCAAAACATAAGAGCATGAAACTCAATAGATTTTGGTTGGTCCTTTCACTGTCTGTTTGATAACAATCAAGGTATAATGAGGATTAACATAATCTTCAGGAAGCACTGATTCGTATAGGAAACGTATGCAAGAAGCAAAACATATAGCAAACGTATGCAATATGATATACTAGAAGATAAACAAACCAGATAGGAAGGATTACCAGAAACAAATTTTGACTATTGTATGACTTCTGCCATGAGATAAATCTGAAGATGGGACACACAAATCTGAAGGAGCTTGATGTGAGCACCAAATGATCGAACTGTTTATCTCTAAAGCCAACTAAAAACTACAGACA
Organism: Guadua angustifolia; assembly: GCA_036346375.1. Classification (NCBI taxonomy): domain Eukaryota; kingdom Viridiplantae; phylum Streptophyta; class Magnoliopsida; order Poales; family Poaceae; genus Guadua; species Guadua angustifolia. Next base: position 41,380,736 of record CM070519.1, read on the forward strand.
ACTGAAGATTTAGCCACTCCCAGAGAAACTACGTCTAGCAACACAAACTTGATTTTGGCACTAGACATTGCAAGAAATGACTTCTATTGGCAAAGTGGCGCATCATGAACGTTGCGGTAGAATTACTCTTCCCTTCCCTTCAATCCAACAAAAGAACTAAAAACTAACCACAAGCCTACCGATACAATCCCTCTTTCACGACATCAAACAAGAAGCACTAGCAAGATGGTGTACTGCACAAATGAATGTAAGATATCGAATCCTAGAGCTTGCCTTCCCGACATCCATCTGTTCCTCGGAACTTTTGGCCAGTAGAGTGTTCAGGATTTGTCATTTTGCTGTTTTTCCCGGTTGCCCATTCCTTAACATGCTTCAGTTTGCAAACAAATGATCCAGGAGATGACTCGGTCAGTCTCAAATCATATTTTCCACCATGGCCAACCGTGAAATGGGTAGAACAAATAGGAATTGAGGGATACTGGGCAGGACAAAGAAGAATACGATCATGAGCAAAGATAACGCTTGCCAATTAACTGAATGGTAAGATAACTGCATGATGCATACTAATCCTATAGAACTGAATGGGACTGGGGTTCTAAAAAATGAGTCAGGATGATCCACCATCCCTATGCAAATTCAGAGGTCTTATTCAATACCCAAGGTAGAAACAGAGAGGCTAAGAAACTTTTTATTAAAAAAGGTATGGAATGTTTAGAAACAAAGGATTTCTTCATGCTACACGTTAAAAAAATAATGATCCATTCAAGATATAGTTTTTATAATAAAATGGTTTCCAAGTAAAAGTATGCTCGGTTTACTAAAATTTGCTACTATTTGATAGCTAGACTACGACAGTTCCATTCTCCATCAAATAAATCTGTAATTCAGGACATGATTGCAAAATAGAATTTTAGCACATTATTGTCTATTAATGGAATTCTCTTACTTAATCTAATTCCAAATTTCAGAGTACATGGTTTGCACTGATTCAAAGTTCAACAACAGACCACAGAAGATGTAATTCAGGACGTGATCGCAATATAGAATTTTGGCACTGCATTGTCTATCAATGGGGTGCTCTTACTTAATCTAATCCCAAATTTCAGATTACATGGTTTCCACAGATTCAAAGGTCAACAACAAACCTTAGAAGATTAGATCAGTCTGCCCCAAGCCTCAGCCGTCTGCCTCGTCTTCCTGAGCATTACCCCTTCGGCCCACCGAAGATAGCTTGTCCTTTACTTCTTCACTGAACCGGCAAAACAGCTCAAATAAAAAATCTCCCCAAAGTGAACCAAACCCTAAAGAAGGGGGATGAGATGTAGGGGTTTCCTGAGAAGGGGGACCCTTACGAGGCGAAGGCGGCGGCGTGGTAAGGCGGAGGCGGGGCCATGTCCTCAGGTGAGAGCTGCGGGTAGGGCATGTACTCCGAGGCGGCGGCGGGCGCAGTGGCGTGGTCTCCTCCGGTGGTGGTGGCTGCGGCAGGCGGATCTGGTCAAAGAGGAATACGATGGCTCGGGCTTGAGCGGTGGCTCCTCCAAGCGCTGGCTCCGCTCGGCGTTCCTCCTGGTCGCGGGAGCGAGCGGATGAGGCTGAGAATCGGTTGAGGATTGGAATGGGGAAGGTCCTTAAAATGGAGATTGCGATGAGGAATCTGTTGGATGGGGTTTTCTTCGCTACAGTAACACTCGGTTCCTCATTTCTACCGATACAGAGCCATATGGGACATCTGTTGGAGATGGCCTTAAAGAGCACAATAGTCGCTAATGTGGTATGAGAGTACGGAAGGTGACATGTAAAAAAGGACTAAACTTGCCTTGCTCAAAGAGCACAATAGTCACCTTCCAGCGCTTCTACGGTCGAGAATAGGGCTATTTTTATAATTGTATTTGTAAAAGGATTAGATTTATCAAAAAAATTACTATAACACTGGAAAAGTGACGACTTAGCTAAAATCACCTTCAATTGGCCTCCATGGGTAATATATTCGGTATTATAACATGAGGGTTGTAAAATATTAGATTTTGTACCTATTCCGAACGAGAGTAGTTGTGCTAGTACGTTTGTGTCGTTTAGTTGCCTGCATTATTACATCCACAATAAAGCATGATGTGAATACGATTAGAGACTCACCACCATGGTTTGATTGTCATGCCAGGTCTCTCGAACTAGCTAACTACGTGCAGAAAGCAGTCCCGTCATGGATCATACTAGGCTTGAATCACAAGTCCAAAAGTCTCGGTGCCTTGGTGGGGCTTCCATTTCTAGGCCCACCTTGATGAGGCCTAAAAGTACCCAAAACAAAAGCTTGAACAATAAATTTTAGACTTAGTTTTATAAAACCATAAATTTTAGAAGAACTTGTATTGCAAAACTATAATTTTTAGAATTGATTATTTCTTATAATGGTTCTGACAACATATGCCAATATAACAACCTCACGCGCGAGTGAAACAGAAAATAAAGGCACATGTGGGTCCGCATTGTCAGACCAGTCACGAGAAACGGTTAATTTCAAAACATATAGTCTTGTAACACAAATCTTTTAAAATCTATAGTTTTATGAAATAGGAGATAGAACCTGTAGTTATTTTGCTAGTTCGCAAAAAAAAAAAACTTGCATTTTTGTGAAATTTACCGAAGTAGGAAGTATCCGTGCACGACGGCAGCACGAGCGATTATTCTCCTTTCCTTTCCCCTTTTATTTCATCTTTCTTTCTTAAAGGGACGGTGGGGCAAAATCGATTCGTTAGCTTGTCCGTTTCGACCCCAACTAATGAGTAACGACTGACGAAGAACTAATCATGCAAATGATGTACTAGCAGTAACCATGTACTACTAACCAACTACTAACAAAGAGCCATTTGGTTTCAGATTTTCAGTACCAAGCCGACACTAGTTCAGAGTTCAGATGCGCCAAAATATGAGGGGCCGTGCTTGTGATTCTGGCTTAGATTGCAACTTTCCAGCTAGATCTATTATAAGTCGCATAGATTTTGCGGGCATGCTAATGTGCATGTACAATGTACTGGTTTGATTAGAAAGGGAAGATCCGACTTAAAAGTGCAGCTTTTCTTGATTGACAATCTTGCTGTCAAGCCGCTTTCGCCTTCAGGTACATTCATCTTTGCAACAATTGGGCTAATCTGAAAGCTCCGACAGGAAACAAAGTGCTCGTGCCTCGTGCTGACAAAAATCAGCGATTGGGGCATGGGAAAGACAGGAAACAAGGTTGAAATTTTAGCCTTCGGAAAGAAAAAAACAATGACTGAACTTTTTATGGATCGTTGCAGATTATGGCACTGTATTCTGAAAATACTGTAATGTTCAGTACCGAGATTATATTATGTACTTGATTTCAATAAGGCATATACTGGTAAGTTCTCTTGTACATAACTGAATCACAGAATGCAAATATTTTCTTAATTATGGCAAAGCCTGGATCGAAGACGCTGAACGTCAACTTAAGTACAGAGAGAAGTTAGTCAGTCCGACTCAAACGTGACGCATTAAACTCCTCCCAATTCCATGTGATGCCAAACCGACCGAACGACCTACACAATTTAACATAGATTTGGTGATTAAAAATGCGTGTGAATAAAAGAAGAAGAGACATCACATGCTCAGCTTAACGGCTCTCTTTTAGTTCAGAACCGAACTCTGCATGGCTGCATTTAGCTGGAATGGAAATGGAGATCAAAATGGAACTGCGTGACTGCGTCCAGATATAGCTGACTTAGAACATGTACAATATGACTGCTTAGGGAGGTGCTTATCAAATGAAAACTAATCTTTCTTGCATAGATAAAATGCTTACTTTGTAGCATCAATGCTTAATTATACACCGGTGCTTAACAGGTGTTTATGTATATAACTATATTAATAAATAAACAATATAATTATCTATGTACCTACATAAGAGATGCTTGTGTTGGAGGAAATGACTTTTACATGCGTGCTTAATGATGTGGCTATATTCTCCCTCTTTAAGCACCATCTTGCATTGTACATATTTGAGCAAAATTAGTTCGTATGTAAATCAGCATATAAGATTAGTATACATTCTGATTTCTATTTGTTGAAGTATAAGTGAATTGCCCACCTTTCCTCATCAGCTTAAGCTTTTGAGTGAACTGGTTGGTGCATGCAACTCAATATGGTATCAGAGCCAAGAGGTCTCGAGTTCAAGACCGGTTGGCGCAATTAAAAAATAATTGCGGTCCACTTCTATTCCACGTCCTAGGCACGAGGAGCTGCACGTGAAGGGAGTGTTGAAGTATAAGTGAATTGCCCACCTTTCCCCATAAACTTAAGCTTTTGGGTGAACCATTTGTGCATGCAACTCAATATAGTATCGAGTCGGGAGGTCTCAAGTTCGAGTCCCGGCAGACGCAATTTAGCGTCGCTCCTATTTCCACGTGTTGAGTCTTGCCAAGGCGCCTCCACGTGAGGAGTGTTGGAAATATACGGCCCATCCTTCCTCATAAACTTAAGCTTTTAGGTGAGCTGGTTTGATACAACTCAATACTATTTGAATCCGTCTCCATCACTCCATGCCTAACTCTGAACTCCGAAGTATGGTCATGAATACAGTACTAGTTTGTGCAAATACTTAATTGTTTTACATCCCAAGAGCCCGAAAAAACAACCAGTGAAGTTGGTTACTGTCATGTCGTCACCAATAAAGTTGAAACGCAGCATTCCAACAATGGCATCTGTTCCAATAGAACTTTATAGACTCATCGTCTATCAAAGAAAAGCACTGCAAACCATTGAAGAGACGTTTTCAATTAAGAACAAAAATTTTACTCAACATTTCGCCTAATTACAATTCGTTCCATTTCGAAAAGATTCCTATACATCATTTACACGAGCTACGTACAAAAAACTAAGAAAGAATCATGGAAGCAAATCTGCATTGTCCTGAACCCTAATCCTGCAGTCATTTCCCTCCAAAAGATGATTGGCCCATCAAAAACACGGCGTCAATACGTTGAGCAGAGACACCCTCGCGTTTACGAGCGCCCGGTACACCTGCTCGCAGCCGTCCTCCGCAGCCACGACGCACTCCTGCAGCCTCTGCAGCCGTTCCATCGCCGCCTTCCTCTCCTCCTCCTCCTCGTCGCAGCATTCTTCCAAAGGCGTCTCCTTTGCACCGTGTCCCGACTCACAGGCAGCGACGGCCACCGTGCGCCGCCGCCACCGCAGGAGGTCGGCCATCCACCACACTGGCGCGGCTGCGACCTTCGCCGGAGAGGCTGCGGTCGGGGACGTCAATGTGCGCGAGGCCGAGGAGGCGGAGGCGAGACCCGCGAAGATGGCGCCGGACGCGGCCGCCGCCGCGCACGTGGCGGCCTCGACGGCCTCGGCTAACGCGGCCTCACTGGAGTCGGACGTTGCTCCGACGGAAGAAGAACGGTGGGAGAGGTTACGCAATGTGGAGGCGAGGCGGGAGAGATCACGGTCTGAGCGGCGCCGCGCGCGGAGCGCGGCCGTGAGGCGGGTTGCGTTTCGGCGGCGGAGCGCGGTGTGAGCCTCGGCGAGGAGCTGCTTCAGCACCAGGAGCGCCTCGCGGAAGCACCCATGCGCGTCGGCGAGGAGGAGGAGGTCATCGAGCAGCCGCTCCGTCCACGGCACCGTCTTGCGCCGCCGCTGGAGCGGGTCCTGCGCCTGCGGGTTGTGGAGCAGGTCGGTCAAGCCCGCCAAGAGCCTGCCCAGGTGGTCCACCCCATCACCGATCCACGCCGGATCGGCCTGCGCCGGCGCCTCGGTCCATCCGAGTAGGGCGCTTGCTGAGTCGTGAAGGGCGGCGACGACCGGGTGGAAGCGGCCGGGGAGGCTGGCGGAGCGGGCGCGGGAGTAGGGGAGCTTCTTGTGCCGCGTGCGGCGGAGGCAGGAGGAGGCCTTGGGGATGGTGAGGGCGGTAAGCCGTCGGCGGAGTCCCACTGCCATTGGCCGCGGTGCGTTTTCTCGTACGTGCGGCTTGCTCGAGAAGCTCCCGGCGTCGCGGTATGGGTTTGCCGTTCGAGTAGATAGATGCCGTGGTGTGGCAAGTGGAGCGGGGCCTCCATTTTTATAGGGTCTTGCGGATGATTGGTAGAGCCCGCACGGGTGGGATGGGATGGGGACGAGGCGAATAACAGGGTGCCTTCGTTTGGACGTCTGATTCGTGTGCAATATTTTCTTTTTACGCGTGTAACATTTTACTTGATAAAAGTAGAAATATTGATCCGGATCGTTGCAATATTTTTTTTTCATGCGTGCAACATTTTTCGTCCTACGCGTGAAATATTTTCTTTCTACATGTGCAACATTTTTTTTCAATAACAGTAGAAATGTGTGCACAAAAAAATATTACAAACATTAGAAAAAATGTTGTACCGATACATCCATGAAAATAAACTTACGATTACTAGCGCTCGCCGTGGAATAATGGATAGTGGCAGCACAGATGGCGGAGTGGGCACGTAGGATTTTTTACTCTGAGGGGCTTCAGCTTGCGAATCAAGAAGCCTAACCCAACTTGCTGTGGAAGCCAGGGAGAGTATAAGATTCTTCTGACCACTGCGATTATGACAACATTTTCTAGTTGTAGAAACCTTTTCTTTTGTTTGATGGTCCTCTATACGATGAATGCCCTATCCATGAAAGCTGAACGTCTCAATCTAACCCTTGTGGCATGGATTTTATAGAAATTTTAAAAATGCAGATATCAACCAAACGACTCTACTGTATATCGCCAAATGAATTGTTGATAAAATTATATTTAACCAATAGTTTTATCATTGACTCATTTTATCGACAAGTACATTTGACCTGTAGTGGCGACGGAAGCATCACCAATTCATTTGATGACAATGCTTGTCACCAAAAGAATTAGCATCAGAGGTATATTTATGTAATTTTACTTTAAAAATGTATTATTTTTTAAAGAAATACTCTCTCCGTTTTTTTTATAATGCCTATTTTTTTGAATGGTCTTGTTTACAAATGTAAGGCTTGCATATAGATTTAATAAGACTTTTCCTTCTATACTCCTATTTATTTTCACCCATCCAAATGCATTTATTCATTACCACCCACACAAAGTATATCTTTCAACTTCCAAGACAATTAAGTGGAGGTATCTAAATCATTTTTTATCGCATCTTTCTCAATTTCAACGTAACTATAATTCTTATGTAAAATCAAAATACGTCTTAGGGCAGTCCCAACCCATGGTGTCCATGAGTAGTGTCTAGAGGGGAGAGAAAGTAATAAACCAATGTATAGTTTCCAACCCATGGTTTCCATGAGTAGTGTCTAGAGGAGGGAGAAAGCAATAAAGCAATGCATGAGAGCAATAAACCAATTTCACCCGATTTTGCTAGTTTCTTAACGGTTTCTTCGTTTTCCTTCTCTCCTTCCTTAACTTGTGCCACATCAGAAGCGGCGTAATTAATTATATACGTTTTGGAGGTTGGAAATGCCCTTGTAGAAAAAACGGAGGGAGTAAATCGTAAAGCCTCGCTCCTGGTGCCTTGGACTGAGCGTGAAAACTGGCGTGTACCCATGTCGCACGGAGAGTGGCCATAGCGCGAAAAGTCAAGTCCCAGCCAGGCGCTGGCCCCCGGTGCGGGAGCACTGGCGCCCGCGACGCGAGGCGCGGACACGTGCACTCGGCTCGGCGGCGCGCCTCGCGCACAGCTCACGCCCGCGCCATTCAACGCGGCCGCGCTGCGTCGGCGTCGCGCACCACCGAGACGCTACTCCTCGCGCTCGCCCGTTGCCATCGGTACGTACCATCGCTCGGATCCGGGTGCGCGCGCTTACTAATTCGGTCCCGACCACCGGGTGGGGGCGGGATGGAAGCGGACGGGGCCGCACCGCGCTGCATCGCAACTCGAGGTGGGTTGAGGCCTCCGACGCGAGTGATTGCGACATGGTTGGCATGCAAGGCCGGACCGATCGATCGCCAATTCGCCATTTCTCGCGCCTTTAATGTTCATCAGTCGGCTGGTGCATCTGGAGGGGCCGTACGAAGAAATCATTGCGACTTGCCATGCCAGCTGCGACCCCATCTATTTGATTGAACCGTTGGGTCGGTGTCCGTCTCTGGATCGATCGTATTTCTTCTGCTGTTCTTTGGTTGGATCAAGACACGTCTACTTGTTGGCGAACTGGACTTAGCAGTACCTGGCTCCCTGCAGGCCGGTCGCGACCTCGCTGAACATGCATCGTGTTCTCTTCCGCGTTGCAATTCTTGTTGCCGTGTCACCATCCTTCTCCTTTGTCGCATATACTGCATTTCTCCCTTTTCTCACGTTCTGTTTACAAAAATACTGTCCAATGTCCCCCTGAGTATGATAATCCTTTCAAAAATTACACGAGAGTATGTGAAAAATAGAATCTTACCAATGCATTATGAGATGGGCGCATGTTATTTGCAGGCTGCGGCAAATAACTGATCTGTTTAACGGCCATCTAGTTGTCTGCATGGATCAAACAATATTGTATTCATCTAACTATGCCCTATGCTCGTGTTTTTTACTGTTCTGTTTGATTCCTTCAACCTTTCTTTAGGGATTTCTATATGATGCTCCAGTGTCCAGATAAATAGATAGATCTAGGGATGACTGCGTGCGGGTGCGACTAAAGAATTGGGACCCTGTGACCAACCAGAGACAATCAAGAGCATAACAGGCAGTACAATCAGATGCATTGGACTGCAAATAATTTAATGAAGGCCAACTGTACTCGATTAATCTACAAAATCTTGAAGCACTGGCTTTTCAACCCCATTAACACTTTTTTTTTAAAAAAAAATGGACTCATATGAATACAATTATAAAAACAACTCTTTCTTCAATTGTGAAAGCAGTGACATGCCAGGTTCCATATACTATATAGCAAGGTGATCTTGAATTATGTCAGCCCTGGTCACCAGTGGTAGGAGGAGAACGAGTACCGTAGGAGATGGATGCCGAGTTAGGATAGTTCGATAGGACTTGTTGTTGCACCCAGAGCGCTTGGCACATTGCCACCGAGTTGAGGCTGTGGTGGACCCACTGGCTGTTGCTGCGATCGATTGGGTTGCTATAGGTCCGGACCTCTACCGTGGTATATTGGTGTAGTACGTAACATGCATCAACTGTTGACATTTCTATAATAAAAAGAAATAAACGGAGACTAGATTTATAATAGAAAAGGTACTAGTTGGAGCTCAGGCTCCCAAAATCTCACGGTGTTTCGAGTGGGCCACCCTCGATGTACAGGCAGGACGACGTGTTCTGTCAGTACCATCCATCCTTGTCACTTAAAGTGGGACAGAAAGTTGCAGTATCATCGTCACACCGGTCAATACGAGCAGGCTAGCTAACGACCTGTTAACGACACCGTGTTTACGTACGTTACATCTAATCCTTAGGGGCGATGTTGATTTCGTCTAAAGACTGGATCTTACGTACTCCCAAGTAACGAATTGATATATCTACTTAAATTCTTGCATGAAACACCCCAAAACTTCAAAATTTTGTTTATTTATTTTTTATTTGGATTTTATTCGAAATTTTCTGAATTTATTTGAATTTATTTGGCTTTGCTTTGAAAATTTTCTATTTCGGAAAGTTTACCCGTTTTGGCCGTTTTCCTCACTTGGAAATATCCCTTTTTAGCCTTCAGCCCGTTCCCTTCCGGCCCATTCCCTTCCCTTTTCTCTCTCTCGCTCTCCTGGGCCACCTCCCGGAGTGGCCCGCTCGCTTCATGACCCAAAGACCGCCTCGGCAGTGTCCCTTGGCTTGCTTCCTCTCGCCGCTTCGGTCGATCCCGCCCACCGATCCTCGTTCGTTTGGACCGTCCATGACCCAGCCGTTCGTCTGGCGCTTGTCTTCCCTGTCGCCGATCGTCAACGCCCCCATCACTCCCGTCGCATCACCCCGTTGCCTCGCCCGTGAATCCCGCGGCCATGCTTTCCCCGTCGCGTCGTCGCCATCAACATCACCACTGCGCCCATCCGATCCGTCCGTCACACCGCCTCGTCCCTCACTGAGTTCTTCTCTCCCCTGCGCTCGAGCTATAAATAGCCCCCCTTCCCTCCAATTCTTCCGCGCCGAGCTCGCTGCAGCACCCCCCTTTCCTCCCCCGCTACCTCTTTTTCCCTCTCCGGCCTCCCTCGCCTGCATTGTCGAGGTTTATTAAACAATAATTAAAAAGGGGCTAAGTATTTGGATCGAAGTCGATGGTAGCACAAGACATGGGAAATTATACAGGTTCGGGCTCTCACGGTGGAGATAATACCCTAGTCCTGTACTCTGGAATTATGAGTGGCTAACTTATTTGCTGATGATGTTCTATGTTGATGGTTCCCCGTCCCTCCCTTTATATAGCAGAGAAGGGCGGTTGCAATAAGGAATTCCATTCGGATACGAGATGGAAACTGCACTTTTGTATTTATCCCGAATCTGTATTAGTTTGGATTACAATCATCCCTTACCTAATACGACTCGGTTTCCTTAGCTAGGATTTGTCCTGACTCTTCACACCTCGATCAGCCCAGTATACCTCCGGCCCTCCGTAGTCGGCCTGGCCTAGTTTCGCCTGGTTGGGCCTCACAGGTCTTCCTTGTGGGCCCCCGGGGTATATATCCCCCACACCCGCACCAACTCCTTCTTCCTCGTCTCCGGCCTCTCCCCGCCGCCACGATCCACCACTCCCTCTCCCGTCCATTTCTTTCCTGCCCCGAGCTTGCCGTGAGCCCCTCCTCCCCCGCTATTTCTTCCCCTCCCCTATGCACTCGGTCGCCCGATCGAGGGTCGTCTTCCGCTCCGGCGCCGCCACGCCTTCGCCTCGCCTCGCTCGACTCTTTGATGTGTGAGCCCGCCGTCGATCCCTTCTCCCTTCCCCGTGATCATTGGGCCCCACGCCACCTCCTCGCGTGCCCAGGCCCACTGGTCAGCCTCTCGCCTCTCCATGTGATGTGGTGGGGCTAATGAGCTTCGCATGGGGTGACGGCTGCGTCGTGGCCATGCGCTTCTGGTGTGGGTCGTGCACCGGGCCGCGACAAAGAGATGTGAGCCCGAGTATCTTGTCGGCCCAATCTGAAAATCAATTTTGATTTTTCGATTTTTTTTTAATTAAAAATCCAAAAAATCAAATAAAATTCCAGAAAAATCCCAAAAAATCTTTTAAAAAATCCAAAAATAGTCAAAAAATACATATTTTTGATCGGTTCAGCCGTTGAGTCCAGAAATAACCTCTGTTTTGCCAAACCAAGTCCAAAAAATTCCCAAAATACCCCCGAACCCTGTTTCGGCCATTTTCTCTCTGGTTCTTTTTCCGTTTTTCTTTCCCTGTTCCGGCCATTTTCTCTCTGGTTCTTTTTCCGTTTTTCTTTCCTTCTTTGTTTTATTCGTTTATTTATTGGTTGCGCTTTCTCGCGCTAGATCCGACGTCAGAGCGACCATCGGCATGAATCCCAAAGCTGGAGCAATCTTTGGAGCCGTACTAGGAGCAAGAGCCGTTCGGGACTAGACATGACATCGACTACGTCTCGCTAGGCGAACCTTCAACCCCGTAAGGCAAGCCGCACCCTTTGAACATGTTGATCCTATTTTCTGTATAAATACTGTTGTCGACGATTCGGGACAGGGGTCCTTCGCCGAGCTTACTTGTTGAATGAGCGATCAACCTAAGGCCCCTTTCCCGCAAGGGCTGTACGTCTAAGGGTATGCCGAGCTACGGATCGGGGCGGATAAGACAACCAGGAAGCGCACAAGGGTCGTTTTAGCCTGGTTCGGGCCTCTCACGGAGGAGATAACAACCCTACGTCCAGTGGATTCACTAATGAGTAAGGAGTGGTTACAATGTGCTTGCTCGGAGGGGCCTTGAACTAGCCTAAGGACTCCAGTGAGCAAGCTCGTGTGCGAGTGTGTGTGTACCGAAAAAAGTCCACCCTCGATTACATCGTGCGAGGGTATTTATAGAGGATTTACAGGAGACAAGATAGTTAATCTGGGCGCCATCAGAGGACATAGGCAGGCAAGAGCCGCGCCACCGCCGGTACCACGCGACGTGGGGAACAATGCGCGAACCAAAGCGGCGCGACCATGGCAAATCAGATCCCGGTGGGTGATTCCTCGAGCGTGGCATTTAATGCCGCGTCGCTGCCATAAGCCCCGAGCTCGGCTTTGGGGATGGGGTAGCCCGCGAGCCGCTACCGAAGGTCGATCTGTGAGCGCCAGAAGCAAGGCTATGGTCGATTATGGCCGCTTCAAAGGTCGCCTTTGATACATGTATCAATCCTCGATGATGACCGGCGTGCTTGATTGGCTTCGGGCCAAATATCGCTTATGAGGGTGCGCGGAAAAACTGCAGCGGTTCCTTCCCGCTGGCGTCACGGTCGGATTCAGACTTTTTGGGAACGCGCTGGTGTCAGGCCGCATGGGACGTGCCGCCACGCTGTCGACAATCGACCGTCGCCACCGGCTGTTCGGCTCCTCCGCTTAGAAATAACCGGCGGAACACTTCATTTGTCTTCCATTATTCTCACCGCTATGCATTTAACACTCCGCCAAAGAAAAGAACTCGACGGCTCCCAAACTCCTCTCTCTCTCTGCGGCGGTTCATCTTCTTGGGTCCTTCCATGGCGCGGTTTGGGGCGAGCAAGATCCGCAGTGGAGAGGCTCCGGTTTTGGAGGAACTCGGTACTGGACGCCCACACCGAGAATCCGGGAGGCGAGGGGCCGGCGCAAGCCGACGACGAGATAGTCTCGCGACCTCTACATCATTAACGGGTCCGGATGTCGGAGGGCGAGTTCTTGGGGATGTGCTTGAGCAATGCCGGTGCGAACTCACTCATCTCGAACCCCAACTCCATCCTCGTCTTGAACGTTTTTACCACCTTTGCGAAGGCTTTGTGGGCACCCTCCCCACGCCAAGTCTCTTCTTCCATTTCTACAATCTTTTCCGCACCGGCCGGACTTCCCCCACCGCGCTTTGTATTTTCGCCTGCGGCCCGTCCGCCCGTTCGAGTTTCCCATCTTCACCCTCAAGGACTTCGTCGCGGGCTGGGCCGACCACTGGTTCTACCTGCGGAAGCTGGGAGACACGGCTGCGCTTATTGGCGGCGCGCCTAACGCCAAAGACGTCGCGCCCGCCGGTCGACCTCGATGAGGAGCAGATCTTGATGACGATCCACGAGCTCACGAACATGGGGCTCACCGGGCGCGACATCGTCCGCGACTTCCTCCGGAATAGAATATCCCCGCTGCGGAGGAGAGAGCGCCCCTTCTTCGAAATCACCGGGTGGGACGACTTCACCCGCGAATCCGACTCAGGTATGCTCTCCTGGCTTGTGATAGTTTTGCTTCATACGCGTTGCTCGAGCTTGTGATGACATTTTGCGCGACGCGGCGACGACCGCCACGATCGGGTGGAGAAGAGGGTCGGCGAAATGTTCGGGACCCCTAAGGGCAAAGAGCTCGAGAAGAACGCCAAGTCCCGCTAACGTGCTCGGCAGGGCAGCGTGGTAAGTGTCTCTGGTTATTCATGCGCGGGGAAAAACGTCCGGCTTTATCGAGTATTTTGTGGCGGAAGCGACACCGCGCCTTTCCTTACGCAGATTCCGCTCCTCCTTGGCGAGAGAGGCGCCTCGAGCTGGCGTGGCGAGCTTAAATCTCAAGGCGGCGGCAAAGTGCATCCTGCGGCTCGCACCAAGAAAGGGAGGAGCAAGAGGCGGCCAGGCCGCCCGAGCATCCGGTCGTCCAAGAGGCAAGCGACAGCGAGGAGATCTCGGCGGCACATGGAGTACGCCGACGGATGGAGGAGGTAAGCCGCCGAGGCTTTGGTCAAGAATTATAGCTCGAAGTTCAAATCGAACAAATCGCGGTGGAGGGACGATTGATCGAAGGCATGGTGCAGATCGGCGGGAAGCGCCGAGAGGAGCGGCCGAGACGGCGACCAACTCGCGCGAGCTACTAAAGCTCGGGAGTTTGGGATCGTCCACCGGTAAACCTCTCGCAACTGCATTCGTGCGAGGAAAAGATGCGGAGGGGTCGACATGGAGACGATCGACCCTAAGTTGGCGAAGATCACCCGACCACGAAAAAGACGGCCGAGCCGGTAGTTCTAGCGGCGGGCGAACCCACCCGCAAGCATTTAAGAAGGTTCGGCCAAAGGTGGGCATCGATCCTCGCCCTTGCTTTGTTTTTCTTTGCTCTTTGTTTAGGCGCCCGGGCTAACCCCACTCACCCGACGTGGGACGGTTAATAGCCGTAGGGCCTTCCGGACCACCGCCAAATAGCTCACGAGCTCGCCTTGTTGTGCCTTAGCTGGGCGTGCTATTCATTGCCGCCGACATCGTGATGGCCGGCGTGGGGAAGCGGCGGCGGCGAGGAGGAGAAGGCCAACCCGCTGCCCCGGCAAGGGGTCGCTCAAGACGCAGGGCTCGGGCGAAATGCTCGCCGACAAGACGGCACCGCCCGAGCGAACCACCGCTTGGGGGATAGCGAAGCCCGAGCGATCAACATGCTCGGGAGAATAGCGGCGGACCGGAAGGAGCGCCACTCAAGAGTGGGCCACGGTGCCTCGGGGCGGACAACATGCCCGAGAGGAGGATTCGCTTGACCTCGGACAATCCGCCCTTCTTCAAGGATTCCGGCTTGTCAAGACACCTCTGCCGGATCCCGTGACATTCAGCGAGGGAGATTTATGAGAGGTTCCGGAGAATCTGCAAGACCGACGCCGAGGTGAGAATTGCCCCGCTATCCGCATAATTTTCCTTCTCTCGGTTTTTGTGGGATCCCGCTTAGAGTTTTCCTACCCATGACTTCTTAAAAGTCTTTGGTCAATTTTGAGGAAGTGTTGATCGTCCTCGACACCCTGCCCGCTTATATGAAGAAAGCGGCCCGACCACTAGGCCGAAGAGAAGGTGGGCGACCTCAAGCTCATGGACACCATAACCGTGAAAAGATGCCATGGCCAGCAGAAGTCGTCGAGTCCAAGGGGAAGATCCTCGGGCTCGAGCAAGAGCTTGAGCAGGAAAGGTCCGTCTCCCGCCAGGCCAAGGAGGGCGCTGCCGCTTCCGAGAAGAAAGTGCTCGCGCTCGAGCAAGAGCTGGAGCAGTGGAAGAAAACGGCTAGCCTGGCAGAGGAGAGTCTTTCCCTTAGCTGGAACAAGGTCCTTGGGCTCGAGCAAGAGCTTCAACAGGAGAAGCAGCATGCCCGGACCCTCGAGACCAAGGCGGCTGAGCTCGAAGTGTCGCGCCAGGCCGAGGAGGAGCTAGATCGAGCAAGCGAGGCAGCTGGGTTGAGAAGGATCTGCCGTTAGCCGGACTCGCTCTCGTGCTCGAGCAAAAACTTGAACAGAGAAGCGGCGTGCTCGAGCCCTTGAAGCCAAGATAGCAGACACGAGCGGGCGTGGCCTGCACGCCGCCGCTCGCCGAAAGCAAGATAAAGAAGAAGTCGAGCAACTCCGCGGAGAGGCCCACGAAGGTCGCGACGCCCGGCGAAAGGTGATCGATCTTGAGGCCAAGGTCGCCGAGTATAGGCAAAAGCTCTCCGCAGCGCTTAGGGGGGCGACGCCTGGTGTGTAGGGTTATATACTTTTTTGCCTTTGCTGGGGCGTAACTTCTTCTTTACTTGAATGTTGCGTCTGTGATGACGCCTCTTTTTTCTTTTTGGTCTTTCTCTTGCTTTCCTTGCAAAAGATAGCTGTGAGATAGACCTGGTGTAAGTTAGATTGATGCATGAGCGACGTAGGCCCGAGGTTAGTTGAAATGAAATGACTCGCGCATGTACATAGTGCTTAAGAGCGAGACGTGCTTTTGCAGCAAGCTATGACTTAGCGACAAAAAATATTTTCGCGCGATGACCCACTCCTATACGAGCCCCCGCTGCGAATGAAACTCGTGCACCTGGGTTGTGAGCACGAGTTTGTTTCGCAGGAGAGACGAGATAAAGCACACGCTATACCTCCGACCAAACACCGGCCTATCCGGGTGACAAGCGTGGGTTAGGTCGGTGGAGAAAAACAAGCATGTCTCAAAACTTCCTAACACTTTGCACGCACGGCCCTAATTCGTGAGCATGGTCGCGTGTGGGGGAAGCGCACGGTTCTTGGGACATGGTGTGCAGCGACCATCTGCGCCTGGCCGGCCTAAGTTTCGTACCGACCAAAAGGGCGTCTGTTTGCGACTTGTATCGTGGCAATGATGGCTACCGCGACCAAGGTCACTTATCGAGGCTGGCGCCTTTGGTGGTAATTTTTTAGCGGCCGGGCATTGGTCGTGGTACCTTGTGCCATTCCACGTGCGCGGTCCGAACTCTGCGAAGTGAGAAGTGTTTAGGCGAACGAGAGTTGCATTGATTCAAAAGGTCGTGAATTTACAACATAGCGTAGGAAATGGGGCATGAGCTTTTAAATATAGAACTTGCGCAGCTGGTCAATGTTCCATGAATGGCGAAGCTCATGCCATCCTCCGTTGCAAGGCGGATGACCCAGGCGTGACAATCAAACGCATCGTGAATGGTCCTTCCCACTTGGGAGAGAGTTTGTTGGCCTTCGACGTGTCCTGAATCCGATGCAGGACAAGGTCGCCAACCTGTAGGGCTCGAGGCCGAATGGACTTAGCCGCGTGCTTGCGGAGGGTTTTTCGGTAGGCGGTGGACGGGCTGTGCCTTTAGGCGAGTTTCTTTGATGAAGGTCAAGGTCGGCGGCGCCACGACCTTGGTGAATGTCGTCGGCCAGTGCACTCTTGGGGATCCGAGCACGATTTCAAGTGGGGAGGATGGCCTCGGCACCATAGATTTAGCCGAAGGGCGTTACCAGAGTCTTGGCCGATGGGCGCGACCACCAAAGGGCGGAAGGAGCTCGTCCACCCATGACCCGCTTGCCGGAAAGGTCTTCAAGACTCTTTTCTTGATCCTTGGAGCAACCGGTCGTTCGCTCTTTCGGCCGCTCCATTGCTCTGCGGATGGGCTCTGAGGCGGCGATTTTTGTGCCGATGTTCGCAGAGATAGGCGAAATAGTTATTGGTGGCGGGTGTTGTTGTTCGTGATGAGGCGATTGGTATTCTAAAGCGCGTCACCACATTGCCGCGAAAAATCTTTTGGTCGCTTGAGCGAAATGGTTGAAGCGGCTCGGCCTCGATCCACTTAGAGAAAGTGTCGATTGCGACGAGCAAGAATTTGCAACCCTTTCGACCACGGGAAAGGCCCGAGGATGTCGACCCACGTGTCGAGAATGGCCATGAGAGTGGGATGGTTTGCGTGCAGAGGTCGGTGGTGGGACTTACGGGCGTGAAATCGCACGCCGACAAGTTGCCACGACGCTCGAAGCGTCGTTTAGCGTCATGGTTAATAGTACCCCAACCGAATGCCTTGCTCACGGCGCCGGGAAGGACGAGTGGGCCCGCACATTCCTTCATGGATATCTCGGAGAAGGAACTCGCCCTGTTCTCGAGATATGCACTTGGAGAGGACTCCAAGCGCCCCTTTGCGGTACAAGGCGCCGTCTACGAGCTTGTAGACAGATGACCGCTTTGCAAATGGAACGCGGCTTCTTCCTGCAATGTCCCATGGGCGAAATCTATCGATGAATGGCGCCATCCAATCCGCACTCGCCGAGGAAGGAGACGCGTTCTTGCGCCTCGATGCCTCCTCTACGAGAGGAATGGAGGGCTTCGCAGATGCTTTCGGCTAGCGCCCGGTGGCGGGCATCTGGGTGGTGCCTCCTCTGAGAGGAATGGAGGGCTTGTGCAGATAGCCGACTAGCGCCCGGAGGGGCGGGCATCTGCAGGAACCGACCTTGGAAAGTTGGTCGGCGAGGGAATTATCCTTCACGGGATGTAGAGTACTTCAAATTTCAAGTACCGCTCCATCTTCCTCACTTCAACCAAGTAAAGCGCCATTGAGCGATCGAACACCGATACTCCTTGTTGACTTGGTTGATGACCGGTGTGAATCGCCTTTCCGGTCGGTATTTGGACTCGCCTGCGCCTTGACGCCGAGTCCGCCAAGAGGCCTTCATACTCCGCCGCATTGTTCGTTGCGGGAAGTGTAATTGAATGACGATCGAGCTGATCCCTTGAGGGAACACCGAAGACCACGCCACCCGGCGTTCAAAGCTCGGAACCGCTGAAATACATGGTCCAAATAACGGTCTCGATTCGTGGTCCTTGGTGGTGGGTGAAATGGGTTTGTCCATTCCACCATGAAGTCTGCTAGAATTTGAGACTTGATCGCGGTGCGGCGAGAGAGTGGACATCGAACTCTGCGAGTTCCATGGCCACTTTCGCTATCCGACATTGGCGCCCGATTTCTTAGGATCTCTAAGCGAAAGCTGGTTGGGACAACGACCTTGTGAGCTTGGAAGTAGTGGCGCGGCTTCCTCGAGGCTCTGAAAGCAAGTACAAGAGTTTCGGACCTCGGGTAACGCCTTTGGTCCAGTGCAACACCGCCGACGTAGTACACGGACGCCGCGTCCCTTCGCTCTATCACAAGACCGACTTACTGACTGGGCGTCATTGCGAGGTATAGCAAGAGCGCTCTCCGACTTTGGCGTGGCCAAGATCGGCGGCCGACAGTACCGCTTAGCTCCTTGAAGGAGCGGTTAGCCGTCCGTCTGCATTTAAACCGCTATGCTTCGCGGAGTGCCTTAAAGAAGGGCAAGCCGCTACCGACGGAAATGAAGCGGCTCAAAGAGGCCATACGTCCGGTCGTGGTTTGAACCTCCTTTACCCAAAGCTCGGGGCCGATTCTCTCGATGGCTTCGATCTTCTCGGGTTGGCACCGATGCCTGCGTCCGATGATATACCCGAGTACTTTACTCCGACTTTACACCAAAAACACACTTTTCGGGTTGAGCTTTATTCGATGTCTCACGAGATTACAAAAGGTCTCCTCAAGGTCGGATACATGGCCCGAGGGGATTTTACTCTTAACTACGATATCATCTACATATACTTCCAGGTTCCGGCCTATCTGCTCCTGGAAAGTCTTTTGCATCAAGCGCTGGAAGGTCGCCCCCACGTTCCGTAGACCGAAAGACATGGTCGTGTAGCAGAACGTGCCAAAAGGCGTGATGAAGGAAGTCTTCTCCTCGTCCCCTGGGAACAAGCTAATCTGGTGATAGCCCGAATATGCGTCCAAAAAGCTCATTACACAGGATTCCGCTGTCACAACCACCGGTCGATCGCGCCGAGGGAAGTTGTCGCCGGGCATGCGGCGTTTAAACCAGTGTGGTCGACACACATGCGCCATTTGCCCCCCTTCTTCTTGACGATGACCGGATTCGCCAGCCACTCCGTGTGCCCGACTTCTCGACGGGCCGTTGAGGAGCTTCCGAGTTCTTCTGGATGATTACTGTTTCTCCGGGAAAATCGCTGAGCTTCGACGCATGTGTCTTTTGCCAGTGAACAATTAGCTCAGGCTCGATCACCTCCCTTGGGACCCCGGGCATATCGGACGGCTCCCAGGCGAACACGTCCGAGCTCCTCCGGAGGAAGGTGATGAGCTCGAGTTCCTATTTGGGGTATAAGGAAGACCCCAAATGGAGGACCTTGGTCGGGTCGGCCTCGTTGAGAGGGACCGCCTTGGTTTCTCCTCCGGTGGAGGGTAACTTTAGTAGGGAAGGTGCTTGGCGCTTGGTCGGGCCATGTTGGCATTTGCTCGACCATGTCGAGGACTTCTCATCGCAGCTGACTCGGTCATGCAGTGGTCGCCCTTCCACGGTGATTGACGCCTTTGGGTCTCAGGGACCTTTAGGCGGTGATAGGCGTGATGCGTGGCGGCCATGAACTTGGAGAGGCGGCTCGCCAGATGGCGTTAGGTCGACACGAAGTCCACGACTTGAAATTGACTAGCTCGGTCCGGAAGTTCGCGGTGTCCCGAACGTTACGGGCAAGACGATCTCGCCCAAAGGCTTGATCGAGGTGCGCACAACTCAAGAACGGGACAGCGATGCTTTTGATCTTGGAACGAGGGACTCGTGATCTCGCCCAAGACCGAAAGCGGATATGAGGTCCAAGGAGCTCCGCCATCGATCGGGACCCGCCGACTTTTGCGTTGTTGATGGCTGGGCTCACGACCAACGGAGCTTCAGGGTTTAGTCATTCCAAGGGACAATCATCCTTGAGAACGTGGCGCAACTCGGACCACCGAGCTGCTTGACGGGGGCTGCCTTGGGCGATGTGGCCGACCTCCCGCGCGGCCTCCTTTAAATCCCTTCGGGATTTGTAGGCCGAGGAGCCCCCGAATATGACGGTGATGTGATTATGGGGCTCCTGGTAATCCATGTCATCGTCGTCGTCGGCGGGGCCTTTGCCTTTGCTGCTCTCCCCCTTGCTCGGGAGAGCCGGCATGGGGCCCTCGCCCTTGTAGAATTTCTCCAGGCGATATGCCCGGAGTCCTCGATTGGAGGTCGTGGCCAAGCCACCGATAGAGCGGGTAGAAGCGGTCGCCCACGACGGCGCCTTCTTCGCGCGACCGCCGTCGCGACCTTGGTCATCTGGCCTTGGTCGGTGTCGCTACTGTCGCGCTTTACATGGCGCGTGCCGACCACGCCGCCTTACGCCGAAAGGCGTGAGCACCTGGCCGTCGTTGCTCGGCGGCGCGACCATGTCCGTATGCGACTTCTTCTTCTTCTTAACCTTCTTCTCCGCGGAGCCCGAGGGTCTCTTGCTCGAGGCGCCTTCCAGACCGGGCTGAGGCGGTAGCTTGCCCTCATCGAGTGCTTTCTTCCATTGCACGGCTTCGTCGGCGTTCGCGTAGCGGTCGGCCATCTAAATAAGCGATTCGTTGGCGGTGTCGGGTGAATCTCAAGTCTTGTGTGAAGCGGACGTCCACGGACCGAACTTGAAGGCCGGACCACCGCTTCGTCCGAGATGCTCGGGATGGAGTTCCTTACCTTTATGAACCTTTGGACGAAGTCGCGAGCGCATCTCCTTGTCCGCTTGGATGAGCCGCCGAGGTCGCGCTCGTTGCGGCGGTGTAGCGAATTTTGAAGTTTGCGGGAGGGCCTCCGAGAGCTGCCTCCACGAGCGGATCGATCCTCCTTCGTTAAAGAGCCAAGTCTGGCGGTTGCCGAGGACCGTGGGGAGGTAGTTAGCTATGACCTTCGTCTCGCCGCCGTGCGGATGGCGGTGGAGTAGATCGAGATGAACTCATCGGGTTTTGGGTCCGTTAAAGCGCTCGATGTGGCGGGCTTGAATTTGCTCTCGCCACTTGAGCGTCGCGGAGGGACGCCGAGAAAGCCCGGCATCCGAACGGTGGGCCATCATGGCGAGCCCTCTGGGTGTGACGGTCGTGGCGACCGGGGCCCAGGCGGTCTTTGGCGCGCAAGGTGAGGCGAGAGAACACGCCCTCATGCTGGTGCGACGTTGGCGGGTTCGATGTGGAACATACGGAGCGCTCACGGGCGGGCCGGGCATGCCCGTGAGCCCGTGAGGCTGCCCGGGAAGTACTCCGGATATCCTCACGGTGCCGACGCTGCTGGGGTTCCCCGAGCAGGCTTCGGAGGCCCCGCCGAGGAATGGCGCTTGATGTCGTGAAACATCCGGGGCCCTTGAACGCCGAAGGTCTGGAGCCCGATGTCGCGCGAGCTTTCAGTTTTTCACCACGAGGGCTCTATGGCCGCCAGTCCACGGTTAGCGGTTCGAGGCCGCGACGCATCGCCGCCATGGCGCTGGCGCTGGCGCTCGAGGAGCGGCGGGAGGCGACCTTGGAGGCGATGGCGCCGTACTGGGAACAGAATCGAGGTCTCGCGAGCCGGTCTCCGGCCCGGCATCAGCTCCGCCCGGATTGGCGGTGGACGATCGCCGGTCCCGCCGGATAGCTCCGGTGCTCTCCATCGTTATGCCGGCGAGGAGGAGGAGGCCGGAGACGGCCGTTGCTCGTGGTCGTCCTCCTTCCCGCCATGCAGACGCTGCGGAGGACCAGATCGCAGGCGACACGAAGTGGTGTCGTCACGACGCGATCCTCGGCCGAAGCTTCGAGATTCGCCGGGCGGCCCGACGCGCCACACTGAATCGCCAGATTCTTCCTCGCAAGCGAGGTATCTGGCCGCGAAAAGAGAGAAACGCTCTCGCTGCATACCGAGGAAAGACTCCGGTTTCGGTGTGGTTTACGATCGACCGCACCACCCATGGCGTCGCTGGCGTAGTATTCATCGCCGTCCTCCACGTCGTCGAAGACGCAGAGGTCTTGATTGTCTTGTGAGTTTGGCATCCTCAGGGATTCCTTGCAGAAGGACTTCAGTCGATCCCCACGGACGGCGCCAGCTGTCGACGATTCGGGACAGGGGTCCTTCGCCGAGCTTACTTGTTGAATGAGGGATCAACCTAAGGCTCCTTTCCCGTAAGGGATGTACGTCTGAGGGTATGCCGAGCTACGGATCGGGGCAGATAAGACAACCAGGAAGCGCACAAGGGTCGTTTTAGCCTGGTTCGGGCCTCTCACAGAGGAGATAACAACCCTACGTCCAGTGGATTCTCTAATGAGTAAGTAGTGGTTACAATGTGCTTGCTCGGAGGGGCCTCGAACTAGCCTAAGGACTCCAGTGAGCAAGCTCTGTGTCTGAGTGTGTGTGGTACCGAAAAAAGTCCAGCCCTCAGTACATCGTGCGAGGGGGTATTTATAGAGGATTTACAGGAGACAAGATAGTTAATACAGGGCGCTCATCAGAGGACGTGGCGGTCAGCATTAGCCGCGCCACCCGCCGTACCACGCGACGTGGGAACAATGGCGAACCAAGCGGCGCGGACCATGGCGGCCAGATCCCGGCGGGTGATTCCTCGAGCCGCGTGGCATTTAATGCCACGTCGCTTTCACATGACCCGAGCTCGGCTTGCCGAGGGCAGGGTAGCCCATGAAAGACTACCGGGCCGGTCTGTGAGCGCCAGCCGAGCAAGGCCATGGTCGATTGGCGCCGGGCTTCAAAGGTCGCCTTGGGTACAGTGTATCCAATCCCCGACAGTGTATATATAGTTATTGCATCCTTGTTATAAATAGAGTAAAGAACTAAAAAGGAGCTAATTTAGAATGACTTGATTAGTTAAAACCCATTCCCTTGTTAAAGCCATGTTGATTATGCCATATTCACTTGTTAACCCTAGGTTATCATTAATAAACCACCGTAGGTTAGCTATAATAATCTTCCATATTTACAAACTATTGTTCAAAACCCTCAAGTCTTGACTCGGGGCGCATTTTCAAAATCTACTACGGTTAGGGGGACAGTGTTGGGCGGACCACGGAAAGTGGATGCTGGCCCAACCCCTAATCGATGACCAGCCCAAGTGTGGTCTGGTGATGGGTACAGGGGTACCAAGTTGTTGTGTGTATTAGGCTGTGTCTTTGGCAATTAAGGATCAACTCTCTTGGCCAAAGTAAATAACTTCAGTTCTCTCTCAATCATAAGTTGGGCCAATCAACTCTGTTGACCTGATCCAACGTAGCCCGGTATATTGTATTTCTCCTTGGAATACCTACGGGTGGACTTCCATTCTCAGTAGAGGAATGGATTGCGTAACGATTTGGGGTGGAACAGAATAGAATGGGACATTTGCCGATTCTCATAACAGTAGGTGTCCTCAGTTGGCCAGATCGCGCCGTCCGCCTTGGCCAGTGGGTCATGGAAGCTGGGGACCCTTGTACCTACTGGATAGGGACTAAAGAGGGGAAATTCAATGAAAAGTTATGTTAATCTCGGTCCGGCTGCATGCATTTATGTTGCATGTTGTTCTCGAGTAGTACTAACGACCGTAGATATCTTGTGGGTAAAGTTGAGTAGCTCTGCAGAGTGATCTAAATGGTATTCGAATACGTCGTGCTTCCGATTAATGAAGCTGAGTTAATTTAGGGTGATTCCTGTAATTGAGCACGAGTAATTTTCATTATAAACTTGCCGTAATCTGGATTTTGCTAATAACTTAGTGGTGTTGTTGATGATGATTGCTGTTGATGGTTTGTGTATTTATGTAACATAAAATTGGTTTCTAGCTCATGCATCCACCAAATACTTAAAACATATGCCAATTCCTTGTAACTCCGTGCATGTAGTATTCAGAATTTTCGTGTGGTTTGTTGAGTACGGTTGTGTACTCACCCTTGCTCTTAATCCTCCTTTTAGATTTCAATGAAACTGGTAAGTTCCAGAAGAACGTAGATGGCAATGATATTTGGTTTTGAAGGTCTTGATCTATCTGCTCAAGCTTTTCCTATAGGTGTTTTGATAATGTATCTGGTGCCAGCCGCACCCTTTGTAAACTCTGGCCGTTAGGTCCTTAATTTTATCTATAAAATATTCGCATTTGCTTTTACGTCTGGCAATATACACTTTGTTACCTACAACTAAAATCCTGGGTAGCTATGAAGATATTTATACGCATCCCCGAAAAAGGCGGTCTATTACATTGCACAGGTTATAGGAAATGTTAATGTAAAAAATACTTGTTTATTACAAACATGAGTTATGAAGATATTAAAAGCATATAGGACTAGTTTCAGTTGCAACCAGGGCGTATATAATTTCCAACTAGAAACATAAGCGCGGCGCACGCCGCGCGCGTGAGCGGAAAACGATTTCCTTTTTTTTTTAAGGAAAAACAGATTGAGATGTATTTTCTATTTTTTTTAGGGTCTCCCGGTTTTTTTTGGGGAAAATGGAACAAGACGTTTTTTTTTAAATCTTCGTAGGATCTTTCTATTTTTTTTTGTTCACGAGGCCGTGAATTCTTCCACAAATAGGAAAGGTAGTATATGTGTGTGTGCGATCTTAGTCTTTGTCGAAGAGAATAACGCAAACTAAATGTAATTATGTAATACTCTGTACTAAAGACCAATGGTTTCCAACGTGCTGGCGTGCAATGCATCCCGTCTTTAGCGCCACCATTTTACACAGAGCGTCGGTGATAAACCTAAATACAAGTTGTATAAATCTAAAAGCAAATAAAAAGATAACTAATTATTATCTACCTTTTATTCATATTTTAATATTTATGTAACTTAAAAAATATATAAAAGCATCACTCTTGAATACCTAGGCACGATATTTATAAGAGATGCGATATATATACACATATATTTTGCCATGACGTCTGAGGTGCAGCGTCGTTTTTTTCGGAGAAAAAACAGACCACGAAACAATCTTTTTGGAAAAACGAGGAAAAACGGACCATGAAAACATTTTTCTCGGGAAAAACGAGGGAGAGTGGACCACGGAAACATTTTTTCCGGGGAAAAATGAATTTGTGTTTTTTTCGGAGAAAAAATGAAGCACAAAAACATTTTTTCCGGAAAAAACGGAGAATGGACATGTACGTAAAGAGCGGGGACCTATTTGTTATATTTTTGGACCCGACCGCTATCCCGAAAAATTAGAAAAGGGCTCGCTGGCGATTCGCATTTAACGGGCGCATCTTTTCGTAAAGTAACAAACCAGGGACCCGAACGCAATCCGGGAAAATTTTTCTTCACCTCACAAAAAATTACAAAGGACCATTTTGTAAATTCGTAGGGACCTATACGTAATTCGGAGGAACGGACGGACTTTTTCGCAAAATCGCGAGCTTGACACGTGCATGGCCTCTCCTGGCCGGAACCTTGCGAACTTTAATTAGGGGAGGATCTGTACCTAGGAGTTTGGAGGCACATATAGGCCATGCATTTAGCAACTCAAAGTAGTCAACGTGAAATCCAATCGTATCCTTCTCTCCTTTGCAGCGACGCCAAATTGATTTGGTTAGGGTTCGTGCATGTAGAGTCTGTCTCGGAAACGGTTCGGATCAGATTCATATATACATGAAAAGAACAGGTATACTGGAGACCTGATTCGTACTCTTACGTAAGTCCCAAGTGGTCTAGTTTAAGAAAATAGCCACTGAGAGGGCGACTGGAATGACTACGCGCGTCTATTGTTTTGTCGCAAATGCCACCGGCCGCCGATTTGGTGGGCTAAATCAATCGTGGTTCTGGAATCTGTTCGTATATAGAATGCGAGCACGTTCGTCTTTGTAGAAAACCGACGATGAATGTAAGCATCAGCGCAGCAACTAATTAATTAGACCGTCCATTGTATAATGTATAGAATATATATTACTTCTTTACTTTGGTATCTGCAAAAGGACAGAGGGAAAGGGAAGACATATATACAGTTAATTGTTTTTTCGTCAGGCAGATATACAATTCCAACCCATACTACTGTGTAGAGAATGAAAAAAGGGGGGCCAACTTAAATACCCAGAAGTATGCTGCACTCATCCTCAACCGTTTATCAAAACCAAATTGGTTGTTCGTCGACTTGCCAAGGAGGCGCTATCTGCCTATCACCCCTATGTCAAACACTAAACTTACGGTGGATGCTGAAAAAAGTTTTTCCTTGTGTTTCACGAAAAAAAAATAATCAAACGGATCATTAGTTCAGCGTGCACTCGACCTGAAACGTTGCTGAGACCAAGTTTGGATGATTCAGACCTACAGTGACAAAGAGACAAGAGAGTGGAGCATGTTTTACTTTTTCCATCTAAGTTTATAGGACGTATTTTATTTTAGTATATAGGTAAGAGATATAGAAAATGATTAAACTACTCCTAATTATTATCTTTAAGCACTATATTCAATAAATGTATGTAGAGAACACTCATAAATCTAGATATTTATTAAAGATAAAAATAAAACACTATACTAATTTATATTGAAACATGAAATATTACCCCCTACAAACTTAGGCTGAGTTTGTTTAAGCTGTAGCTTGAGCTTATTTAGCTGGAGTTAGAAGAATCTGTTGGAGCTGGATGAGGATGGCATTTTTTCGTAAATAATAGTTAAGTTGTAAGGGTACCAGGGAAGTGGGATTTTTAGAAGTTCCAGCCACCCCGAGAAGCATCGTTTTTCTTGCTTCTCTCGCGTAGTGCAAATTGAGCTAGAAGCTTCTTCTCTCTGCAATTTGGAAAAAATCTTGTTTATTTTAGCTTGTGACTTATAGAGGTGTAGAAACCAAATAAGCTCAAGCTCAAGCCTAAGGGCCTGTTTGTTTTAGTTAGGGATTATAGAAAGCAGATTTTAAAAGCTAGATTGTAAAAGTTGGATTGTTAAAAATTTGGATTGTTAAAAAGCGATAAGCTGTTTGGTAACTTCAGTTATAGTGTATTTGGATTGTTGTTTCTGCGTGGCAAAAGTCCATGATACCCTCGTCTGCATTTTGTTGCCTTATTTTGCTGGAAGGTGGAAGGGTATTATAGTCTTTTATACAAAAAAAAAGCTGAGGAAAGCTCCTCTAATGTGGATTGTGGGATTCTAACAATCTGGACTCCAGATTATTACAATCTAAATTAAAAGCTATCTGTTTGTTAACCTTTCAGTTTTTAAAAACTGCTTTCTATAATCCCTAGCCGAAACAAACAGGCCCTAAATAAACTGAGCCTCAGAGGAAGGAAGTACATGTCAAATGGTGGTAACACGCACTACTCACGCCCTCAAATAATCACGCACAAAAAGGGCCCAATCTTGAGGCCTCGGATTGGGCTGACGGCATTATATCATTACACGGGCGCCACTCTACTGTGACAACACGGGCCAATTATAATATTTCAAGGCAATCGTCACCTTGTATTTTTGAGCCCGGTAACACAAACGTAGTAGTCGATGTGGCCTCTCTACTTCCTGCAGGTAATCGCGTGTCGATCCATGACACCAATATTTCCTCGTCCAGGTGAAGATATGGTGCGATGATAATCTGATATAATGTCATGGGATGTACATGCATGACCCTGACTTGTTACGATGCTTTACAATATAGCGCCTACCTAAAACCAATCGTTCCATTCTTCACTGGAGAAACTCACTGTTTTCACGTCTGAATGTTGCTTTGTCAAGCTATCAACATTGAACAGCTAGTGCCGCTAGAATTCGAACTTAAACCGTGATTAAATCAAATTTTTTTAGATAAATGGAAGATAATATCACATGTGTCGCCACAGAAGAGTCTCCCGTAGGAACATCGTTTGAACAACATAAAAAAACTTGTGCTGACTTCCGTTACCCTGCGCCTGCGGGACGCCTTATGGTTTGTTTGCTTATATGCTACTTTGTTCGTCAGGTTGTTATTTCTTGTTCTCCTTTCAGGATTGTTAATACAGTAGCCACCAACTTCTTCTGCTTGAAGAATAGTGACTCATGCATTACACCGCATCTTCTGAAAGTAACCACTGATTTCTATGGAACATCTTTTCAATAATCTAATGTAACGTTGCTATCCTCATCATTTAGTATCTTTGCAAACTTCAGCCTGAATACTTCGGTTAGCAACCCACGTCGGCAGATGAAATAAATTATTACCTGTGTGTTTGTGGTTCGTTTTCCAAAAGGTGAGAAAAAAATGTTGGAACTATGTTACCGACTTTGTTAGTACGTCGTGGTTATATTTGATTTCTGTTGCTAATCTATTACCTTATTAAATCAAATGAACAAGCCACCATATTAGATAATTACATATTCTTTTTAATATATACTTTGATATTCTAAACTATCTATGTTTTATCTATAAAAAAACACAACAAATCTAATGGTGCAAATGCACAGACCACTTTACTAGTTCCTAATAATTAAGCATGAAACAAGAGTCACCTAATGACTACCAGAAAGGTAGTAGCACTTAGGGTGTGTTTGGCAGGGATTCAACTTCTTCAGATTCGTAAATCTGGTGAAACTGAAAATTCTAACTTCACCAGATTTGTGAAGCTAAAGCTGTAAGTACATTAAGAGTGTTTAGATAGATTATCTTGTTTACATTTTAGACCAAAAAATATAAACTTCGTTCACTTTATTTTAGCCTACACATTGGCGAGACCGTTGGTTTAGGTTGGTCACCAATCTCTGCCCAAGATGGAGCTCATGTCTCCCAAATAAATCAACTCATGAGGCTGATGTATACTTGCTCCCTCTGTTTAATTAGCTGCGATGCAAAGTGCCCTATCCCAGTGGATAAGATGCTGAGAAATATGCATAGTGCTCATGATTCTGACCTCAGCTATCTACAACAGAATCGTAATACTAATCAGCTGTCAGTTTTGGTGCACCGAACCAAACACGGACTTGATTGGTTTTCGTGCTAGTTCTATCTTGAATGTCTGAATTCATGATAGGACCAAAAAAAAGTTAGCACAAGGATTGCCTTCGCTAACTTTGCAACTGCTCTTACTTTTTCTGCACCAAATATGCAGCCGTTTCGATTACCTAGCGCAACTGCACTTGTACGTCTGATCAGCAAATAACTCCGTGCTTAAATGCGAGACTCATTTGGGTACAAGAGTACAAGACAAGTAATAAGAACCATCCAAACTAGCATCCGGATTAAATTCAGTTGTCCATTTGGATTACTCCCAAGTCCTAGCAACTGAAGACTCGAGTCATCGTTTTGTGTTTGGTCAGCGCATATGATCATACGGCATCAAAAGGCCAAGTGTAGATTACTAAATTCCTACTGCAAATACTATAAAGACAACGAATTATACCACCGGGCCGGCCTCTCTGTCTCACTCGCATGCACTCGCTTGTATTGTCCGACCTTAATTATTAGCGTCGCACGTCGCAGCTACAAATGTTGGACCCTCGGAAATCAGAATGATACGCATCGAGTGATTGATGCCGCACGCATGATGTACGGTTTACCACCTAAACTTTCAAGCAGTTGCAAAATTGCTCAAACATCTGATTGCTTTGCTCTTGAGCAGAACCGCTGGCATCACTCTGTTTTTCAGAGGTGCTTCACGCTATCTTTAAAAACGAAAAGCACAAAACCTAGAACATATCAAGGGTCTGATTTTCAATCATCCCCTAATAGCATTTTTTTTAAAAAATTATGTAATTTAATCTTTGGAAGAGCATATAAGCACCGCTAATGCTCGTGCCATTTTGATGATCCAACCTGTACTGCTTGTTGGCAGCGGCGGAGCCAGCTCCTGGGCAGGCAATTTTTTGGAAAATTTATGTAATTTAATCTTTGGAAGAGCATATAAGCACCACTAATGCTCGTGCCATTTTGATGATCCAACCTGTACTGCTTGTTTTTGTTGGTATTATTTTTGGCACCTAAGTAAGACCTATCTGGATCGCACGGTGCGACGGTCCCTAGGTGTCATACACTGCAATATAATGCTGAGCAGTGCTTTTATGCTTTTCTGTTTAATAAAATTTGCATGAATCTTAAAGTAAATGAAAAAAAATAAGTAATTACTATCTATATTTTATTTTTACTGTAATATTTATACAATTTTCGAAAAGAAAAGCAGAGAACCACCTCAGGTACGCTGGTTCTACTGGGCACCTGACCATCATTGCGTGACTTCTAGACTCTAGATGACTGCCGTGGCTGCCATGTATGGCCCACCCACCAACCCTGCTCAGTGCATGAATTATGGTTTTACTCGTTATATTTTGAGTGTGTTTGGCCGGGATTCAGTTTTTTCAGATTCATGAATCTGGTGAAGTTGAAAATTCTAACTTCTTCAGATTCATGAAGCTGAAGCTGTGAGTACATTAAGAGTGTTTAGATAGATCATCTTGTTTACATTTTAGACTAAAAATATAAACTTAATTCACTTTATTTTAGCCTACAAGTTTCAGATTTCAGGAGAAGCTAAAATTTAGAGCTCTACCAAACAGACCCTTTATTTTGTGAACATCTTGTTCAGCGAATCCTGGAACTACCGACTAGTTTCGTCCTACAAATGTGACCACCAACCCATTTTACAACGAACAATGTAGCGGAAAGACACCGTAAGCAACCGACCGATGCGTCCATCAAACCATAGCTATTAAGCAAAGAATAACGGTGCCGGAAGCAACAAACCAGAGCAGCAAGCGATCCCGTTGAAATCAGCGGCGCGGCAAATTGCCAAGCGACGCGCAACGTTAGCCATCGGCAGAAGGGTCCCGCGCGCCATCAATTCATCTCATTGTTCTTTAGCCTCCGGGGACGCATGCTGCTTATCTTTACACATCAGCAGCTCATGTACAAAAGGTTGGAGAAGAGAAGGGCAGGCAAGCAAAGGTTGCCGAGAGATTAGGGGACTGTTTTGTCAGTTAATCTCTAGTCTTCTGATCAAAGCTAAGCCGAAATGCATGGCAGTGGCAGGGAGGAGAACTGCTGCTGGCTGTTCAGATTAAGGGAGCTTCTTCTTGGCTCGTAGTACAAGTTCTCTCTCACTTCCACTCCTGCGTGTCGCAGGGAAAGCACCCTTCTTGAGCTATGTCAGTGATCTGGACCCCTGTGTCATAGACCTCGCCGGGCCACCGCCGGCCCGGCAAGACCTCCCGGTCAGCCCAGACCCACTTGCCGTCGTACCCGCCGGTCACCACCACCCTGAACTGCAGCGGCCCCGGCGGCGCCTGGTTCGTGCTCCACGCCGGGCCGTAGTCCCGTGTCATGAACCTCCAGTTCGACGACCCAACCTGCCCAGCGAGTCCAAACAAAAGTCTACATTTGGAACTTACAAATGACCCTGAACGAAAAACGGCTACGCCTGGGAACAAATTTTACCCGTGCGACGTCGACGGCCACGATGTCGGTTTGGCCGCCCTGGTAGAGGAACCTGACGGTCAGGTCGTTCGGGGCGCGGCTCCTCTCCTCCACCCTGACGGAGAGGTTCCTGTGCTTGTACTCGCACGGTACCCTGCACACGGGCAGCGCTGACAAATTTGAGCCTTCCGAGTGCCTGTTCTAGCTCAAGGACAAATCGTGTTCGGTATCTATGGCGGCAACATGCGTCCGCAACCACCCAAACTAACATGGCAAAAAAAACTTAAATTGGCATGTTGCTTGTCAGTCTTAAGCTACGCCAACCGGCCGGCACTATTTGCTTCTTCCTCCGTTCAGGAATAATAAATCACGTTTTAGGATTACACTTCAATTTAAGTCACACGTATAAATAAATCAAAGGGTGAAATCGTCTTCCTTTATGAGCACATTTCATGTTTTTAGATGATATATGTTACTCTATCCTACAGTAATAAATAATACTAAGAATAATGAATATGCAAAGAAAAAAATCAGAAGTTATCTTGAAATCGTGAAATAATATTTAGGGACAAAAAGTTCAAAACTAGAATAATAACGGATGGTGCGGTCGGTGAAAAAAGAAGGTCACGATCGGGTTTTTACCTCTTGTACTCGACGGCGACGGTGCCGAGCTTGGAGAGCCGCGCGGCCATGCCGGGGCGGGCCATGGAGGCGAACGCCGGGCTGCTCAGAACGAGGTCGGTGCGGTTCGTCCTGGCGCGGTCAGTGACGACAACCCTGGCGCCAGCCGTGCTGCAGAGCGTCTTGTCCTTGCATCGCACCTGCAGCGCCGAATCGAATCAAGGAATAGTTCGATATGACTCGTTAAGACTGATCACAAAGGAAGCCAGGAGGCAGCTTCTTCGATTGTTTCTCGGTTACCTGGAAGCACGCGCCGCAGCCAACGCCTTCTCGGTACAGCGCGGTGCTCGCGGCGGCGAGGAAGCCGTCGTTGAGGGACGCGGCCGCGGTGCCATACCCGCAAGAACCGGCTGCGTCACAATTCAACAACCAAACCAATCAGTTCCGCAAATCAGCAAGAAACGGAGCAATCATATCGGTGCTCTCCGAGGTGTAGGCGTGCGCACCGGTCAGGGTGAGCGAGGAGGTGTAGTAGGCGGCTCTCGACTCGTGCACGCACCGGTCGCAGGCCGAAGCGAGAGACGGTAGCAAGAGGAGGAGGGAGGAGAAGGCGAGGCAGACGGAGGCACAGGCGGCCATCTCTTCCAAGTAGTGGGTCGTTGCTTTCTCGAGAGAGAGAGGAGAGGAGGATTCTTATGCGTGACGACCCACCCCAATACACACAGAGGTGCACACAGAGTGAGTTTACGCTAACACACCCCACACACGCACACACTACTACTAGCACCTCAGCACTTTACTACTGTAGTAGCTAGTACTGTGAACAGGTAGTTTTGTGTAGGTACCAACTGTATAACTAACCTTGCAATCTGCAGTAAAGAGGAGCTTGAGAGACACAGTACAGACGTATCAGCGTGTGTCGAGGCGGACCTGGACGGTAGGGGTAAGTAGGAGGTGTACATCGTGACATACACATGGGAACAAGGGCGATGATGGCTCGGTGGCCGGGGTTACCTGGCTGTGCAAGGAAACGGCATACGGAAAAGAGAGAATGGAAGGAAGGAAACGACGACGCAAGAGGATGCAAGGGAGGAGTGAGGCCACCGACTCCACGGCCGAGGCATTTCCGAGGACCACTGCGTTGAAGTGGCCCTTTTGGCCGCTTGCGATGCCGGCTTGTATCTCTCGATTCTCTCGTGCCGTGTACCGGGTGAAAACGGACCAAACAGTTTTCACCTGTCCGGATAATTTTCAAATATAGGTTCTATCGCGTCAGGTCTTTATCGAATAGTATTGAATTGAAAATAAATATGATTTTTTCTATCGAACACGAATTCGAGAGCTCACTTTACATCAATTACAAATACGGATTTGGATTATCTCGATATTCACTGGCCAGATTATCCAAATATTCAGACGCTTGGGCTGGCCAAGGCTACTGTTTCGGCTCAAAAGGTTTCTGCATTTCAAAATTATTTTCTAATTTAATTAATTCAAAATTAGTGTTTTAGTTTTTAAAATTGGCAAACTAGCTCAAAAATTATGAAAATTTTTGGAGACATTCCCAACACAGTTTAGCATTTAAAAAAATTAAAGATTTTTCTAGTTTTTAAATTTTCTCAAAAATTCAAATATTGTTGTGTTTAATAAAAAATATTTTAAATAAGTAGCTAGAAAAAAAATCATAAATACATAATTTATTATTTTAAACATAATTCAATAGAGAATAAAAATGTTGAGCCATTAAATGTTCTTCATAAATGATTAGATCAAATAAACTAGTTATGTTTTGTTTTCAATTT
The DNA here is from genome assembly GCA_036346375.1 of Guadua angustifolia. Taxonomy (NCBI): domain Eukaryota; kingdom Viridiplantae; phylum Streptophyta; class Magnoliopsida; order Poales; family Poaceae; genus Guadua; species Guadua angustifolia. The sequence continues at coordinate 41,414,647 of CM070519.1, forward strand.
AAACGGTTTTCATGTTCCGAGAAATATTCGTGACAATATTCAATTCGATTCATGTTCGCTCCATATTTGTATTTGATATTATTTATATTTGTATCTGGATAATCCACATTCATATCCAAAGAAAAATATAAAAACAAATATGACCAGGCGGAGCTGCCCATGGATTTGAGCCCACCACCGGTAGCTTCCAAAAAAGATCCCCTCCGCAATGGTATTAGCTCATGGCCCATACGCGTAGCACAGAGGTCAGTTCTTCCGCGTAGCACAGAGGCAAGCAGGTCGGTTCGTCTTAAAATCAAATCGCGACGTCGCGTCACGGGCTTACGGCGTCAGTTCGTCTTCCGCATTTCGACGTCTTCCTCTATTTTACAATATGTCAATAGTCATAGTAGTTGATTTTGAATGTCTCTTTTTTAAGCTCCCTCTTTAGAACTTTCTGACTCCGCCACTGAATATGACAGTCATTATCTGTTCGTATTCACACCGTTTTCACCACTAGTCAGATGCACTTTGAAACTTGGAGGTAGATCCGCTGCATTCGTTGTTGATGCAACATGCAATTTTTCTTGTCATGGATCGTCGTCGAGGAATCATAGATTTTGTGATGAGAAAAATGTTCTGTTTCCCACCGGTTGATCTGGATTTTGGAGTGTTGCCAACCAAGTTGGCGTATGGTGTTAGTTACTCCGAGAGTCCGAGACACCATGCGCATATTTGTGCTCGTACGATGTGTTTCTGTATCTCGGTAATGTGAAACTGTAGAGCTCAGAGAGCACCGAGCAAGCAGCTATGATGTTTAGCGGGGGATTTGAAAATATGTCACTTTTGATATTGCCACTCGGGTTCACTGTCATACACACAGAAGGTCCCACATATCATTGAGAGGAGAGTGACATTTTACCGAGTGGCAATATCAAAGGTGGCATATTATCAATTTTTCCGATGTTTTAGCCGTGTAGGTGATAAGACGCCCTTGTTTGGAAAAACAATGGCGAGGAAAGCTGCGATTTTAGAGGGAGAAATCACATTGGTCTTCTGTACTCATTTCGTAGCTAGGTGTATTCTGTTCCGTGATATACGACTTGATGACACAGTTGAATGTGTTGTTAACACAGTACCACTGATGTAGAAATTATGATGTTGACCCCTGGATTTGGATATGGACTATAGCAAAAGATGCTTGCAAATTCGAGGGAAAACAATCGCATTAGTCTTCTGTACGGCCTTGGGGATCTTTTTCTTTTCATATGCACAGTTGCACACGCAAATAGTATGTAATGGTTACGTGCAGAAGAGTGAGAACCTTCAAGACGGTCTGCTTCACTTGATTGGGCAAAAAGAAATTACGAAGACCTAGTATTTGCGTCAAGGATGTGGTTTCATATGCAATCGCATGTCTCCAATGGCCCAAGCATGTAGGGCTGAAAACGGGTGATAATTCCCGTCGGATCCGACACAGTATTTAAGAAAAATTGAAAGTCTATATAGAAATCTACTCATATTGATGATAAGTATTTAACTGTATTTAAGTTAGGAATGCCCAGGTTTGAGTTTGATTTGAATTGGATTTCAAATTAAAATAATTTGAGCTGTTTTTAGTCAGGAGAGACACTATCGGCCTTGTAATGGCGGTGCTGCTGACCGAGCGACACTACCAGCTTTTCTGAGCCGGTAGTGATTTTTTAGAGCGAGGTATCTCAGGGGTTTCAGTGCAACCGGCACTACCGACGGCCAAGACACAGTAGTACCGAACTTGCGTTACTACCAACCTACGGCTGGCGGTAATGCCGACTTTACGAACAAGTTTTGATTTATTTTTAGTAATTGGATAATTATTGTATATCATTTCAGATATTGCTATGTGATGAGTTTCTTTGTTTTTGATAGTTGCAGGACGACGGTGTTAGATTATGGTGAGGTGGAGGATAGCTAGGACTAGACGAGGTGCGCCGAGGTCCAGATGGTTGGGAATCACCATAGGATGACCGGAAACAGAGTTGTTGTGAGTCTAGAAGACAAGGAAACTACTAAAATGCTAACTTAGGGTTGTTTGGACCAAGGAGAGCAGTTGAGTTACGGTTTAGAGGATAGAGTAGTGGTCAAGTTAGCTTGCTTTGAAAAAGTACAAAACCCGTTATTTTGTTGGGTTGCCGAATAGCCCATGTATGAGTGAGGAAGTGAACCTCAACTCTTGATGAGGTTCTTTGAAGGCCAAAAAGGTCATTTAAGGATGCAGATTGCTCTATAATTACTATAAATAGAGGAGGAGAGGGTGTCTCTCCTTTGAAAATTTTGTGCACTCCTTTGAGTTTTATTCACCTTGTTGTGAGTATTTGTAAATCTTCCTCTTAAGAAATAAAATTTTCATTTCCTTACTTTCTAATTTACTTTTAGCATTTACATTATGCTTTAAATTCAACACTTAAATTCAGTATTTACTTTCCGCAATTTAAATTCTTACAATTTACTTTCCGCACATTTAGATTTGCCTCCACTCCTTCGAAATGCTTGTGGATTTTATGCCAAGGGTGAATAATTGATTGATAAATCTTTTTCAGATCATATCCTCATCATCTAAACAATATTTTGAGAGAACTCTATCTTTTTGCTCAATCTTTGATACTTATTTGTATATTGTGTTTGAAGAGTTTGTTTTTTCTTGGTTGCTATGACAAGTGGGAGGATATCCAAGATCATTTTGATCATCAAAACTTTATGAGTAAGTTTAAGGCTAAGATTTTGGTTTGTGCCCGGTTTTAGTGCACTCTTCCTTTGAATTGAAAAAAGGTTAGAATTTTGATGTCAATCCCTTAGACTAAAGAATGGAATAGGTTTTGAGATCTATAAGAAGGTGCATACAAAATTTCATGGGTGTTGGTCCAACCAATATAAAGTTTCATCGATTTTGGTTTTGAGGTCGTGCTGTTTTTGCCCTCTGTTCTTGGAGCTAGCATTGCCGCCCATACGTAGCGGCAATACCGCTCCGTCGGCATTACCACTACCTGTGATGTGGTAGTACTGGTTAGAGCGAGTTTTGTCTAATTTGCTCCTTTGCGCTTGAGTATTTTAAGTGAGGTTTTAGTTGGATTCTTTGAGTGGAGAAATTTTAATTGTGATCATTCACTCCCTTCTGATCGCCATTTCGGTCATTCAAAAATCGTATGGATACGTTTTTTAATTCCGATGTACATCTGTTATTATCCGTTTTAATATTCAAAAAATATAAGTTATGACATAGGAAGAACAATATCCGCTTTGTATCCACATTTGGTAGAATATCTAGAAGATATCTGATAAATCAATAAAATGGCTATCCGATAAATCATCAATATCCTTAAATATACTCTATGGTTTTCTTGTCATTGACTAATTTATAATACGAATTTACATTAAATTATGTTTATGTTGTTAAGTAGGATAAATAATTTTCTAATAGGTACTATAATTTGATACTTTCGTTGCTAAAGTTACATTTTTTTATGTGCATAGTTTTTGTCAAATATCCATGGACGATTTGAATTAGAACTGCATCTGTCCTATGCCCGTATCCCAAAAATCTGTATTCTTATTTGTATATGGGATATCTGTATCAGATTATGAATTTGGGGTAAAAATATTGGTTAGAATATGAAAAGAGTAAAATTTATTTGTATCTGTGAGCGCCTACAACGTGAAGTAGGGTTTATCGATCATAACATACCTGACAAATATTGGGTTCTACGGTTTAAGGTGTGCCAATCGATTTGATCCTATAATTGGTAATAAAAAATATAAAATATGCTCAAAACCGATCTTGAAGATCAATCGACTTAGATCTAATCAACTAAAAAGTCGGTCGGATCACGGATAATTGATATGTCTAATTAGCTGATTAGGGCTAATCAGAGGATAAAGATAGATCGACTCCAAAAACGGTAATGCACAACAAGATCGGAGAAAATCAAACCTAATGGACGTAACAGAAGATGATCAACAATCGGTGATGTGCAACTTTATTGATCAAATTGAGTTACAAGAGTCTAAATTATATTCCTAGTTGATATGAAAAATAAAAGTAGTATATTTGTTGATTGGATTGTGTGTGTTTATCCTTACCTATGACTATTCTTTATACCTATCGGTCGATCGTATCCTATTACAACATGTTATAAAAGATGATTCGTATCGGTCTCAATCTGGACGGTTTTTCCTTAAAATTTTTACCATAACCAAATATCTTTGAATCTTTATATGCCGCATGTTGGTTATGATATGCTGACTCTCCTATCGATTTTGACCACACTTGCGAAATCTCGGTGCAAACAATATCCTATCCGTTTTCATCCCTGCAAGCATGACTAGACGATTTAACTTCTAAACGAACTTGGTAGAGCATGAAACTCCCAATTGTAATCAGAACCCAGCGATCCTGAATTCAAGATAGTGTGCGACAAGATAATCTCAACCATTGAAGCAAAATAATAAATTAGATAGGAGGCAAATGAATGAATTAGTAGTGATTAACAATGAACAATGAGTAAAATGTAGTTACACATGAGCTTGTACAATTAGCAAAACGATTGGGTAATAATGTTGTGTAGCGTCAGTCCTACCCTACTTGTGTTAAGCATTGTATTGCTCAAGATTGTAACTCAATTATTGAGTACACAATAAAGCTCACTTTTCCTTAAAAAAAACAATGAACAATGAGCTAGTGGGTGGCCTAGCTCGTACTGGCCGGTGAGCTTCCCTTGTTTCTGAGCGTTAGATTTACTAGATAGTATAGCGCGTTACATCGCGTCATATAAATCTCACTCAGAAGTTTTTTGTTGCAAAAATGATAGAAAGACCTAAATATAATTTTAAGTATTTACCAGATCTAAATATAATTTTAAATCTTTTGGGTTTAAAGAATCGGACTTTTTTGCAAAATAATCGGTAGAAGGACCTGTTCATGATTTTAAAATTCTCGGAAGGCTTTTTTTTAAAAAAAAAACTCTCCAAATCTTCCGTTTCTGGTTCTCTCCTATCGCTTTTCTGCATTGACCGCTTTATTACGTGGTTCGTTCGTAAAACAGTTCATCATAATATCTAAAGATCGGGATTAAGAAGCAGTGGCCTTCGAGTTCGTGCACAGTCGCACTACTGAAAAATTGCGATGTGGGGGTTGGTGAAGGTGTCCGATTCAAATTTTTTAGCTGCCTTGGACGGTCTTCATCACTCGTCAGTTGATTAACTTAGGAACGGAGATTAATTTCTGGTGTAATTTTCTTTTCTTTCCTTTTCTTTTTCTCCGGCTCCGACTCCGACCATCCATCCAATCGTCTCTGAATCCACATTCCGCTGCAACAGAAAAATCAGAGACCCTTCAGGCTCAAGATTTTGAACCGGGTAGCGATCACCAGCATCATCATTTTGACAAAGAATTGACAGGTTTCGGTGCGTATGTGACCGACTGTGTGGGGACGTTGAGAGATTAACAGTTTACCAGCGATTACTAGAGGCTTCTTAGAAAGAAAGAAAAAACTTCGTACCACGTCCGTTTCACTATGCTTGCAGTGCTGATTTTTCACGGTCTCAAGGTTCAAGTTCGGCGGCTCAGTTTGCACTAATACATTTATAAAAATACCGTAGAAGTATAATACTACGAAAGTGTATTTTTATGTCAAATCTAACAATATCATGTTAATACAATCAATCAAATATTTAGAAAATTGTTGGAGATAACTTAATATCTCTAACTACCGTACATTTTAGTTTTATTTAAATAAGTTGTTAGTTTAAGTCTTCTACAATTAGAACTCATTTAGTTATAAAAGCCAACCCTTTCGTAATTGTAATCCTTAAAATATTATAGTGGATTATTGCCCATGATTTTTTCCTACAAGAGTTTTTCCACGTTAAATCTTGTCTTCGGTTATTTTGTCATGCTATCACTAACAAAATAATTATGGATCAAAGTTTACTTAATTTGATTGATCTAAATCAACAGTATCAAGTATTTTGAAAACGGAAGGAGTAGCACGTTTAGAGTCGAAGCGCACCTTCACACGAGCTACTTGACAATTCACGCTTAATTAGCTCATGTACTAAACATATTTGAGTTTCACGTTTTTGATTGAGCTTCATATGGAAGCGTGAATCGTGGAACGTACAGTTGGTTTTAGAAGGGTCGATTCTCAGAGCCAATCACGTTTTACATATCGTATTGACGCCTTTTCACCGGATATGCACATCACTATTATTCAGGTGGAAGGAATGCAACCGATGAGATTACGAGTGAATACAGATATGAGAATCTTAGCGCCGAGCGTCCGATTCTTGTTAAAACTATTTATCGAAGGAAAATGTTGCGCGTTGCCGACGAAAAATATTGTACTGCGTATAAAAAATGTTGTAATGTATCTGAAAATTTGGACGTTCGGACATAAGTTATCGGAAAAAAATATACAACGAATAACAAAAGGCGTTGGATCTGGGGATCGTGCAGAGAAAGGGAGCAGACAGTCGAGTGGAATTGGGGATGTGAGAGAAGCGAGCGAGTGGGGATAAGAATGAGCAAAACGGAAGTGACCGCCTTTGCATGATGTGGAGAGAAAGCAAGGAGAAAAGAACATATAGGATTATCAATCATCTGCGGAGCGGAGGCATGCATCTCGCTCACACGAGACCGACCAGCGGCGGCCTGCGCTGCCACGCCACACAAAATTGCGAAATTGCGTGTAGGACGATGTCGAATCATCATGGATGCATGCCCACGTCTCCCACCGCTCCCAGTAGGACGCCGCTTTGTCTCCCCTCGTCTCATGCCTGTGGTATTAATCGCGTAGTTTTTATTCCGTAGGCCACAGAATAGAATGGGCGTTGGAAGGTATACCGACTCATTCTCTTTCTTTAAAGTGAAATGCTCCCAGTCATTCGAAGGAAAAATATCATGCACAATCAGACAGGCTGATAAAACCATGATACTGATTCATTAGAAAAAGTTTCAAAAATTCTGAAAAAAATCATGGATGTACATCTCAGCTTACCCCATCTACATATAAAATTTCATGATCAAATTCGTCCTGTGCTAGAGTAATAAAAAAGACAAACTTGATCATGGCGCAAGATCTCTCCACGATCCGTAGCTCTCTGTCCCTTGTCAAGCCGTCCCCCATTTGTTCCCAAGCCCCAACAGCAGGAGCCCTGGCCGCCGTGATCTAGATGTGGAGGTTCCCCTTTTCTTTTTTGGATCTAGATTGGAGCTTCCCTTTCTCTTTTTTCATTTCAAGATCTGGAGGCTCCCCTTTCTCTTTCTATTAGGCATAAGATTTGTTCAGATCAAACCAGTTGCTGCTTTTTTTACTTCTTTTCTCCTTTTGCAGAACGTTCTGAATGATGATTGTTTCCTGTGAGAAATGAGACACGAGCATTGCATCGATCGCTGTTCACTATTGAGTGGTCGTTCATTGTTGTAATGGGCCTAACGAGCTTCCTGCTGACGTGTGAAGATATATATATATATATATATACACACACACACATATATATACACACACATATATACATGTAGGCGTATATTACACATATATACACACACATTACACTCAGAACAATTAGGGTATTACAGGACATTATACTTCAAAAGCTATTAGTGACCCTTTCAAAAGCGGGATGCAAACAACTCGGTTTTAGAGATTAGAATTTTAGAGAATCGAACCTCTCTATACCACAATCTAGAATCACTTTTGAAGAATCCACAATTCAAACAAACAGGCCCTAAACATATTATATGGTGAGAGTTTCACGTTTCACGTACTGAGCTAGTCACATGGAAACGTGAACTACAGTGGAGTACGTACACACGGCGCTCTTGCAATATTTTTTTCTACGATGCAACATTTTTTCCTACGCTGCAATATTTTGTTTGAACGCTTGTAACATCCGCTTATCGTAGCGAATTTCACTATTTATCGGCGAAAATGTGACGCGATGAAAAAATATTGTCACGTATAAAAAATGTTGAATGTATTCAAAATTTTGGACGTTCGGACATAAGTTATCGGAAAAAATATACAACGAATAACAAAAGGCGTTGGATCTGGGGATCGTGCAGAGAAAGGAGCAGACAGTCGAGTGGAATTGGGGATGTGAGAGAAGCGAGCGAGTGGGGATAAGAATGAGCAAAACGGAAGTGACCGCCTTTGCATGATGTGGAGAGAAAGCAAGGAGAAAAGAACATATAGGATTATCAATCATCTGCGGAGCGGAGGCATGCATCTCGCTCACACGAGACCGACCAGCGGCGGCCTGCGCTGCCACGCCACACAAAATTGCGAAATTGCGTGTAGGACGATGTCGAATCATCATGGATGCATGCATCACACACGTCCCCTCCGTCTCCAGTAGGACGCCGCTTTGGATAATGTCGTTTATGTATGTGGTATTAATCGCGTAGTTTTTATTCCGTAGGCCACAGAATAGAATGGGCGTTGGAAGGTATACCGACTCATTCTCTTTCTTTAAAGTGAAATGCTCCCAGTCATTCGAAGGGAAAAATATCCTGTCATAATCGACAAGGCGATAAAACCAATATTCAATAGAAAGTTTCAAATTCTGAAAATATGGATGATCCTATTATTCATCATGTCCTGTGCTAAGAGTATAAAAAGACAAACTTGATCATGAACGAGATATATCGCTCATGATCAACTTTGTCTTTTGTGACTTCTAGCAGGACGAATTTGATCATGAAATTTTATATGTAGATGGGGTAAGCTGAGATGTACATCTATGATTTTTTTCAAAAATTTTTGAAACTTTTTCTAGTTGGGTTGCACTGTGGTTTCACCAACTCTCTGGTTGCACAGGATATGTTTCCCATTCGAAGTGTTTAGCTAGTTTATGTTTTTCAAATTTAGTGGTATAGATAGGTAGGGAACTAGGAGGTAGAAGCTAATTAGAGTATAATTTCTTCTATTTTGGGGGGGGGGGGGGTGTTTCCGAAGAGGAATTCATTCCCTATTTGTGAGTGGATCACTTCTTTTGCAATGGCATGTTTCTGGTGTCCAAGAATCATGGTGGAATGGGGTGACGATTCAGTTTCAATTCACAAGCCTAACAACTCCATTGACCGATTAATGTGCGTATATAAGGGGTGTTTGAATATCTACCCACCAAAATCATGGAGTTGGTGAGCAGAAGTATTTCTAGCTCCGTAAATTTATGGAGTTGAGTCGTGAAGTACATTAAGAATGTTTAGGTAGATCATCTTGTTTACATTTTAGACTAAAAATATAAACTTAATTTACTTTATTTTAGCCTATAAGTTTCAGATCTGAGTTGGAGCTGGGAGCTGGAGCTCTCCCAAACAGGCCCATAATCATCGTTTCATTAAACAATAGATGGTTGCGTCTCTTGCATGCTCTTGGTGTTTATGAAGTTGTTTGCACTGGATTTGGCAAAGCATGGTCAAATTGTCATGTTAAGAATAAAGTGATATTTAAGTTGATATCAGATAAAAGAGGAAAAAAATTAAAGATGAAATTATGACCGTATTGATTCAAACTTAGAGATCCTGTTTAAGAAAAAGCCGATGCGGATCATGGTAGACAACGTGTCGAAGATAGATACAATCACCAATGTGCTAAGCCGTACACTACAGTAAATTATTCACGCACCGTTGTTTTCTCTTTTTTGATTCTGGATTCTAGTCCTAAAAACTGAATAAAAAATAAACAGCTTGATTATAAGAATCGATTCTCACAATCCAGTTTATCCACATATACTAGAATCCATAATCTATTTTATATATGTTTTTGGATTTTAACTTTTAAAAAATCAAATTCGCTACAATCATTCATAGGCTCATAGCCAATCAAGAGAGAATCTAAACAAAAAAAACAAACAAACAGGCTTAATGCAATCACGGCGGTATCGCCAAACTGCTCCACTTGTCAAACCAGATCACCGTATCGGCACTTGCACGCAGGCAGACAGGCTAGGGTGTTCGATGCGGCTAACCTGTCAATTCGTCACAGGCACTCACTCGTAGCTCGCCTCGTGACACAACCGAACAAGGTCGTCGACGTTGGCTTGGCCGATCGACCCAGCGCGCAAGCGCGATTCGCCCGGCCCTTATCATGCGGCGTTTGACCGCCGCGTTTACACGGAAAACTAACGGGCCGGCGATTGCAGACCCTGTCATGTCGGGCTCTGCGCTTAATGCGCGTCTATACCTCACGGTGACGCAAAAGATTTAATAGAAAAGAGGTCAGAGACTCAGAGCATGGGATGAAATCTCGGTAAATTTTGTGAGATCTTAGATTTCAATTAGGGAAAGGATATAAATTTTTAGTCAGATAAATTTTCTTTAAAAAATTCAAAATATTATAGTAATTTTGGAAATTCTCTCATAAAAATTTGTTGAAAAACCGAATTTTTTGAGATGTTTTATGCTTTCAGCAGAAACATTATTAGATTTTTATAAAATTGTATGAGTTTGATCATACTCTAAAAAATTTATAGAATCATATAGATTTCTTTAAAAAAGTTGAACTTCATTTATTATTTTTAAAAAATCAAAAACAAAATAATCATAATGAATTTTCTTGAGTATGATCACGATCCAAAATTTTTATAAGAGCTTAAGCATTGCCTTAGAATCCTTCTCTCAAATTTTTAAAAATTTTAAACTTTTTTGTTTACTCAATCAAATCTATAGATACATTGAACTTCATTTATTATCATTTAAAAAATAAAAAACACAAGGAACACAAATGGTATAGTACCATTGTAAGAATTTTATAAATTCACTGGAGTATGATAATGATTCAAAATTTTTATGAGAGCTTACCCATTGCCTCAGACCCTTCTCTAAAAGTTTCAAAAATTCAAAACTTTTTTGGTTGCTTAATCAAATATATCTATTGATCATGAGGCTTTTATACTGACTACAATTTTAAAATCAATTTTTAAATTACTAGAGCTTGATCATCATATGAAAATTTTATGGAAACATTAATGATCCTTTAGGACCATCCAATTTTTTTTAAAAAAAATTCTAATATAGTTTTGTCGACGATCGGGATCGTCTGACCGCAGATGTGAAACGGGGTTAGTGTGAATAGGGGACCCAAACGAACTACGCTCAACGGAAGGACGAATGTTGGTCGGGTGAAGCTCAACGAGCAAGGCACGGCGGATTATATTGGTTCGAGCCCGTGAGGGTAATAGCTCTCATCTTCTCCTGAGGCGAGGGCTTCACTATTCTTGAGTACAGAGAATGGATTACAGCTCGAGTTTGAGCGTTCTGGTTGAGTCTATTGGCCTATTGCTTGTGTGTCGATGTCGGTGCTTTGCCGACCGCCCAAAGGATTTATACCCTCCCATCGTATCGAAACGCCAGAGAGATTCGAGTAGTGCATGGTGCGCATTGAGGCGTCTTGAACTGCTTTGATCTGGCGTCCACGTCCACCTTGACTCTGGGTTCTCCGGTCTTGGTAACCGCCAAGCCAGCGCGCGCCTCCAAGCCGAGGTCTAGGTCGTGCGGTGTCGAATCCCCACTTCCTAAGCTCGAGGTCGTGCGGGGATTGGTGTGGCTTAGGTCGTGGTCGAAGTCCCACGCTGCTCGGTCCCGAGCTGGGGATCCTGTTGACTGCGTGTTGACCTGTCAGAGATTCCTCACTACCCGACAGGTTTGAACTATTTTTTATTCAGTTGAAATTTACTTGTCAACCTTCAGTGGTAGTGTCCTAACATTTTAAAATTTCTCAGGATTTATCATCATCTGAAAATTTTATGAGAACATTATTGATGTGTCAGGACCATCCAAATTTTTTTTTAAATGTTCTAACATGATTTGCACTATTTTTTATTCATTAGAAATTTTATCGGTTAGCCTTACCAAGACAATAGCACTGTCAGAATTTTTAAAAATTTCTTAGGTTTGATCATCATCTGAAATTTTTATATGAATATTAGTGATGTGTCAGGACTATCAAAAAAAATTTCAAAATTTTTAACATCGTTTCAATCATTTTTCACTCTGCTTGAATTCCACGAGATTTTGGCATTTCTTGATGAAATTTTGGCAATTTTGGTTCAAAAATTCTAGATTTCAAATTTTATTTTTGAATTTTGATCAGATTTCAATCGAAATTTCGAGATTTTACCAAAAGTTTGGATTTGTCTAGCTCGAGATGTGAACCAAAACGAAATTTGAAACCCTTGTTCGAGTTTATTATTAGAGCTCTTTTCTTTTATGATACACTAAATTTAATTGGAGATTGCTAAAGAGTACTCGATCGCTTTCTTCACCTTATGAGCACTCGAATTTTTATCTATTCGATTTTGTCTTTTGATCTCGGCTCCATGTGGCTCGAGACGATGACGAGGTTAGGGTTCACTTGGGATTAGAGTTGGGGTCACGTAACCCCAAATATAAAGGGAGGTTTGGGAGGCGGCAGACCGGCAAGAGACGATGGTGGCATCGGGTGGTGAGGCGGCGTGGCGCCACCGATGTTTGGCCTGAGGAGGCGTGGACTGTGGAGGTCGATGAGGAGACTAGACAAGTGGTTAGATGGCCGAGGCGATTGTGGATCCAGCGTAGTAGGCTTGGATACGAGGAAGGAGAGTGCCTCGGGGATTTGGCCAGAGAGAAAGAAGAAGGTGGGTGGTGGAGGTCGCTAGGGCAACAAGACGAGAGCGGTTAGGTGAAGCGCAGGAGGCGGTTGGATCCGATGGCGATAGACGCAGCAGAGGAAGGAGAGTGGCTCAAGGGACTTCGTTGGAGAGGAAGAAGACGTTAGAGATAACTCAATATCCAAATATCAAATTTATCTCTATCTCGAATTGCTGGTTTTATCCAAGTTTAGGAGTCCAATATCAACAAGATTTTGACTCTTTTGGCTATATAAATCACAATCTGTACATATAAACTTGAATAGATTATAGTGGATTTGTCTCCCGTGGTTGTTTCCTCCTTTGTGAGGCTTTTCACGTTAAATATGTGTCTTTTGTTTCTTTAATCCTATATTTTTGCTATGCGTTTTATAACATGGGGCATGGGAGGATTTTGCTCAAGAGAAAGAAGGCGAGGAACAAGGCACTCACCTAGAAAGGAGGAAGAAAGGCGTGGGAAGGAGGAGGCAGGAGTAGTGATAGGAAAGGCTCATCGGTGAGTAGCATCGATGCCAAGGACAATGATGGCACGATGGGGTGGTGATAGGGAGGGCAGTGGATAGGGTTTGGGAAAAGGAGAAGAGGGAGCAGAGGAGGAATACTCAGATATTAGAAATGGGGAGTCCTCGCCAAAGATCGCGTCCACGCCACCCGTGACCTCCTCCTCGTGCGACGCTGCTCCACGCAAAACTCGCTCGCATGTCACCGTGCTCTGCGTTCGCTTGCACACGGGATCGCCAGAATCGAGCAAACGACGTGGATTGCTTCCGCTCAGCTAGCCTCGCCCCAACCTCACGCCACCTCGGCCTCTACTCACTCACCCTTGTCCTTGCACCCGCTTCTCACTCGACCTCGCCTCCTGATGTTAGCCTCGCTTGAGTATATGTGATTTGAGGAGGAATGAGGTCCTTGGTTCTAGATCCAACTACTCAAAATTTACGTATTTAAAAAATATTCATGTATTTCTTAGACACCTCTAATTTAATAGGTACATATAATACCTCTACTATTCTTGAGAGAGTTTACTACTCTGAGCGATTTGAGCCTGCTACTGCATGTTCCGTTGGTCGACTTGGCTCGCTTTTGGTTTTTTTGTGTTTAAGCCCTAAAAATGCGTAATTACGTGTATATCTTTCCGCGTTTTTATAATGAGGGCCTTCGTTCATAAAAATTATGAATCTTTCGTGAAAAGGCCCTAAATAAATACTAAAAATAAGCGAGTTACGCTTTTGATCATTCCAAATGCTTTTCATGAAAATGACCTTCGATCTAGCTTAATCGTGAATTTTTTGAGATGTTTTATACTTTTAGCAGAAACATTGTTAGATTTTTATAAAATTGTACGAGTTTGATCATACTCTAAAAAATTTATGGTACTATCTTTAGTAGTGTAGGATCATATAGAATTTTTTTAAAAATTGAACTTCATTTGTTATCTTTAAAAAATCAAAAACAAAATAAACATAACTGAATTTTGTCGAGTATGATCACGATTCAAAATTTTTATAAGAGCTTAAGCATTGCCTTAGAATCCTTCTCTCAATTTTTTAAAATTTTTAAACTTTTTTGTTTGCTCAATCAAATCTATAGATGCATTGAACTTCATTTGTTATCATTTAAAAAATAAAAAACACAAGTAACACAAATGTTACAATACCATTGTAAGAATTTTATAACTTCACTGGAGTATGATAATGATTCAAAATTTTTATGAGAGCTTAACCATTGCCTCAGACCCTTCTCTAAAAGTTTCAAAAATTCAAAACTTTTTTGGTTGCTTAATCAAATATATCTATTGATCATCAGGCTTTTATAAGGACTACAACACTGTCACAATTTTTTAAATTACTAGAGCTTGATCATCATATGAAAATTTTATGGGAACATTATTGATCCTCTAGGTCCATCCAATTTTTTTTTAAAAAAATCTAATATAGTTTGTATCATTTTTCATTCACTTAAAATTTGCCTATCAGCCTTCAATAGCAATGTCCTAACTTTTTAAAATTTCTCAGGATTTATCATTATATAAAATTTTTATGAGAACATTATTGATGTGTCAGGACTATCCAAATTTTTTTTAAAATGTTCTAACTTGATTTGCACTATTTTTTATTCATTTGAAATTTTATCAGTCAGCCTTACCAGGATAATAGCACTGTTAGAATTTTTAAAAATTTCTTAGGTTTAATTATCATTTGAAATTTTTATACGAATATTAGTGATGTGTCAAGACTATCTAAAAAAATTCCAAAATTTTTTAACATCGTTTCAATCATTTTTCACTCGGTTGAATTCTGCCGAGATTTTGGCATTTCTTGATGAAATTTTGGCAATTTCGGTTCAAAAATTCTAGATTTCAAATTTTATTTTTGAATTTTGATCAGATTTCAATCGAAATTTTGGGATTTTACCAAAAGTTTGGATTTATCTAGCTCTAAGATGTACCCTTGTTCAGAGTTTATTGTTAGAGCTCTTTTCTTTTATGATGTACTAAATTTAATTGGAGATCGCTAAAGAGTACCCGATCGTTTCTTCACCTTATGAGCACTCGAATTTTGATCCATCCAATTTTGTCTTACGATCTGTGCTCCATGTGGCTCCGAGACCGATGACGAGGTTAGGGTTCACTTGGGATTAGAGTTGGGTTCACCAGAACCCCAAATATAAAGGGAGGTTGTGGGAGGCGGCAAACTAGCAGTAGACGGTGGTGGCATCAGGGTGGTGAGGCTGCGGTGGCACTACTAATGTTGCGGGTCGGAGGAGGGCGATGGACTGTGGAGGTCGATGAGGGAGACTAGACAAGTAGTTAGATGGCGACGGGAGGCGATTGTGGATCCAGCGGCAGTGGCTGTCGGATACAAGGAAGGAGAGTGCCTCGGGGGGATTTGGCCAGAGAGGAAGAAGAAAGTGGGCGATGGAGGTCAACTAGGGCGACAAGACGAAAGCGGTTAGGTGACGCGCGGGAGGCGGTTGTGGATCCGACAGCAATAGACGCTGGCGACGAGGAAGGAGAGTGGCTCAAGGGGACTTCGTTGGAGAGGAAGAAGACGGTCCGAGATAACTCAATATCCAAATATCAAACATATCTCTATCTCGAATTGCTGGTTTTATCCAAGTTTAGGAGTCCAATATCAACAAGATTCTGACTCTTTTGGCTATATAAGCCACCATCTGTACATATAAACTTGAATAGATTATAATGGATTTGTCTCCCGTGGTTGTTTCCTCCATCGTGAGGCTTTTCACGTTAAATCTGCGTCTCTTGTTCCTTTAATCCTATATTTTTGCTATGCGTTTTGTAACATGGGGCATGGGAGGATTTTGCCAAAGAGAAAGAAGGCGGAGGAACAAGGCGGCTCACCTAGAAAGGAGGAAGAAAGGCGGTGAGAAGGGAGGGAGATAGGAGTAGTGACGGGGAAAGGCTCACCGGTGAGTAGCATCGTTGCCAAGGACAATGATGGCACGATGGGGTGGGTGATAGGGAGGGCTAGTGGATAGGGTTTGGGAAAAAGGAGAAGAGAGGAGCAGAGGAGGGATACTGTGTATATTAGAAACCGGGGAGTCCCTGCCTAGCGCTGCGGTCCACATCACCCGTGACCTCCTCGTGCGACGCATGCCCCGCGCAAAACTCACTCGCTCATGTCACCGCGACCTGCGTTCGCTGGCCACACGGGATCGTCAGATGTCGAGCAAACAGCGTGGATTACTTGCGCTTAGCCTCGGCCCCAACCCTTCGCCGCCACCTCAGTTCCTCTACTCACTCACCCTTGTCCTTGCACCCGCCTTCTCGCCGACCTCGCCCCCTCTGCTGATGTTAGCCTCGCTTGAGTATATGTGATTTGAGGGGAGGAATGAGGTCCTTTGGTTCTAGATCCAACAACTCAAAATTTACGTATTTTAAAAATATTCATGTATTTCTTAGACACCTCTAATTTAATAGGTGCATATAATACCTCTACTATTTTGGGGGAGAGTTCACGGCCTCTCAGCTATTTGAGCCTCGGCCGGTCGGTCGGCTCGGCTCATTTTGGTTTGTTCGCGTTTAAGCCCCTAAAAAATATGTAATTACGTGTAGGTCCTTCCTGCGGTTTTTTACGATGAGAGCCTTCTAGTTAAGAAAAATTATGAATCTTTCGTGAAAGAACCCTAAATAAATACCGAAAAAATAACGTAGTTACGTTTTGATCATTTCAGCTGTTTTTCACGAAAATTACTTTTCGATCTAGCGTAATCGTGGATCCTTCGTGAGAGGACCCTAGATAGATGCAAAAAAAAACGTGACTGTGTTTGTATCTTTTCAACTGTTTCGCGCGTTTTCTCGACGATTTTACAAAAAGCACCGCCAAAACCCCAAATAGATGTGAAAAAAACGTGATTGCGTTTGTATCCTTTCAACCGTTTCGCGTGTTTTCTCGACGCTTTTACAAAAAACACCACTGAAAAAAACATATTTGATTCTGCGAAAAAAACAACACACACGACTATCACGCTGCGAAAATAATCCTAATTATCTATGATTTATTTACACTTTCTCTCGACAGTAGAATATTTGACAGTAAAATAGTATGACCCTTGTCGCGATGTGCAGTTTATCAATTTCGTGGCGTCCTCGGGTGCTGTTTCTCCGGTCTTCTCTTCGTTTCCGTTGCTGAAACTTATGGCAGGTTTTACCACGGGATTTGGTGGCCCGGGGACACGTCGTGCTTCTTGGACGACGAGCTGCACATGACGTGAGCTCGCGGTGCCGTGGTTTGCTCGGTATTCGAGGGCCGTGCGTGGGTGCAGACGTGCATTGTGGCAGTTCCGGTGTCGTTTCCGGGTTCCTCTCGCTCAGTTTTACAGGGTGGTACTAGAAGATTTTTTATTCATTAGAAATTTTATCGGTTAGCCTTACCAAGACAATAGCCTGTTCGAATTTTTAAAAATTTCTTAGGTTTGATCATCATCTGAAATTTTTATATGAATATTAGTGATGTGTCAGGACTATCAAAAAAAATTTCAAAATTTTTTAACATCGTTTCAATCATTTTTCACTCGGTTGAATTCACGAGATTTTGGCATTTCTTGATGAAATTTTGGCAATTTTGGTTCAAAAATTCTAGATTTCAAATTTTATTTTTGAATTTTGATCAGATTTCAATCGAAATTCTGAGATTTTACCAAAAGTTTGGATTTGTCTAGCTCTGAGATGTGAACCAAAAACGAAATTTGAAACCCTTGTTCAGAGTTTATTATTAGAGCTCTTTTCTTTTATGATACACTAAATTTAATTGGAGATTGCTAAAGAGTACTCGATCGTTTCTTCACCTTATGAGCACTCGAATTTTTATCTATTCGATTTTGTCTTTTGATCTGTGCTCCATGTGGCTCTGACGACCGATGACGAGGTTAGGGTTCACTTGGGATTAGAGTTGGGGTCACCAGAACCCCAAATATAAAGGGAGGTTTGGGGAGGCGGCAGACTGGCAGTAGACGATGGTGGCATCAGGGTGGTGAGGCGGCGGTGGCGCTACCGATGTTGCGGGTCGGAGGAGGGCGGTGGACTGTGGAGGTCGATGAGGGAGACTAGACAAGTGGTTAGATGGCGACGAGGGGCGATTGTGGATCCAGCGGTAGTAGCTGTCGGATACGAGGAAGGAGAGTGCCTCGGGGGGATTTGGCCAGAGAGAAAGAAGAAGGTGGGTGGTGGAGGTCGGCTAGGGCAACAAGACGAGAGCGGTTAGGTGAAGCGCAGGAGGCGGTTGTGGATCTGATGGCGATAGACGCTGGCGACGAGGAAGGAGAGTGGCTCAAGGGGACTTCGTTGGAGAGGAAGAAGACAGTTAGAGATAACTCAATATCCAAATATCAAATTTATCTCTATCTCGAATTGCTGGTTTTATCCAAGTTTAGGAGTCCAATATCAACAAGATTTTGACTCTTTTGGCTATATAAATCACAATCTGTACATATAAACTTGAATAGATTATAGTGGATTTGTCTCCCGTGGTTGTTTCCTCCTTTGTGAGGCTTTTCACGTTAAATATGTGTCTTTTGTTTCTTTAATCCTATATTTTTGCTATGCGTTTTATAACATGGGGCATGGGAGGATTTTGCCGAAGAGAAAGAAGGCGGAGGAACAAGGCAGCTCACCTAGAAAGGAGGAAGAAAGGCGGTGGGAAGGGAGGGAGGCAGGAGTAGTGATAGGGAAAGGCTCACCGGTGAGTAGCATCGATGCCAAGGACAATGATGGCACGATGGGGTGGCTGATAGGGAGGGCCAGTGGATAGGGTTTGGGAAAAGGAGAAGAGGGGAGCAGAGGAGGAATACTCTGTATATTAGAAATGGGGGAGTCCCTGCCCAGCACTGCGGTCCACGTCACCCGTGACCTCCTCCTCGTGCGACGCGTGCTCCACGCAAAACTCGCTCGCTCATGTCACCGTGCCCTGCGTTCGCTCGCTTCGTCACGGGGATCGCTGTAATCGGAGCAAACGACGTGGATTGCTTCCGCTTGTGCTAGCCTCGGCCCCAACCCTACGCCGCCACCTCAGTTCCTCTACTCACTCACCCTTGTCCTTGCACCCGCCTTCTCACTGACCTCGCCCCCTCCGCTGATGTTAGCCTCGCTTGAGTATATGTGATTTGAGGGGAGGAATGAGGTCCTTTGGTTCTAGATCCAACGGCTCAAAATTTACGTATTTAAAAAATATTCATGTATTTCTTAGACACCTCTAATTTAATAGGTACATATAATACCTCTACTATTCTTGAGAGAGTTTACGGCCTCTGAGCGATTTGAGCCAAGCCGGCCGCGCGGTTCCGGTTGGCCGACTTGGCTCGTTTTGGTTTTTTTTGTGTTTAAGCCCCTAAAAAATGCGTAATTACGTGTATATCTTTCCCGCGGTTTTTTATAATGAGGGCCTTCTGGTTCATAAAAATTATGAATCTTTCGTGAAAAGGCCCTAAATAAATACTAAAAAATAGCGTAGTTACGTTTTGATCATTCCAGCTGTTTTTCATGAAAATGACCTTTCGATCTAGCGCAATCGTGAATCTTTCGTGAGAGGACCCCATATAGATGCGAAAAAAATTTGATTGTGTTTGTATCCTTTCAACCGTTTCGCACGTTTTCTCGACGATTTTACAAAAAGCACTGCCGAAACCCTAAATAGATGCGAAAAAAAACGTGATTGCATTTGTATCATTTCAATCGTTTCGCGTGTTTTCTCGACGCTTTTACAAAAAACACTGCAGAAAAAAAAATTGGTTTTGCGATAAAAAGACGCACACGGTGTATTACACCGTGAAAACTACCCTAGTTATCTATGATTTTTTTACACTTTCGCTTGACAGTAGAATATTTGACAGTAAAATAGTATGACCCTTGTTGCGATGTGCAGTTTATCAATTTCGTGGCGTCCTCGGAAGGCTCGGATGCTGTTACTCCGGTCTTCTCTTCGTTTCCGTTGCTGAAACTTATGGCAGGTTTTACCGCGGGATTTGGTGGCCCGGGGACACGTCGTGCTTCTTGGACGACGAGCTGCACATGACGTGAGCTCGCCGTGCCGTGGTTTGCTCGGTGTTCGAGGGCCGTGCGTAGGTGCAGACGTGCAGTGTGGCAGTTCCGGTGTCGTTTCCGGGTTCCTCTCGTTCAGTTTTACAGGTTGGTACTAGAAGATGTGCCCGGCCCCACACACTGACACTGACACACCCGGTAGCTACTGCACATTTATACTGTACAGCTGCCCAGGCATGTACGTTCCTCTGCCATCTTCCAAACCAATCGATGGAGATAGGAAATTTTTACACATCTTAAAAATTTTATTGCGACAGTACCTATCGGCTTGTTAGGGTGTGTTTGACAATTCAACTTGTTCAGATTCGTAAATCTGGTGTAACTGAAAATTCTAATTTTATCAAATTTATGAAACTGAAACTGTAAGTACATTAAAAGTGTTTAGATAGATCATCTTGTTTATATTTTAGACCAAAAATATAAACTTAATTTACTTTATTTTAGCATACAAGTTTTAGATTTCAGGTGAAGCTGGAATCTGAAACTCTACTAAACAGGTTTTTATTTGTGGGAATAGCTCTCTCGCTGCCTTAGGTATATTGGCATGATGATGAGGATTCGGTGCAGGCCCTGTGAGAACTGTACTCAAGCAGTTCCTACGGATCATCTGATAAAAAACACAGCGATTTGAATCTTCTGAAAAGAATGTAGTAGGCCAGCGCCGTTGATTGCACATGCGAGCGCGACAAGCACGACGAGCTCAAGATGATCGTGCTACTTGCTAGTGACTTATATCTGCTGCGAAGCGCAACATTGATTAGCTTAGGATGGTACAAAGTGAAAATACTGCTAAATCTGATGCAAAGTACCGATCAGCTTTGATTTGTGGCCATCAGTGGTGAGCATAGAGTTAAACATCTGGACTCAAATATAGTATTTTAGGATTTAAAAATATGCCAATGAATCTAATTGTAGTAGTATTTTTACTTATTTTAAAGGAGAACTAGAAATGCTATATAAATCTAGTACGTGGTTATAAAGAATCCAAGCAACCAATAAGTTACAAGCAAATTCATCTAAAACAAGGGATACGCGAGAGGATTAGATGCTAGATTATTCTTTAAAACTAGATTCTTATATAAAGTAAGGATCCAAAGATCTTAAAAGGCACGAGAGGTTGTAAGAGAGTAACAATCCTTTGTACTCTTTTGAGGGAGTATTTGCGGTCGACTTTGCGAAATCTTTTATCGCTCGTCGTGATTATTTCAACGTCGTTATTTTGGTTCTATCTATTACATTTATTTTCTACGCTCTTGAGAATATACACACTCATGACATATCTTATAAAATTTTGATTTGATCTTGTGAGAAGGCTGGATTAGTCCTCATTGTGCATGCTTAGTGGTGGAAGCAAAAAAAAAAAAAAGATTCAGACGTACTTGTCGCCAATTAGTCAGGTACTCCTAGTGGATGGATGTTAGATTCAGATTATTGCTTCCGCATATGTTCAATACGGGATATGTTTGAAAAGGATCTCTATGCTTAGCGCATAGAATTTTTCACTCGGTTGATTACAAGGAATATGCAATATTGTAGTGGAAATAGTTATATTGGAGATATGTGATAGAGCACATCGCATATTGACAGGAGTTTGTATATTCCTAGCATAAAAAATAATCTAATATCTATGAGGTCACTCGAACTCAAAGATTGTGAGATATCACTTTAAAGTGGAGTCATGTGAGTTACTTACAAAGGTCAGGTGAAGTATATGGAGTAATAGAGGATATCGATTGATTAGTAAACTTAAAGAAAGGGCAATCAATAGGAAGTTTGAAAAAATCCCATTAAAGAGAAGGAATCCACATCACAAATGGTAAGTAATCAGATCTCAACTGCAATTATGTGCCAAACTGCAAAGGCAGTTGTAAATTCTAGCAGATGCAAAACAAAGATACGAGCTGTTGAAACAAGGAAGCTGTGGTGGGGCCAACTACGAAGTATCATCTACCAGGTGAAGCTTGGAGCCTGTACAAATCTATGGTATGGAGGCCTATAGAAACAAAAGGTGTAGTTAAACAAACTACTCAAAGGAAAAATCTCTCAGTGGAGGGTTCGGACGGCTAAACCTAAACATCAACACGCATATTGTGGTGATGTGCATGAGCCCTTGTGGTGAGGGCACTCCCAAAGGTGGGAGGAAAAAAATATGAAGCAGACTTAGAACAAGTTATTAGAAGAGCATGGTGACTTCAACGGATAAGAATTGACGTGGAGATTGTTAAATATGGTGATTTATATCTAGCCTTTTAGGAATTAAAAATGTGTGTAAGATAAATCCTGATAAGATTAGAATTTCTAATCGTAACAGCAGGATGATTCCTATTGGACCTATTTACTTTGGAGAAGAACTAGAGATGCTATATAAACCTAGGGGTGGCCATAGAGAATCCAAGCAATCGAGAAGCCACATGCCAACTCATCCAAAACAAGAGGCTTACGAAAGTATTCGTGGCTAGGTTATTCTTTAGTAGCAGATTCTTATATAGAATAAGAATGTAAAGGTTCTAAAAAGCACAGAAGGTAGTGAGTGAGCAACGATTTCTCATACTCTTTTGAGACCGTGGTTAAATAATTTGCGATCAGTTTATCCAAATTTTTATCTCTCGTTGTTGTTATTTTGGTTCTTCCTACGAATTCATTTTCTTCGTTTTTGATATTGTATATGTTCATGCCATATCTTATAAAACTATGATCTAATCCGAGACTCTGCGTAAAAAGATGCACAGCTTGTCACCTCCACCTTCTCGGCCCGCTGCTGGCTCACACGCCTGCACACCACTCAGTGCACGTCTGCCGTTGGCTCCCCACTCACGGCTGTTAGCTGAGGGTGCTAGGAGTGGAAGCGAATCCTCTGCCATCGTCGTCTCTGCCGTACGTCACTGCCGCGTGGGCTCCGCGTCGCGTAGGACCCACGCGGCAGTGACCGTACGGCAGAGATTATAACAGCAGAGGATCTCTTTCCGCTAGGAGTACCTACGGTACCATCAGTAGTAAGATGTGCGTCGTCAAGCCCTTTGATCTACCATTGAGTCCGCCTCCTCCTGCTTTAAGCCTGCTATCAAAGTCATTTTCCTTCTGTTCCTGCGTCGACATCCTAGAGACCGCTTCAACCTTCTCTCTAGAAGAGAACTGGGAACCGTCTCAACCCGTTATTTCCCAAGCTATATTTCGGTCAGAAATCGGAATGGAGGAAAGCTAGAAAGCGGCAGGCATGTGTGCGATACCCGCTTAGCCCACCGTCCTCTGCAGTGCAGTGTGAAGGATGTTTGGGCCATGGCACGGCCGGCGGCTAATATTCGTCTACGAGAATCCTGCTTAGCTCCGCCTGAGAGCTGAGACCTCCTTTTTCGGCCATTTCTGACTGCCAAATCAAATGCAGGCAGCTGTGTAGACCACCGACCGGCTACCGATTTCTGCACACTTTCCAAATGCAGATGTCACTAGTGGACTAACGGTCGAATTGCTCGGAATAAACTCAATAAAGTTGTGTGAACTTCTCCAGATTAGAACAAGGAGAACACCTCATCACCATAGCTGAATTATGTATGTAAAGAAACCGCCCGAACCTCAGCATGACTACCCCGAAACAAGTCCGTCCAGAGCTCACTTCCAATTCTGAAGACGATATGTTAAGTGCGTAATCCCGTTGGGTGTGCCAATAGAGACTAATGTCATCAAAGCAAAGGAGAAGAAAGCTAGTGAACACTGAACTGATCTAATACCTGCAGTATGTACCAGGCCCATTGTAGGAACTAGGGCACATCATATTGGGCAACTGCTCTGTATTGAGCCATGAAACAATGTTTTGAATTTCATAGAACATTAGCGACCTTTAACTCAGAAATTATTTTCGATTTAATCATGTCTAATGATGTTCTAAATAACGGTAAATGGTGAACACTCCTCTTTTTATTGTTTATACGGTAAGCGGTCTTGCAAAAGGTTTTACTTTTTAAAATTCTACAGTAATAAAATAAGCAACTAATTCATTTTCTTCCACGCATATAGATTGAAACTACCAAGCTATCAACAATTGTCCACAGCGGTGATATAAAGGAAAAATGACATGATATGAATGTATTTAAAGAATCATAATTGAATAAATGAACAACTCAAGTGGTAATAAAAAGTAAAGCTAGCATTCATCCAATATATTTCATAATGTTCCATTCATACGGCAATCCTGTAGCTTTACCCAAATAAACGATCCAATTAATTCGGTATTAAATGTTACGGCCCGATATAATAGATCTATTAAACGTTAACAGCCAATAAACCGAAAAAATGGCCCGATGATATGAGCAAACCTTAAAATACCCATAAACGTAACTGATAGGGAACATTTGCCGTTTTAAATGGCCGTTTACGAGGCCTTAACATCCTTTATTTAGAATACTGATGACCAGGCACTGAAGCAACATATACACCCTCGATCTAGCATACAAAAAATGTACATTACTGATGAGATCTTCAGTTACAACTCCTCACCAATATTGGGACAGAGGGTAGACAATAGCTAGTTTTTCATTGACAACTGGCCACTGCCAATCTAGTAAGTAAACTCAGAGTTAACTGCCATTCATAGTTTGGATGTCGCGAGCTTGATAAGATCCTTCCTCAGTATCTTGCCAGATGCGTTCTTGGGGATGTCCGTCACAAACGCCACCTTTCTAACCTTCTTATATGGTGCTACCTGTGAGCATTATACATCAGCAGTTCAGAGAAACTGCAGGAATGACGAATATCTGAATAAATGGTGAACCAGATGTTTCATTTTTCGTTGTTCTTTCATTCATGATTTATTAGTCATGTTCACCTGTTTCGCCACAAACTCCATCACCTCACGCTCTGACAAGTTGCACCCTTTCTTTCTCACTACATAGGCCATTGGGAACTGGCCGACCTCCCTGTCAGGAAACCTGCAGAAGGACCAACCCATTATGAAACCTGGCCTAATTAAGTTGACAGAAGTGATTACTGCTAGTCTTGATGACACTTACGGGATAACAGCAACATCGGCAATCTCTGGGTGTGTCAGCAAAAGAGCTTCTAGCTCTGCCGGTGGCACCTATTCATACCAAAGTTATATTCAGATGACAAGGAACAATCAGTAGCATCTTACAGGCCTTTCAGGAGAGAGATCAGAATGTACCATTCGGTCATCTTTACCTGATAGCCTTTGTATTTGATCAACTCCTTCAGACGATCCACCACGAAGAGATACCCATCCTCGTCTATGTAGCAGAGATCACCAGTCTTGAGCCATCCGTCGGGTGTAACTGTCGACTGTGTTGCCTCTGTGTTCTTGAAGTAGCCTGGGGAGATAAATATTGCAACTTTTATAGGCCAGTCCCATTTTCTTTGGGTCCAAACGGGATATAAAGCCTACAGTTTTGGTCTGCAAAGTTCACCTTGCTATGGGTACTACTGCAAGTCTAGAACTGCTTAAAACACCTAATTTTTCTTATGGTGCTATAATGCAAGAGAAACCTTAGTCTCGTATTGGAGCACAGTCCTCACAAGCATGGGCGATAACCTCTAATATACGTCGATATGGACTCAGATTGGCTCTTACCTTCGCCATTGAACCTACTAATGTTTATAATGATGCTGTGAAAATCAATCTAAAGATTTATGTCATGCGTTCTAGCTGATGCACTTTTTATACTGAAAAGACATCCTGCAACCAGTGTAAAATTACATAGCCAGTACGAGAATCCGGAGATATTAAGGGCGTGTTTGGTATAGCTCTAGCTCTAGGTGGAACTGGGTATTTCTAGCTCCATCATATCTGTGGAACTGGAGCTATTGGTATATTAAGAGTGTTTAGATGGGTCATCTTATTTATATTTTAGACTAAAAATATAAACTTAATTCACTTTATTTTAGCCTACAAGTTTCAGATCTCAGATGGAGCTGAGATCTAGAACTCTATCAAACAGAGCCTAAATCCAGGATTCAATTCAATCTTTCTGTTTGTGGTGCCTTGCTAGAACTTTTGCTTTTCCAGAAAGCAACCCCAGATTACTAATTACCTGCGTTGGTATGTGTGATTAAGAAATCACAATGCATAACACTTAATTTGGAGAATTCTCAAGCATCGGATGGGTTTGCTTACTTTAGTAAAATAAAGTAATAATGCGAAAGCACGCCAAGAGATTTATGTCATCGATATAAATAAAAACAACCGATGATATTCAAGGCACTTTCTTCGTTTTAAGGCAAGAAAATCCTGCAATAATCCTAAAAAAGAAAAAAATTCTAGAAATTCTCACAATAATTAAAGAAAAAGAGAAGGATCTGTGCCACTTATTTCCGTGGGGCCAAATTATTATGTGCCACTTATATTTCCGTGGGGCCAAATTATTACAGCGCAGATTAATCATTCTCACAATAATTGAAAGAAAAAGAAGGATCTCCGCCACTTATTTTGGTGAGACAGATTATAATAATGTAGATTAATCATTCTCACATTAATTGAAAGAAAAGGAAAAGGATCTATACCACTTATTTTGATAGGGCCAGATCATAATGATGCAGTTTAATTATATAGAAATATTAGTCATATAACAAATACAATGGTGTTTCAATTATTGGAGGTAGAGTTGCATAGCAAAGACAATTGTATCGTAATATCTAGCTATGTAGTTGCGTGAGTAAATATGCTAACTGAATAGGAACATGATCCTACAAATAATGAAGACAACAATTGTGCTGCTAACTATGTACTTATCCATGCTATGTAGTAGTAGAAAATGTGGGGACCTACTCACTGAACTACATTATACAAAGCATGAAACTGTTCAAGACTTCTAGGGGAGAGTCACTGCGGATTACACGTGGTCAAAACTTGGCACAATTAACTCTAAGCTAAACATATTGGAGAATATAAGCATGCAACTCGGTGTACTGACATGAACAATTCATGCAGTGACTAGTAGAAATCATCTTAAAATCACTGAAAGACTCATTCGATGTTATAATAGTTCAATTCATGTCATGGACATGGTTGTAACCTAAAATAATCAGATGCAAACTGCTAGATCTTCAAAGACGCGTCTCGACTGTTACCTCCTAACACTTTCTTTTCCCGTCTTGTAAGAATTCGTACTCGGTTTATATAGTATAGCCAAAAATAAAGCTATCTCATGAGAGTTCGCACCTCGCACTCGGTTGATATAGTATTTTCAAAAATAACTTAAAGCCCTCTTATACTGGCACCTGGCAAACATAGTCAAGTTCACCTGCCATGTGGCTTTCTCTAGTCAAAACAAAGCCACGTTTAGTACGTTTATAACTACTTTAACAACACGCCCTGATCCATAAAGACATTCCAAAATCTTTCAAAAATAAAGACATTCTAAATTCCAGCGTGCCACCCGCTAATCGAATAAAATACTGGCACGTCTAAAATAAAATGTAAACAATTTGAATGCGGTTCTGGACCCAGTACCTTTCATGACGTATGGGCCCCGGAGCCAGAGCTCGCCGGTGCGGTTCACCGGCAGCGCATCGCCGGTCTCCGGGTCAACGATCTTAGCCTCGGTGTTGGGCGACAGCAGGCCAGCCGTCCCGTACCGGCGGCTCTCCTCTGCCGAGTCCGTGGAGGCGCCGATGGCCGTGCTCTCCGTCAGCCCGTACCCCTGCAGGATCTCCACCTGTGGGTACTTCTCCCTGAACCCTTCGATCAGCTCCTTGCTCAGCGGCGCGCCTCCTGAGAGAACCTTACGCAGCTGCCCGAGTGGCAGCGGCTTCGGGTGCGCCACCATCGCGACCAGGATCGGCGGCACGAGCGGTAGGTAGGTCACCCCGTAGGCGTTGATCGCGCGCAGCATCTCGGGGAGCTCGTACTTGGAGAGCACCACCACCGTGGCGCCGCACCCGAGCAGCCCCGTGGCGAAGGCGACGAGCCCGTAGACGTGGAACATGGGGACGGTGCAGAGGAACGTCTCCGTTCTGTCCGACTCCTCGAGGCGGAAGCGCGTCATGACGATCTGAACCATGGAGATGAGGCTCCGGTGCGTGGCGACGACGCCCTTGCTGGGCCCCGTCGTCCCCGAGGAGTAGAGCAGCGTGGCCGGGTCGTCCTGCGTGATGCGGTCCCTACGGCGCGCGGGGTCGGTCGGCGTGGCGGAGATCTCCTCGATGGTGGCGACGATGCGCGGGTCGGCGGCGTCGTCGGGGAGGCGAGCGGACTCCAGGAGGACGACGCGGAGGTCGTGGCCGGCGCGCGGGAGCTTGGGGAGGAGGTCGCGGGTGGTGAAGGCGAGTACGGGGCGGGCGTCGGCGACCTGCTTGGCGATCTCGGCGGGGGTGTTGAGCGGATTGGCGGTGGTGAGGACTGCGCCGAGGGACATGGCCGCGAGGGCGGCAACGGGGAAGTGCACGGAGTTGGGGGAGAGGATGAGCGCGACGTGGCCCTTGCGGAGGGAGACGGGTGGCGCTGCGAGGGCGGACGCGGCCCCGGCCACCGCGCGCCAGAGCTCGGGGAACGTGACCTGGCGGCCGGTGGCGGCGTCGACTAGCGCGACGACGCCTGAGTGGCGGCGGGAGGCGAGGAAGGTGACGACGTCGACGTCAGGGTCGGCGGGGAGCGGGACGTCGCGGCGCCTGCTTCGGAAGGTCCGCGTCGCGGCGCAGTAGCCGCTGCGCGCGTCCGCCTCCGTCTCCGACCGGGCCATCGCGATCAGAGCAGACCAGATCACCGCGCGTCGACCGTGCCGCGCTCGCTCTTTGGTTGGTTTCGCTGGCGTTTTGCTCTCTCCGCCTGCGCCGCGCCTCCTCCCGTGCGAAACTCCAATTCTGTTTGGTGTCGCGTCACGGTTGCTGAAGCTGAATGCTCGCCCGCGGGTGGCTGTGGCTGCGGCTGCGGGTAGTTGGCACCAGTCGCGAGTGGAGCCCCCGTGTCGTCGTCACTCTGGCGCGTTGAAATCGGAATCTGTAAAGGGTGCTCTCGTTCCCCATGTGAGGAAATTCTTTTTCTGGCCTCTTGGCTTGATTTATTCTCCAAGTTTAATTTCCATACGAACGAATTATAAATCTGGACCAGCACTTACAGTTACCGTACTCATATATCGCGGCAGGTATCATCTCACATCTTTTCCAATTCAAGAAAGAGATAGATTTTTAATTTTGCTTGGATATAAATAAAAGTTGAAAAAAAGTTTAGTAAGCAGAAACAAGAAGAAAAAAAAAGGCCAAAATAGGTGGAACGACGGCCAGATCAAATCGGGTTGGTTGCCGAGTCGAGTCCAAACATTTTCAATGACATGTGGGTTCACCGTGCTTGTGTACCACCTGTCGGTCAATGGACTCACAGCAGTAGTACACCACCACTAGAAGCGTTAAGATTTGGTGCTGCGTTTCCCTTTTTTTGACCGGGTTGTCGCTGAAGCTGGTCGGATAGCGTCCTCGATTGCCCGTATCCCTGTAGAATGGAACGAACACAGGTCTGACTGACCAAACAGGATGGCCGGTGGGGCGCGGTGGTTTCCGGGCCGGTGTTTCAGCGCCATGCCATGGATGGGTGCAGATCCGGGCTCCGTTTGTGTTTCCTCGAAGGCAAAAATGGTGGGTGATGGTCTCTGCCTGCCGGCCTCCTGCAACAACGCTATCAACGTGGCTGTTGCATGCCCTGCATGATGGGGTACGGTAGGAACCACACCACGAAGGATCGCTCGCTCATCATTCCGTACCGAGACTTGGTTACCGTCAGACAGTTTTGGCTCTGGTCTTGCACCATCGGAGAGTGGCCGCCTCATCGCATGTCGGCAAATCTGAAGCGCCAGTTTCTGACGCTGCTTCCTGCAGCTTGCGGGTGGTTGGCATCTCATGCTTCCAGAGAGTATAGTACAGTGCCGCACATGATTTGATCATCATAGATGGGCCTTTTGTTCTGTCAATGACGGAGCTTGCCAGAAGCCAGCCAGAGTAACGTCCGCCATACAGTCGTTAATCAAGCCGGCACCTTACGAGCACCTGATTCATTGATCACGTAATTAGCCTCTGTGAACAAAAGGCCAACGGGCCAAGTGTTTTTTTTTGGTTCTTGGCTTCTAGTTGTATGCAGATTTGGAATTATACAAGAGAGCAGGGGATTCGTTTGACAAGGATGGCAACGCTACTACAATTCTCCGTCCACCACAATGATCGCTCCTGTCTAGCTTCCCTCCAAAAGCAAAAGGTGCCAAATCAATCGCTCATCTCTGGAAGAGAACAATCGACATGACACAGCAAGAAGCACTCATGGGACGAAGTACGTGGCCGATACTGCATATATTCATTCAGTCTTTTCATTGCTCTGTCAGACATTTTGCTCTTCTACGGGTAGGGAATACCAGGAAACCGGCTTACAGCACAGCCTACCACAAGCTATTAAGCTGACTAAAACCACCACACCCACTAAACATACGAAAACACCATTCCAAATACATTTTAGAGGGTGTTTTATGCATGAATGAAAGGTGGATATTAATTGCTTGCTCCGTCATTTATTGAAACCAAACAGTACTCAATTAACAGATTTGCATTACAGAGCTTCCATCAAGTTTTCTGGAATCAGAACCAATTGACAGAGAACATGCCTAGGCAAATAACTCTGATTACCAGCTACAGAACAACAACGGAACATCAACAGCAAGCTAAGACACAAGACTCAAGATCTAGCCTACTAGTAAAAAGAACAAACTCTAGCTTTTATAAGATTAAGAAACACTGAAGCTTTTTCCTAGACATTCAAGCTAGGACAATCTTCACATCCTATCTAGCCTCATCCTTGTTGGTGCTTATCAGTGGTGGAACTAGGAAACTTTGAAAGAGGGTTCACACTTTACACATATAACTCTATAGTTTTATACAATGGTTTTGTAACATCATAAATTCAGCACATATATTTGAAATTTGCTAAAAGTATAGTGCTAAGGTCTTACAAATCACAAACCACTAAAATCAGAACCAGTTCAATTAAAAAATTTGGCTAACTGAAGAGGTAATATCATGGAGCTTTTAAAATTTTTGGGGACCCCTAGATTGGTGCCCATCCACGCACGATCTGAAAGAAGTCCTGTACCACACGACGGATTCCATTTGCTCCTTGACCCCTCCTTTTTCTGCAACTAATCCAACCAATGACATAAGTAAAATAGCAGATCTGTGGGATCATCGAGGTGCTTGTTCTGAAAGATGGCTGCATTTCCAGTCTTCCAAATGGGCCAACAGAGGGTAGCACTTCCAACAGCAATCAACCGCTTCTGACTCCTCTCGGCGGTCACCGTGAAGCATCTCAGATACATGGCGATTATTTTATTGGTGACTTCGGATTGACCATCCGATTGTGGGTGATATGCCGAACTCATATTGAGGCTAACACCTGCTAGCTGAAATAGCTCTTGCCAAAAGACACTAGTAAACACAACGTCACGATCAGTCACGATGGAGGTTGGAATACCATGCAATTTCACAATATGATCAAAGAAAGTTCTGCCCACTGACGTAGCCGTATAAGGATGTGCCAAGGGAATAAAATGAGCTGCCTTGGAGAAACGATCAACCACTGTTAAGATAACTGTTTTGCCCCCGGATTTAGGTAGCCCTTCAATAAAATCCATAGCAATATCAGACCAAACCAGTTGTGGTACTGCGAGGGGTTGCAGCAATCCGCCCGGATGAAGATGCTCAGTCTTGTTGCGTTGGCAGATGATACAATCGCGGATGAAGTTCTGGATAATCTGGCGAATCCCAGGAATATGAAAGTCAGAACGAACTCGAGTAAGAGTCTTCTGGACCCCTTCATGGCCGGCTTGATGACAACTAGCCACAATGGTCAGAACAAAAGCAGAAGATGCCGGTACAAAGATGCGGTCCTTGTATAAGATTAGCCCATCACGAACTGACCAGGGCGCATTCAGGCGTCCTTCTTGTATGTCGACCAATGTAGATGCCCAACTAGGCTCCGATGGCAAAGTCTGGCGAAGCTCATCGAACATGGAGAGAGAAGGTATTGATAGGGCATGCAGAGAAATATCAGAACTGTCGCCATCCCTTCGAGACAGAGCATCTGCCACCGTATTCAGGCGGCCTGGGCGATACTCGACGGAGAAATCAAAACCCACTAATTTACTCACCCATTGATGTTGAGGAATTGTGGACAATCGTTGATCCAGTAAGAATTTCAAGCTGTAGTGGTCAGTACGGACAATGAAGGAACGGCCCCAGACATAAGGGCGCCAATGTCGCACTGCTTGAACCAGTCCGATGAGCTCTCGTTCATAAGCCGCCAACTTGATATGGCGCGCTGCGACAGGGCGACTGTAGAAAGCAATAGGTCCCGTACCTTGATGTAGAACAGCACCAAAACCCGATCCTGAAGCATCACAGTCAATGATGAATGGACGACTAAAGTCGGGTAGCTGAAGGACAGGGGCCGAAGCGAGAGCTTGTTTGAGAGCCTGGAAGGCATGGCTGGCTTCGTCACTCCACACAAATGATTCCTTCCGTAAGAGGCGAGTTAGGGGTGCTGCAATGGCCCCGTAATTGGCAATAAAACGCCGGTAGTATCCTGCCAAACCCAAAAATGCGCGAATCGCTCGAACTGTGGTCGGGTTTGGCCAATCTTCCACTGCTGCCACCTTCTGTTGATCCATGGAAACACCCTCAACCGAAATGACATGGCCGAGATATGCCACTGAAGACGTACCAAAAGAGCATTTGGATCGCTTTAAAACAAGCCCATGCTTGATTAGTTCCTGTAATACTAGCTGAACATGGCAGAGATGCTCGGCCCAAGAGTTATCAAATAAGGATATCATCAAAGAAAACCAACACAAAACAAATAGCAGAAGGGACTAAGGACATCGTTCATCAATGCTTGAAATGTTTTGGTGCATTGAAAGGCCAAAGGAAGCACCGAAATTGGTGACCATGGTGTGTACGAAAGGCCGTCTTGTGTATATCCTGAGGGTGCATGCGTACCTGGTGGTACCCGGAACGGAGATCCAACTTTGTGAAGAAACGAGCTCCCTTCAATTCATCTAGCGGTTCTTCGATGACCGGTATAGGAAATTTATCCTGATGGTCTTATCGCTCAAGGCACGATAATCGACATAAAATCTCCAAGAGTTGTCCTTCTTTTGACCAACAATACGGTGCAGAGAACGCCGACGCATCTTGACACGAATAATGCCTTGGCGAAGCATCTCAGTACATTGTATCTCAAGCTCATCTTTTTGCAATTGGGGGTAACGGTAGGGACGCACTGCCACTGCATCGGTGCCTTTGACTAGATGAATGCGATGGTCATATACCCGACGATGAGGCATCCGTGGCCGGGCAAATACCTCCTGATGCTGATCCAATAAAGCTTCCATGAGGTTCTCCGTTCCAATAGCCCATGCAGCCATGGTGAGATGCCGGTTGGTGGTTCCCTGCAGAGTGACTTGATGATTTTCATGCCAAAACGTCATGGTGAGATGTTGAAAATCCCAAGTAATGGGTCCCAATGTGAGCAGCCATTGAATACCAAGAACAAGATCAACTCCTAGAATCGGTAGCGCAAAGCAATCCAGGTAAAACACAGAAGAACCAATTTGGATGGGAACTCGGCGACACGCTCCGCTGCTCGAAAGATGCTCCCCATTGGCTACTGCAACTCGTATGGGGTTAGCGGGTGGCTCCAGCATAAGACCGCATTGAGCCACGGCATCCTCAGAAACGAAATTATGGGTGGACCCCGAATCTACAAGAGCCACAAGCTGACGATCGCCGATACGTACCGGAAGCCTCATGGTTCGGCTTGCATCAATCCCAGTGAGAGCCAGAAGAGAGATAGACAGCGTATCATCCTTGTCGTCACCAGAATACTCGAGAATCCCAGACCGCCTCCAGTCAAGAGTTGTTGGCAAACATGGCAGTGCATACTTGTCGTCGCAATTATAGCAGAGTCCCTTGAGACGACGTTCTTCCATTTGTGCGCTGTCGCTTCGAATTAAACGACTGCCATCCGGTCGGTGTCACCTCTTTGGTGACAAGAATAATGAGAGGCCGACGATCCCGTGGGGGCTGCGCCGAGCTTGGAGCCACCGGTTCTGGATGTTGTCTTGGGTCCCGGCCGTGGCTCGCTGAAGTCTTGGAGGCGCTCGTGAGCCCGAGCCAAGCTCATGGCCATCGCGAGGGTCTGTGGAGCAGCGAGACTCACAGCGATGGCTATCCTTTCCTTGAGTCTGCGACAAACATATCGACCTTCCGATCTTGGCGCAATTTTGGCTCGCGGAAGCGACTCAATTCCTTTTGATATTGCGCCACCGTTCTCGATTGGTGGAGCTGCTTGATCTCCAAAGCAGTGGTTACGGGCGGGTCGGCGGGTCAAACAGAGATTGAGGCCATCCTGAATTGCTCCCATGTCGGCTCACCGGACTCTTCTTCCAAGCACGCATTTCATCGCTGGGCCTCCCCGGAGGTGGTAAGCCGCCGTGCGAACCTTCTCCTCCGCCGGCGTGGACTGGCCTTTGAAGAAGAGTGCGCACGTATTGAGCCAGTACAGAGGATCGCCTCCCCCTCGTAGATGGGAAACTCCCAGCGATGGTGTTTGGGGGCCCGCCCTTCCGCCATGGTTCCGCCGCCACCAGGTCCGCCGCCCCTCCAGACTGGCCGCCGCCCACCGCCAAAGCCACCAGTCCGCCGCCCGCTTCGGTGATCGCCGCCATTTCTTCGCCGAAGGAGCCGTTGAAGTTGGCGGTCGAGGAACTAGGATCTCAAGAGGTGGCGCGACGAGGTAACCTCCCCGGTTTTGTCGGCCGATTGAACCCATATATTCAAACATTCCACATATCAATGATGTTTTGAGGCAGAGATAAGAGTCCAAGGGCACAAGCCACCACACTCAAGGCAAATTTTGTAATTGACACCGAAAGAATAAATAATCCACATTCTCTTCTCCACCGAAAAAGAGAACTCTTAGGTCCTTCCCAACCTTTCAACAGATTGTATCTAGTTAGAATACTATTTTTCAAAGTTAACCACATGAAAACTTTTGAGTTTCATTGGTAACTAAACATTCCATATAAAAATGTGGAGACAAGGTGCAGCATGTGTTTTGAGAGCAACATAAAAAGAGTGAACATTGGAAACACCTTTAGTATCAAGCAACAAAATCAACCTATCAGGGTGATTGGCTGGCCGAACTTGGGCACAAATTTTCTTTAATTGATCTCAAAACTACTGAGCACACCCCCCCCCCCCAAAGAGAGTTCTTCTAAATCTTACATAGCCCCAACCTCTGTCAAAGACTTGAGCTACAGATATTTCTTTTGTGAATGTCAAATTATATTGTTGGAGAATACCTAACAGACTGCAAATTATACAGCATACAGTTCAAGAAGTTGCAGCTGCATACAGAAAAGATAATGTTGCTCCTCACTTGTACTAATAGACTAGTGACGAATACTCATACCGGGGGTACCCCACAGCAAAGTATACATCTATTTCAAGATCGACTACCTCCTAGTCGTTTGCACGTGGCGGCGAGACTGGAGGCGATGCAGAGCGTTGAAGGGGGTATTACCAAAGTCCCTACCCCTTACAGATGGGATTATCCCTAAATATCGGCTGGAACGCCGGACGATCCGATTTGGGCCCAGCTCTAGGCCCAGCAGAGGGCCACGAAAGACCCTCAGCCTCGTTCAAGACCCCCAGGGGCGGTCCGATCTGGCCTTAGGTTGGACGCCTCCGCAGGCTTCGACCTGGCCACGGGTCGGACGTCCCCGCAGGCCCCGACTTGGCCTCAGGTCGGATCCCGGATGAGCCCCGGCTCGGCCGCCTTCGCCACATCGCCGGTCGACTCCAAATTGGCCGCCTGCCCCGTGGACGCGACATCCATGCTAGGGCAGGGGGCGCCATCCCGAGGTAGCCAAAGGGCTACCTTAGTCAAAGCCTCGGTCGCTTCGCCCCGTCAGGCGCAGTGGAGAGGCGCGCTCTCTCCCGAGGCGGCTTCAGGGCTCATCATAACGATGTCGGCCGTCGACAAGCGTCAGGCGGAGGTAGGCAAGACCTTCCCAACGGGACACTGTCCGTTGGATCTACCATCCCGGCATAGGGCGACGGGGACCTGTCAACCATCAAGACCAAAAACCAGGAACTCCCGAGCGTAGCATACCCCTACCTTTTTCCTCCAAAAACTCCCGTGTAACCTACCCCCTCCGCCTATATAAAGGGAGGCAGAGCCCTCAGGGAAGGGCAACGAGCATTCGCCCATACATACCCGACTGGGCACTCGCATCCACCACCCGAGCCATCCGACCTAGGCAAACATTCCGAGCTCCCTCACTCGGACGAACGCTGATGGCCTGTCCTTGGCACCCACTTGTAATCTCGTGTAGTCCACTACACCCCGAGCAATACAAAACCACCACACGAACTGGACGTAGAGATATTCAGCCCGAACCAGTATAAATCTTGGGCTCCCTTCGTCTAACCATTCAAGGAGAGGGAGCGCGCGGCCCCTATACTTACAAATTCACTTGCCGGTTGTACGAAACACCGACAACTAGTTATTCTTATAAGGGGTATTTTGGTCATTGTACATGCCAAGATCCTATAAATACCTCATCTCCCTCTTATTTGTAACTAGAACTCTCTTAAGCAATATCAAGGAACACTTAAAACTGACGAGCCCTCAGGGCCCGAGAGACTAACCCCCGTAGGCTCGTCCATAGGAGTATGGGGGTCCTCTCGGACCCTCAAACCTGTATACATCCTCTGTGTCATTTTCATTCTTATGGATGCGGACCCGTTAAATAGCTAACGTCCACCCTCTCACTTATGTTCGGTTTTTACACTTATGACATATATAATCTTGGAAATTGGATAGACAGAGGAGACCCATTTACCCTTTTATCATTTCAAAAACTTGTATTTTCACCATTTCCTACCTTTTTTTAAAAAAAAAGCATAGAACACCTTTCTTGCTTCCATCACACCCTGCTAGAATTGTGAATCACAAGATGAACTTCAAATTACTAGCACTCTCTAAATAATCCTGTATCAAAAAAGTAGTATCATCTGCGTATCAAAGAACAGCTAAGCCTCATTCCACCAAATGAGGGACTAATCCTCTGATAAGTCCCTAAATTATGTGCCCTTTTAACCATCTGAGTTAACAAATAAGCAGTTAGATTAAAAAGCAAAGGAGAGAGGATATCCTTGCCTTAAAACCTTATGAGTTGTAAAATAAAGACCCAATGTATCATTTAATTCATTGCACACATTCCGCCCTCTAACCACATGTAATACCCAATCACACAACAAATCTCCCAAACCTTTTTGTTGCAAGACTTGATAAAGGAAAGGCCATTTGATCTTATCATTGACCTTTTCTAAGTTTACTTTGAGCAACACCGCAGCTTTTTTTTGTTAATGAATGTCATGCTGTTTCATGCAAAACCATAATCCCTTCCATAATGTACCTCTTTTTTTATTAATGCAGTTTGGTTATAATCAATAAGGGCACTCCTAATGCTCCTATATCAACAGTTTCTTCAGCATGCCATCTAAGATTAATACTTACATGGAGAGAATATTAAAGAAGAGAGAGATAGAAGCTAATTTTTGCATGAGAAATAACTTGAACACACAAACGAAAGGAAGATACAACAAAAACATACATTGGGAAAAGGAGGGATATATTCAACTACATTCTATGTCTTGCATGATATTTATTTGATGTTCTCTATGTATTTGTGCTAAGATACAAAGGATGAGAGGCATAGTACCTATTACTATTTATTAATGATGTGGATATTTTTTGATATAACTATAAAAACTATACATTAGAAGTTCCCTAACAAGACCTACAATTCTTGCCAATCTCATAGTTAACACCTTAGTAAGAATCTTGTAACTTACATTAAGTATACAAATGGGCCAGTATTTTTGTATCGAAATTGCTAGGAGCCAAACGTTTGATTTTTTCAGACGCTGCAACATTTTTTTTTACTCGTGAAATGTTTTTTTCCTACGCGTGAAACATTTTCCTTCGATAACAATAGAAATGTCGATCCGGATTACTACAATATTTTTCCTACGCATGAAATATTTTTTCCTACGCATGAAATATTTTCCTTCAATAACAGTAGAAATGTGCGCGCAAAAAAAATATTGCACACGTTGAAAAAAATGTTGCACCGAGCGTCCAATACAATATGCTGAGATCGAACGCCCGGATGCTAGTTCTTCCTTTTTGTATTGAATGAGCATCAGGGCTCTTGGGTAAGAGAGTTATTACCTCATAATCTAACCTTTCTATAGACAGGAAGCCTTTGTGGGAATCATCAAACAATGCTTCTAGGTCATATTTGATAATTTCCGAAAAATCCCGATAGAAATCTATAGGGAATCCATCAGAGCCAGGTGCTTTATTTTTTCCATATCAAACACAACATTCTTAATTTCTTGTAAACTAAATTCCTGAAAGAGGATTTATCTGCTCTCATCGGCAATTTTGTTCATGTAGGAAAATTCCACGGAAAAGTTAGTATGTTTAGGCTCCCCAAATATCTGCTTATAGTAGTTTGTGATATAGCCCATAAGTTGTTCCTGAATCCTAATATATATAAATAAAAATAATTGATGATCTTCAAATCACATCCTTCGTTTTAAGGATAAGAAAATCCCACAATAATCATAAAAAGGAAAAATTCTATAAATTTTCATATTAATCAATAGAAAAGGATAAAGATCCCCACTACTTATTTTGGTGGGACTAAATTATAATGGTGCAATTAATTGGTGAGGTCAGATTATAACGATGTAGATTAATCATATATAAATATTAGAGCCATATAACAAATACAATTGTATTTCAATTATTAGAAGTAGAGTTGTATAGTAAATATAATTCTATTGTAATATCAGTTGCGCTGGTAAATTGTCTAGTTGTCTGAATGTTTTCCCTCAGTTCATTTATTTTGTTGAATAAAGCAAAACTAGCTACGTAAGTGGTAATTGGCCAGTTGAAGACTGCATTCAATTCACTATCCATCCTCCAATGTGTAGCATTCAATCTCAATCGGCTGATAATTTGGATCAGCTGCTGTAACAGCTGCAGAAGTTATGGATGTTGCCACAGGGTAACAAGATTGCATGCAGCAGCTACACAGTTAGATGAGGTTATGCATCAGTTCGAGAGTCGATACAATTAGGGCCTGTTTGTTTTTACTTTTGATTCTAGATTCTAGTTTCAAAAACAGTATTAAAAACAAATAGCCTGATTCTAGAATTCAATTCTCACAATCCAGCCCACCCATATATACTAGAATCCACAATTCACTTCATATGTGCTTTTGAATTCTAGCTTTTAGAGAATCAGCTTCTTTACAACTACAATCCAGAATTAGTTTTAAAGAATCCAAAGCAAAAACAAACACGCCGTTAGACACCACCGCAACCCTCACCACATCACAAAACACGAAGGAAAACTTTGTTGGGCCCGAAATTTGGGCCAACACGAATTCAGTGTATTAGCAGTAAGCAATGCCCAATAATTTCGTCCTGTGAGTAAAAAAAATTATTAGTCCTAGAAAACAGCAGCAGCATCCAAACCACCGGCAAGCCATCTCAACCATCCATCGCACATGACAAACGGCTCAGCTCGCCCAGAATCCAGAACCCCATCACCTTATCCTCTACTCCCCAGTCCCCACACTAAACCAAACCAATCATCCTCTTCCCTCCACACGCGCCACCACTGCCCACGATCTCTGAACCTCCTCCCGCCCTCAATAGAGGCTGTCCTACGACATCCACCTCTTTCCCGCCTCAAACCCCCAAATCCCAACGCTCACAGAGCCCCGCCCCTCTCCATCACCGTCCCTTCCCGTCTTGGCCTCCCCAAGCGTAGCCTCACCACCGCCAAGGCGGTGTTCCAGGACCAGACCAAACCAAGGAACCCTGCAAACAAGGGAGGCGATGACAATGAGGCGACGATGAGGTGGACCGCATCGTCTCGAGCCGCATTGTCAAGAATGAGGTGTTCGCGGAGGACAGCTCGATTGTTGTTGCCGGCCTCTCGAGATGGAACACAACTCACGCTATCACCCTGGACACCCAATCCACGCAGGAGACAAAAAAATTTGTATGGCCAACTGCACTAGAATAGCATGGAGCCTTTGCCATAGATCTCCACGTGAGACCCGTCCCCAAACTTCACAGTGCCCCACACTGTCTCATCGAGCGACGCTAGCATAGAGCGATTCCCGGTCATGTGGTTGCTAGCCTCCGTATCAAGATACCACAGGTCAGGGCCAACATCTACCGGAATCACCCTCTTTTTGTTGAGGAAGACCTGCAGCGGCTGCTCATCTACAACCTGCGCGAACTCGCAGTGCTTGGCTAAGAGGAGTGCTGGTTGCTCCTCCTATGCCTCGACAAAGTGAGCCTCCTCCCCTGCTTTCGCTGACGCTTGGTTGGCGGCAATCGCGTGCAAGGTCTGTACTTGCGCGATTAAGGCACTGTCACTCGACAAGTCACGTGTGCCTCCCTTCCCAACACGGCCGATATCATCATTCTTCCAGGGTGGTTGTGGCCTCCCACGTCGCCGCGCGTTTTGGCCCGACCTTGCACCCCTAGATGACTGCTCATCCGCCTGGCGCTGCTTGCACCGCGCCTCCCACTCCTCCTCGGTGAGTAACAACTTCTCATTCGTTGTCACCGAGGTGGGCAGAATGGTGCAATCTTCAACAGTTTTGAGCCGCCCTGTCACTTTCTTGATGGACAGCGTCGACAAATCAAGAAACCATTCAATGGACAAAGCTATTTGCGCGAACCTCTAGGGTACAACACGCAAATACTTCTCTACAACCTTCTCTTCGTCGATGACATCACCAAGAATCATGAGCTAGCTCACCAGCCCACTTAGGCGCATGGCAAAGTCGTCCACCGCCTCGCCGTCCCGGAATTCAATGGCCTCATACTCCTTGCGGAGTAGCTGGGCCTTCGCCTTCCGAACGCGGTCGGTTTCGACCGACTCGCATCTCCATCACGGAGTCCCACGTCTCCTTGGCGTTGCGTTTCACCACAAGTGAAGAAATCATCTCTGGTGAAACGGCCTTCAGTATTGCCTCCAGCATCATACGATCCTCCTGGAGCTCGGCATCGCCGTGCTCGACAGCCTCCCAGAGACCTCGCGCCTCGAGCATCACCTTCATCATCAATGCCCAGTCGTTGTAGTTGGTACGTGTCAGGGTCGGATAGGCTGAACTGTCGACTTCCCGCACTGTCCGCTGCACCACGATCTCGCGGACACCACGATCGTCGTGATGCCATGATCGGTGAGGACAGGGAGAAGGTGAGCGCGGACACCCACGCCGTGGTAGCGACCTCGAGTGTCCTCCTATCAGAGCCGACATTGCCTAGGATTGAGCAACTGCCGCTCTGATATCAAATATTAGACTTGAGCGGTCTGGTACAAATATCCCGTCTCGTGTGTGCTTGTGTTCTTGAGTTCCAACATCGACCACCACCGTCATCGCCATGGAGTACCTCGTCCAGTGGAAGGCCGGGCACGAGCCTTCTTGGATTCCGGCGGAGGCCATAACGGCGGATGCGGAGGCGATGAGTGCGCTGCTCGCGGACGAGACTTTGCGGTGGGACCGAATGCGAGAGGGGAGGACGCCAGGGCACATGGCGATGCACCTCGCCATTGGGTTGGGCTCGAGCAGGCGCGGCGCTTTCGCCGAGGTCGGGTGGACATGGTCGCCGGAGTGCCGCGGCGGTGGCTCATGCCCCGCACATCGCGGTGGGTACGCACCGAAGCGGCGACCGTCGTCTTGGCCGAGCCTGGCGTCGACCTAGAGGCCCCGAAGGGCAGGACGACGCCGCTGAGCTGGTCTAGAAGTGTTATTGCGACGCCCAAGGGCAACCCGGCGACGTTCGAGAGGCGGATGGCGCTGGAGGTAGCGGCCCAGGAGCTGGAAAAGGCCATGTACAAGTGGGCCAAGATGGAGAAGGTGGTGGACGGGGGGGGGGCGAGGGCAAGTGGCGGGAGTACCTGGTGGAATGGCGCGACGGCGACGACAGGGAGTGGGTGAAGGCGGCGTGGGTGGCGGAGGACCTGGTGAAGGGCTTCGAGGGTGGGCTGGAGTACGCCGTCACCGAGGCCGTCATGGACAAGCGGTAGGTGGCGAACGGGGAGGGGAAATGGGAGTACCTTGTCAAGTGGGTGGACAACGAGGAGGCGACATGGGAGCCCGCGGAGAACATTCAACGCCGAGCTCGCGCAGGAGTTCAAGCGGCAACAATTGGGAACAGCTGGTGGGGGCAATGGCGGTGGTGCTACGCCGTTGATTGAGACTGTTGCCTGGTGACAGTGGTCGTGTTGGATTCGCTCTGTTTTTTAAAAAAAAATTGGCCAGAATTTCTAACATTTATTAAAAGAAGAGAATAACTATTGAGCTACAAACGCAAACGCATACCCCACACACACACATACACGCCTGCACTCAGTGCCGCACGCCTCAATGTTGAGCGGCACTCGAACGCTGGTCGATGATTCGAGCTTCCCTCGCTCTCACCAACTGGGTAAAGCCTGGCTCGCATTCGCTCTGGTTTTGCTGTGTTAGGGATGGAGCGGGACAAATGTTTGCGGTGGCGCAATGTATCAGTAGCGATTTGATAATTTTAGTTGGACACTTGGACGAGACTTTTTCCATCAGATTCTCGTATTGCAATTGAAGCATGTCAAGAGTTTCAAGAAATGCACAATAAGATGCACAAGATGCAAGCACATTACAGATTAATGAATAAATAATAATCATATGTCATGAAAACCGTCATGGCATGCCTCAGATGTCTGATACGTTACTCTTCCGGTATACAGAACTCACAATTGCTTATTGGCAGCAATGCTGCATAAGCAAAAGGAGGTGCCTCCCTGAGATGCTTTAAGAAAACTAGTTTACAAAAATAAAGTAAATGAAATGCTTCCCTGAGATGCTCAAGTACTCCAGCGTTGCAGGATGCCGCGAATGAAGAATCAAGCGAAAATATGCAGGCTACGTGGCTACCACTGAACTTCCATATGATATCAATCGGCAATCTGCAGAGATGAGATTAATGTTACAACCAAATAAGTGCACTAAAACTCTTAAATGGCAGGAATTTTCTTCAAATTACTAAGATTTGTATCAGCTTTGACATAACCACCCAACTGAAGTTACTCCAACAAGTCATAGCTTAAAGAACGCTCCAGGAATTTAAACGGTACAGCACATATATGATTGAATAAAGAGTTGTCTAATCTCCTTCAGTATGTATTATTGCCGCTTGAGAGGAGGATGGCAAAATTCAACCAGCAGACATGATAGCACTATAGATATCACCTGGCACTAGAAATTGAAATGCCGATATTAAATCATGACCATTTCCCCACAAACTGTGAAGTTTAATGCCTCTTAGATGATCGCAAAATACAGGTCAGGAATTCAGTTTATCGGTTTATCCTCAACAAGAAAAAAAACTAATGATCTAG
This sequence comes from Guadua angustifolia, assembly GCA_036346375.1. Taxonomy (NCBI): domain Eukaryota; kingdom Viridiplantae; phylum Streptophyta; class Magnoliopsida; order Poales; family Poaceae; genus Guadua; species Guadua angustifolia. The sequence continues at coordinate 41,458,365 of CM070519.1, forward strand.
TGAGATAATGTTGAGTTTAAGCTTGAACCTGATTAAGAGGATTGTCTGGCGATTTCTTCCGCAGCTTCCGTATCATATCTTTGTACTATGCAGAGTCAAACCAGGTTTTTCTTCCTTCAAGCTTTGCAAGCTCTGCTTCAAAAGCCTGCGTCCATACAGTAAGAGTGAGAATTTGCCAATCAAAAGGGCACTACAGAAACTATAAAATGGAGCAAATCAACAGCACAATTGGCTAGCTCAAGCTAAGAATGGCCAATTGGCCACCACAGCACTACAAATATAGGACTCAATTTAAACGCATACAAGTATATCTACTTTAGAATGACATTTATCAGTGTTTATTTGTCGATCAGGGCCACTGCTTATATATAACCATAATCCAACATAGTACAAATATAACTACAACTCAATGGTTTTAAAACTTAAAATCTATGCATATCGCTCTCTCCCTTAGTAGTTAGTACTACATCTATGGGAGATTTCACAGTTACTACTCTGGAAAGGGGGGGAAAACCATACTAGTTGATTAGTGCCATACCTTGTACGAGACGTTGAGGCGGCGCTCGGGGTGGCGATCTGGCGGGAGCGCAGGCTTCGCAGCGATGGCGTCCTCCGCCGACCACGCCTCGATGATCGAGTCGTCCCTGTTGGTGTTGGCGACGAGCGCGACGCGCTCGTACTCCTTGTCAGCGGTGCGCGCCTGCCGCTTCTTGGCGGCCTCGGCCTCGCGCTCGAGCCGGAGCCGCTCCTCGTCGCGGCGGCGCAGCAGCTCGGCCTCGGTGACCTTGGCGACAACGGGGCCACCGACGCGCGCGACCTTGCGATCGGGGCGCCTCGCGGCGGCTGCGAGCTGCTGCGAGGCGGCGGTTCTCGGCGCGCTTTTCGGCGTCCTCCTCGCGGCGGGGCGCGGAGCGGGACTTGGGGCCCTCGGCCACCAGCCAGTAGGCCTCCTCCTTGGCACGTGCATCCCGGTGGCAGCGATCCGCCTCCGCCTTGGTGTTGACGCCCATCTTCTTCGGCATGGCGGCGGGCGGCGAGGCGAGGAGCGGTTCGGTTGCGAGTTTGCGAGAGATGGGATCATGGGAACTGGCGGCGACGGGGTCGGCGCGCGGAGGTTTCTCGATTCGTCTTAAGCTCCCGTAGGTTACTCGGGCCAGCCCGTTAATGACACGTGTCATGCCTGAGCCATTTGACACGGAACGTAATTCTAAGGGGAGGACCAGCCTTTTGTAACATTTTTTTTCAACGTTTGAAATATTTTTTCCGATGTATGTAACATTTTTTTTTCAACGCTTGCAACATCCATTTACTGTGTCATAATTCACTGTTTGTCGAAGAAAAATATTGCACGCGTTGGCAAAAAATGTTACACACGTAGAAAAAAAATGTTGCAATGCGTCAGAAAAAATCAGACGTCCGAACTGTAGTTAATTCTAATGTTCAAAGTTCCAACTATGCCTATAATACTGCTTACACAAAATTCATGTGAAAAACAGTATTTGAATTCAATTGTACCTAGAGGCTTTTTTTTTTTTGACAAACCCAGAGGCTATTATTAGCTATACCCTCGACATTCTGTTTTTATGAACACATAAACATCACACCAGAGGGCAAAGTATCGGGTCAGTGTACTTTTGTAGTGCTAGAAATGTTGCAACGCAAAGTATACGGTACATTATGTACGAGGATGAGAAGCAGTGTGTTTTCGCAGGATCACGCATTTTACAGCGTAAACTACAGGCTCTACAAAAAGGCTGTGCAGCACACTCTCCTTTGGGGTTCCATGTTCTCCATACGAGAGAACAAGTAGAGTTTTTACAGGTAACAGTGGTTAGTGTGGTTGTATTAAGTAGACCATGCGACCTTGGAACGCACCTTCTCTCTAGCCTCTCAAGCTTGAATACGTATTTTGTGACATCGCTGTATTCAGAGTCCAGCTTCAGGTTCGAGACCCAGAAAGTTGTCATCGTCAATTCGGTGCTACTTCTTGCGGTGCTTCATGTCCTACGATTGTTCGTTGCCCTCGACAACGAAGCCTGATGCTTCTGCAAGAGCTGGGAGTTCCTGATCACCGCTCAGAACCTGAACGGGGGAAATGCAGAATAAATTTGTAAAAAGGGAGTCGCAGCTGAAGCCTGAAGGGAAAGTGAATACTGGTAAAGAGAAATTGCAGATAGAAGCATGTAGCTGTGAAGTAATGCAGCGACTGAAAACAGCGAATGCCATCTTAGAGAAATTGCAGATTCAGCTTGCTATACACAACAAGTAGAGCAGACATGTGTTGAAAACTTGAAATCATTTCTCAGCATAAAAGGATCAAGAGGAGGACCCATCGTAACGTGAACGTTCATAGAAACATCAAAGCTATGGTAAGTACCTTGCCATTGATGAACCATGTTGGAAAACCTTCTACACCAGCTGCTGCACATTCGGGAGCCATTTTCTTTCCCTTGCCTGCTCCATTTGGGAAACATTCTATATAGTCCAGATTTTTGTAGCTTCACGGCCAAACATCTGCATGACCATATAGCAAGCTTGGAAAATAGTTCTTGAGAGATTTTCTTCTACTTTTATTTTGGAGATTTAGTTCAGCACAACAACAAAAACAAGTTGATGTCGTATCATCAGATGGTGTTAAATTAGTTAAGACTCATGGATGACAGAAGAAATTGTACCTGTTTTTGTTCATTGCAATGTGAACACCAGAATGCTCCATACATCTTAGCACCTATAGAGTGCAGATGTCTTGCAAGTGAAATAGCAAATGGGGTTGATTCGGTTGTTATCTCTGTTTCATATGGTTCCAATACAAAATCATCTGTGCTGCATAAAATGAAAAAGGAATTCTGAAAGTCACTCACTTGTGATGATATTAAAGGAAATGAAATGTGTAGGGAAAAAGTTCACATAGTATAATTCAGCAAGCAAAACTCGCTACAAAAGTACAAATTATAGCAAAGAAGCAAGATACAGGAGGGTTTGCCCATCAATATAGTAAAGAAAATCGATCAAAACCAAAATAGCTGGGAATGTTTCTGGAGCCCATCAAAAAAGAGAACCCACTATTGGATGTCATCAAAATATCATAACCAAAAGGAAAATCATAAGTTTTGTTGAAGCACATAGATGAAAGGACATGACAAACAAAATGCTCTATACTCAGTATTCGTCTGAGGTGTTCCATTTTTTATTTCAGAGTCAAATGTCTTTGGCATAGCTAAATTTGTAAGGAAGCCTCACCCTTTTAACTGAGTAGTAGCTGAACTGTAGGAGTTTGTCAAAGCAAGAGCAACAATGACAGCTACAGCTAGTTGAAGACCAACCAACTTCTGGATACGTTCAAAGCTGAAGTCCTAGACGGATAACATTGAACATGGTTACTGGACTGGACCACTTAAAGGTCAAAATGAATAGCCCACTGTTTTTATTATGAAAGCACACACCTTTAGTCTAATAAAAAGTAAAGTGAAGGAGAGGAATGCTGAAAACAAGCAGTATGAACAAGACGTCCCAACAAATTTAGTGCTTAGAATGTAAAGAAAATAAGCACTCGCAGTTGCCATTGAAGTAGCTATCAGAAGCAATGTCAAGCGAACATCCAAGTCATCAATTCCTGGGAGCAAGTTCTTCCCATTTTCTTGCACAGAAAGCGCTGTAACCAAACCATATGCCACCAGACCAACTAGTGGAAGAGGGACCCCTGTCAAATTATAGGGACCAATTGTTAGCCAATTTACTTTTATCAAAGTAGCCAATGAGCGACATCGCCATGAAGTTCAGTCGAAGCACCACCATGCAATAATAAAGGGGCAGATGGTTTGCTGTATAATTACGAATCTCCAAGAGAAATACCATCACCAATCACAATTTGGAATGAAAACATGCACTCGGGCTTAGCATTCAATACACCGAGAAGTCAAGCACAATGAAAGTGCAGGTTTTCAGAATCCGTGTACACAATTTATTAATGGACATCTAGCAAGAAGTGCGCAGCAACAACGCCAAGAGATTACCGAAGACGACGGAGTAGTCACTTTCGAGCACGTCGCCGCAGCCTCCGCCGCCTACGGGGCAAAAAGCCTCGGAGCCCGTGAGCTTGAGGTAACTGAGGTAGCCGGTCTCCAAGAACCCCAGCCCCGCGACGCCCGCAGACCAGGTGCTCGTGGAAATGCCCCACAGGAACCAAGGTGACGTCGGGGGCTTCCCGTGCGGCGGGGTAGGAGGCGCAGGGGTCTCCTGTTCCGGGGAAGAAGGCTCGGCGCAGCACCTGAACCGCGGCGCTCTCTGCACGAATTACGAAATTAGAGGATGTGGAGACGGCGCACGGAGGCAGAGGCGGGGGTAAGGGACTTTACCCTGACGCGCGAGGAGGAGGTCGTAGCAACGGCGAAGCGAGTTGGAGACGGGGGGAAGGAGATGGATAGAGCTGCGGAGATGGTCGCCATGGGCGGAGTCGCGGAGACGAAGGTGAGTGGTGACTGGTGAGAGCTCGTTCCATCTCAGAGCTCCCTAGTCTCTACACATGAGTACACTACTGCTTTGTGGGCCCACAAGAGCAAGTATGAAGGGCCACCTGACTAATTGGCCCGTAATATAGTAGCTACTTCCAAGTAATTTACTATCCATAAGGTATCCAAAACAGATTTGGCCCATCAAAAGAAATATATTTGAGAGGTGATTCCATATTTTTCTTTGCTTGTTTCAAGATTTGTGTAACTTGTATTAAGAGAAAAAATATTAAAGCATTGCTTAATATTTTTTTTTCTTAGACCAGCAACCTCATTAGCGATGTCTTGCCAGATTAACCTCCTAGATATTTGACACCCAATTAGCATTTTCGGGTTCAGTATAACATGTGTCCAATTGAATCAATAACAGTGAGCCAGGATGTCAAATATTGAAAAATTCGTGTTTAAAGGGTGTCAAATTTCAAAATATCTCAGTTGGATGACAGAAAATCTTATGAAACGTCCAAATCCAGAAAGGAAGCAAGTGGAAGAGTAACACAAACAATGGTATGCCTGGGTTACTTGATACAATCATAAGCATGTCTTATATTGTGTATATAGCCTTGGACTGTATTAAATTGGATACAATACAATTCGAGAGGGTCAGGAAGAATATAAGCAAAATGACAGTTCGAAATTTGGGCTACAAAAGGTATGTGCCACCAAACCTTCATTGGCTAACAATCGGTTGCATCAGCATCTGGTGCAGGCTCTGACAGGTAGGTTGATTGGTGAACACTGAACCGTTCGCACTTCACACTGCCAACAATTTTTTTTTTGTCTTCCCTGTACGCACTTCACATTGCTAACATTTTTTTTGGGATCTTCCATGTACAGGGGTCAAGTAGCAGAGCTATATCCTGCAGTTCGCCGCTATAGAATGATGTAGAAAGACAAAATTTAGTGAGAAGAGTAGGCATCATTTAGAAGAGTTCCATTGATACGTGCTCAAGGAACATATGTCATCTGAACTCGTAAGGGCATGCGAAAGAGGCAGTGGCATAGATACAGGGAACAGAAACTCACTGCAGTAAACGAACTGGTTAAAATCCAAAGTCACTCTTCCTTGCTTACTTGTATCAAATGAATTGAACAAGTTACTACAAAAGAAGGCAAGCAGATTAGTAGTAAGAAATAAAATTTACCACATGGGACATAATACTTAAAAATGCAAATCATGGGACAGCATTTTACAAAATGTTCCTTGCTATTTAGAGAAAAAGCAAGGATAGTGGTTGATGTAGATTATATAGTGCTAACAAGTACCAAGTAAACCCTTAGAACACTTAATTTTGATGAAAATCTTATTAGAACACTTAATTTTGATGAAAATCTTACAAATACAGTCTAGAGACAAACTAAACTTGTATCATCCATTTCTATCGCTGCACTACCCTTTTCTGAAGAGGGATTCAGAATAACAACTGCTGATGTAGATAAATGAATAAGACAATAGCAATTACTTTAATTAAAAGTAGAAGAATTCCAACAGCTGGGTAATATGATAACTTGAATGTCATGTAGGTACTGTGGTGTACATACCAAGCTGACTGCACAAAGATGCAGAGTGATATGAAGTCATCTAATCGAACCAACCCCTTCTTGCTCTTGTCAAAGCTCTGAGAATGGCCAAGTATAATATTGAATAAATAACGTGTTTGATGTTTCAAGGCAGTTAAACGAAGTATGAAGTATAGAATAAGAAGCACAATTGCAACTACTACCAACCAAGGGCTCTAGGCTGTATAGGTAGGAAATGAAAATGGTCGCATAAGCAAACAATAAAGTACTAAAGTAGCATATTTTTTCCAGGCCAAAAAACATGATGATATAACAGCTTAGATTTCAAGTTCTGAAGTTCATAATGCTGCAAAATCTTCATTTGCTTTTCACTCTTGACTTCAGTTCTCAGCTACAATTTTTTAATCGCATGACCTATTTCAAGCTCACATAGAAAGCTGATGGTAAAAACAATTCAAACTTGGAATTTAAAATAGAACTAACACTAGTTTTTGACACTCAGATGGTCCAGATTGCAAGAGAAGACAGCTTAGGATAAAGAGCTTTCTGTAATAAATTTGAAGTTTGAAGAGGCTTAAACTTCATGTGCATGCCTCCTGATAGATAATAGGCTACTATTATTGCTTCATACTTGCATCAAATATATCATTGTCATAGTTCCCCACAAGTTCATGATGCCATGGTCAACATGAATGTTTCTCAGAGCCTATGAACTCTCTAAAGTAGATATGAATAATCCTAGGATCAACTTTACAGTAGCACTGAATGGGAAAGTACCTCACAAACTGTGTAGAAGGCAGGAGAATCCAAAGAGAAACCCAGTTTGATTAATGCCTGTATAGAACATGGAGACAAGTAAATAATCTATGAAATATTGCTCGTATGAGGAGAAAGATTTGGTAGGATAAGTGGTGTCGTCACCACAGGGAACTAAAACAGCTGAATATACACAGTACACCTCCTCAAGACTAGAGAAATTAACAAATCACCTCATACACTTCTTCAAGACTAAGAAATCCACGACCCCTGAAATTAACGAGAAAGCAATATATTTATACAAGAATAATACCTCAAAGACACATGCACAAATACAAACAGCTTTAGAAAATATGCAACCTATTATGTAAACGCCTAACAGAATAATACATACAGAACAAAATGCTGCAACATGTGTCACGTGTGTATATGAAGAAATTACAGGTGCCAAGGACAATAACAGCTTGAAAGTGAAAATTAGCACTTTGGTGCCATGTAGTAATCAAAGGATGCAACTCTATGAAGGTGGCTATGTATGGACAAAGAAAGTTCAGAAAGATGTCTATGAAAGGGACGATTTGGCATGAGATGTCCCATTCTCTACAATGAAGTTCATCGTGTTTTCCAGAGTAATGCTGCATAGGTACATATGTAAATACACTATGTTTTCTAGCTCCAAGAAGAATGTGTCCATAAATTGAAGCATCGTGTTCCTAGCAATGAACTAGCACATGCAAAAGTATTGCTAAAGTCAAGAAAAATGCAAATTGTAACAAAAGCATAAGGTGGCACTTGAACAATTTCTGGATGCTACACATGACAGCATGTCTTATAACACGTGAAATACAATACCTTTCTAAGCTGGAGAAGACACCCTGCACCTGCAAATTGAAAGAAAAGGGGGGCATACAAACAACTAGTAAGAGTCAATTTTGAAGGAAAAAATACAGTGTTACCTTGCACAGATCTTTCAACACAAATGCATAAAATGTTCATGCCAGTGACCCATCCTAAAAAACAAATCCAAATACAGAGCCTACATACCCTCTGGAGAAACTTGTTAAGAACCAAAAACTCTGCAAAGGACAATAGATACAGCAAGCGAGGTCAAAATCAAATCATCTTTCAAGTGATGATAATGTAGCATATGAATGCAAGTAGAAAGTTAATATTAGAGTTCCTCCATTTATGCATTTAACCTGCAGAATTAGGAGCTAACCTAAAAAAATCTGCAGAATTAGGAGCTAACCTTCGAAGCTCATGGTACCATTCCGATCGAAGTCGTACATCCTACACACACAACAATCAATCCCAATTCCCAAATTAACTCAAGTCATCAAATAATTACGCGAAAGAGCACAAAGCAAAAGCCAACGGCGAGAGGAGGACCTAATCATCTGCTGCACGACGGAGAGGGGGAAGTCGAGGTTGCCGACGGCGAGCGCGCTCTGGTGAGAGGCCAACGGATTCGCGCGTTAGTGGTCTTCTAGGCGTTAGTAGCAGCAAGTGGAAGCGGAAGAGGAGGAGCTATGGGCCTATGGCCCTTTCGGCTATGGGGACCAAAAGACAAGCAAACCTGGAGCTGAGGAGCTGTGATGTTGCCGGTGCGGCCGGCGTCGACGCGGTCGAACCACTCGCGAAGCACCACCGCGTTCTCCATCTTCGGTCTCCGATGTGGGGCTCCGACGAAGAAGACTACCAGAGTAACCGGAATGTTCGCTGAAAATGGAGAAGACGACTAGGCAGGTTCATTGGTACGGCGGTACGTCTTCGAACTTCCACGTGCACAGACAAGCGTGTGCGCCTTCAAGGCTAAGAAACGGAAAGGCCAAAAACTTCACGGATCAATCCGCAGACTGCCATCTTGTTTCAAAATACAAGTTATATTTTTCATCCTACTGCATGCTAATTTAAGGATGTTTTCTCTCTTTTTCACTAATTATTTATCTACCCCCCTTCAACATTTATGAGTCCTGCTCCTCATACCCCATTGTCATTTCCCTTTTGCCACTCTCTTGGTCTTATAACATCTTTAACCCATGTGGTTGATCAAAATAATCTTATACACGAGTAAACATATCGAATTCACGGTATTTAAACTTAAGGAATCAGCAACATTCACCTATGTGTAAAGAATGCACCTGGGAGCAAAACTTTCTTTACAATAAAAATCACAATAGAAGCAACTGATTACAAGAGGTCCATTTTACCTAAGCTCAACTGCTCAAGGGCCACTTTCTACTTGAATCTTTGTAATGAAACCACATATGCTGACAGACACTCAAATCTTGGCCACGAACAAAAGGGAATACGATAACCTTACATCACTCTTGTCTAGAATCTACGCACTATATTCTACAAGAAACAGAAGGTCATCCTCTCCAGGTAAGTTTAGCTACGACGAACTTATACCAGCGAGTTTGTATGTTGGCCATCCTTCACGCGCACCAGCAAAATCTGAGCACTCCGATGTTCTTGGCAGCATTGATGGAAAACAGAGGAGATGTTGAGTGACAGCTGCTACTTCAATATGATTCACCACTACGAAATAATGTCGACAGTGAGGGGTGGCTTCCATCAGCAAGATTCGCAACTGGCCTTCTAGCTGAAGCTGCATCCTCAGTGGATGCACATGGTGATTCATCACTCATAGTGCCCATAATCACTTTTCCGAGAACAAATCGGACCTCACCAGGATGCCCATCCTTCAGCAACTCATAATCAATCTCATGCATCCGCCTTTTCTCATCATATGAATTCAAGTCAGAATCAAGGCCCTCAAATATTCTCAACAATCGTCTCCCCTCGTTGCCCGATACAAACACCTGGGAATAAACCCACTAACAAATCTTAGTATCCTATGTAAATACGCAGTGAAGTACAAAAATGCAGGGCAATAAAATGATGTATCATAAATGATATAAGAACAAATCCTGCTACTTTCATATATCATGTCTTGTTAAATTTGACATCGATCGTGTGCTTACTTACACAAGAGAGTGGGCAACATTGACGTTTAACTGTCAGAACAGAAATTGCTTTAAGTAACATCAACAGGAGCTCCACTCACTGTTTTTCCTTTTTGGGTGCTCAATAAAATAGTAATGTGTGGAAGGAAAAAAATGATATTAATACTTCAGAGGATAAAAACAATGTGAGACAACACTACAATGGTTAAACCTGCAAATAAAAAGTCTAAATTCACTAAACACACTGCTGATTTAGCTTGGAAAAAAAGGAAAACAACAAAGCTGCTCCCAGAATAAAAACATAAAATTTATTTAAATAATATAAAAACAGCTAGCATAAAAGATGGATAGTTGGGAATTAAGATATGTGAAAGAAATACTTACCACTCCTGAAAATTGTGAAGCCCCCGAGTATCTAGCTAGTGAGTGCTGGAGAGCATCTAAACGTGTCAGTGTATCTACTGAAGAATTGACTAGTGATGCTAGATGTGATGTTCGTTCCATAAGATTATCCAGTTTAGTCCCAGAAGGCCCCAGTGTTTCTGGAACAAATCGAGCCGGTGCTCCAGCATCTTGTTTCAGGAACTTGATGGTGCCTTCCCATGTTCCAAAATACAGAAGTGCAGCAAAAGCCCTGATTACCAAGGCATCTTGTGGAGAATTTACCAATGCACTGTGAAATGCCAACAGCGCTAGCCTGTGGAATAATATGAAATGAATGAAACGTCATTTGCATGGCTGACAAAGAATGCCCATAGTGAGCACTGAACATCGGATCAAATGGTTATGCTACTTGATTACCAAATAAATAAGAGAGAGAGAAAAAACAGTTTGTCTACTCAGAACATACAAGGGTTAGTATAGGCACAAAAGAGGACCGTTCAAATGCACTGACAGTGGTATGGAATTGTAGCACAGAAAATTTTAAAATTAATGAAGTGTGCGTGCTTCCAGGCTGGCATGGATAAATTAGAAGATAATCCACTTTGTCCTCTCCTCTACCTGTCCAGACTAGAGAGTAAACAAGCATTTTACACTAGCCTTGTAGGCACTGTATGTCGAGAATTTTCCACTAGCCTGGAGAGTACACAAGCATTTTCACAGAAATGTAAGAAAGAAAAATATGAAACTATTGCAAGACCATGCATGTCTTCTAATTTTGAAACCTGGAAATCAAGGTGGCGCTGTTGGTTATATGAACATAAGCTGATAACAGATGTCAGAACAAACACTAGACTATACAGTACACATTCATGCTGACTAGAACAGTCCTAACAGGGCAAATAAAATTTTTATGTTAGCTTTACTAGAAATGAAGACCTAGATTACAGAACAATAAAAGAACCACTATAGGTCTACATAATGTGAGTAGAACACTAAGCACAGCCAGGTAAAAATATGCACAAATGGGCATTTAAAATTCCTTACCACAAAGAGCAGTGGCATGGACGGTCAGCAGAGAGTAATTTATCAAGATTAGCCAATAGTTTCTGCAAATGAGAAATTCACAGCATGAGATAACATATTAAGCCCTAATCTTAAAACTCAAATATCAGATTAACTAACGGGAAGGATAACCAGATAGCCTCTACTTATACATGGCAATAGAAATTCCAAAAGGGTATCAATATGAAGTAATTGTGAAGTGAACATATATATAGTACTGCTAATATATAATACCCAACTTAGAAAGCATCAGAAATAAACCAAATTATAAGCAGTAGGTCTAAAATGTTGCAATGATAGGTCAAACAAATTAATGAATATCTTCAATTCAGATCTCACTATTGGGAACATTCTGCCAGTACCATTACATATACAAAAGAGTACAGTACTCCCATAATTTCTTTACCCAAATAGCCAACCAGTACAAAAGAAATCTAAAAATGGGCAGTAAGCTAATGTAATTCAAAAAACAAAATCCCATTTCATAATGCCACAAGCAGGTGATGTCAGGTGACTGGAGGCCTGAAGTACCAGTGTCGATGGAATCCGCTAGGGCCTAGGTGATGAATGCCACCGGACAATGCAGCCAGCCCTGCTAACAGCTATTGATGTGTAACAACACTAATACCAGCACAGAGGTAAGCACTTTAAATTATTTCACTTTTTAAAGTTCCAAATTTCCACACAACGTGGCACATTTTCAGAGTTACTCACCATGAGCATCAAATCTCTGTCACCTGATTTATCCTTTATTTGATCTGACAAATATGCTGCCTAAAATACAAATAGCATTCACTAGATAAGTAAACCCAAAGATGGAAGTGGTCAAAACCAGGATCACATTGCTCTAGATACCTGGAAAGGCAGTAAAATATCGAGAAGTCCATATTTTCTAAGTAACCTAACAGAAGACTCTGCTGCCCCATGAGATAGCATGTATTTCATTTCCATCATCAACCTTGCCTACACAGTAAATGAGACAAACAACAGGAAAAAGAAATGAAATTCATGAGTATATATATGTTTGTACATTTACTTTCAGGGAGCAAGACAGTAAAGCAATAAACCTTGTCGATATTCATTATGGATGAAGAAAGATCCCGTATTGCTGTGGAAGTTTCGCTGGAAAACTGAAAACCAAGGCGAGCAGCAATTCTCAAGCCACGCAAAATCCTCGCTGAAATAAACTAGAATTTATTTTTTTTCTTGGATAGATAAAGGCAAATGTCAATTAAGAACATTACTTGAATACATACCAGAGTCCTCCTTGAAAGAAACGTGGGCAGGAATCACTGTACACACCTGCTTGTTGATTTAAGGAGTTAGCCAGAAGAAACAGGGAGAGGAAACCAGGAAATTGCTGAATCTATGCCTAAAATTGAGATGGCTTTCTCTGACTATTACCTTATTGTTTCTCATATCCCTTACTCCATTCACATAATCATAAATTCTATATGTAAACGGGTTAAAGAATAGGCTGCCATACAAGTATTACAACAATGTTAGTAATTATCTCCTGCAATATTTCACCAAAAAAACAACAGCATCTGTTGATCATTTGAAGTACAAGATTTCCTTGAGAAGCTTACCTGTTTATTGTAAAGTCTCTTTTCATAGAATTATTCCAGCGAAGAATATCCCCCTCGTCATAACCATTTAACTGTTCTGAACAATCTACCCCTTTACTTCTTTTCACATATTTACCATTCGTTTCGAAGCTTGAAACATGTTAGAACAAAAGAAATCCCAAGCAAACAAGGGTTAGAGAACAATACTGCAAAAACAATTGTTCATAATGTCCATGTTCCTACGAATAACAAACCTCAATAATTGAGCCATGCATATTAATCTGGCATATTGGAAAGCGTTTGCCAATAATTATACAGCGTCTGAAAACCATTCTTTTAATCTGTAAAGAGGCAGAAGCAGGTCAATGGAACAAGGGCATCAGAATTTTTGGGAAAAGAAACCCGTATGATCTTTGAATGAACCAAAACCTGTTGGAGACTTGCGGTAGTAATCACATCAAAATCTTTAGGTGCCCTTTTCAGTAGCAAATCTCTCACACACCCCCCTACAAGATAAGCGTCAAACCCTGCAATACAACAATGTCCGACCCAAACCCAAGAAAAGATGTATACATATATGTTCAAACACAACAGTACTAGAAAATTGTTAGGCACAATTAATTTTAGTGTATTAATGAGCTCTTAAAAATTTCCAGTGAGTAAGTTAAAAAACAATGTCCTTGAGTACTTGCATACATTCTTATATGTATTCAACAAGTGAAAACACCACATCGTATGTGCATCCTCTCCTCGTGAGTTCAAACAGCACATCCATGCCCTCTAAGGAATCAAGATTCAAGCCACAGTCAACATGAAGAAGGCAGAGAAATTGAGCTTCACATACATCTCACAGTATTTTTTTAAAAATCTTGCCTACCTTCATCTCAACCATTGATTTGTGATCAAAGGGGATGCTTTAGTGGATGGGAATGCCATATGAACTGTGACAGAACAAGGTATAAACTCATGCATTGCAAGGACATGTGATACAGGATTGCGTTCTTTGTTTGCCCTTTTTGTTATGTTAGAATTGCTCACTTTATGTGCTTCAACAAGGGGAAAATGAAAATAAATAAGCACAACATATCACCTCATTTCATCGATTTTGTAATATACGTTTTAGCGCAATATATAGTATGAAGAAGCAAATGCATGGCACGACTATGGCATGTCAAAGCTCTTAACTCAGAAACAGAAATATATAACCAAACCAAGAGACTTTTTATGCACCTTTTCGTCTTAGCATTTGTAGAACAGTCCAGGCATGGCGAGGTATAGCATCCATGGGGATACCAAAAGCTCTCGAGTCAAGAAATCTCCAGGACGAAGTATTCATGAATCCTGCACGAATTCAAATCTTTTGAGTTCCACGCTATATATACCATTGTTTAGCAACATTGTAAAATTAGCTTTGGTTTACTAAGGTTTACTTGTTGCACCTTTTTATTTAAAACAAATATTTGTACGAACACGTAAACAACTGCGCGCTTCCCATAAGCTAAAATCCACTCCAAAGAGAAGATGACCAAGACCACGAGCGCGATGTACTAGAGCTAAACTAAAACAAGCTCACCGTGTAGCACAATGGATGACATTTGCAAAAGGCGAGTTGCATATATATGATATACACATAGAAGCACCAAACACCTGCTATACAGAGGCCAGAGCGATCAAGCTATCACCTGGCCTTGGTGCGGGAGAGGAACAACCGTTCCGCAGACCGCTGCTGTCACCTTCCTTCTTCGAGCCGTACCGACGCATCTGACAGCAGCAGAGCGACGTGAGAGGAGAGGAAAAATCTTCGCTCAAGTGTGCTGCCGGCGAGGTGCTCGACGAAATGCCAGAGAGCAAGAAAGGTGGTGGGTGAGCGACTGACCTGGAGAAAGGAGGCCACAGACCGGAGGCGAGAGAGGAAGTGGGGAGGCGGGGGAGAGGACGAGGGGTCGGCGCGCCGTCGCGGCGTCGTCATGACATGGCAGCGGTGCGTAGGGGAGCGGCGGCGGGGGCGCGCGGGGGGGGGGTGAACTGGTGGTTTGGTGGAGTGGATCGGTGCGTGCGTGCCCTGTCCCCTGTGCTCGGTATATACGGTTAGGGTTGGGCATTCGTTTTTTTAATCGGTTCGATTTTTTTATTTTAAAATAATTTAGTTTTTGAAAATTGGAATCGAATTTCTCAGATAAAAATAAAAAATCGAACCGAATTAACCGAAATATTTCGGTTTGGTTTTTCGGTTAACCGAAATATGAATAATACTAAGTAGATTAGATTTAGTTCTTCTCATATTACAATACAGAGTATGGATAAACCCACACAATATTCAAATACCATTACAATATAAGCATAATAGAACATATGAATATACTAAACATATGCATAAATGTATTATAACAAGAGAATTGTTTAGTGGCTTTAGGAAGAATACTATAAAAGTGGTATTGTGCATTGGCTATTCGGTTATTTCGGTTTTTGAAAGCGAAAAAACCGATCCAAACACCGAAAACCGAATTATACCAAAATAAAAACCGAACCAAAAACCGAAATAATTGGTTAATTCGGTTTTAGTTTAAAAGTGTCCACCCCTATATACAGTTCTGCTTTGGAGGCTCTAATGCGGGTTGGACTTAAACTACGACAAATAAGTCAAAGTACACAATGAAAATAGACATATAGTTGTCGGCGTATTTCATCGGACAGGATTTCTTTCAAGACGGAGAATAAGGTTCGGTAGAGGGCATCTTCGCGGTCGGACACCCTAATGACTCTCCCTCGAGGGATCCTGGGGTCAACAAATCAAAGAACACACCAATGTACCCAGGTTCGGGCCCCCGGTGTGGGTAACAGCCTTACGTCCTGCTAGATCTTTGTTGATGTATATTGAGCCGGTTACAATACTTTTCTCTTAGGTTTTCTGCTCGTTTTTTGCTCTCTCTTTCTTTCTCTCTCGGTTTGTTCCCAGTTCATTCTCCGTTTCTTCTCCTTCGATCCCTCCCCTTCCATGCACCAGAACTCCCTTATATAGATTGGGCTGGCTCGGGCAGGTGAGAAGGTGACATCATATTGATCTACGATTCATTTATTACACCCATCACTGTAGTTTTGTCCCCCAAGCCTCATTTAATGTTGGTGCCACTATATGGCTTCGCCCGATCTGCTCGAGATGTGACTTTCTTGCGACAGGTTAGGTGTGAGGCATCAGAGGGATGGGCCGTCGTCGTGTCGACAACAAAACTCTTCACAATCAATAGCTCTCACACAGCGTGTCAGGGGAAGGAGACTTCGAGGCGAAGCCTCCCTCTCATCCTTTTAGTCGCCCGCGTGTCTGCGCGAAGAGGGTACCCTGGCGTAAAGTACGCCAACAGTAGCCCCCGGGTCCATCCTGGAACACGTGTCAATTTGTTTTAGGCTTCATTTAATGTCGGTGCGTTCCTGGATGGACCCACCGCTTCTGAGTACGCAACCGTCTCGGTCCTCCCAGGAGAGGGCGACTCGGGCAGCCCTGCTCGCCTGGGCACAAGAGGCCGAGGCGGCGCAAAAGCAGGCGATGGAGGAGCTACGTCGCACGTTGCAAAACCTTGTCGTCATGCTTCGGCCAGCTTATCGGCACATGGCGAGGTGCCTGGAGCCGCTGGGGGTGGACCTTCGCGAGCCACTCGAGCCTTCGGCCCTGCAGTACGCCCATGGCGTCACTCGGGTCGTCGAAGCTCTCAGCGGCTTACTTGCCGCCTTGGCCGCTCGCTTCGCCCGAGAAGGGCGGGAAGTCGCAGTCGCCACCGCGACGTTCGTGCTAGCGTGCTGCGCCAGCCGCGACGCCTCCTTCAATCCGATGGCCGTCGTGGCCGGCATTGAAGAAGACGAGGCGCAGGCGCGCGTGAGCGAGGCAACGAAGCACGTGGCCGGGATGATGCACGTGATAGACCCGAACACCGACGCCGCACTGTCAAAGGAGGAAGCCGAGGATATCGCCAAGCATATCCAAGTCGTTAACGACGAGTAGCTGTTCGGGCCGCCGCCTTTGTTTCCTTCATTTCTTCTTTTTCTTTGTTTTGCCTTTCTGTATGCAAAAACTATCTTAGTAATCACAATGAAATTAGCACCTTTTGGCTTTACATGTATGTTTGTTTGTCTGCGTTTGCTCAACTCAACCACCGGGCGACCAGCCCCCAGCCTTGCCACGATGCGAACCTGAACGCTTAGATTAGGTCAATGCTTCGGCGCTTCTTTGGTGATCGCATGCAGCCGCTACAAACGCAAACAAAAGTTACGCAAGACACGCAGGATGTAGACAAATAGAGTTTTAAGTCCCTGCGCGAGGTTGTCACTGGCCCATACCCCTTCGGAACTTAGATCCTAGTGATCTCTCGGAACCAAACCGCAACGCTGCGCGGCAAGGCAGCAGGTCCCCAGGAGTGGTTTTAGGCCTGCGGTGTCTGCGGTGACAATCCGGGGTGTACCTGCCGCGTTTGGACACCGTGCCAAACTCACCCTCCGGTCGCCCGTCCTTGCCTGACGCTAACGCTGGGTGTCTCCCTTTATCAGCAAGGAGCCATCAGGTTACCGGCGCCCGTGACAACCACGCACAACTCGACCCAACAGGGCGCAAATACGAAAGGCAGATCGATAATAAACAATGCAAACAACTTATCTTGATCACAGGCTATCGGGCGACCAACCCCCATGCTTGCCGCGATGCCATCTCAAATGTTTAAATTAGGCCAGTGCTTTGTTACTTCATCTACGATTGCACACAACCTACTGCAAACACAAGTAGACGTTATGCGGGGCATGCAGGAAATAGACTAAAAGAACATAAGTCTTCACGCGGGGTTGTCATGGTCCCTTTCTTTTTGGAATTTAAGCCCTTATGATTTTTCTCGGAACCAGACCGCGGCGCTGCGTGTCAAGGTAGCGAGTTCTCAGGAGTGGTTTTGGGCCTGCGGTGTTCACGGTGACAACCCGAGGTGTGCTAGCCGCATTGAACCACCGTGCTGCACTCGCCCCCTAGTCGTCCGTCCCTGCCCGACGCGAACGCCGGGTGTTACAGCATATCAACAAGGAGCCGCCAAACTATCGGTACCAATGACATCCACGCCAAATGCTACCCACCGGGGCACAAGTAGGAAAGGCAAAAAAGATAAAGCAAAAGCCTTTAAGGCAAACAACTTTACTGACCGTCAGCAGTCGCCGATTAGCTAGGGGAGAGCCCACCCTTTTAGCTGATCGGAGCGAACTACCAAGTACTTACAGTTCTTAGGGATAAAATTTTCGCAACAACTCCAAGTTGTGGGAGTTTGCCAGCTCTTGGCCATCCTCAGTGGCCAATCGGACCGCCCCGGGTCGAGAGACTGAGACCACCTTAAAGGGGCCCTCCCACAGGGGAGACAGTTTGTTGCTACCGGCATGTGCCTGGATTCTGCGCAAGACCAGGTCGCCCACTGCCAGTGTTCTCTCCTAGACCCAGGTGGTGTGGTACCGCCTGAGACTTTGCTGATACCGAGTGGCACGCAAGGCCGCCCGGTCGCGCACCTCCTCCAAAAGGTTGACTTCTTCTCCACGGTGGTCTTCTTGGCCTTTCTCGCTGAAAGCCGAAACGCGCGAGGAGCCCAGCGACAACTCGGACGAAAGGACAGCTTCTGCCCCGTAGACCAGGAAGAAAGGTGTTTCTCCGGTCACCAGATTGGGTGTGGTTCAAAGCGACCACAACGCAGCCGGGAGTTCTTCCATCCACTGTCCCCCCCGCTTATGGAGCTGATCAAATGCTCTGGTCTTAAGGGCCCTCAACACCAGCTCGTTGGCACGCTCCGCTTGGCCATTACTCCTCGGATGGGCCACCGAAACAAAGCATACCTTGATGCCCATCTCATCACAAAACTCCAGAAATACCGCACTGATGAATTGAGTGACGTTGTCTGTGATGATGCGATTGGCGACTCCAAAGCGGGTAAAGATTTTGTGCATGAACTTGATAGCAGCGGAAGCCGTGATGGCGCGCACTGCATCGGCTTCAACCCACTTCGTAAACTTGTTGATGGCGACGAACAGATGGGTGAAGCCCCCTGTGGCCCGCGGGAATGGGTTCAAGATATCCAGCCCCCAGACCGCGAACGGCCAAGAGAGCGAGATGGTTTGCAGTGCCTGGGCTGGTCGGTGGATCTACTTGGCATGAAATTGGCACGCCTCGCATCTCCTCACCAGCTCACAAGCATCCTAGAGGGCAATAGGCCAATAAAATCCTTGGCAGAATGCTTTGCCGACCAGCATCCAACTAGACATATGGCTCCCGCACATGCCTCCATGGATATAGAGAGCAAACTGCTCCCCTCTTCTCGAGTGATGCACTTCAGAAGAATTTCGTTTCTACTCCGGCAATATAGGTCCCTACTTACCATAGTATAGTACTTGGCCTTGCGTGCAAATTTCTCGGCTGACGCATTATCGTCGGGGATCACTTGGTCCTGCAGGAAGGCTAGGATTGGATCCATCTAATGCCCTTCCCCGCTAAGTGCGGCGATCACGGGGTGATCGCCGCATCCTACCGCCAGCGTTTCCCACAAGATCGCTTCAAAGATGCTGTGAAGGCCCTCCCTCCCTAAGCGGGCCGAGGTGGCGACCGTCCTCCCTCCGAATTGGGGGCTAAGACAGCCACGCCACCTTCCCCTCCTGAATCGGAGGCCGAGACAACCACACCATCATCCCCACCATGTACGGGGGCTGTGACGGACGGTCGCGTAAGTCTTTCTTCAAAGACCCCGACCGGAACAGCAGATCTTGATGACGCGAGCTGTGAAAGCCCGTCAGCCATATGGTTGTCGCGTCGAGGGATATGGATATATCTCAGTCTTTCAAAGTGGCGTTCCATCTTTCTGACCTTCGCTAAGTACGCGGCCATGGTAGGGTCAGAACATTGAAATTCCTTTCGCGCCTGATTGATGACCAGCAGGAAATTGCATTTGACTTGGAGGCGCCGGACGCCTAACACCGAGGCGGTGCGCAGCCCCACCAGCAAGCCCTCATATTCGGCGATGTTGTTGGTGTCCTTGAAGTCCAGGGCGACCACGTATTGGAGGATGTCGCCGGTCGGGGGACCAGGACAACTCTAACCCTCGCGCCTTCAAGCCTGAAGGAGCCGTCGAAGAACAAAGTTCAGGGAGAAGGCGCGAGTATCTCTTCAGCTTCAGGAGCGGCGGGAGTCCATTCGGCAACAAACTCCACTAGCTTCTGGCTTTTGATGGCGGTGCGGGGTAGAAACTTGAGACAGAATTCCCCCAACTCCACCGACCACTTGGCGACACGACCTTCAGCTTCCTGGTTGTGGAGAATCTCTCGCAGAGGGTAGGCAGTGACCACCGTGATCTCTCGCCCTGGAAGTAGTGCCGCAGCTTCCTGGATGCCATCAGGACAGCGTACAACATCTTCTGTGCTTGCGGGTACCTGGTCTCCGCCTCATGTAACACCTTGCAAACGTAGTAGACCGGCTTCTGGACGCCCTCCCTCTCCACCACCAGTACCGCGCTCACCACCGCAAGGGTAGCGGCGATGTACAGGAGCAATGGTTCACCAGGCCTGGGGCGACCAGCATTGGCGGGGAGGAGAGGTACTGCTTCAAGTCTTCAAACGCTCGTTGGGCCTCTTCAGTCCACTCGAAGTGGTTGGTTTTTTCAGCAGCTTGAATAGGGGCAGGCTTCTTTCTCCCAACCGGGCGATAAATCGCCCGAGGGACGCCAGGTGACCAACAAAGCACTGCACCTGCTTGAGCCAAATCGGCGGCTTCATGTGCTCAATGGCCGCTATCTTGTCAGGATTGGCTCCAATGCCCGACTGGACACGAAGAATCCTAACAGCTTCCCAGAGGGCACGCCGAACACACATTTCTCGGGGTTGAGCTTTAAGCAATTCTTTTGGAGGTCAGCGAAGGTTTCCTCCAGGTCTTCGATCAGTTCTTCGCTCTTCTTGATTTTTATAACCAAGTCATCGACGTACACCTCAAGATTTCATCCTATCTGTGGACGAAAAGAAATATGCATGTCACGTTGATAAGTAGAACCAGTAATTTTTTAACCCAAAAGCCATTCTGATATAGCAATAAACACCCATTAGGGTCACAAAGGCGGTTTTTTCTTCGTCTTCCGCCGCCATGCTAATCTGGTGGTATCCAGAGTACGCGTCTAGAAAGCACAGCAGCTCGCACCCTGCCGTCGAGTCGACAATGAGATAGACGCGCGACAGGGGGTAAGGATCCTTCGAGCAGGCCTTGTTGAGGTCGATGAAGTCGACGACATCCGCCACTTCCGTTGATTTCTTGACAAGCATGTGGTTGGCAAGCCACCGGGTGAGAGACTTCTAACAATACTGCTACAGAGCTCTCTACCTCCTCCCGAATGGCATCTTGCCGCTCTGGTGCCTGCCTCCGGACCTTTTGCCGGACCGGGCGCACTCGTGGGAGCGTTGCCAATCGGTGCTCGATCAGATGGTTGCCAGGCAAACACGTCGGAGTTAGACCGGAGGAAGGTGATGAGCGTGCCTTCCTATTTGGCGCTGAGGTTGGCACCAATGTTGACGGTCTTCCCGGGCTTGCCCTCGCTTAGGGAGACCACCTTAACCTCGTCGACCGAGCCGGGCGAGGCACGGGTCTTCGTCAGAGGGGCTCCCGAATAGGCAGCATCAGCCTGCCTTACACAGGTGGCGCCGACCAGGTCCAATGCATGCTTGTGGCAGCGCAAGGCTTCCGGCCTGTCCACCTGTATGACTATGGGGCCACCAGGCCCTGGTATCTTCACCACCATATATGCATATTGGGTCACCGCCATGAACTTGGCCAACGCCGGCTGCCAAGCAGGGCATTGTACGGGAGGTCGAAATCAGCAACTTCGAAATCCACCATCTCCGTATGGTAGTTGCTTTCCTCTCCGAAGGTGACGGGGAGGCACACCTAACCCAGGGGCACCGAGCCAGCCCCCGGGGCGATTCCATAGAAGGGCAAGGCCGGGCGCAACTCCTGCCGCGATATCTGGAGCACCCGAAATGCTTTGGAGGATAGGAGGTTGATGGAGCTCCCCCCGTCCACTAGCACTCACCCAAGCTTCACATTCTGGATCGTGGGCGAAACCACGATCAAAAGGTGACCTAGGCCGGCGGTGCTCTCAAGGTGGTCGGCCCGACCGAAAGTGATCTCCTCCGACCACTTGACAAAGACCGACCACCAACTCAAAGACCATGGCGCAGACCTCCTCCTCACCATTTGTACGTTGTGTTGGAGGGTAGGTGGTCGAGCCACCATGAATGTACGCCACGATTTGATCTACCCGCTTGGAAGGCAAAGGTGGTCTTCGCCCCGTCATCATCGCGGGCGGCGCTTTAAAGCCGCCGCTCCACCATCTTACTCACAACTCGCAACCGCCGTGTCGTGGGTGTGTGGACTGTGGATAGGGCAAGAGGGCTCGCCTCCTTCTCGCGCAGCGGTCATTTCTCCGACCACGGCGATCATCACGCCGCCACGGCGGCCGCGCTTGCGCTTAGTATCCTTACGCTCGGCACGGCCAGACCCGCCGTCTCAACCGCCTCACGCCTCTTCGCCTTCTTGTTCGCAGGTCGGACCCTCGAAGTCCTAGCCGTCTCCGCCGTGACCGCCTCGGGACGGGACACCGCCCCCAAGCTTCCGCTACGCTACAAGACTTCAGCGCCAAAGAGAAAAGCTTCGAGGTAGTGGTGATGTTGTGGGTGGCCATCTTCTCCCGCATCTTTTGGTCCCGAACGCCTCCGAAGGCGATGACGACCATCACGCTCGGAAATTGGGGATCGTGTTGCGACAATGATCGAATCGCGGATGAAGTCGCAGAACGATTCCTCTCTCCGCCGAGGGCATGGAGATCATCCTCCACGCCCGGTTGTGGGCCGTTGGGAAATAATTGGCCATGGCCTTTTCAGACCGCTAGCGTACCCGCACCACCGTGGAGTAGATCTGCAAGAATTCTTTTTCAGTTGGTGGTGCTGTCGTATTTTTCAATGGATCTTGGCGAAACCTTTGGGCCACGCCACATGGCATAGCCGCCGGAAAACGCCTCGCACCGAACGAGCTCACGTTGATTCAATTGCCGCTCGTGTTTGTGATGGGTCCTTGCATCACAACCGGAGGAGTCTCGCGATGCATTGGAGTGATGTCCTCATCATCCTCCTCTTGAAGTGGAGTCGCCTCGACTCAAGCTCATCTTCTTCTCCCATGAACGGTTTAAATCTGCAATGTTAAATGTGGGACTAACCCCAAATTCGGGCAACTCAAGTTTATATGCATTATCATTTATTTTCTCAAGTATCTTGAAAGGACCATCAGCTCTAGGCATTAATTTAGACTTTTCAATTCGAAAACGATCCTTTCAAATGTAACCATACTAAATCACCCGGTTCAAGTTTTACTTCCTTTCTACCTTTACTTCCCGACGATACCTTTCATTCATCATTTCAATATTTTTCTAGTCTTTTCATGCAATTTCAGAATAAATTCAGCGCCTTAGCATCATGATTAACTCGTCACTAGTAGGTAAAGGTAATAGATCAATAGGAGCACGGGATTGAAGCCATACACTACCGAAAAGGACTTACCTTGGTGGTGGAGGTACCGCCTATTATAAGTAACTCAACATGGCAAACACTCTTCCCACATCTTCAAATTCTTCTTAACATCCTCAACATAGTAGATAATGTACGATTTATACCTCGGTTTGGCCATCGGTTTGGGGATGACATGTTGTTGAAAAGACTTGGTCCCCAATTTATTCCATAGAGTTCTCCAAAAGTGGCTCAAAAACTTGGCATCACGATCTAAACAATAGTAGAAGGCATACCATGCAGTAACGATTTCTTGAAAGAAAAGGTTAGCAACATTAACAATCGCCTTTATGACAAGGAATAAAGTGAGCCATCTTAGAAAATCTATCAACCACCACAAAAATACTATCCCCCCTCTTGGTCCTAGGCATCCTAAAACAAAGTCCATAGATATATCCTCCCATGGAGTGCTAGGAACAGAAGAGGCATATATAAACCATGTGGATTCAATCGTGACTTAGCCTTTTGACATGTAGTGCGGATACAAACCTCTCAATGTCTCCATCTTGCCAAAAAAGTGGCGGACACACCCTCCGCTTCTTGGCACCAAATGACCCATCAAACCTCCTCCATGAGCCTCGATCAAAAAGAAGACGGATCCAACTGAATGCATAGGCGGTTAGCTCTAAACACAAATCCATCATTTATCACATATTTGTCCCATGTTCTTCCCTCTTTGCAATGTAGCAAGACATCTTTAAAATCATCATCATTAGCGATTGTTCTTTAATTGATTCCAATCCAAATATCGACAATCAAGTTGGGACAACATGGTATATCTCCTAGACAAGGCATCAGAATCACATTATCCTTCCCTTTCTTGTGTTTGATAACATAAGGAAAAGATTCAATAAATTCAACCCATTTAGCATGTCTATTATTTCACTGCGAATATGTTTTAGCGACTCATGATCGAATGAATAACAAATTCTTTGGGCCAAAGATAATGTTGCCACGTTTCTAAAGATCGCACAAGAGCATACAATTCTTTATCATCGTGGAATAATTCAAAACAGACCACTCAATTTTTGCTAAAATAAGCAAGGTTTTCTATCTTGCATCAAAACACCACCAATTCCAACCCCACTAGCATCACATTCAAGCTCAAAGGTCTTATTAAAATCGGAAGTTGGAGTAAAGGTGCATCAGAAGTTATCTTTCAAAAGATTGAAGGCATTCTCCGTGCTTGCCCTCAATGGAAGCAACTCCTTCTTGAACTCGTCAATGGGGCTGCAATGGTGCTGAAATCCTTCAAGCGGAAAATCCGCAAGTCCGGAAGTCCGCTTGTGAAATCGCGTGGCAACTTTAATCGCACCTTGGCTTCATCAACCTCAATTCCGGGTCACAACATAGCAAGACGATACTGTCGGCAAAAGTGCACTTTCGAGGTTACCAAATAAACGCAAAGACGAAAGCATCAAAAACAGAGATGATCAAGATGTTCATGTAATGACTTCGTAAATCAATATATCATCAAAATAAACCACCACAAATTTCCCAATGAAAGTAGTCCTCTCTCAGTTACGGGAGGCACCTAACGGGCACGAGCCTCGGTGCATTCATTAAAGCAAGGCATGCAACTCAGCCACATATCGAGCAATCCAAATGCTTTGAGGATAGGAGGTTGATGGAGCCCCAGCGTTCCACTAGCACTCACCCAAGTTTCACGATTTGTGTGGCTAAATCCACGATCAAAGTCACCTTAGGCAGACTCAAGTTATAGACCCACAGTGATAACCTCTTCAAGCATCGACCTAGCTCAGAACCATGATGCGCAGACTTCCTTCATTGTACGAGTTGGTTAGTCGAGCCAGCTCATGCAATCTACGCCACGATTTGCATCTACTTAGGAAGCCAAGAAGTTATCAGCCCGGCATCATCAAGGACTTAAAGCGCTCAATTACTCTAACAACGCATACCGCAGTGTCCAAGATGTTGGACTTGGATAGGGCAAGGGGTCCTCCTTATCTCCTCGGGCATTGGCTACCACGCGATCATCACGCCAGGCCGGCTTTGCATTAGCTATCCGCCCGGTATCAAATCAATGTCTCAACGGGCTCACCCTTTTCAGTAGGTGACTGGTCCTAGTCTCGCAGGTATCTCGCGAGAAACACGTCCTCATAGCTCTACGCACAAGTTAGTGCCAAAGGCAAAAGCTCAGGTAGGTCATGTTGCAATGGCCATCATTCCAAAGCATCTTTGGTCCCAACGCCCATAGCACAAGAGCATCATCACTAATTGAGAGATCGTTTTGATAATGCAATCGTAGAGATGTCGCTCGAACTTTATTTCGCTTGGCGAGGGCATGCTGAGATCATTCATCCACTGCCAATGGGTTGGAAATATTGCCATGGCCTCGAGCAATCCGACCAACCACGTAGTAGATCCAAATTTTCAGTTGGTGGTCAGGTGACAGGTATTTTTCAATGGATGCAGAAACCTGCAATGGCATAGGCTTGAAAACCTCGGCTACTCCAACGCCGAGGTGAAGTGCACCGATCAACCTCCCAGATGGCTGAGGCGGATCTTGACTCAAATGAGAGAGACCTCTGTCAAGGTGAGAGTCATGAGGAGCTTCATCCCGGACATCCTGCAGTCGCCTTGCCCGGGCGCACGGATCAGGATCGATCATCGCCACACGGATAAGCCAGATGAACCTCGTCTCGTGGTTCCGCACCGACCTCGTATCTTGGTACACTTCTTGCTCTCGATGCGGCGCTCTCGCAGCGATGGAAGGCTTGAGGTGGTCAAGCCTTGATCGAGGATGCCGCAGATTCGACCGTCGACCCACCGGAGTTGTGTCCGCACGAGGCCAGAAGTCCGCCACGCGCCGTGGTGTCTCCGCGAAGTTCCACCGGAGTGGTCAGAGAGACGAATCGAACAAGTTGTGCGGCCGTAGTGCTGCTGCTCCATGGTCAATCGCGCCAACGATGTCCGCCGCCAATGTGGGCACCACTGCCGCAAGGATCTGCGGGCAATCGCTTATCACAGAGTCCGGCGGTCTCGCCGCCTAGCTCCACCGCTTTGTCGAGTCGAACCCGCCATCACTCAGACATCGCGGTCCTTCCAAATAGAAGACCGATACGCGTTGAAGATGGTCGGAACGCTAGCCCTACTAGGCTCGTGACGATTTCTTGACATGATTTTTCGCGGAGAACTAAGTCTTCGAGGGTGCATCTTATGGCGCCCTAATGACTCTCCTCGAGGATCTCGGTCAATGATCAAAGAACACACCAATGTACCAAGTTCGCCCTCTGGGTAATGTCACGGTCTCGCTAGATATTTGCTTGATGTATATGAGCCCCATAATGCTTTTTCTCGTGTTTTGCCATTTTGCTCTTTCTTTCTCTTGGTTTGTTCCTAGTTCTTCTTCGCTTGTTCTCCTTGGCCCCTCCTTCCATGCACAGCTCCCTTATATCAGATGCTAGCTCAGTTGAGAAGGTGACATCATCATTGATCTCGATTCATTTATTACACTCATCCGTAGTCCCGCCCCCAAGCCCATTTAATGTTGCGTGTACAGAGTCTTCCCGTCCGCCCGGATGTGACCTTCTTGAGCTTAGGTGAGCGTCGAGGATGGGCTATCGTCGTGTCGTAGCTGATCTCTCAATCAATGGCTCGACACAGGTGTCGAGGATATGAGACTTCGTAGGAAGCCTCCTTCTATCCTTTGTGCACAATGGATCCGGGCGAGTCGCTGATCGCATCCCACTCGCACGGCGAGGGTGAGACGAAGCACGGCATCATGCCTCGAGTGGCTCGATCGTCTAGCCACCCCAGTAAGGCCCTTGAATGGGCTGACTCTGCTTTCTCTCACCGTACGATGCTTAGTTATTCGATCATGAGAAGGTACATCTCTCGAAGTACATCGACAATAGTAAAACCATAAAATAGATAAATAGAGATGTTAGATTAAACTTCAGATGGTATTTTATCTATATAGAATCACATCATCCTTCGTTAAACATGTTTTATATATAAGCTTCTAGAGAAATTACAAAATTCTATATCTATGAGGATTGAGAATTCATATAAATATGAACCATTCAAATTTGACCTAGCTCTATTTTCCTACTTTCATGATTTCAGCTATATATATCTACTCTAAGATGTTTCCTCAAACAAGGTAGTCCTGCTTAGGGCCTGTTTGTTTCTAGTTCTATGGAATTCGCTAAAAGTTGATTCGGATTGTGGTTGTAGAGAAGCTCACATCGGATTGTGATTGTAGATAATATGCATCTAAAATCATAGAATCCAAAAGTACATATGAAGTAGATTATGGATTCTAAGGGCACATTGGTAGCAGCTCTAGATTCCAATTTTCTCTGCCAACATTTGAAACTTGTAGGCTAAAATAAAGTGAATTAAGTATTATATTTTGCGTCTAAAATGTAAACAAAATGGTCTATCTAAGACATCTTAATTTCTCACATCTTCATGAATCGGTGAAGAATTTCCACAGATTTCGACAAGAATCCCGCCATGGCCCTAATATATATGGGTGGACTGAATTGTGAGAATGCTAAATTTTAGAATTAGGTTATTTGTTTTATTTTGTTTTTGAGATCGAATCTAGAATTAAAAGAGACAATCAGCCTTGTACTCAAGGTTTTCTAATGGGCCAACTACACCGAATCCGCTCCGCTCAAAATAGCCCACATGCTCGGATAGTTGTACACCTTTTCGCACTACAGATCCTAGACCAAGGTAGGCAAAATTTTTGTTTAATATTTATTTTAAATCTTTTGGCAAAACTAATCTTACAGTAAAAATTTCGAAAATACTCCTATCGCTCATCGGCAGCCCCATGGCGACAGGAGGACTAACGCGATGAAAGGACACGCCGATCGTTGTCCGAATGCCACGTACTGCCTACTTCTGGCCGCTTGGTTAGCGACGGCCATAAAACCGCCTAATCGTGATAAACGGCCGCCCGACCGCTTGTCCAAAATCCACGGTCGCATCGCGGCGCAATGGTAGGTGATCGCGGTAGCGAGGCATTTAAATCATGAGCAGATCGTATGCTATTTCAACCCGAAAGGTGGCAAGGATAGAGAAAGAAGAAAAGTATGAAGAGAGGAAAGCGAGAATAACAAGAAAGAGGAACAAACGAGAAAAAGGGGAAAAACGAAAGTTTATTCTTTGGTTTAGAAGTTCAAAATTCCTTATATGTAATATTTAGAGATTTAATATAGTATTTAGTATTGTTTAGTATTTAGAAATTGTAGTATTTAGTTAAATTTTGTGTGGTGATTTTTGTAGGTAATATTTAGAAATTAATGTAGTATGTAGTGTTTAGAAATATTGACTGTAGTATTTAGAAATATTGCAGATTCCATGTAATAGAAATATTAGTCAATATTTAGAAATGTAATGTGGTAGAAATTTAATATTGATTCAATTTAACATAGTAATATGTTACACGGGCAATGTTTCAAAATTGACGAGAAATTAAAGGAATACGATATATCATGTATATATACAATTTTTAAGATTAGGACAAACGAATAATATATAGTAGTAATTCGTAATGAAAAAATGGGTAGTCGAATTACTTATTTATAGTCAATCATCGTATGCTAGAAATTAGTATTTAAAAATATGGTAGACTAGCAACATATCGTCAATACGCTATCGCTAGAAATTAGTAGAGATAAAAGTTGAAAATGTCAGCAACTCGCTACAA
This sequence comes from Guadua angustifolia, assembly GCA_036346375.1. Taxonomy (NCBI): domain Eukaryota; kingdom Viridiplantae; phylum Streptophyta; class Magnoliopsida; order Poales; family Poaceae; genus Guadua; species Guadua angustifolia. Next base: position 41,487,418 of record CM070519.1, read on the forward strand.
ATCAATGAGAGTAAAATTTGACAATACTCAATGTAATATTTATATAGTGGTTAGATGGAGAAATGATGATTTTTTCAGTTCGACGTTGTAGGCAAGATGTCGAGAAATTGTATTTTCAAATATTCTTGGAGATGAGGAGCATCAGCACAGGTTGATGGGATTAATGTCAAGATTTTCAAACATAGGCATATCTAGGCCGAGAGATAGAGACACAGTTTGTTAGAGGGATGTTTGATGTTGCATTGATACAGTGTTCTAGGGTTAGAGCATAGAGAAGTCGTGAGCAGACTTTTTATGGAGAGTCGTTCCTATTAAGCGACATCGCATGGAGCGAGCTATGTTGGATGACGCAGACGCCTGGACCGCTCATGTTGCCGGTAGATTGGTGCCGTGAACTCCATCGGTGTCGAGGTTCGTGATGTCGGTAGATATTACGACGGAGGAAGTCGAATGCAAGAATCGATGATGAGTGGAGGACTCCGAGATCGGGACACAGGTTGACGGCGACGGATCAAGCAGGAGCTCGGAGCGGTGGCCGATGAGGGGATGAGTGGCACATAGTTGACTCTGATGGAGGAGGTAGCGATCGATGAGGAAGTCCACGATGGCTACGCCTGGACTGAGGAGGAATACTCCGAGGTGCCTTCCTATGATCGGACTAATTCATAATTTCAAGACCTAACAATGAATGAAGACAGAGGATGCATGGGAGTACTCATGAGAACGAGGTCCGAGGGGCCATATATAAAGACAAGGAGGCTAGATGGATGCGAACTGGTCAATGTCTCTTGGCAATTCAAGGTAGTGAAGTCCTAAGAAAAGATTACGACGCGGGAGTTGATTCTGCCATTGGAGTGCATGCATACTAAAGCAAGGGAGGACTATCGAAATGTTCTATAGTGACTGGAGCATAACTCGCATACTCGGAGGAAGCGAGCAGAACACCGAATCTGCATCCAACTTGGGTGGCAAATGTGTTTATGGTCGATCGTGGACAATCCGACTGCAGCCTCGATCCATTGCATCGGAGGAGAGGCTTCAGCAAGATTAGCTACGAAGGCATGGAACAAAAGCACATTTGCAATACGGTTCGGGACATAGCGAGGCTTGTTACGAGAATATTCCACACTTGCTCGTGGCAATATCAAGTAGAACTCTGACGGTCACGACCTGCGGAGTTTCGCGATGGTGCGTCGCGTAAGTGGGTCTAAAGCGGCCTTCGCTTGGGCGCATGCATAAGCCTTCACACCGCCTGGTCATTTGCATGGACGGCACATTCCCACAGAAATCGGGCGATTCTAACTCGCAATCACGTGGACGCCAACAACCGTGTTTATCGGGTCACATTGGCCTTCGTGGAGGGAAAACACGGAGAGCGGTATCGGTTTCTTGAAAGAGTCAAGATGGCAGCTTGTCCAGACCGCTACGATGTATGTGTCATCCATGACCGAATGCAGGTTGCCGAGCGATCGTGGATATGCAACAAGGGTCCGACGCAGGAGCAAAGCAAAGTGGCCAAACTCAGAGCAGTGGTATGAGGCACATGGGTGCCAATTTTTTCCGTCGTTTAGGAACAAGGAGCTTATGAACATGTTCAAGGGCGGCAAAAGAACCAAGAGGAAGTTCGACTCATTGGAGGACGTTGGATGAACTAACCATGAAGCAATTACTAAATCCAAGGGATGGCGCTTAGTTCATCAAGGAACCCTATGGTCTACCAAGCAAGGAGATGACCCCACGCTTTGTGGCGCCCCCGACCGACGCACCAAACATCCGGGACACGATCCGGCTTCTTGATCGACGATCAAAACCCTGCAATCGCAGCACCACGCGTCCTCTGGTTATCAACCGTGCGCTGCCGGTTGACCTCGCCACGAAGGCTAATCCTGCCAATGAATCGAGAACACAAGCAAGAACAAGAAAGATGCAACTGAATTTGCAATTGAAGATGAAGCTCACGAGTTGGGGTCTCACAAACCGATGAACGGCGACCATTGTTCAAAGACAGAATTAATCTAAGCAAAACCCAAATCAAACCCTAGCGGCGGCTACTGGATATAAAGGCTAGGGACGTCCTACAAACCCTAGGCGCGTCCGTGATGGACTCAACACGATACATGGGCCAAGGGCCCAAATTGAGTGACGCAGCACCCTGGGATAGATTCTGTCCGCCAACTTGCAACGTGAATTCCTGTCGACTCCGAAGTCCAAATGACCTGAAACCGGTGCCATTGGAAGGTTATCTCCTTATCTTTCGAGGCATATGTGGATCATCAAAATCGGAGCCCGTTTGTGGCCTGGGCGACGATTTTAGTGAACGCTGCTCCTGGTGGCCGAGGTAGTCGACTCGAGACGAATTAGACCTCCAACTTGAATTGGACTCCTCCTTGCCTCCCTCCTGGCCCTTGCTGGTTCCCAAGGCCTTCATGATCCTCTCCAAAGTTCCTAAGTACAATATAATCAATAATATCATTAGGTAGCATACCATTCTCACAAATGTCAAGACGGGCACTTAGGAGCGAGCTCACTGTTGATTCAATTGCCGTGCTCGTGCTCTTGTGATGGGTCCTTGCATCACAACTGGAGGAGTCTCGGGCGTATGCATTGGAGTGATGTCCTCATCAAGGAGGTTGATGGAGCTCCCCCCGTCCACTAGCACTCACCCAAGCTTCACATTCTGGATCGTGGGCGAAACCACGATCAAAAGGTGACCTAGGCCGGCGGTGCTCTCAAGGTGGTTGGCCCGACTGAAAGTGATCAGCTCCTCCGACCACTTAGCATCCGACCCGCCCCTGAACTCAGCACCATGGCGCAGACCTCCCTCCTCAGCCATTTGTACGTTGTGTTGGAGGGGTAGGTGGCCGAGCCACCATGAATGTACGCCACGATTTGATCTACCTGCTGGAAGGCCAGCGGGGCAGGGTCTTCGTCCTGATCGTCATCGCGGGGCGGCGCTCCTAAAGCCGCTGCTCCACCATCTTACTCACAACCTGGCAACTAGCCAGGTCGTGGGTGTTGGACCTGTGGATCGGGCAGTAGGGCCTGCCCTCCTTCTCCTCGCAGCGGTCATTTCTCCAACCACGGCGATCATCATGCCGGTCACGGCGGTCGCGCCCTCGCGGCTTAGTATCCCTACGCTTGCGCTCAGCGGTCAGGACCCGCCTGGTCTCAACCACCTCACGCCTCTTCGCCTTCTTGCTCGCAGGGCCGGGACCCCTTGAAGTCCTAGCTTCGTCTCCGCCGTGACCGCCCTCGGGACGGGACACCGGCCCCCAAGCTTCGCCGCCTGCGCGCACTTGTGCGCCAAAGAGAAAAGCTCAGAGGTAGTGGTGATGTTGTGGGTGGCCATCTTCTCCCACATCTTTTGGTCCCGAACGCCTCTCCGAAAGGCGATGACGACCGACTGCTCGGAAATTCAGGGGATCGTGTTGCGACAATGACTGAATCGTCGGATGAAGTCGCGCAACGATTCCCCTCTCTCCTGCTCGAGGGCATGGAGATCATCCTCCACGCCCGGTTGTGTGGCCGTTGGGAAATAATTGGCCATGGCCTTTTCAGACCAGCAGCCCACACCACCGTGGAGTAGATCTGCAAGAATTCTTTCAGGTTGGTGGTGCCGTCGTACTTTTCAATGGATGCCGGGCGAAACCTTTTGGTCACGCCACATGGCATAGCCGTCGGGAAAACGCGTGGCACCCAACGCCGTAGGGGGAGTCATGCCGTCCACCTGAACCCTGGTCCAGAGACCGTGCTGGGGAGTGCGGATCTTGACTCCCCAAAGAATCGGAGGAGTAGACCTCCTCTTTGCTCCGAAGGTGAGAGTCATGGGAGGAGCTTTCATCCCCCGGAGCCATCCGCCTGTCGCGGCCTTGCCCCTGGGCGCGACGGCGATGCAGGTGATTACGTAAATCATCGCCGCGCCACCGGCGATGCTTCTCCAGATGAACCCTCAGGTCCTCGTGGTTCCCCGCGAAACCGGGACCCGTATCTTGTACACCCTTTCCTTTGCTCTCGCCCTCCTGGCCAGAGCGCTTCCCGCTCAGGCGACTGGAAGCTTGAGTGTGGTCAGCACGCACCCTTGATCGAGGAGTGCCGGCAAGTACTGGCGGTGGGCATCCCCACACGGATGGGCCGTGTCACGAGGCCGGCAATGTCCCGGCCACGTGGCGTGGCTGTGGTGTCTACCGCGAAGTTCCACCGGAGGGTGGTCCAGAGGAGGGTATCACGAGTGTTCTCGGGGGCGAGTGGCGCCTCCATGGTCAATCGTCGCCGAACCGAATGTCCCGCCGCCACCAGGGGGCACCACCGCCTCGCTGCAAGGGCGGCGTGAGACGATCCCTTGTCCGGCAGGAGTGCCGGGACGTGTTCTGGCCGTTGCTAGCCTCCACCGCCTCTTTTTGCTGTGAGTGCGAACCCGCCATCACCAGATACGCGATCCTTCCAAATAGAAGACCGGGATCCGTCGGAGAGATGGCTGGGTGAGCCAACCGCTAGCCCCCTACCTAGCGCACCCTGTTGACATATTTCGTCGGACATGATTTTTCCCAGGACGGAGAATAAGGTTCGGTCGAGGGTGTCTTTGCGGTCAGACACCCTAATGACTCTCCCTCGAGGGATCTCGGGGTCAACAGATCAAAGAACACACCAATGTACCAAGTTCGGGACCCCAGTGTGGGTAACAGCCCTACGTCCTGCTAGATATTTGTTGATGTATATTGAGCCAGTTACAATGCTTTTCTCTCAGGTTTTCTGCTCATTTTTGCTCTCTCTTTCTTTCTCTCTTGGTTTGTTCCTAGTTCCTTCTTCGTTTCTTCTCCTTCGGTCCCTCCCCTTCCATGCACCATAGCTCCCTTATATAGATTGGCTAGCTCGGGCAGGTGAGAAGGTGACATCATATTGATCTACGATTCATTTATTACACTCATCACTGTAGTCCTGTCCCCCAAGCCTCATTTAATGTTGGTGCCGCTGTATGGCTTCGCTCGGGATGTGACTTTCCTGTGACGGGTTAGGTGTGAGGCGTCAGAGGGATGGGCTATCGTCGTGTCGATAGCAGATCTCTTCGCAATCAATGGCTCTGACACAGCGTGTGTCAGGGGAAGGAGACTTCGAGGCGAAGCCTCCTTCTCATCCTTTTGTCGCCGCGGGCTCGGGCGAGTGGGGCTGATCGCCCTTTCGCCACCGCCGCCCGGGGGCGATGCCCGGCGAGTGGGCCTCGATCGCGCTTTGCTCGCCGAGGCGCCACGTGGGCGGCCGCCCGGCGAGTGGGGCGATCGTTCGCCCGGCTCGCCCGAGCCGCCCGTGGGCCCGGCCCGGCATGTGGGGCTCGATCGTCGCTTGCTTTCGCCGAGCCACTACGTGGTCTTAGTTATCTGCGGCGGAGAAGGTACCCTGGCGTAAAGTACACCGACAATAGTAAAACCATAAAAATAGATAAATAGAGATGTTAGATTAAACTTCAATGGTTTTTATCTATATAGAATCACATCTCCTTCACTTAAACATGTTTTATATATAAGCTTCTAGAGAAATTACAAAATTCTATATCTAAGTGGAGGATGTGAGAATTCATATAAATATGAACCATTCAAATTTGACCTAGCGTCTCTATTTTCCTACTTTCATGATTTCACTATATATATCTACTCTCGCAGCATGTTTCCTCAAACAAGGTAGTCCGGACTCCTTAGGGCCTGTTTGTTTTAGTTTTGGATTCGCTAAAAGTTGATTCTGGATTGTGGTTGTAGAGAAGCTAATTCTGGATTGTGATTGTAGATAATATGATTCTTTAAAATCTAGAATCCAAAAGTACATATGAAGTGGATTATGGATTCTAAGGGCCTATTTGGTAGAGCTCTAGATTCCAGCTTTTCTTGAAATTTGAAACTTGTAGGCTAAAATAAAGTGAATTAAGTTTATATTTTTGGTCTAAAATGTAAACAAAATGGTCTATCTAAACACTCTTAATTTACTCACAGCTCCAGCTTCATGAATCTGGTGAAGCTAAAATTTTCAGCTTCACCAGATTCTCAAAATCTAGAGAAGCTGAATCCCTGCCAAACAGGCCCTAATATATATGGGTGGACTGAATTGTGAGAATTAAATTTTAGAATTAGGTTATTTGTTTTTTATTTTGTTTTTGAGATCAGAATCTAGAATTAAAAGAGAAAACAATCAGGCCCTTGTACTCAGCGTTGCTCCCCTTCTAATGGGCCAAACTACACCTGAATCCGCTTCTCCTGGCTCAAAAATAGCCCACTGCGGCTCCGGATAGTTGTACCCCACTCTTTCTCGCCCACTCGCGACTCGACATCCTAGACCAAGGTAGGCAAAAAATTTTTTGTTTAATATTTATTTTAAATCTTTTTTGCAAAACTAATCGGCTGAAGTAAAAAATTTGAAAAATACCCTCCTATCGCCCCCTACTGGGGCGATCGCCTCCTACTGGGGCGACAGGAGGCCAGCCCTAACGGTCGAGAAAATGGCCGCTCCGATCGTTTGTCGCGCAATGCCACGTGCCGCCGTCGCCGTCGCCCATGGCTGGGGCGATCGCCCGTGGTTGGGGCGATCGGCACCATTTAAAAACCCGCGCCTAACGGTCGAGAAAACGGCCGCTCCGACCGTTTGCCGCGCAATGCCACGTGTCGGCCATCGCCTGGCCGTCGCCCATGGATGGGGTGATCGCCCGTGGTTGGGGCGATCGGCGCCATTTAAAACCAGCGATGCTTGTTGCTCATTTCAGCCAAGAAAGAGAGCAAATGAAGCGTAGGATGTGAGAGAAGAAGGGAAGAAAAGAGAAGAGAGGAGAAGGGAAGAAAGAAAAGAAAGGAGAGGGAAAAAGAGAAAGAAAAAAAAGAGGGAAAAAAGAAAGTTGATTCTTTGGTTTAGCGGTAAGTTCGAAAATTTTATATGTAATATTTAGAGATTTAATATAGTATTTAGTATTGTTTAGTATTTAGAAATTGTAGTATTTAGTTTATATTTTGTGTGGTGATTTTTGTAGGTAATATTTAGAAATTAATGTAGTATGTAGTGTTTAGAAATATTAGGATTGTGTAGTATTTAGAAATATTGAGATTCCATGTAATAGAAATATTAGTCAATATTTAGAAATGTAATGTGGTAGAAATTTAATATTATTAATTTAACATAGTAATATGTTACACGGGCAATGTTTCGAAAATTGCGACGTAGAAATTAAAGGAAGTACGATATATCATGTATATATACAGTTTTTAAGATTAGGACAAACGAATAATATATAGTAGTAATTCCGTAATGAAAAAATGGGTAGTCGAATTACTTATTTATAGTCAATCACCGTGCTACGCTAGAAATTAGTATATTTAAAAATATGGTAGACTAGCAACATATCGTCAATCACCGTGCTACGCTAGAAATTAGTAGAGTAAAAAAAGTTGGAAATGTCAGGCACCGTTACAAATCAGTAGAGTAAAATTTGACAATATAATGTAATATTTATATAGCGGTTAGATGGAGAAATGATGATTTTTTCGGTTCGACATTGTAGGCAGCATGTCGGAGAAATTGTATTTTCAAATATTCTATGGAGATGGGGAGATAGCACGGGGGCGGATGGAGTGGATTTGTCAAGATTTTCATGATCATACTGGGCATATCTAGGCGAGAGATAGGACATCTGAGGGTTTGTTAGAGTGGATGTTTGGATGTTCGGTTTGGATACCCAGTGTTAATTGCGGGTTAGAGCAAGAGTAAGTCGTCTTGCAGACTTTTTATGGAGAGTGGTTCCTATTAACGCGACATCGTCATGGAGGAGCTATGTTGGATCTGAGAGCGAAATTTGGCCGCTCATGTTCTTTGGTAGATTGGTGCGAGCACCTCCATCGGTGTCGGAGGTTCGTGATGTCGGGGTAGATATTACGGAGGAGGGAAGACAGATATGCAAGAATGCGATGATGAAGGTGGCGAGGACCCGGAGGCAGGGACACGAGGTTGACAGTGGCGGCAGGATCGGGCGAGGAGGCGATCGTGGGCGTGGGGGTGGCGATGAGGGAGGAGGTGGAGCACATAGTTGACTTGATGGAGGAGGAGGAGCGTGCGGATGAGGAAGTCCCTGATGGCGAACGCTCGGACGAGGAGGAAAATACTCTGAGGTGCTGCCCCGGTCGTGGACTAATTATAATTTCGAAGACCTAACAATGAATGAAGGGAACAGAGATGCATGGGAGTATCATGAGAACGAGGTCGTGCAGGGGGCCATATATAAAGACAAGGAGGCTGTGATGGATGCGGTGAAGTACTGGTCAATGTCTCTTCGGCGGCAATTCAAGGTAGTGAAGTTCAGCAAAAAAGATTACGACGTGCAGTGCGTAGTTGATTCATGCCCATGGCGGGTGCATGCATACAAAGGGAAGTGGAGGGACTACTGGAAATATTCCATAGTGACGGAGCATAAGCGCCAAGTGGAGGAAGCGGAGCAGAACACATAATCTGTCGTCCACTTGGGTGGCAAATGTGTTTATGGTCGATCGTGGACAATCCGCACTTTCAGCCTCGATCCATTATCGAGTCGTGGGAGAGGCTTGATACAAGATTAGCTACGGAAGGCATGGAGAGCAAAAGAACGACTTTGCAAATACGGTTCGGGACATACGAGGCTTGTTACGAGAATATTCCACACTTGCTCAGGGCAATATCAAGTAGGAATCCTGGTACGGTCATCGACCTTGCGGAGTTTCCCGCGGATGGTGCGTGCGCGGGTAAGTGGGTCTTGTAGCGGGCCTTCTTCGCCTTGGGCGCATGCATAAATGCCTTCCGACACTGTCGCCTGGTCATTTGCATGGACGGCACATTCCTCACAGGGAAATACAGGGGCTAGATTCTAACTGCAATCACGGTGGACGCCAACAACCAGGTTTTACTGGTCACATTGGCCTTCGTGGAGGGGCAAAACACGGAGAGTCGGTATGGTTTCTTGAAAGAGTCAAGATGGCGCTTGTCCAGACCATACGATGTATGTGTCATCCATGACCGACATGCAGGTTTCTTTGAGGCGATCGTGGATATGCAACAAGGGTCCGACGTCGTGGGAGCAGCAAAGTGGCCAAACCTGAAGAGCAGGTGGTGCATGAGGCACATGGGTGCCAATTTTTTCCGTCAGTTTAGGAACAAGGAGCTTATGAACATGTTCAAGCGGCTGTGCAAACAGAACCAATAGAGGAAGTTCGACTCGCTGTGGAGGACGTTGGATGAACTAACCATGAAGCAATTACTAAATCCAAGGGATGGCGCTAGTTCATCAAGGAACCCTATGGTCTACCACGAGCAAGGAGATGACCCCACAGCCTTGTGTGCGCTCCTGACCGACGCACCAAACATCCGGCGTAGGCCAGGGACAAGCATAAAGAGTTTCATAGACTGGATACGACACGAGCCGTTGGAGAAATGGTCCCTTTTGCATGACGAGGGCGGTTCCCGTTATGGAATAATGACAACCAACCTAGCGGAGATTTACAACTAGGTAATGAAAGGCGCGAGATGCCTTCCGTTGGTGGGCATTGTTGAAGGTGTGTTACTAGGCACCCAAAGATATTTCGTTGAGTGGTACAAGGCCTCCGCTGCATGTATGTTGGACAATCGCCTGTCCTACTTGACGGTTATCTCTACGTACATGGCCAACAAGACACGGAAGGCACAGAAGCATCGCCATCGCTTGACACCGGAGAGTGGCGTGGAACGGAGGTACCACGTGCACTGCGGTGACCGGGGTCGAAGAGGTGCCCACCGGGAGAGGACTTCCCATCTGTGCATACTCCGAGTAGCCGATTGCGAGTGCTCTGCCGAAGCCACGCTTCTGCTGCACTTGCCGTGCTTTCTGACGTGATTGTCGCAAAGCGAGACACACCATCATATCGTCAGACATCTCCACTACTACTACAAGCAAAGTGTTTTCAACACGTGGCATAACGAGGTGTACGGGTACCGAGTCGATGGATCGTTCACGGCAGCCCCCCCTCCAGGACATCGATGGGTACGGGACATCCGAATGTTGAAGCAGAGGTCGAGCGTCAAGGACCAACAGATTAGGAACGATATGGGCGAGTCGGCGTGTCGTAATTGTGGATAATGTAATTCTATTTACCAGTTATTTGTTGTCCCCGTCATGTAATTTTTGATTCTATGTACCAGTTATTTGTTGTCCCCGTCAATGTAATATTTGAATATGGAACATTCCATTACTTTTCATTTAATTTTTTGTAGTTGTAACGTGTACCATTTATTTATTATCCGGTTTGTTTTATTTGCCTCCTACACTTACTTATTGTCCAGTTTGTTTTATTTGCTTTGTAACCATGAATTTGCTTTGTAACCACGCAGCGATGCGATAATGGCGCGAGTTGGGTGTCTTCTTGACGCTTGTTCTGAGTGCTAGACCAAAGACGTGGATCGAGACCCACCGGTCTAGGTTGTCCGATTGAGGGCCGCAATACCGGGACATCATGGTTCGGTGTCGAAGAAGTTTCTTCGGATTGACCAACGTTGGGTTCCACAGTAAGCTGCCAACTTTTTCTACTCTTTTACTTACCTGTTATGGGAATTTTAACGATGCTACACACTACGCGCAGGTTACGAGCGACCGGCTTACTTCCATTCTGCAGGATGGTGGAGCAGACGACTGCGGATGGCCCGCACGTCTCACGGTTCTCGTACGACAGGTCCCTGTTGACCTCACTCGTGGACCGGTGGAGACCGGAGACACACACGTTCCACCTGCCCTGTGGAGAGATGGCTCCCACGCTTCAGGACGTGTCTTACCTCCTAGGGCTCCCCTGCGCGGGTCGTGCAGTTGTGCCAAGCGACACCCCCGCCGCGTGGCTTGAGCACTTGGAGGCGCGCTTCGCCCAGGTGCAGCGACACCACGCAACCCCCCGTACGTGCCCCACAAGACGGATGAGCGGCACGGTGTCCAGAAGGCGTGGCTGCTCCAGTTCACAGTTAGTACCTCGTTCATTGCAACCGCGGATCGCATTGAGCGCTAACAATATTGTACCGAATCTTTGCGGTGAGCTTCTCCACCGGGCGCCGCGAGGAGGACTCGCACGCCACCGAGGCGTACTGCTGTTCTGTTCGGTTGGTACTGTTCCCGCCCTCGCCACGGGGACACGGATGGGCCTTTTGTCGAGTTCGCCCAGTTTGTCGCCGACACCCCGGCGGAGGAGTAACACATTTCGTTAAAATCTCTTATGAGAGGACATGTCTAACTTTGTCGTTGTAAACAGATGGTGCAATGGTCGTGGGGCTCTACCGTGCTCGCGTGCACGTACAGGGGTCTTTGCGAGGCTGTCTCCCGGGTATCAACAGAGGCGACGTTGACGGTCTGCGTTCTACTACTGCAGTTGTGGTCCTGGGAGCACTTCTCCATCGGTAGGCCCGTTGTTGACCGGTCGCCGTACTCACAGGACCTAAACCACCACCACCACCAGATCGACTGGCCCACTACGGGCCTCTACTGGGTTCAGCGACAGGTATGCCCCCTTGTATCTAACCCCCAACATTGGACACTTTAATAAGATGCACTACTTTTTTTATCCGCAGCGGGTGTACACCCACGTGCAGGTCAGGAGGTCGTACGCCGAGTTAGTTCGGGAGTTTGACAGGCTGCACGACGAGGACGTGCTGTGGACACCGTGCAGCACGCGCGAGGTCTAGGTCCGAGCACCTCACGGGCTGTCCAAGCTTTGCTAGCGTGACCATCGGCTCTGGCTCACCCGTAAGGTCCTCCTCTTTGACCTATGCGTCGAGGAGTACTCGCCGCACCGAGTGCTGCGGCAGTTCGACCTCTTCCAGACTTTCCCCCTGCCGACTACTCACGCTGTCTCACGTGGCGCGCACAGGTAGGTGTCCTGAGCACAATACTTACCATTCCCGCGGAATGCATGTTGTATGTAAATTGCCGTTTTTGCATTGCAGGATGACCCGGGCGGGGTATGCAGTGGGCACTCCGTTCGCTCATCGCATGATATCGTGGGTGTTGCAGTGGGACGAGGCGGAGGCGGACACGATGGATGAGACCCGGCCGTACGTCGATGCCACGTACGACGATTACATGGAGTGGTTCGCGCCGTGGACTCGGCTTAGGGTTGGGTACACACTAGTAGAGTATGTCGCAGCTCCGGCATCGGTGTCGGAGACGTACCCTTCAGAGATGTCCCAGAGGGAGAACTTTGCGGTAAGGGTCACCCCCGTCACCCTACACATATGTTTTTTTATGTAGATTACCTCATATCAAGCTGGCATTACTTGCAGGCACATCTTGCAGGGCAGGTGTACGGGGAGGTGGAGGCCATGTTGGCAGGCCTCGACATGGACATCGCGCTCACCCCTGTTCAGCACCGGGAGACTTTTACTTGGATCCGTGGTGCGATGTCGCGGATGTGCCGCCTACTCACCTGCCGGGGGGCCTGGCGCCGAGATGTGGTGCGCAGCGCAGACGTCCCCGTCGGCCAACACCTCCCCCGCCTAGTGGAGCCGTGCCCACACCTCGCCCAGCCAGTCGGCCCGCACAGCCCGACGTCACCCAGTACGAGCACTCGTGTCCTCCCGCACAAACGCAGGGTACGGTGGGGTAGCGAGGGCCACCTTTCGCTCTCGCAGGTGGCTGTAGCGCGATCTTGGCTGTGGTGGGGTGGGGCGGGCGATCTTCGTCTCTCCCATAGCCGCAGTGGCCAGGGTGGGGTGACGCGGGCCAGTCTTCGTCTCAGGCCGCAGCAAGGCTCCACGGTGCTTTCGGCTACTTGGGCTACGACGACATTGACGAGGTGGCAGGTTTCGACATGGACCAATTCATGTCCAGCGAGTACCTCAGCCCACCACCCCAGCAGACACCCGAGTCGCCGACAAACTACACTACCCCTGAGTCGCAGGGCCGGGCTAGGAGGGCCGTCCATCCGCCGTTGCCACTCACGTACCCCACCAGGCAGATCAGGAGGCGTCGCCGTGACTGAATTATTGTACAGCTGTACTTTTGTAATTTATTTATCTTCACCACCATGTTGTCTAACTATCTGAACTAAGTGCTTGCATTTCCGTAGGTTATCTTTTCTTAGCCATGTAAATGCTGCTTATTTTTTCGATTTTCAGAACCGTGCGAACAACGCCCGCTAGCTCGATAATAGATAAGTGGTAGCGCGTTGCGTGAGGTTTAAATGGGCACTCTTCGATTTTAACAACATAAAACTCTTCGTTCGACATTAAACTAAGATGCGATCCGATTTTGGTCATTGCTACTCCTCTTGGCCGGTGAGAATGGAGAATGAAGGAAGGGGGTAAGAATGGTGTCTTGCCACAACTTTCTTGGTTTTGGCCAATGGATAAAGGAGTCGCATCTCTCGGCTATTAACTCTATATTGCACAAGCAAGGGAAGAATCTTTCTTGCGCGTCATTACTCCTACCATTTCTTTGCGTTTTACTTTTACCATTCTATCCTTTACCACTTCATTCACGCCTTGACTGATTACATAGATAAGGCTAGGCCACGATTTCTCAGATCATAAGTTACTGTGGATAATATAGTAGACCATACTCTTCATTACGACATAAAGCTAGGATGCACATCACGAACAAGGAAAATAATGGTTACAACTTCTCGTCTACTGAGTGCATCGAGGCCGCTTCCCTTTCGCCCATGCCTCCGGTGGGGCTTCTCTGGCACGACGTGCCCTCTCTCGTTTCCTCTCTCTCTCGGACTCCTTCTCCTCCTCTTCCTTCCGACGTGCCTCCTCGCGTGCCGTGTCACGCTGCGCTTGAAGCTGCCGTCTGAACTCCTCGTCTCGGACGCTTTGATCAAGGAGCCTTTGGTCCTCCGGATCAATCTCCATATCAAACCACGTCTCAAATTCACACAGCGGCGGAAGCGACTGCATGAAAAATAAATTAGCAAAGTTTCACGTACAAATTACGAAACACGTATGATTGTTACCAGCTGGCGATTCTTCAGGGCCTTCTCCGGCGGGTCGAATTCGTAGTTGCGGCACATCCAATACCTCTTCTTCCAAGTTGGAATATCCCAAGAGCGGACGAGCCTGCAAGGATCTCCGCACAGACACATCGGTGGTACAACCCCGACAGGTACAAAGAGGTCCTGGAACGCGATGTTGCGCGGACACGCCGAAGCGTCTACCTCTTCCTTCGCCTTCCCCTTTCCCTTTCCACTTGCACGCCTCGGCATTTTCGATTGAATCTCTGCTTATCTTTTCCTCCCTCTCCTTCCCTTCTCTCTTTTTTTCTTTCTTCTTCTCTCGCTGCTGGCTGTGCGAGGCCGCGAGCGAGAGCGAAGGTTATAAAGGGTAAATATCACCTGGGTATGGGGCGATCGCCCGATACTGGAGGATAGGGCCCACCATATTTGTATTTAATATTTGTTTCAAATTATTTTTCGTATAATAAACGAGAAAAAATAACTTTCTTTGTGAAAATGTCATGAGGCACCCTATTTCGATGGTAAATATACCTACTGAAATGGGGCCCCGACATATTCACAAAGGCGATGTTTTTTTCATCGCTTATTATATGAAAACAATTTGAAACAAATATTAAATACAAATATGGTGGGCCCTATCTCAAAGATCGGCTGCAATTTAATTTTTTAAATTTCGATAATTCCGCCGTCAAATTTGAAAATCCCACCTTGAAGCGCCATTTGTATGACACGCCATACCAAACAAGCATACTGGCAGTAAAAAATTAGATGTTTTGTGCCCACGATTTCCGTGGTTTCGTGGCCGCGAGTGCCTTTTTGATTTTCGCAACTTCCTGCCGGGGCAACGTCTAGCTATCCCGCCCACACGTAAGTGGTAGCCCGCATTGCGTAGGTCACTCTTGATTTTTCCTATATTTTTTGGGCCGTATCCGGCTTGTCCCGTGGGGCTACGAAAATCCCTAAGTGGCCACGATTTCTGTGGTTTTATGGCCATGAGTGCCTTTTTCGATTTTCGTAACTTCCTACCGAGGCAACGTCTGGCTATCTCGCCCATACGTAAATGGTAGCCCGCGTTGCGTAGGTCGCCCTTGATTTTTCCCGTATTTTTTGGGTCATATCCGTCTTGTCTAGCGGGGCTACGAAAACCCCTAAATGGCCATGATTTCTGTGGTTTCATGGCCACGACTGCCTTTTTCGATTTTCGCAACTTCCTGCCGGGGCAACATCTGGCTATTTCGCCCATACGTAAGTGGTAGCCCACGTTGCGTAGGTCGCCCTTGATTTTTCTCATATTTTTTGGGCCGTATCCGGCTTATCCCGCGGGCCTACGAAAACCTCTAAGTGGCCACGATTTCTATGGTTTCATGCCCACGAGTGTCTTTTCCGATTTTCGCAACTTCCTGTCGGGGCAACATCTGGCTATCTCGCCCATACGTAAGTGGTAGTCCGCGTTGCGTAGGTCGCTCTTGATTTTTCTCATATTTTTTCAGCCATATTCGGCGGACCCTACGCGGCTACGAAAATCCCTAAGTGGGATGCGTATCACTAACAAAGCAAAATAATTTTTCCAGTTCAATACAACAAGAAGTTTTTTTTAGTAATTCTTCCCGGTTCAATACAATAATTATTGTACAAATAATTTACAACAAAAATTGCAAAAAAAAATACTACAGTAACCAATCGCCCAGCTGGGCGATCGGTATATTTTTTAATTTTTTCAACTCCTGCCGTTAGATTTCGACATTCCGCCGTTTGCCAGGCCGCCTATCGCCCCAGTAGGGGACGATCGCCCCCTACTGGGGCGACGCTGTGCACAATATCACCGAACCGAACAAACCGAGTCGAAAAAACCGAACCGGTCAAAATCGGTTTGACCGGTTTTCGGTTCTCGTTACGGTGTTTAGAAAACTGGCGTTTCGGTGATACGGTTTTGTCGGTAAAAAACCCGAAGAAAACCGAAATCGAACATCCGAACCGCACCGGCTAAAAAATCTCCCCTCAGGCCCTCACTTATTCAGGCTCCCGCTCCAGTCCAAGCGCCATCCATTCCATTTCTTCCACACGGTTTCTTTCTTCTCCCCAAAATTGCAACCCTAGCTCAGTACTAGCTTGAGGCGGCTTCGGTTCCTCCCGTTCCCGGCGGCCGGCGGCTTCAAGCTTCGGTGCTTCCCGTTCCCGGCGGCCCCGACCTCTCCGGCGCTCCCGCGGCTCCCGCCTCCCGCTCGGCCCGGCCGTCGGCCCCGGCCAGCCCGCTCCGCCTCCAGCCTCCCGAGTCGGCCCGGCCGGCGGCCTGCTCGGCCATTGCCGCCTCGCTGCTCCCTCTGGTGGTGGCGCTGACTCCCTCCCAAGTCGACGGCAACGGCAAGTCCCACTCCTGTAGCCGCCTCCCACGTCTGACGTCCCGCCGTCCCGGCCCCAACTGGCAACTGCTGCTTGTTCAATTACATATTTACTAATGAGTTTATAGAGTTTATATAGATGGCAGCTTGATTTAGAATTGTAAATTTGTGTTCCATGAATTGACTTTGTTTAGGGTTTGGGAATGGATTGAATACGGTAGGATTCGAAAATAGATCCTAGCTAACTAAATTGG
This sequence comes from Guadua angustifolia, assembly GCA_036346375.1. Taxonomy (NCBI): domain Eukaryota; kingdom Viridiplantae; phylum Streptophyta; class Magnoliopsida; order Poales; family Poaceae; genus Guadua; species Guadua angustifolia. The sequence goes on from CM070519.1 coordinate 41,503,972, forward strand.
TTGGAATACCGGTTGTTGTGGTGTCGACGTCTAATTTAAATACAATCTCTGAACTTAAATATTCCAGAGACTGAACAAGGAGTGGCCCAATGTTTCTGATAATGCTAAAGATCTAGTTCGGCAGATGCTTCAGCCTGATCCGGAATAGTCTTCCTTGTTTTGATTGGTTTTCCATTTACATAAGCACCTATCAACCGTGTGTGAAGTCAGTTGCCATCTGTCCATAGTAGCAAGTGCCAGATTTCAATTACTTGGAGGATGTATTAATCCTCGAAAGAAAAGCAGGTAAAAGTAAGTTTGTTGATTATCGAAGACATGAACAACATTGCTATTATTTCAGAATTTTAGCTAATATTGGTTTTATACTCTATTGAGTTGAATTTGCGAAATATCTTAGCAAATTAGATACAACCAAGTTTCTTAAGTTTTCCGCTTTATGCTTCAAATATTTAAGCTACATGCATTCTTTCTTACTATCTTGGGATGCCTACCAGATTGTATTACCAAGGTTTATCACACTGTCACAGTGTAGATAATGCCCAAATTTAATCAGCCATGTTGAGTTTATAGAGTTTATAGATGGCAGCTTGATGTTGTATTGGTGCATGCATTTATATGATAGCATCTATAATGTCTATATACCATATCATTCATTCTCAAGAAAAAGTAAGCTCTACTCGCTTAATGTAGCGATGGAAATTGAGAATAGAGGAAGATGATAATATGTGTGTTCCTTTTACTAATTTGCCGATATCTTTATGGCATCTAGTTAGTTTTTATTTTCTTTACTCCTTTTTCATTTTAAGCCTTTGAGTATAATGTAGGAATTTGGAATACCTTGCAGAAAGGCGTTATAGTTATGTGACAACATGGATGTACTAAAGTTCAGTTGCACACCAAATTGTCATCCTTAGGCACAGCCTCACGAACATGTGTTACATGACACTTATAGACATTTTCAAATGCTAGATTTTTCGGGGTCTTTTGCATTTGGCGTATATAGTTGCGTATTAATATCTTTGCAAATATATTAATTCGACATGCTAAAAGTTTCTCAGTACTTTACTAACTTTCTTAGCTGGCCATCGTAATCTTTATGGTGTTCTTTAAATGCCAAAACTGTTCTTTTCTTTCCTCTTCATTTCCATAATTGTTTGCACCATTTTCTTGACCAATAAGGCAGCACTGTGTTTCCCATTCTTAATCTAGCATGGGATCTTATGTTTCATCAATGAATGCCTTCATTCTTTTTTCGTGCTAAGTGAAATCCATTGGGTTGCATTTATTCTTCTCTGTCTTGGCTGCACTATGGCTCAACTTAACCCCTCGTAAGTAAAATGTATTTGGATATATCTTTTTTTTCATCTTTTTCCATTCTTGATAATTCTTTTTTCTCATTTCTCCAATCATCATGGTCAACTAATGAAATATAATATGCCCTTTCCGGTCGGACCATGTTCTTCAAACCCCTATTCAAGGTTGGATGATGGCAATTGTGAGTCACGACGAGAAAAAGCATTCTATTGTCACTTAGACATGCTACTGACCTCTGTGAATTTTCCTAACTCAACTAGCTAAATGCTCTTTCTTTTTCGGTGATGGCTCTTCTAAGTGGTTTTTTGGGGGTATGTGACTGTGTATACTTTTCATATGTGACTTTAGAAAGATTATGTGAAGTGTCAAGGATTTGTTATTACTCTTCTCTTTTCATATGTGACTTTAGAAAGATTCAATGTGAAGTGTCAAGGATTTCCTTAAGAGTTGAAGACATCTTGTGAAATTTTCTTTGCACTAGTTGTATTGCACCGTGCCAACTCTCTGATTTGAGAGCTATCATCAAAAGGCGTCCTTCAAGAAACATCAATGTGCAAAATTTTTGGCTGTACATTTTGGGATGCTCTTCAATTTAGTTGCAATTTGTGTTCAGATTGCTTGAATAACCAATAGTTGAATTAGTTATTGCTTTGTGATCCGCCACTATTTCATAAATACCAACTTTGTGTTAAATAGTTTATATAATAACATTCGTTGAACATATTTTTATGTATTGTTTATTTCATAATTATTGTCGTAATGTCGGTCAGATGATTAGGAGATTGTTTTATATTGCATGTAGATGTTCTTTCTAGATTTACCAACAATTCATTCAGCATGGTCCATTGTTTATTTGTTTTGACTTTCGTGTTAGCTTGTTTAGATCTTTTCCAACATGGTCCATTGTTTATTCATTCAGCATGGTCCATTGTTCATCGAAAGAGATGGTTCTCACGCCACTCAAAGAGATGTTTAGATCTTTTCAACAAATAGCTATTCGGAAACCGGAGGTTAACTACATCTTTAAAAATTCGCGTCAAGTTTGGTAAATATGGTATTTACCGATACCGTACCGATATACATTAGGATTTACCGAAACCGAACCGTATTTATAACAAATACCGTATTTACCGAACTAGCAATACCGTATAAACCGAATATACCGTATAAACCGAACCGAATAAACCGATAAAACCGAACGAACAGTCATAGGCGACGGGGGTAGTTTTCAAATTTTTTCATTCGGCCGATTAGTTTTGTAAAAAAATTTAAAATAAATATTAAATAAAAAAATTTCCAAGGTAGACCACGGACTACACGAGCCGAGACCAGCCGCTGATTCATCCGGCCCGGCCGTAACGTGAAGACCGTCCGTCTATTTCCTAACGATGGTCATGTAGAGATGGTTTTTAAAAAAAAAAAAATCTTTGACAGTTCCTCGTTGCCTTGTAGACTCTGGCTATTTAATAATTTAATTCAATACTTCTTTAATGTTCGTGTGTTAAGCTGTTATCATTGTGCTACACGGGGAGCTTGTTTTCGTTTAGTTGACGCGTTGTTAAGCTGTTAAAAATAATATTACGGCCCTATTTATTTTTGCTTAGACTTTTTACTTTTAGTTTTTAAAGCTAGTTTTTTTCACTTAACAAGTTTTTAAGTAAGACATGTTGTTTAGCATCTTGTTTTTTGATGGATTGGATGGTGTAGCTTATTGTTGGAAAGTCTGAAATACTCTTTAAGATTATAAAGGACTTTTCCTATGTACTGCATAAATGTTTCATAATTTTTTCAATGAATGGTGTATTGAAAAACATAGATTAATAAAACAAATACATACCTAAGAGATTTCCAAACATTCTTACGTCACAAGTTCACATGATCTTATTAACACACACACACATATGACTCACTATGTTCACATCATCGAGTAATTGACCACTGTATAGTGTTCATCGCTGCAACCATATCACGGTACCAGAAGGACAATCCATCAACCACCAGTATTGATCGCGTTAGCTACAATGAAACGCTTCTTTTTCGTGGCAACATATCAGGTGTACTCTCGAAACCACGTGTAACTGAACTAAAAAAGTTTTAAAAATTCTGAAAAAAATCATGGATGTACATCTCAACACCTACATATAAAATTTCATGATCAAATTCATCCTATACTAGCGGTTACAAAAAACAAGCAGCAAAATGAATAGTGATGAACAGTAAAAATCACTGTTCATGCGAAATTTGTCTTTTGTAACTGCTAGTATAAGATGAATTTGATCATGAAATTTTATATGTAGGTGTAAGTTGAGATGTACATCCATGATTTTTTTCAGAATTTTTGAAACTTTTTAGTTTGAGTTTCACCGAGTGATTGCAGATATTTTCCTTTTTCATGCCACTAACTCACTATGTTGGATGCAGAACTAGCGAGAGAGAGAGAGAGAGAGAGAGAGAGAGAGAGAGAGAGAGATCCACGCATGCTTGATGAGTCGGATCATCTTCATACCATGACCAAAACTTTTTTTATTTTTTTGATATCGTTGTCTTTCCAGGGAAAGATGAGAACATTCACGACAAAAGTAGCAAAATGCTAGTGTTTACAGCAACGGCAAGTGAGAACGAGCAAAAATGAATCCTCAGAAATGAGATAAAGTGAAAGGGAAAAGATCAAAGCTGAAGTTTTCTAACAGTTAACAGCGTCTACACTGCACTAGTTCACATGAACACACCAACAAATACAAAATTACGACAAAAAACTCGGGAGAAAACAAACAACCAGGGCCATCCATATCTCGGTGGAGTGGTTGGAAGCCCATCAAAAAGACAGCTAATTTACAAGTACAACGACCAAATCACACCTACTTTGACGTTAATCTCACGAGCAGCTTGCGCCTATAAAAATTACCAGGCCACATGCATGTGTTGGAGAATGAGGCGGGCGGCGGCAGATCAGCTTGCAGCTACAGCTTCAGTTGCTAGACTAGAGCCTAGGAGTTGATGAAGCTTGGTTCACGCTTTGATTCCTTGTCATCCTTGTCATCATGCAAATTCAAAAAGAATTAATTCTATAGTTTTAAGTATTTCAGGCAGTTCAAGAAGAATTAATCCTACAAGTTGATACCTTTTTAAGAAACAGGAGGAAGCTCCTAGTTTTTTCGTTCAGAAGTTCAGAAGGAAGCTCCTGGGTTTGCTGCTAAGTTCAGAAGATGTCTGAATTCTGATGGTCTATTCTACATAAGAGATTAACCGATTGATTCAGATAAAAAGCTTGTAGTATGTTAGTAAATCAGACAGCATCAAAGTGCATATTCAAGGGGAATTCACTAACGAAGCATATAGAGATGTCAGATGTAGAATAGCAAATTTTGTGGGTATATGCAGATATGTTGGTTCTCATCCAAGCTAGAAATAGGCGAATCATACAAAAGTTCAGATGCAAGTCCAAACTCTGAAGCAGAAGGGTCAACATAAGTAACCAGGTAACGATAATGCTACTTTGCGATCAAAGGGATAAGAAAACAAAGATTCTGGCTACACGTAAAAAGTAGGGAATAAAAAGGAATTGTTCGTCGGTAGAGGAAATATGACATATCCAAATTATCCATCAGTAACAAATCCAAGCAACAGAACCAAATTCTATGAAGGTAGAGAACGAGTAATATTGGCCTGTAAATAGCAAAAGAAGCAAAGGCATATTGCCATAATCTTTTTATTTCTGTGAATAATCACAAGTAATGAAAATTCATTATCATGTATTGAATCCTAAGATGTATCATCCTGACCGAACATTGGAGGTACCACTCAGCCCTATCCCCTATGACAGTAAAATCTACTTCACCTCAACCTAACTAGCTATAGTTTCTACAGCAAAATCAATGGTAATGGATAGCCTACATTGGCTAACATAAGAGTTGCTAAGATTATATGAGAAAACTAGCTTCTGTCATTTATCTTTCATAAAGGTGAGAAGCAAGTATCTCTTCTGCAACGATAGAATCGATTTCAAGTGAGTTTCTTCTCTGAGATTAAGTTGTGCAAATTTGAGTAGAGTGCATCTTTTGCATTATTTCAGTAACTAATATATTGCTTTTGTACTGTAGGAATTTGACAGCAATAAATGCTTCTTCAGAAGAAGTCTCATTTTGGATAGAGAGGAGTCACAGGCATGCTCAAGAAATTGCCAGTGGAGAGGCTCGCTTTGTGGAATCACAGGAAGCCACAAGCTCTGGCAAAAATAGCACGCAAAAATAGCAGAAGGAGGTGCTCAAAGAAAGATAATTTCTCATTTATTTGCGAATGTTTCTTCATAACCTCAAGGGTACTTAATTTGGGGCTGATGAAAACTCTATCAGACTTCAAACATATTGCTCAGGTTTGGAGATACTCTTTGCGCGATTTACATCTATTTCTGTTTATAAACCAAGAATCCACCAGCTATGGAAATGGGAAACTTATAGTAAGGGGAAAAAAAAAAGAGAAATTGACAGATATCACTACTCTGAAACCCAAATCAACACTGATTGCTTTTTTTATGAGAGTAACACTAATTACTAAATGCACCATTCACACTGCAAACAACAATCTTTACATCCATTTACCTGCAATTTCAACTTGCTAGTGACATTCTTCCATTAACCCAAAATTTTCCATTCTTCTCTAAACCAAGAAAGACAGACGGAGGAAGGATATGAGCATAACATACCCTGTGGTGGCTGTTGCTGGTGTCGTGGAAGGAGTAGGTCCAGTGTGGTTGATGGAAGGTGAGGTAGCGCAAGGCGTGGAGGCACAACTTGGCATCGAGGCGTAGGTGACCCACGCGCTGGCGCAGGTGGCCGGCTGAGGTCGTAGTGGCCGGTACCCTAGTCGCCAAAACGGGGGAGTGGAGATAGGGGAGGAGGATGGCGGCGTTGGTGGAAGAGGATGACGACGTCACTCGCAGGAGGCGGGGAGGTCGCGGGGGACCGGTGCATGTTGTGGGAAGCCGATGGAGGTCGTCGGTGGCCGGTGCCCTAGTCACCGAGTCAGGGAGGTGATGGGATGGAGTCGGGAGACTGAGAGTTGGGGGAGGGGAGTAGGGGACTCCTGAGTCGGGAGACCTTTTATACCTAGTACGTGCAGGTAATTTCTTCGAAGTTTAGGGGCAAATAGTTATTTCCATTCTGCAAAAGGCAAAAAAAAAAAAACACATCTTGACTGGATTTTAGCTTTTAGTTCAATGAAAGCTTTTGGTTTTTTTATAATATGGCTAAAAAGTCGGTCCTTTGTTTTGGCTTTAGTATTTTTGCTTTTAAGTCAGCGAGAAAACCGAACACAAATAGAGCCTACCTAGTATGTTAAGCTGTTATCGCTAGGCTTAGCTCGCATTATACTACTCTCGGCTACGCTACAATGTCTTATCAAGCTTCATCCCAATTCACCCCATGCTTATAAAAAAAAACTTAAATACATGAAATGAGTGGAAAATAATGAAGATTGGTTTATTCTATTCAATATAATTTTATTAATTTTTTTCCAAAAAATTCTAGTAATTAAACATATGTTTAGGACCATGCGCCCATGAACGCCCGAAACCTTGTGCCTAGGATCTATAATCAATAACATATGTTTGGACTAAATCCACAATCAGGCATGTTGCCATTCGCCCTACCTAACATACCTCGGTTTGGGTTAAGGATAGGACACGTTAGAGTATCCTTCCTAGCCCTAACTCAAGTGGTGGTGGCTACCAAGTGCTAGTGCAGTGTGGTGGATGGAAGGCGGCGTCGCTCGAACGATGGTAGGTATCATGTCTCCCTCCCGATCTCTCTATTTCACCCGCCCTAGCTCCATGCGAGCCATCGTGGTGGCTCGACGACGAGGATTGGCTCGACTACAATCCGACCTACGCTGTTGCCCCCTCTCCCAAGCTACTCATTCAGCTCCTGTTGGATCCATGTCACCTTCTACTCCATTGGATCCATGCCAAGCCCCTGCTTTTCGCCATCTCTGAGCTCCGCACCTCTTTTATCTGCTCGTTGCACTGCCTCCTCATTTCATCATGCCACCTTGGAACGAATGGATCCTATCGGATCCGGTGTGCCTTCGCGACCTCCTGCACTCCCTCATGGCAACGTCCCACTCTCTTCTTCTCCGGTGAGTCACCATCATCTGACGTGCTTCTTTTGTCGGCCGTGCCTCATCCGTCCGCCATCGTGCTACCTCCGTCTGCGGCTTGGACGTTGACACAATCTCCAACATAGTTTTGATCACTAATTTCTATCATGATACATTTATAAAATGCAAGAAAATATAATGTTATAAAAATACTTCTCGAGACAAATTTGCACATATGATTTTCATGTATCCAATTTAAATATTTTAAAAGATATTGACAGTCAAAATTTTAAAAGTTTAACTATACTTATGTCCAAAACAATAACTATTTGTGACGGGAGAGAGTAGTAAAGTTATATAGGTTAATGCTTTATACTATTATACACAACCTTCATATATTATCACAAATTTATATCTTTTCTAGTGGTATTAGTCTTCACTCTTCACTATACTTTGGATGCGTTTAGATGAAACTTACAAAATGTTTTTCCGTAAGTATTCACCATCAAACTCGAGCGAGGCTCGGTTCGGTTCAGCTCGGCTTGCGCGTGCACATCTCGAATTTTTGCTGGCTGGAGGGTCTCTTCTTCCGGAAAATCTCCCAAGTTTAATAAAGGTATGATATGTCTACGTGGTGTTTATGATCTGCCGACGTACATATAGGCTATTGAATGTACAGTGTCGTAGTGGTTTACAATATTTCCTTGCCTTTTTTTCTTACATCTGGTGAGACATTTGCTTCTAATAAAGTTCAACAAATGTATAAAAAAAGTAATTTTGTTGAATGCTAGAATATACGCAGGCTCGCACAGTTGAAAACCTGTTTTACAGTGGGGGAGTGTATATGTGTAACCATATTTGATATACTTTAGGGCCTGTTTGGTAGAGCTCAGATTCTAGCTTCACCTGAGATCTGAAACTTATAGGCTAAAATAAAGTGAATTAAGTTTATATTTTTAGTCTAAAATATAAACAATATGATCCATCTAAACACTCTTAATATACTCACAGCTCCATCTTCATGAATCTAGTGAAGCTAAAATTTTTAGCTTCACCAGATTCTCAGAATCTGGAGAAGCTGAATCTTGCCAAACATGCCCTTAGTTAGGGCATGTACAGTAGTACAGACGGCAGCTGTCTGTAAATAATTGTAATACATCTTCATACCATCTATAGACAACACTAAAAATAACTTATACAATGGATCGTTTATATAGTTATCTGTAATAGTCTCTCATCCAATTAACAGACTGTCTATAGAAAACTGTCTATAAGACCGTCTGTTAAATAGTAGACAACAAGTTTCTCTCTCCTCCATATCATCTAAAATTCTACGTGATATAGTCTTATAGATAGCTGATATATACCATTATATATACCCTACCGCCAACTTTTTCAAGAAGTTATGGAAAAAAATACAATAGTACGCTCATTAAACCTTTTAACGCATAAAACCGTCTAAACGAGAGGTAATACCAACCACATTCTGAACATATGATATTCAGGCGTTAGCACAGCCCAACACATAATACGTACTACATAGAACTACGCTTCCCGTTAGCTCGGGTGACGGGTCTAGAACCTTCTTCTACCCACACCGACCCTTACAGACCGGTCCAGGCGGGCCCACCTACCCCTCGTGGTGTACCCCACAGCACGCAAGGAATCACGGCCGTCCATCACGGTCTCGCGGTTCTTTCCGCCGTTAAATTCTCTGCCCAACGTTTATTTTTATAGGTTAATTGGATATATGCCTCTGCAGAAACCGTTTATTCGAGATTTGCCATCGTTTCTTTGCTTTTTGAAATATGCCATTATGAAACCATGCTTATTCGAAATATGCCACCGCTCGCGACACGTGTCCCTTCTGGTCAAACCGAGCGCAGGACTCAGGTGATTCGGACGTTTTTGCCTCTGCGTACTTCTGAATTTCTATATTTAATTTAAGGCCAAAATGGTATTAATATTTTATGAAATTTTTTATCAAGATCTGAAATAGTATTATTAATCTTATATAAAGTTTTGAAAATTTTATCTTTTATATTTAAATTTAAAAAATCTGACATTGCTATTTTCCTATTTTGAACTTTATTTGTTTTCTGTTTTTGAATTTCCAAAAGTTTCAAATGTAAGTTTTAATTTTTTATATTTTTACTAGAGGTAGATGAGAATCTCGGGTCACCAAGGTAAAAATCTTAACTTCAGATCTTCTTTGAAGATTTCTACAAAATTCTGACAAGACTTTGATGCGGAGGGGCAAAATCGTTCGAATTGTGCTCGGTTTGACCTAACGGGACACGTGTCGTAAGCGGTGGCATATTTTGAATAAGCACGGTTTATAATAGCATCGTTCAAAAAAACAAAAACGATGACAAATCTCGAATAAGCGGTTTCTGTAGTGACATATATACAATTAACCCTATTTTTTTTCCTCCCTAACCTTCTTTCTTCCTCCAACGCTCCAACACGCCCGTACAAAAGCGAGAGAAAAAGGGGAACAAAGAAAGTCGCAAACACGAACCCCTCCAATAGTCCTATCTCTCTCTCGAGCACACACCGGAGCCGAATCGGAGCGGAAGCCCCGCGATCAGGCCAGATCGAACCTAGGGCTAGGGCATGGGCGGCGGCGGCGGAGACGGCGACGCCGGCGAGCCCGCGACGGCCGCACCGGCGACGCTGCACATCCGGTGCACCAGCGGCTCCAAGTTCGCGGTGCAGGCCGACCTGGGCATCACCGTCGGGGCGTTCAAGGAGATCGTCGCCGAGAGCTGCGACGTGCCGGCGCCACAGCAGCGGCTGATCTACAAGGGCCGGATCTTGAAGGACGAGCAAACCCTTGCCAGCTACGGTGAGTGTGCTCCACCAGGGAAAGCTCCCGCTTTTCTGCGATTTGCCCTTATCTCGTGTGGTCGATGCGATTTAGTTCGTTTTGTGCGTGAGTTGCGCTGGTGTAGGTCCAATTCCGCCGCCTAGCTGGTATGTTAGATGCAATGCCTGTCTGTACTTGTGTCCCCAGGAGGAGGGCGAGTGGCAGGTTGTCTCCCTCAACGACGTGTATGGATTATCTAGTAGATTTGCCATGTTCCGTGGTAGATGCAACATGATGGTCAGGCATAGGGAGCCTTGCGCGATAATGATATTGCAGCGTAGTGAAGCTGTACAAGGGAAATATACACCACCCTGGTGTGGCAACTTGAATGTGGTTCCGAACATCATGTAGCCGTGCATGTGACAGCGTCAATTGTGCAGTGTGCACTACTAAGTAAAATCATACGTGGTGATGCACTCTTAGCATTGTATGGTATAGATGGTAGTCATGCAGACATCCACATTCCTAGCTGGATATTTGAATTGCTGACAGCACTCAGTGATCAGCAAATAGGGAAGTTTATTACTCTTTTTGAGTTCCCACCATCTTATTTTTGTCGGTTGCAAATGCCTGTTATCAGCCATTATCGTTATGATCCACGTGTAATATGGTAGCTTGTACAGCTGAATGGCCTCAATTTATTATGCCTATAGCATTGACTCTTGTCGTTTGCAGGGTGTGGTGGGTTTAGTTGTTGGACTTGTTGTGTTTTGTTGGCTAGGTGGCCTGGTGGGCTCTTTTTGCGATTTCCCCGTTGCCCTATCTCTATTTATTTGCTATTTCCTTATCAGATTGCCACTGTCTGCTGGTTAATATAGCGTCGCCTCGCCACAAGCCATAAGTGCCTAGGCATCCATCGGTGGGCTGGTGCCTAGCCTCACCTTACCGCCTTAATAACCATGGTTGTATCTAAAAAATATTATAGAACTTTTAGTTCTTTACAAAATTTGATCTTTGCATAGTGTAACTTGTTGCAATCGAACCTATTTTATTCTGCACCCATGACTCAATGTTTTTATAGAAAATTTTGACCTTTAAAGTTCCCCTAATTTTCAACTTTATACTGCATTATGTCTCTTGGAAATATTGTTCTTCTGAAATATTGTTCTTCTGATTTCTCTGATATCAGCAAAGTGTGAACTTGCCTGTCACTGTGTCCCACAATTTCGGGACTTGAGAGAATTTATCTACTTTGCATATTACTAGTTGAGAAACTTTTATGGCCTGCTTAATATGCTACGTATAACTTTCTTATATTATATAATTGATATATCTTCAGGGTTCACAATATGTTACTAATAATTTTAACATTATATCATTGATTACTCTTCATGTTCGGTGCAATAAATAAGCAATTTGAACTTTAGTTATAACATCACCAATTCACCATGATATGCGTAGTTTCTTCCCTTTTTTCTCTTTTGGTGTAGAATGTTGCCAGACAATATTAGCTTAAAACGCTTGCTTTAAGCAAATAAAAAATACTGAAAATCATTTTAAAATTCCATAAACCACAGTACCACACATACTAAAATGAACCAAATATGGACAATTCCTTATTCATGACTAGCGTTCTTCTGTAAAACATCAAATATCAAATAGGTGGCGATTTCTATGAGTTTCATGGAAAAGGCGAAGATTTGTCTTTTTATTTGCGCTCGTGTGCTCACTTTCATAGGAAACTTTATAGTTATTACATAATAATTAAGATCTAATAGCATACTGATGGCATGATTTATCTACTTGTATTGTGTGAGAATATATTGCTTCACATTCGTACCAATTGGAATTGGCCACTTTTTGAATGCAGCATTATAGATATAGAAATACCTTTTGTGATTGAGTACCATTGGCTGCATGTTTTAATCTTTGAGTCAGTAATCTGCATCCTGATTCTGGGAACTTCACTAAGCAGTTAAGTGTTACTTTTCCAACTCTTGCTTATTCTTATGCCTTGTTTTCTTTCTGAAGGTGTGGAGACAGATCACACCATTCACATGGTGCGTGGCGCCGCACCACCAGCAGCATCAACTGCACCTGCTGCAGCCAACCATGGAACTTCTGCTGCTACTCCTGTCAGTGCCCCAGCATCTGGTTTTGGAGGCCTGTTGCAAGGTCTGGGGGCCACAGGGACTGCTAACAGTGGAGGATTGGGTTTATTTGGCTCTGGCCTTCCAGAATTAGACCAGGTGCAACAACAGTTAACTGAGAATCCCAACTTACTGAGGGAAATAATGAACATGCCGCTCATGCAGAATATAATGAATAGCCCTGATCTAATACGCAATATAATTATGAACAATCCTCAAATGCGTGAGATCATTGATCGTAATCCAGATCTTGCCCATGTCCTCAATGATCCGAGCATTCTCCGCCAGACTGTTGAAGCAGCTAGGAATCCTGAACTTATGAGGGAGATGATGCGGAACACAGACAGAGCAATGAGCAACATTGAATCTTCTCCAGAAGGGTTCAATATGCTCCGCCGCATGTATGAAACTGTTCAAGAGCCATTTCTGAATGCAACAACAATGGCTGGCGAGGGTGATAGAAATCCGAACCCATTTGCAGCTCTTCTAGGAAATCAGGGGTCTAATCACACCAGAGATCCAGCTGCCAATGCAGCAACTACTGCTTCAGGGTCTCCTGCCCCGAATACTAATCCACTTCCAAATCCCTGGAGCACAAATGGTAGGTTTTGGGCATTCCATGTTTTTGCTGTTTTTATTTGCATGTATTATTGTCCTGTTTTGCTATGTAAAACTTAAAACAACTGCTGGTCATGCACAAGGAGCTGGAAGGCCTTATCCTACTAGCAATGCAAGAAGCCCCACAACTGGTGGCCTGGGAGGATTGGGTTCTGCAGATTTGGGAACTATGCTGGGTGGTGGCTCTGATGCTTCCTCCTTGAGTCAGGTTTTGCAAAATCCTACTATGATGCAAATGATGCAGAACATTATGTCTAATCCTCAGTCTGTGAATCAGGTATGCTGCTTCAATTATCTATGTTGTGGAATTGTTGAAGAAGAGTGTTTCTTGACCTGCCTATTACATATTATTTTGATCCCCTCATGATGTTGTCTCGCGCGCAGTTGCTTAATGTCAACCCAAATGTACGTAATCTGATGGAGTCGAATACTCAATTTAGAGAAATGTTTCAGAACCCGGAATTTCTTCGCCAGTTGACGTCTCCTGAAACATTGCAGGTGAAATCATGTTATACTGCTGTATGCAGATCATGTAATTATATGAAAGACTAATTGTTTTCTTTTTTTACACAGCATCTAATTTCATTTCAGCAGGCTTTGATGTCTCAACTTGGTCAACAACAAGCTGGGCAGTGAGTATCTCCAGTTCAACCTACCTCCTTAGCTCATGATGTTGTTCAATACCTTTTCTCTAAGATAGAAATTTGCTTGTTAAGCCTAATATTAAGAGATTACGGTTTGTCATTATTGCTGATAATTATGTTTAAGTATTGCTCTAAGCACTGTTTGTTGAATCCGTTTCTTGTTTTACTCAGGGAGCGAACTCAAGTGGGCACTGGTGCAGGTAATTTTGTCTACCAATTCACTATCTGAACGATTTTTCCTGGCATTCTCATATGAATTCATATGTCAGCTTCTGGCAAGTCATTTATATTAGGTTTTATTGATGGTTGTTTCTTTACATGCTGTTGATAAAATCACTTTCAAGCATTGTGAAATAAGGTTTATTTTTACATAAAAAATAGAACATTGTAGCATGAGAATAGTAATAATTAACTGCTTAGTTACTCATACCATGCATACATTAGCACTAAAGGCTTTTGCTATTGAGATATGTAACTTGGTCATATAAGCTGAATCATGAACAATGGAATGAATGCCCTCTGGACCAATATACCCTGCTGGGAAACAATTGTTGATTTGTTGACAATGTATGCACTGGTTTACTTTGTTACCTGATATATTGAGGTGGCTGATCAAACTCCAATGGGATTCTGAGTTGCTTCATGGGAAGTCAACATGAAATTTATCGTATGCTAGTCAACTTACAGCAAATTCAACGTGCTCAGACCTTGAACTGTGCTATCAAGTAGACATATATGTTGTTATTACTTCTTTAATGACTTACAAAAAATACTTAAATGCTAGGCAATGTTAATCTCAACAGCTTGATGAGCATGTTCAGCGGTCTTGGTGCTGGTGGTGGCCTAGGTGTTTCAAACACCCCCAATGGTCAGTATGCATTTCATAGTCTGATATTAGATGAAATGATGTTCCAGTACTATCAAGTGTTATTTTTATGAACTTTGCTCATTAATTAAGCAATGTCCAAATTTGCAGCGCCACTAGAAGAACTCTATGCAACACAACTAGCTCAACTCCAAGAAATGGGTTTCTTTGACACACAGGAGAACATCCGAGCTTTGGTCGCCACCGCTGGAAATGTTCATGCTGCAGTGGAGCGACTTCTTGGGAATTTTGGCCAGTAGATTATGGTGATCAAAGCTCTGCCCATCGTGTTACCTGTAGTTTGCGTTGTAAGGTTATCGGGTTCATTGGTTTTATACCCCGTCAGATTCAAAGGCAGCATCTAGATTCTATGGTCTAAGATGAATAAACGAGTCTACCGGCGATCCTTTGCATACATGGTCCTATGTTGTGGTTGAGACAATGGTGTACTGAGACCTTGGGTTGGTGTACATACATATTGAATTATGGGGTCTTACTGCAGTGTACATGGCCGTTGTTTATCTACCCTGCTCTTACAGCCCATATATGGCCAACATTTCCATTGAAGATTTGCCAAATTCGGTTAATTCGTATGTTGACGGGGTCCTTACATTGAAGGGGGCCTTTGTTGTGTGAAAGCTTTAAAATGGTAAAAAGTGGAGATGGTTGCCTGCATGTGTCATCTTAAGGTCTGTGTTTGTGCCCTTATTTTTGTGTGTGTGTGAAGTACTGAAGTCTATTGTAGAGAAGCCTGGAGGAGACGAGTAACCGAAGCAGGCCCTCAACCACCTGACGCTGCTCTGTGACCGACATCTGCTGATGCTTTTTCAGTTGTGTGTGTGTGTTTTTTTTTGTGGCATGCTTGTATGACTCTTTTTTCTCGGCAAGAAAGCAGCCGCCCGGCGCAAGGTGGTATCATTACACCCAACCACGCCCCCCCCCAACACACACAAAATGGCGATACGGTATACAGTGTAATACCATGTTGTCCTGCATGTATCGGCAACATATCCTATGTATACAGAATTTTTTGTGTATATACCTACACATGAACTAATAAAAGTCATGAAAAATTCTGAAAAAAATTGTAGATGTACTTTATAGATTACTCTATCTATGTATAAAATTGTAGTTTTAAACTTATCAGAATTTTCTCTACTTTGTAACTCTCGATATATAATGAATTTGATCTTGAAACTTTATACATAGGTAGAGTAATCTATGAATTATATTTATAATTTTTTTAGAATTTTTCATAATTTTTATTAGTTGGTGTGTACGGTGTATATACATAAACATGTGTATACAAGATATGTTGCCCGCACGTATCAGGTGAAAAATCTTCGGAGCTGTGGTTACAGGAGGAAGCCCTCCGCTGGTGCTTTTTGCGCCATTTGGGAAGATGGTACGGTCGCATATACATGCCATGCTCGCAATGTGAACAGCATCTGCAATCCGCTCTCCCATTCCCCGTCGCCTTTACACCACCGGAGCCCTGTGACCCTGTCCAGTTCCCATTTTTGCCTACGTTTATCTGATGACCACGCAGAAACAAATTCCGTTCGGCTTTCTCTTTTTTCTGGACGGCGAGCGTCGGGGAGCGTGTGGATGAGGCCCGGCCCATATCTATCCATCCAGCCAGAGCAGAACTGGCACACGTGGCACGAGCGATGAAAGAAGAAGCTAGGCCTGCGTGAGCCGTAGCCCAGAAAGATCTTGCCGTTGCCGTCTCGACCTCTTGTTCCCCGCTATAAGAGGCGCACCGTGTGGCGACCCTCGCCTCGCGCGCGCCGGCCGTCGATAGCCATGGACCCGTACAAGGTAATCTGATCTCTCCTGCTTAGCTCAGGCGGTGTTCTTGTGCTAGCTCTTGCAGCCATGGGAGCGTTGTTGCTGGCTTGGTTTTGGTTCTGACGGGTGTGCGTGCTTAATTTGTGCAGCACCGCCCCTCGAGCTCGTTCAACGGCCCGCTCTGGAGCACCAACTCCGGCGCGCCCGTATGGAACAACAACCACTCCCTCACCGTCGGCTCCCGAGGTACGCGTCGCGTCCCATCGCATGGCCGGCCACCTTCTCCCTCCCCGTGTGCTGTTAGTACCTGCCTACGTACGAGTGGCTTGCGGCATGTATTACGTGACCAAAATCGATCCATGTGTTTGCTGATTTGGGCGTCGCGGTATCGATCGAATTCCGTACGTGTGGTTAGGAAACGCTTGATGGTGATTATATTCATGACAGGCTTGCTGTGCCTGGACTTTGTTTTCAGGTCATCGATAGTGTAAAAGTGAAACTTTGCTAGCTTAATAAATGGCTTGCTTACACACACACACACAAATAATTATGCTAAGATATATTACAACTGGATTATTAAGCGAAGATTATCAAGAGCAGCCTAACTGACTCAACAGCGGTATCAGTATCAGGTAAAGACGCGGCCCTAAGAACATGTCTGGGTGCTAGTGTTTGTACACGTTGAAATGAAGTCCAGAAATCAGAACTTTGCCCATGCCATGGTGTGTCTTATCTGTGTGAAGTAGGATCATGGTCGTAAACTCGTGAAAAAAAATATTGAATAGCACATATAAGATCATTCTCCTTTTCGTAATCCCACTCCACTAGGATTGGTTGTGCGTCAGGCACTCTGCGGTTAAATTAGTACGAATCTACTAATTAGAGAAGTTTTCCCTGATCTCTATAGTGAAGTCCAATTTGACAGACAATACATAGTTGTCAGTTCTAAATCATCAAACAAAAATTGGTTCCGTAAGCTTTGCCATGAACTTGAAAATTTGAAGTGGTTTGAGCACAATCAATCGAGACCGCATGCACAACTAGTCCATTGTAAAATTAAGATTTAAGAACAATTAATGGCAAACAAAAGAAACAAAATTGAAGAGCTCAAGACGGACGCACTAATTATAATACATATGCACTGAAGGGCCGATCCTTCTGGAGGACTACCACCTGGTTGAGAAGCTGGCCGACTTCGACCGGGAGCGCATCCCGGAGCGCGTGGTACACGCCCGCGGCGCGAGCGCCAAGGGCTTCTTCGAGGTGACGCACGACATCTCGCACCTGACGTGCGCCGACTTCCTGCGCGCGCCCGGCGTGCAGACCCCCGTGATCGTGCGCTTCTCCACCGTGATCCACGAGCGCGGCAGCCCCGAGACGCTGCGCGACCCGCGCGGGTTCGCCATCAAGTTCTACACCCGCGAGGGCAACTGGGACCTGGTCGGCAACAACTTCCCCGTCTTCTTCATCCGCGACGGCATGAAGTTCCCGGACATGGTGCACTCGCTCAAGCCCAACCCCAAGTCGCACATCCAGGAGAACTGGCGCATCCTCGACTTCTTCTCCCACCACCCGGAGAGCCTCCACATGTTCACCTTCCTCTTCGACGACATCGGCATCCCCGCCGACTACCGCCACATGGACGGCTCCGGCGTCAACACCTACACGCTCGTCAACCGCGCCGGCAAGTCCCACTACGTCAAGTTCCACTGGAGGCCCACCTGCGGCGTCAAGTCCCTCCTCGACGACGAGGCCGTAACCGTCGGCGGCACCAACCACAGCCACGCCACCAAGGACCTCTACGACGCCATCGCCGCCGGCAACTACCCCGAGTGGAAGCTCTACATCCAGATCATCGACCCCGACCACGAGGACCGCTTCGACTTCGACCCGCTCGACGTCACGAAGACCTGGCCCGAGGACCTCATCCCGCTGCAGCCCGTCGGCAGGATGGTGCTCAACCGCAACATCGACAACTTCTTCACCGAGAACGAGCAGCTCGCCTTCTGTCCCGGGATCATCGTGCCGGGGATCTACTACTCCGACGACAAGCTGCTGCAGACCAGGATCTTCTCCTACTCCGACACGCAGCGCCACCGCCTCGGGCCCAACTACCTGCTGCTCCCGGCCAATGCGCCCAAGTGCGCCCACCACAATAACCACTACGACGGCTTCATGAACTTCATGCACCGCGACGAGGAGGTGGACTACTTCCCGTCCAGGTTCGACCCCGCCAAGCATGCGCCCAGGTACCCCATCCCATCCGCCACGATCACCGGCCGCCGCGAGAAGGTACGTACCGTACATACTCGCTCTTGCATGTGGCAAGTTGCTTGATCTGCTAACCGGCACGCATTGCAGACTGTGATTGAGAAGGAGAACAACTTCAAGCAGCCCGGGGAGAGGTACCGCTCATGGGACCCGGCAAGGTGCGTGCAAAAACTGATAGCAATTCATGCAAAGTTTGATGAAGCAGTGAGCCTGTGAATTGAACTGGATTGGATTGATGGGTTTATACATCTGCAGGCAAGAGAGATTCATCAAGAGATGGATCGATGCGCTCTCTGACCCTCGCCTCACTCACGAGATCAGGAGCATCTGGCTCTCCTACTGGTCTCAGGTGATTAAGTCTAGCTTCTTCAGATATATTTAGATCATCAGATTCTTGACTCCATGTTTGCTTTCAAAATCAGCGCGCTTTTCTCTTTCAAAAGATCGTATTACCATGCCCTGTCAATGTCTTGTGTTTCTTTGAATGAATTGTCAATGTCTGGTGGTGCTTTATGCTCTGATTGGGATCTTGCGGGACAGTAAGGCCCCGTTTGGTACGGTTCCAGATTCTAGTAGAAACGGAAACGGTTCCGGATTCTTAGTAGAAACGTTTCAGGTAGAATCAGAATCCGGAGGAACGGGTTGTTAGCCGATTCGACCACGGCGTGTAAAAATCAGAAACGATTCGCTTTGAAACGTTCCGAGTCCTATTCCGTTTGGTTGGATTTATTTCAGATTCTAGGAGAAACAGTCCGGTTCTAAGTTGCCAAACGGGGCCTAACAATGGTCGAGATCCTGAATAATTTCTCCATGTATGATCGATGCAGGCTGACAGGTCTCTGGGTCAGAAGCTCGCGAGCCGTCTCAGCGCGAAGCCGAGCATGTAAGGTCAGTGCAGCGAGCAAGTCAAATTAATCTGCTTCAATCGTGGAAGCCTTCCCCTCTTATCGGCAAGGAATTGATGCTACAAAAAATTTAGCATACTGAGTCTATTTTGGAAAGAGGACGTGTATAACACTACCAAATTTCGTGTATCACCACCATGTAATAATCTGTACCTGCAGACGCGTTTCTCCTCATACTTCATAATTATTGTAAGTTTACCTTTGTTAATTATAGTTAAATTTAAAATAACTTGAACATAGTGATATATTATTAGTAATCTTGTTTGTTGTAGTCGTAGACTCGTAGTGTACATATATGACCATTTTATTGCTGCAACTGATTACCTTCTGGAATGGAACAGTAGCCGCGAAAGTGGGCTTTTTTTGGGCCATAAATTGGGCTTAAATGATCGGCTAGCCGCCAACAATTAACAATCCCTTCTTCTTTTAGGACTCGGCTGGTCGGCCCACGATAATTTTGAACGAGTGCCTACAAAATGGGCAAATTGCGAAAGAGTACATTTTGATAGTAGAGAGACCACAGCAGCCATAACTTATGTGTCTTCCAAGTGCTACTTTTCTTGTATACACTAGGAAATTTTCCGCGGCTTAACACGTCGCGTGTGTTGTTTTTTCGAAGAAAAAATATTTTTTTCGACGGCGTTTAATTTTTTAAATCGTCAAAACAATAAGCGAAACGGGGGAAAATAGAGAGATATAGTTGTAGAAATATCTCTTTCGACGAATTATTTGGAAAATATTAGAGACCAAGCTGGAAAACCGCGGCGGGAAAAAGTCTAGAGGGAAAAGGGCGAAAAATTATTAGAGATGCCAACCTTCTTTTTGTCGAGTTTAATACTCTACGTGTTCGCCGAGTAATAATACATGTTTTTAAAAATATTAAAAACTCGCGGCGTAACACGCCGCGCGTGTCGTTTTTCCGTAGAAAAATTTTATTTTTTCTCAGCGGCGTTTTATTTTAAAAATCGTCGAAATGGGGAAAAATAGAGAGATAGAGTTGTAGAAATATCTCTTTCGACGAATTATCTGAAAAATGTTGGAGGCCGAGCCGAAAAACCGCGACGGGGAAAAAGTCTAAAGGGAAAAGGGTGAAAAATTATTAGAGATGACAACCTTTTTTTTGTCGAGCTTAACACTCAACGTGTTCATGAGTAATAATACATATTTTAAAAATATTAGAGATCGGCGTGTTAGCGGAGTAATAATACATGTTTTAAAAATATCGAGATCGAGATGGGAAATCGAGTGGGAAAAAGTCTAGAGATAGAGCTACACAAATATTTCGACGACGAAAACGTTTTTCCAGGAAAGCGGAGAAAGGACATGTTTTAAAAATATTAGAGACTCATGGCGTAATACCGCGTGTGTTGTTTTTTTAGGGGTAGGGTTTTTTTCGTAGCGTTTTATTTTTAAATCATCGAAATAATGAGCAAAAGCGGGGAAAAAGTAGAGAAATAGATTTGTAGAAATATCTCTTTCGATTTAATTATTTGAAAAATATTGAAGACCGAGCTAGAAAACCGAGGTGGGGAAAAAGTCTAGAGGGAAAAGGGCGAAAAATTATTAGAGATGACAACCTTCTTTTGTCGAGCTTAACACTCCACGCGTTCACGGAGTAATAATACATATTTTAAAAAATATCAGAGACTGACGCATTCGTGGAGTAATAATACATGCTCTAAAAAATATTAGAGATCGAGATGGGAAATTGAGGTGGGAAAAAAGTCTAGAAATAGAGCTGTACATATATTTCTAGTGACAAAAATATTTTTCTCGAGAAAAATGGAGAAAGGACCTAGACGTAAAGAGTAAGGACCTGAAAATTACATTTTTGGACCTGTCCACTATCTTTAAAAATTAGAAAAGGGCTTGTTCGCGATTTAAATCTAACGGGAGGTTCTTTTCGTAAAACGGCGCACGAGGGACCCGAACGCGAATTTGGACGAAAAAATCTTCCTCTCTAAAAAAATCGCGAAGGACCTGTTCGTAATTTACAAAAGGACCGAATCGCGAGAAAAATTTTTGAGCCGAGCCGGCCGGCCGGCTCGAGCCGAGCCGGCTCAAAGTGACGTGAGGCCGCGAAGTTTTCAGGATATTTTTTAGATGAAGGAAGATTTTATTAATCTCAAGAACATTACATCAAGATGATACAAGTCCTTAAAATTTCTTCCGGCCTCTGCTTAACAAGAAGCACACAGCCCTTAAACAAAACAAAAAAGGAAAAAAAGAGAACGCGTAAGCAATCCGGCAGCCCCTTGGATTTTCAACATTCTGGGAGCCACAATCCGGCAACCCCTGGATTTCTAACATTCTGGGCGCCACCACTAAGAACACCGTGGCTATAGAAAGTAGCTTAAGCATACAATTGTATAGCACCAACAGCGCATTACCCTAGATCCGTCATAATGCAGTTTTCTTTATCACGCCACTAGTTTCATTACAGTAAAAATAACCTATGACAACGACGAAGGCGTCACGCAAATTAATATAGTCTTCTCCACATAATATAGAAGCCCGACACATACATAAGTATGACTCGATCGACAATGCTCCTAATTTAATCTAATCGAAACGCATTGTGATGAGGCCTAAGAGAATATCGGTATATATGGAGCCACGGAGGCAGCCACAGCACAGGCCATGTGATTGGCACGGGAAGGCGTTAACAATGGAATCTTGGACGGATGGCAGGATGATTATCCTTAATAAACTGCACCATTAATTTTGCAGGGCAAGTGCGCCATACATTAGCGTCAATGGCCGTGCACGGGAGCTACGCCTGTGTGGATTAGCTTACCCGCCTTGTCCCACCGTGGCACGATCCCAATCTTGGGTCGTTACTAGTACAAATCATTCTTCGTTTGATTATGTGCATCCTATGATACAAGACCGAGGGATATGATTTGTTAGAACTAATCCTGAATTAATTTAATAGAAAAATTTGAAGGGGTATTAACTTGAGAATATGGTTTTTAGTACCATAATGTTTAGTTCGGTAGAGTACAACTAACTTATAAGAGGAGCTTATGCATGGACTATAGTATAGGTTGGTGGCAAGCTAGAGGTACATACGGTTGACTATGTTAGGCTATGTACACGCGTGTGTATATCGCGTATTTTTACATGACTTATGACGTGGTGCTGTGGACTCTAGGAGATGGACGTTCTCGTACGATTAGTCTGTTCGCCTGCGTTCATGAAATCATGACAGTTTGATCTGTGTTATCACTAGGCAATTTTTGTCCTACACCCTTTCTTAAGGGGAGACGTCTCTATACGTGAAGATATACACGATAGAAAACTAATCTTGTTCTCTCCGGCGATCTTTGCTTCCTTCGTGCTTGTCGTCTTTAGAGCCATTCCGTCCCTTCATTTGTCGTGCAACGAGCGTGAGGAGAACAGTATCTCTGATATGACGCCGGCCACTTGAATCCCTACACGGGAGCCCAGCGATAGGTTTCTAGCAAGCGCCGTTCCACGCGACTGCTCGTCTTCATCCTAGTTTTTGATCGTCACATCGCGTCACTCCTTTGCAGCTTTCCATTCTTCATAAAGCCCGCTGCAAGTGCTCAGGAGTACGTAGTTCTTGGTCCAAGTGATTCTTTCTATTGTGATTAAATTTAATGAAAATGAATGTTGCTATAACAATATTGTTTATATCTACTAATAATCATCTTGTAGTCGCAATATTAATCTTCATATTTTTATTGCGTATCTATGGAATTAAGTTAATGTTATGCCATATTAATTTCCCAACATAATCTTCTATTATATAAAAAAACAAACCATTCTTTATGGTCAAGGACTCGAGATCTCTAGATTGCACGGCTTAATTAATTCAGGATCTCCTTTATGATTTAGTGCGCTTGAATCCTGATTAAGATGCTGAGATTGTTTAGAAGCGGTTGCTACCTAGCGCGCACGAAGCTGGCGAGACAGTCGTAGTTTCAGGTATACCAAACGGATAGGCCAAACCAAGAATACGATTCACGATCGACAAGTTGGAAGATTTTTTTTTTTAAAAAAAAACATTTCGAAAATAAAAAGAAACTAAGACCATTGGCTACTCTCTGATAGCCAGGTTTTAACTTACGATGACGTACTAGCTCTGTTTCAACGCGCAAATGCCAGTTTAAGAACTGCAATTTAGTAGTGCAAAACAGTGTGAAACTTTTGCGCATACAGCTAGCTCTGAAGCCTGTTCTGAGTTCTGATACGGTATCAATTTGGAGTTTCTGAAGACTGAACATGTCAAGATCTCGATCTACAAAAGTGCAGAAAAAATTAAGCATTCTCTTGGAGTTTTGTTCACGTCCGAATTAATTAATTTACTTAGCAGCAAGTTGTCGTTCGCACCATTGAAAGCTGCGTGCCGCCCACGGGTATTTTAGTCAAGAACACATCCTAAGCAAAAGCAAATATGTTTACATCAACTACGTACCACAATGTAATTTTTTTAGAACACAAAGAAGAGACGCGTAGTAAGAATCGAGGATCTTGCTTAAGTACAATTAGGAAAAAAATCGTCCACACATGCGGTGCGCATCCAGCAACCTGACAGTCCAAAATGTAGCTTTTTTCTCTATCCCACGACCTGATAAGATTAGCATGTACAGCTTACAAGAAATGTTAAATATGGTGGCTCATATCTATTATCCTTTTAAAATTTGGAAAGCTCTTAGTGCAATACAGGAGAGCGATTCGTGATAATAACTTCAGGTGTATTTGGAAGACAAGTGTGGAAAACAAATACAAATTTTTCATATGACTTTTTCTCCAAAATAGGTTGTTCACAACGGACAGGCTAACGGCAAGGGGTTGGACACACTCCCTTCTCTGTCTCCTATGCGGTTCAGAGCCTAATACTGCGCCGCACTTATTACTTTACTGCCCATACGCCAAATAGGTGTGGAGGAAAATCCTCCAACAGATCACATGGGATTCCACGATGCTACAACAGGATCTGTCGCCTTCTTCCCGGTGGCATCGAGTTCGTCGCGCAGTGCCAAGCGACTCGCATGCGCACGTGGACGGGATCATTATATACACCTTCTGGAACATCTGGAAAGAAAGAAATGCGCGTATCTTCAACAATGCATACCGTCCCTTCCTCGGTCTTCAGCTAGATTGTTCAAGATGTCAGTGCTTCAAGAGCAGCGAGGTCACAGGATTTGCTTCAGAACATGAATCTTTATATTGGCAGATTCTAGCGCAAAATGAGGTTGGGCAACTCTTCTAAGCACGCCCAAACTCTGATGTCAGGAGCTTAGCGTTAGGCCTGCGGGTTTCTCCTTGCCGAGACCCAGATGTTTTCTCAGCGCAAGTTTCTTTTGTTTTCTGTCCTAGGGTCTACACCTATGATTTCTCCTTGTCAGACGGTCAGTCCTATTGTACTTTCTTTCCTTCTTTAATGCATGACAGAGCTCCTGTCGTTCTACCTTTCAAAAAAAATTGGAATGCTATACTAATAGAATTAGGATTCTCATTTGCTTTGAAGAAGAACTAGGGAGGCTATATAAATCTAAGGGTGGTTATATATGAAGAACCCGAACAACTAAGAAGCCATAAGCCAACTCATCCAGAGCAAAAAGGTGTATGAGAGGATTAGAGTCTAGGTTTTAATTTAGCATTAGATTTTTGTATAGGTTAACGATTTGAGGGTTCCAAAAGGTTCGAGAGGTTTTAAGAAAGTAACAATCTCTTGTACTCTTTTAATGTTGTGTATATAGAATTTGTAGTCGGCTTCGCCAAATCTTTCTCTCTCGTTGTAGTTGTTTCAACGTCGTTATTTTGATTCTCTGTGAGATTTTTCTTCGTTCTTGAGATTGTGCATATTCGTACTTTATCTCACAAAACTTTGATCCGATCCAAGGGCTGCTGTGTATAAGGAGTATTAGAATACCCTCTCTAATTATAAATAGTTGTCGTTTTGGACATTGACACGATCTCCAAAACATATATTTGACCACTAATTTTTATTATAATACTAGTAGGGAGCCCATGCATTGCAGCGAAATCCTAAAAAAATTGATACATATAAATAGAAAGGATCCTAAACCATATAATAAAATACAATTTCTTTCATATACACATTAAGCGAAGCATATTTCGACAATATCTCAGCCGTTCATATTAGATCTAACGGATCAGATATTCTGAAGAAGAACGAATGACCGCCACCAACTCCTAATTATAAGTAGTAGAGATATTTCTAAAATACAATAAAATTATAATATTATGAAAGTACTTTTCGAGACAAATCTACGGTATAATTTTCATGTATCAAATTTAAATATAAAAATATTAACTGTTAAAGCTTTGAAAATTGTACTACGTCTATATTTGAAACGACAACTCGGGAGCATATCATAAAGAAAGCAATAACTCACCGTGAAAGAATAAACAAACATGGCTATCGCATCCCCAGCTGATGGAGCCACTAACCAACTTAGATAGCCACCCCTCTTCCGAGAACATTAATAAACTAGAGTTGCTTGCATCGTCAGCCCCTTGCCCCCTTCAACCTAACTTTTGTTGAGCAAAAGTCATAATCAAATTCCCTTTGGATCTTGGACCGTCGTGTGAAAACATAATGACCTCATAGTCGCAAGTATCCCTCTTCTTTCTTTCTTTCTATCCCCCTTTTCTCATTGCACTTGCACATTAACTAGTGCTTTGTTTCCCATTAATTTTTCCAGGGCAGATCTGTTGCGATGCTAATATAACTGCGTGTTCAGAAACATAAGATGCTATATATAAAAAAAAAGGACCATCTGGATTGATCACCATGTCAAAATGGAAAAAAAAGAGTTTTTTCAGTACTCTGACTCGAAGCCTTGAACAGCATCAATTTCTTTTGTGAATAATCCAAAACATGTACAGTGCCCTGTAATTTGACCTGTACCACAAATGATCCTCTATTAACCGTCCTAGGGTATTTCACCTAGCTACCACAATCGCCATGGTTATGAAATTGAAGACTTTATTTTTGAGAGAGAGTGAAATATAAAGTGGCACTGGGGTAGTCGTACCAAAGCATGAGCTTCTAAACCCTACTTTTTCTTCACATGAGACTGGACATATTGGCTCACCAACCCCTTAATTTTCAGAAGATACTACTTCACCTACCACCAATCCACCATGGTTACAAGAGATCCGGTTACAACTCTGAAGCGTTGGTTTCTGAATCTCTTGATCTCAAGTAACAATTAACGTCAATATCAAATGATGAGAGAAATTTTAACACTGTCTTAAGTCAGTCGGCAACTAGCTAGGTTGCTTGTCTGGTTGGATTAAACTCTTGAGTTTGGATTCCTCCTTAAATAATAGTTTGAAGTTGAGAGTTGAAATACGTACATGTCTCGGGATTCAAGACAGCTAAGATGGGGAGTAGCTCACGTAACAATCAGTACCACACACGTACACGGACGTGTGTTGTAATATATAATCCTCGAGGCCTGAATTTTCTAATTGCATGTTGTGATACTATTGGCATTTGTTAAGATATCCGCTGCATCCATGGGCAATTGCTGAAATCCACTGCAATATTCAGACTGAGTGGTTCACTCCTGCGGGCTACAAAACAAAATAATAGGAAACAAAGAAATTCGTCTACAGTTGTACTAAGGGGGTGTTTGGGAGATTCAATTTCCACCAAAATCTGTGGAGTTGGTGGAAGAGGTATTTCTACTCAGAAATTTATGGAATTTGAAATTGTGAAGTATATTAACAGTGTTTAGGTAGATCATCCTGTTTACATTTTAGACTAAAAATATAAACTTAATTTCTTTATTTTAGTCTATAAATGTCGAGATCTTAAATTTGAGTAGGTTCTGTTCTCCCAAACAGGGGCTAAATTCGCAATTGCAGGCTGGTTTTAGCAACCTTTTGAGAAACGTAGTCGGGACTCGAGAGATACGTCCAAGAGAAAAACAGCAGCTGGATGCGTGGTAGAAATAGATTCTTTGGCTGGCCAAGCAGAAGGCGGCGCAGTCAGTCACAGTTGCAAAGAGCGCACGCGACATGAGTAACATCGCCGTCGCCACCTCCCCGCCATGAGAACCCATTGCCCATGCATATCCCGACCACGCCACAAAATCCCCGCACTGCCCCTCCCAGACCACCGAAACCCAGTTGACTTCCGGTCCCCACCCAGCCCAATCCCGTCAATTCCCTCCTTCCCGCCAATTTTTTTTACTATATCTCTGCAGGCCCCACTGGGATGAGGACTGGAGAGAGTTTGAGATTCCGTCGTCATCGTGCGGCTGCACAAACAAAGATGCAAGTTCACACACGGAGGAGGAAGAGAGAGAGAGAGAGAGAGAGAGAGCACTCCGAGGGGGACTACTGCACAAGTAGGAATCCTCCTCCACCACCACCATCCCTCCTTCACCAATAGAATCCATCTGAATCTGATTCTAATTCTTTAGGCGCAAACAGCGCTGCTGAAAGAAACAGTGCGTCTTTGTGAGAAATTGATCGCAGCTGCTGCACTGTTCTATTGATGCACTGTTGCCATGGGAGATCGACTTGACATGCTCTGCCTCAGAGCTGCCTAGGTGAGTTAATCTGTTCATTGCATCTCTGATCCGATCTTGATGCAGTAAAGTTGGCGGGTGGGGGGTTCTTGTTCTTCCTTTCTCCGGTGGGAAGGAGCGGTATTTAGTCGCCCCGGCTAGTTGCTGCTGCACGATGTGTGGGATTAATTTGGTTGTGTTTGTGTATCGTCTTGTCTTTCTTCGCGGGGAGTGATGGCGATGTGTCTTGCTTTCCATGATGGGGATGCCTCGTCCGCTCTGCTGCCTCTCTCTCTCCCCCCGCTTGCGTTGTGTGGTGTGGTGCGATGCGAGCGGACTAGTGGCTTCCGTTGTGGCAGCCATGCGCCCAAAAAGATGCCTCGTATTGCCTGCTCGATTCCTTGGATTGTTGTGTGATAAAAGGATTTTTTTTGTGCCCAATCAATCTCAGGTTCGTGGCTTCTGTTTCTTGGCTGTGGGCGGCTGCTGTTCTGCTTCTGCTTCTTCTCCGGCAGATTGGTATGCGAAGATTTTGAGGTCTGGTGAGTGAGCTGGTTGGTTCTACTTGGTCTGGGCATGGAGCAGCCGCTGCCGCCGAGGGATGAGGACGACTTGCTGGGCTGCGGTATGAGTATGGCGGGTGATATGGCCGGCAGCGACCTGGATCTCATGGATGAGTTCCTACTGGCGGCGCCTGGGTTCGATTTTTCGGAGTTCTTGCATTTCGGCGGCGGCGCGTTCTCCCCGGGGCCGAGCGCGTTCTCTCCGCTGTTCGACATCGGCAGCAGCGTCACCACTGCGACTCCCCCCGCGCCGGCCGGCGAGGACAACAGGGACGAGGTGGAGAGGCCCAGTCGGCTCGAGGTGAGCCCGGCAAGCCGCGCCTGGCTGTTCCAGCCGACGCAGGAGGCGGCGGATCATACGGTGAAGGAGCGGCTGCGGCGCGCGCTGGAGCGCGTCGCGTCACGGTCGCAGTCGCAGCGGGGGCCGGGAGAACTGCTGTTGCAGGTGTGGGTGCCGACGCTGATCGGCGACCGGCAGGTGCTGACGACGTGCGAGCAGCCGTTCTGGCTGGACCGCCGTAACGACCGCCTCGCGAGCTACCGGACGGTGTCGATGAAGTACCAGTTCTCGGCCGACGAGAGCGCGCGCGCCGAACTGGGGCTGCCTGGCCGGGTCTTCGTCGGCCGCGTCCCCGAATGGACGCCCGACGTCCGCTACTTCTCCACCGAGGAGTACCCGCGCGTCCGCCACGCGCAGCACTTCGACATCCGCGGCAGCGTCGCGTTGCCGGTGTTCGAGCGCCGCAGCCTGGCCTGCCTCGGCGTCGTCGAGCTCGTCATGACCACGCAGAAGATCAACTACAATGCCGAGATTGAGAACATCTGCAATGCTCTAAAGGTAGATTGCGCATGGCTGCTCTTCTTGTTCCTCTTGATTGTCGAATTCCCCCTGCTTTTCAGGCTATGATTTTATGCTCTTAACCTATTCGATGAAATGCCCTTAGGAAAAGAAGTGATAACTACCGGGCACGCCAATCCCTGAAGTAATCATTAACCTCTCTTTCTTTGGTGATATTCTTGTCTTACTAAAATTGCATTTGTGGAAAATTGCAGGAGGTTGATCTCAGAAGCTCTGATGTTTCAAGCGATCCTCGTGCAATGGTGAGCTGAAAGATATCAAGATCATACTGTTATGCTGAATTGTTGTTATCAGTGACGGATGCTGCTTGCTCGTTGTCAGGTTGTTGATACTTCTTACGGAGCAATTGTATCGGATATCATAGACGTTCTAAGAACTGTTTGTGAGACCCACAAGTTGCCCCTGGCCCAGACATGGATACCATGCGTCTGTCAGGCCAAAAGGGGAAGCCGCCACTCCGATGATAAATACAAGTACTGTGTCTCTACTGTGGACGAGGCTTGTTATGTCCGCGACCCCACCGTGATTGGCTTTCACCAGGCTTGCTCCGAGCATCATCTGTTCAGAGGTGAGGGTGTTGTCGGCAGGGCATTCGGGACGAACGAGCCGTGTTTCTCCCCGGATATTACTGCCTACAGCAAGGTCCAATACCCTCTCTCACATTATGCAAAACTTTTCAGCTTGAGGGCGGCAGTGGCCATTCGACTGAGAAGTGTCAGGACTGGCAGTCCGGACTTTGTCTTGGAATTCTTCTTGCCTATGAACTGCATAAAGAGTGAAGAGCAAAGGGCCATGCTTAATTCTTTGTCCGTTACCATACAACAAGTCTGTCATACATTACGAGTTGTCAGTGCGAAAGAACTGGTGAATGATGAATCATTTGAAAATAGTGTACCAACGCCGGCAGAATTTTATGCCAAGTCTATGCCTGAAAACTTGGATGAGCTTTGTTGCGGCATTAATCCTCCAGCATGGACAACATCAATGATAGATTCTGAGGAGGTATCCTCATGGATTGCAAGCCTTGTGGATGCTCAAAATAAGGGGACAAAGGGAGACTTAGATGGTGACCTACCATTTGGATTCAGCAAACAAGAGGATGAAGGGTTTAGTGTTACAGCTGGCTGGCAAACTTCACCGGTACTAGCAACTGAGGCTAGCATCTTTTCAGAGTTTAAGCAGCATGAAGAATACGAGGTCAAGGAAGCAACTTGTTCCAGTGACCCAAGCCTTTCAAACTCGGACAAAGCAGTAGAGAAGCGGCGCACTAAGATGGAGAAAACTGTTAGCCTGCAAGATCTTCAGAAGCATTTTGCTGGTAGCCTGAAAGAAGCTGCAAAGAATTTAGGAGGTAAAATTTTGTTGTAGTTACTTGTACATTTCTCCCTTTGGATGAGTAGTCATTAGATTGTAGACAAGTTGCTGAACGTATGACATCAAAACGTCTTCCTAATACCCATACTTTTACTTGCATTGCTGGAATAATTTTACTTACCGTAATTTGCTCTTTAACAATGGATGTGATCGTGTTAGCTAAGTGTTAGGGTGTAACATTGATGTGAATCGTATGGTCAGGCAGGGATAGTTACAATCAAACTTACTCTAATAAAATTAATTTTCATTAATTCAACTGGTGTTGTTTTTGCAACAGTTGCAACTGACAAGCATTTTTTTTTTTTTGGAAAAGGAAGCTTTTATTAATTTCAAGAAAATTACATCGAGAAGATACAATCCCCTGAAATTACTTCCGGCCTCTGCTGAAAAAGCACACAGCCAAGCATACTGTTCTTAGTTCTTCATTCACTGTTTACATAGATACAACTGCAATGCCTATGATTGACTATAGCTGTAATCTTTCTACCATTTGGTCCAGTATGCCCTACTACACTGAAGAGAATATGCAGGCAGCATGGAATTAATCGTTGGCCATCACGGAAGATCAAGAAAGTTGGACACTCCCTGAAAAAATTGCAAATGGTCATCAATTCGGTACATGGTGCTGAAGGAACAGTTCAGCTCAGCTCACTCTATGAAAATTTTACCAAGACCACATGGTCAGAAAGAAAGTTGCAGGGAGATCTCCCTTTTCCAGCATTAGAGCAAACCGTTCACTTGGAACCTTCAGTTCCCGATCGGCTGTGCGAGGGCAGCTTCACTTCACATACTTCTGGCTCTAATTCCCTATCCCCCTCCTGCAGCCAAAGCTCAAATTCTAGCCATGGTTGTTCCAGTGATCCAAAGCCTCAGCAACAGCATGGCAGTGCTCCTCAGCTTGCAATTAAGCAAGAAATTTCTATGGAGGAGAATCAGAGTTCCACACTAATGAAAGCTGCGAGCCATGCTGAACTGCAGATGTTTACTGAAGAAAGACCTGTCACCCTGTTTAGGTCTCAGAGTCAGATGCTTTTAAGTGAACACAAACCGATGGAAGACATGTCAAGCATTCAAAAAGCTAAGCCTGATTCTCTCAAAATAAAAGCCATGTATGGCGAGGAAAGATGCATATTCCGACTTCAGTCTAGTTGGGGCTTTCAAAAGCTAAAAGAAGAAATTGCAAAGCGGTTCGGCACTGCTCAGGAAACTTATGTGGACCTCAAATACTTGGATGATGAGTCGGAGTGGGTTCTTCTAACATGTGATGCAGACCTGCTGGAGTGCATTGATGTATACAAGTCATCAAGTGCTAAAACAGTTAGGATCTTGGTGAATCCTACTGTTCAACCGGTGCTTGGTGGTTCTTATGGTCAAACTGGTTAATCCTGACAATGCTTTTCCAGCATTGATAAAAACAATCCCGTCTTTCTTCTTCAAGTAGACAGAGCGTTGACATTGCCAGGTGAATTATCATCCACTGCTGCTTGGCGGTTGTGTTCCAGGATCGGAGAGGAGGTTATTGTTGATGTTCCCTGTCGACACTTGGGATTAATTTGCATGCAGTAAACTGCGCACAGCCTTGTCTGTGACAACAGAAGTAGGCACTTTGTACTTCTAGACTAGTTCAGTTTCATAACCGTAGAAAATTAGTTTATTGCAGCTACCAAATTAGTTTACAGCAATATAGTTCAGAGGGTGGAAAGAATAGGAATTTGTCGAAATTAAGCTTTGGATTAGGTTTAGCACTCACGACCAAGTTACGGCACAAATGTAAGTTCTTTTGGGGCTTGATCCGTTGCGCTTGCGCAATTCTGAAGTATTCTCTTCAAGGTTTCAACATTTAAAAGCTTACTGAAAGGTACAAGCTGTGGAATCAAGACAATTATGCCTCAGGTTATCATGTGTCAGTTTAGGCGTCATGAAGATGTATTATTACAATTCTGAAATGTCTTTCTCACCTGTGTAAGTATTGATGAAACTGCTTTTTTTCTTTGTAAAACTCACTGGCTCGGTAAACTTACCTTACTTGCTTTCCTTATTTCAGATGCAAAGGGTACATGAGCAGAGCACCTGGATTGTTGACAAGGCAACAATACATGCATCAAGTTCATCTCCAAAGTCGAAGTGCAATTTTGCTGGTTCTAGATCAGTGTTACGCTGCAACAGTGTGTGTTTCTTTTGACAGCAGTTTGGCTGCAACTGCTTATCTTTCTTCTGACAGTAGTTTGGCTGTAATTGTGTAATAAATGGGTTGTGTGCATCTCACGATGCAGAGACCGGGAGATATAATATTCCATTATCTAAAAAAAAAAGATTAGTGTTAGGCTGTTAGCATGGAATCTTGTATTTGTGTTGGAGTTGTACATTTTGCAGTGCTCATGTATGCTTCATCCTTTTACAAGATAAGGTGGTTTTTAGATATCCTGTATAATATGACATTGGTGCAGAAGTGATCTTTTCCTTTTCCTCATTTCTTTTAGAACATTGCAACGTTATAATGTTTAGAGGTAATCTGTGTTGTATACTTATTGTCAAGTTTACATCTGTACATTTTGTTTCAAAAATCACAATCTGTATGTATGTGCTGTTCCTGAGTTGCTTATGGTCTGATATATTGCTAGATCAACTTTAAATCAGACAGGCTCCAGACATCCAGATTGAGAAACAAGCATGAGCGAACATACACGAACATAACGAATGGATCAGTGGATCATAAACTACACCAAAACCATCCATTCAATCAGGTATACATACGGGATGTGCTTCTATGCACCACTATTTAAATGGTGCATAAATATTAAAGTATAAATAAAAAGTAAATGATGATTACTTAGCTATTCTCTTACTTCAAGATTTGTGTAACTGAAAAGATAATACATAGAAGCATTATTCTATACTTTTGGAAAAAAAAATCAGTAGGAGCTCTACCTTTCATTCAAGAAAAAGAGGGGAAATAACAAAAGTTTTTACAATGAGTCGTGGAAAAGTCACAACAGTGACCTAAAAGAGGCCTAAAACAGAGAAGGAAACAGATAACATGATATGAGACTTATTGATGGAGCTGATCAATATATCCAATTCCCAACATTTCAACATGCTAGTGACCTTGTTCCCATGAACTTCAGGTTCTCAATTCTTTTTTGGCTTCCGATTCTTACACCGAAAGCCTAAATTCTTGTCAGTTTCTTTTTGCTGGAAACTCTCATCGAGTGATCAACTTGGCAGTCATTGTTTTTCTCGTAGCTTGAATTGGAAAGGCAGGAGCTCTGCCGTACATTAATAGAGGAAAGCCATAACAGCAGTCATGATACAGGATCGATAATTTTAGAGATTAGAAATACAGAGGGGGCAACAAAAGCGCCAACATGACCAAGAAAGATCTACAGGCATCAATCAGACTCGAAATTTGTGGGGGGAAGAGGAGCACCGCGAGCGAAGGCAATTTTGCGGTTGTGGACATCTTGTATCACAAAACTAACCAACTGGGTCGAGGAGCTGAAAGAACTGTTGAAAATCCTGTTGTTTCTCTCTTTCCAAAGGTTCCAAAAGACATATCACCACTCCGTCCACTTCTTTATGTCACTGCTTATCGGTAGAAACCCTAAGTACCTGCCACCATCCTTCGATGCTGCACGGGGCTACATGATTTGAAGGGGGAAAGTGGTTGATCTGCATAAAGCGGAGAACCTCCTGCCAAACTTGTCGGGCGAAGGGACAAAGTAGGAGCAAATGATGAGGCGTTTCAGGTGCCATTCCACAAAGAACGTTGATCGTGGCCACTCACCATCCTGAAGACAAAAGCTTTTTCAATCACCGAGACAGGAAAGGTTTTGATGAGGAACCTCTTACTGTCCATGGCTGACTTGACAATGAAGCTGGGTTGACAATGCCACCAAAGTCGAGTTTCAGAGCTGCGGCTACACCATCCTGAAAACTTGTTTGCCACAAAACCTGTACACCGTCTTGTTTGCCATAATTCCTGTTCACCGTCTTCTTCGGCCACCAGGATTATCATTGGGAACAGCCGGACGGCATTGTTCTGGACTAACAGATGGATTCATGGCTGCGCCCCATCGCAACTGGCGCCATCCCTATTTAAGCACTCCAGACGTAAAGCAAGATCGGTTGAAAACACCCTGCTAAACAACAACTGGATTCAGGATATTACTGAAAGCATCTAGGTCCCCATGAGATTATGGTTTTGATAATTAATGACAATCACGCGAAAAAGACTAACGATGTTTTGTGCAAGTAAGTTGGAATCAGGATAAATGTATCCCTCAATGGACGTTGGAGTGTCACAAGTATGAAATGGAAGGAGCAGCATAAAAGAAGCTAAAGAAATGAAGGTATAAAATTTAGAAGTATTTTCTAGTATTTTCACCGATCTCGGAGTTGGGAAAAAGATCGGATTTTTTAGAATAGTAGCCGTACTATTAAGAGGGACTTGATATGGGTCTTTGAATTTTGAAAGTGCATAAGATATGGCTCAATTCATCATTCATATAGTCGTGCATTCAAGAGTTAAAACGAAATTCGGAAAATCTTCGAGGTAGGCACTATCAAGATGCATCAAGCGGTAGTACCGCATCTTGATACTACCGAGGTTTTGTTAGCGGTAGCTATTTTCGAGGGCGGGTTTTCGAAATTCTTGACCAAGCACTATCGCTTGGGTTGGGAGTATCATAAATGCGATACTATCAAGACCTATACTATGATAGCATTATTCGAGCGTGTCCTTTTTGATTGGCGGTGCGGTACTACCGCCTATGAGAGTAATCTTGGCCATATATAAAAAACGCATGTGACTACGTGTCGGTGCGATTATTGCGCCGAATAGCCGTTATACATGGTCTTGGTACTACAAGCCCCTAGAGGGCGAGTAAGTACCGCCGTGAAATAAAATCAGCAGTGAGAGGAAATAACGGCTAGTTTGAGTTGGTGGGGGTTATAAATACCCCCCCACCTGTGCTAGGACAGGTTGGACACTCCATTGAATACATTCTAAGCCCTAGCAACTCTCTCCATCCTTTAGAGCATTGAATTCTTGATTTTAGAGTGTTGGAGAGCTAAAATTGAGTGCATTGCATTAGTGAGCCATATTGATTGCACTCTTGAGATTCAAGCCCGCGTCAAGTTTGTTACTCTTGGAGGTTGCCGCCTCCTAGACGGCTTGGAGGCGTGAGGCTCCGGTGATCTTCACAAAGGAGGTTGTGTGAAGACCCGGGCGGTTGTGAAGGCACTGGCTCGCCTACCCGGAGCGGGGAAGAGCTATCACTAGTGATCGGGGAAGGCTCAAGCGAGTGGAGCCGGCTTGAAGGAATTCAAGCTACCTCAACGTGGAGTAGGGGAGACCGGCAAGTCTCCGAGACCATGGGAAAAATTCTCTTGCGCATCAAATTGTGGTTTGCTTGTTTTATTCTCGTGATATTCTAGCTCATTGATTCTTGTGTGTTACTTGATTAGCAAACCAAAATACTTGTGTAGTGCCATTATCTTGTGATCACTAAAATTGTTAAGAATTAAATTGGGAAAACCATCAATTGTTCTTAGTAATCATTAAACTTGAATTTAGTGTTAGAAATTTTATAAAAGCCTATTCACCCCCCCTCTAGGCTCATCCTCGATCTTACAAGTGGTATCGAGCTTGGTCTCTATTTTGGCTTTACCGCCTAGAGAGCAAGGATGGCCAACGAGGGTATGTCAATGGAAAGGCTCCTTTCTTTGATGGTACAAATTATTCAGTATTGGAAAATTCAGATGACCGTCTACCTTAAGGCTATGAGTCCCAACATATGGAGAATTGTAAATGAAGGTTATGTTGTGACCACCGGTGCCGCTCTTAATGAAGAACAAAATGAAAGATTTATTCATCTAAATGCTCAAGCTATGAATGCCATTTTTGGTGCCTTAAATGCGGATGAATTTAATCGTGTAAGTAATTTAGAAACCGCACATGCAATTTGGAATACGTTATCGGAAATTCATGAAGGGACATCCACCGTTAAGGAAGCTAAATTGCATATGCTTAGAGTAAAGTATGAAAGTTTTATTATGTTGCCTCATGAAAGTATAAATGAAATGTATTCTAGATTAAACAATATTGTTAATGAGCTCAAGGGTCTTGGTACGACTTTGAGTGATGTTGACATTGTCAGGAAAATGCTTAGGGCTCTTCCGGAGAAATATGAAACTTTGGTTACCTTATTTCTCAATTCACCGGAATTGCCAAGGATGACGCCAACCGGACTTCTCGGCAATCTCATCACCAACGAGCTCTACAAGAAAGACAAGGAAGAGTTGTTGGAACAAAGTTCTTCCAAGAAGAAAAACATCGCATTCAAAGCTAAGGCGGAGTCAAGTGATGAAGACTCCGAAGATGAGGACACCGAGGAGGAGATGGCGCTTCTAGTAAGAAGAATGAAGAAATTCATGAGAAGGCGATCAAGCTTTAGCGGTCCGCAAAGGTATAAGAAAGGACAAAATTCTAACACTAACCGATATGCTAATATTCGATGTTATGAGTGTGATGAAAAGGGACACATAGCCTCACATTGTCTTAAGAAGAAGGATGACAAGGACAAATCACCCAAGAAGAAGAAATTCTTTCAAGGCAAGAAGAAGCTATTCAAGAAATTTCAAAAGGACGGCAAGGGTGAAGCTCACATTGGGGAGTGGGATTCCGAAGAAGAATATTCGGACTCCGACTCATCCGAAGAAGAAACTCCTTCAAAGAAGAAAGGTTTTGCCGGTGTCGCCATCAAGGAGGCTTCGTCGCCTTTTGTCACTCCTTTATGCCTCATGGCTAGAGGAGA
Source organism: Guadua angustifolia (assembly GCA_036346375.1). Classification (NCBI taxonomy): domain Eukaryota; kingdom Viridiplantae; phylum Streptophyta; class Magnoliopsida; order Poales; family Poaceae; genus Guadua; species Guadua angustifolia. Next base: position 41,541,559 of record CM070519.1, read on the forward strand.
AACTAAGGTAAACTCTAACGAAAATGATGAACCATCATATGATGAGCTAATGGACATGCTAGAAGACTTAAATGAATATCTTGGCAAAGAAAAATCAAAATTTAAGGTTCTAAAGAAAGAATTCCTAACTCTCAAAAATTCATATGATGAGCTAAAGGAGGATCATGAAATTCTACTTGTCAAGAATAATTCAAAATTAACAAATGATATTGGTATCGAATGTGATATTATAAATGACTTACCTAGACTAGCAAATATCTCATCTCATGTAGAAAAATCAAGCATATCTACTTCATGTTGTGATTTAGTTGATTTATCATGTTCTAGTGCTAGTTTATGTCATGAAAATTTAATTGTTGAGAATGATGAACTTAAGAAGCAAGTGAACAAATTAAGTCAAAGTCTAGATAGATGCTTTAAGGGTAAGGACACCTTAAATAAGATTTTAGGTAGTCAAAGATGTTCCTATAATAAAGAAGGCTTAGGATATATTCCTAAAAGGAATAAGAAAATAAGTAACAAAGCTCGCACTTTGTGAAATCGAATGGTAAATTTTGTTTTAAATGTCATGAAATAGGACATCTAGCAAATGATTGCACTTTGAGCAAAGCATCTAAGGATAATATTCATGATTCATGTTATGTGCTTAAAAGAGATAGAAATGGTAAAGTCTTTGCTAAATTTGTTGGGACCCCAATAATTGGCCAAAGAAAGAAAGCCGTTTGGGTTCCCAAAACCTTGGTTACTAACCTCCAAGGACCCAAACAAATTTGGGTACCTAAAAAGGCTTGATTTTCTTTTGTAGGTGAACTACAAAACCGGCGGAAGGCATTGGGTGTTGGATAGTGGGTGCACCCAACACATAACCGGTGACCGGAAAATGTTCACCACATTCGATTCGGGAAATGGACAAAATGACAAGATCACATTCGGTGATAATAGCAAAGGAAAGGTATTGGGGTTAGGTAAAATTGCCATATCAAACGACATTTCCATTTCTAATGTATCATTAGTTGAAACATTAAATTTCAATTTGCTATCCGTTGCTCAAATATGTGATCTTAATCTCGTTTGTACCTTCTCTAAAAATGATGTAGTTATTACTAAAGAAAATGATAATTCGCTTGTGTTTAAAGGTTTTAGATTTGGAAATTTGTATTTAGTTGATTTCACTTCAAATGATTCATGTCTTCAAACTTGCTTAATGGCGAAAACATCTTTAGGATGGTTATGGCATAGAAGACTAGCTCATGTTGGAATGATTCAATTTAAAAAGTTATTTAAAAATGATTTAGTTGTGGGTTTGAAAGATGTGAAGTTTGAGAAAAATCGACTTTATAGTGCTTGTCAAGCCAGTAAACAAGTCGCTAGTTCTCATCCTTCAAAAAGCATAATGTCTACGTCTAGACCACTAGAACTCTTGCATATGGATTTGTTTGGTCCAACAACTTATAAAAGCATTGGGGGTAATTCTTATTGTTTAGTCATCGTTGACGATTACTCTAGATATACGTGGGTATTCTTTCTAGATGACAAATCCGAAACCTCCAATATATTCAAAAGGTTTGCAAAAAGAGCTCAAAATGAATTTGACTTTATAATTAAGAAAATCCGTAGTGATAATGGCTCCGAATTTAAAAACACAAGAATTGAAGATTATTGTGATGAAATTGGAATAAAGCACGAACTTTCCGCAACCTACACTCCGGAGCAAAATGGAGTTGTGGAACGGAAAAATCGTACATTAATTGAAATGGCAAGAACGATGTTAGATGAATATGGTACGTCCGATAGTTTTTGGGCGGAAGCCATTAATACCGCTTGCCATGCTACAAATAGACTCTATTTGCATAGACTTTTGAAAAAGGCCTCTTATGAGCTTCTTGTTGGAAGAAGACCGAACATTTCTTATTTTCGAGTATTCGGTTGCAAATGTTATATCTTGAAAAAGGGTGTTCGGCTTTTCAAATTTCAAAGTCGTTGTGATGAAGGGTTTTTGTTAGGATATTCTTCTAATAGCAAAGCTTATCGAGTTTTAATAAAAACAAAGGATTTGTAGAGGAAACATGTGATGTTGAATTTGATGAAACTAATGGCTCTCAAGAAGAGCAAGAAAATTTGGATGATGTAGGTGAAGAAGGCTTAAGGAAGCTATGAAGAATATGACAATTGGAGATGTGAAGCGGAAGTGGATAGACAAGATCAACCTTCATCTACTCAAGTCGAACCTTCAACTTCCACGACAACGAGTCAAATTCAAGCAATATATGAGGATGACAAAATGACGAGCAACAAATTCAACCACTACCTCAAAGGATTCACCACGGCCTCTCCAAAGATCATCCAATAGATCAAATATTGGGTGACGTGAGTAAGGGCGTTCAAACTCGATCCGTGTCGCTTCTTTTTGTGAGCATTATTCATTCAGTATCTTCATTTGAACCTACTCACATAGATGAAGCATTAAGTGATCCGGATTGGGTAAATGCCATGCATGATGAATTGAACAATTTTGCTCGTAATGATGTTTGGACATTAGTTGAAAGACCCAAGGAACATAATGTAATTGGCACAAAATGGGTTTTTCAGTAATAAACAAGATGAAAATGGTATTGTAGTAAGAAATAAAGCTAGATTAGTGGCGCAAGGTTTCACTCAAATTGAAGGATTAGATTTCGTGAAACTTTCACACCGTAGCTAGATTAGAAGCCATTAGAATTTTGCTTGCATTTGCTTCAAGCTTTGACATCAAGTTATATCAAATGGATGTAAAGAGTGCGTTCTTAAATGGACAAATATCCGAATTGGTATTTGTCGAACAACCCCCCGGTTTTGAAAATTCCAAATATCCTAATCATGTCTACAAACTCTCTAAAGCGCTATACGGACTCAAACAAGCTCCTAGAGCCTGGTATGAGCGATTTAGAGATTTTCTACTCTCAAAGGGTTTCAAAATTGGGAAGGTTGATACAACGCTCTTTACAAAAATAATTGATGATGAATTCTTTGTATGTCAAATTTATGTTGACGATATCATTTTCGGTTCTACTAACGAAGATTTTTGCAAAGAATTTGGTGATATGATGTCTAGGGAGTTTGAAATGTCGATGATCGGAGAATTGAGCTTCTTTCTTGGACTTCAAATCAAGCAACTCAAAAATGGGACGTTCGTAAGCCAAATCAAGTACACGAAGGATCTTCTTAAAAGATTTGGCATGGAGGACGCCAAGCCGATCAAGACTCCAATGGCATCAAACGGGCATCTCGACTTAAATGAGGGAGGTAAACCGGTAGATTTAAAGCTTTATAGATCAATGATTGGTAGCTTGCTCTATCTTACTACATCTAGGCCCGATATTATGTTTAGTGTGTGCATGTGTGCTCGCTTCCAAGCTTCTCCCAAAGAATGTCATTTAGTTGCCGTAAAAAGAATTCTAAGATATTTAAAGCATTCCTCAAACATAGGGTTATGGTATCCTAAAGGCTAAAATTTGATTTAATTGGATATTCGGATTCGGATTATGCGGGTTGTAAAGTGGATAGAAAGAGCACCTCCGGAGTTGTCAATTGCTAGGTAGATCCCTAGTTTCATGGTTCTCCAAGAAACAAAATTCCATAGCTTTGTCCACCGCCGAAGCCGAATACATATCCGCGGTAGTTGTTGCGCTCAATTGTTATGGATGAGGCAAACTTTAATGGATTATGGAATTAATTTTAAGAAGGTGCCTCTCTTATGTGATAATGAAAGCGGTTAAAATAGCCAATAACCCGCCCAACACTCAAGAACAAAACACATTGATATCCGTCATCATTTCTTGAGAGATCATGTATGTAAAGGGATATTGAGATTAGTCACATCGAGCGGAAAATCAATTAGCGGATATACTCACTAAACCCTAGATGAGACTAGATTTTGTAAATTGAGGAATGAATTAAATGTCATTGATATCTCTAATGTGGCTTAAGTGAGATTCCTTGGTTGCTTAAATTGGTTTTTATTTGGCACATTTTTTTATGAGTCTCACATAAAGGGGGAGTAATATGCAATTTATGTATATATCACATCCCCTAAAATGTGGAAAATTGAAGTTTGTGCTATAAATATCTTAAAAACTTAAAACTAGACTTTATAAGTCAAAGTTACTTGAAAATAATCTATTTTGGATTTACAAAATACAAAGGATTCACAAATCTTCATTTAAAACTTATTATTGCATAAATCTTATCTTTTGGAACTTATATCATAATTATAACCTTCTTTATGTTTATTATGAAACAAATCTTTTGCTTTTCAAAAGCTTAATAAGATTCAAAAACTTGATCTATATTGATCTAATAAAGGCACATCTTGAGTTTTGCCCAAAAGAGCTAGAATTGCTATATTTCTAGTTGCTTATGAGGTATTTCAACTCAAACAAGTCAAATCTTTGTTCCTTATTTAATTATATATATATAAAGTGTTGCTTTGTGCTTATTCTCTTGATTGGATTTGTTCTAAAATTGACTCAATTACTAGTATTTTTTATTGAGCTTTTTTTCGCGGCCAAAATTCCTATCTTCTCTCTGTCCTCACTGTCTCTAAGACTCTCAGGCACATTGCAGTAGTATCAAGATGCAAATGCTTGACTACCGAGGTCCTGGAGCGGTAGTACCGCTCGGATCAAAAATGTGGGGCCACTTCATTTCCGGCCGTTCTCCCTGCTTTCTCTCTCTCTTCATCAATATTCCTCACCCGAAACCTCCTCTCCTCTCCATTTTTCGTGCGGCCTCTCTCTCCTCCCCTCAAACCCTAATCTTCATCCTCTCAAAATCTTTTTGTTTGCGGGGATTTCTTCCATTGATTTCGGTCCTTGAGTCTTCCTCCTCCGAAAGGTATCAATTCCTCTCATTCTCTCTCTTGATTCATCCCTTTTTGAGCAATCTAGGGTTTAAATGGAATTTTAATGTGTAATCTTGTAATGTGACAAGAACCTTGAGGATTAGGTATAAAATTGATGTCCTTAACTGTCTCCATTATCCTAATCCTAATTTAAATCATCTTTGGCTCAACATTGCTTCGATTATGCCCAAAATCCATCTCGATCATGATCGGGCGGCACTCATCGCCTTGGGAGGCGGTAGTACCGACTTTGCGGTACTACAGGCCTCGATTCATGATAGTCTTAATCTTGATCATGAAGACTGATTTTGAGCATTTTTGAAGTGTTGTCTCTCCATAAAGTTTGTATATTTCATCTCTATAGTGCAAATCCCACCCGTCCTTTGCTCATACCCTAAACTCCTTGAAATTCTTATCTAGATCATGCCTCGCACTAAAGTTGCTGGAACCGGTCCGTCCGGTGCGGGTAGAGGCACGAAGAAAACGACTAAAGGTCGTGGTGTTCCCGCCTCGGATTCGGACAGCGGAGATAGCGACAACTCCTACACTGTCGCCATGAGGACAACAAGGGCTAAAGGGAAGGGTCCTGCTGAGCCTTCTCAGGCTAAGAAGAGAAAAGTCCCTGCTCCTGCTCCTGAAATTACTGGCAGCGACGATGAGACTGAGAGTAGCAATAAGGAGAGCTCAGAGGAAGAAGAAGAGTTGCCTCAAATTGGAAGGAACGATCCGTCTCAAATCAAAGGCGATGATTATTATGCTCGCCGAAGTCAGAATCAGTATCTCCAACCTCGCTCCGCCCCAAATCCAAGATTCCATTCCTTGTTTGATGGCAGTGTTTGAGCAAATATATCTGGAGAAGGAATTTGCAAACCGGTATTTGGTCGATTGGAAGCACATCCGTGAGCGACGAGTTTCTTTGGTATTCTGAACTGTTTGGTGGAGCTGGTCTGTACAACTTCCTCGGTACAAGGATTGATTATAATGAAAAGGTCATCAAGCAATTCTATGCGACGCTTTATGTGTCTGAAAACCTCGAGCAAATCACCTGGATGACTGACACCTCAAAATATACTGCTTCCAAGGATGACTTTGAGCATGCACTGGGAATTTTCCATAGCCAGTATCCAAAAATCCATGACGAGCCTACTCTGACCTTGGAGCAAGCATCTGAATTCTATGATCAATCTCATCGCTACAAGATTGGAAACTCAGCTGGTCTGCAACTTCAATCAAGCATGGTGAACAAGATCATTCGTGTCACTATTCATCCGAAGAGTGTCAATTTCGATGCCGTAAGAGGCCATGCTTGGAATGTTATTGCAAAGGTCATGGCGAGGGAAAAGTTTGATGTGGTGGACTTCATAATAAGGGAAATGTCTCAATCGGCTAGGGATAGGGGGAAGACCATCTATTTTGCTCCGTACATCATGGCACTAATCCGGAGAGTTGCCGAGTACAATGGTTCCACCCCTACTCCACATAAGCCGTACAAGCCTCGTGTTGCTCCTCCTCAAGTCCTGCATCACATCGCTGAGCAAGCTGCTCAAGCAAGAGCTCAAGCCGAGCAAGCAGCCCAAGCCCAAGCTCAAGCCGAGCAAGCAGCCCAAGCCCAAGCTCAAGCCGCTCAAGCTGCTTCCGTACCCGATGCTTACCTTGCCAGTCTTGAGATACTTCGTACGGAGATGATGGCCGGCTTTGCGCGACAAGAATCTTATATGCAGGGTCAGTTTGCTCTTGTTATGGAGCTTCAATATCAGAATCGTGAGATGGTTCAGGATGTCCAAGAGCGGCTGAGTTCGCTTAGCACCTCCTTTGATGACTATCGCTCATATCATCAGTCCTACCAGCGTCGTCGTCCGGATGGCAGCAGTGGTTCCCCTTCCCATCTCCCTCCTCCGTCATCCAGCTGGGATCCATGGTCTCCTCATCCTCCGCCCAGCTCTACTCCTGGAGATAGTGAAGAATAAACGGTTCTTTGGCGTTCCTCTTTTGGTCCTTGATGACAAAGGGGGAGAGATATGAAGAATTGAAGTCTGTCGAAGTCTAGCTCAAATCTATCTATTTTATTGTAATAAATCTGCTTAAATTGTGGTTGTGTTGGATTTGGACTCCTTATGGATGCTTATCTCGTCTTGTTGATTTTATAATATGATTTCGGACTTGAACTCGTTTTATGGTTCTTTTGCGCGCTTAAATATAAATGATCTTCTCTTATGAAGGTGTGCGTTATGTCATGCTAATTCATTCCAATTATATCATCTCTATTGTTATATAAAAATCATATACAAATGTGCAAACTTTGATTGTTTATCCATGGCACATTTGTAGGGGGAGCTATTCTCATTTAGCAATATTTACATTCAAATATCTTTTGTCCTCCAAAGGCAAAATATTGCTAAATAAGAATTCTTTGGTGTGAGTAATTAATCCTTATTGGTCACTCACACTAAATAACAATTTACTTCAATTCGAATATGAGGATTGTCATCAATTACCAAAAAGGGGGAGATTGAAAGCATCTAGGTCCCCATGAGATTATGGTTTTGATAATTAATGACAATCACGCGAAAAAGACTAACGATGTTTTGTGCAAGTAAGTTGGAATCAGGATAAATGTATCCCTCAATGGACGTTGGAGTGTCACAAGTATGAAATGGAAGGAGTACGCGCAAAAGAAGCTAAAGAAATGAAGGTATAAAATTTAGAAGTATTTTCTAGTATTTTCACCGATCTCGGAGTTGGGAAAAAGATCGGATTTTTTAGAATAGTAGCCGTACTATTAAGAGGGACTTGATATGGGTCTTTGAATTTTGAAAGTGCATAAGATATGGCTCAATTCATCATTCATATAGTCGTGCATTCAAGAGTTAAAACGAAATTAGGAAAATCTTCGAGGTAGGCACTATCAAGATGCATCAGCGGTAGTACGCATGTCTTGATACTACCGAGGTTTTGTTGGCGGTAGCTATTTTCCGAGGGCGGGTTTTCGAAATTCTTGGTAAGCACTATCGCTTGGTTACGGTAGTATCATAAATGCGATACTATCAAGACCTATACTATGATAGCATTATTCGAGCGTGTCCTTTTTGATTGGCGGTGCGGTACTACCGCCCTATGAGCGAGTAATCGCCATATATAAAAACGTCAGAACGGCTACGTGTCGGTCTGCGATTATTGCGCCGAATAGCCGTTATCATAGGTCTTGGTACTACCGCCCCTAGAGGGCGGTAGTACCTACGTGGCGCAAAATCAGCGAATGAGAGGAAATAACGGCTAGTTTGAGTTGGTGGGGTTATAAATACCCCCATTGCTAGAGACAGGTTGGACACTCCATTGAATACATTCTAAGCCCTAGCAACTCTCTCCATCCTTTAGAGCATTGAATTCTTGATTTTAGAGTGTTGGAGAGCTAAAATTGAGTGCATTGCATTAGTGAGCCATATTGATTGCACTCTTGAGATTCAAGCCCGCGTCAAGTTTGTTACTCTTGGAGGTTGCCGCCTCCTAGACGGCTTGGAGGCGTGAGGCTCCGGTGATCTTCACAAAGGAGGTTGTGTGAAGACCCGGGCGGTTGTGAAGGCACGAAGCTCGCCTACCCGGAGCGGGGAAGAGCTATCACTAGTGATCGGGGAAGGCTCAAGCGAGTGGAGCCGGCTTGAAGGAATTCAAGCTACCTCAACGTGGAGTAGGGGAGACCGGCAAGTCTCCGAGACCATGGGAAAAATTCTCTTGCGCATCAAATTGTGGTTTGCTTGTTTTATTCTCGTGATATTCTAGCTCATTGATTCTTGTGTGTTACTTGATTAGCAAACCAAAATACTTGTGTAGTGCCATTATCTTGTGATCACTAAAATTGTTAAGAATTAAATTGGGAAAACCATCAATTGTTCTTAGTAATCATTAAACTTGAATTTAGTGTTAGAAATTTTATAAAAGCCTATTCACCCCCCCTCTAGGCTCATCCTCGATCTTACAATTACACACAGTCTAACAGTCCATCTCCTACCGAAACTAGTAAGTTTATGGCTGAAAATTCAAACAGTCTCTCTACAGCCACAAAATCAAGACATCATAATTTGGAAGCAAAGCCACTCTGGAGTCTACACGTCTGCCTCAGCGTACCGCATGCAGTTTGTAGGAAGCACCCTCACACCCTTCGGTACCATCGTCTGGTCAGCTTGGGGACCTTTGTAAGTTCAACCTTCATTAGTTATGGTTTTGGTGTTAATGACAAATCTAATATTGAGATTATCCATTAATGTGATTTTGTTATTAATGACAAATCTTATATCGAGACTAACTTGTTTATTGAGAATATCCTTGATTAGTCTCATCGCATTGGAAAATGGAAAACCCAAGGTATGCATGCGCATTCTTTCTAATATTAATTGCATACTTTAGATTCAAGTTAAAGTATAAATATTCCCCATTATATTAACCACAAATGTGCATCATGTTTCCCAATCCGAATTTCACATGGATGCACATATCTAGGGGGAGTTTGTAATTTAACTTGAAAGTTTCATTGTATTGATCTATTCTTATTGACACATATAAGGATCAAGACAAAGGAACTAAATCCTTGAGTATATATTTGAATTGCCTAGTCATAGTATACTCATGGTAATATAGGATATACTCCAAAGTGATAAATTGAATATGTGCATATTATATCCAAGTCAATCATATTTATGCACATATATATGTGGGTTTATTCTATAGTTGATGACTTAGAGTAATGATCATTTCCATATAGTTTACACATAATGGATCATTACTTTTCATCAACATGAGTATATGAAAACTTATGTAGTTAATATATACTCATATTAATTTAAATGATAATTTAAATTGAGTTTGTTTGTCCTATTAATCATTAAAGAATATTTCATCATGTGTTGATGGTGTTCCGTGATTAATTAAGGACAAATGAATAGTTCTTAAGTATAATGAAGCATGTGTTGCATTATTGTACTTAAGACACACTTAAATCATTCAAATTGATTTAGGTTGTGCTCAATTGATCTAAAGGCATCCATTATGTGTTAATGGAGTGCAAGAGAAAATTGAGACAACCATGCATCTTGGACTAACTATTTTATGAGTTGTGATTGAGTTAGGTTAAGTCCAAGGATGATTGAAAACGGGACAATGACGGCATCATGAGGTGATGGGCGTCAAGAATGGATTCCGAAGATAAGGAGGAGTCGAGTGATGATCCCGGGGGAGTATAAGTGAAGATCATAAAGACCTCAAAAGGGATTGCTTGTGTGCGGCGGCAAAGGTATAACTAGATAGGCTAAGGACTTTGTAGTCTTTGAGTCTAGATTTTATCGCCGTACTATTAAGAGGGGTTGTCTCCTAGTTTGAGCTTCATCATGTGTTGGTGATCTCAATCCCGCGTTCACTCGAGCTCAAATCTATTTGGTTTTTGCATAAGTGCTAACCATTTGGCATGTGTTGCGAATGGGTTAAGCTTATGCTTGGTTGTTATTGGTTTATGCTCTGATTTGCATGTGTTGCAAAGAGGAAGAGCATATGTATTTGGTTTTCGCATAGTGCTTTGATTTGCATGTGTTGCAAATAGGATAAGCTATATGTGTTAGCTTTTACGTGAAGTTCACTTTTGCATATGTTGCAAAGAGGAAGAGCATATACATTTGGTTTTCGCATAATACTTGGATTTGCATGTGTTGCAAGAAGTGATAAGCTAATGCGTTGGCTTTTGCGTGAAGTTCACTTTTGCACATGTTGCAAATGTTGAACCTTCATGTTTGTTTTGTTTCAAAACAATCTTTCTTAAATCTTGTGGTTGCTTGGAGCTAAGTTTTGCATGTGTTGCAAAAGGAGAGAGCTCAAGCACGATTTGGTGTTTGTGTGTTTGTATGTGCTAGAGGCTTGCATATGTTGCAAGTAGAGAGCTCATACGTTTGATTTGGTTTTATTGTGAAGTTTGGTTTTGGAATGGTTGCATGGAACTAGAGAATTGCATGTGTTGCAATTAGAGAGTTCGTGCACCTTGATTTGGTGTTGCTTGGAGCTAGACTTTTACATGTGTTGCAAAGAGTAGTGCTCAAGCATGAAATATGTTTATTGCGTTATTTGCAAGTTCGTTGTGCGAATAAACTGAGTGCTATGAGTCCAAATTCTGAGAGCATGTGAGTAGGGCTTGCAACGGGTGTTGGCAAGTTGACTGGGTCTCGTGTTGACCTTCACATAGCTAGGGGGATTAATCTCATAGACTCGAGTTTGATTTGCTTAATGCGTTTTGCAAATAGATCTTGAGTTGGTTGCAAAATTTGTTTTTGAAATTTGGTTGAAATTCTTTGAGCATGGGTTATGTTGGTGCAAATGTGTTTTGCACGAGTGTATGATCATGTGTTGATCATCTTATGGCTCAAAGAATGGCATTTGATTTTTGGAGAAATGATTTTGGAGTTAAATCTGGTTTTCTCCTGTTGGCCGGCACTACCGCAGGGCATGGGCGGTAGTACCGCAATCGCGCTGCAAAGTTTTCTTTTGGCTGGTGCTCCAAGACCGGCTTTGGACTGTGCAACGATTACAACATCGGGAGTGGCCAAACCATTATTTCTGTCAAATGTGTTGTCGAAACCTAGAAACAATCTACCACATCTTCGTCGATTGCCCTCAGGCTAAACTCCTATGGGTTGATGTCGCCGGTGGACCCGAACACCATCCCTTCTCTCGGACCGATGGGAACCGGCCGCCAACCTGGAACATTGGACCTTGCATCAGCTCAGTCGACAGGGCAGGTCCCGGAAGGGGGTTAAAACTCTCATTATTCTAACTTGTTGGCAATGGTGGAGGGAGCGAAACAACAGAGTTTTCAGGGACATATGCAAACCAAGAGATACGATCCTCCAGTCCATCAAGGACGAGGCTGCAAACTGAATCTCCGCGGGAGCAAAGGATCTAAAAAAGCTCGTCCAGTGCCAAGATTGATTTCCTTTTCCTTTTTTCTCTTTTCTTCCTCTTTTCCTTTTTCCTCTCCTTCCCCTCCCCCTCCCCCTCCAATCCTGTAACACCCTCTCAATGGTGCAGCCTGTTGCACCATTGCGCCCATGTTCTTCTACCTATCTAATATAATCGTAGCTCTCTGCCTTTCAAAAAAAAAAGAAATAGCAGCATTTGTGTACTGAGTCAAGCCCATTTCAGTTTCATTATGCTGACGTATGTGTGCTAGGGCCATTTATCCATGCCATTTCTCTGTTGGCCACATCCTGCGAAATGAGGCCAAAAACCCTGTGTACCTTTAGATATCGGTTGTTGAATACGACCATTTCTTTCTTTCCAAAGATTCCAAAACCCGTAGATTAGGATTTTGTCTACCTACCTATGGCACTGCCTCGGAATGCTATTGTGCACGGACTACCACCAAGAAGAAATATTCGGTGTGACAGCAACTATACGTAAATAGATGAAGTTACACAATCATACCGCATTTATCAAGAGCAGATCCATACATGATAATTTCTTGTGCGTTAAGAACACAGTCTCAGACCTTCACATGAGAAGAACACCGGCGCTCTTCATGAAGCTGGACATAGCCAAGGCTTTTGATTCAGTTAGTTGGGAGTTCTTGTTGGGGCTGCTAAACCATATTGGTTTTGGCTGCCGATGGATAGAGTGGATTGCTATGATCTTAGCATCAACTACCTCTCGAGTTCTCCTTAATGGCATCCCTGGTCCATCCATACAACATAGGAGAGGACTTAGGCAAAACGACCCTCTATCGCCAATGCTTTTTATAATTGCGATGGACCCTTTACACAGACTGATTGCTAAGGTCACTAGAGATAACTACCTGCCACGGATACCATCCAGGTGCGGTACAATGAGGATTTCACTATATGCAAACGATGTAGCCATTTTTGCAAATCCCAACAAAGATGAGTCAAACATGATTTGAGTGGTGCTCAATATTTGCAGCGGGGTGACAGGATTACAGACTAACCTTCAAAAGAGCGAGGTTTACCCAATAAGGTGTAACAGCATTGACATGGCGAACCTTTTACAGGAATTCCCAGCATGTATGTAGTCCTTCCCTTGTAGGTACTTAGGGCTGCCCTTGCGTCCAACAAAACTGAAGTATTTGGACCTTCAGCCTCTCATCGACAAAGTCCGAACACGACTTGCTGGGTGGAAAGGGAAGATGCTTTCCAGGGCCACTAGATTGGTTCTGACCAACTCAATCCTCACTTCCCTTGTAGTCCATCACTTAATGGTTTATCCGCTGAACAGATGGATCATAAATAAAATAGATCGACTCTTAAGAAGTTTTATTTGGAGAGGGGAACATGAATGCAATGGAGAACATTGGCTCGTCAATTAGAACAAAGTTTGTAGGCCCAAGATTTTAGGAGGACTGGGGGTAAAAGACCTACATAGGTACGGACGAACGATCCACAATCGTTGGCTCTGGTACGGTTGGAAGGAGCAGGGCCGACTGTGGGCAGGTACACCAATGCCATGTGACACAACTGATCTTACTCTATTCAACGCCTGTACTCAGCTAACATTGGGAGATGGTAAGACGGCAAGATTCTGGGATTCTAACTGGCCGCATGGGATCTCCTCGAGAGATTTAGCACCGACCTGTTACCAGCTTTCTAGTAGAAGACGGTGTATAGTCCATGAGGAGTTATCAAGTGGAAGTTGATTGAGGCTGCTTCGATGAATCACATCGGAGGTACAGTTAGACGACTTTGTTCGTTTATGGCAAGCAATCCAACAGATACAATTGCAAACAAACATACAGGATGATGTTGCATGGAAATGGATGTAGAATGGGGACTACACACCTCGGTGTACAGGATCCAATTCCATGGATCGGTCCTGGAACATGACTATAGCAAGATTTGGAAACCAAGTGCGGAAGAAAGATGTAAGTTCTTCGCATGGTTGTTCTTACAGCAAAGGAATCTCACAGCAGATGGACTCGCGGCTAGGGGTTGGCCACACGGCGTGTCTTGTTCTTTATGTGGAACGGAACCCGAAACGGTGACCCACCTGCTTCTTCTATGTCCTTTTGCGCAGCACGTTTGGTGGCAGGTGTTTCACTCTTTTCAGATCAATCATCCGTCTCCTCAAACCTCGTTTCTCATTCGTGGCGTTGACGAATGGTGGCATGTTCTAAGAGACTCAACTAACAGGCAACAACGAAAGGAAGTGGACAGAATCATCCTGTACGCCCTATGGAACCTATGGAAGGAAAGAAATAATAGAATCTTCTGTGCTAATGCGACCTTGCCCATGCATTTGTCCAGTATTGTCGTCCAGGACATCCGCAACCGCTTTTCGCTGTGTCTCGTCGTCTCCTCCCAATTGATTTTTTTCCTCAATGTAACCATCTCATCTCTATCTAATGTTAGACATGATTCTAAGCGGTCAAACGCTTCATTTTACTTATCATGTTTGTACTATTCGTTTTTCCTACCTAAATACATGGTAGAGCTACTGTCCTTCCCTTAAAAAAAAGTTACACAATCGTCATCGTCGTCATCTAATCCTAGCATCTGGCCGGCCGGTAAAAAATCAAACTGTATATGTTGCAAAGTAAGATTGTTAATGATCACACGCACCAGAACAATGAAAGAAAGAATTAACTTTGTGTTGATTAGTACATGCTCAAGTCAAGTATCGCTATCTGCTCGTCGTACGCCGTAGTGTCAACATACGAATCATCACGGCTTGGAAGAATCATGGTACGGTGACCGGCGAGCGACTGGTCGAGGCGGCAAATCCCGGTGCCCTTTGGACGACCTTGCGGTTGCCATGGACTCGATCTCCTCCAGCACAGCGATGACGTCGTCCATGGACGGCCGGCTCTTGGGGTCGCCGCAGAGGCACCTGTGCGCCAGCTTGGCAGCCCGGAGCGCGGCCTTGGGCGGGTACTGCCCGCCGAGCCGCTGATCCATCAGGCTCGTCAGCTTCCGCCCGCCGGCGATGTATGGCCGCGCCCAGTCCACTAGGTTCTGCTGGTGGCTCGGCCGGTTGAGGTCGTGCGCGCGCAGACCCGTCAGCAGCTCCAGGAGCACCACGCCGAAGCCGTACACGTCGCTCTTCACGTACAGGTGGCCGGTGGCGACGTACTCCGGCGCGGCGTAGCCGTACGTGCCGATCACCCGCGTCGTAACGTGCGACTTCCCGGCGGAAGGGCCGTTCTTGGCGAGTCCGAAGTCCGACAGCTTTGGACTGAAATCCTGAAAAATGAATGAATATATGGTTCAGTGATAACCAGGATGGAAGATCTCTGCAAATTTGCAGCGACGAGTTGAGGAGATTTTGGTGGATTAATTACCGAGTCGAGGAGGATGTTGGATGCCTTGAAGTCTCTGTATATGATCTGCCTCTCCGACGAGTGCAGGAAGGCGAGGCCGCGCGCGGCGCCGATGGCAATCTTCATCCTTGTGCTCCATGAGAGAGGCTCAAACGCTGCACCCCCTGCTGAACGATTTGTCTCCAAGAAGTCAGACATGATATAGTACACCATGTGTGTTACTATATCATTCGATTGGCAAGCCGGGTATTGGAGGTGGTAGTTTTAGATATCTTTGTTAAGAGTGGATGACGAAGCAACTATAGAATTTGCTTTTGATTTTATATTCCCTTTGTTCTCTTCTCATGTCAGCTCTATAGCTGGGATCTTTGTAAAACTCGGTTCTGTGCACTTTGCAGAGACCGGATATTAATCCTTTATCTAAAAAAATGTGTGTTACTATTATTACCAAAAAGAAGTATTTAATCTTCTGACGAGGAGCATGCATGATGCATGGCTAGCACAATGGACTTGCAAGTTGCAACAAGCAGTACATGATGATTACACTTGCCAATTCAGATCAACATGAATACACGATGCAGCTAGCTGCTAGGATTGTCCTTCCAGAAGTCAACTAGGCTTCTAAAGGGCCAACATCTTTCATAAGTCTGAACTGAAGCACTGTTCATGCATATTCAGATAAAATACACCATTGGATATCAGTTGTCGATATTGGAAGACGTCAAATTAGGTTACGTAGGTGATTATCAGCTGGAAAGCTGTCAGAAAACAAACTTCCAGAAAGTGTTTACGCAGTTTATCAATCTCATGGAAGTTACCGAAAGGGTCCAAGTTTTGTCATCAGATCAGATTCGTGGAAACTAACAATGTAAATCAGTGGCGGAACTAGAAAATTTCTAATGGGTGTGCCTGCACCGCGTCATGTTGCCGCCCGAGCGACTTGTTGCTTTCCCAGTCGTGCAGCCGCTAGTCTGATAACAATGTGCTAAGCCAATACGGCGTTGACCTCCTCTCGGCCGCCGTGTTTGACAGGGTATTCTTCCTATCTAGAAACGCCGACTTCACCGGTGGAGGGATGGACTGCTCGGTGTTCATCGTGAGCATCAGTACGACTTCCGGCATCGTCGGCCTCAGGTTTGGGTATGACTGCACGCAGAGCAACGTGATCTTGCACACCTGCATGACCTCCTTCTCGTCGAACCTGTCGGCCTGCACCTTCGGATCGACGAGCTCGAGTATCTTGGATTGCTCGTAGACTAGCAGCCATTGCGGTCCCTCTGAGCAGCACTCTACAAGGCGAACGAGATTCTTGTGTTGGATACTTGTTATCATGTTCACTTCGATGAAGAAGTTGGATTCTCTAGACTTGCCAACGTTTCAATTGCTTCACAGCAACTTTTCGGCCATCAGCTAGCCATCGGCCAGGGCGACAATGCCAAGTCCATCATATTTTTCGGCTTCTCCAAATTATGCCATAAATTGGCCAATAAACTTAAGAGTTGATTTTGATTCGTCCCTCACAAATTTTGTAAAATCAACAATTCTAAAACAAAATCTATGAAGAACAGGAAGTAACAACTGCCCATGGTAGTGGTAGTATTGTGCCAGCATCACATAATTTTGGGGGTGCCGGGCATACCCAACACCCCCTAGTTCCGCCTCTGATGTAAATGCTAGATAACATGGACTTTTCCTACAGGGACTCCTGAGCCGCTACCACAGGGCGACTCAGGAGGTGACTCCAATGTCTTCGAAAGCCCCCAACCGCCGTGCTCCTCCCCTCACCGCAGCCGTTGGTGGCTGTCGGTTGGCCGGCGGTGACGGGCTCTACCATAGCATCCTCTCCTTCCAACGTCTTTCGTCCCCTCTCCAGCTCTACGTGGTGCGGGGCGAGGAGGTGATCATCGTCTCCGTTGCCAAGCTCGGATGTGGTGACGAGCAGCGGAGATGGCGCGGCTAGTGATGAAGACTCACAAGGACCACCACGCGTGTCAGCAAGCTTGTCGTGCACCAAGCAATTGCAGATCAAGGTGATGTAATTCCAGATCTAGGGTGCCCCTCATGATCCCTGCGAGCCCATCTAGCGCGATGGCGGTGAAAGGGACGGGAGCAGGTCAACGACGTTGTGGATGGTGCTCAAGATCGGCCAGAGCCACTGCGGTAGCAGGTCCCTCGTCTGGGATGGACCTCAGCCCCGTCGCCTCGGCCCCCGACGAAGGGCCTAGAGCTAGGACTTTGGTGGATCGGTGGCCGAAGTAGGTGCCACAAGCCAATGAGCCAAAGAAGGGGTCGACGGTGCACCCTCTGGTCAGATCTATCCAGATCCACCTGAGTACTTCCTCCTTTCAGCATCAGGAGCAGTGGCCTAACATGGGGGAAGAGGGTGGAGAGAGTTTCGACCGACTAGCATGCCGGCTTCGAGAGCGGCGTGGGGTTGATGACTGACATTGAAGGCGACATTCGTGGATGGTGTGCATCGACACAGCAGCTTGTAGATAAGGTTGTGATGTTTGGATCAATAAGCTCAATGCATATGTTCAGGACCAGCAGGTGGAGGAGGGGGCATCGTCAGGGGTGGTGGAGAGGTCCAGCGACCACAATGGTGTACGGTGGTACACAAGGTCGCGCAGGGGGCTAAGTTAGGGCGTTTCACCATTGTGGTGGTGTGTGTTGCTGCAGGAATCGCGTGTCGTTGGTAGATCGCCATCAAACCCTAGGTAGCAGGTAGAGGTGGTGGTGTTTGTGGCAGTGTGCAGCGCAACAGTGTGCAAGTGTTTGGCGTATGTGGCCTAGTTGCTATAATTTGTGTAACTACCTTTCTTATTTTCTCTTCTCTTGAAATAAATGGTAGAGTTTCTACCCTTAGTTTAAAAAAACAGTGTAAATGCTCGTTTGTCGAAGCCTTACTCCTGAACAGATGGTTTTCCAGGCTGCCTCTCGTCATGAACTCGTACACGAGGAGAAGCTCCCTGTCCTCGCCGCAATAGCCCAGGAGCCTCACCAGGTTCGGGTGCGACAATCTGCCAAGGAAATCGACCTCCGACTGCACTTGCAAAAGGAAATAATGAAATGAAAATGCCACGTCAACACGCCGATAAAGTCACGGGTGATCAGAGAATGCATGATACAACTCGAATGAACATGGGCAGGGACTAAACAATTCAGTTTGCCAACCAAACAAGCAATGAATTACATTGCCACAACTTGGTCTCAATTCTCGACCATAGAGAAGCTACAAGGTATGAACAGTCAAGCGATGGCATCACAGGAAGCAAACCATACGGGATTGAAAAATTGGAGCTTGATGGCAAAGGCACGCATATCAGCTAGGTAGAACTTTTGACTTGTACAGTAGCACGCGAAGAAAGCGACCAGCTAAAACTGAACAGCTAAGGAAATTTTTTTATTCGATTAAATAAAGGAGAATTTTCAACTTGTACCAAATCAATTCCAGGTATAAATCCTATATATATATATATATATATATATATATATATATATATATAAAGAAGAAAAAAAGGCACGTATGAAACTAATTCAGACCAAACTAAATCTAATGCAAATTAACCAGGAGATGCAGAGGGGGCTTCCTTATGAATTCGAAGCAAGCAAACTGATTGATGAATCGATCGATTACCGGCGAGTGCTCACCTGCCATTCCTGCAGGCCCTGGACGCTCTCCGGGTTGAGCTTCTTGACGGCGACGACGACGCCGGCGGAGCTCTTGGCCGGGTTGAGCGTGCACTCGTCGACCCACCCCTTGTACACCCGGCCGAATCCCCCCTCCCCGAGCACCATCTCCGGCTTGAACCCCCGCGTCACCGCCCGCAGCTCCGCCAGCGTGAACACCTTCAGCCTCGGCGTGTCAAGAACCCGCCCTCCCTGGTCGCCACCGCCGGCGCTCGACCACGGACGGCACTCTTGCCTCCCGCCGCCGCCTCCTCCTCCTCCTCCTCCTCCTCGTGTGGTCGGGTTCGGCCATTGCGACTTCCCTGCACATACAGAGAAGCGATCATACATGTAACTTGAATCGGATCAAAGATGAATGAAGCAGAGGCGAACGCGAGACCTTGCCTACCTTCGCTTGGACTCGGGGGTTTCTGATTGGTCGCATCTGGTGAGCCAAAGCAATTCCCCATGTCAATCGAGAAGTGCTGATTTGTTTCCCTCGCGTGTTCTTGCGTTGGTGTACGTGTATGCTTATATGCAGTGCTAAGTGCTAACTAAGCACGGAAATAATGGGACGTGGACAGCGCGAGTTGGCAAGAGATGGCGCGAAGGATGTGTGAACCGGTCGTTGCGCAGGCCTGGTCCATGGACCCAGTTCACTACCGCAGTTGCCTACCTGCCCCGTTCTCGAGAAATGTGCTGTGTCCAAGTGATACTGCGTCCGTACAGGTTCGAAGCCGATCATCTCTCGTCGTACCGACCAGAAAGATATTAGAAATAATTAGGCTATCACTGGTTGTTATCTCCTAGCCCTATGTTTAATATATACATAGTAAAAATATAAAATAAAGTTAGATATTTATTATAGTATAAAGAAAACATCACACTAATTTTAAATTAGAATACATAATATATCTTATATTTATAGATAAGATCATTAAAAAAGAATACAACCTATAAACTTAAACCAGGGAGTAAGTAGGAACGTTTGCCTTACACGATGGTTCGTGGACTCGGTCTCCGCAAGTGTGCCTCGCTGCGATATATTAGTACTTGCCTGCGTCATGTGCCTCTCGCCGCTAGATTGCGCTGTTTAATCTCGCAAAGCTGGACGACGAACGCCTTCCAAGTTGCAACGACCGGTGGGCACCAAGGTTTGCACGGGCCCGCTTGTCAGTAGCGCGAGGCCTGACTGACAGACAGGAGTTGATGCTGGATTAGGTGGTAATGACCACTAATCGTCCTGGCCTGACCGGGCACAGAAAATGGATAGAGCAAGTGGCTGCCGCGGCTGCTCTTCCGGTTCCTGGAAACTACATTTTCAGTCCATCGATCTCGCTCTACTGCACACTTTGACGCCGCGAGAATAAAGACAGGTAGATTATGCAGTCGCCGTCATTTCGGCTCTTTCTTTCTTGTGCCAGCTCAGCTCAGCTCAGCTCAGCAGCTGATCGATCCATCCAGGGTGTCCGCCAAGCGCAAAATCCAGGTTAGATTGATCAGTTTGTCGGGCTGCGACGTCCGACTATAACCACGCGTTTGGTATGTTTGTTTCTAGATTTTCCCTGTTTTTTCTCTGATTTGATCCAGTTGTGTAACCGCTAAAAGTGTAGCCCAAAACGTAAACACCATTTTGACAAAAGACAAGTACTAATTTAAAGCGTGGCAATGGGACGCAGCGTCGTCGCTTCTCTAGATGACGTGGCTGCTGCGTGGACCAGATCTTTGCATTGGCTTTGGCAACGTCCAAAGTCCAAACTAGAAACTACAGCATAAAATTTACTGCGGTGATTTTGACACGTTACACATCGCTACTCGACGCATCTGACATGAAATGAAAAAGTAAGTTTTGTCTTCGCATAAAAGTCCGAGCATAAAACAATGCGGCTGTTTATACCAGCTGAAAATGATGTACCAGTTGAACATCCCTACAAAATAGATGATGCCAAACAAAGTCACCTACAAGCTAAGAGAAGTTTTTTTCTGGGTTTTCTTAACTAAGCAATGCTATGAGATGATAACCGTTGAAATTCATTGCATCTGCAAGATACCAACATGCAACAAACCATGAGAAATTTGTACATAATTAACTACTTGATCAATACCCCAAAGAGGAGGACATTGTTCCCCTTTCTTCCCGGACTGACGCATGCTTCCCACACAGGGCACCACCGATCGTATGTACAGTGGCTACAGAATTTGATTATGAGCTGGAACCAATGAAGGACAAGAAAGAACAGCAGTCATGATCTGCTTCAACTATCATCAGTCTCATCTCATAGAACTCTCTTGCCAAGCAGATCGCCCAAGACCAGTTCTTGAACCCAGAAGGCTTTGACTCTGACAATTGACAGCTTCAACTTTCCACGACCTAGCCGTCCCGCCAGACAGAGATCTTGCTGTTCTATCGGACAAGTATGCAGTCTAGACTATGCGTACTGAACAACCCTTCTACCGCCCCGCCTTCGGGATGGTGTGCCGACGTATTGTGGAGACCCGCACTTCGCCGGGGAACTCAGAGATGCCGGGGGCCGTTCAGGGACATATGGCTGGCTTGCAACATGGCTCAGGCCTATCGCAACATCGGCAACGATTGGGCGGACATGGGGCTGGTCTTGGAGGCACATGATGCTGATCACAACTAACTGGTTGAGCGCCGATGTTGGATAGCAGCCCTGAAGAGCCGGATCAGCGAGCCTGTGGAATTTTCTTTTGTCATGCAGAAATGGTCTAGACTGCAAAATCCAGAAAAAAGAAAAGAAAGGTATGAATAAGCCTCCAGAACTTTCCTTTGACGTTGCTAAACTTTAACTATCCTTAGGGGAATAAAAAGATATTTCATGTTCATTGGCAGTGATGCTATGGGAATAGGCAAGATTATGTAAACGTCATCTAAAATATAAGGGAAATGATGAACATGTAAAAACAAATGGAGGGACTACCAAACAATTGGACTAGCATAGAGAAGATATCACAAATCCTTTTACCGGGGATACTTCTAATGATGAAGCTATGAAAGACAGCTATTCTGTTTGCATAATTTGAGGAGATGCAGAAAAGGACAGCAAACATTGGAAGCATAAACTACGAGAAGGTAACGCTACCTACCCATGTTAGTAAACTCTGCTCTGGTTTAGGCCTTGAAGCATCATAAATCCTTCTGCCAGTGATCAGTTCCAACAGAAGAACACCAAAACTGTATATGTCAGATTTCATGGTAAGCTTACCACTCACCACATAGTCAGGGGCACAGTAGCCGTAGGTACCCATAACCCTGGTGGAAACATGAGTTCTGTCACCAACAGGTCCAACTTTTGCGAGTCCAAAATCAGAGAGCTTTGGACTGAAATCATCATCCAACAAAATATTAGCAGCTTTCATATCACGGTAAATGATAGGTGGATCAGCCACATTATGCAAATATGAAAGCCCTTCTGCTACTCCAACAGCTATCCTCACACGTGTATTCCAGTCAAGTGGTTGCTTGCCAAGAGGCACATCTATTCAAAGGTGAAATTTCTATCAATCGAATGAAGTGCATAAGAAGAATGTTGAATAAAAAATTGTTATAGGGCAGCCAATCAATATATTGAATAAAAAATTGTTATAGGGCAGCCAATCAATATATAAATAACTGATCACTGATCAGCAGTTTCATACTGTAGCATTAAACAATGGACCCACAGCACATCAAGCATAACAATACAAGCATCTGACAATGCACAGCTCCAAAAATTTATCTTACACAATTGCAAGGCAAGTTCAAATTGATTCACAATATCAAATTTCTGGAAGTATTGGTGGCCTAAGTTTAGTTATATCACATCATTAATACAAATTATGGGTTTGGAAAAATAAAGGAACTTTGCAGAAAAGTTCAGATCATTCACATCATTCCCATAGCACTGCTATCATCCAGGAGACCATGTGATGTTCAGGCATGAGACAAAGCCATGAGGGCCTGAGAACTTCAATAATTATCCGTGGGGACAATTTGGCTAGCCTTAGGTATTATGTGCTGAACAATTTTGGCATGTAGGAAAATGGCCAATTAGCACAAGGTGGCTTTTCAGGTCAGAAACCCAATTAAACAAGCATTACAATAATTTTTTTTGTGTCGATTGCATGCTGGAACAGATTCATTTTGCAGTTTTGCACCTCGCACAGAATGGATGGTTTGCGCCATCCCTACGGTATAATTAAGACAATGATACTTTGGAACTTACTATTTTTACTAGTTCTTTATTTAATAGACAAAAAAAGCAGCACAATTGTTGGAAATAATTATGACTGACCTAAATAGAGACCACACAGCAAGCTACACTGTTTTCCTGACTTTCTTCACCCAAAAAAGGAATTTGCATCCTCATTCATAGTTTTCTACATCATTCATAGTTTTCTACATCTTTGCGGAACATATTCAGTCCTTATTAGACAAAGGAAACAAGAAGATGGTGGCAAAAGCAAGCACATACGGGAATACGAATCATACTTGGAAGAAATCAAGAATGGCTACTGGGCAAATTCAATAGCTCATTTACTATTTTTCGCTTGAACTTTGACTTCCTTAAATACAAAACCCCAGTTGTAATCCAAGTATTAAGAAACCGAAGGCGAAAGAACATCGGTGAATGCACCAATGGTTAATAGAGAAAATAGCTTCCATATCATTTCTTCACAATTTTTTGCAGAAAGAGAAATTTTCAACATATAACAGAGTAGACGGCCTCCTGAATTTCAGTAAAGCAGATAATAAAAGCAACAGAGCAAGTGGAGATGAACTTTTATTTCTCTTTGTTTTTTTGCCGTGCGAGGACCCACAAGAACAATCTCAACTTGATCGTCATCTTCATGCATTTCATAGTAAAATTTTCAATATTTAAAGGATCAACTTTTGGTACTTTTTTATTCGCGTGTTTATATCAATATTACAATATTACTCCATGCTATTTGAATATAGCGATAGAATAATATCACCTAGCTAATATTACGAAACAATATACAAGGTCATACTCCAATGTTACAAGAATCTTGCGTAGTACTGCCATATGAGAATTTATTGTAATTCCCAGCATCATGGTGACTGATTGCTTTCATTATGAAAAATTTACGCTTTAATAGGATTACTTAGTTAATAAGAAATATAAGAAAAGGGCTGTTGAGTATTGCATATAAAAAAAAGTGCAGTATGCAAGCCACAGTAAAAGCATCTATATACAACTAACAAGCAGCGGCAAAGCTAAAATATTATATCAAGAAAAATTCGGGAAATGAAGGAAAATAATTCAGTGAATTTCTGGACTGAGAAAGGAGAAGATACAGACAGTTCTCTTAACCAGGGTTTATTGGATAAGGGTGTCGATTTTGCCCTCCATTTTATCTAATTTCATATTGAGTTACACCAATCTTAACCATTTATTTTTCCCTTTTATATTTTTCACATGAACTTGTCTTTACTACTAAATGAAAGAAAGGAAGCAAAGATATAAGACAGTGAGCTTTTTTATTTTTAAGCTTTCGAGAATGCACATTACTGGTACGAAGGACAACTAGAACTGTCAAACGCTACGAAGGATTGGTATTAAAGCATACAAGGACACTATCAAGCAGAGAACTACGGTAAGGCATAAATTAAAAAGAAAGGCCGAAACATTTAAACAGTGGTGCGTAATCCACCAAGAGGAGACAAATTCCACCTCAACATACCTACTCCCATAGTGCATTGCAGTGTTGCACACACGAACTAGACCAAACATGCGCAGCACAGCAAGTTTGAGAAGAACTTCTTACCAAACAGATGGCTCTCCAAGCTGCCCAATGGCATGTACTCGTACACCAGCAGCCTCTCGTCCCCCTGCGCGCAGAACCCAACCAAGCTGACGAGATTCGGATGGTTGAGCACCGTCAACATGAGCACCTCCACCAAGAACTCGTTCCTCCCCTGCACACCATGCCGAGAGAGTTGCTTCACTGCCACTATCTGCACATCACCAAAATATATATATATATATATATATAAATCGAATCTTTTGACCACAAAAGGCTCTCAAAAGTAGAACAAAGAAGAGCATTTTGAACTCACCTGCCCATTGATCTTGCCTTTGTACACCTTCCCAAATCCACCTTCTCCGATAAAATTAGCGTCGCTGAAGTAGCCGGTCGCCACAAGCAGATCCTTGAAGGTGAAGCTATGCGCGTAGCCGTTCCCCACGTCCGGCGTCAAAGGCGCCACTTTTCTCCTTGCATCGGCGCCTGTTACAAGAAACAGTCACAGCTGAAGCCAAAAAATATATATATATATAACAGAAACCCTAACAGAACACAATACGAATGGAAATCAAGAACCTGATGAGTCGTCTGAGGAGTGGTAGTTGGGTTTGGAAGGCTTCAGGTCATCGCTTCCCTCGTTCGCCTCCGGCAGAAAGCACCCAAAGCAACCCATCCCAACGCCGCCACAGGTTTCTCGCGATTGCTCGCCAAGAACTCCTCTCATAAGACGTGTCACAGCGCAAGAACAAGGGCGCGAGAGCGAGGGAACTACCCAGGAAGCGGCTATTAATGCGCGACCAAACCGGGCAGGGAACGGCCCATGGGTGCCAAGAAAACCCCACAAAATCTCCGAATCAGGAGCCGGATTGATCAGCAACCGGCGAGGAATTGCGGGGTTAGGAGGCAACAGGCCGACGGATTTGGCAAAATTGGGCAAGAAATTTTAGCGGACATCATGGGGAGGAAGGCCCCGCATTTGGCCCCCATGTCGAACCGCAAGCGCACAGCGGCGATGGAGCAATTCTGGAAGCCATTAACCGTAAGGAAATCCTCGTACAGGTTCACCCATAGCTCGGTAATTTCCTTTTCTTTTCAAGATTTCCTTTCTGGTGGGTCAGTTTCTATAAGAAATCCCTATCTCCAACAAACGGAAAGTATTGGGCTGCTGGATTGGGAAGTTGGCTATCAGTATCACAGTTTGTTCCGCGTTTTTGTTCTTGTTCAAAGGAGGAGGATTCTTGGTTGGTTTCTTGGCTTGGCTTTTCCCACGAGCTGAGGAAGAGCGAGGGCGCGCGCGCGAGCTTATGAGGGAGAGTGTATTTTGCTTGCCATGTACTGTGCTGTTTTAATTGTTGCTTTCCTCGCCAGCTTGCTCCTACCGCCTAGTGCAGTGGTAGTAGATCTGAAGTGCAGTCTAGTACAAGATATTTTGTCACTCCTTTTTGTGGATGGTGAAATACTGATAAGAATGAGATGGTAATAGGGATATTTTCCGCTGATCCTGATACTTAAATTGGGATCAGGCATCGAATACGGAGCAGCTAATATCCAATAAATATAGGGTAAGATCTGAATTTTTTCTATTCGGATCCGACTATTCGAATTTTTCCTATTCGAATATCAGTAAAGCCTAGCCTATTTTTATCACATTTTTTCAATAGCAGCCTATTTATATTGACAATTAGTTAGTTCTATTTATTCTTAAGAAGCATATTCTTTCTATGACATCTACTAGGTTTGATTGATATATAACTTACTAGTCATATGCCCGTGCGTTGCAACGAAAACTTAATTTACGATAAAAATTTATTTGCAAAGAGCACTAACAGTGACAAATGTGGGTAATTAAAAAGCAGTGGCAAAAGTGGGTAATTTTAATGAAGTGACGCAGGCAAAGGCGGGTAATTAAAGAGCAGTGGTAAAGGTGGGTAATTTTGATGAAGTGACATGTGCAAAGGTGGGTAATTAAAAAGCAATGGCAAAGGTGGGTAATTTTGATGAAATGACGTGGGAAGAAACTCTCATTTTATATAGTAGATATTACTATGGTCATGTATTTGTATAATTTTAATTCAACATATATTACTCTCTATATACTTGTATTATCCGTATATCTTTATCTATTTTAGAACTGAATCAGTCATATATCTGTCCCGTGTCCATATCCCAAATAACTCATATTCATACCCGTATCCGATTCCGAATAAAAAAATATATAGGTTAAGATATGAAAAACCAATATCCACCCATATCTGATCCATTTCCACTCCTAGATAGTGACATGCTGCTTTGAATGAATGAATGAACATTGCTACTACTCGTCGACAAGGAGTTTCGTTGAATTGTAAATGCATTGTATTGATCAGCCGGACGTGCCCTGTTCTCCATTCTCCAAATACATGCATGCCGAGCGTATTGTTTGGCTGCCTTTGCATAGTGTGGAGTAAAAATGCCAAAGGTACTTTGAATGCGAGAACAGTGCTTTGTTCTGTATTAGTAATCATGGACGATGCTGATGCATTCATGGTCAGAAGAGAAACTGGGTGCACGTAATCACTGTGAACCAATATGCTTGTATTTTATCTCATTGAGAACAAGTTTTTGTGTTTTCTGAACCGGAGATGATGGTCAAAAATAGAAGGGAGTAGGGGCTCAAATTGGTGAAGAGACAAAGCATGGAAACAACATATAAGATATGTTTGAGAGAGCTATAGCTTTTCTGAAAAGCAGCTATAGTTTTTTTATAAAAAACCCTTTAATACATAGTTAATTTCCCTCAACAATAAACTGCAAAAGTAGGTCCAACCTAACTTTCAGCTTTTAGCTTTTGTTAAATATATATATGACTTTTGGCTTATATTAAAAGCCGCTTAAATGCTAAGTTATTTACGGGGCTTACTAGCTTTTCAAAAGCTAAAGCTGACTTTAAGCCCCCAAATAAGGCCATAGTATTGTGTAGTTATTTTTCCCGGTTGGAAACTTCAACAACGTATGCATTATTTGTTTGGCCTTTTTCTTTGGTTTAAAAGTAAAAAACTAAAGCCAATAAATAAGTAGCTTTGTAATTGAGCTTTTTAAAAGCTACAAACCTTTGTATAATTTTTTTTACCAGAAGCCTCCATATAATTAAAAGCCAAAAGCCACTGGAGATGTGCATTTTTGCTTATTAATGGTTAATTTTAGACTAATGTCACTAAAGTAAAAGTAAAATTATCTACTTCTACCACGTATAAAAGCGAATTGCCTTTAAAATACTTAAGCTAAAAATTCTAAACCTAAACAAATAGACCACAGTGAATTGGAATTCTGAACCTGTTATGTATTCTTCAAGAAAGACAAAAGCATCTTCCAAGTGGTGCAAACTTCCTAATGAAGTATGCATCAAGAGTTGGATACAACTTCCATGAACAGTTAGGACAAACTTCTAGATACAATGAAGCATAGAAACAAGAGATTTATCCGAAAAGATTGACAAGATGGACAAGGTTTAACATTGGCACCATTGACAGTGGGGAAAGAATCTGTCGGTGCCATTTTACCTGCATCTGCATTCTGTTCTCTTCTGAAAGACTTCTGGCTTAAGGTCAAATGTGGTCTACTCTTCTGGGCCAGGTCAGGAAAAGCGTTCCCTGAAATGCATTACTAAGCTATTTTCGGTGCAGCCTTTGATGCATTCAAAACAAAATTGCTACCAAACGCACAACAGCGGATGACAGCACGGTCCCACACACAGATAGTAAGGACTTGATGAACCAGAATGGAGTAAGTAACTGCAGCATCGCCTGTCGGTCGAGCAATTTCTATTTGACATTGCAGCCTAGTTTGAACGGCGACTGATATAAATTTGCTTGTATGATTATCTCTCTCTCTCTTCGAGGAGAGATGTACTATTATGTTTGGTGGTTGTTGAGGATGGACAAAAAGGAAGTGCACAAACATGGTGAGCCCGGCTGGCGCACACTACCAAGAAGACTTTGTGAAAATGCAGTCCACAACGTCGAATGCAGCGGCAGAAGAAAACGATGAATAAGACAGTGGTTGTGCCGGGCGACGGATCCACTACAGGCGCCTGCGTGACCGGCGCTGAAAGGCTAGACTAGCGTACCACTCGTCATCGTGTTGTAGTCAGGTTACCATACCATTTGGACGAGCCAGTGATACTGAAATTTGTAAAAAATTAAACGGTTTTAAAAGTCAAATAAATTTAAATTTTGGTCAAACCAGAGAGTAAAATTCGAGCGAAAAGGTCGAAAACCGCTTAAAAACGGTGAATTTCTTACGGTTTTCTCAAAAATTAGCGATAGGTTGAAAAATTAGGAAAAAATGGAAAAATACAAAAGTTGCTAAAAATTTCAAACTTCATTTTTTCAATAAAAATTCGCACCAGTGATTATACAACTATTAATACTAATTTTAGAGAACTTTTGTATAATTTTTTTTTTTTTCAAATTGTTTGAATTTGAAGTTGAACTTGAGTGGTAAACCGAACGAAATACTTTTCCGAACCATAGCAGTTCGAGCGAATTTTGAGCAATTTTCGACGAAAAGTGAAACCCTGGTTGTAGTAGCAGAATAGGAGCCCTTAGTTTTTTCCCTATACATATTTTATATGCAACTAAAATTATAAAAATAGCATTCTGCCCTACTGCGAAAATAGTGACAGATCCACGCCTGTGTATCGCAGCAAGTACCCACCACCACCTCACCCTGGCCGACCACGGCAGCAACAATGGCAGCGGGCAGCAAGTCGTTGCCGTACCACCCCACCGCTTGCCTTGGCAACTGCCTGTTGAGATGGGGTGCACAACAGGTATGCTACCACCATGGGCCCGCCCACTGCTGCCGTGGTGCTGGGCGTGTCACGTGTCATCTGCCGCTGGTTCCACGACAGAGAAGAGGGCTATTTTGCAATTTTATTTGCATTGCATCAGATTTGAAAAAAAAACCTATGCAATTTAGCCAATTATTTGAGAGCCAAGCTTAGCTCGGTTGGTGAGGGCACCACTACGCACCCCACCCGCCCACTTTCAATCCTTGCTCGACGCGGCGCTCGCAGAGCCGAGTGCAAGCGCATGGGTGCGTGTGTGCACATGTGTGGGTAAGTTTGTTGGGGGGTGTGCGTTTATTGCTCCATTGTTGTTCTCCTTCTTTAAAATGAATGTCAGAGTTTCTGGCCTATTTTTTAAAATAAATTGAGCCAAATAAACCAAGGCTTTGCCGAATAGATTTCGTTTACATACAGGGCAAAATAGTAGCATTAGCAGCACAAGGGCTGATTAATTAGTCAATGGCACTGATTCTCCATGTGAAGTCGACTCGTATCACATGTACGAGGAATTTACGGTGAAACTATATGATTGTATTAGCCAGTTGTGTTGCATCATGAGAAGAGTGTTGGTTAGTGCTCCTTTACTAGGTTCCTAGGAAGTTATAACTTATAAGTAGCTGCGTTACAAGCATGATGAATCCAGCTAATGTGTGATTGAGAGAGAGAGAGAGAGAAAGACAAAGGCTAGCTTCCTTGTGAACCACTCCACAACGTTGACAATTCTACATAATCTATGAAAGTTTTACTTAGATTCCAAGCCATCTTTATTTCGTTCCAATCAATCCAATCCTCAACTCGATGATTAGCTCGCAGATTAACCTGACGAAAACTTACTGGATTACCAAATGATGTAAAACGAAAGAAAGAAAGAAAGAAACACGGTGTGCAATGGTTCGTACACGGGGATTTATACATATCACGTGTTGCGTCAACTGTTCGAAACAGCAAGCGTAGCCTGGCAGGAGCCGATGGCACAGTCGAACGTCCCACTGGATTCGTTCGTTCAGTACCACGAGGACGATCGATCCTGTTCTCCCGCTACCCGGGTCGGCTAAACGTAACATCTAACATCGTCCTGCCTTGTTATACGAGGGGTCACAAGTTTGATCGGTTGTTTCTCGCAACACCGACGGTGAGTTTTGGAGGTTTTATGGTGAAAAAACTAGCGATTGCTTAACTGCGCGACATGGCAAGACGCAACAGCATCGACATTTTCAGGGCAGGGTAGTGCGAAGAGACGTGGAATAGCTGCTGCGAGGTTGTGCCGTAGTACGAGCAGGAACAGTTCACTGTGAGAAAGTTATGGAACAGCCGGGGCAACCGAGTAATGGCCCTTGATGGCCACAATGAATGGGGCAGTGGCTCCAAACATGATGAGATGATGGCATTTCATCGTATTCTCATGGGTGGTGATGGCTTCGCTTCAGCCTTCAGGTTCAGAGACGCTCCCCCGTTCTGTTCCTATGTTCAGGGTTTGGACGCCGTCGCATTAACGTCTCAACCTTTCACTTGTTGCTACGGCCTGTGCATTATTGGCCAGTGCCATACTGCCATGCTGATGTCGTAAATGGCATGAGATGTAGGTTGCAGCTGTCTGGTAAAATTATCTGCTTGGGATTTTTTTTTGGGAGACGATCTGCTCGGCGTGTTGACTCGATATCATGTGCGATCTCTGCGGATGTAGGTTCAGATCTCTGAACATCAGATTGCTTCGTCGTGGAGCATAATGTTGGCCAGGGCACCTTGCACGAATCACGGCAGCACATCCATGCAGATCCACTGTACCGCATTGGTACGATTCGTTTCCATGTTTCCAACCTTTCACAGGTCACACGTACAGTAGCTGGATTACCTTACCTACCTACAGCTACAGAGAGTAAATCATTGGCTTGTGCAGTGAAAACTGAATAAAAAACGACAGCAAAAGCTTGGCACGGTGAAAAGATCTACAGGCCATTCAACATATCCAGAGTTGGGAGGAAATAACAGCAACATCAACAAATGTTACTAACACGTAATCATGTCAAGAATCGACACAGGATTATGTCAGAGGCTCTGAGTAAGCTTTGATTGAGGCTGCTGCTCAACTCGACTGGGGAATCCAGCCTTCGCAATCCATCCGCCAGTCTCGTACATATGGAACGGATCCTCGCAGGAGAAGGCGCAACTATTCACTTGCCTTCTCTGCTCGTATACTTCCTCTACTACATTGTTACACATTGGGTACCCGGTACTGCCCATCCGGAACATTATCGTCTCCGATAAGATTAGAATCTGTACAAACTACCTACCCTTTTACAACAATTCATTGGGCAGTCAAATGATTAGATAGCCCTAATTATTTCGCTTCCCACAACCTCGCCTCTCCATGTGTTATTCTTCGACGATAAATCTTTTGTCATCCTTCGAAGCTCCTGGGCACCACTCGGTGTACTACAAATATCTATCAGCGTATCTGAAGCTGGAGAAATAGGCCTGGAGAAGCAGGATTCTGATTCAAATCTTGTTTCATCGGGGATGATACTCAGGTGAACTATGTCAATGGCTACTGCTGTCCTCAGAGCTGTAGAGCCAAGCCCGGATGCTTTGGATTTGCTACCTTCCCTCTTGGTGGGGAACCTGATGACTGGGCACCAGCATTTAAGCTTGAAGGAGCAGAACTATTATGGTTTTGTAGCAACGCACTATTTGGATCCTGGTCCGCATCTTGTGAGGGATTGGTGGTTGCCTGTCCAACATCTCCATTCTGTGCTGTTTTAACACACTCAGTAGCCAGCGGGTGTCCGTGGATATAGCCATTGGCTCTGCCATTGACTCCAGAAAACATCCCCAGAACTTGAGCATGTGTCATTTGCATGCCTGATCCAAAGAACCCTTGTTCAGTATACTGACTAATGGTGTTTGGCACAGCAGTGAAGCCATTGATGTTAGAGCGGATTTCTCGACTATGGCTGTGCTGCTCTAATGGAGTCGTCAGCCCAGTATTACCCACACCATCACATGACATTTTAACTCCATTTTCATATCTGGGTACTTTACTGGCAAATTCAGAGCTCTTGTCAACGCCTGCAGATGTGGACGCCACTAGCTGGTTTTTAGCTAGGTTCTCTTCGCCAATAGCTTCCCCATTTGAAGACAGTCCAGAACACCGACGTAGTTCATCGCTTTTGGATGTCATATTGCAGGATGGAATACTGGACTCAGCACACGGATCAGTGAATTGGGGAACTAGTCGAGGCCATTGAGAGTTTTGAGGTGGCTCACCATCTACAACCCATCCTGGGCCAAAATTTGTCCCAGGAGGCAATACCCGTCTGATACACTTTGCTGCCACATCCCAGCCAATGGGACCAAGTTTTGCAGCAAACCATGCCAAGCTCCTAGCATATGCATGTTGTTTCTGAAGCCCAACCTGTTTCCATTACAAAAAGAATTCAGCATTAAAAATGTTGATGTACCAAGTAATCATTTTTATTAATGAGCTCTAGTTTGAAACAATTTCATGTCAAGTAGAAGTTGCGATATTCAACTACAGTTAAGTCAGCAAGATTTATAAATTATAAGTCAAGATTTAGAATTCAAAATTAGCAAATTGCTCAGGATGAAATATATCTGATCAGAATATGCTTACTGGCGCTAGTAGTTTCCTCTCAAAATCAAGGGCAGAAAACAGAGGACTATTACATGAGTATTGCTGATCATATGTACTCCGACGATCATCATCTAAATTAGTACTAGTAGACTTCTTTCCATACTTCAAAGGCCCTGCACGATAGAAGCAACATAAGCCATGTTTACGCTCCATAAGTACAGCACTGTATAGTACATGAGCAATTAGCACTAAGAAAAACTAACCAGAGTTATCACCCATTTTATCTGTTCTTTTACCACTAAACGAACCGAGTGTGTTGTGGTGAAGAATGGATGCATCTCTCGTTGAGATGTTTGTATTTCGAGTCCTCTCTCCAGTCGATCTTTTTCTTAATTCAGCGTTATCTGCAGATTTGCTTGTTTTTACATTGGATAAATCTGGTGACACATCATCATCAGCCTTCTCAACTGTTTTCTTCGCATATTTTGGTGGCCTGCCTCTTCGAGGTACTGTCTTCGGTTGTTCATCTTCACCATCACTAGCTTGCCTCAAGTTCTCAAAATCCTTTTTGGCAAGAGCTTCAATAGATCGTGCCTAGGGAGATGAATGAATATTTCAGGTAAGTGCAAGCTAAGAAGACTATATGGGCAACTTAACATGCATAACAAAATAGTCTAACAAGAACAAGAACAGACTATTTCTGTGGATGTACAAGTTTTTTTTTTCTTTTTTTCTTTTTGCATTGCAGTGTATACAATGTGTTAGATTTATATAAATTTATCAGTTTCTTTTTGCATATGTACAATATCTTCTATATTACTCTCCCTAGTCGCAAAAGAATGATGTTTTGGACATTGACACGGTTTCCAAAGCCCAACTTTGACCACTGATTTCTATTGTAATATAGTTATAACATCAAATAAAATTATAATATTACAAAAGTACTACATATATACACATACTATTTTCCTATGTCAGATCTAAATATTTGTAGAAATATTGATAAACAAAATTTGCACAGTTCAACTGCATACATCCCAAAACGTCACTCTTGTGTGATTGGAGGGAGTAAAATAATATGCTGTAGAAAATAGCAAACTTGATGTTCTGTTTGTATAGAAATTAACAGCAGAAGATCAGGTGAACTTTCAATGTCCAATAGTCAAAAAGATTAAAAGAATACCAAAATTAATATATAAAAGGGACAAACGCACTAAGTAGTAATGTAGTATTACATAATCTTGTGTTTTACTTAAAATATCAATTATGTTCATAAACAAAGCTAACTACAACAAAACAATATAAGAACAAAAGGTAGCACACGCCAATTGTGAAACAGTGCACAAATTTACTTGGCAGTTCCCAAAGAACTGCACCAAGCATAAGAAATTTACGAGACTCATGTGTAACCTACATATTCCCAAGCACAGAACTATCAAACAACATATGTAGTCCAGATAATACAGCAGTATATGTGACAAAACGATTGCACAATCTTATTACAAACAGCACATGCACTACAACATAGTAAAACAAATACCTGCCGATAGTATATTGTGTCGTCTGAATTGTACGACATGGCATTTGATGTAAGTAGAAATACATCATGCTGCAAAGAAAAAAGATAGGATATTAAGGGAAGATCCATGATTCACAAGCAAAGTATTACTCCATTATGATTTGCTGCATGCATTACCACAACTAATTAATCTCTCATTCCTATTCAACAACTATACACATGAAAATTCTCAACAGTGTTGCTGTTCAAAACTAAAGATAGCAACTTTAAAAATTCAAGGTCCAACACAAAAATGAAAAAAAAAAAGTAAAGCAACCCAGTGCATTAGCTATATCTCAAAGAAACACATATCTACAGCATGCCCGTATTCTTTGATCTGATGCAGTATTTAGATTTTAGATACTGTAATTCACCAAAGCAATACACCATTCAGTGCAACCTGAACAATGGATGGAATTGGAGTTTACTCGATCAAAAATTTCCATATCAGCAGCAAGGCGGATATCAGGATTCACGAATGGAAAAAATTTACATATGCAAGAAGTACAGTGTCACTATGGAGTATCGGTTATAAACGTTCTTGAGATACTGAGATTTCCAATTAAAGCAGACAACTTGAGCAGGCATAACCATCCGTTTTTGGGATTATTCTTTGCACAGATCTGGATAGACTTCCCCACAAAACTTTAGCCTCTAGTGATCTAGCCTATGTTAGCACCACAGATAACCCCTTGTGCTGGAAAGAATTGAATGAAGATTTAACTATGTTGGGCAGATTGATCATGTATAAAAAAACTATATCACTATAGACCACAAAGTACGAGCTTATTGAATCAGTACAACATTGGTGCTGAAATAAGAGTAAATCTTGACTAAGTTCATTGGATTTTCTCTCAGCTACAGTACAAAACAATCATTAAATAGCGATCTAGGAAATCTCTACACGCCAATCCAAAGTGTACCTCCCATTGAGGACATTAGCTCATATAAAAATATCCCTATTTTGGTCCCGGGTAGGAATAAGGATATGTGCAAAAGCAGCATGCAGACGACTCAATGTATCCTAGAAAGCACACAAGTAGACAATACCAGCAAGCAATATGAATTTCGTCACAAATGATTTCTAAAAGATTAGACAGGTTAAACAGTAGGCCTTGAAATTGTCAACACACTGGTAGATTACAAGCAACATGAAAGAAAAAGATAACAAAGCTAAGACTCAAGGCCTTCGTTGTACAAGAAAACAACAGAGCTACACTCTAAACCTATGGAGTGGCCCAGAGAAGAAAAAAATGCAGCATAGAACAGCAGGAAGAAGCAAACATCTGCATTGCAAATGAATCAAAAGAGAGCCAGTAACACAAACAACAGGCAAAGAGCCAGTAACAAAAATTGCAGGCAGCATACCTCGAACTGCTCTAAATTGGTAAACGAGTCGTTCAACAGCTTCTCGCGGATCGTTGAGAAGTCCATAGGATGCTCGATAATCTCGTGGTAATCCGGAAGCTGCAGGCACACACAACACACAAAACAGCACGCGGGTGTCAGCATCAGCACTCCAAGCTCAGAACACAGCAGAGCAAGAGCTAGATTGCTACCTCCTCTGGGTCGACGGGCTCCGAGAAAACTCCATAAGTATCCTTCCTGGGAGTAGTGCAAGGTAGAGAGAAACACACACACAAACACATAGCTGAATTAATCAGAGGCAAGGTCGAGGATCTTATTGGAGGAAAACTACGTCAGGATGGGGCCGGGGCACGCACTTCTGGAGTCTGTCGAGGATGAAGAGCAGCAATTTTTTGTCCGGGAGGGGCGTCCCCGTGGGCCCGCCATCCGACGCAGCGCCCCCTGCTCCCACAAGCAGCGCAAGGAAAGTTAGCCCAGAAAAAAAAAATTCAAATTCTTTAACCACTTCAACACTAATGGTTGCTTCCCTCCAAGCCTCACCTTTCACCGTCGCTTTCGCCGCATCCTTCTTCTCCTCCCCCGCCTCCTCCTGCAGCAGCGAAAAACAACGATTAGGGTTGGAATTCGCCATAAAATTGCAATCATGCGCGAAGATGGTGGCTTGGAAACGTCAGCTTTTCACCACAGAGTGGAAATTGCAGCAAAAAATTTGTCTTTGCACAATAAAAACGACAACTTTTCCTGCTTTTTCCACTCCCGACAGTGCTTGCAACCCGTTAATCAGAGAAAAAGCGGTCAAATCCGTCAAAAAACTTGTCAGATCCGCATGCTGTTCCCTTCAAAGGAAAGGATTAACGCGCTAACGAGGTCAAGATCCCTAGACCCGGACAGACTCCAGGGGAAACCCAAAAGGAAAAAAAAAATCCAAACCCGCCCAAAAAAGCAACGCTCTCCAAGAAGCTAAAATCCCAACCGCCACTCCCACAGTCGCACTGATCTCTCCTCCCGCCAGATTCCCCACCACGAAGCGAGCCGTACAGCAAGCACCCCACCCCCAACACACACACACACACACAAAATCCAAACTCGCAGATCCAACCACTACGGCTCCGCATCGTCGCGTGTCCCGCGGTCAAAACCCCGTCCTGGAGGCCCCAAAACCTCGAAAATTTGGCGCGAGGGAGGAGGAACCCCGACCTCGGCACCACCGGAGAGGACGCTCTTGAGCCGCTTCTGCCGCCGCCGCCCGCTCCCGCCCGCGTCGTCGTCTTCGTCGGAGGGGCTGGGGTCCCGGCGGGAGGGGGAGGGAGCCGGGCCAGGGTTTTGGGCCTGGAGGCGGAGGCTGCGGCGCTGGAGGTCGAGGAGCGACGGGCGGCCCTTCTTCTTGCGCCGCCGAGGCGGGGATGGGGTTTCCGCGGGGAGCGGCGGCGGCGCAGGGGGCGGAGGCGCAGGCGCAGGCCTGCGGGTCTTCGCCATCGGAGGCCGCAACGGCGGCGGCGGCGGCGAGGTGGGAAGGGAGGGGCAGGAGGTGGTGGTGTGATGGCCTGCCTGGGAACGGGTCGGGGTGCGTGTGGCTTTGCGTGCGTTTGGTATTTTTCTTGGGGCCTTTCCGTTGCGCCAGGGTCGTTCGGCTCGGGAGGGCTCTATATGCCCATGACATGTGGGGCAGGAAGCTACCTGGTCCACATGGAAGCGAGATAGGTTTTAGTCGCTTGCGTTATCGATTTCGGATCGGCCGGCCTCGGGCGCGTCGGGCGGGCCGGGGGGTGGGGGCGTGCCGTGGGCGGAGCTGATTGGTGGGTGTTCCAGGGGTCGTGTGGTAGTTGTTTTCTAGTTGGAATAGGAGTGCGTGGGCTCATATGTCAGTGGCACATGCTGTTTCTTTTTGTTGCGCTTCCCGCTTGTTTTTATCTGATGGCCATCCATTCGGTTCTTTAAGCAAACCATTTTAAGAAAGTTATTAATCCAATGAAATGGGTATTGGCGTATTGCTTTTTGTCGGTAGATCTTTTCGAGCATGAGATGGTGAGTCCAAAGGCGGGTTTGGTTGGTGGGATATCCGGATATGCGGTTATGAATACCATTGGGTGTAGATGTGGTTGAATGAGATGATCTTACACTATTTGATTTTATTGTTTTTTTAATATAATGGTTTAACATTTATAAAGAATATTTCTCAAATTTGTATCACACTATCATGATGGAATTATTCCTTTCAAACAATCAAATGCATGAATGACTTATTTTAACCATCTCATATATGTACCATTTTGTACCAGGAAACAAACACACCTTAAAATCTATGCTTTTGCATGTGTATTTGTTAGTGCAATCAGTCAGCTACTCCATCTGGTCGAAAACAGTTACCGTTTTGGACATAAATATAGTTACATTTTTTAAACTATTATTGTCGATATCTTTTTAAATATTTAAATTGGATGTATGAAAATCGTATACATGTATTTGCCTTTTAAAGTTTTTTTTTATAAATATTGTAATTTTATTGAGTTTTACAAATACATCATGATAAAATTTAGTGGTCAAAATTATGTTTTAGATATTACATAATTGTCCAAACGGCGACTGTTTATAAAAGGAGGGAGTACCTTTGTTGAAAACTGGCCTTTTGGATTTTCTCCTGGGAGTCATCAGCACGGTTATGAAACCTTGTTTATACTAAATGAAATCTCCTTTTCATTTTCATTTTACACCCCGTTTTAGATCCCTAGAATTGAATTTGATTTATGCAATTGGACTACAAATCACATTCGATTAGAATTGGATTTTGATTCAAGGCTATTCAAAATCGAAAATTTTCTGTCTGGGTGTCCTTTGAAATCGGAAGTTTTTCCGCTTAATATTGCTATGAACAAAACCAACGATGAAAAGAGAAAAAAAAAGCTTCGAACTACCAATTTCTCTCAAATATACCGCCAGAAAACATCAATCCGCCAAAAACAAATTGGGATATTTGACTCCAAGGCTGCATCCGTGCGGTTCGTGAGGAGTGAGGACGAGGCCAAAGAAGCAGAAGGGTCAAAAGGCACCAACGATGAGAAAAGATGGTAAGGGTATGGAGCTGGAGCGAGCGTGGGGAAGAACAAATGAGGAGGAGGAGATAAGGCGAGAGGAGGCTGGGCTGGAGCGGCGGAGGAGAAGCAGCTCGGTGATGGAGGTCGGAGTTGAGCTCGAGAAAGGTGGCGGCGCCACGTCGTGTCGGGATGAGTCGAGCTCGAAGCAAGTAGTCGACACGATTTCCAGACAATTGACGGGGTAGGAGCAAGGAATTGAGTAAGAGCATCTCCAGCAAGGGCCTCTAAAATAGAACCTCTATTTTAGATTTAGGGACTCATCTTATTTTTTAGGGTCCTGTTTTCAGAGAACAAGTCCAACAATATCCCCTAAATCTCAGCCCCTATTTTACTTTTTCTCCTATTTTAACATATCCACTATGTATAATCTTCATTTGACACCACTAAAATTCAATCAAAAATATTTGTAATACATAAAACATAAGCATATTAACATTTATAATTTAAAAACATGATATTTAAAATTTAAATTTAAAATTTTCAAAACATGATATTTAAAATTTAAATTTAAAATTTTCAAAATTTTCAAAGAAGAGATGCAATGATTGCAACTCATCCAAAGAAAGACACGCGATGGCGTAAATAACTAATGCAAGCTATCCTTCACTTAACTCCCTATTTTAAGTTTTAGAAATTTGGTTTAGGGCTCCTGGGAATTGGGGTGAGGAGATAAATTTAGGAGCCTTCTAATTTTAGAAATTTGGATTAGGAGCCCTGTTGGATCTGTATTTTTTACTTAAGTCCCTATTTTAAGATTTAGGGGCTGGTTTAGAAGCTCTACTGGAGATGCTCTAATTGACATCAGTTGTTTTTTTATCTCGACCAAACAGGACATTAGAACATGTATAATAGTATAGACCATTATTATCCATATATTTCTTCATATTATCTAACGATAAAACTAAAGATGACTTTTGCAATGGTTTGTGTTAAACCTGTCCATATAGAACATCACAATCTTCTTAATTATAGCACAAAAAAAAGTATTACATATAATGACTCATACAATGGTGTTTCTGTTATCTATATACTCCTAAATTTATGGGTTTGAATCATCTCGTCACATAGAGATAGCTACAGTATCTCCTCTCCTCTATCATGTCAGTAAAAATCCTACGTAAAAAAAAATTATAGACAGATGATATCACATTATTATATATACTCTTAGTGATTTTTTAAATGCTCTTAGTGATTTTTTTAAAATGATATATTTGTTTGATGCTTCAATTTTGAACAAGAGAAGTTGTTGCGGCCCACCAAACACTTCTTCACCGGCGCTTGTATTGGCCGCGCTTATTAAGGCAGACCGGTCTATTACCAACACGTGAGAGATGGCCCAAGCCCATAGGAACTAAGCTCACCAAGCCCGTACGTAAAAGCTTTCCGCCTTCACGTG
Organism: Guadua angustifolia; assembly: GCA_036346375.1. Taxonomy (NCBI): domain Eukaryota; kingdom Viridiplantae; phylum Streptophyta; class Magnoliopsida; order Poales; family Poaceae; genus Guadua; species Guadua angustifolia. The sequence goes on from CM070519.1 coordinate 41,582,010, forward strand.
AGAATCACGTAAGCTGAGTCACTAACATTCGCTCACGAGGGTTGTTTGCGCATTCTGGCTTCCGTCTCCTGTCACTCTTTACGGCTGTGTCGTCTGGCGCGTGGGTGCAGAAGTCGTAAACGACGCCCTCGCCGCGGCCGCGGCCGCCGCCGTCCACTCCCGCCACGGCAGAAGACGCTCCTGCATCGCCGACCCCGATGGCCGCCGCGCCGTCGAGGTGCCTCCTCGTCACCGGACCACCGGTAAGCAAACCCCCTAAACCCCGCACAAAACCCTCCTCCCCCAACAACCGCCTCACAATGGCCTCGGCCGCCGCTACTCGCAGGGCGTGGGGAAGACGACGCTGGTCACGCGGGTGTTCGAATCCCTCAGGGAAGCCCACCCTCACCTCACCATTCGTGGCTTCTACACCAGTACTGGCTTATACCTTGCCTTTTCGAACTCTGATCCATTCTCCTGTGCAGTTCGCGACCGGCATTTTCAATCCTTTTCATGTTATCTGTTTATAGGGGAGGTGAGGGAGAGTGGGGAGAGGGTCGGGTTTGAGGTCGTCACGCTGGATGGGCGAAGCGGGCCGCTCGCCTCCTCTAAGATTTCCAGGTAGGGTTCAGTTTGCTACTATGCTTGGTTTAACTTCTTTGTTTAGCATATCTACAACTAGAGAATTCTCTGCACTTGAATAAAAGGTATTTGGGTGGATATATTGTGAAAAGATTAGGTGTTCGAAATGTTTGAAATTTTGTGTGCCACTTCCTACTCGTACTGCAGTACTATGTAAATTATTTATTGTGTGGATAGTTGAGTCATGGTTAAAGCACTGCAATAATGCATCACTGCATGTGTTGCAAATAGCCCTCATACCATACTGTCTAGCTTCAGGCAGCTTACCTGCGGTTCTTGTTAAAATCCATGGCAATGTTGAAAGGAGGTCCCTCTCTAACTGTTGTACCTTTGTTGCAGATTTTGTTACACCTTCTTACTTTTGGAGTGCCAGTGTTGGGACAATGCAGCCCCTCTGCTGGTACCCACCTTGTCAGGCCACTTGTCCATATATGGGATCACATAAAACACTGGAGAGACTTTCTGTTATCAACTGAACTTGGATTCTGTTGACTGGTGAATCATTGAGATATCATGGGAATGATATAACTAGAAAACTGGATTAAAGTTTCATACTAAATGTTAGTTGTGAGAGATACACTTCTCAGCTCCATTGAATTTGTGGGACTTGTTAGTGCCACTGTTAGTCATTTGAAGCACCATGAAAAATCCAACACTTCTCCTTTTGACGCACTTCTGCCCTGCGGAATACAAATTAGTTAGAACATGACAGCTCAATGAAATACTACTTTGACCTTCTGTTGATTCTTTGCCTGTCTAATATTTTGTCACGGTAATGCTTAGTTGCTAGTCAACTTCAGTAACAATTTGACCTATGGCCTCCATTAGATACTTCCTTGATTTAAATGTCTTGTTAATCCAATCTTAATGTAGCTTGTTGAACTCTTTTATCCTAGAGCTGCTCATGCCATCTACATTTAAGTTTGTGGTTTCTTGCAGCCCTGAATCTGTTAGATGGCCTACTGTTGGGAAATACAAAGTAGATGTAGCATCTTTGGAAACGCTAGCGTTGCCTGAGTTACAGGTAAGCAGTTCTGAGCTCGCAAATCTCAAGGGTCATATTTCAAATGCTAAGCTTCAGAAGAGGGATGTGTGTTGCAAGTTAGCTCATACATACTGGACATGTGAATGTTAGTTGTACGATGATCATAATAATCTGTCGAACTGCCATTTACTATCTGAAGTGGAGGTAACAACTTCATGTATCTTGTTGATGTATCAGGTCAAAGAAGACACAGATCTCTTCATCATTGATGAAGTGGGTAAAATGGAGTTGTTCAGTTCAGCATTTTTCCCAGCTGTGATGAGAGTTATCGAGTCCAACGTCCCAGTGCTGGCCACCATACCAATACCAAGATATGGCCAAGACATTCCTGGAGGTACCATCTTTTCCTAATTGGCAGCTTGACAGATGTTACTGATTACTAAATTTTAAATGATCTTGTATAAATACCAATATACCATTTCCTTAATCGCCTTTTAACAACCAGCTGAGCCATAGGTATTTGACGAAGTTGCATTCAAGTACATTTTTTATAAGCTGGCTGCATTCTATCCAAATATGCTATATTATGCATCCAAGAAATATAAGAACATCTCTAGCACTGAAACAAGGCTTATTTTACAATTCCACACTCTTCTTTAAATGTACTAATGGGTCATTATTATGACCATGTTTTATCCCTGTACAAAAATGCAGTTGCAAGGTTGAGGAATCATCCTGGAGCAGTTGTTTATACCTTAAATACTGGTAACAGGGATACCAGGAGGCAGGGTATCTACAATCAGTTGAGCAGTTTGTTGCAGAAGAGGTGATTTGCTGCCCCCTAGTTGTGTTGATTTTGTTAGCATTACGTAATGCATAAAACTGCATCTTTCTTTTAAGAAAAAATATCGAAGTTTTATTTTAGTAATTACCCCATAAACCAATAGCCTGTAACAGAGCATCTGGTCAAGTCTGCAAGTTGTGTACCTGAATTATCTTTTATAAGTTTACCAACCAAGGAAAGACAATGGGCAAATTAAGATATTGTATGCTACTGGTTAAATATAAATATATAATGAACATATTATTCACTTTTTATAGCTTTGTATGGTTCTTCAATCATGTATTCACATCCATTGGGTTATGTATTTGTAATCACAATTGCTATAGCTTGTGATAAAGCATTTAACATTTATCGACCTCTGCATCAAACATCACACGCTCTGCACAACAGATTTGCTTACTGGCCATCATTGCTTGCATATATCGGGCCCATGATAACTCCAGCTTGGTTTTGTTATCCCATTGTACGTTACGCATCATTGGGGAATTGGTTGCTATTATTTAGTTACTGCTGTTGTTTTTACTCTTGTTTTGTCAGTGAAATTTGGCCAAGTTGCCGAAATGACTACCAAGATGTACTTCAGAGCACATACCTACCCAAGAACTTGTAGCTACTCCTGGTCAAACTATATGAACAATAGTCGTAAAGACTAATTGAATCGCAAATCATGTGAGATGGTTTAGTTCAAGACATCATGTAGTCATGTGGGTAGCGACACATTCGATTGTTTTCAGGCATTAGTTGGACCAAAGACTGGCCAATCAGTATAACCCCATTCTAAAAGCTAGAAGTTTTAGTTCACAATCAAAGTAAATCTGATTATAAATACGGTGATATCTTTTCTGATCCTAAAGTGCAGTACACGCAGTCCTCTGCCAATGCATCACAAAAATAAAAAGAGAATGGCAGCCCAATTTTATATATCAAAATCCATCAGCAGCAGCTATGCATAATGATCACACCTATTAAGAAAAGAGAGTAGAAATAGGTATACTTCTCAACCTCATAATAAGATGCATGCTAAAGCCACGCATAGGTGACGGTCTTACAGGACAAAGATGGGTTCTCTCTCCTATCTCTGCAATTCTTCTAGCATTTTGGACCACTGCTGCTAGGACAACTCCTAAGGCACTAGGGCTTATCCCAGAAGCAGGCAGCAACTTCACATGACACATGTTCCTGTGGGGGCTCTTGATCTGAATGATCACAGGGAAATTTCACCCAAAGAAGCACAACTGCACAAGCTTTTCATTGAGATGGGCACAGAATTAAAGTGCAGTGTACTGATCATGGCACCCCACCCCTTTACAACCCACTGAGCCCCAGTTCCCCTTTAAGCCCCTGCAGAAAGATGCCATTAAATGCCAATGCTCAAAGTTTTGGTTATATTAGCATAAAGTGCAAGACAATCTCTCAAGAAATACGGCCGTCCGTTTTATCTGTAAGATTTGTGCTTCAGCGTGCAAGATATGCATATGCAGAGTTGCGGACTGAATACTGTGCAGTACATGTAAGATGGATCTGGAAGAAGTGAAGAATTTTAAGGACAAATGCATGCAGTTTTGTTGAGTCCACCAGCCTATTTAATAATTAAGAAATCCGCATCTAGCTGCCTTGAATTGAGTCTGAATAGTCATTTGATATAAACAATTTTCAACTGACAAACTCATAGATTGTTGCCTTTTTTGTGCACAACTGTGTTTGGTCTGAAATGTTCATACTGTTCTGCTTTTAAGAAAATGCTGTTGAACAGTAATTATCTTGGGTTTTCTGAGTCGACAGACCAGCGATTGCCTTATTGCCCTTCGCTTTAGGGAGTGTGGCGAGGAACTGAATGGTATTGATTCGATGGGAGTCCCACCATGTGATCTCTTCATCTAGGAGGGTCGCCGGTTAACTAGTTTAACTCCCACATGATTTTTCTTCTCCTTTGCATGTTTAGTTTAGACATGAGGAATGATGGTTGTGCACGCACGTACGCAATTTCATAAACTGCAACCGAACTTAACATGAGAGGTTTGATCTCCCTACTGAAAACACCCTGTCTTCTGTGTTCTTTAGGCATGATATTTGGTTGATGTCATTGAAAAATCCGACATAAAGCAAGTACCCCTTCAATAGATGTGCCCCCTCTGCTGTTCATCTTAAATCTGCAAGCTCCGTCTCTGAACCTGACATCTCTCTGACGAAGGTAATTCATGCATTGCTGCATGTTTCAATGATCTCCTATTCTGCATGCCATTTCCTAACCCCTTTTCCCAATTGACATCACGGATGAAACACCGGATACGTTAAGGAAAACATGGGCCTGTCCAATAGCTGTTTCAGTTGGCAGTTTGGTGAGAAATGTAGAGATCGAATTAAGAGGCAATAATACGGTGGCCAGTGCCGCTGCATACTGTAATGGACCATCAGATCTACATGCTCTTTTGTAAATGTCATTTCTGGTGGCTAGTGGCAACTAACCTCCGAGCCAGCAAGCCAGCAGCCCCATCTGTACAACACTTTTTTTTTTTTGAAATAAACGGCAGGAGTTCTGCCAATGCATTAAAGTAAGGGGTTTGAGGAACATTGCCAATTACACAAGACGAAGTAGAAAAGAATGAAATCTACGGCCACACACGGGAGATGCCGCTCCTGAAAGTCAGGACTTTACAACTACATCGAATACTGCCCTAACTCACCTATCCCACGCCGTTCTCTAACGCCATCCTACGTGAATTCACCTCCTGAATGACACGAGCAAAAACTGCGTTTGTGAATAGATACTCGTTGTTGAAGATCCTCGCATTCCTTTCCTTCCATAGGTTCCATAAAGTATAGATTATCATTCCATCGACCTGTTTGCGATCTGGAGTAATCACTGTCATAGGAATAAGGTGCCACCACTGCGAGACCGATAGCCCCACATGAGGAATGGGAGAAACTAGTTGCATCTGCGAGAACACCTTTGTCCATACCTGGTTCGCAAATGAGCAGCGAAGGAAGAGGTGTAGAGCTGATTGAGGTTCTGATCCGCAGAGGGGGCAGAAGACTGAATTTGGCCATCCTCTTGCCGCCAACCTGTCCGCTATGAGTAAGCTGTTGTGGACGAATAACCAAGCAAAGAATCTACACCTGTTCTCCGTGCTGGCCTTCCAAATCCTGTAATTGTCTTTATGCATCGACCCCTAGAACTGCACCAAGTAAGCTGACCTAGCGGAGTATTGCCCATGTGCAATCCATTTCCAGGTTATGTCATCCTGATTGTTTATATGCAGAGCTACCTATTGAATGGCCTGCCAGAGGTAGTAGAACTCGTGAAGCTAAGCAACAGATATGATCCTTCTGAGGGGAACGGTCCATGCATCGTTAGAAAGCTCTTCATAAACTGATTTTGTCCTTGTCCATACAATACGATAGCAGTTTGGCGCCATATCTCTCGAAGCGATCCCGTTTAGCCAGTGCTCTTCAGAACCTAGCCATCTTTCTGTTACCTAAGTGAATGGACGTGCTTGCCCGGAACAGCGAGCGATCTGTCTGGTCACAAAGCCAGTCCATTTGCATCCAAGGGCTTGGATGCCCTTTCCAATGCTGCCATAACCAACGAAGTTGCAATGCCCGTCCAAACCTTTCAAGGTCTTTGATGCCAAGACCTCCTAAGATCTTAGGTTTGCATACCTTTTTCCAATTCACCAAGCAATGTCCCCTTGAACAGGCAGCATCGCCCCTCTAGATGAAGTTTCTCCTGATCTTGTCCAGACTCTTAATCGCCCACTGGGATAGCGGGATAATCGACATGTGATAAACGGCGATCGCGGCTAGGACGGAGTCCGCTAGAACCAGGCGGGTCGCCTTGGATAGCAACTTTCCTTTCCAACCTGCTAATCTTGCGGCCGCTCTGTCTAAAATGTGCTAGAAGTCAATTTTTTTGGCTTCGAATGGCAGAGAGGCAACCCCAGGTACCTGCATGAAAAGGTCTTCAACTGAGCGGGGAAACCTTGTATAATGTTTGTCAAATCTATGTCCTCACAGCGAATCTGATAGATTTCCGATTTCTGGATGTTTGTCTGTAAGCCCATGGCCTGACCAAAAACCGTCAGGATGTTGGAGATGGCTCTCAACTCCTGCGAGGACGGGTTGGTGAAGATGGTCACGTCATCCGCATATAGCAAGACACGCTTGTCGGCCGTTGTACTTGGAAGCGGAAGCAACATTCCTTCTGTCGTGGCTTTCTGTACCATATGGTGCAAGGGATCGATGGCTAAAATGAAGAACATCAGCGACAGGGGGTCTCCTTGGCCGAGACCTCTTCTGTGATGAAAACTATTACTTGGCGAACCATTAAGAATGATCTTTGATATGGACGACATAAGTTGCAGGGAAATCCAATCTCTCCATCGCTGACTGAAGCCCAATCTTTGCAAAAGCTCAATTAGATATTCCCAGCTTACTGAATCAAACGCCCTGGATACAGCGACGCTTTTCTGTACAACACTTAAAACAAGCAGTTGTTACTAGGTCAAGGTGTGCGTTTGCGTGCAGCTCCCCAACGGCATCACCAACATTATGATCACGCGAAATCCTTTACCTCACCTGTCACCAATATTCTGATCCGGCAATCCTCGCGAAGTGTACCTCGGGCACCAATGATGTGCCGATGCTCCATGGCTGACACCAGCAAATAGCCGTGGTGAACCTGCCTTTTTTTAAAAGATTGATAGGGGCTCCACCTTTCATTCAAAAAAGAAGAAGAAACATGTAAAAACTTATTCGCTGGAAACCGTCCCAGGCGAGCTCGGCATCCCCGAGGGGAGTCAATTAAGAACAGGCAACATCATAGGAAACCAAACAACGCCTAAGGAGCAAAAAAAAAAAAAAGAGACCATGTTCATGACTCATCAGGGTCCTACAGCCAACCCGTACGAGGTGCTCTCAATCGCCATCCAAGGCTGCCCTTTGGGTTTGGGTGTTTCTCCTGCAAAAATATATCTATTGCACCAATAATATACCCGTATGGATATGGTCATACATATTACTGGTGATTTAGAGTTGATTTGTTGAGAATGACGTGGGTGTACATTTTTATATACATCCGTATTATATATATACATGTACATACATAGTGTTTTTTAAGGTTGCTTCTTTTGGAAAGGTTTTTAATTTATATTTTAGATAAGCCTCTGGAGGCACTGGCCAGCTACGCAAAATTAAGGCTGAGTTTGTTTAGGTTGAGCTTTGGAAGAAATCACTTTGGAAATTTGGATAAGGATGGCAATTTTTAGTAAATAATAGTTAAGTTGTAAAGTCTTTAGGAAGTGGGATTTTAGAAGCTCCAGCCACCCCGAGAAGCATCGTTTTCCTTGCTTCTCTCGCGTAGTGCAAATTGGGCTAGAAGCTTCTTCTCTTCGTCTGGCTGGAAAAATACTATTTGTTTTGACTTATGGCTTATAGAGGTGTAGAAGCTAAATAAGCCCAAACTCAAGCCTAAACAAACTGAGCCTAAGCATACCGTACTACTAAAAAATGCTGGAGCTGATTAATCGCAGATGCGGTACATATATTTTTTTTTTTTGAAAATTGGCCAGGAGCTCTAGCAATGCATTATAGAAGAGAGAACAACAGACGAGCGACAAACGCACACACACGCACCCCACCCACCCACGCACGCGACGCGACGCCCGCCATACGCAACGCGACGCTGCCCTCGCCTCATGCGCGAACTGCGGGAGCCGAGGCTCGAACGCAGCCGGACGAGTCGAGCGCCGCTCGAACTCACCAACGCACCCAAGGCGCGTTCGCATACATATATTGATAAGCAGATTACATGTGTCGTAGAGGTAAATCGTGGTACGCTTAGGGTGCATGAAGTGATTCCCATGTTAAATATTTAAAGAGGGAAACATCTCATCCGATTCCCACGTGATGCTGACCAACACAGGAGGATAGCAGAGATCTTGTTGTCTCTGGCTGCAAAACAGGAGGAACGCCCGGGACAGTAGACAGTTAATAAAATGGCGCCAAATGGAACTGCCTCGCGCGAGTAAGGAAACGGAAAAGATCAAAGCGTGTGGCGCACCAACTAGAGTCCTCGCATCCCTGAGCTGTCCTTCAAACTAAAATGCTGCACACAGCACACCACACCAAAAGCTGGTTCCTGTGAGATAGACTTCCATACAAGACCTCGTGGAAAGTTGCCATTTTGATCTGCAACCCACAACATTTTTTTTTTCATTATCACTTTTCTGATGATAAGAGAAATTATTGCCTTTAAGCAGTTGATGATTTTTCACCATCCTAGAGAAAAGGTCAGCACTGAAGAATCATCCATCGAGTCATTTTAACCTTCAAGCTTAACAATGATATGCTTATGCTGGTTAAATTCCGGAACCTGCAAGAAATTTAGGGCGCGCATGCAAGAATTCCAAGCAAGGAACAGATCAACGCATCTCTCACGGCATCTGTTAAAAATGTCCAAGAGGTAAAAGCTAAAAGGGTGGAGATCATCAGGGAGACAATACAAGTAGTAGAAGTGGCTAGGGGAAGACGGAGAGGGAGGATAATATAGGCAAAGGGAAAACCGAAAGGAGGGTGGGTGTGGGGAAAGAAAGGGAAAGGGAGAAGCTTTCCCTTTCCCGGCTGTGGCTTTCCTTCGTGTTCATGGGCTGTAGTTATTATACTACCAGCATAAGCTCGTCAAGAAGAAGCTCGCAGCATCTCTTCTCTTCTTACCCCCCGCGAGAGACCCCGTTTCCACGGCGGGAGAAGCGAGAGCAAGGCCTGCTTCTTCCTTCTCTGATCGGCGGTGGCCGATCGCCTTGAGCTGCATGCTAATTGCAGAGAGGGGACGGAAGAAGATCCTTGAATGTAGCCTACTCTTCTTGCTCCGCGTGTTGTGTTTTGCATGCAAGTTTATTCAGTTTCCATCCGTTTAGTTCTGCGTTTGGTTCTTTTCTTGTTCAATGCGGCTTCTTGTGATCCGCTTGCACGTGGGAAGCTTCTACTTCCCATCATGTTGACGTTTCTGGACCATCATTTGCTTTTGTTTATGTGCGGAAGTGTTTGGATGATTCCTTCGAAATAAATTCAAGAAAGCCCTGCTCAGATGGATCCTGATGATTTTGAGTTCATGGCGATTAGGAATATGCATCTCTTCCTTCTTAAAAAAAAGAAAGATTTCCACAATGGCATTGGAATTTAGGTTCTTCTTTCATGGACTTCTTTGCATGCTGATGCGTATTAGTTTGATTTCATTTGCAGGAAAGAAATTGTAATGCTAATGAGAGATCGAGGGCACTCTGTTATGACTTCTTCCTGCAGAGTCTGACATGATATCTGCACAATTTTACGAGACAGAACGGTCTATCTCATTCGGCCTGCAGAGATTCTAATCTCCCTATCCAAGCATACTACCGGATCTCTAGCAGCGTCATCATGCTGCAGTATCTGGACTTCTCTCATGCCAGCACCTCAAGGAAGTGGACGCACAAGAGGCAGGGCGAAGGTACGGTGATACATGGTGATTCATTTTTCTCTGTCCATCTTACACAACGTTCTTGACCTGAAATTCTGAATCATCAAGTCAACAAGGCAAACATATATTAACGATCTTGATGGATGCTGCTCAACATTACACTTCGAATGAAAAGAGATTATTAAGAAATTTCTGATATTTCTAAGCCTTTTTTGGTGATTTAATTTGGAGCAGATTAATTCATGGGTTATCTTGTTTGGACTTGCAGGATTTGAAGCTCCAAGGAACAGCATGGAGTTCACCTTGGAGGCGCCCCACTGCTACGGCGTCTTCCAAGAGGATGTCCCGGTGAGTCTTGTGCATTTATTACTGTTCTGTCAGAGTAATTCCTTTCATCATCATCCCCACCCCCCACCACACACACACACATCCAAATAAGCCACTGGTAACTTCTTCTGCTTCCAGAAAAGACATGTCTTTTCACTTTTCAGTGACAAACAGTTCATTTTCTGCGGCAAAAGACCAAAATAGATAGATCTTTCTTGACAGATGAGATAGACACTTTTGCAGTTTTGCTCTGGGTATGTCTTGGTAACTTTGTTTCTGGGTGTACTTGTGCTTGATTGTATTGTTGCTTGAGAAGACAGCACAAAACATGCATTAATAATGGTGCCAAACAGAAGGCCCCATCTTACTGTTGGGTACATTTCCTATTTGCTTTACTAGCTGGTCTTCGCAACTTTGGCATCTTTCTATTGGCGAACTTTTCATTAGGCATACAAGCATGTTTCTCGCACTGCATGAGTTGTCTAAATCAATGCTGATTTTCTTTTAGAGAGAGGAAACCATGTTGAATTGTTGATATGGAAAAATTGTAGTGCCATACTCATTGTGCAAAAGCTAACTAGATAGAACTTTTTGCAATAATTTGAGTAAGTTTCCTGTAATTTTGTGCAGTATTCTTGCAATATGAGGCAATATCCAAAAGCAGGTCGCAACCGCAGTTCAGCTCCAATCAAGAAGCTTATTCATGAGGACGTATCATTCAGAACAAATAATGTAGGCCAGAAGAGACTCAGTGTCGTCGCCAGGTTGATGGGCATGGATGTCTCACCCCCACTGAACACCACCACTGAACTCACCGGCCACTCGGAGGACATAAGACCAGAGATCATCACAAGGCCAATGCCAAGAAGAGATCCTACTGAAATGATCTCAACCAAGCATGTCTTCTTTGTGCAGCATAAGGACCCCATCAAGCGTGCACCAAAAAAAGAAATCCGCGTCTACAACGACGACGGGGAGCTCTTTGGCCACCTGAGCAAGAAGATTAATACTGAATGGACTAAACCGCAGCCGCGAGAGCACCCGCAGGAGGAGGAGCTGCAGAAGTTCAAGAAGGAATTCGAGGCGTGGCAGGCGAGCAGGCTGTGGGAGCATTCAAGAACTCTGGAATTGGAGAGCCATCTCGACGATGACAAGTGCACGGACATTGTGCCTTACAGGTATCAGCTCAGAGGGAAAGATGTCAACAAACATATGCACTCCAATGACGACGTGCATTGGAGAAGAAGTAAAGGGAGCGGCACATCGATCTCCGGAAGCCGTACATTCTCTCTGACAAGTGCAGACTCCAGTTCCACAAGGTTACCTCTATCGAGGTTCTACCACAAGGAGGAGAGGTCGTTGTCGCCGACGAGGATAGTGATCCTGAAACCCTGTCCGGAGATGAGCACCGACGACATTGAGGAGTCGTCGTTGGGGTCGCCTGAGCTGGTGAAAAAGGAGAAAAACATGGAGGCCTTCCTTGAGGAGGTGAAGAAGAGGCTGAAGATTGAGCTCGAAGGGAGAATAGTCTCCGACGACAAGGCGGACCGGTGGGCGGGAGGCGACACCCCGGCTGACCCGAAGCAGATTGCACGGAACATTGCCAACCAGATCAGGGAGACTGTCGCGAAGGACTTGCACCCGGCGCTGGTACGGTCGGAATCGACACGGTCGTACGGCACTGACGTGCCGCTCAACGGCCAGAGCCAAATGGACTACATCTGCAGAGACTCAAGGAAGCAACTGTCTGACAGACTAAAGAATGTGCTTAGAAGGGAGCCGGAAACTGAGCCCCCGTTCTCTCACCGGAGAAGGGCCTCCTCGACGTCGTTCGACGAAGAACCAAGACCCAAGCCGAGACAAGACATAGCAAGAAAGGGTAAGATAAGGAGCAAGGAGGAAAAGTACGCAATCGAGTCTGACGTCAGGTCCTTCAGACATGGATACAAGGCATCAGCTCCGGTAGTCGACTCCGACCCGGTGTCGCCCAGAAATCTCATCCGGTCGTTCTCGGCGCCGGTGTCGGGGACCACCTTCGTGAAGCTTCTCTCGGAGGAGCCTCGGGTACTCACCGGAGCACGGCTGCAGCGCAAGCACGAAGGCTACGGGAACAGGCCGTCGTCAGAAGAGAGGAAAGGGAGGAAGGACGCGTTCAACATCAAAGGCAGGGTGTCCTACTTGAGGCAGAACCTGGGGCTGAGAGCGAAGCTGTTCGGAAAGAAGCTCCACTCGGCCGACGAGTCGTTCCCGGACGACCTCCCTCCGATCGGCACGCTGGTCACTGCCCCTTCAGTTCTCATACACCCCGGCGTCCTGCAGGTGATGCAATGCTGTGAACACATGCTGTTTTAGGATTCTTGTTTCAGAGTCAGTGCAATCTGACATGGGACTACTGCTTGCTTGTCGGCAGGAGAACTCCACAGAGGTGCCGCCGAGCCCGGCGTCGTGGTGCAGCAGCCCTCCTGATGAGATGAGCAGGGGAGGTTACCCGAGCCCTGTCTCACCATTGGAGGCTTCCTTTAGCGAGCACCGGTCTCCCTTGAAGGCGGCGGCGGCTAAGGACATGAGCTTCAATGCTTCTGGTAACTATCGACTGCTGCTCGTTTCTGAATATGCTTGTGTGGCACACGCAATTTAATGTTCAGCAGTAATGTTTCTCACGAAAGAGCTTGTCGCAGAACCAGACAATCTGTCGTTGGAGCAATCGCAAACTGAAGAACTCGCTGAGGCAAGCCATATCCAGGACGACAACGACGACGACACGGCCGAGATGGATCACCCCATGAAATCTTTCATCAGAGCTGTTCTTGCCGCCGCCGGGATGTACAGCCAGAGCCGAAACTCTGCCAACATCTTCTCAGACTGCGAAGTGAAGCCGATCCCCAAGTGGGTGTTCGAGGAAATTGACTCGTCGTCCTCAGGTCCGGACTCCAACATCGACGCTGCAGCCACCGTCGACCGCCGGCTCCTCTTCGACTTGATAGACGAGGCACTGCCTCGAGTAGTCCAGGCCTCGACGACGCTTTGCACGTTCAGCAAGTGGTATGCAGCGCCAAGAAGGGCCCCCAGTGGCAAGAGGCTACTGGACGGGCTGTGGAAATCCGTGCAAATGTGTCTGGAACCGCCAAGAGACGCATCCAGCTCTGTGGACGGGCTGATCGGCCGGGACCTGAGCATGGCGTCGTGGAACGGCATGTTCCACGAGGACGTCGACGTGCTGGGCGGGGAGATGGAGGCGGAGATACTGGACGAGCTGGTCGACGAGACGGTGTGGGACGTGCTCCTCAACGTAGGTGACTGATTGGCCTGAGATGGATACGCTTCTTATGAGTATGCTTACTTGTACATTTTGGGTGTTTTTCCCCCTTTGCAGAGTATTTGCCGGATTTGTGATCAGGTGTTGGTGAGTGAGAAATGTACCTAAGTTTGTGTGCGAAATGATAATTGCGTGATTTAGACCAATAACCGACGACAAGTCGCACGATTCTTTAGTGAAAATACACGAAAACATACACACGTGTTCAGCCAAGTTCACCCAATAACATCCACATGTAGAGGTGGCCAAACGGGCGACATGGCCCAAACGCGACACAGCCTATGCGTTGTGCTGTGCTGTGTCGGTTCGACACTATGCATAATTAGAATAATTAGAAAAATAATTTAGAATAATTAGAATTTTTTTAAAAATCTATGTAAATTAGAAATAACTAAACGATCCGTGCTTGGTTGTGTTGTGTCGGTCCGGCACTATACGTGTCGTGTCGTGCTAGTCCAAGCACAACCCGACCTATTGGGTAGTGTCGGCATTGCGAGTTTACATTCGAGTCGAGCCTTGCCTGACCGTGTCCACGGTACCTGGCCGCGGGCTGGCCCAGTTGACATGGTCTATTTGATCATCTCTATTCTCATACCATGTATCACATTATTCAGAAGCAATAAGAAATCCACCTTATAAATTGACTTCACTCCATTTAACTAATCAATATGATACTAAACTAAAGAAAATAGGCCAGCCATCAGCTAATTTCTAACAGCAGGTCGGGCGACAGGTGTAGTTGGCCCTGGCAACGCCGTGTCCAGTGCCCAGCCTGCTGCACGAGCACGGGTTTGCAGGAGCAATGCTCACCACATGAGCACGTCGTGTGTGCCGCGGTGGTCAGCTCCTCCCTGCCATCGCTTTGCTTCCGGGCACACCTGCGAACCTACCCATACAGATACAGTAGTCAAAATTGGCAAAAAGCACAGCAAGTTTCGAGTAAGCGAAGAGGAAGGTCGAGGCCGCACTGCCTGCAAGCGGCGCCGCACGGCGGTGTTACTTGGATACGGGAGTTAGAATTTAATTTAGATTAGAGTGTCCAGTTCGGTAAAAAAATTGACACAAAAAATGGTATTTGAAATTGAACATAGGTGTCGGAATCCGACTTGAAATTGAGGTATCCAATTCGGCAAACAAAATTGACACCAATATCAAGTAACACTGCTGCCCAGGCATGGCACGGGGCATCCGCAATTCTCATCACAAGGCATCTCTACTGTGGGTCAAGCTTCCAATAAACACGCCTCTTTACAAAAGCAAATACCATACGGGGATTTGCTACTTAGCAATGTTTGTTTGAGCTTTTTCTTCAACTTAAAAGCTAAAAAAGTAAAGTCTAAACAAAATACATGGCTTTTTATTTGGGATTTGTCAAAAGCCAAGCCAATAAAAACCTTAAAGGTGTTTTTTTGGCTTATTGAGGATTGGTTTTAAATTAATACTATAAGTTAGGATAAAATCAACCACCTCTTTCACGTATAAAAGCAGGTTGCTTTTAAGTTATTTAAACCAAAATGTTAGCTTTAAGCTATAAACCAAAATACTTGAGCTAAACAAACCTCATGTTAAGATTGCCCCGACCCACGAGCGAGGTAGCCTAGATGTCGGCATTAGTGCATGGACATCGGGTGGGTGCACATTCTTGATGTAGCGGTACAAGTAAGGATGGTAATTGAGCGTGGTAGGCATGGTAGCGCTTGTTTATGCCTATGCCTCACTAGCCAAAAATCTCACCACTGAGCATACTTGTAAAGCGTGGCAGGCGAAGAACCTCATCCATACCCACCGCCTGCAGGGACTCGACACCCACGGGCAATACCCGTGTGCCCATCGCCACTTCATGCAAACAACATCTCATCATAAAGACAATTAATATATTAAAAGATAAAGAGTAGTTCAACTTAGGTTGGCTACTAATTTCCAGAGTCAATATCTAAGAAACATAGTAATAATTCACAGATCTAAAAGCTCAACATAAATCACAAGCAATAAATCAGGATTAGAAATAGGGAATGGAAGAAAAGCAAACTTGGTGGCGGGAAATCGTGGATCATGAGAGGTGGCACTATGGGATGACTATAGAGCTTTTCAAATATGGCCCACTTATCAGTGCTTATTGCCGAGTAATCAGGTAGAACGGATACGAGCAAAGCTTCCATACTATGTCTATTTATTTATCGGGCAGAGATTTGCCATATAAATGTACTCGCAAGCAGTAATAATAATAATAATAATAATAATAATAATAATAATAATAATAATTACCCACTAATTTGTGGGTACAAGATTGCCATCCGTGCGCGCAGGCACGCTAGGCGACGCTATCCATGCCTAGGCCGGTGGTAGCAGTCTACTAGTAGGCGAACAAAACTCGCGGGGAACATTTGGGCCTACACCGCAAACATGGGCAGCAACTGTAGGGAGCAGCGGCCCGGCCGGCCGAACTCGGACGCGGCTGGAGCTCTCGTGATTTTCCGCACCAGTCACCAGGTATCGCGCACCACTAATGTTGAAGGGTGGCCACGCCGCCGCGGCCCCGTTAGCCCATGCGGAGCCCGAGAGGGGGGCTTTGGACGGACAAGTCCCGTGCACAATTTCCCATCAGATCCTAGGTCCAAGCCCAGGGCACCGTGATGCGCGCCCAATTTCACCGTGCCGAACGTGTATAAGGGCAACAAGATGATCTATCTAAACATTTTAAATGTATTTATAGTTTTAGTTTTATAAATCTGATAAAAATAGAATTTTTAAGTTCACCAGATTAATGAATCCAAAGAAACTAAATTCCTGCCAAACACATCCTAACTGACGCGGCCACGCACCGGCGCCTCGCACGCTGTTGCGAAGCGAGCAACGGCGATGTCGCAGCGAGCCTGGGTAAACCATGGCAGACCTGCTGACAGCTTGTTTCTTCAGTTGTTTTGCAGGTCATCACAACCTAAGAAAAGGAGAGGTTCCATTTTGTTTATTCACTAATATATGGGTCCACCTTGTACACGCCAAGCATCCAAACCTTCAAGGCTTTCGGTCAGTAACGTCGATCAAACATAAATACCAAAACGGGGCAACGTGTGTTACGACAGCTAGTTCACGACTCCGCGGAAGCCTCACTTGATGAGATTGGTGACGCCAAGAGCGATGTGGGCGATCTGCTGGTTGTCCAAGCTGTAAAACATGAGCGGCGACGCCCTGTTGGTGCCGCCTGCAGAAGCCGTAGCTGGCGTGCTTGTCCGCGTCGGCGGCCGCCGTCACGTGGTCAAGATTGTTGTCTTAAAACTAGTGCCCAAGGCGGCCGAGCACGGCGAGACATGGGCCGATAAAAAGCGCGAAGCCTGTCCGCGGCTTGGCGCGTGCGGGGCGACGTGGCCTGATGTGCGAGCGTGATAGACTGCAGTTTCTACGTAGGAATGGGAATTTTACTCATAGGTTTGGGTATATGTGGATATCTGATTTGATAAAAGTGAATATGGATAGCACTTTAGATCCATGAGTTTACAAGCTTGAGTACCCGATAAG
This sequence comes from Guadua angustifolia, assembly GCA_036346375.1. Taxonomy (NCBI): domain Eukaryota; kingdom Viridiplantae; phylum Streptophyta; class Magnoliopsida; order Poales; family Poaceae; genus Guadua; species Guadua angustifolia. The sequence goes on from CM070519.1 coordinate 41,599,072, forward strand.
TCCATAGGATGAGTGTGGGTGTTAATTTGTACCCATAGGTACCAATGGGTATCCTATGATATGTGAGCCCACTTTTTTGAGGTATATTAGAAAAACAAATCCATCGACCGCTTCGGCCGAGTCGGCTCCTCCTTGATTCCCTCGCCCCATCACCTCCTCCTTGTCCCCATCGCCTGATTGCTTCGGCCTTTCTCCCGCCTTTGCCTCCCGGCTGCCGACGTCGCTCCTCCTCGCTGGCCGACTCCTCCCATCGGCTCCTCCGCCCGGCCAAGATAGTGTCCAAAAGAAGAGAGAGAAAGGAGAGGTGAGAAGGAGATAGAAGGAGAGGTGACCCATACTCACCCAAAAGGCATTGTTCCCTACACGTACCTCGAGGTCTAGTGTTCCGGCGGACCGAGCCATGACCTCCGGCGTCTGCAAGGGGGGAGGAGCATGCGGCGGCCGTAGCGCCCCCTACTTCTCCGCCTTCGCTATTCGGTGCTCGCGTACAGATCTGTGCCCGTGGGTACCCATTGGGTATTGGGTACTCATTAGGTTTGGGCATGGGTACAGATCTGTACCCGCAAAGCTTAGTGTGTTTGGGTAAACGAGACTTTGTTTGGGTTTAAGTTTGGGTTTAAAGCAGTGGTACCTGGAGGTACCCACCCGATTGCCATCTCTATTTCTACATGATCGAAGGTGTGCGTGTGTGAAGTGAACACACGTAAGTCTGGCCGTACATCTCGATGATATTGGTATCTATAAATTCCTTAGAACCTCAGTCCACCGTGTCAGTGTGACCAATCATAGCACCTCATTTATATTTTTTATGCTCTTTTCATGTAAAATTTTTAATCCGAAGATGTTATATTTCAACTCAATAAATATTATATACCACTGCAACTTATTTTAAATAAGTAATATATAAGTAATTTCACCACCGTTCTATATAGGTTATACGTGCCTTCACACTTACGCATTGGAATATTACAATGTCGACTGCAACTTATTTTAAATAAGTAATATATAAGTAATTTCACCACCGTTCTATATAGGTTATACGTGCCTTCACACTTACGCATTGGAATATTACAATAGTCTTTATCGACACGACTTGCAAGGTGTACATGCCGGCGAACGCCGCGAGAGTGACGATTGCAAGGGCATTAGCATCGGTGTTGAGAAATTTCTCTTATATGGCATTATCTTACCTGTGTCTAGAATGTAAATGTCTTTCTAGCAATATAGCATTCATCTCAACAAAAAAAATGCATTACTACTTAGGAGGAAATTATTTAGCGGTGCTAATTATGACTTTATGACACTTATGTATGTATCTTTAAAATTTGTTCGCTACTTCTTTTGATTATAAATAGTTGTTGTTTTAGATATCGATACAGTCTCTAAAATATTGGTTTGACCACTAATATCTACTATAATATATTTATAAAACCTCTAAAATTATAATATTATGAAAACACTTTTTAACACAAATCTACATATATGATTTTCATATATCTAAGTTAAAATTTTAAAGAGATATTGATAGTCAAAATTTTAAAAGTTTGACTATATCTATATCCAAAATAGCAAATATTTGTGATTGGAGAGAGTATTTTATAAGGGTCCATATCCTGTGCAATCACCCATATGTGTGCAAGCGTGCAATCAAACGACCTGCAGCACCCAATCTATATCCAACGTTGACTTTAAACCCTCCCACCTCACCATCCATCTCTTTTCTCCCTGCTCCTGAAATTTGTTGAACACCCCCTACCAGCAGTCAGCGTTGGATGTAGATTGGGTGCTCCAGATCGCTTGATTGCACGCTTGCACATATATAGGTGATTGCCCAGGATATTTCTTCATTTTGTAAATCATTTTTTCTAAAAGTGTAGTTATTAATTACCCAATCGTTATATAGAACAGTCTTGATATGTGTACCTGATTAATCTAAAAGAATCATTTTTCACTCTTGATGATTGTGCGAATATAGAACCTACTAGGCTACTACAATTAACATGACCTTTTTTATTGCTATTATTGTGGGATTCTATAACTTAACCAGTGGCTCCTTTTAACATTATTTATTAGCTATATTAGGAATAGATTAGTTTTTAGGGAACGTAGATTAATTAGCACAAATAAAAATATAGTACTCTCTTCATCTAAATTTATAGGAAATAATTTTTGAATGGACTTGCTCGTAAATATAGGACGTATTTCATGTTCAAAAGCAAATTAGTATTATATTTCCTTTATATATCTAATAAATATCTATACTTACTTGATATTCTTTACATGCATACATTGAATACAATTTATTAGGGATTGTCTAGTCATTTTTAACATCTCCTTAATCTATATACCAATAGAAAATATGTCCTATAAACTTGGATAAAGGGAGTATTACTAAAAAAGAATGAAGCCCATTTGAAGAAAAAAAATGTATTTTTTGAATGTGTAGAGAAAAGCAACAAAAGCACCCCTTAGTTGTGAACACGAAATTATCCTGGAAATATACGAAAGCACAGAGAAAAGCATTGCAGTGATAACTGAACTTTAATTAGAAAACTAAAAACTCGAGGGGAGCCGGAGCCCGGAGGACCCCAACCACTGCCTCGCAGACACACAAGAGAGGCGCGTGCTCCGCAAGCCCGCGACACGCTCCCGAGATCTCCACCGCTCGCCGCGGCAGATCCACGCAGCCGCACCCCCGCCGGCGAGGTCTCCACCCCGGGTCCCGGCGATGGCGGGGATGGAGGCCTTCGAGGCCTACTTCCGCCGCGCGGATTCGAACCAGGACGGCCGCATCAGCGGCCAGGAGGCCGTCGCCTTCTTCCAGGGCGCCAACCTGCCGCAGCAAGTCCTCGCCCAGGTGAGCCCTAAACCCTCCCCACTCCATCCAATTGGAGCCCCTAGTGCCCATTTTCCGACTCGTGCGCCCAAATTTTAGGTGTGATCTCCGTAAATGGTATTAGATCTCTCGCTCCGCGAATTCGAACTAGTTACGGATTCGTGGCATGGAACCTTGTGTGTGCAGGTATGGATGCACGCCGATCAGAACAAAACCGGCTTCCTCGGTCGGCCGGAGTTCTTCAACGCGCTGCGCCTTGTGACTGTGGCGCAGAGCGGGCGTCAGCTCACGCCCGACATAGTGCAGTCTGCGCTGTATGGTCCTGCCGCAGCTAGAATTCCGCCTCCGAAGATAGCCACGGGGCCGTCTCCTCCGCAGATGGGTGCGGCAGGTGCTTCTAGGCCCCAAGGGAATGCTGCGATGACACCTGCTCCGGGGCAGGTTGGAGTGGCGCAGATGAATCCATCCGCTCCGAGGCCCCAGGGAGGTGCTATGATGCCGGTTTCCGCTCAAATTGGTGGTGCGCCACAGGTGAACGCTGGGGCTGTTCCAAGACCCCAAGGGATCAATTCTCTGATGCCGGCTGCAAGTCAGGGTGGTGCTATGCAGCCAACTCAATTCGCAGGGCCGAGGGGCATGCAGTCACAGCCTCCTAACATGGGCTTTAATCAGCAGCTCCTCCCTTCAAGTACCGGTTTCATGAGGCCACCTCAGGTGGGAGCTCCAGCAACATCACTTCAAGCAACTGGAATTAATCAAGGTCCACTGGGTGGAGGCGGCATAGGAGGATCTGTTGGTTGGCAGGGAGGTAATACTGGTTCAGTTGGAGGTGTCTCACAAGCTTTTCCAGGAGCGGCGGCTTCCTCACAGTCAACACCAGGTGGATTTGGTCTTGCATTACCTAGCACAACGGGCATGGCTCCTGGACAGCAGGCACAAGCAAAAGCAATGTCCTCTTCATTATTGCCTCCACAGAACAACAGTGCTGTATTGCCTCAAGATTCAAAAGCTTTGGTGCTGTCTGGAAATGGCCCTTCCAGTAGCTCAGGAGCAAGCACTGACATCTTCTCTGCTCTTTCTCAGCCAAAGCCGGGTGTATCCACACCTGCACTTCCGACAAGCACAATGCCCAGCTCATCCAGTTTTATGTCCACACCAACTGGCTCCCAGAACCTGACGAATCTAGCACAGCTTCAAGGTACTCCAACAGTGAGTTCTGTTGGCAGCCAACCTCAACAGACTCAGCCCATCACAAAGCCGAGTGTTCCAGCACCAACTGCACCGGGTGTTTCTGCTGGGATTTCTATTTCAACTTCTCAATGGCCAAAAGTCACTCAATCTGACATCCAGAAGTACACTAAAGTCTTTGGGGACGTCGATAGGGACAGAGATGGCAAAATAACTGGTGCAGAAGCTCGCACTCTGTTCCTCAGTTGGAGACTTCCAAGAGGTGGGATCTCATCACCAACTTTTAACTGTCCTAAGCATTCACATGCTCTTTTCTGTCTATATGATACTATAATTCATTTCAGTTATGATGTTTTATATATACTTATCTCTTGAGCTCCTTTTTTGACACTGATTTGCTGTCATTTCTTTGCCATAACGATTGTATTGTAGTCGATCATTTCATTTATTTCTCTTTCTATGATGGTTTTCTTATTATGTGTTATACCATTGCCAATGGCTAATGCAACTGTTGTTCTTTTAAACTTTGTAGAGGTCCTGAAGCAAGTGTGGGACTTATCTGACCAAGATAATGATGGCATGCTTTCTCTGAGAGAGTTTTGCATTGCTCTTTATTTAATGGAGAGGCACCGAGCTGGAACTCCTTTGCCTCCAGCGCTTCCTGATTCTCTTAAATATGACGAGACACTGCTACGGGCAACAGGCTTGCCATCAACAGCATATAATGGTCCGTCATGGCAACAAAATTCAGGTAATAGTTATATTGGCTGCCAGATCTCAGTTATTATGTCATAAGTCATAACAATAATGCAACATGACATGCTGTGCTTAGCTTTCTTGGTATGCTGCTCATAAGGTATTTTATGCTGGGATAGGATTACCACATAGGCCTGGAGCACCTGGGGTGCCTGCTGCTGGAATGCAGCCACCCTTGCCACCAAATTTGCATTCACAGACTGATGTTGCTACCAGAACAGGGCAACCAAGATCTCACATGCCTGGTATGGATAATCATGCATCAGCTCAAGCTAGCAAGGCTGACAAAAGTGGAGTGAACTCAGCTGCGCAGGAGGTAGCTGATGCTCCTAAGAAGGTATTGGACCCCTTCCTTAAATCATGAATTGTCTGTGCTGACAATTTACCATTCCTGTTCCACTTTGACCAGGCTGGTTTTATGGTGTTCATTTTCAATGCCAGTTTATGTACATTTACAACAGTTTAAGCTGCTCTTATTATTCATTTAAGCAAGTGCAGCTGTATGATGTATTCATAGAATGATGTATACATGATCTAGCAAGTGGGTGGCTGGGGTTGTGCACATGCATGTATATGTGTATGTTTTGGAGAGGAGGGATTGTTGATTTGTTGAATGCTTGAAGCAACCAATAATGTATAAATTTAGAAATCATAATAGAACTTAAGAGGCATATGCCAACATCTCTTATGTATGAAGTATGAACTTGGTGCTGGTAGGCAATTATGAGTTTATTATCAATTATGAGTTTATTATCAGTTTACACTAGTATCACATGAATAGCAATTACTAAAGCATGCTGACTTTGTGCCATACAAGTTTCCGCTCCACATGGTATCTAGTTGATTAATATGTGCTCATACTTTTATTCAGATTTTTTTGGAAACTTTATTTCTTGGAAACTATTAAGAGCTTCTTGTCTTACTCTGTAGTTGCAAGTGTTGCTTAATCTATGTTATTTTTTCCCTCTTTTATGAACTTTGAAACAATTTGTCTTTTTTTTGTCTCTTGCATTGTGAAGGTTGAGGTGGAGAAGCAGATCCTAGATTCCAGAGAGAAACTAGAGTATTATCGCACAAAGATGCAAGATCTTGTAAGCACACTTGTAATCTGTCACTAATTTGAATGTGTTAAATGATTAAGTCAATGAAAATAAGATTCTGACTTTATGCATGTTTGCAATCTATCATTTTTCTTTTGTCGAAGGTCCTGTATAAAAGTCGGTGTGACAATAGGCTGAATGAGATTACAGAAAGGGCATCTTCTGATAAACGTGAGGTACAAAACACTGCTTAGGACATTGTGATGTATGCCAGCATTGTAGTCGCTCCTTTAGAGCTATTTCTTTAATGCTAAATGCTTGGAGGGATGCAAATTCATGTTTAGTTGTCTTTTGTTGTAGGATGTTCTTTGTTCCCCAACAAACTGATGGATACTGTTTATTTTAATTCAGGTGGAATCGTTAGCTAAGAAATACGAAGAGAAATACAAGCAAGTAGCAGAGTTAGCTTCCAAAATGGCAGTTGAAGAAGTTGCATTTCGTGATGTTCAGGTTTCGCTGCACCACACCTTAGAAAAATGTTGTTTGGAGATTCTTACTGTGCTCATCTTTATATGTTCCTATTTTCATCCCGCCTTTCCATTTGATTTTTCTCTCCTCTCTTGATGGGAGTTCTGTGTCTTGAATTGAAGTTGATTGATTTGTTTAGGAGAGGAAAGTTGAGCTGCATGATGCACTGGTTAAAATGGTGAAAGGTGGAAGCGTTGATGGTTTGCTTCAGGTATGTTCTACTTCTATCTGTGTTAGGCATTCTTTCATCTCTCGAAATAATGCTGCACTGAATTTGTAGGTTCGAGCCGATCGGATCCAATATCAATTAGAGGAGATGGAGAAAGCTTTTAACGAACGGTGCAAGCACTTTGGACTGCAGTTCAAGCCATCTGCATCTGTCGAACTTCCTTCTGGTACCCAACATTCGAACTTCCAATCGTTGTTTGACGTCATGTTTTTCTATAGAAACGAAATACTGTCCTTGTTTCATTTCACTTCCTGCAGTCTTTGGATATAACATGCAAATCTAGTAATCATTTCTGTGATTGTTTGTTAGGTTGGGAACCTGGGCCGCAAGAGGGAGCAATTGAGTGGGATGAAGACTGGGATAAATTTGAGGACGAAGGTTAAATATGTTCATGTCATCCTTCTTTATGTCATGACTTAAACATACTTGAAGTGAATTGATTTCCTTTTCAAGCTGGTCATCGTCTTTTTATATGTCAAGAGTACTTTTGCATCTCATGCACATTGTTTTTTTAATCCAAGACTTTTTCATGCTGCTACTTGCAAAGTGTCTGTGGCTTTACTATGGGGGTTATTATACAATCCAAACTAGTAATCAGTCCGTGAAAGATACAGGAAAATTTCTGGCATTTTCCTTCTCTCTAACTTGACAAGTACAACATTTTTTTACTGAAAATAAGCAAAGCATGTTTGTATTTCCAAGCCTGGATTATTCTATAGTGTGATATAATTTGTTATTGTAAATTATGTAGAGAAAATTTAGTCATATTCCATCCACTGCTTCAAATATTATGATAACGTGGAAGTCAGAGCTTCTTTTATAGTGAATCTTTTTATCTAGAATTTTCTAGTCTGGAACTATGCATATATCTTGGATTCTTGTTCATGTAAGCATTTATTTGTTCAGATTTAGACATTTAGTGTCTTCTACCCGGGAAACCTATTTCCTCGGGTTTCAGTTTAATCTTATTATATTCCTAATTAAATCATATGACATAACAGGGTTTGGTCTTGTAAAGGACAATGGTACAATAATTGAAAACCCAGTTTCTGCTGAAAATGCAAAATCATCATCTCTTTGGAATGATGGCGTCTCTATGGATGAGGCGTCCCCTGTTACATCTTCTAATGGTCATATCAAGGATGAGAGGCATTACAACGGTGGTGATCAAGTGGCTGAGAGTGAATTTGGGTATGATTTTGGTGAGGAATCTGTAAGGAGCCCCAACAGTGCTGGAAGAAGTGCCTTGGGAAGTCCATTGAAGTATTCCCATTTTGGAACGCATGACTCATCTCCCAGCAAAAAAGAAAGCTACAGGTACTTGTTTTTACATTTTGATTCATGTAGAATCCTTATCCGTTGATGTTTAGCTTGCTACTTACATGATCTCTAGAGCTAAGATATATGTCTAAATGAGTAGAATGAGCTTGTATTCTGATGCATGAAGTTGCTTTACAAACTAAGTCAGCATACTTCTTTGGCGTGTTGTTCATGTCCTTTTCTAATTATGAGCCTTCCTTGAAGTGATGGATCATCTCCAATTGAAGGAGGCTTAGGTTCTGTGTGCCATTGGGTCTGCCATAACATAAGACATGGGTCACCTTGTTGTATTATCACTCACTGTAGTCTCCAGTAACAGCAGCTTATGGATTCGTCTGATTTTACAGTAGTCTTCTATTGCCTGAATTGGGTAGTGGGAGAGGGCCGGAACTCCACCAAGTTTAATATAGGGACTATTCACAGCATATTTATTGTATGCTTTGTACCTGCCATTGGAGGGAGCTCTTCAACACCTTTTCTTTTAAAAACGTTAAGTAGGATGTTCAGCATCATTCCTACTTCCTAGTAATGCATTCCCATAGTGATACACGCTGGAGCAGAGTGCACTCGTTCATACGCCCGAGTGCCCGGCCGGCAACCAGATCGCAGACTGCTCGGCGAAGAACTCGCCTCCGCAGTATGCGACTTGTGTTTGGCTGTTGTCGGAGCCACCGCCTTAGATTGCTAGTTGCGGCATTAAGCATGCCATTATCTGAATTTTATTCCTCTTTGAATAGGACTCAATAGATACTAACAAACGGATAAGCCTAACCGACTAACAACCCTTATTCTCTGCGCATCCTTAGGATGCTAACAAACTGATAAAGCAAATGCTAACAAACTGGAAAAGCAACTTAACTAAGGACTGCGACTATCATCTGACTTCCCTGGTCGTTGTGCGCCGGCGCTGGTAGTATACACGATCGGCGTCGGGCGTAACACATAGTCTCTACACTGCATATACTGACAGTTTTCTCTGAAAATTTTTCTGAAGAATGCTCAATTTAAAGCATACATAATATGGCATTGAAGCATGGAGTTTTAGGTTTTGGCATCAATCATTATTTTGTCACAGTGATCATGGTGGTTCTGAGTCCATTTTTGGTGGCAACTATGCTGATGAAACTTCCTGGAACTATGAGGATCAAGATACTGAATCTGTTTGGGGATCTAATGCCATGAACACTGTAAGCTATGCAGCTTCTTTCCAGTTTTGGTATTTGGCATGTCTACTCCTTTTCTGATTCTGATGAACTGTCTTGATACAGGAGGCTGACCACCATGGAAGCACACATAACTCTTTCTTCGCGTCAGATGACTTTGGTGTAAATCCTGTTCGGGTGGGTTCTCCAAGTGGCACTAGTGTGTATGGAAAGAAGAAAAGTTCATTTTTTGATGATTCTGTTCCAAGCTCCCCTGCATACACATCTGGATTCTCACCAAAATTCAGTGGAAGTCGTGATGATAGCTCCGCTTATAACTTTGGGAGGTTTGATTCCTTCAGATCCCAAGACAGTGGATTCTTCCCTCAGGAAAGTCGCTTTTCGAGGTTTGACTCCATAAGCAGCTCCAAAGGCGAGAATGTAACAGGATTTGATTCAGCGAACAGCTCAAGAAATTTTGGTCGGTTTGATTCTTTTGATGAAGCCGATCCATTTGGTTCGAGTGGACCTTTTAAAGCATCAGGAAGCCGATCTCCCCCAAAGTTCTGATATGCATGCGTGCTGTTACAAGAGTTCTCTCTTATTTGTCAATACAAGGCTCTCTGATTCTTTGAGGAAACTCTAGTGTATTCATGCAGTAGATCTCTTTTTGATTGGCATGTTTGCCGTTTGCCTTGTGTGCATTTTCCCTGTCCATCTCACGTACAAAGTGGACAGGTTTTGGTAATCCTTTGTATTTTGTAAACAGCGAGTTCGTTTTTGTTTGTAGTTATTATATCTATGCAGCGAATACACACCATTCCTGTTTGTTTTTCGTTTCTTTTGTACAATACCAAATGTCAAAGTTGGTTGAAGTGAATTCACATCATTGTGTGAGAAACTAGGAACAGCTTTAGCATTGTTTATACTCTGTATGTGTAATCAATTCGGAAACATCGTTAAAGCGTTTATGTAGAGTTGAAGTTTCTGCTGAATTGTCTTCCTCGTGATCCCTTTGTTCCATGCCTTCTTATGTGCTTGATTTTTAGTTTGAATTGTGTCTTTTGATGTCAATTGCTGAGAGAACGATGGATGGTATTTCATTATTCCCCCCAACTCATTGGCAAAGTTCTCGTTGAAGTAGAGTAGAGATTGAACTCGAGAATGAGAGATTGTTTTTTATTGCACGTGTGTTACATATTTATACAAGTTAATGGGTGGAAGTTGATGGTGTCCAAAAGACACCCATTTTAAGAGTTGGCAGTTAATTGTCCACTTAACTCCTTAATACTTACCCTTAAGCGAATAACACAGCCTTCATGTGTTTCGATAAACTCTTTCAAAAACCCTATGGAAAAATATGAGAAATTCATTCTTATAATTATATGCTAATGGAAAAAATATAAGAAGAAACTTTATGGCGTAAGTTCATATTCAATGTTGCCTCATTAAAAACTTCTATGAGAAACTATTTATGCAAAACTCATAAAGGAAAAGAGTATAGCATATTCTAGTTCAAGAACTAACTCCCCTTGAACCTTGCAACTCACGAAGCCAACTCATACCAATCCCTGGACACATCTTTGGAATGAGGGTGTCGGTAAAGATTTAGTGAATAAATCGGTTAGATTTTCACATGACTTCGTTTCCAAGGCATTTATCTCACCACTCTTTTGAAGTTCGTGAGAATAAAATAGCTTAGGAGCAATATGTTTTGTTGTATTGTTCTTTATATAGCTTGTTTGCATCTAACCAACACAGGCAACATTATTTTAATAAATAATGGTAGGAGTTTCTAATGGATTAATACCACATAACCTTTGTACGTGGTTAATCATTCTGCGAAGCCATACACATTTATGTGATATTTCATATAAAGCAATTATTTCAGAATGATTAGTGGAATTGGCTACTAAAGTCTCTTTACAAGTCTTTCATGAAATAGTTGTACCGCTATAAAGGAAAAACAAATCCAGTTTGTGACTTGGCACTATGGAGATCAGATAGATAGTCACTATCTTTATATCCAATTAAAGTTATATCTTGATTTCTTTGAAACATCAAACCATGATCTTTTATACTATTAAGCTACCTGAAGACTTGTTTAATACAAGCCAAATGCCTTCTGTTGGTGATGTGCTGTATCTAGCCAATAGATTGGCTGCAAATGTGATATCAGGCCTAGTGCAATTTGCAAGATACATTAGTGCTCCGATGGTACTAAGATATGGAACTTTCGGTCCCATCATCTCTTTATCCTCTTCCCTAGGTCTGAATGGGTTTTTATCTATATCAAAGGATCTCATGACTATAGGCGTTTTCACTGGATACGATTTATCTATATTAAATTTTTTCAATATCTTCTGGATATATGCAGATGGTGCACAAATGTTCCTTTAAGAACATGCTCAAGCTGTAAGCCTAAGCAAAATTTGACCTTACCCAAATCTTTCATCTCAAACTCTATCACAAGATGGTTACTTGCCTCTTCTATGTCCTTTGTGGTTCCGATGATATTTAAGTCATCAACATGTACTGAGATGATATAGAGTCAACTTTGGGGTTTCTTTATAAACACAAATGAAAAATCATCATTATTAAAGTATCCTTTCTTCAAAAGAAACTCACGTAGTCGGTTGTACCACATCCTCCTGACTGCTTTCATCCATATAGCGACTTTTCAACTTGACGCCATACATGTTGCGATTTGCATTAGGATTCGAAATTTTAATCCCTTCAGGCACTTTTATGTAAATATTTGAATCTAATAACCCATACAAATATGTAGTCACTATATCTATTAATTGTATTAATACTTTCATATTAACTGCCAAATATATTAGATATCAGAACGTTATTTCATTCATAACGGTAGAGTATGTCTCATCGTAATCGATGGTGGGTCTCTGCGTGAACATTTGGGCTACAAGCCTCGCTTTGTATCTCATCATTTTATTATTTTCATTCATTTTCTGAACAAAAACCCATTTATTTCCCACAGGAAACACTTTAAGACTTAGCGTTATACTCCCCTTTTATTAAGTGAAAGCAATTCTGTTTCAATTGTTTCCTTCCATTTGACCCAATCTGAGTGCTTCATGCACTCTATCATGGTCTTTAGTTTTGGATCCAGTTGAAGACTCTCAGCAATCTTTGAGGCAAAATGTATATCGACAATTATAATAGCAAAATGTATGTTGACAATTATAATATCTCTTTTATATAATTATCTCGAATTGACACGATTCGTGAAAATTCTTCATTTACATTCTCTAACTCCTTGTGATTTCCCATAACAATAGAGTCTAGGGGTTCCGATGTCCCAGCATCTAAATTTGTGAACACTTTGATGCCGGTTTTACCATTCATTCGATGGTTCTCAACTTTATATTGAGTTTCTTTTATCGATTCAAGTACTGTACCTTTATCTTTAGAAGAGTTTCGTTTTTGCGGACGTCTCCGTGGAACTAAATCCTTTTTATCTGGAATTCTCCCACTCTTCTTCTCATTACATAAAGAGAATGATTATTAACTCAAATATAGAACAAGTACATCAATATATATAGGGTATGTTAAGCTAGAGCTCCGATTCGACTTCACCGAGATCTCAAACTTGTAGGCTGAAATAAAGTGAATTAAGTTTATATTTTTGGTCTAAAATGTAAACAAAATGATCCATCTAAACACTCTTAATGTACTCACAACTCCAGCTTCACAAATCTGGTAGAGTTAGGAATACCCAGCTACACCAGATCTATGGATCTGGTGGAGCTGGAGCTCTACCAAACACACCCATATATTGTATATCTGCAAATATAATATGTGCTTATACAATACAATTATAATACCCATGTTCTTACAAAACTACAACAATATTATGTAGAACAATTAGAACTGACTATTTACATAGGGGATAACTAAGAGACTACACGGTGTCTCCAAACCGATCTTGGGAAGCGTATTCAACCAATATATCATCTATTTTCATAAAGTCGTCTTCCTTTAGTTGAACCATCTGATGGTGCTCAATATTTAGAGCAATATCCTATGATCCTATTTTCAGATCTTTATCTGCTGGTGAAGTGAAGTGAACTTCAACATTGTCTTTTTAGGCCTCTTGCCTTTGTTCACATATTGTTGATATAGCTCAATCAAATGTGGAGCAATGCAACATTCTTGTGCATAATGCCTTTTGCTGCCACATTTATGGTGAAGGCTTTATTTTTCCTTAGAAAAATTCTTCTTGAATTTTTCCTTGCTATATCCTTTGCCTTTGAATTTCTGCATATCATTGGTTACCACTTTCTCTTTCTCTTATGGCGCCTCTTACGCCCATGGCTACTGCTAGCCCCCTGAGTATTAGCATATGCTTCAAGCACTACCATTGCCCCTGTAGGGTGAGTGTGATGATTTTTCATAAGAATTTCATTATATTTCTCTACTTGAAACGAAGTATAAATCAGCTCAGAGTAGTTTGTATTTTTTTTGGGGATATTGCTATTGAAGCATACACATAGAAGGATGGAAAGTGCACAATATTTTTCTATTAGTTCGGCATCACCACTATGTGGTCACAAAATTTCAGCTTGAAATTTATTTTATGTATTGCTGAATTATATGCTACCACGGGCTTGAAATCCTAGAAACGTATGTAACCATTCTCGTTGAGCTTCTGGTAACATGACTGACCTCTGTTGGTCATACATCTCTTCTAAGGAGTTGCACAATTGAAGTGGATCTTCCTCCATCAAGTACTCAGTTTTTAAGTCTAAGTGGAGGTGATGCTGAATAAAATAAAGGGCTGTATATTTTGAGGCTTGTGAAATTTACGAGTCATTTTGTTGAGGTTCAGTGATGGTTGCACCAAAATCTTTACCCATCAAATTTATCTTTAGATCCATCTCCCGAGTCAGATAATTGTTGCCATCCGAGGTCAGCTCTGCAAACTCCTTTTTGGAGATGTTTGCCATGTCCTACAATTTGTTTTTCATGCAATTGTAATTTATTTACTTTCTCAAAGTAAAATTATGGTATGAAATTTTTGTAAACCAATACACTAGGGTCAATGTATAATAATTGTATTTTATCAAAAATTCAGGGACTAAAATGCAATTTTGACTTAACTATGATGGCTAAATTTGCGATTTCCCTAAATTCAGAGGGGTAAATTGCAAACTTTATATAATAGGCCCATTTATTCGTAGTTTTATATTTTCTATGAGGTCCTTTTGCAAATTTGTCGAGACCCTTAAATAGGTCGACTGGCTCATTTTGGCCCATTTAGATCCGGCGACTATGGTTTCAACCCTAGCACCATGGCCGCCACCACCTTAGGCAGTTGGGGAAGGCCGTTGTCGCCGCAACACCGTGAGAGGCTCACCGGCCGTCCGCGCTCTCGCCATCTACCTCTATGCACGAAAACCGAAGTCCTCGACGTCTCTTGAGGGGCGCTTCAGTCGCATCGCCAGATCCACCACCAAATATGGTTGCTTGGGGCCCATCGGGGAGCATCGCCACTCCCTCGAGTGCGCCTTGTGCCTCCACCGCCTTGGTGTCTGGTGCCGCCCGCACACCATTGCACGCCACCTTGGGCACGTCTGGTGGCGGAGCCAACTCGCCAGGCGGGTCATGGGGGCACGGCCGCACTGATTAAGGTGGTTGCCGCCGCGGTCTTGGTTGTGCCTACCACACTATGGAGCACCTTAACCCCTACGGTCTGCGCTGTACTGAGGAGCACCATGCCCCCCTCGGTTGCTGCGGCCAATGGTGGTCCGCCGATCATGCCGTGATAATGCTGAGAATGACCTCGTTGGCGTCGATCATATCGCGCACACCTATGGCGATGTCCCGGGCGGTGGTGTTGTAGAGGCAGGATGTGAATGGTCATCGTTTCCATGTTAAGTACGATTAAGACATCGTCGTTGTTCTGCGCCATTGGACTTACCGCATCCAAGATGTAGCCGGTGATCCTCCGGTCTACCGCCGGCCTTTATTTGTCCGTGCTCAGTGGCCATCGTGCTCGTGGATAAAAGCAATGCTAATAACGTGTTGAAAGTAGAGTAAAGATAGAACTCGAGAATGAGAGATCGTTTTTATTGTACATGTGTTACATATTTATACAAGCTAATGGGTGGAAGTTGATGCTGTCCAAAAGACACCCATTCTAAAAGTTGGGAGTTAATTGCCCACTTAACTCTTAACAGTTCCGATACTGTGATCAGCTAGGTTAAACAACTAGCGCGTGTCCGGTGGAGTGTGTATGTGCGGTAAATCTAAAAAACAAACAAAGATGTGCCCATTCCGGTTAAAAAAACAAAGATTTAAAAAGATGCCATCTCAGAAAAAAGAAGATATAAAAAGATGTGCACAGTCATGCAAGCGAATGTCACGACTCATGAGCCTGCCGTTCACAGGTCCTTCTGCAGGTCATTTGAGCATTGCATCGGTCGAACCCAAGCCCCATCTACCAGGCTGCCCTGAATTCTGAAGCATGCAAAGCTAACGAAAGAGGCGTGAAATACCCCAAAAAAAATTTCAAAAATAAGTTTATTTATTTTTATTCGGTTTCTCCTTGATTTTCTCAGTTTTTAATTCGCTTTATCTCAGATTTTATTGACCCTTTCCGTTTTTGGCCAAATCAACCGAAAACTGCTTTCCTTTTTCATTCCCCGCCTCCTTTTCAAATCTGCCGCTGGCCCAGCTTCTTCCTTCGGCCTCTAGCCCGATCGGCCCATTCCGCCTCCTGGCCTCAGCCCGCTCTTCCGCGCGCGCCAGCTCGCCGACCGGCCTCGCCCTCGGCCCATTTTTCCCTGCGCTTGGCCCAGCGTCTTCGCGCCCAGCCCATCGCCTCGCCACAATGTCATCTTCCCGAAATAGACCCTGCAGCCTCCGTCTCACCGTCCAGTCGCCATTAACAGCATCGCAGACACTCGAGAGCCTGCACCACCCGTTCCATCGCCGCTCGGCCAGCTTTTTCGCCGCCAAAGCGTCGCGCCGCGCGTAGAAGTCAACTTCTCAGCCAACCTTGAGCTCTTCTCTCTCCATTCCGGGTCGCCACCGCAATGATGCTAGCCTCGTCGTTTTCTTCACAACTCCGGCCATAAATAGTGTCCTCGAGAGCGCCATTTTGCTCGCGTTGAACTCCCCTTGATGAACTCTCCTTTTTCCCCTATTTTTCTCGCCCTCCGGTGCACTCCCTCGTCGAAGCGGCCACCGTCTTCCTCACGTCCGGCAATTTCCCCCGCCGCTGAGCTACTTTCCGACCCGCCCGAGCCCTGTTTTTCTCAGTGACGAACTCCCCTCGGTGAGCTTCTGCTTTTCTCCCACTCCTTTCGCTGTCCGAGCCGCCGAGTCGCCATTTCGCCAGTCGCCTTCCCCAGCTCCGGTTTTATTCCGTCGCCACGCTCCTCCGCACTCTCCCCTGCCCGTTTTTCCCCCGCTCCGAGTTTGCCGTAGCCTCTTCTCTCTTCCCCGCTTTCTCTTTTCCTCTCCAGAGCCCTCCTCCGCCCGCACACTACCTTTCTTCCCCGCCTCCAGCCAGTCTCGCCGCCATGCGCCCAGCCCCTCGCCCACTTTCGCTGACCGGCGGGTCCCCTACGTCAGTGCCCTACGCCAAGGCCCGCCTGTCGGTGCCCCCTCCCCTCTGTGCAGTGGGCCCCGCCCGTCAGTCGGCCGTCGTGCCGTGGGTCGACCCAACCGCTGCGGGCTTTGCGCGCACGCCGTGCGTAGCGGGCCAAAGGCTGCACAGTGAGTGGGCCGTTGGCTGCTGTACGGCCCGAGTCATAATTCATTTTCATTTTTCCTTTTTGATTTTTCGGATTTCAGTTTATTAAGAATCCGAAAAATCAAATACAAATCCAGAAAATTCCTCAAAATTTCCCAAAAATCCAAAAAAATACCAAAAATACATATTCTTGACCAGTTCGAGCCGCTAAGTCCAAAAATGATCTCCGTTTCGCCATACCAAGTCCAAAAAATTCCAAAAATACCCCTGAACTCTGTTTCGGCCATTTTTTCTCTGTTTCCTTTTCGGCTTTTCTTTCCTTTGTTGTTTTTGTTCGTTTATTTATTGGGATTGCTTTTCACGCTAGATACTGACGTCGAGCCGTGCACTGAGCAGCTTCAGAGCAAGAGCAAGACACTTGAGTCGTCAGCAGAACAAGAGCCGTCGGGCCGCATACGACATCGACTGCCTCTCGTTAAGCGTAACATTTAACCTCGCAAGGCAAGCCACACTCCTTAATCATGTTTGATCCTATTATTCCAGTATAATTATTGTATGTATTTAGTTATTGCATTTGTCTCAAATAGAGTAGAAATCTAAAAGGAGCTAGTTTGGAAAGACTTGACTAGTTAAACCCACTCCCTTGTTAAAACCCTGTTGAGTATGCCATATTCAATTGTATAACCCTAGGTTATTAATAATGAACTACCATAAGTTAGCTATATTAATAAACATTGCTCTTCTTTTATTATTTAAAACCCCCGGGTCTTGACTCGGGACTCATTTATAAAACCTGCTACGGTTTGGGGGACAGTATTGGGTGGACCACGAAAGGTGGATGCTGGCCCAATCCCCAAACCGAAGACAAGCCCAGTGTGGTGTGGAAAGGGCAGTGGAGGTACGGTGGTGCGGTGTGTGTCGGGCTTGTCTTCGCAATTAAGGATCAACCCCGGGCAAAGTAAATAACTCGTAACCCTCTCAACCACAAGTTGAGTCGATTGACTTTGTTGGCATAATCCACGTAGTCTTGCAGATGTTGTCTTTCCCCTTGGAATGCCTACAAAGTGGATTTCCATTCTTTGTTGGAAGAATGGATAGCGTTTGGTTTGGGGTGAAACGAATCAGGAAGCCGCCTACGGTTTTCACAACAAAGAGTTTTCTCGATCGGCCAGGTCGTGAGGCCCGCTTTGGCCAGTGGGTTCTTAGAGGCAGAGGATGTGCACCGCCTACTGGGTAGGAGCTAAAGAGGGAAAATTCAATGAAAGGTTATGTTAATCTCGGTCCGACCGCATGCATAAAAGTTGCATGTTGTTCTCGAGTGGCATCAACGACCGTAGATATCTTGTGGGTAAAGTTGAGTAGCTCTGCAGAGTGATCTAAATGGTATTCGAATACGCCGTGCTTCCGGTTAATGAAGCTGGGTTAATTTCGGGTGATTCCGGTAATTGAGCTTGAGTAGTTTTGATCAATAAATTTGCCGTAACCTGGATTTTGTTAAAATCAGTGGTGGTGTTGTGACGATGATAATGATTGATTGATTTATATTTCTTTCATACTATACTTAACCCTAACTCATGCATCCACCATATAATTAAACTAATGCCAATTCCTTGTAACTCCGCGCATGTAATATTCAGAATTTCCGTGTGGTTTGTTGAGTACGGTTGTGTACTCACCCTTACTCCTAAATCTATCTTTTAGAAATTCAAGAAGACGACGAGTTCCAGAAGAACGTAGATGACGATGTTATTTGGCTTTGAAGGTCTTGATCTATCTGCTCGAGCCTTTCTTGTGGTTATTTTGGTAATGTATCTGGTGCCAGCCGCACCTTTTGTAAAACTCTGGCCGTTAGACCCTTAAATTATCTATAAAATATTCGCATTTGGTTTTATGTCTTGCAATGTATACTTAGTTACCTACAGCTAAATTCTTAGGTAGCTGTGAAGGTATTTATACGCACCCCCTGAAAAAGGCGGTCCGTTACAAGGCGTATGTGCGTTATTGTCGAAGGCATAGCGGATCTGCAATTCTGCACGGCACCGCCAAACCTACCGCTACTGCCTGTTACCGAAGTGGAACAGGGCGAATCGCACCGTGCGCCCTCAACTTCCTAGATCGTACCCATGCAGTGTTGTTCTTGTCTAGCCGTGGGCAAAATGTACGCGCGAGGAGCCACGACCGGCGGCGCAGCATTGTGGCGCCGCCTCGATCGAGCCATGACATGCGGCCGGCAAGGCTGCAGCGGTTGCCATTTCAAACATGTGGCTTCGCAAATTTATCACTGGATCTATATTTCATTGATTTAGATGATCCCATACATCATTAGCAAGTAGCATCATAATTCAAAGGGTCAATCTTTAAAGTGGCTAATAACCAATTTTATCTCCGCGAACACGAGCGTATGGGAGCCTGCCGAGCCGAGGGGGACAGCAGCGAGACGCCGAGACGGCACTCCTGCTTGCGATAGGTGGCCCAAAAACGGAGGTCCGGCGGGTGACGTTCGTCAGTCGTCACAGAGCACCACCCCGCCCCGCTCGGGTTGTATAATGCTTGCAGATTTTCTTCCATAGATTGAGAGCTTACAGATTTGATACAGGTCAACTTACAGATTTGATACAGGTCTTAACACATCAGAACAGAACATGACTAACACATAACAAGCTCCGTTTTGTACTCTCATCACAACCGACACGACGCAGATTTTTTTTTTAAAAAAAATGGTGACGAAATAGTAAAAGTCTAAAGTACACTGGAAGGCATCATATATCGATTGATTAGTCTTTTCTCATGAATAACACTTTAGCATGTCTTCATTCTCGACACTGCTCACCAGACAAAAGAGAGATGCTGGTTACAGAAGACCGGCTCGTCAAAACACCGGTGAATAATGAATTACTCACTTTTGGTCAAAAATTACTTCCACAAAGGAACACGTTCATGGAGTAAGTTTGCTCTTTTCCATTATTAAAAAAATGTAAGGTGTGAAATTTTTTTTGGACCGTAAGGTCTGTCCCATAGGACCTATGCAGCGGCCAACTTCATCTCTTCTTGGTCCTCAAGATTTAGAACATGGAGCAGCTTTGGCCAAGATTCAGGGATTCCTCCAGGTAAATCGAAGTCTAAAATCTTCCCCTGGTTCCGGTAGAAATCCTCAACAGGTTGACTCTGTGAAGGTCAGGAAAACAAATGCCAAGTGTGATTATCCAGTTATACAAAGTATGAAAGCAAAGCAATATATCATTACCGTTAAAGTTAAACCATGAATTCTTTACGATATCAACCTGTCTATGACAACAGAGCTCCTGTTGAGCACATCAACACAGTGCAAGAAATATCCAGGAAACATATTTAACTAGCTAAACAATAAGAGAGTGATGGATCTAGCGTGTGCAGGCCCAAAGGACTTCAGAGTATCATTACAAGTTTGGAACTCTCAGCCAACGGAATGATTTAGAAGTTTCGATATTTTACATTAACATCACGATCCAGGTACAGAATGCAAACATTACAGATAACAATAAATTTTGACAACAATCTCAATCTCAATACTCATGGACCTAAATTGCATTTAAACCTCAAGGAAATGAACCATTTCGACTAGAAATTGAAGTTCATTACGTAAGAGAAATTTATGAATTATGGAGTATGGAAATGCAGAGTGCCATACCATTTCAATATAAATCTGTAGCCGGTTTTTCACGACCTCTTCAGTATCGTCAGCTCGAGTAATAAGCTTTGGCATGCAGTTAATAGGGGGTAACAACGGTGCCATATAGATTGGTGGTAGCCCATTTTCATCCTTCACATCAATGCAGGCCAAATTGAAGTTCTTTCCACATTGGCTACAAATACGTCTACCAAGGCACTTTTCTACTAAGACATCTTCTCTCAACTTTAGGTTAACCACCATATCAATATCTGTTATTCCATCAAGAATTTCCTGAGCAGATAGGAGGTATAAAGAAATTATTAGCATGGACCACCATGATCAAGTGTAAGTATTATAGAGTATTGGTAACATCATTTTGTTTTATATGGCCAGTTACATGGGTGGACAAAAGCTTGCTATCAACATATTGCACTCAATATCAAAAGAAGACAAATGGCAAAACAGGGACAAGCATTTACATTCCAATTAACAATTACATTCCAATTAACAAGTAAGACCAATGTTCCTGCAGGAAGTGCTTCAGTTTACATCAGTAGACAGTAAAGCCACAAGCATCGTATATCAGCCAAGCTAAGCAGGAATTATGCATGCAATCATGCCTCTAAATAAAGATTCTTATAAATACTTACAGCACACCTTTTCTCAACAAAAAGGTTTACAGAAACAATACTGAATTGGTGTGGAATCAGAAAACATAAGAACTATATGATAATATGAATGATATTGCATTGCACTATAGCTGTATAAAATGCATTCAAGATTGAATTATTAACAAGCAGACTGGTGTAAAATATTCTCACCGCTTGTTTCACAGTACGTGGAAAACCATCAAGAATAAATCCTGATTCGCCCTGCTCTTCTCCTTTTGTAAGCCGTTTAGACAAAAGATTGATAATAATTTCATCAGAAACCAATTTCCCCTGATTTACAATTTCAGCAAGCTGCAAAAGAAAAACACACTATATCATTTCCAAAGGCAAATAAATGAAGGGATATTCAGAAAAAGAACCAAGACAATCCTATGTATATAGCAAGAACATGCAGTGCACATGTAAAAAAAGGCCTCGCAACAAATATATGTTGGATTAGGCAGACCCATGCATGCTTGCCATCAGTTAAAATGTGAATTATACATTTATGGTCATTAGGTGGCTTAGCGCTGGACTCTGGCTGTCTGGCCGAAGTAGTAGGACAGGTGTTTGCAATCTATAATTAGAATAAAAAATAGCTCACTATTCCAATCTACCCACAATTGGAGGTATTAGGACAAGTTAGTGAAAACCTACACTTTTCCAATTAGAATAACATAGTCAAACAGCAACATGTACCATTTGCAGAAATCATTCCGTGGAAACACCATCCCATCTAGGAATTTAAGATATATTACCGATGATCTAACTGAAAACCTTTTCCGTCTCTAACCAGGTATGTTTTTCTGCATGAATCGCATAGTAATCTCCCCGCTGCTTGGCATTTTCGTCATCAATCTATATCTGATTTCGCAGAGTTAAGGCAACCTTACAAAAGCCTCCCAAACGCAACATTTCCGCCACATTATGATCTCAAGTCTGCAATTAAAGCCAACTGGATCGAATTACGACACTGAACTCAAATAACAAATTCTAGCCAACTCGAGTTCAAGCAGTCACAGGTTAGATCCTCACAACCGATTTCACACATCAACTGAATGTTCACTAAAAACTAAACCTCTGCTTCTCGATCTACAGCTAATCCCCATTTAAAAACTCAAGCTCTTGGAAGATCCACAAGAACCAAAACCAGATCAGCGAGCTCTAGAACGGTCCGATCTGAACTCCGGATAGATGGGCAAGGGGCTCACCTGCACAGCAAGGGGCCCTGAAGAGGCGAGCTCGTCGCGGACGAGGTCGCCGGTGGCGATGTGGGGCACACCGAGGAGGCGGGAGAGGCGGCTCGCATAGGTGCCCTTGCCCACGCCGGGGCACCCCAGGAACACCCACTGCACGTTCCTCTCCTCCGCCGGCCGCCGCCTCCTGTCCGGCGCGGCGAAGGTGAGGGCAGCGGCCGAAGGCGTCTGCTCTGGCGCCAGCGACGTCATGCGCCTCCTCGCGGCAGCCGCTGCCGCGCCGCCGGAGGAAGCGGCGCGGAAGAGGCGTTGTACAGCCGCCATGGGAGTAAGCGGAGCGAAGCGAGGAGGTGGAGGGGGAGGTGCAGGGTTTTAGGGTTTGGTCGTGACCGTTTCGGTATATGTAGGTGCGGCGGCGAGCTGAGATGCGAGTATGCGACGAGGAAGTGAGGCTTGGAGAGGAAGATGGGCGAGGCGATGGAGGTGTGGAATTGGTCCTTCTTAGACCAGTTAACCGGTCCCACTTGTCGGTTGGTACAGCGTGGCGGGAGGCGTGGTCATATGGAACGGGTTCACGCTGCGCCGGCGCGTGGAGCGCGCATGCTTAAAGCCGTTCGCTTTGGACGGCGGGGGCTACTAGTCGGCGTGCTTTTATTTTGGTTCACAAGGGCAGTAGAGTTGTCCTCGTTCTGGGTCCCACGTGTCAGTGATTTGGTGCAGGAGAGTCTTTGGGCTTTGATGGATGGTGGATGGCATCTCGTGCTCGTGCCGAGGCGAGCTTGGAGAATATTCTCCTCATGGTGAACAGTGAACTAGCTTTTTTTCATCCATTTCACACGAATTATTTTTTAAATATTTTTTTCAAATAATATTTAAAAAATAAAAATTTACGGAAACAATATGCCGAAATTAAAAATTACAAATATACCTCCCTGTACTCATTTCAAATGGTGACAGAGAGATTCATCTCCACCAAACAAGCGCAGGAGAAAGGAATAGAGGTTTGGCGATAGGCCTTTATCGTCATTTGGAATGGCGATAAAGGGGACAGAATGGCGATAAAGGCCTGTCGTCATTTTAAATGGCTATAGGGAGGTATGTTTGTAATTTTTAATTTTGACATATTATTTTTATAATTTTTTATTTTTCAAATATTATTTTAAAAAATAATTTCATTTCACACTGCACTAACCACGGCGTTCTACCTTGGTAGACTTGAAATAGAATAGCTATATATTGGCGTGAAATGTTAGTAATAACCAGGGTTAATAAAACCACGGTAAACCAGTTGAAAACTAGCCCAGGAGTTCTAGGACCCGTTCAAATGAGAACCAAGGAGAAAATACCAGTGGTGCTCGTAGCCACGCTGAAACCACGATTTAATCTACAGAGGATTCAGATGGCGAAGAAGAATCCCGGCATGAAACCTGTCGTGCTATAGGAACTTCAGGAGGTTCTGCATTGTAACCTGACCTATCTAAATCCCACAAGTCTATCGGTATGAGAACTTTGTAATTCTCCACATATACATTTCGCTGTGCCGCCTCGTATAGGTTCTTTGTCAAAAAAAACACAGAAGTTGACCAAGTAACTGCAATGGAGATTCAGGTTGGCTCTACTGCTTCAGTTTTACCATCTCCTGCAAGTCCACTGGATAGCACATCTTGGTGTGCTCATGCTGCTCAATCATATAGTTTATAACTCATCTACTACATATAAACTATGTCTCAATGGATAGTTTCTTCAAAATAAACTCTCATCCAATCTCCTCTTTTCTCTTATTTTCTCACCCAATCCTCTTTTTCCCTTTCTTGGTACTTGTGTAGAAATGGTTTCCTGCATGAGAAATGGTTTCCTTCTCTTTCATCATTAACTCTACCTCCACATCACTATTTTGCTTACATGGCAACCTAATTAATACTATGGAAACTATCCTAGTCATCCCATTGGGATTGCCCTAAGTATGTTTATGTGAATAAATATACACAATGAATTTACAAGCAGATGAGTTTGCAACGGTAGTTCCAATGGTTGGGTTGTTCGCTCTTTAATGCGGTACGAGTTCAGAGAACGTTGCGTGACTGTTCGATTTTTTATAAAATTAACTACAGTGATGTCTTTTTTATTATTTTGTTATATGTGGTTCTTTACTTATCAGATTATTATGCAACTTTTGATATCTAAAGGAGTTGTGTATCTCCTGGTGGGCTCATAGCATTCATATTCCAAGCACTTTGTATTCCTTGCCTGCTCAGATGCGGCAATCCGCCTATCTATATCCGGTTCCTCGTATAGAGAGCTCGATTAGTTCTTGGTAGGAGGAAAGTAATAGGCTTTGTTTTTCTTCTCCATTTTTTTGTTGCGAGCAAAAATAAGCTCTATAGGCAGGAATTGTTTGCAGATTCAAGCAGAACGCCTCACCGAAATTCTTGAGGAGAGACACGGGTACTGCTCCGATTTGAGAAACAAAACCGTTTGATTTACCGGTGCAATTCAAATTTAAATTAAAAAATTTATCCAAAAAATTCCTAAAATTAGTATTAATTGCTTTATGACTTTTGGTGTGAATATTTTTTAAAAAACACGAAGTTTGAAGATGTTTTTGAGCCATTCAAAATCTAGAAATGAGAAAAATATTCAAGTATGTCAAGTAGCAATATTTGTTCAATTATATTTAGTAGCAATATTTGTTTAAGTATATTTAGTAACAATGAACGACACCCAAAAATGGTACTATTTGTTTAAGTAAGGATGTTTGTATGCACATAAATTATCTTGTTATGGTACATCTTAATATGTTAATGTTATCCAATATTGAAAAGTTTACTTCTCATTGTATGCATGCATGAACTATCAAAACTTTAGTATAAAAGTTGTACTATGTACCACTAGTTATATTATGTACTTATTTTATTGTACAACGTGCAATTTGACGCAAGCAATTTCTTATGAATTATTTACACAAGCAATTTATGTAAGGTATTGAAATGTAAATGGTATTGGTATGTCATTATGTGAATGCCTATTTTTGCACTTGTTAGATTGATATGTGAATAGTATTGAAACGAAAGATTATTTGTTGATATATTATCGCTAAATGCTTACTTTACAACATACAAATATCTAAAATATAGCAAAGGTCATGTTGAAAATTTCTCATATTTAGGAGAGATCATAAAGAATTTTTTCGTGTTTTTAAATACTTTATTTATATATTTATTACATTTTCCTATTTTTGGTCTTTAATGATTTTTTTAACAAATTTTACAACTTTTTTTTTACAATTTTTCCTTTTTTTTATATATTTTTTCAATTGCCTTTGGTTATTGGCTGTTTTCGTGTATTTTCGCTCATTGGTTTGATCAGATTTTAAAATGGTTTGAATGTTCATATAGCTTGGTTTTCAACTATTTTTACTACCGTCGGGACTTAAAATTTGGTCACGAAATGGTTTTGTTAACCATGGTAATAACTCACCAAGTGTAGTTCCTAGTTTGTGTTGCATTCTGCCTATATGCCTTTATCGCTTGAATCCCAAATGGAGCTCTTTCTACCATGTTCTCTTACAAACAAAACAAAGTAGCGTTCAGTAATACATACTCAAGTGGATTAACAAAATAAACACTCTTACTATTGGTCTCTACACCGGAAAAAAGAAGAGTATTATTATTATTATTTTTAGAGAAAGAAGAAGAAAAGATAGAAACAGCCTACCTGATACGAGCAAATATTTACTATTCGTTTTTTTCATCTTCGCGCACTCAGCCCAGTTGGAATCATAAGCCCATTATAATGAGGCCCACAATCTGGCACCCCACCGCTGCAGCACCGTGCTCTTTTTTAGTACCACATTGACAACTCGAGCAAGTTGGGGTGGGAGAGCCGGCTATATAACAAACGCTTGGGGCTACGCTGCAACATACTTACCTGGACGGGGTCAACGGGCGATCAAGAAGGCTCGTGGCCTAGATCAATGGCTCGCATTGCACCTGGTGAGAGCGTTGGTCTACCATCTCCCCAAGTGGGAGAGTGGACGTCATAATTTGTGATAGAGGGGGTACGCGTTCGCGCGGCCCCTGCCAATTGTCGAAACCTAAATCGTTTTTACGAGTGGTTGCCTGGTTGGGCCTTCATTGCGATTTATGCGGAAACATTGGACACATTGGGCCTTGTTTCGCCTGGCGTGAACATTGGACACGTTGGGCCTTTATTGCGACTTATGCGTAAAAAGGTAATGTGCTACGAGCGTTGCCAAGCTGAAGCTGGCTGCCGGCCGACGCACAGCACGAAACGACGGCGCGGCGCGAGGAGCTTTGAGCTTTTGCTGGACTGAGCCTGGGTGGGGTTGGAAAATTCTTTTGGGCTCCGGTGTGGGCTGATGGAAGGGAATGGGTGAAGGCGAAGCCCACCTTTTTTCCCTCCCTCCCTTTCTTGACGAGAGTAGACAGAAAGGAGGGGGCTTGACCCATCGTTCAGATGAGCAAAATGAATGTTCAGGCGGGACACTACACGTGAGGGGTAAGTCCGGTGCGCCAAGCGGATCCATTGTCCATGCACAACGCCCGGTGTCGGCACGTATCTTTCATCGCACATATGGCGCATCGTATCGACCGATCACCATGCGGAAGCAAGCCAATGTAGCCGTCACAATATCAACTTTCAAGGGCCGTGCATGTACTGCTGGTTTTTAGAAGAGACTATTTCATGTACTAAACGTCCAATCGACGGAACTAAGAATCGAGTCATACGTACCGAAGCACCACGTGTTACTGTGTTAGGCCACATCGCGTAAACCATGATAATTTTTTTTTGCAAAAAATGTTTTAGTTTGGATGCAATTTTTTGGAATCACGAGATTTTCTTTTGCGAATAGGTTCTATAGCTATACACGAATACGTGAAACTATGGGGTCTTGAGCCGATGAAGAACATAAACGTGATTTTCGGAGCCATCCACGATTCTATGGAACCATAAGGCCTTCTCGTAGAAGGGCCAGTGAGGGACTTTAACATAATTTTAGATTTCGTGGAGATGAACTTTTCCGTAAATTGGCTGAGGTGGCCCCCGTTGTGGGCGGAGATTCTATGGGAATTAGATAAGTAAAGGATGACGAACCGAAAGAGATAGAAACCAAAAGATGGGACATACGCCAATTGAACACCGCAAATAATTAAAATATGAAAACTCAGGCACAATCACTTTTATTCATGAACACCATATAAGACACAATCAATTGCACGCACGCAGTCAGGCACAGGGAGCATCGATGGATCATCGCATCGCATCATCAGCCGGCCGGCTCCCTGGGCGATGGATCAGTACGGAGATCGAGGCCGACATGCATGCATGTAATCGGTTAATGACGGCACTGCTTGGTGCAGAAGCAGCGGCGGCGGAAGCCGCGGCACTCGCCGTCCGGGAAGCCCTCCGTCTTGCAGACATTAGCGCAGTTGGACCTGCGCACGCACGGCCCTTTGAACCGGTGGCTCTCCGACTCGCACGTCCGCGCCTCCGCCACAACCACCGGACCACCCATCTCATCTGCACCAATACACGCTGACACGCACACACACATATAAGAGCAACGACACACAAAACAGCAACGACACCGTCAGCAAACAACAATCAGAAGCTTAGCCGGTCGGCCGGTGCACTCATGGAACACGTTCCCGTGGCCACAAGCAGCAGCATGAGCATAACAAGGATGGCCAAGAAAAGCCTACGTGGAACCTCCATTGCTTACTTCTCTTCTTCTGTCGCTCTTAGCAGGAGTCTGGAGTGCAGATCGATGTATGGAGGGCGCGACCAGCCTGCATTATATATGGATGGACACACGAGCGATGAGTGACAAACAGATCGATGCGAAAGAATAACAAGATGGGAAGCAACGTGAACATAGCCCACGGCCCCTCAAGCATGCGGCAAGGAACGTACGTGTAAAGATGCAGCTGCTTTAGCTTTGCAGCTGCTAGTTCCAACGACTAGCATAACTAGCGAGGAGTGTCGAGTGCTCGACAGCTAGTAACAGCAGCAGCACGTGTAGCTAACATTGCACCGCACGCAGCAGGCTAATTAGTCAATCTGATCACATATGTGTCATTTTGAACATTAATATGATCTCTAAATACAAATTTGATCACTAATTTTTATAAAATATATTTATAAAATCTAATAAAATTATAATATTATAAAAGTATTATTTTTTGATATAAATATACACATGTAGAAATTTATGAAATATTATGTTCACGTGTGTCCCTATAATCTCCGCACTCTTTATTTATAGCATCAGTTTCAACCGTATTATAACCAAACTATATCCCTAATAAATTCTTAACTGGACTCAATTCTAGATTCTCTCTAATATAAGGGCCTGTTTGGTAAAACTTCTCCTCGAAATCAAACTTATAGGTTAAAATAAAGTGAATTAAGTTTATATTTTTGGTCTAAAATGTAAACAAGATGATCTATCTAAACACTCTTAATGTACTCACGACTCGGCTTCATGAACTGATGAAGCTAAAATTTTGATTCTCGAATCTGGAGAAGTCAATCCCGCCAAACAGGCCCTAACTTATCTCCAACACTCGCTCCATCTCCAACACTCATCCTTAAGATAGGCATGAGATACAACTATAGAATATTGTTACATAATGCAATATGTCCCTCAAAATCACTACTTTTACTAACGCCAATACAATGACGAATACCACCACTATGACGTCCACCTCTGATGTCCAAAGCTACCTCCAATGTCATGATCGACACCACCTCCAAAACTGTCATCCTTGCAACTAGGAACCTCCATGTCTATGTCCAACACCGTCACACGGATGCAACCTCTAAGTGCCTTCACCTACACTATCATTGACCATAGTAACTACCATGGTTCATCACCTTGACTACCTCCAACGTGGCATCAACTGACATCAAGTATTTTGCCGACTTCATCACACCTGCAGCTTTGGTCTCTTGCATCTCTACCCACTCACTTTAAGCCTTAATCTCCACCATCTTCTCCTCTAGCCACACTGGCCTCCAACATCTCTCCCAATATACCCCTGACCAACTCTCTCCTAGCATAACTCCAACCAGGGTTCGCAAAATCGATGAAAACCACTCAAAAACCATAGTTTTTTACCTTACCAGGCCAGTTCGATATTCAAAACCGATCGGTAAACCAGTCTAATTCAAAAAACTCAAAAATTAGAAAAAATTATGCGATGTAAAGCGGATAAAAATCGGTGAAAACAACTCGATTTTTATGAAATCGAGCGAAAATCACTCAAAAATCAGCTCTAAGGAATATTCAATTGGTCAGTGGGTTTTGACTGTTTTTTTGATATTTTTTTTGAATTTTATCCAAAATTTTTATTTCTTAACTTTTCGGTTTTTGACGATTTTTGACTCAATATTTCGATTTTTGAATTTTGGTTTTCGAATGGTTTTTTGAAATCGGTTTTGTGAACCCTGCCCCCAACCATCTTGACCTTCACATTCTACTTTACCGATCTCCACATGTTTCCACCATTGCTACCTTTTGCACTAACACCAACACCTTGATAGCTACCTTCTTGACTGCCTCTTGAAACAACACCAACAGCTCGATAACCACTAATGAAACCATAACCATAGCATCCATTGAAGATACCACCAACTCCTACTCCTATTATCAATACCATAATCGGCACACCTCGCCTATGCTTCTTCCATATGGCCTCAATGTCTCGCCGCTAAGCCTCTCAAGCGTCCATATCCCACTAAACTGTCCTTCCTTATAAGTGGTCCCAAGTCACTTGGCGCACCACACCACAATACCACCATAAGCAATGATCACATCTGGCATCTCTGACCGTTCTGAACCTTAGCTCCTCCTAAGCTTATTCCATTGTCATGTCAGCACATCAAATACCAATACCAACAACTCCAACGAGTACCTTCACTACTAACTCTAGCATCAACACCTCCAAAGCCACATCAGCTCACATCCTGAGCAATCTTTTTCTCTAGTTTCAGGGTCTCTCCACCTTACCCTGAAACCTTCGCTCAGCATTAACCTAAAAACACTTCTCAATCTTTCTCTCCTTGTAGAGTACACGCAGCCTCACAGCAAACAAAAACAACCCAAGCAACAAGTCTCACTTTTTCTCTCTCTCTTTTCCCTTTTTATCTCCTTTCCTTTTTATTTCCTCCCTACTCTTTTTTTTTCCTTTTCCTTTTTTTTCTCGGCAGGCCACTTTTCATTTTCTCCTCTCTGTCTCCCATTATCTCTTTTCTCTTTTTTTTCTCTCAGCCGAAGCCAACTCGACCTCCTCCACTCGGCCACGCAACCCTAATAAGCTTCTCCCGTCGAAACCCAACATGGGCGCCACCTCCTCCATGATTGTCTACATCTTCGTTGCTCTGCCCCTCATCACCAGCCCCTTCTTCCCTGCCGCGGTGCCGCCCCTCCTAGCTGATTTCAGCAGCGGGGAGAAGCTTGATCCAGCAGCCAAGCAGTCGCATCGATGCTTGTGCGTACTGCGAAGGTTAATTGTGAGCTGTTCATCACCATGAACGTCCGATGACTCTCTTGAACACGGGAAGGCGCAGTACCGACCAAGTCAGCAACTTAAGTTTGCACGTCTGTAGGAGAAAAGGAATGTGCATTATCATGCACTCACTCCATGCAGCTAGCTGAGAACCTGAGAGCTGGCCTTCGATATAGTTATACACGCTCTCCTTTTCTTTCAGGACTATTAGAACTCTTGCTTGTCCCGATCGATGCTTAAACTAAAAATGTTTATTAGTTATTAATAACGTAAAAGGAGCACCCCAAAAAAGTTGACTATTCGTGTATTGGTGAAATTTGCCAAAAAGGAAACCATGGCTCAGATCATCAGAGCTCAAAGG
Source organism: Guadua angustifolia (assembly GCA_036346375.1). Lineage (NCBI taxonomy): Eukaryota > Viridiplantae > Streptophyta > Magnoliopsida > Poales > Poaceae > Guadua > Guadua angustifolia. The sequence continues at coordinate 41,630,221 of CM070519.1, forward strand.
ATCAGCGGCATGACTCAAATTGGAACGAGAAAGTGAATTGAGCCTAGCTTAGTTGGTGGGGACATAGGTGCACGTCCCTATCCACTCGCGTTTGAGGCTTCGATCTAATGCGCGTGCACATGAAGGTTGGATGCAGCGCTGTGTATGACGTGTACATGTGTCAGTGAGTGTGTTGGTGTGTGTGAGTTTGTAGCTCAGTCGTTTAGCTCTTGGCTAAATTGAAAAAAAACCGAGTAAAAGGCACAAAATGAACCATTATTAGAGATTTAAATAATAAAGCGAGGATTCATCTCACCTTTCTTTTACAAATTTCCTCATTTTTTCAAATTGTAGCTATAAGGCCTTTGCCACCCTTTTGCTTTCTTCTCTTTTTTCTTCTTGAACACACTTTTTTTCCTTCCAAAAATAATATCCAGTAACAGTACTGTCGACGATTCGGGACAGGGGTTCCTCGCCGAGCTTACTTGTTGAATGAGGATCAACCTAAGACCCTTTCTCGCAAAGGGTTTAGCGTCGAGGGCCTACCGAGCAACGGGCACGCGCACAAGACAACCGGAAGGCATGGGAGTCGTTTTTAGTGGTTCGGGCCTCTCGCGGTGGAGATAACAACCCACGCCCGTGGGTTTTCTAGTATCTTGAATGTGTGTTACAATGCGCTTGCTCGGGACCTGAATGCTCCTAAGGGTGTCCGCGAGCAAGCTCAATGCTTCGCCTATCAAGTGGAGAGTTCTCCGGAACCCATTGTGGGAGGGTACTTATAGAGAATTACAGAGACAAAATCATTTATTGTGGGCGCTTTCTTGTGGAGAACGCTTTCTTTGCATAGTGGCCGCGCCATCCGCCGGGTACCATGCGACGGGAATAGCGGCCTTGAGACCAAAGGCGGCGCGGACGTGGCGGCGATATCCCGCGCGTGATATCTGCGCGGCCGGCATTAAATGCCACGTCGCCTTGTCGTGGACACCGAGCCGGCTTGCTCGGGCCGGGCGCATCTGAAGGTCGGTCCCGCGGCGTTGTCGGGCAAGGGCATGGTCTGCTGGCGCGTAGGGCCGATGGTCGCCTGCATGCGCATCCAATCCTCGACAGCCCAGCCCTCGAGGCTAAAGGGGAAAAGGTCTTGAAGAGGCCTCCACTTAAGCCTCTAGACTTCTCGGAGGAGGGATTGGAGTGGTGCGGCGAAAATCGCGCGACACCGAGCTTCTTTAGTTCGGAGCGGGGATCTCGTGAGCGAAGAAATCGCTGACGGCCCGAGCAACTATGCTCGGTGAAAATCTTACGGCGAAGAACGCCGCATGAGATCCAGCCGCTACGCCGGAAGGAAGAGATCTCGCAACGAAAGAAAATTGTTATGCATCCGAGCAACCGAGCTCGGGGATAGGTCGCGCCCAATGAGCCCGAGCACACTTGGCCAAAGTCCGGGCCAAATAATACTCACGAAGCGAGCGCTGGAAAAATCATGCGGTTCCTTCCTCATGAGCGGGCGGCGTGGTTTCGATAAAATTTTTCGGTGATGACAACTGGGCGCAAGCTCTTTCTTGCTTGAGTATTTGTTGTCCGCGATGACGCCTTTTTTTTTTCTCGCAAAAGATGACCGCGAGGTAGACATATTGTAGGTCGAGCGATCGTGGGCGACATAGGCCCAAGTAAGTTGCGAAGAAACGACTTCACGAGGTAGAAAATGCTCGAAAGGGAGCAGAATTCTGGCGATTTGTGACCTAGTGACAAAAATACGCGAGTCGGTGATCCGCTCCTATCCGGCCCATTGCGAATAACGCTCGTGTACCTAAGATTGGAGCAAGAGTTTGTTCGCAGGAGAGATGAAAGAAAAGCGCGGCCCCTCCGACCAAAACACCGGCCTGTGCGAGCGACAAGCGCGGATAGGTCGGTGGAGAGAAAACGAGCGTGCGATAAGACTTGTTGACACTTAGGATGCACACCCTTAATTTGCGAGTGTGGTCGTATGAAGGGAGGGCGCATGGCTAATAGACGTAGTGTGAGGCGACCAACACGCGCAAGCCGAGCTAAATCTCGGACCGACCGAAAGGGTGTCTGTTTGCGACTTGTATCGCGCAGCGGATAGCTACTGCGGACCAAGGTCGGCGTATCGAGACTGAAGCCTTTGGTGGTGAGCGTTTTAGTGGTTGGGTGTTGTTCGCGGCACGCTGTGTCATTACGCATGCGCGATCCGATTTGAGCAGGGTAAAAAGATTTTAAACGGATGAAAGTTGTATTGCTCCAACAGTAAGGTCGTGAATTTACAACATAATGTAAAACAGAAAATGAGTTTAGACATGGAACTTGGCGCACGGGTCGATGTTCCATGAACCGGGAGCACGCGCCATCTTCTATTGTAAGTCGGATGACCCGAGCTTGGCTTGCTTGGGGATGTACTTGATGGGGACGGGGTAGCCCGTGAGTCTAAGCCACACGAAGGTCGGCCTTTGCGGCACCATCCGAGCAAGAGCATAGTCGGTTGGCGCCAAGCCGATGATCGCTCACGGAATTTCTCAATCCTCGACGCCTAGCCCCGAGACTTAAGGGCGATTGCTAAGATCAGACGCTTCGCCTTAAGCCTCTAGACACATAGGGACGATTGGGACTTTGCAAAAAAAACTATCGCAACATCCGAGCAACACTGCTCGGGAAGAGGATCTCGCAGTGAAGAGCTCTGCGCGCATCCGAGCAACAGGCTCGGGGATCTCGCAGCGAAGAGCTACTACGGCATCCGAGCAACAGGCTCGGGATCTCGCGTGTCAAGAGCTATCGCGCATCCGAGCAACATTGCACGGGATCTCGCAGTCAAGAGCTATCATGCATCCGAGCAACAGGCTCGGGGAAGAGGATCTCGCAGTCAAGAGCTATCGCGCATCCGAGCAACAGGCTCGGGATCTCACAATGAAGAGCTATCGCGGCATCCGAGCAACATTGCACGGGATCTCGCAGTCGAAGAGCTATCGCGGCATTCGAGCAACATTGCACGGGATCTCGCGGCGAAGAGCTCTGCGGCATCCGAGCAACAGGCTCGGGAAGAGGATCTCGCGGCGAAGAGCTATCGCGCATCCGAGCAACAGGCTCGGGATCTCAAGGAAGAGCTATCGTGGCATCCGAGCAACATTGCACGGGATCTCGCAGCGAAGAGCTCTGCGGCATCCGAGCAACAGCGATGGCTCGGGATCTCACTGTGAAGAGCTATCGCGGCATCCGAGCAACAGGCTCGGGATCTCGCAATAAGAGCTACTGCGGCATTCGAGCAAAGATTGCACGGGATCTCGGCGAAGAGCTATCGCGCATCCGAGCAAAGATTGCACGGGATCTCGCAACGAAGAGCTACTGCGGCATGCGAGCAACATTGCACGGGGATCTCGCAGCGAAGAGCTACTGCGGCATCCGAGCAACAGGGCTCGGGGATCTCGCAGCGAAGAGCTACTGCAGCATCCCAAGCATGAGTCAAATGCTTGAGGAACTGACAGACGAGACATGCTCGAACTGCCGCATCCTGGACACGGACTAGACGCCCAGGGGAACTAACTGGCGCGGAAGAGTGTAGGGTCGAGGATGCGCCTAGAGGGGGGGTGAATAGGCGTTTTACAAAATTAATCGCTCTCTAATCCTTTCGCTCTAATACACCCCTAAGTCAAAACCTAATCAAAGATATATGCGAAGCTTATAAATAGGTTTTGACAATTTAAAGCCTAAATCAACTAGGCTCACTAGTGCACTATCTAAATTAAGTCTCTACACTAGAATTGCTAAATTGAACAATCAATTAATACTAAGCAATTCTAATACATTCAAGCAATCAATAATATGCACAAGGTAAATACTTGAAAGTAAAGAGACAAGGGACAACCGATGTTTTTTCGTGGTGTTCGGAGACTTGCCGGTCTCCCCTAGTCCACGTTGAGGCTAGCCCACACTTGGACCGGCTCCCGCTCGAGCACCCGCCTCTTTCCACTAGTCGTGGTTTTTCACGCCGCTGCGTAGGCTCAACCCCAACCTTCACAAACTTCACGGGCTTCACACCTCGAGAGCTCCGCCGACGACGCCCACGCCGCCTAGGAGTCGGCAACCTCCAAGAGTAACAAGCCGCCTTCGCTTGAACCTCACAGGGCACAACAAATGCGCCTCGGTGATCACCAAGTGCAACACATGCACAAGGCCTCACTCAAGTGCAACACATGCACAAGAGGCTCTCAATCACTTCCTAATTGCAACACATGCAATTAGTCTCACTCTTAAGCTCAAGAGGCAAATGGAGAAGAGCAACACATGCACACAACTCCCACACACAACAACAACACCAAAGAACCTTAGCCCCAAGCCCCCAGGGGTATTTATAGCCCCACCAAGAAAACTAGCCGCTTGGGGGCGAAATAGGCAAAAATTCGGAATGCGGTACTACCGCCTCTAAGGGTCAGAGTACCGCCTCAGAGTCTCCAACTGGCTCGGCCAACGGACACTTTTTTATGTACTACCGCCCTCCGAGGGCAGTAGTACCGATCTCTGTACTACCGCTCCTCCTCACAGTAGTGTGGGCCTCGACTCACCAAAAATCGCTCAAGATCGAAAATACCTACCGGTGCCTTAGGTCCGATAGTGTTCAGCCCCATAGCGGTACTACCGCATTCCCTCACAGTGTAGTGCCGCCAAAGACTCAACAAACAAAACGCCAAGATCGCCAAAAAGCTACCGCTAAACAAATGCCGGTAGTAGTCGCGCTTTTGCAGTACTACCGCTTCCGCATATGCGATAGTGCCGGGCCACAGAGAAAATCCAGATTTCAAACTCCAAATCCATCTAAAACCAAACTTATTCTTTGAGCCACAAAGATGATCAACACATGATCATACACACGCAAAACACATTTCATGCTGAATTCAAACCAATGGTTCAAAACACATTTCACAACCAACTCAAGATCTATTTGCAAAACGTTTCAAATCAAACCCGTGTTTATGAGATTAATTCCCTAGCCATGTGAAGGTCAACACAAGACCCGGTCAACTTGCCAACACCGTTGCAAGCCCTACTCACATACTCGAATTCGGACTCATAAACCTCGGTTTATTCGACAACGAACTTGCAAACAACACAATAAACATATCTCATGCTTGAGCACTACTCTTTGCAACACATGCAAAAGTCTAGCTCCAAGCAACATCAAATCAAGATGCATGAACTCTCTAATTGCAACACATGCAATTCTCTAGTTCAATGCAACACCAAAACCAAACTTCACACCAAAATCAAATCACACGTATGAGCTCTCTACTTGCAACACATGCAAGCCTCTAGCTCCATACAAACACACAAACATCAAATCATGCTTGAGCTCTCTCCTTTTGCAACACATGCAAAACTTAGCTCCAAGCAAACACAAGTTTTAGAAAGATTGTTTTATGAACCAAAACATGAAGCGCCAACTAATGCAACACATGCAAAAGTGAACTTCACGCAAAAGCCAACGCACTAGCTTATCCTATTTGCAACACATGCAAATCAAAGCATTATGCGAAAACCAAATGCAACCAAGCATAAGTTTAACCCATTCGCAACACATGCCAAATGGTTTAAACCAAATGCAAAAACCAAAACCAAAATGGTTGAGCTTTGAGTGAACGCGGAATGAGATCACCAACACATGATGAAGCTCAAGCAAAGGGAACGACCCCTCTTAATAGCACGGCGATAAAACTCTAGACTCAAAGACTACAAAGTCCTTAGCCTATCTAGTTATACCTTCGCCGCCGCGCACAAGCAATCCCCTTTGGGGTCTTTAGGATCTTCACTTGATATTCCCCGATCGTTACCCTTCTTTATCTTGGGATCCATTCTGATGCCCATCAACTCATGATGCCGTCCTTGTCACGTTCTCATCATCTCATCCATCTTTGGACATAACTCAATCACAACTCATAAAATAGTTAGTCCAAGATGTATGGTTGTCTCAATTATCTCTTGCACTCCATTAACACATAATGGATGCCTCTAGATCAATTGAGCACAACCCTAAATCAATAGAAATGATTTAGTGTGTCTTAAGTACAATAATGCAACTCATGCTTTATTATATTTAAGAACTATTCATTGTCCTCAATTAATCACAAAACACCATCAACACATGATGAAGTGTTCTTTAACGACCAAACAAATGAACTCAATTTAAATATCATTTAAATTGATATGAGTATATATCAATACACAAGTTTCATATACTCATGTTGATGAAAAGTAATGATCCATTATATGTAAATTTATGGAAATGATCATTACTCTAAATCATCAACTATAGAATACATACATGTATATGTGCATAAATATGATTTACTTGGAGATAATATGCACATATTCAAATTGATGTATTGGAGCATATCCTATATTTTGAGTATACTTATAACTAGACAATTCAAACATATAAAGGATTTAGAATCTTTGTCTTGATCCTTATATGTGTCAATAATGAATTGATCAATACAAAGAGACTTTCAAGTTAAACTACAAACTCCCCTAAATATGTGCATCCATGTAATATATGGATTGGGAAACATGATGCACATTTTTTGAAAATGTCGGGACATTCATTTTTAACTTGAATCCAAAGTATGTAATTAATACTATAATGAATATGCATACATAGTTTTTCCATTTTTCAATGCGATGAGACTAAACAAAGATATTCTAAACAAACATGTTAGTCTCGATATAAGATTGTCATTAATAACACTATCGCATTAGGGATAAACTCAATATTGATTTGTCATTAACACAAGATTATATTTGTCATTAACACCAAAACCATAACTAATGAAGGTTGAACTTACAAAGAGACTCGCTACCGGCGAAGGGCTCGCTTAGCGCGAACAAGACTGACCCCGAAATAAACGCTGCTCGGGAAGAGACTCGCGCCGGCGAAGGACGTGCTCGGCGAGGACATGGACAGCCCGAGCGAAACGCGTGCTCGAGGAAGAGACTTCGCGCCGGCGAAGGGCGTGCTCGGCGAGGACATGATAAACCGAGCCAAACGCGTGCTCGGGAAGAGACTCGCGCCCGAGCGAAGGCGCGTGCTCGGCGAGGACATGGACAGCCCGGCGAAACGCTGCGTTTCGGGAAGAGACTTCGCGCCCGGCGAAGGACGTGCTTCGGCGCGGGACATGGATGCCCCGAAGCGAAACGCGTGCTCGGGGAAGAGACTTCGCCCGAAGCGAAGGGACGGTTTCAGCGGGACATGGTCTCGGTGTGGCCTTCCGGATCGGCCACACCGCCACGCTTCGCCGGGCGTAGCACACGCCGCCGTCCTCCACGCCGCCAAGACGCAGAGGTCTCGATTGACTTGAGAATTCGGCATCCTCGAGGATTCTCGCGAAGGACTCGGCCGATCCCCACAGACGGGCGCCGGTGTCGGCGATTCGAGACAGGGTCCTCGCCGAGCTTACTTGTTGAATGAGGATCAACCTAAGGCCCCTTTCGCAAAGGGTTTAGCGTCGAGGGCCTACCGAGCAATCTAACGGGCGTACAAGACAACCGGAAGGCACGGGAGTCATTTTTAGGCGGTTCGGGCCTCTCGCGGTGGAGATAACAACCCTACGCCCGGCTGGGTTTCTCTAGTATGCGAATGTGTGTTACAATGCGCTTGTTTCGGGACCCCAATGCTCCTAAGGGTGTCCGCGAGCAAGCTCAATGCTTCGCCTATCAAGTGGAGAGTTCTCCGGAACCCATTGTGGGAGGGGTACTTATAGAGAATTACAGAGACAAAATCATTTATTAGTGGGGCGCTATCAGGAGAACGCCGCTTGATAGTGGTAACGCGCCATCCGCCGGGTACCATGCGGCGTGGGAATAGCGGCTTGACACCAAAGGCGGCGCGGACGTGGCGCGCAAGATATCCCGGCGCGTGATATCTCGCGGCCGGCATTAAATGCCACGTCGCCTTGTCGTGGACACCCCGAGCTGGCTTGCTCGGGGCCAGGGCGTACGAAGGTCGGTCCTGCGTGCGTTGTCCGGGCAAGGGCATGGTCTGTTGGCGCCGGGCTTCGATGGTCGTCCTGATACAGCGCATCCAATCCCCGACAAGTACTATAGCGAAGTGTTGTCTGTGTGTAGGATGGTAATGGGGACATCCCTAGCAGAGAGCGGTGGAACATCCCTATCCCTGACCTTGGCATCGGAGGCCACTTCTTCCTATTTTGTTCCTTGACCCCATCAGGGTATCAGGTTGCTGTGGGAGCCACATCTAATGAAAAGGTATATACAAAATAAAAAATAGCAAGATGATTTATAAATCGAGAATGAAATCATGAACTGATTAATTTATATAAATAATATTGAGAAAAACTATCTGCAACCATTCATAATTCTTACAGATTAATTTGTAGCAAGATGATTTATAAATCGAGAATGCAATCATGAACTGATTAATTTGTGTAAATAATATTGAGAAAAACTGTCTGCAACCATTGATAATTCTTACAGATTAATTTGTACAAATAATGTCATGAACTAATTAATTTATACAAATAAAATTACCAAAAATTATCTACAATGAGTCAATGGCATATATTAAATATACCATAGAATATAGACCCATCTATCATTGATATATCTGAGCCTCATATAGGTAATATAGGTAATTGGGACGAAGAGTTGTGGAACATCCCCAGTAGCCCGATAGAGACAATTTTTCTAATCACCAGTCCTATAAAAGAAAAAAGTCAGCCATCCGCACCCTCTAATACAGGAATTCTAAATTCCCCGGTGAGGAACGGAGAATGGGGCCAGTGCCATCCCTACTCGCGTGCCATCGCCTTCCTCGTCAGAAGCATATGTGCGGTCTGCACTCTGCTGTATGAGTGAGCAATTATGAAGATGGGCCAGATGGCTATCACACTCACAACTCAGAAGAAAGCTTCAGCAGAACAACACGATCAGAGCCCAATACGTAACTTGATTGACCGATTTTATCCTTGTACGTCCACCCTCCCAGGCCCAATTACATGCCGAAAGCAGCCTAAAGAGACGAAACAAATTCCTAGATATACAGTCTGGATTGACATCGGTAATCTCCACGAAATTAAGACAGTATTGCAGTGTACAAGCAGCCACGCGCCCAAAAAACCGGTCAATTCTACGCCTGTTCTTGAGCAAACTCTCTCTGCTTCAGCTACGCCGGGCACTCAGATTGCCATCCCAAAAACCGGGTGTTTTACAGTGCAATAGCGGGGCTGATGCTAAGAAAGTGCGCCGAAACTGTAGGTGCAGTACTCGCCACACGACGATAATTGGAACCGATGCAACGATCGTTGTCTATGCCGGGCACACGCGTGACCTGGCCTGTGTCGCTGCCACGAAATGGAAAGCCAAATTTGTAATGCGATGCATAAATGAGGCAACTTCCCTGCAGATATTTTGCAGGGGTCTGTCTCGCTAAATTATGTTGTCTTCAGAAAGTTTTCATTCCCTGCCTTCTTTATCACCTCTCTTGGTGGGTTTCATTATGCTGTCCATTTGATAGAGAAGTTGGACAAATGTATACATACCCAGGAATACACCAGAGCTTGGTTTTTTCACATATACACTTGTATTATAACTATCGTCAAATATGCCTCGAGATTGATCCAAACTTTCAAAATTCAAACTATCGTCTCATCTTCTAATAATTGAATACCCTTTTTTCACGAAGCTTGAGGCACTTTTGAGGGTTAAGACAGTGCATGTACCCACATGAATATGTGGTTTCGTATTTTTGAATATATTCCTTTGATTCTTCAGAGTAAAACTGAACATCAAAATTCTTTAAGAAATCGGCACGAGTTCATTCTTACTTGCTTGTTTCGGACTGATTTTGTCCAATAAGACGAACAGCATGCGCGAGCTGGAACTTTATTGGAAGTTTAATTTAACGGCGAGATGCAGTGACGACAAAGACGAGGTCACGGCGCAGATGTTTCGAGTAGAGAAGGGAAGGGAGAACCAACGTTGTACGACGTGTGTTTGTTTGGTGAACTGATCAATACTACAATATATTTGGTCGCCGATCGCTTTCACCCTTCCAGAGAGCACTTGATGAACATTCTAAAATGCACAAGCAAATAAATGAAAGCGCATACACCATGTTAAAAATGTGCTGAAATAAGAAACACAAGAAGTACTATTTTTGCACGGACGTAAACATACAGTACTACAGCAGTTACGACACACCTTGGCCTGAACCTTCATGGACGGTGGTGTTCGAAGTTTATATCATCCAATTCCAAAGTGCTTTTGCCAGATAGAGATTCCTGTTGGTTTATATATATGGTCCAAAGATAGCTGATGCACAAATCAGCTGTTAATGTTTAGATGAATAAATTGTTGTTATGAAAGCATAAGGTTAATTCAAAAGAAACAGAAGAATGGTTATGACTCACTATCGTTCGATAAGCGTCCGCACGACGCAAGACTTGCTATGTTTTCCGTAAAAATCCGGTGTTCCAAACGAGCTGCAAAATGTTTTTCTTTTCCTTTTTTTCAGAAATCTCCAAAATGTTATTATACAAGAAACTTTGTACCATTCTTTTTTATGTGTGACTAAAGCAACAATTGTTTTTCAAACAGGACAAGTGGTATCACCTCAAGTCGCCCATTAGGAGATCGGTGTTAAGTAGGAGCAGTTGTGTTTGTTTTCATAAGAAGGTATTGTGATACGTGTTCATACTTAAGCCTAGAGAAATTTTACGATACATTATACTAGTAGTATATAATGAGTAGTAGGAATCAGATCTAGCTTTTGATTTGTTAAGTATATTTCTACTACTTTACTACCAAAGAAAGCATAAATAAATTTAGCTAATCTCATCTATTAGATCGAAAAGAATAGAGGATCCATATTGAATTTATTAGTGTAGCGTAAGAGAGCTCTAAGGCCAAGGGGTAAGTGCGGTTAAGACTGAGGTAAGCGAGGGAGTGTGCTCCCAACTGCTACCACGTGGATTCAAGAGGGGGAAACAAAGTCATGGCAATTCAGAAGAGTTCCACAAGAATTATTTCCTTCACATCTCCACACCGGACATTTTACATTATACACATAAGTACCATGTTTGCACAAACAGAAGAGGAAGTAAAATGAAGAACAATTGGGTGTCCAGTAGCACACCTTGTTCGTTCGATCTACACATCAAAAGTTTAAATCAAGCTCTATAAACCACGCCATGCGTTTATTTCTGCAACTTTGGCACGCGTAGGGCCAAATTCCTACCTTTTTACCAACCCACAGAACAATGCCTGGTCACCATGGTGGCCGTAGTAGCCGTCGTATTTTAGGACATGCAGCATCACGATCCTGGCGTAATCTCGCGCAGAAGAAACGTAGGACCGTTCGGTATGGCGGTGTCCTATAGCCTTGACACGGCCATGACATGCGCCACCGGGTGCTCGTCCCGGCGCCCACCGACCGTCGTCGTCGTCGCCTTCCCCTTCGTCTTCTGCGCCAGCTTCCGGGCAACGTCCCGGAGCTTGACCTTCTCGACCTTCCCCAGCGCGTTCCTGGGGAGGGCGTCATAGACTAACACCTTCCTGGGCACCATGAAGCGCGACATGCGCTTGCGGCAGAATGCGATCACGTCGTCCTCGCAGACCCCGGCCGCCTTGTCCTTGGCCACGACGAACGCGCACGGCGTCTCGCCCCAGTGCGGGTGCGGCATCGCGACCACCGCCGCGTCGGCCACGTCCGGGTGCCGGAACAGCATCTCCTCCACCTCCTTGCTGCAGATGTTCTCACCGCCGCTTATGATCACGTCCTTGGACCTGTCCTTGATCTCAATGTACCCGTCAGGGTGCACCACGCCGACGTCGCCCGTCAGGAACCACCCGCCCTTGAAGGCCTTCTCGTTCGCCTCCAGGTTGTTGAGGTAGCCCTTCATGACGCTGCTGCCGCGAAGCACGATCTCCCCGACGGACTTCCCGTCGCGCGGCACGCTCGCCATCGTGTCGACGTTCTTGACGTCGGCGTCGGCGAGGGACAGAACGCTCACCCCCTGCCGGGCCTTGAGGCGAGCGCGCTCCGGGAGCGGCAGGCGGTCCCACTGGTCGCGCCACTCGCAAGCCAGCGCGGGGCCTGTGGCCTCGGTGAGGCCGTAGGCGTGAGTCACGCGGAAGCCGATCCGCTCGACGCGCTCCAACAGAGCGGCCGGTGGTGGGGCCCCGCCGGTGAGGACGTGAACCGGAGCCTCCAACTGCGTGGCCGCATCGCCCTCGAGGAGGATGTTGAACACCACCGGCGCGCAGCACATGTGCGTGACGCCATGGCGGGCGATGGCGCGATAGATGTCCGCGGCGCGTGCGTCGCGGATGCAGACGTTGACGCCGCCGCGCGCTGCCATGCCCCACGTGAACGTCCATCCGTTGCAGTGGAACATGGGGAGCGTCCACAGGTACACCGGCTCGGTGCCCAGCCCCCACGACATCAGCAGGCTCGTCGTGCTCAGGTACGCGCCGCGGTGGCTGTACAGCACGCCCTTGGGCGCCGACGTGGTGCCCGACGTGTAGTTCAACGTGACCGCGTCCCACTCATCGGCGAGCGGCGGCAGCTCGACTGCCGGGTCACCTTGTGCAACCAGCCCCTCGTACTCGAGCTCGCCGAGGCGGACGCCCGTGGGCGCGTCAATGTCGTCGATGACGGCCACGAGAGGGACAGGCGCGCCGGCGTCGGCGACGAGCTGGAGCGCGTCGCTGGCGAGGCGCACGTACTGGTAGTCGACGAAGAAGAGCTTGGCCTCGGAGTGGCGCAGGATAGCGGCCACCGCCTTTGCGTCGAGGCGCGTGTTGACGGTGTTGAGCACCGCGCCGGCCATAGGCACGGCGAAGTGCATCTCGTACATTGCCGGCACGTTTGGTGCGAGAACAGAGACCTGCACGTATTTGAACCAACTTTGATCAGTCACAAGACGTACAACGCCACGCATGTCGTGTTGTTCCGTAGCTAATGAACACGTATATGCTAGATATATACCACGTCGTTCTTGCGCACGCCGAGGTTGAGGAGCGAGGAGGCGATGCGGCGGCAGCGATCGTGCGTCTGGCTCCACGTGAAGCGGACGCGGCCGTAGATGACCGACGTGCGGTCGCCGTAGACGGCATTGGCGCGCGGCAGGAAGCCGACCGGGCTGAGCGGCACGTAGTTGGCCGCACGCTTGGGGAGCTGGTCCATGTTTTAGTTCAGTACAAGATCACGATGCACTACTAATGGCCGAAAACGAAATAACGAATGGTCTGCGATTTTTATGACCCGATGTGATCAAGCCTTGGCTGTGTATATGCTAGCACTTGTGGCTACAAGGATAATGCTGTGAGTGATTCAGACGGTTGATGGGGGTGTTTATATAAGTAGGGAGGGCAATGTGATTTGCGTTTGATGGGGCCCAAGAGCGCGATGTGTGTACGGGAAAAAAGAACTGGGTTGGATCGGGGGGAGAGGTTGCAGGGAAAATGAAGTGAAAACACGGGATCTTGAGTCTTGACTCTTGACCACAGATTACGCTGCGATTTTTCACATTTCTGGTGCGTGTTTGTTTTGTGTGTGTGTTTTGTGTGTGTTGGGTGTGGGGACGACAAGACCCACAGGACTGGACTCAACTGCGGCCAGTGGCACGGTGTCGTCCTCGCCGTGGTGGGGCCAGTGCACTGCTGACCAAGAATAAAAATCTTGTCGGAATTTTGTTATATCTCGGTTTTCAGACCGGACGGTTTTTAAAATATTGGCTGGATTGAAAATATTCAAAAAAAAATGAAATGTTACAGTAATCTCGGTAATTTTGGCGAGATTTCGCTATTTTCAGCTAGAATCTCAGGTTTTTTTTGCCTTGGTTTTGAATTTGGATCAATAACTTTAATAATGTGATTTTCCGTGAAAATACGTTGAAAATTCAAATTTTTGAGACATTTTTAAAAAGTTAGAAATATTGGATTTTTGTAAAATTATACTTGTTTTATCATACTATAAAAATTTATGATACCATTTTAAGAAGTCTAGGATCATAGAGAAAATTTTTAAAATATTTTAACTTCATTTATTATCTTTAAAAAATAAAAAATAGAATAAGCATAAATGAAGTAGTAACCGTGTCATAATTTTATAAATTTTTTCCAGTTTGATCATGATCAAAAAATTTTAGGAGAGCTTAAGAATTTCCTCATAACCGTTCTCTAAAAGTTTCAAAAAATTTAAACCTGTTTTGATAGGTCAATCAAAAATTATAATATGTACAAGCACACATTCTAAAGTTCAAAAAATGTGAAGTAGCATTGTCACAATTTTGAAAATTCGTTTGTTTGATCATCATCTAATGATTTTATGGGAACATTAGGGATGCTTGACTTATCATATGTATCAATTTTATTTTATACCTATTATTTGTGATGCAAATATATATTGATTGTTTCTAATTGTAACCTTCAAAATCCGAATATCAGTCGAAATACTATTGAAATTTCTAACTTTATAGATTAATAATCATCTACAAATTTTACGGCAATATTAATGAGCATTTTCATTCGAACATCACCACTTTCTAAATTTTTAAAAATTCTTTGAGCTTAATCATCATCTAAAAATTTTATAAGAATATTAGTGATATGTCAAAACCATGCACAAAAAATTTCAAAATTTTCTAACATTGTTTGTTCCATTTTTCATTCTGTTCAAATTTACTAGTCAGCGTTTTATTAAGACAGTAGCAATGATTGAATCTTTAAAAATTTCTCATGCTTCATAATCATCTAAAATTTCTATAAAAACATTACTAATGTGTTAGGGCCATCCACAAAATATTTCAAAAATTTTCGATGTCGTTTGAACTATTTTTTTGCTCGGTGCAAAATAACCGAGTTCTCGGCAAATCTCATCGAGATCTCGATGATTCCGGACGAAATCTAGGATTTATCGGTTAAAAAAACCAGATTTGAAAATTTGTTTCTATGTTTCGACCAAAATTTGTCTGAAATTTCGAGATATTGGCGAAAGTTCGCCTTTTGGCTACCCCCGAGATGTCAATCGAAAATAAGATTTCAAACCTTGTTGCTAATATGCAATGGTCTTGCAAGCTTGTGGTGAGCATGCATCGCCTGTTGATTTTAGGAGTGATTAATATCGTGTACTCTTTCTTGATTTTTTTAAAATAATACATATTTAAAATTGTTTTACAAAAATAATACATAAAAATAAATATAAAAATACACCTCTATCGACAAATAAGCTCAGTGGTCAATTGAATTGGCGACACGTGACAAAAGCTTATAAATCAAATTGTTAAGGAACGGGTAAGCTACTTTAGCGAAAAATCAAAATTTTCTACCGCGTAACCAAAAGACCAGTGCAAGTTATAGATCACAAAACTACTACTATACACACAAACCTGTAGCGGAAGTAGAGTCGATGTAGCATGGTGGTGCAGATATAGTCGTACTAGCCTTGCGCCTCCTCCAATAACTTTTTGTGGGTGTCACTGGTTGCGGGTCGTCCTAACGTTGAAGTTTTGCAGTAACGCCTCTATGATATTCATACGTACTGGGCGGGAACACCATGCGCCGGAGTGCTAGCACCGGTTGCGCGGTTCTGAGCGAAAGAGGGGTGGCAGCTAGGATTTTAGGAATTTTGAATTCCTATTGTTTCTTTTTATATATCTATCTCACATCAAATCCACTATATTCTCCTTTTATATAGACGTCCTTTGACGGATTTCAACTCTTAAAGCCTATTAGGAACTCTAAGCACATTACAAGTCAGATTCCTATCCAAATTGGTTACAACCCTTTAGTGTGCGACCCTATAGGCTCACGTGCACTCGGACATGGCTGAAGTACCCTTATCGATCATTGAATACTCCTACTCGATTATCGGGTACACCCACCAACTCGACCATCGAGTACTCCTACTCAATTATTGAGTATTCGACCAATAGTCCATAGCGGCTCTTAGTAAGACTTACCGACTCTCGAGTACATGTAAAGATCGGACGAATATCAACAATGTTCTATATGCATTTCCTTTTGTCTCACGGTATCGGTCAAACCTAAAACGAGTTGTTGACATCCTTGTTTGGATGACTCGACCACTCTTTCTCACTGTCATGACTCGGATTTTTCGAATTCATCGAGTTAACTATTTAATTCGATAACTCGAGTAACTATTTACTTGAGTAGTATGGCCATATATTTTTCAGAATCTAACCATTCGAGAGGTTTAGAGATATCTCTCGTTGTATAGAGGGTCAAATTCTATCTTAATCGACCACACCTCGCAGTATGTTTTATGACAAACCTAAAAGCCATCTTTATAATTACCCAGTTGGAGTAGCATTTGACGACCCCTAAGTAAGTCATTACGCATCTTGAGAATATGAGACAATCTCAAGTCGAAGGATATAACATACACATCGCATATGATTCCAACTAATGACACGAAAGAATACGATGTTCTCGCAGTGTCTCATAGTGGGTCGATGTCCAACATAATATTCTCTAACATGTGTCCATATTATTGGTTTGATATCTCTATATCTATAACCTGTGAAACATGACCATCAACCAGTACATATGCTAGTCTACTCATATATGTCCTTATATGATTATCGACTAGAAATTCCTTTTAGAATGAATATCACAAAGATGAATATAGAGTTTCACAAATAAGTCATGTGTTTGTTAATCAATATTCATGATATTATATCATAGTTTATGAACATTTATGTTAATATAATCATCTATATGATTGTCTCTAAGGTATATTTCCAACACAAATCAGCGTGTCGGCTAAATGAATTGGCAACAAAACAATCTGTCGGACAAATAAATCAGTGACAAAATATATATCTATCGTCAAATGAAATGGTGACATCAGATCCATCATCAAATCAATTGACAACATAGATGTACTTTTGTAGTTGTTTTCCTCGATGTGTTATCTTTGTATAGTTTTTTAAAAATGTACTCCATCCAATCACAAATAGTTATTATTCTAGACATCGACACTATCTCCAAAATACAATTTTGCCCAATAACTTATATTATAATATATTTATAAAACCCAATAAAATTATAATATTATGAAAGTATTTTTGAGACAAATCCATACATATGATTTTCGTGCATCTAATTTAAATATTTAAAAAGATATCGACAATCAAATTTTCTAAAGTTTAACTACACATATGTCGACGATTTGGGAACCGGTCCCCCGCTGAGCTTACTTGTTGAATGAGGGATCAACCTAGGCCCTCTTTTCCGCGGAGGGTGTAACGTCTGAGGGCCTGCCAAGCTGCATATTGTGAGGACACAACGAACAAGGGATCCTTTTTGTCTGGTTCGGGCCTCTCGCGACGGAGATAATAACCCTACGTCCAGTGATTGCACTAGTTTCCAAGGATGGATTACAGGGTGTTTGCTCAAGGGTCCTAGGAGGTTCTAAAGTCTATCCTCTCGACCTCCAGCGAGCGACTACTATGTATGGGGGGACAAGTAAGAAGGAGTCCAACCCCAAACCCCTCGTGCGAGAAGGTATTTATAGGGGATTATAGCGACACTACATTTATTACAGAGGGGTGCGCCACTGTTTCGGACGTGGGTGGAGCTGTTCCCTTGTTTCCCGCCGGGCACAGCGCGATGTGGGTACAGTGGGCGTAGATCGCGGGCGTGCAGTCCTTCGAGTTGCTGCGTAAGTAATGCCACGTCGTCTTTGTGGAGCGTGCCCGGCTTTTCGGTCGATCTTGGGGCTCTTCTTCTGTCTTAGTCGCCAGCTGCACTTTCCCGAGCAAGCATGCTCGGGAGAACTTGACAGAGGACGAGGTGGGCCTGCAGGCCGGGCCATCCGGAGACCTTCCTTGGGGACAACGTCCAAGGGCAAACATGGTCGGTTGCTGGCCAGCCGCCAGGGTACGATGGTCTTCTACGGGAATTTCTCAATCCCCGACAGCTATCCCCTAAGGCTAAAGGGGGAAGTTGCTCGACCGAACCTCCGCCTTAAGCCTCCAGACTTACAGGGAGGATTGTGACTTCGTAGCGAAGAACTACCGTGGTGTCCGAGCGGCGCTGGCTCGGAGAGAAGAATTTCGCAGCGAAGAACTACCGCGGCGTCCGTGCGACGCTGGCTCAGGGACGAGCATGTTCTAGCAGGGCCGAGCATCTTGCTGAAGACCCGACCAAAACGGTGCTCAGGAACGGAATCGAGGGGTCGCGAGTGAACTCGCACAACCTCATCCCAGGCATGGTTCAGATGCCCAGGGAAGCTAGACTTAGATCAGATGTCTAGGGAGAAGGCAACTAGCAGATTGCGGGCGGGCTCGCACTGCCGCATCCCAAGCATGGGTCAGATGCTCGAAGAACTGATAGACGAGACATGCTCGAACTGCCGCATCCTGGACATGGACTAGACGTCCAGGGAAACTAACTAGCAGGTCATGAGAGGACTCATGCGGGCGCGAAGAGACTTCGCGCCGGCGAAGGACGGTTTCGGCGCGGAACATCGGCAAAAGCGAAAACGCGTGCTCGGGAAGAGACTCGCGCCGAAGCGGCGACGGTTTCGGCGCGAACATCGGCAGCCCCGAGCTAAACGCGCTCGGGGAAGAGACTTCGCGCCCGGCGAAGGACGTGTTTCGGCGCGAACATCGGCAATGAGCGTAAACGCGTTCGGGAAGAGACTCGCGCTCGAGCGAAGGACGTGCTCGGCACGGAACATCGGCAGCCTCCGAGCGAAACGCGTGCTTGGGGGAAGAGATTCGCGCCCGAGCGAAGGACGTGCTCGGCGCGGAACATGGACTCAGTGTGGCCTTCTGGATCAGTCACACCGGCCACGCCTCCGCCGGCGTAGCACACGTCGCCGAAGACGTAGAGGTCTTAATTGACTTGAGAATTCGGCATTCTCAGGGATTCCTCGCGAAAAGACTCAGTTGATCTCCACGGACGGCGCCAGCTGTCGACGATTCGGGAACCGGTCCCCCGCTGAGCTTACTTGTTGAATGAGGGTTCAACCTAGGCCCCCTTTTCCGCGGAGGGTGTAACGTCTGAGGGCCTGCCGAGCTGCATATTGTGAGGACACAACGAACAAGGGATCCTTTTTGTCTGGTTCGGGCCTCTCGCGACGGAGATAATAACCCTACGTCCAGTGATTACACTAGTTTCCAAGGATGGATTACAGGGTGTTTGCTCGAGGGTCCTAGGAGGTTCTAAAGTCTATCCTCCCGACCTCCAGCGAGCGACTACTATGTATGGGGGGACAAGTAAGAAGGAGTCCAACCCCAAACCCTTCGTGCGAGAAGGTATTTATAGGGGATTATAGCGACACTACATTTATTATAGAGGGGCGCGCCACTGTTCCGGACGTGGGTGGAGCTGTTCCCTTGTTTTCTGCCGCCGCACAAGCGACGTGGATGCGATGGCGCAGATTAAGGCGTCAGATCATTCGAGCCGCCACGTAAGTAATGCCACGTCGTTTTTGTGGAGCGTGCCCGGCTTTTCGGTCGATCCTGGGGCTCTTCTTCTGTCTTGGTCGCCAGCCGCACTTTCCCGAGCAAGCATGCTCGGGAGAACTTGACAAAGGACGAGGTGGGCCTGCAAGCTGGGCCATCCGGAGACCTTTCTTGGGGACAACGTCCAAGGGCAAATATGATCGGCTGCTGGCCAGCCGCCGGGGTACGATGGTAGTCTACGGAAATTTTCCAATCCCCGACAACTTATATCCAAAATAACAACTATGTATGGTACGAGAGAGTATTATTTATTTATTTTTTTAAAAAATCACATGTCTTGTCTGTGGTATGCCGGTAGTGGTGGCACGACGGGTTTGCACGCTTGGGTTGGGACTTGGGACGAATCTTCGGAGAGAGGCCGCCGCCGGACAGACACACGATTCAGAGCTCGGTTCAGTCAGTTGCATCTGTTCCCGGACCAGCGGAAGCTGCATGATTTGAAGCTGTTAGCACGAGGTCCACATTTTCCGGAGAAACATGCGTGAGCTTCACAGCTGCTACGGTCGGTGGGTGGCGACGGCAAGTAGACTAGAGAGCTCTCCTGCACGCCTACATCAAAATGCTTGTTTGGGAGAACTAAACTAAGCTTAGGTCAGTTAACTGTAGCGCATCGTCGAGTCGAACGCACGCACGCTCATCGTATTAAAAACATAGTTATGTGCCAAGCATTCGGCTGGCAAATATATGAGACCATTCGGCTAGAGAGATCATTCGGCTAGCAAGCAAGGCATTGGAGGCGGTGGCATTGGACATCTTTGCTAAGCATGGATGGATACGCAATTATAGAATTTGCTTTTAATTTTCAATTCTCTTAGCTTATTCTTTTACAATAAAGTTAAACGGCTGTAACCGTTGTAAAACTCGGTTGTGTGCAATTGCAGAGACCGATTTTTTATCCTTTATCTAAAAAAAATGTGCATGTTTAGTAGGACAACGCATACATGTGGTGTGATGCTACATAGCCATCAAAAAATTCCTTAGTATATGTCTTATATAAAAGCGCCAAGGATTCCTGCCTCCTCAGTCATGCCAGGTGTCGCCCTCTCGTGGAGAAGCCCTCCAAAAAATTAGAAATCGTATTTAGGTCTTTTCGGCGGGGTTTTAGTAAAATAAACCCGAAAAATATCAAAATTACGTTTAGGTTCCTCCACGCGTTTTTCTAAAAAAACGCAGATTCGTTGAAGGTTTATAGCCAAATTGGAAATCGTGTTTAGGTCCTTACGGCGGTTTTTTAGTAAAATAGATCCGAAAATTTTGAAATTATGTTTAGGTCCCTCCACGCGCTTTTTTAAAAAACACAGATTCGTTGAAGGTTTATAGCCAAATTGGAAATCGCGTTTCGGTCCATGCGGTGGTTTTTTTTGTAAAATAGACCAAAAAAATTGAAATTACGTTTTCGTCCCTCCACACAGTTTTCTAAGAAAAAACACAAATTCGTCGAAAGTTTATAGTAGCCATAGATTTGCTGACGGGTTCTAATCAAGATTTTCTAAAAAAACGGTTTTCTAAAAAAAACACAGATTTGTTGAAGGTTTATAGTAACCCATAGATTCGTCGATGGGTCCTAATGACCCATTTTTTTTTAAAAAAAAATAGAAAACCAAAAATACGACCAGATTTCTTGAATTTTACACGTTGTGTCGTCGTACGCGACGCAGCGTAGCACGTTACTCTATCTAGTATATATGGGATGCACATGCGTGTATGAGGACGTGAGTATGGTGTAGGTCCTTCTACCCTAAAAAATGCTTGTTTGGAATAGATATACATTCTTCTTCGTCCTTGCTATTTACATCATGTTTGGATGGTAGTGATTTTAGAGGAAAGGCATGTTCCCTACCTTAATAAATTACCATCTATGTGCTTATGTTCTGCCCTTTTCTGTCAGGCATCAACAGACCACAGGATAGCATCAAGTGAATTAGAATGTACAGTTCTTTTAGGATAGGACATAGAAGTTATTTTGCAATTTACTAAGCTAAAGCAAGATTAAGTTCTGCAGGTGCGTCCCGATGCCGTAATGGTCAAAAGTTGATTATTCTTTGAGACACCTAATCCTGCTTTTTATTAGCTTTTGGGCAGCACAAATGACCCGGGTCAAGTCTATTCGGAATGGTATTTGCCCAGATATTTATCCATTCACTATCCGTTAAGTATCAGCGAAGCTTACATTCGGACTTGGTTAAGTTGCTCTGTAATACAGCGTTTTGCTTCGTGTCAAATCAAATTTACTTATCTATTATATCATTAAAATAGAGAAAAAAGAAGAAGCTATCACGTCTGCTCTCAATAGCTATAAATCTATCTATCTATTATATATTATAACAGAGAAAAGGAGAAGCCGACATGTTATATTACCATGTTAATCCAAGGAAAAAACACTATGTTAATCAAAGAAAAAAAATCTACACCATTAACTGTGATAGGTCAAGATTATAACTGAGGTATTTTTTTTAGATAAAGGAATAAATTCCGGTCTCTGCAAGAGCACTATAACTGAGGTATGGGAGTCATTAAAGTTGTACGAGAAGTATACATGTATTTTCAGTCATATATGAGTTGAATAACAAATACAACACTATTTTTAGAGGCAACATATCCTATGCACACAGGCCTTCCCATGTACACACCGTGCATACTAACTAACAAAAGTTACGAAAAATTCTGAAAAAAATTGCAGATGTACTTCATAGATTGCCCTACCTATGTATGAAATTTTAAGATCAAATTCGTTATATATCGAGAGTTACAAGTTCATACATAGGTAGAGTAATCTATGAAGTACATCTACAATTTTTTCAGAATTTTTTGTGATTTTTTTAGTTGATGTGCATGGTGTATACACGGAAAGATCTGTGTGCACAAGATACGTTACCATTTTTAGATGCATATTGTGATAGCTAGTCACATAATTGCCACTGCTGGTTCAGATAATTCGGTCAAAGGTAACGTTCACCGCATTTCACCTCGGGTTGTTTATAACATCACAAAGTGGAATAAAATTTTCACCGGTCAATAAAATGCCTGGTCAACAAATTAATTGGGTAAACCATGTAGGATAATGTTGATAATGTTTCCGCTCAAATTACGTATACCAAAAATATTCTTTTGAAAGATATAATTGCGCCCAGAAATCCTTTCAACAAAACGACCACAGTCCACAGACAATGGATCTACGACTAGAGCACCCAGCGAGCTATTATTCTGCCTTTTTCTTAAGGAAACACATCAATTATATTATTCCAATTCTTTTGTTCTCACTTTCAGTTCTTCCTCTAGCATATTCGAATTTTCATTGGCGTGCGTGCCTCTGGCATGTAATGTAACTGTATAAGTGCAGGTGCAATCAGGTCTTCTGTCCTAACCCAAGCACAGTCAAACATAGAAAAATAAGTCATCATGTTTGCTCTCAATAGCTATACATTACCAGAAAATAAAGAGAGAAATATCTACACCATTGATTATAGCGGATCCAGAATATATGAGTCATTAAATGAGTCATTAAAGTTGTATGAGAAGTATAGTTGTATTTTTAGGCATATAAAAATTTTGGAGTTGGATAACAAACACAACACTATTTTCAAAGGTACATTGCAATAGCTAGCCGCATAATTAGACGTAGAATTCGACTAGTTCAGATGATTTGGTCAGATGTAACGCCCACCGCATTTCACCTCGGTTTGTTTATAACCTCATAAAATGGAATAAAATTTTCACCGGTCAATAAAATGCCAGGTCAAAAAATTAATTGGGTAAACCATGTAGGATAATGTTGATAATGTTTCAGCTCAAATTACGTATGCCAAAATATTCTTTTGAAAGATATAATTGTGCCAAAAAAGACCCCTTCAACAAAACAAAATTTTCACTGTTCTAGCTCCCTAATTTTTTTAAAGAACTAATCCCTTGGCGATTTTTTTTTTGCAAATCTAGCCACTGAGTCAGCATATTTTGCGCACGGGGGGCGCGGCGAGATTCCGATATGCCACTGTACCCATGCGCTGGAAATCGTCACCACGATACCTGTCAGCGGACGCAGCATGTAGGCGACGCACCGCGGATCCAGGGCGCGGGAAATTAGTTTCCGCGGAGCGGGAGCGTGGGATTCTGCTTTTCCGCGTTTGGGGGGCACGGTAATTGCTTTTACCACGGTACGGTGGTGCCGTAATTACAGAGAACAGTATTGCATGCGGTTACAAATGTTGTGTTCACCGTGCACAGGATACGCGGGCTCGAGGGTTAGATTTGTAAAAAAAAAATTACACGGAAACTAATTTAAAAAAAATATAAAGGGTTAGAATAGTGAACAGTTCTAACAAAACTACCACAGACAGTGGATCCACGCGTAGAGCACCCAGCGAGCTATTATTCTGCCTTTTTCTCAAGGAAAACAGAGAATATATATTCTTCCAATTCTTTAGTTTTAAAATTCGGTTGTTCTTCAAGCATATTCGAATTTTCATTGACCTGCGTGCCTTGGCCATGTAATGTAACTGTATAAGTGCAGGGTACAGTCAGGT
Source organism: Guadua angustifolia (assembly GCA_036346375.1). Lineage (NCBI taxonomy): Eukaryota > Viridiplantae > Streptophyta > Magnoliopsida > Poales > Poaceae > Guadua > Guadua angustifolia. The sequence continues at coordinate 41,654,231 of CM070519.1, forward strand.
CTTACTAGTGATTGTGACTTGTGAATTGTGATTTCGTGTGAAATCTTGTTTAGCAATTTACCTTTCTATTAGACTGACAGCGACTGTTGGTCTGTAATTTTTGTGGTCAAGTCTTGGAGTCCAGACTCGACCAATGCGGGCCAAACATGCATGCCACACGTGGAGGAATTATACTGTCAGTGTATCAGCTGTACTTGGCACTAATTCTCCCTTGTCGAGGCACAGTTGATTCCCGTTTGGAGGCTGTTAAAACGCGCCCAAGAGAAGAGCCTGGACACTGAGATTGTGTAAGCCAGAGTTAAAATAATCAAAATAAAATGGGTAAAATTGAGCGAAAATTGATAGAAATAAAAAAAAAGTTCAAATTCAAATTTTTTTCAACTCGGCGGTCAAACAATAGTGAAAAAAAAATGAAAATCGAATGATTTTTCGATTTTTTTCGATTGGTTTTCTTCGATTTTTTATTTTCAATTGGTTTTCTTTGATTTTTTTTATTTTCAGCACACCAAAGGAAAATTAAAAAGAAAAAAAGGGAAAATATAAAAATATTAAAAAATAAAATCCCAATTAATCTATAAAACATGTCAGATAAATTAAAACACAATTTTAAATTATTTAGTGCTTCTAAAAAGTCAAAAACAATAATTAATGAAAAGGAATAGAGACACTGTCAGATTTTTATAAAAATTTAAAAGATTGATTTTATCCTGAAATTTTAATGTAACCAAAACTATTACCCAAGGATCGTGTACTAAAATTTTTAGAAACATTAAACTTCATTTATTGCCCATATAAAATCAAATATTGAAATACATATACAATGACACTAGCACTTTTAGAATTTTACAAAAATACATTGGTCTGATCATCATTTGAAAATTTTACAACATCATTAACATTACCTTAGAACAACACACAAAAAGTTTAAGAAATGCTAGGCTTCATTTAGTTCCCCTAGAAAATCAAAATCACTATCAGAATTTTAAAAAATACACATGTCTACTGATTATCTAAAAATTATATAGCATCATTAGCATTGCCTCAAGATGTCGTACAAAATTTACAAAAAATTTTAACACTTTTTGATAAATTTTTTAAATTTGTTAAATTTGTATTTAAACTCCACGGTTTACCAAATTGTTTTTATTGCCAAACCGTCTTGATACAGTCAAAAATCGTCGATTTTGTGACCCTGGTGCAAGCAGACACTCGTGTTGAAGATTAGGGCTACTGCAGGTACGTGAAACGAAGTAAACGTGTATAACGAAATGTTACTATCTGTTTGCACTAAGATAGCATGGCCATTGCACCAGGACATGCGTGGATTTTACATGCCATTTACAGATGAGATGTCAAAAGCATGGGTGTATGTAGCCCTGCACACATTTTTTTAAAAAAAATTTAGTGTCATTCAAAGTAAAATTATAAATCTAATCCCTTTCTTGATTGCAGAAGCACCGATACCAATCTTCCCTACCTAGTAGATGGTCAGCATCACAAATACCCTTCTATCGAACTCGGGTACCTTTCTCCCCTAAAAGGGTATTTTTAGTAAATGGTGCCATGATACCGTGCTCTATAGAAAGGGATATTGCCTATCATAGATAGAATAGTAGGTCTTATCGAGTCAGCCGTGCTCAACAGGTTAGCTGTCTAGGGATGGCAACAGTCGGGTGCGGGTTTTATAAAACCCGACCCAACAGAAAACCTGAATTGAAAAAACTGACTCGAACCCAAATACCCTATCGGGTAAAAAACTATAGCCGAACCCGGCGGGTACCCGACATGTTTGTGTAGAACGGGTGGCAATAGGTCGGGTCGGGTGTGGATTTTGCAAAACCCGACCCGACAAGAAATCCGAACAAAAAAACCTAAGCCAAATCCGGCGGGTACCCAAAACCCGACCCTAAACCCGGAGGGTACCTGATGAATATGTGCGGTATTTCGGGTACTTGATGGGTACCCGCGGGTGAAAATTAGAACTCGAACCTGATCCAAACCTATCTCAAGTATCTGACCCAAAAAACCTACGGATAAAAATTAAAACCCAAACCCGACCCGATCAAATATAAAACCCACGAATACTCGGACCCACGTGTTTGATTACCATCCCTATAGGCTGCCACGAGCCATGCTACCCGGCAAGCTAGGGAGCGCGGCAAAATTGTGCTACATCCAGTAGCACTATCGGTTGTGTTCGTTTAGCACCACATGAATGCACAAAATACACGTACACGTGTTGTTTGGTACTTGAAACATTTTTAGTAGGACTATCAGAAATGATTTGCTTAATATCTAAAAGGCTGTTGGTTCCAGCAATCATAACCTAGAATCTGTGTTCGCGCTAAGGGCGGAGCTAGATCTTAAGCCATCGGGTCCGGGTTTAAGGTCTAGCCCAAATGCTAGTAGGGAAATATGGATATGCATCTGCAGTTCTCCACAAACCCTAACTACTCGCCAGCCTCCAGCCCTCCACTCCATAGACCAGAGACCATCTCATGCGACGCACCATTGCCGCTTCTGGCATCCGGCGACTGGCGTCCCACCCTCAGCCTCCGGCCGCTATCCACCTGTTGCCTCTCCATGGCCTGGCCCGCGCCATCGAGTCTTCCCGCCCGCCGCCTCCTCCTGTCGCCTCTCCGCGGCTCGGCCCGTGGCCCCGTGCCATCGAGTCCAAGCAGGAGCCGTCTCCGGCCATCGGATAGTGCAGAACTGCAGATCAATGTGAGTAGTGTTGAGCACCTACATTTGTTGTTGTTTGGAACCTGGATAACAGATTTTCCAAATCTAATCGGCCGATCCCGGATGGTACTTGTTGGTGCTGCAGCAATTTTATGGTTGATCTGGAAAGCTAGAAACCAAGCCTTTTTCTAAAACATCTTCTCAATTAATCCATCTCCATGATAAACTAAATAGATAAAAGTAGACCATCTCCATGTAAACTAAAAATTGACAAGAAAAATGAAGGTCCACGTGTGACAAATTATCAATTGTTCTACTTTGTGTATAACTTGATCAGAATAATGTGTCTCTAGTATCTTCTATACATTGGAATCCTTCTGGTTCTGGATGAGATGAGCCTAGTATTTTTCAATTTTAGTAAGTGAGAGCGGTATATGTCGGTTGGAATGAAGCTTAAAAGAAATCTGGGTGACTGATTGACTGTATTTTTTAATTATCTACATTATTTAGTTATTTTTTAAGGCTTCAAGTTGATTTTGTTGTTCACATATTGCCTGTTAACCACATATCTTATTTGCAGTGGCTAAGCATTTGCTGGCAAAGTCTCATGAGTTAGCTCTTGCTTATGACACTTCCTTGACGTAGCTTGAGCCTCCGTTGGTTCTTCAGGAATTTGTCGACCATGGTATTTTGTGTGAGTTTTGCCTGATGTTTCATTTGCATGTAACCCAATTCGGATTAACCTTTTCTTTTGTTATACCTCAATGTCGTGAGTCTGTAACATTAGTGACGAATACCCAGGAGATAGGTATCCCCAGCGGCCCGAGAGAAGCGTACGGGCCGCCGCCGCGCCTTGGCCTCAAACGAGAAGCCCAGCATAAAGACTCACGACCTCCGACCGAGCCGAGCCCAGAGAGCGGTCCGACCAGCGATATAGGACCGCCCTTGGGCAGCCAAACCGGGCTCGCCACGCAGCGGTGAAAGCCCCGGCGCCGCTGAACGCCCCAGGCCTCCCACACCCGGTCGCGGCAAATGCCGGCAACGCGCCCGACTATCGCGACACCCTCGGCGCCGCGAAGAGGTCGGTCGGCGTGGGGCCGTTGCAGTCGCGGATGGGCTGTCGGCTACCACCGCAGTTCGAGTTCGGACGGGCCGGACCGAGTATTCTCCGGAAATCTGTCAGCGGATTTCCCGCCCGATTCCGGGCACTCATCAACATAGCCAAATACAGGGGCCACGAACCCGGTGTTTGTTTCGAAGACTACCGTCATTGTCGAAGCCGGTACGTGAACTACTAATGATCTTTTATCATTCGATTACCTCCCCATTTACCTGGCGGACTCGGCCCAGAACTGGCTCGAGTACACCTTGCCGGACTATTAGGAACTGGCCGATTGAAGAAGCGCCGTTCGGAATTTCCAGGCACTTAAGCGCCACAGGAACTCCTGAGACCTCAAAAGTCACAAAGCGGCGGTAGGGAAACGCTCGGGACTATCAAGCACACTTTTCCCAACAAGGTAATGAACTCCCGACATCGGACGACGGCGGCGCTTGTGGGGCATTCATCTATGGCACAGCGCGCGAGCCTTGGTCCACAAGCCGGGTTGCGTCAAACCGGGACCACCAAGGAGCCGCTCGGCGTTGTTACTCAACCACGCCTCGGCGAGGAGGCCGTGGGGGCCATTTTCGGCAAAGAAGGCCAAACGAGAATGGCTCGAGCCCGCCCTTCGATCGCTCCGATAAGCGGAGGCGAAAGGAAAGCAGTCGGCGGAGGACAAGCGGTTGCCGCCGCCGACCGCCCCGACAAGCAAAGAAGGCGGCGGGCCTCAAACCACTTAAAAATTGATGGAGAGCCCGTGTCCGCATCACGAAAGTACCCGTCAAGCACAAATATCGGATCGCGAAGTCACGGGAGGCGTTTTCTCTCCGGAAACCCCCCGCAATCACGGGGCAAAGGAAAGAAGCGCGACCCGATGCCGGAGGTCGGGGAAGAAAAGGCAGGTGGAGGGTTCCCGAAACCCGACGGATGCCTCATGATCTTCGTGGCCCGGAGAGCTACGTAGACCGGCGGCGGCAAAGCTCGCCTACGCGAGGTGCATTCGGTGACCCCACGGTCCTGGTACCTTCCGGTGGTCTGAGTCTCCGATCACCTTTGATCGCAGCGCATCACCCCGACACATCCCGCTTAGGGAAGATACCATTGCCGTCGATCCCATCGTGGGGTCGGCTACTCACCAAGGTGCTCATGGGCCGTGGCAACTTCTCAACATCATGTATGAGCGAGCTGGCGCCACCTGGAGTGCGCGCTCGACCCCACGACCGAGCAAGGCACCTTTCCGCAGTGTCATCCCAGCCGCCAGCCTTGCCCCTGAGCAGTCGACTGCCTGTCATCTTCAGGGCCCGAGAACTTCCAGCCGAAACCCTCACTTTCGAGGTTGTGGGATTCGCGGGCTCCTACCACGCTCTCTGGGGAGGCCATGTTACGCTAAGTTTATGGCGATCCCCAACTACATCTACACGGGAAGATTCCAGGCCACGGGGCATCATTACCGTGGCCTCGTCCTTCAAATTTTGCCTTCAATCTATGAAAGGGCGAGCTATGAGTTGGCTTCGGCGGTCATCGCCGTCCGTAGGGCTCGAGCGATTCTGAAGGAGGCCTCCGGTCCGCCCCTAGCCCGATGAAGTCGGGTTCGGATTCTTCGAGTCCGCGGAGGACACGAAGAGGGCCACTGGATGACCCCAAGACCCGACCAGAACAGTCTCGGGTAGGGTCCGCCTCCCGCCAAATAGGAAAGCGCGCTCGTCGACTTCCTCCGGGCGGCAAGGACGCTTTCGCTCGAAGACCTCATTTATGCGGGCATCCCAAGGAGGTCGCCGAGCACACCCTCAATATCCGACCGGTCGTGAGGTCGGATGCGTAACGCCGCAACAAGCTGACGGCGAAGCGCGCAGTTCATAGGCTAAGTAATAGCCAAACATTTGGACGCGGGGTTCATAAGGAAGTACGCCACCCAGAGTGGCTTGCCAACCCCATCCTTGTAAAAAAGAAGTCCGGCAATGGAGGATGTGTGTTGATTACATCGGCTCGAACAAGGCGTGTCCTAAGGACCATTTTCCTCTCGCCTCGGATCGACTGTCGTTGATTCCACTGCTGGGTGTGAATTGCTCTCCTTCACGGCGCTACCCTGGTTATCACCGGATCTCGATGAGGGAGTCCGACCACCACCATGACTTCTTTTATCACTCCCTTCGCTCGTTTTGTTACGCGGCGATGCCCTTTGGTCCGAAGAACGCGGTGTTACATATCAACGGTGCATGTACACTGCTTCGATGACCAGGTCGGCCGTAACATCGAGAGGTTCACGTGGACGACATCGCTCGTCAAGACCGGAAGGTCACGACCTCGTCGCCGACCTCGAAAAACTTTTACTTAACCTCCGACGCTTTCGCATAAAGCTTAACCCCGAAAAATGCGTCTTCGGGGTCCCCAAGGGGAAGCTTCTCGGCTTCATGATATCCGAACGCGGCATCAAAGCCAACTCGGTGAAGATCTCAGCAATCATGAGGATGGGCCCGATCGCCGACCTAAAGGGCGTCCAAAAGCTAACGGGTTGCCTCGCAGCTTTGAGCCGTTTCATGTCTCGCCTCGGCGAGCGTGGAATGCCGCTCTATAAACTGCTTAGAAGATCCGACCGCTTCAGTTGGACCCCGGAAGCTCGGAGGCCCTTGACCAACTAAAGGCCTTCCCGACTTCACCCGGTCCCCGATCTAGCGCCAATACCATGTGAGCCTCTACTCCTTCACGTTGCCGCCACGACCCAAGTCGTGAGGCGGCACTCGCCGTCGAGCGGATTCGGAAGGGCAGCGCGCCTCAAAGTGCAGTGACAGGTCTACATTCATCGATGAAGTACTTTGAGTCCAAAGCCTGCTACACGCAGTGCAGAACTACTCTCCAGCGGTGTTAATCGCAAAGAGAAAACGATCCACTACCCGGCCAACACCGTCTCTGTTGTAACCTCTTCGCCATGGCGAGATCCTCCACAACCGCGACGCTTGAGGGAGGATAAGCCAAGTGGGCACTCGAGCTCAACGGCCCACGACATTTCGCTAGTCCCCAAGGCGGCGATCAAGTCCCAAGCCCCTGCCGACTTCGTGGCGAGTGGACTAAAGCCTGGGCCCCTCGTGCTTGAAGATCCCGAGTACTGGACGATGTACTTCGACGGATCCTACACCAAGAATGGGGCCGGCGCTGGGGTCGTTCTCGTTTCCCCGCTTGGCAACAAAGTCCAATATGCCGTCCGACTGCTCTTCGACGCTATTGAACAACGTCGCCGATCACGAAGCCCTCGTCAACAGGTTCTCGGATCTTGGCAAACCCAGGCGTCGGCGACCCTCTCGATATCTGGCGACTCCAAGTCGGTGGTCGATCGGTCATGAAGGCCTCGGAACCGAGATCCACGCGTAAGCGCGCATCGCCGCTGCCAGTCTGGCCCGGAGAGAAGTTCAAAGGGTTCGAGCTCCACCACGACTATCTGCTAAGCAACAACGGCGAGGCCGACTACCTCGCCAACCTCGCTTGGCAAGGGCCCCGTCTCCGGCCAGGATCTTCGCCCACGACTTCCACCATTGTCCATCCGATTTGGACCCGCCGACCGACCACCCAAATTGCCCGAGCCGAGCCGACCAATCAGCCGAATCGCGCCATTATCCGGCTCGAAGCCGGACGCGGCGTGCTGGCCCAAACGATTGGAGGAAGCCCCACGTCGGCCAGCAGCCGAATGGGACCCTCCCTCCAGACCCATCAAAGGGCGGCGCCACGCGCGGCGAAGCGAAGTCTTTTGTCCTGGTCAGCGAAGACCTTTACAAGAAGAGTCCTCGTGGGTCCTCCGTGGTGCATCCTGACCGACCAGGCAAGGCTGTCACGCCGACATCCACGGCGGGTGTGTGTGGTCACCAGCGGCACCACGATCCCTCGTGGGGAAGGCCTCCGTCAAGGTTTCTATCGCCAACCGCCGCTGCCGACGCCGAAACGCAAATTGTTCGCGACCGCTGGAAGGTGCGATTCTTTGCTCGAAACAAGCGCACTGCCGACTTCAAGCCCTTGAGACAATCCCCATCACATGGCCGTTATGATGCAGGGGACTCGACCTGCTCGGACCTTTTCAAAAGGCGCCGGGGCGTCACGCGACTCTTCGCCGCGTGGACAAGTTCACCAAGTGGATAGAGGCGAAGTTCGTCGCCACTATTACGCCCGCCATGATGCGCCAACTTCTTCCGCGACATCATCTAACGGTTTGGCGCCCCGAACTCCATCATCACCGGCTAATGGTATGCAGCTTTACGGAGAAGGAGTTTCTCGAGTTCTCGCGGACGACTTCAACATCCGCTGATCAATTGCTCGTCATCGCCCACCGCAGACCAACGGCCAGGGCGAGAGAATGAGCGGCATGATCTGCGCAGGGCTCAAGCCGCGAATCTTCAACCGATCGAAGAAGTCAAGCGAGGCGATGGAACCGAGCCGCCCTCCGATCCTTTGAACTGCGAACCACTCCGACCTGTCGGCCGGGTTCACGCCGTTTTTCTGGTGTTCGCGCCGAGGTTGTCTTGCCAACCGACACGAGTCTGGCGCTCCAAGGTTGCAGACCGCCGACCAAGCTCGAGGACTCGACTCACAAGCAGAGGCAGTTGACCCGGCTTCGGCGAGGCACGCGACGTCGCCGATCCTCCGATCGACCAGGTATCGCCAGAGACATTGCGGCGATATCGAGTCGCCAAGTCCATGCGTCGAGCCTTCAACGTTGGCGATTTGGTCTCTGCGCCAAGTCCGATCAACGCTAGCGTGCACAAGCTTCGCCCGTGGAAAGGCCCCTTCACCGTTGTAGAGGTAATGTTGCCCGACCTATCGACTAAGAGGCGCCCGTGGCAACATTGTTTCAAGCGCTTGGAACATCGAAAGGCGTAGGCGTTTTTTCCACGAAACTAATTTTCTTGGTCGGACTCGCCCGAGCGGCACGAACTCGCTGGGAGCTTCTATCCCACGTAACCTCGCTAGGCAGTCTTAAGTCGACCCAAGGTCCTCCCGGCGAAGGACCCGCTGGCGGACCACTACGGTCTCACGATCTTGTGAAAACTCCAGTAGTTTTTCTTGACTACGACTACTAAAGTAGTGCAAAGTATGATGGCCTCCGCGCCGTAATCCACCTGACGGTTGGCAAAGGAGTCTCGCATGAGCGGCTACTAATGACCAAGCGTCGTGGCACGTGGAGCCGAACAATAGGATTAGAGTCGACCAAAAAGCACGAAGTGTCCATTACAAGAAAGGGCACGTAAAACGACGCCTAACTTGTGCAAGTCCTGAGGTAAAAGAGCAAAAATCAGAAACAAGAGCCGGACAACGAAGACAGCGGAGCCGCCGAGTTGCCCAAGATGCCTGCTCAGCACGGCGAGTTTAGGGCGAAGCGGCTTGGCGGCCCCAAGGGTCGGGGCCAAAAGAAAGCGTCTGCCCCTGTCGCCTCCCCAAGAGACCTCGCTTCGCATCGGTCTCGGTCGTCCGAGACCTCGAATCTGACCGCTCATCCACATCAGACTGCCTCCCCGCACTCCTGCTCAAGCGCTTGGCTCGCGTCGCCTCGGATGTGGGGAGATGGTGGTCAGGCGATCAAAGAGCCGTCTGCATCGCTAGCGAAGACGCCATGACCCGTACCAGCCGGCCCGGCGGGCAACCCTCCCGCCCTTCTCAGGCGGAAGGCTCTCGAGGGCTGAGAAGCGAGCCCTCAGCGCCTCGGCCCGAGTAAGCCCAAAGCGTATTATGCCATGCTGGAAATTTGACAAGTTCGTTGACTCCACCCGCAATGCCTCGAGCTCCTCCCCATGCTCTCGAAGGTACGGAGCATGGAGAGGAAGAACAGCGTGGAGTCGAAATCTCGTTCGCAGGGGCTATCTTCGCCGTCTGACAAAGCCGCGCCCACGAGCCGCCGCTGCCTTCTCGTCTTCCGCGCTCGCGCCTGCAGCGCCTGCCACCAAGGCCTCGAGGCGCAATGGAGGCCCCCACCTAGGACACCAGGCCGGCATGCGACCGCACAGTAACGTCCACCATGCTCGCGCTTGATCCTCGAAAGCCCTGCCACTCCTCACTGTGAGGCCCCCAAGAAGGCCTGTCGGCGCCTTGTTGGGCAATCGGGACTGCAAGAGGCAAGTATCAAAGATGAACCTCAAATTGGCAACCTAGCGCCCCACTAAAACCACTAGAAGGACATATACCCATGGTGGGGGCTCCGAGATAAAGAACCTTGGCGAGGCGTCAGCCGCCACCCCCTCAAGGCCGAGGAACCCTCCGTCCAGAACTTTCTTGGAAGGAGAACCCGGGGTCCGCTTCAGCCGATCTTCCCGACCTCCCCATTATCACCGCCACCGCTCGCCATAGTCCTCGAGGAGGTGCTTCCAAGATGAGGCGAGGCGAAGGCTGGCAGTCGCTCGAACCGGATGGGAGTTCCGCCACCGCACCAGCCGTGTTATAGGGGTGGTTTCACACGACGGAGCCGCCGCGCCAGGCGCTCGCGAACTCCTCTCGACACGCCCACCGTCCGATGCTGGCAAGCCGCCAGACATTAAAATCCCACTCCACATTAAATGCGCCAAGGACCACGGAGCACGGGGAGGAGGCGCCGTCTTGGCCAAGCGACCCGCCGATCTTGCGCAGAGCAGTTATCCGGACAACCTCGAAGTTCCGCCCGGGCCTCGTGGCCGAGCTCGACTACCGACCAAAAGAGATAAGTCTCGAATCTTGGTCTCTTTACGACTATCTCGAAGGACACCGCAATACGCCGACCACGGCCTGGTCACGCAAATTGCTTTCGAGAACCTGAGACAACGTTATTCACACTCATACGGTAGGTGGACCGGCCAGGCCAATCGGCTTCAGGCCGAGTAATTCGTCGACCCAAACGCTTCGACCCACTCAAATGGGGCTACGGTTTAAGTAAGCGCTTTGTGGTGAAGCTACCCTGCAGGCCGAGCCACAAGTCGATCAAGCCGTTCCTCCGCCGCATGAAGCGTGAATTTTGTTCTCTAACGTCGTTCATACTCATACTGGTGGGTGGGGCCGACCACCACTCCTCCGTGCGTGTAACTCGTCCCAGGCCAAAGCGCTACGACTTCACGCCCAGTATCGGTTTCAATAAGCGCTTTGTGGTAGGGGCTAACGCAAGACGGTCACGAGCCATAAGTCGACCAGAGCCACTCATCCTCGCATGAAGCGCGAATAAGCGCCTTTTTGGCCTCAGGTTCGTTAGCTCTTCCTTCCTTCTCCTCGAAATCGAACACGCCTCGCCGAAAAACCCATGGTTTCGGGTATATGGTTTCGACGCAGGAACCGCTCAAACTGAGAATCGAACACAAAGGCGAACCCCGATTCATTACATGTTAAAGTTTTTACATTTTTAAAAAGGTAATGTCTAACATTATTCATAATCCCCGGAGAACGCTCTGCGGCGATATCCGATCACGATCTTTCGGGCATGGGGCTCCGGCTTTGAAGCGGCTAAGCGATGGACCTCCTCGTCGGTCCGGTTCACAGCAATCCCGCTATGACATTGTCGAGTTAATACCGTTGTAGAAGGACATGGTGTTAACCAACAGCAATGGCCCCAGCGGCAAGACTTCGCTTCCGCAAGCTTCTCGACGTGTTCGACACACGAGCCAACTCGGTCGCGGCAGCAGGCGTGCCCCGACGACCTCGAGCACAAGGTTGCAGAACAACGGCCCGCCTTTCCTGAAGTCGCCAACTCGTCGACCAGCTCGTTCTCCTTGCCGCCTTCCATCTCTTTCCACGCCGATCGACCCACCGCTCCGCCACACGGCCGCCGCGCTCTTCCACCGTCAATCCAGCGCCTCGCGACTTCGCCAAGGTTCTTCGCAATTCGAAGATCGGGGCAAAAGTCGGCGGAAACGCTTCACGCCGCCGCCTTCCAAATCGGCCGAATAACAACGTCTTCACGGCCACGATTCGGTCATGGCGATGAACTTGGCCCGAGTCTCCTCCTCGAAGTTTTTTCGCGCCACGCTTCGCTGAGCGACAACCCCTGGCGTTGTTGGCCCCCTTGAGGCGACTCGGTCCGGTTATTCCCGCCCATGGGATAGCCCAACTAGCGCCCTCACGCAAGACATCAGCCATCTCATTCATCGTCCGCGGGCCTCTCTTCGCCAAGGACCGCTCCGCAGCCACAGCTTACGCTCAAGGCCACTGACACTGGAGCCAGTTAGTTGCGGTCCTCCTCCCGCACGGCCCTCATTGCGTTGTGGTGGCGGAGGAACCCGGACTACCCTCCGAGCGCTCTCTGAGGCGCCGCAACAAGCAAGCACATCAATACAAGGTCCGGCGAGATTTGAAAAGCCGAAAAATTTCGAGCACAACTTACCACACCGTGAATCGACCCCACCGGTGACAAGCGTCCAAACACCTTCACGGAGGACTTCGAGGAGCTGGCCCAAGCTCGCCTCAATCTCCTCCATCTCGGATCTTCACTCATGAGGAGCTCTCCGCAGGATTCCCACTCCCCAAGCTCCGCCGCCGATCATCCAAGTGTGAATGATGCCTCTCTCAGTCATGGTCGTTGTCTAAACCACACCAAGATGGGCGGTGGCAATCGGGGGTTCCTTTGTGGTCGTCCCAGAGATTCGCCACCGAGCGGCGGGCTCTGGCGCCTGGCCCAGCGAATCAACGACCACCACCACCGCCATGAGTCCTCCGGGCTCTTCCCTCGGCAACGTGTAGCGCAAAGCTTCCAGCGCCAGATCGCCGGCATCGGCAAGAATCGGCGGCGCGGGGCTGCTCCGCCATCGTCCGCCTCGATCCCGATACGAGTCACCAGCGGTCCGCCTGGTCTTCGTAGCGTGCGGCTCCGCGGTCGACTCGACCCGCGACCACAGACGCGACTCTTTCGTTAAGTCGCTTGGCCGCCGCGGCACGACCAACACTGCCGCTCCTCGACGATCCGCTTCCGACCCGGATAGCCCATCCCCAACCTCCGGGCCGGAGTGGCGTGATGGTCCCAGCGACATCGCACACCTCGGCCGAGCTTTCCCGCGAATCGCCAAGAGCACGGGCGGTCGAGCGGCTCAAGCAAAACGCCGCGAATGACAAAGGAACAAAACCAACCGCTGTCTGAAGCGGTAGCCGAACAAATGGGCCTTTCTTTGGGCCTTTCTCAGTAGGATTCGGCGTCTCTCCTCTCCTCGAGCGTAGCGCCAGTGACCACTGGGAACACCAACGGCGACTTCAGTATCAACGCCCTCCGGATTGCCGTCCGGCGACAACCGAAATCGCGACGCCTCGTGCGGGTCACCGGGATCTCTGCCGTCTTGAGGATCGACCCATGCTAAGCGAGGAGAAGGCGGTTGCTGACATCGTTCCGCCCGCTGCCATCGCGGCAGCGGGCTTCCTCTCTCCTTCCTCTTGCTCTCCTGCGCTCTTTTGAGCGGACTCCTCCAGCTACGGCTTTTGGCGGGCCGCCTTCATCTCCTTCTCCGGTACCCACGCCGGGAGGATGCCTAAGCGAGTCCCGAAGGGGGTGGGAACTCGCTCAGTCAAAACGCAGGGAATTAAGCGACGGCGATCAGGAAGCCGGGAGCCACCTGATTACAGATTGGGGGTTTTTCGCCAAAAGGCCTCGGGAGCGCCACCGTACGCGCCACTGTGGCCTTCCACGACCAGAGACGGCACCACCGAGCCTCAACCTCCGGACGGAGGAGGTCCGAATGCTCCATCCTCATGGGGTCCGATGCTCCCGTACTTTCGAACATTGGGTGAGGCCTGTCCATGAGGGTTGGGCGCGTCTCGCCATGAGCGTATTGGACGGCAATCACCGTCGAGCCCGCCTCTTGACCCGCAAGGCGCTCGAGGATCACCTCCATTTTCCTCTTCTCCTTCGCGTTCGTAGGCGGTTCCATTGAGGCATCGCCTCGGCTCTCTCGGTGAAGGCCGGCGCTGCTCTCATCGTTCGAATGTAGAACCATTCGAGTGCCATCGATTCGCTCGACGAAGGCGCTTTCATATCGATGTACTCCGACGCCGGCTGGACCGGAAGCCGATGGATAAGGCGCGCCGATCGGCGCCAAGCACAAGACCGCGCCGACTTTCCTTCGGGCCGCGACGCATATGGAAGAAGTACCTCCAGAGGGCCCAATGGGGCTCGACCCCGGAAGGCCTACGCCTGCGTGATGAAGATCACAATGTGCGCACCCAAGTGGGGATTCAGTGGCGCCTCCACCTTGTAAAATGAAGAAGTCCGGGACAAGCGAGTGGAGGGAGGCCGAATCCGCTGCCAAGAACAGCGCGACACGGCGATCTCGCTGTCGCCAGTTCTCGAGCCGCCCGGTTCTGCCGCACCCTCCACCGAGATACGTCGCGGCGAAGGAATCGCTTCTTCGCGGGTAGAAACGAAAGCGCCAAGCACGAACACTCCGGCCACGACATCTCGGAAGCGGAGGACCGATGAGGCGGAGAAGGGAGCAGAGCCGCCTCCGCCATCGGATAGTGCGAATCTGCAGATCAATGTGAGTAGTGTTGAGCACCTACATTTGTTGTTGTTTGGAACCTGGATAACAGATTTTCCAAATCTAATCGGCCGATCCCGGATGGTACTTGTTGGTGCTGCAGCAATTTTATGGTTGATCTGGAAAGCTAGAAACCAAGCCTTTTTCTAAAACATCTTCTCAATTAATCCATCTCCATGATAAACTAAATAGATAAAAGTAGACCATCTCCATGTAAACTAAAAATTGACAAGAAAAATGAAGGTCCACGTGTGACAAATTATCAATTGTTCTACTTTGTGTATAACTTGATCAGAATAATGTGTCTCTAGTATCTTCTATACATTGGAATCCTTCTGGTTCTGGATGAGATGAGCCTAGTATTTTTCAATTTTAGTAAGTGAGAGCGGTATATGTCGGTTGGAATGAAGCTTAAAAGAAATCTGGGTGACTGATTGACTGTATTTTTTAATTATCTACATTATTTAGTTATTTTTTAAGGCTTCAAGTTGATTTTGTTGTTCACATATTGCCTGTTAACCACATATCTTATTTGCAGTGGCTAAGCATTTGCTGGCAAAGTCTCATGAGTTAGCTCTTGCTTATGACACTTCCTTGACGTAGCTTGAGCCTCCGTTGGTTCTTCAGGAATTTGTGTATTTTGTGTGAGTTTTGCCTGATGTTTCATTTGCATGTAACCCAATTCCGGATTAACCTTTTCTTTTGTTATACCTCAATGTCAGAGTCTGTAACATTAGTGACGAATACCCAGAGATAGGTATCCCCAGCTGCCCGAGAAGCGTCGGGACGCCGCCGCTACTGGCCTCAAACGAAGCCCAAAGATAAAGACTCACGACCTCCGACCGAGCCGGCCCGAGAGCGGTCCGACCAGCGATATAGGACCGGCGCCCACGACCTCTGGCGACGAGGACCTGTGGTTGACCCAACTAATGGGTCCGACCGTCGGCGACTCGAACGAGCTCGGTTCGTCTCCACCACAAGCGGATGTCGGATCATCGAACAAGCCCCTCTTGGTCGCCGGTCGACCGACCGAATAATCGTGTCAATCGAAGCGGGGCAGACGCTGCGCGTCTTCCCGAGACACTCCCCGGTGACACCCTCGGCGTCGACCCACAGCCGCAAGACAGAGCAAAGTCGTTGTTTCCGGAGGAGCGGACCGAGCCGTCCCTCTACGTCTTCACCAACCCAACACGGGACGTACAACCACCCGTCAGAAGGCCGGTCTAGCGATCAGACACCGAGGCAAAAGACCAGACTCCAAGGCGTGGGGAGCCCCATCCATTTTTCCTTTTACGCACTCCCGTGTAACCTCCGCGCCACCGTCCTCCCCAGGCTATATAAGGGGAGGTGTGGCCCTTTAGGGGGGGACGAGCTAGGCAGCCAAACACAGCACCCCCGAGTCACCCTCGTAGTCGTTCCGAGTAACCCCTGTACACGAGGCGCCCCGAGCCCGAGCTCGGCCCTCGCTTGTAACACGACGGATACACCGGAATGAATAACATCCGATCACCCATGAATGGAGTAGGGACGTTCTGCCCGAACCAGTATAACTCGTGGACCCCCTGTCTTTTGGTCTAACCATTCAAGGAGCGGGAGCGCGTAGCCCCTCTAAACCTACAAATTTACTCGCCGGTTCTCGAAACACCGACAATTAGTAATAGTCGCATATTTCTGGCCCGAAGCTTATCTAAATCCTGGCTCCGTCAGTGGTTCGCGCATTCAAATTTGTCTTACAATATCGTATCTAAATTAAACAATGTAATCAAATGGAAATAAAAATCAATGAATTTTATGTAATTCAAATTCTAAACTACCGTTAAGATCTTTTAAATGTATGGCGTGGAATTAATTTAGTTCTAATAGAAATCATAACGTAAAAATGTAAGCACATTAGGCTTAGGAATCGCATGAACCGAAAACCTCAAATAGAAAAACTACTTACGAACCAAAAGTATGCTGCATCCTTTCGATATAATTTTATTGCAAAAAGGATTTCGTCCCTGATAGCCGTCTCTGTATGGATGTTTCACGTCATTAAATTAATGGGCCTCTTATCTGGGCCCCGTTTGTTTGTTACCCTAATTAACCGTGAATCTCTACTTCCATGTCAGACCCTACCAACCTTGCTCTACCTGTTCATCAAACATCGATCGATTCCACAAATGTAAGTGGTTGTCATGGAGATTGACGAAAGTTGTATCCCTTCTACCAAGTTTATAGGACATATTTTTGAATAATTTTATCTATAATTTAAGGGGTAATTTATGTGCAACGCAAATTAGTGCGATATTACCTTTATAACCCTAATAATGTCTAGATTTAATTTATACTCACTCCATTCCTAAATAAATGATGTTTTAGAATTTTACACTTCAACCAACACACGTGTGAAAATGACCAAATCATTTCTATTCATTGGCTCACTTATTACTATTGGATAGTATTTATTACTCAAATTTATAGTAGGAAATAGTCTTGAGAATAATGAATTGTAGAGGTGTGCCAAGGAAAAAAATAAATTTGAAAGCTAAAAAGATATTTATTCATGAACAGTTTCTTTACATATATGTGTTAAATATATTACTTAGAGATAATAATTAAGATAGTCTAGTTATTTTTAATATTTTATTGGTCTGTGTGTAAAAAAACGTCTAGTAAACTTAGAGCGAGAGAATATTCGTTAAGGACATGGTCAACAGATGGCAATCGGGTGGGTACCTTTAGGTATGACTGTCGTCTACTCAAACTCAAAACCCGAAATCATGCCACCCACCCAAACCCATTAGACTTATTGGGCACAGATCTGTGCCCATACCCAAACTCGATGGGTACCTAATACCCAATGGGTACCCATGGGTAGTAGGCTATACTGAAAATAGAGAGTTAACATGGGCTATAGGTGACCAATGATACTCCAGTTTATTTCATTTAATCAGCACATTATAATGGCCCATAGGTGACCAATGATTCTACAAGTTCAAGTGAGTACATATAAGATATTTGATGGCAAATACCGCACCATTCCATAATGTTTTCATAGAAACAAATATATTTTCATAAATATTGTTTTTTGGTTTCGATGAACAAGATGATAAGTATTAGAGTAAAATGTGAGACAGTGATATGTAAGCACATTCGATGACTAAGATAGTAAACTCAGATGAGCATGGAGATAGCAGAGATGGTAACACATAATAGAGTATCGTCTAAAAGAAAGAGCATGATATATATGTAACAAATTCAGAGCATAATATGTGCGAAACGAATTCAGAGCATGATATATGCTCAATAAGTTTCTAAACATAGTATTACTTTTTAAAGTCTTATGTGTGTCTCAGTCTCTCATTTTGGTAGTTACAATTTCAATTTTCTAAAATATATATCTTGTAAAAGTGAGGGCTATATGTTATAAGATACCCATCGGTTACCTATGGATACAAATTGACATCCACACATATTTTGTGTCTTTATCGGATACCTAAACCCGAAAACCCGTGAGTTTTGAAATGCTACTTGTGCCCACTCTTATCGGATCGGGTACCCATGGGTACCAAACCCATGGATAAAACTGCACCAGTGAGTTCATCAGTCACCGGCACATGAACCTCGTCAACATATAAGCAGCAAGGTTAATTAATCCTCTCCTTTTGTATCATGTAATTGTTGATTAAACAATTCATTATTCCCCTAAAAATCACATGATTCAATATGCACAGACCAGTCATGTATGTACCTGGCTAACCTCCCAATGATCAAGGTATCATGAGCACTCACTCTGTCGAGGCCGGTGGACATGATTACCCTACTCTGAAATCTCACACATGATCTTCCCGGAGTTCTTATACTACATGTTAATCCTAGATACTAACTGGTTGTATACGCAACTTCACTGTTATAGTGTATTGTTTATTTGTATTTTTACTTCACAGTGTACAGTTCATTATTCAACCAGAAAAGTTATATTGGTGTAAAAACTTATATTACTGTTGTGAATCAGTGGGTGGAGATTCAAATGTTTGGATGTGTGTAAAACTGTGGTAATTTTGAAGCAGCATATGAAGGTCTACCTATCTTAGTGATGAGTATTTGATTATATTTGAGTTAGGAGTGGTCAGGTTTGAGTTTGATTTGAATTGAATTTCAAATTAAAGCAATTTGAGTTGTTTTCAATCAGGACTGGTACTACCAACGAAGTAATGGTTGTACTGTCGACCGAGTGGCACTAACGACCTTTCTGAACCAGTAGTTATTTTTCAGAGTGAGGTATCTCGGGAGTTTCAGTGAAACTGACACTACCGACTACCAAGGCGTGCTAGTACCAGGCTTGCGGTACTACCGGCAAACGGCTAGCGGTAGTGCCAACTTTATGATTTATTTTTAGCAATTGGATGATTATTGTATATTATTTTGGACATTGCTATGTGATGTATTTTCATATTTTTTAATAGTTACAGAACGACGGTGCTAGGTCATGGTGAGGCAGAGGATGATCGGGACAAAACGAGGTGCGTCGGAGGTCCATACGGTCGAGGATCAACGGAGGAGGATTGAAGATGGAGTCACTGTGAGCCTAGAAGACAAGGAAATAGTAGAGATGCTAACTTAGAGCTGCTCGGATCAAGTAGAGCCGTTGGATTGCGGTTTAGAGGATAAAGTAGCGGTTAAGTTAGCTTGCTTTGAGAAGTGTGCAAAACCCGTTATATATTGGGTTGTGGGTTAACCTATGTATCAGTGAGAGAGTGAATCTCAACCCTTAATAAGATTTCTTGGAGTCAAGAATGTCATCAAAGAGTGGAGATTGCTATAAATAGAGGGAGAGAGGGTGTCTCTCCTTTGAAGATTTTGTGTGCTCCTTTGAGCTCTGTCGACTTTATTGTGAGGTTGTGTAAACCTTCCTCCTTTGAAATAAAGATTTCATTTTCCTACTTCTAAATGTACTTTCAATATTTACATTATGCTTTAAATTCAACAATTAAATTCAATATTTACATTTCGCAATTTAAATTCTTGCAATTTACTTTCCGCACATTTGAATTTGCCTTCACTCCTAAATACTTGTGGATTTTATGCCAAGGATGAATGATTGATGGATGAACCTTCTTCTGATCATATCCTCATCATCTAGGTAATATTTTGCAAGAACTCGATCTTTTTGCTGCAATCCCTGAGAAATCTTTGCAGATTGCGTTTGAGACTTTTATTTCTTGTGTTCTTACTTGCTATGACAAGTGAGAGGATATCCAAAATCACCTTGATCATCAAAACCCCACGAGGAAGTCCTTGACCAATACTTTGATTTTTGCTCGGTGGTGCACTCTTCCTTTGAATTGGAAAAGTCCGTAACTTTGACGCCAATCGTTTGGATTGAAGGATGGAATAGGTTCCTGACCTCCATAAGAAGGTGCTTACAAAGTTTTATAGGTGTTGGTCCAGCCGATCTAAAGTTCCTTCAATTTTGGTTTTAAGATCGTATTGCTTTATTCTTTGTTCTTAAAATCGGAACTACCGCCCAAATATAGCGGTAGTACCAAAGCTTAATGGGTTTGGGTAGACGGGACTTTGTTTGGGTTTGGGTTTGGGTTTAGGCATTACTAATTGCCCCTTTGCTTAATACCGCCAAATATAGCGGTAGCTAGAGCGAGTTTTCTTCGATTCGCTCCTTTGTATTTGAGTGTTTCAAGTGAGGTTTTGGTTGGATCCATTGAGTGGGGGATTTGATTGTGATCATTTACCCTCTCTGATCACCATTTTGGTCTTTTCAAATTTATACAATAAACTTCATGTATTTGTACATGGTTAACATATTTAAAAACATTTCTTGTATTACTGTCACCTACTAAACAATTTAATAATTACCAGTGGTAATTCAGCAAGCATCACATTCACAGGCAATTAAGCAATTCAGTTTTGAAATATGCCCGACATCCTTGTTAATGATATGTTTCAACAATGTGTGACAAACTGACAATACTATCGATGACAACATTGCATAACCTAAATGAGGGGTCAGTCTCTATTTGCACGTCCAAACGACACCACATTTTCTCAACAGATAGCATTGTAGGCAAAGCAACAATGATGTCGGTATTGAGTCCCCATCGTCGGCACAACAACCCTGCTAGGAATTACCATAGTTTTCTGTCAGCAAAATATATAGCCAACTATTATCATACCTTTGCAGAAAGTTGCTGGCGGTTAAAGTTGCTATCATATGGTGTAGTGAGATCACGAGATCACAGTAGTACTATTGAAATGGTATACATCTATAACTAGGTATGTCCAGATGAATTTCTCCATAAGTTTTTTTTAAAAAAATTAGTTTGGATCTTTCGACATTTTGGGATAGTGTGGTTTGAACCGATTGGTTCTTGCAAGGAAGTGCTAGTAAATCAAAGTTTAAATTGATGGGTTGATATGTAATAGAAATAAGGGGGGTCTATCTCTCATTGGACCGAAATTTTCTTAACCATCCTTATTTGCCTGATCAGTAATGAACAATCCAGATTGCTCCCCATTTGATGTACAAGCTTCCCACTCCTTTAACTCTAAGCCTATTCACACCGACT
Organism: Guadua angustifolia; assembly: GCA_036346375.1. Lineage (NCBI taxonomy): Eukaryota > Viridiplantae > Streptophyta > Magnoliopsida > Poales > Poaceae > Guadua > Guadua angustifolia. The sequence continues at coordinate 41,675,032 of CM070519.1, forward strand.
CCCTCCCTCCCGAGACGTTGTCGCTCCCACCCCTCCCCGAGTGCCACGGCCCCCACCTCGCTGGCACCGCCACTGGCATTACTGAGCCCCTCCCCCTGCCACTACCTTCTCCTCCCCTCTTGTGTGTTCACCCACTGCCTTCTCTCTCATCGCCACTGTCGCCTTCTTCCCACCAGCGGATTTGCCATTGCCTCTCGTCGCCTTTTAACATTCTCCTCGTTCTTCTTGTTGACCCGCCAACCGACCTCGCCCACCACCGTCCGACTATCCCTTAGCCGAGGCAAAGCCACCGTCACAACCGATGCCCACCATAGTGGCTCTGCCACCCTAGCCTCCTTTTAAGCCCGAGGGGCACAGTAGACCCAAATCCTAACCGGGTGAACCATAATCCTAAACCACCGACCATCCCTGCCGTTGGGAACTAGAGGAGGAAGACCACCTTGCTGAAACACTAAGTGGGTGAACCCTAATCCTAAATTTTGAAGCGCTTACGAAATAGCAAATCCATAGAAATAAAATAAAAATTAATACTACACGTCTCCGCAAGGGAAATTAGGATATCATTTTGTCGCACGTAATAATAATAGATAGCGAATTACCCATCCGGCCATTAAAATCCAATTAGACCGTCATATTGTCCCCAAAAGCAGTACTGCACCAGTGCGTTTGAACTGCTTGATTGATCGGCGGATAGACATATCACGCCACACCAAAAACATCGATCCTTACAAGAAACAGAACTCTACAAGCTAGGTACGAGTTACAGCTTTGTCATCACTATCTGGATCAAAATCGTGATGTGTATGGCGAGCACTGACGCCTGCTCGGTTGGTTAGGGAGTCAGTTGAACTGTCGGTTGGTCTCGGGATTGAACTCTCGTGTCTCAAGCAAGAGTTTTTTTTCATGTCACTTTATCAAAATTACTCATCTTTATAACTACTCTTTAATTACCCACCTTTACCACTATTAGTGTTTTTTGTAAATAAACTTTTTATCGTAAATTAAGTTTAAATTCTGCACTTGACACACAAGCTAGCTAGTATGGTTTACGTGCGTGGGTTATGTACGCCCTTTCCCCTTAAAAAGTTTGGGAGGGGGTTTATATAAATGGCATTACTGCATGCTAGCAAGATATTTTCAAATGATTATTCGAGGGAACACATGATGGCACAGATTCCACGAGAAAGACCGTATATACGCTCTCGTTCACCTTGACCGTTCAGGAGACGACATGCTAGTGCGGAGCACATTGGATCACAAGGACGACGACGATTTATCGATGGAAATCACTATTTTGAGGGCATGGAAATTTGGCTCTGCGATAATGCTCCGATGGTTAGGAGCGATAGTGCGACAACGGTGGGTTGCTGGCATTATCAAACGTTGTAGGGGAAGGAATTGGCCTTTTTCTCTCTGTTTACGCGCTATGTATGATTGTTTGATCTAGCTACATCTACAAGCCTACGGCTACAGCAAGGTGATGCACGAATGAATACGCATGCAAACGTGCTCCATGTGTTCGTACTAATGATTCATGTGGTACCCGGTGAACTGGGACGCGTATCATCTGCCGTCACGGCAGAATGCCGTTGAGACACTGTCGTGTAGGCCCGCGCAGCTGCCGGTGGAATCTGCGATCGGTGAACTGAGGCACCAACCGGCCTGAACTGAATAACTGATCGGACCGGAGCACAACAGGGCGACCCAATGGTGTCACTGTCACGTCAACCGACGCGGGCAGGTTCGTTCATTTTTGTTGTGATCTGTGCCGCTGTGCGCCAAGCGAGAACGAAAACCTGAATACTCGTTTTGAAGCCTTCAGTAAGTTTTTCCTACGAAATCTTGGTGGGCCCACCCCGTATATCCGAGCGCTTCATCTGAGTTTTGCCCAGATGGGCTGCAAGTTGGCAGAGAAGCGATTTTTGTATGCGTTGTTTCGAACCACCGTAAAAAACTCACGGAGCTTTCGGTCTCCCAATAAAAGACTCGAAAAAAAAGCTAGTGGGGCAAGTCAACGTTGCTGAAGCGAACCTAGTACACCACGCGCGTTGCGATGCGAGGAGTTGGTCACTGGTCAGTCGTCCCATGCGGGCAATTTGCACAGGGCCTGACTCACGCTGCACCACGGGTCAGTCTCGGCCCGGTCCAAGTCGCTGTTCCGGTCAGTCAGCCAACACAATCGTTGGAACCACCTCAGGGTCGAAGAAAACTATAATCTCGACCTGCAAGATTGTTTCGTGACTTGCGAGTGGTCTCTCTGCGATTGCAATTGCGCCGAGCCTTCTTTCTCTTCTTTCAGTTTTCTTTTCTGTTCAGCGTGAGATCCATCGAACGCTTACGTAACGGAGGGACTGGTACTACTAGAATGCTCGCCTGTGAATTAACGGTGCAATTCCCTAGCTATTTCGCTGGTAAATCACTTGCAGGTGCTCGTGCATTTCAACGTTGCTAGAGAGCTCTCGGTGGTCTGTTGATTCTTTTTTAGTTACTTGAGCTTTTCATTTTTCCTACGGAAAGTTCAAGTTAGCTTCGATGGACAAACGCAGGGTGATCCTAGCCAGCCACTCCACTTGTATGGCACACGCATGCAGGCCGGGCAGAGGAGGTCGTCACTAGGTCAGGTCACTCCCCCCTCGGTCATGATGATGTGCCACGCTACGTCAGCATAGCAAGTTTTTCTCCCAGCGCGGGGTCCCGTGCAAACTATTTTTTAAAAAAAAATAGTCATATGCTCTCACTACGCACACATCCCACACGTACACGCACACGATTGCACTTAGCTCCGCGAGCGCGTGTGTCAAGCCTTGACGCGGGCAGACAGAGCGTGCAGCTAGCACCCTCACCAACCGGGTTGAGCTTGGCCCTCTGGTGCAAACAATATCGAAGGAGAGGCGGTAGACTGGTAGTACACCAATAGCCACCGCGGTTGCAGTTTTGCTCTTGTATGTAACAATTTTCTTCAGCTCAAAGAATCACAAGGCAGAAGGTTCCAGGCGTGGATTTGGGCCTATAGCAGAGCAGGATTTCAGCGAGATACAGGATCTGCTGCTGAATTGTTGGATCCGCCACTGAATTGTTCCAATTGTAGGTTGAACCAGAGGGTCCTAGCATTAGATAGGACGAGCGTTAAAAAGCCACCGAGATCTTATAAATCCCCGCCGAGATCTTGGATTCTGGCTGGGGATGAGATTTAAAATCCCTGTCAGTAAAAAATTCAAATGCTACAATAATCTCAAAATTTTCTTCTCGGCAAATCTCACCAAAATCTCAAGTAATTTGACCGGCATTGGACATTTTTTTGACCAGATTTAGCCCAATAACCATTAAGAAAATCATCTCCATGAAACTTTGTTGAAAAACCGAATTTTTAAGGCATTTATAATTTGGGTAGAAACACTATTAGATTTTTATAAAATTGTAAATCTTTGATCATGCTATGAAAAATTTATGATATTATCTTTAAAAGTGTAGGATCATACAAAAAAATTTAAAAATAATTGAACTTCATTTGTTATCTTTAAAAAAATCAAAAATAGAATGAACATGCATGAGCTAGTAGCCTTGTTAGAATTTTATAACTTTGCTCGAGAGTGATCATGATCCAAAATTTTTATGAGAGTTTAAGCATTACCTCAAAACCTTTATCTAAAATTTTCAAAAATTTTAAACCTGTTTTGTTTACTCAATCAAATCTATGTATGTATTGAACTTTATTTCTTATATTTCAAAAATAAAAAACATAAGGAACACAAATGGTACAGTACCATTATAAGAATTTCACAAATTCACTAGACCGTGTTTATGATCCAAAATTTTTATGAGAGATTAAGAATTGCCTCAGCACCCTTCTCTAAAAGTTTTAAAAAATTCTAACCCTTTTTTGGTTGCTCAAGTAAATCTATTTATTGATCATCAGGGTTTTATCAGGATGTAGCACTATCAGAAGTTTTGAAGCTTGATCATCATTAAAAAAATTTTGAAAATATTTACGATACATTAGAACCATCCACAAATTTTTTTAAAATTTTATAACATAGTTTGAACTATTTTTTATTTTATTGAAATTTACCAATAAGACTTTTATGAGGACAGTAGTACTGTTTGAATTTTTATAAATTCCTAGAGCTTTATCATCATCTAAAAATTTTATAGGGATATTAGTGAGGCATAAAAACCATGCAAGCAAAATTTTAAAATTTTGCAACGTGGTTTGTTCTATTTTTCGTTAGGTTTAAATTTGTTGGTCAGCGTTTTATCAGGACAGTAGCACTATATGAATTTTTAAATATTTCTTAGGAATGATAATTATCTAAAATTTTTATGAGAATATTAATGATATGTCAAAACTATCCACAAAATATTTCAAATTTTTTTGTTATTGCTTGAACTATTTTTCGCTCGATTAAATTTCACCGAAATCTAGGCAAATCTCACCAAGTTTTGGTAATTTAGGGCGAAATCTAAAAAATTCTCGGTGAAAAAACTAGATTTGAATTTTTTTTTTGTATTTCATTCAAAATTCCGATATCTTGATGAAATTTTATATTCCGACTACCTCCAAGATGTCAATCGAAAACGAGATTTGAAACCTTGAGATAATGTAAATGGTAGAGACTAAGGTTGTCAGGATCATAAGTAAACATCCACCATGGATAAGACCTTCTGGGCAAATTGAAACTGAGCGGCGCCTGGATAAGACCATCTGGGCAAATTGAAACTGAGCAGCGAAGGCGCGTGCGTAGCTACAATTCCATCGCACACAGGGGATGTATAGATAAGAAATGTCTCATTAAATCTACATAAAAATTTTATTTCTATGAATAAAACTATTTAAAAAATAAGTTTTATAGAAAGTGAACGATAGAGTATCGCATAGCCTGACAATTTGATCAGTACGCGTAGATCGACATCACACACGCAGTAGTTAGTGTGCATTGGTACATCATGGACACATCAAAATTTTATATGCCGTCCAGTCGTCCACTGGACAATCACGATTAATTCATGACTGACCGCGCGAGTTGACGATACCAGGGGAGGGAGCAAGTAGCGGTTGAGGTCAGGTGAGACCACACGAAAACTGGGAGCCATACAGGAGCAGGACGCACTACTACTACTCCTACGCTTTCTTCGGGCGTATAACCGTCCTTGACTACGACCACGGCAGGTACACACATAAACATGGACTAGATTAGCTAGTCAACCCATCGCCATGTGGACAGTTACATCGCAGTAGCACGTATGTGAACGGCGTAGCGCCAGATTAGGTGTTTTTTTGTCGCGATGCGCGGATCAGGCAAGGGGAGGGAGGAAATCCTCTGAGCAAAATGACCTGCAGGTCAGGCGCAGTGGGATTATTTTACGCAATATATTAATTTAGTACAGAAATAGGCCCAAAACCCCAAACAGCGTGCGTGGCCTTGGAGATTCATACTGGCGCCATGCAGTGGCAGGGCCCATTGGTCTGGGGCTAAGGAGACAGCCGGTTGGGAGACCAACAATATAAACGCACAGCCGGATGGTCCATGGTGTTCATACGGTTACGACGAGATGTCCATACGGACCAACAAGGAACTCCTCCTGATTATACGTACGTACTGGTCAACAGTCCAATACTTCGTCTGCCTTCGGTCACACATAGTTATCATCTGTGAATGCCAGTACGGTTTTCAAAACACTGTTTTAACCACTAATTTTATTGTAATATATTTATGAACCTAATAAAATTATAGTACTATGAAAATACTTTTCACGATAAATCTACACATATGATTTTCATATATTCAATTGTTTAAAAAGATATTGACATGAAAAGGTTAACAAATTTAATGTCACATATGTTCAAAACGACAACTATATTGACGGGAGGTGATAGGTGCTTGGCCCCCAAAAGTTTAAAAATCATCAAAGACATCTCTTCAGTGGATTAAATTTGCTGATTGAATTGATTACAATTTTGGTGATTTTGGATTTGAATAACTTATAATTATTTGTATTTTAATTTTAGTAAATTTTGAATATATGTGTTGGATTTGATGATGACGTGAAACTTCATATAAGGCTAAGTTATAAGTGTGTACGTCTATTGAAAATTTGTCTGCTGTTGGCCGGTGTTCTACTTCTTCCTAGTCCGGCCCGTACCACCAGCGCATCGGCGTCGACACCCAGTTCTGCTCGCCGTCGCACATGACGTGTGCTGGCGTGAGATCAGTTGCAGATCTCTGTCTCTCTCTCTCTCTTCTTTTTGAGATAATGCACATCTGCTGAACTGCACAAGCACAACTATGCAGTATCATGTACTGGGCCTAATTGCAACACCTGAACACCTGGTGTAGACACGGGCTTCAATCTACAGGCCCGTTTAGGTGCATTCATTTGATCCAGCGCGGGTACACGGTCCATGTTGGACAGCCCGGGGGCAGAGAGATGCGACTCGGAGCTAATCAGTAATCACACGTCCCGCCTCCCCCTCTCCCTCTCCGAAAGAAAACGCGGATAACATATTCACACTGCATGCCTGCATGTTCAATGATCAGAAAAATACATTTCCTTTTCCGAGCAAGAAACCCCTATTGCTTGCTTGCTTGCTACTGCGTCGAATTAGCTCAATTTAGCTCCAACTCATCAGGTTATGCAGAAACAGTAGAGACAGATCATTTGGAGAGCCTCTAGGCCGTTGCCAGAACGATTCTCTGGAAATGTACGAAGCTCCCATGCATAAAAGTTGCCGGTTGCTTCACGACGAACGGCTTGGGTCTGGAGAAGCTCGTCAGCGTGTGTTGATAGATGCTGTCATGCGTGCATGCTGCTTGGCTTCAGGCTGGCCAATGGCCATAGGCGGACAGATATCCGGGTCCTGGAATTACGTAGCACGGATAGATAGACCCGGTCGTGTTAGAATCTGTCACTACGACTGATGCCATTGGACATGTACACTACGGGGTCGCGTTGCGGCGCCCGTGCTCGTATTGGGCGCTAGCTTGGTCGCGTGCCAGAGGAAAGGGAGAGATAATGGCGGTTACACAGAATGAGGGAGAGATGGGAGCTATAATGTAGGAGATTTTTAACTGCTTCAGAGAATCCAAGACAACAATTACGAAAATAAAAAAGAAAAAAGAAAAGGAGAGGAGAGGAAATTACGAAAATGCCTTCCCCTACGTAAAATAATTGTTGTCTTAAGGGAAGGTATTTTCGTAATTTCCTCTCCTCTCCTTTTCTTTTTTTTTTGTATTTTCGTAATTGTTGTCTTGGATTCTCTGAAGCAGTTAAAAATCTCCTAAATTATAGCTCCCACCTCTCCCTCATTCTGTGTAACCGGTTACCGCCAAGCAATTGTTAAGACCACCACTAATCACTGTGCTTTCCTGTGTTAAGACCTTAATTAGCAGGTTGAGCATCCTCCTCCTCCTCCTCTTAACTCTCTCTCCTGCACAGGGCGGTTGAGCTTTGCAGCGAGACACCAGCAGCGCGCAGGGGCGCAGCATTAGGATTTAGCAAGCGGGAGCGAACAACCGCGCCCAAGTATCCATGGCGCTCAGCTTCCACGCGACAACCGCCCCGCTGTTCCACCTGGACGCCGGCCCGGACTTGAGCTTCCTCCAGGACATCCACGCCGAGGTCACCGACGCCCTCATCGGCTTCGTCTACGACCCGCTCAAACCCGCCGTTAACGCCGGCCTCGACGACTTCCTCAACCCCATCCCCGACGACGCCGGAGTTCAGCGCTGCGCCAAGAGGCCGCGCGCCAACTGCGGCGACGACGCGTGGTTCGACACCATGGCCGTCGACACAAGCCACGGCCAGCCGTGGAATGGCGGCGGCCAGATGCAGGTGCCGGTGCTGCCGGAGCTCCTGACCGAGTTCGTCCTGCCACTGCCGCCGCCTCCGATACAGCAGCAGCTGCCGCCGCCTCCGGCGTTCGTGCGCGGAGCAGACGCAAAGAAGGCCACGGGCAACGGGTGCCAGTCCGTGCAGAGCGCGGCGGCGAGGGAGCGCCGGAAGCGGATCAGCGAGAAGACGGCGGAGCTGTTGCGCCTGATCCCCGGCGGGCACAAGCTGAACACCGCCGAGATGCTGCAGGAGGCCGGCCGCCACATCAAGCTCCTCCAGGCCCAGGTCGGCTTGCTCGCCATCATGCACACCATCAAGGTACTGTAATTATTAACAACAACATCCACTACTGCATCACGCTACATTTCTCAATGCACTTCCACGAACGTCCAGACCATGGCTTGTTCTTGTTTGCTTCCAGAATGAAAAGATACCATCCATGGCTTGTTCTTGTTTGCTTTCAGAATGAAAAGATACCATCCATGGCTCAGGAGCAAATGCACGCGCTGCTCGTGTGCGGCAGCATACAGGAGCGCCTGGCCGCCGAGGGCAAGTGCCTGGTGCCGAGAGAGCTGGTCGACACAATGGCCAAGGACGACGCCATCAAGTCGAACGCGCTGGTGAACAGAGACCTGAACCGGTTCATGGAGTCGCTGCAGCAGTAGCCAGATGCGGAGTCGGTCGTGGCTGCCGCGCGCGCGGATTCGTGCGTGCGCGCATGCATGGTTGTCCTTTTTTGAGAACAACACCGTGCATGCGTGCGTTGCTGCTGTTGTCGTGTGTTCCTGACCCCTGACGACGATGTTTGTCTACAACCAATCGATACAGACTAGATTTAGATCGCTTTCAATTTCAGTTAATCTAGGTTGGGTATAGGCTGTGTGTAGTAATGCTAACACTGTATTCCACGCCTGTGAATCTGTACGCCATGTTAGGGATAGATCATAAATGGTACGATTCTCACTAGATTTGGTGACTTTTTAGTTATAATTTGTTCTCAATAAAAAGAAGTTTCCCAATGAAGATTCGACTCTGTTCTCTTAATGTATCCTTTCAGATTCTGTTTTGTCAAATTCAACAGGGTATGTTTCTCCTGTGTGCATGTCGAGAAAACTACCTGTTCGTTTAATTTACACGACCAGAGACGCATGCAAGACTGTAACACAACGCTCCATTGCTCCTTCTGTGCTTTCATCGGGACGTATAAACAGTTATGCGCAAATTGCCCAATTGTTCACTGCTCTGTACTGAATTGTACACAAATTAAGGCTTGAAGACTGCGTGCGTTTGTGCTAGTAGAATGAAAAATGAAAGGGAAGTCGAGGAGGAGATGCAGAGATGGGCCCAAAATATAGAATGTGCCCATCTATCTGCTGCTCAATATTGGGCTTGTTTGGTGAAGAGCAGGGCCGAATAACCCCCGCCGCCTTGGATGGGGTCCCTATCCGCAGGGCGTATCCGAAATTCTGAACTCGAACCCATCTTCGTGGCGCTTTCTACTCCGTCCATCACAATCCGATGGGAGCTAGGGTTTCCACCTCGTGCACCTTGGACCCTATAAATATCGCGCCTCCCAGCCGTCCCAACCCGTCGCCCTCTTCGCCGTCTCTCCCTACGCGGCTGCTCTTCTTTGAGTTTTGCGCATCTCGTATTCGTATCTTCTCAGTTTCGTTTAGATCTATCTGTTTGATGTGTCGATTTCGTCGTAGCAAATCTGATGCTGTTTTAAGGTGATGATCCTTTCCCCAAATTATCGACTGTGATTATACTGTGCGATTTTGCATCCTCTTCTCTTTGGAGGAGGCTTCTAAGCCAATGGTTCTGATAAAAAAAAACTACGTTTTCTCTGCGTTTTTGTTTCCACTTATCGATTAGATTCGTTTGTGGTTTCTGATTTTGACTTGCTTGTTCTGTGCGTTGTCTGTTCATGGGATTTGAAGATGGATGTGAGGATCCTTTCCCCAGATGATCGACTATGATTATACTTTGCGCAAATGTGATCCCTTCTCTGCAGAGGAGGATTCCAAGCCAGGAATCTGATCCATCTAGCTTTCTCAACACTATGTTTGTTTGAACTGTCGTTTTTGTGTTGGATTTTACTCTTGGTTTGGATTTTATTTGGTGATAAGAAATTGAATGGAAGTGAGGATCCTTTCCCCAGATGATCGACTATGATTATACTGTGCGCAAATGCGATCCCTTCTCTGCGGAGGAGGATTCCAAGCCAGGAATCTGATCCATCACGCTTTCTCAACACTACGTTTGTTTGAACTGTCGTTTTTGTGTTGGATTTTACTCTTGGTTTGGATTTTATTTGGTGATAAGAAATTAAATGGAAGTGAGGATCCTTTCCCCAAATGATCGACTATGATTATACTGTGCGCAAATGTGATCCCTTCTCTGCGGAGGAGGATTCCACGCCAGGAATCTGATCCATCTAACTGTCGTTTTTGTGTTGGATTTTACCCTTGGTTTGGATTTTATTTGGTGATAAGAAATTGAATGGAAGTGAGGATCCTTTCCCCAAATGATCGACTATGATTATACTGTGCGCAAATGTGATCCCTTCTCTGCGGAGGAGGATTCCAAGCCAGAAATCTGATCCATCAGACTTTTCTACTTTCTTGTGTTAACAATTCGTTTCGTCTTTTTTAAGGTTTTTTTAAATGTCGTAATCGAAAGCCAAATATGAACAGCATGTGTCTCTAAGCGATAATTCAAGACGCTAATTCTTTTGATCCCAGCGAGAACAGTCTTCTGTTCGGTGAAACGAACACGCTTCAATCAGAATGAAACGAGCGTATGAATTGTAAGGCGGACGATTATACGATAATCTAAATCCTACTTGTGCAAGGCAACCATTGATTAGCGCACTATCATGCAAAATTTGACAATAAGTAATTCAGTTGAGAGAAGATAGGTTTTATTTTGCTATATATAGGATATTATGTGGACCGGTGGACGTGGACTGCAATTGTAATTTCCATCTTAAAGATCATTGTTGGTAGACACTTTCGGCCCGCCTTGCACTAGGCCGAGCCTTCGATCATGCTGCAAGAGAAGCAGCCCAATCGGCAGTGAACCGGAGATATGTGAGAACCGACGACGGTTTACAGTCGGATACCTAAATTATGCTCGCACTGTCCGGGATTAAAAAAAAGGGAATCGTTGGAAATCTATAAATTCTTTTATATCAGTTGAATTTATTCGTGTGTCCGTACAGTGCAATCTGTCTTCGATGAGGTGTCAGGGACGTTGCGAGTCACGGGCTTGGAAGAAGGTGATAAAAGTCGACAAGGAAAGTAAGATAAAGATAATATTAGGAAACGGAGGGAGATGGTGATAAATTCTGCAATGGTAGCCGGAGACGGGAAAGAAGGGCGTGGCATGGATGTTGAAGGTTGGTGGCAACGACGGTAGGAGAGGAGCTAGCGGCTTGCAGGGGGGGGGCGAATAGGGTTAAGTGGAGCGTGGATCGTTGGATCTAAATCCAGATCTGATGTATAGTAAAAAAAAGAGAATGATATCAATGAATAAATCAGTTAATTTTTTTAATAATTCATAGACAAGCTTAAAAACCCCTATGACCCACGACTTGCAATGGAGTGGGATTGGCCCAAAAAAAGACATGGTTTAGCCCAAGCAGAGTTGATGGTAAAATACCGTCTAGCATTGTTGTATTTGCAAATTGTTGTATTGTTTATTGTTACATATCAAACTTTCACGGATGGCAACTTCCTGTAGTTCTATTTTTTTTTAAAAAAAAATATCAACTTCCTTGTCTAGCCATTGTACATTGTAAATTAGGTTTCATTACTCGGCATAAATGAACCTATTTTCATCAAGTATCCCTATAAGCAGTGATTTCTGGATGGTGTTCTTTGCATCGCGTTTTCGCGGCAATTACGGCAGTTCATGCGCATCACCTCACATCATCGGCCATTTGCCGTTCGTTCTCCATTGTCCCAATGCTCGCACGCTTCCGTTCCCTGCAACGCAGTCACCACTGCCCTCAGCGACGAAGCCCGATTTTTCACCTATACCTGGTTAAGCTTTGAATAGAAGAGTTTTGACGTTGATCGCTTAGGGTGCGTTTGGTTGGGTGAACGAGGATGAATGGGATGGGATGGTACAAGATGGATGGGATGATCCTGAATGAGATGGTATAGGGAAGGTGTTTGGTTGCCTGAATGGAATGATACAAGATTTTGTTTGGTTGCTTGGATGAAATGATACAAGATGGTATGAGATGATGTTTGGTTGCTTGAATGGAATGGTATAGGATGGTACGAGATGATGTTTGGTTGGAGAGATAAAGTTGGATTAAGGAATAAAGTTGGTTTGAAGGAATCTCATGAAATTAGATCGGTTGTTTGACCCTTTTGAGTCGATCTGTGTGGAATAGGAAAGTTCTTTTCTTTGTCCATGAGTATTCGTCTGGATCTATCTGGTTCTTTGAGTTGGGCATATGATCGAAAGTAAGAAAGGCCTTTTTGTTGCATTCGGCTGATATTGTTTTAGTGATATTGCTCACAATAACATAGGACAAATACCGGCAGATAGCAATACAGCATCACAAGTTCAAAACTAGGAATTAATTCTAATTCCCGCATAATTAAAAAATCGCAGCAGTTTCAGATTCTGTTGCAAAGCCATCTTCTCCCCAATCCAATAGTTTAATTATTACACACCATGAGAAAAAAGTATTAGCTATAATGCACGGGAAGATCTGGGCATTGAAATGTTGTAAGCATACAACGATTCCATTCACAGAACATGCAGCTTCTCTGTACTGAGTCATCGGCAAAATTACGATGATTGTATTTCTAGCGAGGAGAACGGTTCGGTCCTGAACCAGTCGGTACAGCCGAATTGTCCGTATTGAATGATACAGCATCTTCAGAGAATATTCTAGGAATCTGTACCATCTCATCCTGTATCAAACGGTTCCGTTCAGCCAACCAAACGCAAACATAAATTCAAATCCTGTACGGAACGGTTCCGTTCACCCTGATACAGCCAACCAAACGCACCCTTAGTTTGGATGTGACTTGTGTGCCTAGTACGCTTACCGCTGTTGATTAGAAATCTATGCATAAGCCGTTTGTGTGCTCGTGTCCTCGGAGCTGACAGGAAATCCTACAAAAAGCAAGAGTTTGAGGGGGCAATAGCTAAAGTGAACTAAAATGAAGTTCAACGTTTCAAGAGGTTTTTTTAATAGTTGAGATGGTTAATCGAGTCACCTAGCGGTTAGTACTTAGATGTCATTGGATTAGACCTAGAAAAACCATTGCATCTCATAAAACACAACAATCAAAATAGAAGCATACAACACCATGATGGCATGATCCCAAATGGATTTCAGGTTATAAGCAAAACATACATGTAATTGCAATTGTTTATAAGTAACTGCAAATAAATAAACTAGGCGCGGCGAGCCCGGACCGCCTGGACGACTAGGCGCCCGCCTAGGCAATGATTAGACGATTAGCAGTTAAGCAGCATTAAACATTAGTATTAGTAGTTAAGCAGCAGCCCAGCACGCACCAAGCATCAACCATTAGCAGTTCAGCACATCAACAACATCAGTGCATCACTATCATCATCAGTAGTACTACTACTGTAGTACTATTATACTACTATTCTTACAGTACTATTGTACTACTACTAAGTACTCTACATACTGTTACTATATGTTAGTACTACTACCCCCGACGCAGTCGCCAACTCCAATTTCCTTCTACTCTCAAGTTCCTTCACCCCGATGTCGACGTCGACACCGACACCGACACCGACACCTCCGCCCCCGACGCCTTCGCCCCCAATGCCTCTACCTCCGCCCTAGCCCAACGTCGATGCCTCCGCCTCCGCCCTCGACGCTGACCACGATGCCTTCGCTCGAGCTCGACGCCTCCGTCGACCCCGAGACTGGGGCTCTTCTTCCCCGACCCGACGCCTCCGCCCGAGCTCCCCCTCTCCCATCGCCTCCCCCCATCTACACGCCCGAGCCTGACGCCACGTCTCCGCCACCAACGCTGACCCGACGCCTCCGCCAACCCCGAGACCGACTCAGGTTCTTCTTCCCTGACCCGATGCCTTCGCTCGAGCTCCCCCTCCCCATCACCTCCCCCAATCTCCCTCCTCCCTCCCCCATCGCCTCCCCCCATCCGCGCTTCTGTAGCCACCTGAGGTCTAGCCTCCAGTTGAGGCGACCGGTTCTAGCGTCCCCTCCGGCCGCCGGGACGCTTAGGCATCGCTGTGACAACATAGGACTACAATGAACATTTTGTGGTCTACAGAGTCAATGATGCAAATTAATCAAGTAAAAAAGTTTAAACAGCTGTGGTCTACGGAGGAATAACACCATAACGGCCAGAAAGTCCATGTCCCAACTTGAGCCCAAACCCAAAGCTCCAAAGTCCAAACCGACCGATCCCAACACCGCTCGCGCAACCACAGACCGCACCACCCATCGACGACCTCGCCGGAGAGAGAGAAAGAGCGACAGATGGAGGCGGCAGCGGCGGCGGCCGGTGTGCAGCTGGGCTCTTTGAAGCCCCAGATTGCGACCCAGGCGGAGATGGCGGAGGCGCGCCTGCCGCTGCCCTACCGCGACCAGTGCGCCCACCTCCTCATCCCTCTCAACAAGTGCCGCGTCTCCGAGCTCTACCTCCCCTGGAAGTGCGAGCCCGAGCGCCACGCCTACGAAAAGTGCCAGTACGAGCTCGTCATGGAGCGTATGCTCCAGATGCAGAAGATCCGCGAGGCGCAGGACACTAAGGCCAAGGGCGGTGCCACCATTGGCGCCCCCCTCATCCCTTCCACCGCCAAGCTCGCCTGATCCGATCTGGTTGATTAGGTGATCTCTTATACCTTGTCGGCTTTTTTGTTTTGTTCTGGAATCTAGATTTGGCTCGTGTGTTGTGATTGAGTTCGTGATTAGGATACGACCTTAAAATTTGCCCTTCGGAAATGGATTTGCGCGAATGGCGAGTCATGCGCCATTTTGACCGGGGGGAGCCACATTGAGTGGCCAATTCGGCCGTTTTTGCGAGGGTATTAGATCACTTGTGTAGTTTAGTTCTGATACTATGTGGTTCAATGATTTTCTAGCTGCTAGGGTTTCGGCAGTAGGTTATGACTCGTAAAGCTGATTGGGGAGATATTGCATTAGTCTGACACTAATTCATGCGAGCGTAGGTTATGACTCGTAAAGCTGATTGGGGAGATATTGCATTAGTTCTGATACTATGCTAGGGTTTCGGCAGTAGGGTTTCGGCAGTAGGTTATGGCTCTTCTCTGGTTAAATTTTGTCTTGTAAATATGCCATGTGATCTAGGAGGCAGAAGGTTGTCTAAGGTCATGCTACCAGATCACTGCAAAAGATGTTAAATTCAAGGGAATTAACCCAGGTTTTTTATGTAAAATACACTGCTGTCATATACCATCGAAAAAAGATTCAACATTATCATTTGCCTTGTATGTGGCAAATGGCAATTATATATTCCACAATAGTGGCTGCACCTGAGTAGGTACAACATCTGTTCTATTAACGGTGAGAATAACATGGATGAGCATATTGAGCTTGGAGCTGTTCATACCTTTTTTAGTTTAGTGCTATATACTCTTCATCAACTAGGGGTTCGGGGGCAGTTCTGGGGTATATGTGACACTAGCCATGTGCCCGTGCATTGCAACGGAAACTCAATTTGCGATAAAAAATTTATTTGCAAAGAGCACTAACAGATGCAAAGGTGGGTAATTAAAGAGCAGTGGCAAAGGTGGATAATTTTGAGGAAGTGACGCGGAAAGAAACTCTTGCTTTATATAGTAGAGATTAGGAAATAAAACTATTTCTTAGCTTCATTGATGAACTTTAAACTTGATGTTAGGTTCTAGGGCTCAGTCTTCAAAATGTGGAGGTTGTTTCACAAGGCCACTTACATTAACTTTTTGAGATTTTCCTCTCGGTTTCTATAACATTGTAGGATTGCTTTGTCCTTGCTCTTTGCTTGATTTAGGGTGCGTTTGGTTGCCTGCATGAGGTTGGATGGGATATAGCCATCCAGTCTGGATGGGATGAAGTCATCCAGGTGGCTGTTTGGTTGGGTGGATAGGGATGAGCCAATTTTTTGTTTGGTTGGATGTATGAGGATGGATGGAATGAGCCAATTTTTTGTTTGGTTGGATGAGCGTGGATGGGATGACAAAGCACGCTAGGAAGATCCAATCATGGTTGACTGACTCTAGAGACCACAAATGCATCCAAAACCACTGAACCTCCAAAAGGTTATATACTCTGATACATCAATTTGGGTGTTATTACTTATACACAGGCCCCTGAGACTGAGACTGCATCTACAAGCAAAATAAATCCATGTATGCAGTGAAACAAATCTGAATGTAGCAAGCTCCACCGGTGAAATCTTCCAAGCGCTCACTCTGGTGCAGCTCTACACACCTCACTGCGCATTATTCCTTCTCTTCTAACATCCAAACTTCATCAATGGGCCTCTAAAACATTTCCAAACATCAGCAATCTCTGGAATGCCTTCTGGATTATAGTTCAAGCATGATGCTGTACATGCAGCTAGCAGTTCACACTGCATGCTTAACCAATGAAGCGTCAAGCTTCGTAAGTACTTCCTTCTTTCAATTCTCGTATGATCCATCAGTATTCCATCTTGCCGCAAGTAGTTCATCCCCAGTAAAAAGCACCACCAGTACGCGACCCAGCAACCAAGCATCAGAACTACTGCCTACCAAGCCATTGAAATCACGATGCTTCATCCATGTCGCGTCATGCAGCACCGCCACCACCTCAGAATCAACGAGCAGGCAATGCCCAAAGCGAATGAGGTAGCAGCAGTCCAGCCTGAGGCACTACAGACTAGCCCCTCGCCGTGCAATCCCACAAGCGCTTCACACCCCTCCATTCCAATAGCTCGGACCAGAGCCACCATTTCCTCTCCATCGCTCCTCTCCTCCAACAAGCGGGAAACTCCGGGCGAGTGCCGTTCGGAGACCAGCCACAGCGGCGCCGTCGTCTTGGGACCCATCCAGACCCCGTAAACCCTGCACATCTGCCGCGCCAGTCGGGCCGAGGTGGCCACCAAATTGATCATCTCCTCCCTCGCCGCTTTGCTCAACGCGTCGATCGCGGCGGCGACCCGCGCCGCGTGGCTGGGCCGGTAAAACGCGTCCTCCAGCTTCGGTGCCCTGCCGGTGGGGGCTTCGACTAGGAGGAGGCTGACGGGGTGCCGAGCGCGAGGTCGGAGCCGAGATCGGGGCGAGAGGAGGAGCGGGGAGCGGAGAGCGGGGGAGACGAAGCTGGGTGGCGACAGGAGAGGCGAGGGGATTTTTGGGTGCCGAGAGGACTCACGAGGGTGGATGGCTTCGTCCGGGGAAAACGATCGGATACGCTCGTCCAGAATCTTCAGCGAATATGCTTGCTTCCTGGATGACCTTATCCACCCCATCCATCCATCCAAACGCCTGAATGAGTCTAAAAACAGGGACCGTCCTATCCCATCCAGGCTATGACCTTGAACCAAACACTACCTTAACTGCTTGTATCTTGTGGTGTCTGATCTCAGTACTGTGTTTGCTGGTAGCTGAGCAATGTGTCACATATTCTAGTTTGAGTCCTCTGTTCTTTCTGTTTAATCCGGTTAAGAGCATCTGTCTGCATGAGATATAACTCGAGTTCACTTGGTTGTTTTGAGTTCATAAATCATAACATAACTGTTAAATGTTAATTGAATCAGTTCGGTGAATAGGTTAAGGCGCATCTTTCTGTAGAAATTGGTAGTTGTGTCTATTGTTTTCTGGTTAGGTCCAGGTCATTCTCACACTATTTCAATTATCATTGCTTTAAGTAGTGGAATTGAAGGAAATAAAAATAAAAAGCTTGAGCAGTGAGCCATTCTTTTCAAGCTTGCATTGTTTTTTTGGTAACTACTTCTACATTAAATTTTATCTGTCAACTATCTTTACATGAATTCAAAACAAGCAATCCTTTGCTGTCCTTTTACGTTACTTTCTGTATCCTCCTCTGTTTAGAAGTTAGAAGTTGGCCTGCAATTAACTTCTGGATTCGATACGAATGGGAGATCCCCCAAAAAAAAAAACAACCTAGGTATTGAACTGAAAAACTTCACAATGCTAAATTTTACAGTTAGCCTCAACAGGGCCAAAAAAGTCCCATCCTTCAACATATCACATCCATACAATTAGTTATTTGTATCCATTTGCTGTGTTCTGCATCCTTTCCCTGTTTTTGTTTTCATTTATTGAGTGGAAGCCCTGTTAGCATTTCCTTGGCAACTGATAGTTTTCCTCTAGTTGTAAACCTTAAACCTCCTATTGGGTGGCGTTGAATTAGTGTAATTTCAATGGAGATTGAGAAAATTGCCCCTCAACTCTAGATCTGGTATCCTTTGTGCAAATATGGCATCGTATCCAATTCATAGGTCCCTTCCAATGAAAAAGCTAACCACCAAAACTTAAATACCACATGGCCATGGGCCGCCACTAGAACTTGTTAACAAAAACAGGAGCGGTGTGGCTGGTCATCGGCGTTTATAGTACAGTCTGGAAATGAAGAAATCCTGGAGAATGATGATATCGTTTTGTGGGCTTGTGGCACATAATTAGTTATTAATTATGTTTATTTGCTTTCCTGTTGAGTTGCTCTGCAATCTTTCAGTATAGAAGTCCATTCAACTTAACATCAGTAACCAGTCTGATTTATGTAAGCAACCATCACAAGATCTAGGGCTGAAAGATTGTAAATATGTGAACTACAAGTCCTGTCAGTCTTCAGTTTTAATGTGCATCAGTTAAGTCCTTTGCTCATCCATGATACATTTGAAAATATGTTGGATGTGATATTTAAGGAATCCTTTGGATCTGATCTGGCGACATGGCCACAAGCTGTCCACTGTAAATCATGTCTTTTTAGCTGTTGTGCAATCTTGCCTGATAATTCTGTTTGCAGCCTGTGACAACAAGAAACAAAGGACACACAATAATGGCAGAAGTACAACTAGTCTGTTTTGGTCTGGTCAAGGTTCATTTGTTCTGTTAATAGTAACCGCAAAGGATTCCCTGCACTTATTTTGTATGGGTTACTTTTTCTTCAGAGTTATGCATTATGACATTGTGGCGTGAACCATTTTGTTTTGGCATTTGCAAGCTTTTCAACGCTGCCCATTGAGTGGTGAAATCGTTTTGTACCTTTAGGTTATTCATTTCAGGCATACTGGGTCAGGCTCTACAGCTTAGTTTTGCGGAAAAAAATTGGTGTTGCCGTGTCATGTCGGATTTTTTTGTTGTTTCAAAGTGGAGCTCAGCCCTTGTTTGTGAGCTACAACTTGTGTAGCCACAGAATTTTATCGTAACTTAGATGCTGCAACTACATAGTCTCAACTCTCAACAAATCTGATATTAAGGACCCTTCTGGAGCTTTGTCT
The DNA here is from genome assembly GCA_036346375.1 of Guadua angustifolia. Taxonomy (NCBI): domain Eukaryota; kingdom Viridiplantae; phylum Streptophyta; class Magnoliopsida; order Poales; family Poaceae; genus Guadua; species Guadua angustifolia. The sequence continues at coordinate 41,694,336 of CM070519.1, forward strand.
CCCATGTGAATGCATCACTAGGACCTTTGACGGCTCTCCCATTGGGATGTGTCAGGTGGTTAAGTTTGGGGCCAGCAAAATCTTCACTATTCGATTGGCATGAAGCTCACATGATTTTTACTCTCTGCATTCTTTGTTTTGTCCTCAATCAGGATCAGAGCTCGCTGTTTTATTCTGTTTCCTCGGGTACAATTCGGTCAGGTGGTTAAGTTTGGGGCCGACAAATTTTCACTATTCGATTGACATGAAGATCACATGGTTTTAACTCTCTGCATTGTTTTGGCCTCAATCGGGGTCAGAAGACGAGATGTTTTATTCTGTTTCCTCGGGTACAATTTGGTTCTGTTTTATTCCTTTTGTGATGACACTTTCTGTCACTGTCTGGAGCTCCAACTTGATTTTACTTTTTCTGTTGCACATGTTTATCATTTAGCTATTATTGACCAATTGGATTCCTTTTGGATGCACAGGGCTGGTTACTACAGCACGAAGGGCATTGTGCAAGGATCATGAATGTTAGTTCTATGAACGAAACATCTGTTTGAATTTGGCATAAAGTTAACTGTTGTCTTCTTCCCCTCCGCCTTTTTCTCCTTTGGTGAGCATCCTCAAGTTTCAATTTGATGGAATAAGGAAATAGCTGCTCGATGACTGAAATGACACCTTGAAGTTTTGGATGCGAGACACTTCATATGTAGACCTACTTTTTAGCAGTAGAGTCCATTTATAATCCGTGCCCAGTTTGGATGAGGGGTAATTCCTACGTACGTTTTGGGATTTAGTTCAATACAGATGCAAAAACTTTCCACTGAAATACCCCTAATCCAAGCACCCCTTAAGCTACAAAACTTTTCTGACATTTTTGTTGGTTATGGATTAGGGCCCGTCTGAGCCGTGGTCGTGGTGCAGCTTTTTGTGTGCTCGTATAGTCGTTATTTGTTGTTATGTTCATAAGTTCATTAGTCTGTTGCTCCAGCCGTGGGCATGCTCTAGGCTTGGGTTATGTGTGGTAGGTGACCTCAAGCTGGCCTGCTAAATATCGGCGGTGTTTCACCGCTTTGGCTACATTTCGTCGTCTGATTAATATTTTGTAACTAGTCTTGGACATCGAGGTCGAGCAGTACTTCAATGCTTTCTCTCCTAATAAGGTTGTACAAATTTTAAAGCAAGTGAAAAGCTAAGTAATTACCATCTATCATTTATTCATACTTTAATATTTGTATAACTATCAAAAGAAAAGTATGAAAGTACCTCTCTGTGAACAAACCATTTTGTTAACTTTGAGCAATGACTAAAAAACGCAAATTCAGCTTCTCTCCCTCCCTCTTGTGGTGGGATTTTATCAGGGGTAGTATTTTATCATTTTTTTCCTTGTGACGGGGACATTGGATTCTTTCGTATGGCAATATCAACTATTCATCTCAAAACTCCATTTCTGCCCTGAAGGCCTGATTAAGGGTTTGTTTAGGGGAGCTGCGGTTGAATTGCAAAGTTGCTTTTGATTTTGCTGGGATGTAAAGTAGTTGTAGCTGACAGTTGTGACTTTTCTTGCTATGCTGTTTGGCAAATTGGTTACTGCAGCTATAGCTTTTAGGGACCAACCAAGTAGGGAGAGCAACATAGCGAAGTACAGCGCCGTTCGAGTAGGGAGGTGACATGGAGGTAGTGAGGCGGGGTGGCAGAGGTCGAGAAGGCAGAGTGACTAAGGTGAGAGGTGGTCAAGTAAAGCCGCAGCTGAACAGCTGCTCTCTAGTAGTTACAGCTTTTGATGATGTTTCTGCTGTGGTTTAACTTTTCAACTACTTTGTAGCTATACTGTTTAAGAGAGCTTTTTGATCCAAAGCTGAAGCGTGACTACTCTGCTGGTTTTAGAGAGTTTACGTGTGGCCGTGCGTGCGTCGCATGCGTACGCGGCAGTGAGCGGTGGTCGATGAAAGCCATAACGACGGCAACGCGGCGGTGGTTGGTTGGGGCGTCCCACTGCCTGTCAGATAATGCGTTGCCTGTGGCGAGGAGGCAAGAGGCCGCAGGAAGGAAAATATTTGGGTTGGGACACGCGGAGCGCAGATATACGGCGAGCGAGCATGCACGCACGGTGGAGCGGGCCCTTGCTCTGGCCGGTGAGAGTGGCAGGTGCAGCTAGGAGGCAGCGATTGACATGCGACTATGCGAGAGCCATGTAGCGAGAGCTAGGGGACGGCGGCAGGGCAGGGCAGGGCAGGGGAATGATGATGGCACGGAGAAAAAACGCACGCACATACTATATTCCATTCCAAGGGGCTCAGGCTTTAGCTAGCGAGCGAGCCAGGCCAGCAGCAGCGCCTACAGGTTAGCCGGCCGGCCCACCGTGTGCGACGAAAGTTTGGGGAGACAGAATCATGCTCGTGGGAGACGAGCCAGGGAGCAAATTGGAGCGTTAAATATCCCCTCGGCCACCGAACCGCCCCCCATGCAATGATGCTCCCCCCTGTCCAGTCCTGCCCGCTTTGCCACTATTCCGCATCTCATCCCATCTCCCCCTCATGGCCTCATTCCAAGCGCTCTCTCTCTCTCCCCCATCCCTCTGTGTCTATGTTCCTCAGTACATCGTCACTTTATGCATCCCTCGTCAAACTTTGTTCGTAACTAGCTATGTCCATGCATTACAACGTAAACTTAATTTGTGTGATAAAAAATCTATTTGCAAAGAGTATTAATAGTGGTAAAGATGGATAATTAAAGAGCAGTGGTAAAGATGAGTAATTTTGATGAAGTGACGTGGGAAGAAACTCTTGCTTTATATAGTAGAGATTATTTCGTAACAATACACTTGTTAATTAGGATTGATAATTGTGGTCATTAATCTCTTAACAGAAAAATTGAAGGGAAAAAATATGAAAGTAAGTTGTAGTTTGATTCTCTCTTTACAACAATTTTCTGACACTTTTGGACCTACTGGCACACGGTTGTTTGAAACCCCACCGTATTGTTTGTTTTCATGCAACCTCAGGTGACGTGGAAACGTGGTCTTGAGACATAGTTGAAATCAAACACTTTAATGCGGCAAATTGGTTCGACCTGACCAACCATCTCGTTTTTCTTCTTCTTCAGCTCCACTGATTTAGTGAGAAGAAAACGAGGAAGCGACATGGAAAGAGGTGACATAGGCTTGGCTTCGGCGGTGGCAACCTGCTGAGGACCGGCTAGCTCCTCCTTGTATATCCGCCTTGGTCATCTCCTGAAGCCGTATGTCGTTTTGGCTTCGTCGCAAAGTACTTCCAGGAGGGAAATGTTTTCCTCCCCATGTGTAATGCCCAGGTTCCAAAAACCAATTTTCGAAAAACCGCTCGAAATTCGAAAACCACAAAAAGTACTTAAAAATCCGCTCGAAAACCATCAAAAACCGATGAGTTATGAAATAAAAAAAGTTTGAAAAAAATTCAAAAAATCGAAAACCGTTCAGTTTTTGACGAGAAACCGCTCGGTTTTTCATGAAAAATAACAGACCAATTGAATGTTCTTAAAAAAGGGTTTTCGAACGGTTTTCGGCGAAAATTGCGTTTTTTCAACAGTTTTCGAGTGGTTTTTAATGCATAATTTTTTTCAAATTTTTTAAATTTTTTTTAATTAGACCGGTTTACCAAGCGGTTTTTGATCTTGAACCGCAGCGGTACACTCAAAAACCACGGTTTTCACCGGTTTTGTGAACCCTGGTCATGCCTAACGTCCCCCTTGTGCCACGTTGGAAGAGCACATCACCATGCCATCAGAAGTCGCATGAAAACTAAGGCCATGTACAATAAAGCCATCTCAGGCTACTTTTAGCATGTCCACACCAATTTTGTCCTATATGGAAGAGTGAGAAAAGAGGAAAGAGAAGAGAGCTGGCTCTTATTTAGTAGTAAGCATTATACGGATAGTTAATGCACGGCATCTAAAGTTAACCTTTAGAGATAGTTATTTTACAGACTAGTTTTAGTACTTACTCTAGATGATATGGATGAGAGATAAAGTAAGCAACTGGTTTTGTTATTGTACTTGCAAACAAAGAAAACCCACAAATGTAATTGCAGAGGGGAAATGAAATTTTGACGTACCTTCAGGCAGATTTTTACAATTTTGCCTTTTCTAAGGCTCCCTTCGTTTCAGCTTCTGCTTAAAAAAACAGATTGTCTGCCAAACGGGAGGATTCTGGATAGCTTCTCTTACAATCAGAAACTGCCCTCTACATAGAATCAGAATCCAGTTGAAATCTGAGGGCCTGTTTAGTAGAGCTCCAGATTCCAGCTTCATCTGAAATCTGAAACTTGTAGACTAAAATAAAGTGAATTAAGTTTATATTTTTGGTCTAAAATGTAAATAAGATGATCTATCTAAACACTCTTAATGTACTCACAACTTTAGCTTCACGAATCTGGTGAAGCTAGAATTTTCAGCTTCACCAGATTCACGAATTTGGAGAAGCTGAATCCCTGCCAAACACACCCTGATTCTCGCTGATTCTCACTAGCCTGATATGGAACCTAGAAGTTGCAGTTGGCCAGGCCCGATTCTCCCATAATCAGAAGCAACTTCTCTTATAATCCGGAATCCATCATCCAAAAGCTGAAACGATGGGTGCCTAACACTAATTGCAGTGTCATTCTTCCTCGATGGGTTAATTTTTCTTAGTTGCCTTTGGTGCTAGAGGTAGCGCTCGTGGAGCTCGGGACATGGTGGAGGCACGGAGAGAGGCAGTGGCATGGGAGCAGGGTTCAAAATCCTGACAAAATTTTGGTGGGTGCCGAGATTTTAAATCTTGAGAGAATAAAAACATTGAAAATTTTGGAATTGCTACAGAAATTTCGTTGAATCTCGCCAGTATTTTGGTAAATTTCGCTGAGATTTCGTCTTTTTGGACTGAGATTGCTAGAATTTATATTGGTTTTTGTCGACGATTCGGGACAGCGTCCCCCGCCGAGCTTACTTGTTGAATGAGGGATCAACGTGAGGCCCCTTTTCCGCAAGGGTTGTACGTCTGAGAGTGTGCCGAGCAAGGAAACGAGGTATGCGGGACAATCGGAAGGCACAAGGGGTCAATTTTCGCTGGTTCGGGCCTCCCACGGTGGAGATAACAACCCTACGTCCAGTAGATTTCACTAGTATGCGAGAGGGTGTTACAAAGCGCTTGTTCGGGGTCCCTAGAGGTCCTAAGGGACCTACCAGCGGGCTCAGAGCGTGAGTGTGTGTGTATTACAGGAGGTTCCAACCCTCAATCCATCGTGGGAGGGGGGTATTTATAGAGAATTACAGGAGACAAATCATTTATTACAGGAGCGCGCATTGAGAGGACGACTGTGAGCAAAGCGCGCCACCGCCGGGTACCACGCGACGTGGGCACAGTGGGCGTGGACCAAGTCAGTGCGGACCGTGGCGGCGCGGATCCCGGGCGTGCGATCCCTGAGCCGCCATGCATTTAATGCCACTTCGCCTTGTCGAGGACCCCCGAGCTGGCTTGCTCGGGCCGGGTGCACGGTCGGTCATCTTGCATGCGTTGTCCCGCAAAGGCATGGTCGACATGCCGAGCTTCAATGGTCGTCTTGGTACAGTATAGCCAATCCCCGACAGCTAGCCCCCGAGGCTAAAGGGGGAAGAAGGCCTTGCCGAGGCCTCCGCCTTGAGCCTCTAGACTTCCTAAAGAGGGATTGGAATCATGCGGTGAACAAGTTGTCATGAACCCGAGCTTCCTTGCTCGGGGTGGGGGATCTCAGAGCGAAAATCGCTACTGGCGCCGAGGAACCATGCTCGCGGGAACCCTGTGGCGAAGAATCGCCGCAAAGATCTCGGCCGCCACGCCGGAAGAAAGGGGCTCGCGAACGAGAGGAAGGCACGCGGCGGCATCCGAGCAACTCGCCCGGATATCTGGCCACACATGCGATCGAGCATTCTTGGTCGAAACCTGGGCCGAATAACACCTGTGGGTGGAGCGCGCGAAATTTTGCAGCGGCTCCTTCCTCATGAAGCGCCGCGGCATGGCCTCGACGACTTTTTTTTTCGGAATCGCGCTCGCCAGTCGCTTTGGAGACCGAACCGCCACGCGCCGGCAATCGACTGCCTTTACCCGTCCGTCCGACTTCTCCGCCTACGAATTGCATCGGGTACGCCTTGAAAAGGCCTGCTGCTTTCTTCTTTTATCTTCATCTTCTGCGTAAACACTCCGCCCCAGACTTCCTAAATTCCAAACTTCCTCTTCCTGCCGTGGCGCCCGTTCGTCTGAGTTCTCCCATGGCGCGGTTTGGTGCGAGCAAGATCACGGTGGAGAGGCTCAGGGCGCTGCAGGATTATGGATACCTGGACCCTTATTCTTGGAGGGTCCCGGATGGCGAAGGAGCCCCGGCGCCGCGCGACGACGAGATAGTCTCGTGCGAGCTCTACACCGTCAATGGGCTCCGGATGCCCGAGAGCGAGTTCCTGGAAGGTGTGCTAGCGAAATGCCAGTGTGAGGTCACCCACCTGAACCCCAACTCCATCCTTGTTTTGAACATTTTCGCCCACCTCTGCGAAGGCTTCGTGGGCGTCCTTCCTACGTCGGATCTTTTCTTCCATTTTTACAATCTTTTCCGTACCGGGGGCTCTTCGCTCACCGGTGCCCTATACTTCCGCCTGAGGCCCAATCGCCCGTACGAGTTCCCCGTCTTCACCCTCAAGGACTCCGTCGCGGGCTGGGCCGAGCATTGGTTCTACCTGCGGAAGCTGCCGGGGAGCTCTCTGCGCTATACCGAAGCGGCGGCGCCAAACACCGAGACGCCACGCCCGCCAGCCGACCCTGAGGAGGAGCGGATCCTGATGACGATCCACGAGCTCACAAACATGGGGCTCACCGGGCGGGACATCGTCCGGGACTTCCTCGGGAACCGGATATCCCCGCTGAGGCAGAGAGAGCACCCTTTCTTCAAAATCGGCGGGTGGGACGACCTCACCCGCGAAGGAGAATTGGGTAAGGTCCCATGACTCGCGGCAATTTTGTCCCGCCTATACTGCTTGAGCCCGTGCTGACCCTCGTGCGATGTGGTGACAGCCCCGGGCTTCGACTGGGTCGAGAAGAGGGTTGCCGAGATGTTCGGAACCCCGAAGGGCAAAGAGCTTCTGCGCGACCGCCAAGTGCCGAAGAACGTGCTTGCTCGGTGTGACGTGGTAAGCCCCCTTGGTCATTTATGCTCGGGAAGGGCATCCGAGCTTCGCTGAGTACTTGCGCACGGGAACAACATCCGAGCTATTCTGACGTCGCTCCGTTGTCCTTTGGTAGGAAAAGACCGCCTTGGAGCTGGGCGTGGCCGAGCTCAAATCCAAGGCGGGTAGTAGCGGCGTGCTTCTTCCCGCGGCCAAGGCCAAAAAAGGGAAGGGCAAAAGGCCGGCGCCGCCGCCATAAGCACCCAAGGCCAAAGAGACGCTTGAAGACCACACGGAGACCCCCCGAAGCGACACTTGGAGTATGCCGATCGGATGGAGGTAAGCCGCCTGAGGCTCTGGTTGAAGAATTATAGCCTGGCAGTTCAGATCGAGCAAATCGAGGCGGAGGGGAGATTGATCGAGGGGATGGTGCAGGCGCGGCAGGACGCCCTGGCGAGGGAGCTCGAGGACGTGAGGGAGCAACGCGACCGAGCCGCCAAAGCTCGGGAGTTCGGGATCGTCGGCCGGGCGCAGCTCACCGTGACGGAGCCCGAGCAATCGGGAAAGACGTTGGTGGGGGTCGACATGGAGGAGGTCGACCCCAAACTGGCGAGAATCACCCAAGCCGCCGATGAGAAGGCCAAACTGGTGCTCGCGGCGGCGGAGAATCCAACTACCGGCGGCGAGGAAGGCTCGGCCAAGGGTAAGTCTCGACACTTGCTTTGCCTTAGCTTTGTTCTTGTGTGCTGCGACCCGAGCTAGCCCCACCTAACTAACGTGGGCGACATAGCTCGTAGGTTCATTCCGGACTGCCGGAAAGTGGCTTACGAGATCGTTGACAATGTCTTAGCGGCGATATGCTCCGATGTCGCCGACATTGTGATGGTCGAGGGAGTGGAGGTGGCGGAGGAGTTTGGCACCGACGACCAAGGCGGGGCGAAACCCCTGGCCCTCCCGAGCACGCAGAGAGCGTGCAAGAGGTGGCCGAAGCTTCAAGATTCGGCGAAGAATCGCCCAAGAAGGTTTGAAGCCCCGAGCGAACAATATGTTCGGCGACCTTCCACGCCCCGGCAAACAACGTCATGGAGGACAGCGAGAAGACCCTGAGCAAGGAGCTCGCTCAGGGAGGGGGTGAGGCGCTCCATGGCGATTCCTCGCCGGGAAGCTTGCTGCCCCGAGCGATCCGCCCCTTTTCGGGGACTCCGGGCTTGAGCGTCCCCTCCTGCCGAGGTCCGGAGATATCCAAGCGGCGGCGATTTTCGAGCAATACCGGGTGAACCTGCGCGCCAACGTTGCCGAGGTAAGGATGCTCTGGCACCACCACGACTTTCCTTATTTGGATTTTGCGGGGGGAGCTTTACTTGGGGTATTTTCTGCCCGCAACTTCTTGAAAAAACCCTGAGCGACTTTGAGGAGGTGCTGATCGTCCCTAACTCCGTGAGCCGCTTCTATGAAGAAAGCGAAGCTCGTGTCGATGGGCTGGAGGGGGAAGTGGGCGAACTCAAGCAGGAGGTCGCCCTGCTTGAGCAAAGACGCCTCGAGACGGAGCGCAGCGTCTCTGAGTCCAAGGAACGTTTCCTCGTGCTCGAGCGAGAGCTTGAGCAGGAAAGGTCGGGCTCTCGCCTGTGCAAGGAGAATGCCGCCGCCGCCGAGAAGAGGGTGCTTGCGCTCGAGCAAGAGTTGGGACAGCTGAGGCAAGCCGCCGGCGCGTCGGAGAAGGACCTTGCCCTTAGCCGGGACAAGGTCCGTGGCCTCGAGCAAGAGCTTCAACAACATAAGGAGTATGCCCGGACCATGGAGGCCAAGGTGGCCGAGCTCGAGGGGTCCGGCAAGGCCAAGGAAGAACTTTCGCGGTGGAAGGCATCGCCGACCATCCGAGAAGGACCTAGCCGTTAGCCGGGGAAAGGCTCTTGGCTCCGAGCAGGAGCTCGAGCGGGAAAGGCGGCGTGCCCAAAGCCTTGAAGCCAAGGTGGTCGACCGAGCAGGCGGCAGGCGACCGCCATGGTTTACCAAGATAAAGAAGAGATCAAGCAACTCCGTGAGGAAGCTAACGAAGGTCGTGAAGCCCGGCGGAAGGTGATCGATCTCCAAGCCAAAATCGCCGATTATAGGCAGAAGCTTTCATGGCCTCGTAAAGGCTACCGCCCATAGAGTTGTATATTTTTGTTTGGAAAACTTTTTTGGTGCCGATGTCTTGGAATGAAAATTCTTCCTTAGTCAATTGTAGTATTTTGTAGCGGTGCCTTTTTTCTTCTTTCTTTTTCCTACGAAAGATGACCGCGAGATAGACGTAGGTCAGGTCAATGCATGGGCGACACGGGCCTGAAGTAGGTTGTAAAAAGGGATGACTTTGCACCGGAAGGTGATGCTCGACGGGGAGCAACACTTTACGGCGAGTAGTGCCTTAGCGACAAAAAGATACGCGCGCTCGGGAACTCGCTTCCATCCAGCCCCCGCTGCGAATAATGCTCGTGCACCAAATTGCGAGCACGAGTTTGTTCGCAGGAGAGATGAAGGAAAACGCGCGGCCCCTCCGACCAAAGCACCGGCCTGTGCGAGCAACAAGCGTGGGATAGGTCGGTGGAAAGAAAAACGAGCGTGTGCTGAAATTTGTTAGCGCTTAGGACGCGCATCCCTAATTTGCGGGTGTGGTCGTTTGAAGGGAGGGCGCGTGGGCAATTGACGAAGTGTGTAGCGACCAACGCGCGCAAGCCGAGCTAAAACTCGAGCCGACCGAAAGGGTGTCTGTTTGCGACTTGTATCGTGTAGCGAATAGCTACTGCGGACCAAGGCCGGCTTATCAAGACTGAAGCCTTTGGTGGTGAGCGTTTAGTGGGCGGATGTTGCCCGCGGTACGTTGTGTCATTAAGCACGCGCAATCCCGTGGCAGTAAGATGAAAAAGGTACCGGTCGGATGAAAGCTGTATTGCCCGAAAAGTAGGGACGCGGATTCACAATATAACGTAAAGAGAACATGAGCTTAGACATAGAACTTGCGCAGCTGGTCGATGTTCCATGAATTGGGGAGCTCGCGGCCGTCCTCCATGGCAAGGCGGACAGCCCCCGGGCGCGTCGCTGAAACGACCGTGAATGGTCCTTCCCATTTGGGGGAGAGCTTGTTGGCCTTTGACAAGTCCTGAATTCGGCGTAGGACAAGGTCGCCAACCTGCAAGGATCGGGGTCGGACTGTCTTGACTGCGTGCTTGCGGAGTGCCTGTTGGTAGACGGCTGATCGGAGCTGTGCCTTGAGGCGAGATTCCTCGGCGAGATCGAGGTCTAGGCGACGCTCACGACCCTGGTGAACAGTGTCGGTCAAATGGATTCTTGGGGATCCGAGAACGATTTCGGCGGGCAAGACAGCCTCCGCACCATAGACGAGCTGGAATGGCGTTTCGCCCGTAGCTCGGCTTGCTGTGGTGCGCGCAGACCAGAGGACGGAAGGAAGCTCGTCCACCCATGACCCGCCTTTTCTTGATGCCTTGGAGTAGCTGGCCGTTTGCTCTTTCGGCTGCTCCATTGCTCTGCGGGTGAGCTACAGAGGCGAAGCAGATCTTTGTTCCTATTTCCTCGCAGAGGCTTGAAAATTTCTCGCCAGAATCGAGTGCCGTTATCCGTGATGAGGCGATTGGGTACCCCGAAACGCGTCACCACGTTGCTGCGAAAAAATCTCTTGGCTGCTTGAGCCGAAATGGTTGAAACTGGCTCTGCCTCAATCCACTTAGAGAAAGTGTCGATAGCTACGAGCAAGAATTTACAACCCCTTCGACCACGGGGGAAAGGCCCGAGAATGTCGGTTCCCCAGGTCGAGAATGGCCATGAGAGCGGGATGGTTTGCGGCCACAGACTGTTGGTGGTGGGACTTACGGGCGTGGAACTGGCACGCCTGACAAGTCACAACAATTGCCCGAGCGTCGTCTAGCGCTGTTGGCCAGTAGTACCCGAGGCGGAATGCCTTGCTTACGAGCGTCCGAAAGGACGAGTGGGCTCCGCACATTCCCGCATGGATGTCCCTGAGAAGGAATTCGCCCTCTGCTCGGGATACGCACTTGGAGAGTACCCCGGCGCTTTTTGGTATAAGGCGCCGCTCACGAGCTTGTAGACGGATGACCGCCTTTGCAGCCGGGAACGCTCGGTTTCTTCCTCGGGCAATGTCCCGTGGGCAAGATACTGGATGAATGGCGCCATCCAATCTGCACCTTGCTCGAGGAAGGAGACGTTACCGCACGTCTCTTGTGCCTCCTCAGAGGGAATGGGGGGCTTTCGCAGATGCTCGGCCGGCGCCTCGGGCCGGGCGGGCGTCTGGGGTGGTGCCTCCTCTACAGAGGGAATGGAGGGCTTGTGCAGGTGCTCAACGAGTGCCCCAGGTGGGGCGGGCAACTGCGAGGAACCGACCTTGGAAAGTTGGTCGGCCAGGGAATTGTCCTTCCTGGGGATGTAGAGTACTTCGAAATTTCTAAAGTATCGCTCCATCTTCCTCACTTCAACCAAGTAAAGCGCCATTGAGCCATCGGAACACTGATACTCCTTGTTTACTTGGTTGACGACTAGCTGTGAATCGCCCTTCACGGTCGGGCATTTGGACTCGAGCACCTTGCACGCCCGGCCCGCCAGAGGTTTCAGACTCGCCGCGTTGTTAGTTGCGCGGCGTAATCGATGACATATTGCGCGGTCCCCGAGGGGACACAAGATGACGCCAACCCCGAAGCGTTCAAAGCTCGGGATCCGTCAAGTACATGGTCAATGGCCATCCCTAGATTCTCGAGATTCGGTGGCGGGTCGGGGTTCGCCCATTCCGCCACGAAATCGCCAAGATCTCGGGACTTGATTACCGTGGCGGCAGAGAAGTGTATGTCGAACTCCGTGAGTTCCATGGCCCACTTTCGCCGTCCGCCATCGGGCGTCTGGGTTTTTAGGATCTCCTAAGCGAAAGCCGGTCGGGACGACGACCTTGTGGGCTTGGAAGTAGTGGCGTAGCTTCTCGAAGCCATGAGCAGCGGAGTCTGAGTTTCGACCTCGGTAACGCCTTTGGCTCGTGCAATACTTGCCGACGTAGTACATCGGACGCCGCGTCCCATCTCGCTCTACCGCCAAGATCCGACTTCTGACTGGGGTGTCGCCGAGGTAAAGTAGAGCGCTCCCCGACCTTGGCGTGGCTGTGATTGGGGTGGACAGTATCGCTTTAGCTCGTCGAAGGAGCGGTTAGCTTCTTCCGCCCATACAAAGCCCTCATGCTGCGGAGTGCCTTAAAGAAAGGCAAGCCGCGTCACCGACCGAAATGAAGCGGCTAAGGGCTGCCATGCGTTCGGTCAAGGTTTGCACCTCCTTTACGGAGCCCGGAGGGCGCATCCTTTCGATGGCCTCGATTTTTTCCGGGTTAGCACCGATGCCCTGGGGCCCGATGACATACCCGAGTACTTTGCCGCCTTTCACCCCAAAAACACACTTCTCGGATTGAGCTTTATTTTATGTCCGCGAAGATTACAAAGGTTTCCTCAAGGTCGCATATATGACCCGAGGGGAGCTTACTCTTAACTACGATATCATCCACGATACCTCCGTGTTTCGCCTATCCGTCTGGAAAGTCTTCGCATCAAGCTACTGGAAGGTCGCCCGGCGCTCCGCAACCCGGCGACATGGTCGTAGCGAACGCTTTAACGGGTGATGAAGGAGGTCTTTTCCTCGTCTCCGGGAACAAGCCGATCCGTGGTAACCTGAATAGGCATCCAAAAACTCATTACTCGACTCCGCCGTTGCGCCGACCGGCTTGATCAATGCGCGCAATGAAGTTGTCCGGCAAAGCGGCGTTTAGGCCAGTGTGGTCGACACACATGCGCCACTTGCCCCCCTTCTTCTTCACGATGACTGGGTTTGCCAGCCACTCCGAGTGCCCGACTTCCCTAACGAAGCCGGCCTTGAGGAGTTTGTCGAGTTCGTCCCGGATAATCGCCTGCTTTTCCGGGGAAAAGCGCCGGAGCCTCTGGCGCACGGGCTTTTTGCCAGGCTGAACAGCTAGCCTGTGCTCAATTACTTCCCTTGGGACCCCGGGCATGTCGGACGGTTCCCAGGCGAACACGTCCGCGCTCCTCCGGAGGAAAGTAATGAGTTCGAGTTCCTATTTGGGGTCTAAGGAAGACCCCAGATGGAAGACCTTGACGGTCGGCTTCGGCCGAGAGCGATCGCCTTGGTCTCTCCTCCGGGTTGGAGGGTAACTTTTGGTCGGGAACGAGCGCTACTGGTCGGGGCGCATTGGGCAATTGCCGACCATGTCGAGCGCTTTTCATCATAGTTCAAGGCCGCCCTGTGGTCGCCCTTGATGGTAATGACGCCATTTGGCCCGGGAGCCTTTAGGCACTGGTAGGCGTGGTGTGTGGCGGCCATGAACTCGACAGACCGCCGCCGAGGATGGCGTTAGAGTCGACTTGAAGTCGACGACTTGAAATTGATCACCGGTCCGAAATTGGCGGACCCCGGCGCGTTACGGCAACGTGATCTCGCCCAGGCTTGACCGGCGTGCGGGACGATCCAGAGAACGGAACGGCAACGCCTCGATTTCGATCGAGGAACTCGCATCTCGCCCAGACCGGCAGATATGAGGTCGAGGAGCTTCCGCCGTCTCAGGACTCGGCCGACCTTAGCGTTGCGATGGTCGGGCTTACGACCAGCCGGAGCCTCTGAACTGGTCATTCCAAGGGGTCGATCCTCCTGGAGAAAGTGAGGGCGCTCGGACCACCAGAGCCGGGGCCAGGCGGTTTGTCGTGAGTGATGTGGCGAGACCTCCGTGCCGCCTCCTTGAGGTCCTTCGACTTGTACGCCGAGGAGGCCCCGAATATGACGGCGATGTGGTTTCGGCTCTCGAATCCTATGCCATCGCCACCGTCCTCCGCCGGCCCTTGCCCTTGCCGTTATCCGCCGCGCGGAGCGTGGGCATGGGACCTCACCGTCGAGAACCTTTCCAGCGAGCGCGCCTGTGTTCGGCAGATTGCGGAGGTCGTGACCGTCGCTTGATGGTACGGCGAACCGACACCCGGAGGGGCGCGCTTCGCTCGTGCCCGCGCCGCCTTTGGCCTTGGTCGTCGGGGTCTCGGTCGCGCTCATGGTCGCGGCCGGCTTGTTTCGGCGTCGGGCTTCCGTCCCCGCTGAGCACGAGGCGGGCGGCGCTCGACGGCGGCAACCGTGCCCGGCGCACCCGGCCTCTTCTTCTTTTTGGCTTTCTTCTCAACCGAGCCTGCGCGTTTCTTGCCCGAAGGGCCCTCCAGGCCCGGTTGAGGTGGCAGCTTGCCTTCGTCGATCATCCTTTTCCATTGCACGGCCTCGTCGGCGTTCGCATACCGGTCGGCCATACGGAAAAGCTCGTTGGCCGTCAGGTCGGGGTGGATTTCTAAATCTTGTGTGAAGCGCACGTCGCGGACCCCAAATTTGAAGGCCCGGACGACCGCTTCGTCCGAGATGCTCGGAATGGAGTTCCTTACTTTGATGAACCTCTGGACAAAGGCCCGGACGACCGCTTCGTCCGAGATGCTCGGAATGTTTTTAGGACCAGATTTCACTCTAATTTTTTTTGTGAAGAATTAGAATGCCTTTTAAAAGCTTCTACGTACGCTTGGCACCAAGGTATGCTAGCTGTATCTTGCCTCGTTACATGGGATTTGTAGTTATCTTTCTTGATTATTGTTTGTCGGAATTGCAAACCTTATTGAATGTGTGAACAAAGAACTCAGAGGCCTAGATTGCAGATGATAATCAGCTAGATGGTTTGTCATCCAGTTGTGCTTGTAATCAAGAATTTGACTATGATTGCTTTTCCCGAAAGTTGCTAGTTAGGATTGATATCTATCCTATACTTTAGTTTGTGTCAAATTTGATAGTTCTGATTGAGCACAATATAAATATTTATGCTTGTGCAAACAGTCACTAACTTAAATGATTCGTTCATATACATTTTTCCTTGATTCACAGGTATAACTTTGGGTGGAGTCTTGGGAAAGAGAAACTTTCGTCTAGAAAACTCGTTAAACACTCATTCATTTTACAAATTATGCATCCTATCATAGGTAAGGTATTGCACATTCTTGAATGAATATTGGAATAGAGGTACTAAAGTTTGGGAACTAATAAATTTAGTTACCTAATTCATTGTGTACCACTTAAGCATATCTGTTTACGCTTTGCAAATACTTAGTATTTTTTTCATTCAAATAGATGGGAAAAGTAGATAAATGATTGTATGATTTTTTTCATATTTTTTCTAGCGTTAAAAATCACCGAAATTTCGACGTTTTTGGTTAAAATTTTAGAAATTTCAGTTCCAAATTTACCGGATTTCACATTTGTTTTTTGAATTTTGTTTGAATTTCAGCCAAAATTTTGAAATCTCACAAGATGCGATTCGTAAACAAAATTTAAAACCTTGCACGGGAGGTCCAACGAGCTGTCCAGCTGGATGGGGTTGCGCGCTGACGAGCGTGCATGGGCGCGTGTGGCCGTGCGATGTGAGTGCGAGTAGGGGAGACAAAGCAGGCACGCGCGCACGTGGTATATGAGACATTCAATCTATATCCAACGGTGAAAAAAAACACTTGATCACAAAACAAAATCCGGTTGAGCGACAGACAGACAGTCCCCGTGCGTACGTATCGGACTATCAAACGGGCATCGGCGCATGTACCGCCAGTATGTGCATGCTTGCTACTATGCTAGCTAGCTAGCAATATACGCGCGTACTGTGACCAGGCAGCCTTGCATCGCGGCGGTGCTTGTCACGGACTGCTTCAGCGCCCAACGTCTTCTCCACCGCTAGCTGTTTGTCAAGAGGCAAGAGACGCAAGCACGTGTTCATCCATGGCATGCGCCGGTCAATCCCAGATTCCCGGCTCTATTTGCAACACCTCCCAGCAGCAGCCCCACCGCTGCACTCATCTATCTCAGATTCTCTACATACATAACACACGCATGAATACACTGGCTAGCTAGGAGTAGTATGCTCACCGGGTAACCCAGGGAACTCAACCGTGATGGCCTCGTAGAGTAATTTTTTTTTTAAAAAAAATCTGGCTTCTATATGATAAAAATTACAAAAGTAGCCTTCTCATTAAGCATAAAAAAGCCGACTGAGGACACCTATTCCTCGCCGCATTATAGAACCGCGGTAGGGCACCTATGGCCTGGACAGTGGCATCGCACGACCGATACAGAAGGAGGATGCTTACTGTAGCGAGGAGAAAAGTCTACCGTGATAGGGTAGAAGCAAGCTCCACCCTTCCATACTACCGGATCATAGCATGTGGTACACGTCAGCTGTTAGGTTTTTTATACACTGACAAGGTCAATTTTACTAGTTTGGGGAAGAAAACGCATGCATGCTAGATACGGAACGTACGTACATATATCGCTAGCCTTGCTGTCTAGGTAGGAAGCATGAACCGTCTAGCTAGCCAGCTACTAACATGCAAGCATCATGCAACACCATTCACAGTTAGCTTCGCTGGTGTTACTGTGCATTGCGGTTGTAGAGCTGACAAGATACATCCGAACTGATCGATGGCATTTGGCATGCATGGCATAGAGGATCAGGGGCCCTAGGTTGTAAGGGCATGATGAGCCGCATGATCCGCTTGGTTTGCCCTGCATGCCATGATGGTCGCGCTGGGCATTTCAGCTCCATCAGCTCATCTGCGTCCTGTTGCTCTCACTCTCTCTGTCCATGTGTCTGTGTGTGCGCGGTGGATTGTGCTAGATCGATCGGTATCTACCTATCTGTCGGATCGATCAGCTGCTCTTGCTCTTGCGTGTTGTGAGTGCAGGGGTCCTCCAAAGATTAATTTTTAAAAGTTTATATGCTTCCATGGCTCCTCTTTTTAGTTGTTCCTTGTCGACTGCATGTTTGGTTCTGGCCTCGACGTGATATGATATATCATCGCCAATAAACTCCCTTTGAAACTTTTCGAGCGATCGAGCTCGATCGACCAACCGATCCGTCCATTTCTTTGGATCCACATGCATGCGCCACCTGCCATTCTGATCTCTGTGTGATCATTAAGTTCGCTTTGAGTGGTACGTACGTACGAGACATCCCGTCAGAGTTCCGAAAGAAATAACATAGTGCAATATATCAATGCATGCAGATTGCAGGCGTTACAAGTTAGTTGCATCCTCGAGTAGGGGTGTAAATGGGTCGGGTAATATCGATCCGTACTCGTACCCAAATGCAAAATTACCCTAATGGAAAACTATTTTACACTACCCGTCGGGTACGGGTACGGGTAGTACCCGGGTAGGTTAGGTCCGGGTTCGGGTAGAGTACGGGATTGGCAATACCCGGCGGGTACGGGTCGGGTACGGGTACCCGGATAATTTTCACAATTCGGGTACTCGGCGGGTACTACTAATTTCTGAAATTTTAACGAACTTGCATTGACCAAAAAATAGATCAAACGATGTCGAAAAATTTTGAAATTTTTTTTGAAGGTTCCTGACACATCAGGTATATTCTCATTAAATTTTCAGGTGATTATCAAATCTGAGAAATTTTTAAAAATTCAAACATTACTACTATCCTGATAAAACGCTGACCGGCAAGTTTGAACCGAATGAAAATTAGAACAAACGAGGTTATAAAATTTTAAAATTTTTTGTGGATGGTCCTGACATATATATAATATTATCATAAAATTTTCAGATGATGATCAAATGTCATGAAGTTTTAAAAATTCGAACAGTACTACTATCCTGTTAAAAGGCTTATCGGCAAATTTGAACGAAATGAAAAATTATCCAAACTATGTTATAAAATTTTTAAAATTTTATATAATGATACTGATGAAATTAGTAATCTCTCATAAAAATTTGAGATCATGATCACGCTCAAGAAAATTTATAAAATTCTGACAAAGTAAATGTCTCAATTATGTTCTACTTGCTATCAACCTAAACAAGAGAAGCACATGACCTGGTTTCCTAAACTACAGATGCTTGTGATTTCACGTTGTTCAAAACTATTGTCATTACCTCCTATTCCTTTGGGATTGACCCAAGTTCCTCTCCTCCAATTCAACTATGTTTTGAACTATGTATGTGAATTTCACTTTATGTATTGTACTTTGTATTATGTGATGTACTAGTGTGATAGTTGGATTGTTTTCATCGCATGTTTCGATTCTAGGTATTTCGTGCACTACCCGATGAAGTACCCGTTATCTGTATTATACCCGTCTTCACACTACCCGGAACCCGATTTCTACCCGTCCGTAGAAAATGCTACCCGTTACCCGTACCCTACCCGATTTTTACTACCCGTGCCCATACCCGTACCCGGAGAAAAAATATTAGGGTAGAGTATGGGATGACCTACTACCCGCCCGAACCCGACCCGTTTACACCCCTATCCTCGAGTGATATCTTTGGTACTACCTGACTGATCCCCATCATCTTGACTGATCCCCATCATCTTGTTGTTGATAGTTGACATGAGGGCCAGTTGATATATATTATCATGCATGCATGTGTGATGTGTGTCTATATATCGCAAGAAAATTGCTACTAGATTTATGTTATAGCTGGCCTTTTGGTTTTCCCGAGACGAGTAAGCGAATCCACGATTAGCTTTTTGTTGAATTGGTTGATAATTTACAATCCAAATTCAGAGCCCAAATCCTAGCCACTCACAGCACGGGCTCCTAACTAAAACACCTTCATTTTAGTAGCTAGACCGAGTCTGCAAAATTCTGCAGCGGGTAGTGTTTCCAGGGAGGTAGCTGCTAGGACACAGACATGCGATGCAAATTATGCAACGCAACCACCTCTACTCATATCTTGTACTCGCATGGGATGGGATGGGACAGCCGGTGCCGGTCACAAGATCGAGCTTTTCTTGGTTGTTTCGATTGGACACATGATTTCCTATTTATGTATGCTTGCTAGCTAGCTCTTCTTTTGATTCTCGAGCAAGCCATTTGCATATCCAAACTAGCTGCTGCCTGCTAGTGTCCATGGTTCAGTTTCAGGCTTTTCATTTAGTGATAAAGTTAAGAGCTAATTAAACAAGTTTTTTTTTGAAGTGACCTCGAAATTAAGAAGGGACAAATACGATATTAAAGGCTAGTTGCCTGAAATTAGAACAGTACAACGAATCGAAATGAATTCAAGTTGCTATTGTCTACAGGTAGCAAGCTGCAGAGGGGGGAGGAGGACAAGCCAGGTGCATGTCAGTGGCAATACTGGCGGAAAACTTGGCATGCGCTTTGCTTCCCGCTGTCTTCATGTCGATCGGGTCAACAGCTCTGCACCCATCTCATAATTATCCCCTCCTACGGCAGCGCAGCGCAGGCATATGCCCTGGCCGCATCTGAACACCTCATTTGTCTCCAACCCTTTGTCTCTTCCTGTTCTCTCTACCCTCCACTGGGCCCGCGCTCCTGCACAGCAAAATTATGAGGCCAACGCTTTTTTTTTTTCAAAACTGCCTTCCTTCCGAAGTTAATCATTGAAATAATCCACTATTCGATCATGAAAGACATGGCAAGCAAGTGAAGCAACAGGTGTTATTTGTCACGTTCTTGCATCATTGAAAGGTTCTACCAAGCTCCCCTTCATCGGCACCACTAAACCCATCAAAATCAGTTAATTAATCGATAAATTAATCACTTAACAAATTGATTTACTTAATTAAACCACTTAATTTTAAGGCTCGCCTAACCTATCGAGCTTGAAATACTCAGCAGATGCTGCTGCCGATCTCCCGTTGCTCAACAGCACCTAATGATACCATGGTACGGGAGTGCGTCGCCTTCCGTGATCGGGAAGGGAGCATTTTTGAAAAAAAATCGTTCTCACAAGACTAGATTTGTGTGTGTGTGCATATATAAGCCCTGTTCGTTTCAGCTTTTGCTTAAAAAAGCAGATTGTTTATCGAACAAAAAATTCTAGATAGTTTCTCCCACAATTAGAAGCTGTTTCTATATAGAATTAGAATCCAGCTAGAACCTGATTCTCTCGGTCCGATTTAGAATTTAGAAGTCGCAGCCAGTCTAACTTAATTCTCCCACTATCAAAAATATTTTTTCCTATAATCCATAATCTAGTAGCTGAAACGAATTGGTCTTACGTCAAGAGGCAGAAAAGCGCTCGCATCCAAAATTAAGCACTTCCATCTCACTGCTCATCTCCTCTCTCTCTCTCTCAGCTCTTTGTCCTCTGTCGTCTCCTTAGTGGCTACCTATAAGCTAGGTGTTTAGTTGCAGTGTTATATAAGCCCATGTATGCGTGTGAACTGTGAAGTTCCTTGGCAATGCGTAGCTGCAACTTTTGCTGCTTAGCACATACATACTCCATAGGTAGCTGCAGGTTATTGCTGGTAGTTTGTTGGTGTCGTTGAAGCTGAGATGACCATGGTGAGAACGATGGTGGGCAGAGAGAGGAATGGAGGCGTGAGGCAGTACAATAGATCCAAGGTGCCGCGCCTGAGGTGGACGCCTGATCTGCACCACTGCTTTGTCCACGCCATTCACAAGCTCGGAGGCCAGGGCAGTATGTGCATTCATGTCTTCCGATCCATCTTGCATTGATCATGCCATTCACCATTGATTTCTCTCTCGTCTTTCACTGATCTGCACCACTGCTTTTCTAGCGCCATTCTGATGTTTGTATGCGTGTGTGATGTGTAGAGGCTACGCCGAAGCGAGTTCTGCAGCTGATGGGAGTGGGAGGACTCACCATATCTCATGTCAAAAGCCATCTACAGGTTTAGTTCATTAGCCTTACACCTCTCTCATCACTGTAACATGTGTTCTTCGCGGTTACTACTCCAATTTCCTGTTGATTAATTTTGCGTATATACTAACTGATTAATGTTGTTGTCTGTTATCTGAAGCAGATGTACAGGAACATGAGGAATGATCTTGGGATGCAAGGTATATTGTTGTGTATATCTAGACATGCACATAGAGATTTCCTTTTGTTTTGCAGTGTGCTACTACAGGTTTTCTCCTGGTTCACTGCCCTAAGTGATTCAGGCACAGTTCTTTTTTTTTATCCCATAAACGTTAGAAATAGAAGTAAGCATCCCCTTTCCCTTGTGTAGCTTGTTGGGTCTTGAACTGTAGACTCCAAAACAGCTAATCTACCATCCTCACTACCAAATCCATGAAAATTTTGTGCTCTAGCTAATCAAAGTTCTAATTAGCCAAAACTAACAGCAAAGGGAAAGCTCTGTTTTTTTCTTGACGATGTTACTACTTACTAGTCACGAAAGGCAGAGTGCAAACTCCTAATAGCATATCATGCACATTCATGTGTGCATGGATGGCACGCTTCTCAACAACTATCAATTTCTTTGTGTTTGCTTTATGCAACTTCTAATGGGGTAGCTAGGATGCTAGATAGTGTGATATACTTCATCGGTTCATCCTTCACACATGCATGCAGTGCAGCTAGCTACTGCTACTCCACTCCACGAGAAAGGAGGGAGAAAAAGGAAAAGCCTAAAACCATTCTCCTATTGCCAATCTTGTGATCAGGGATGCAAGTGCAACAGGAGGATCAGGAGCACACATATGGAGGAGGCATGGAAGTTTGTACTGATATGCAGCAGCAGTGTGATCATGAGTGTGATGTCCACTGCTGCAGCTGCCACTCCCCAAAGCCTAGAAAGGAGCCACTGCCGCTTCACCCCCAACTGAAAAGGTCCCTGCCTTTTATTTAACTCACTTATTCTCAATCTGTTTATGCTCTACCAATCTATAAGCTCCTCAGTCACATCATGAATAATGACGACAGTTTAGGCGCTTCTTTTGCATTCACTTTCGCATCTTGGAAGTATCCCATCTAATATTCCAGGCTGCATCTGCAAACTCTTGAGATGCACGCTATGTTCCTTTTTGACAACCAAGAAACGTGCTGCCTCGGTGACTGATGTTTGCATGGCTATAACTAGGAAATGGGTAGTTGTATTAGAAAAATGTGAGTATTTGTACTTTTTGATATGAAGGTGGGGGATCTTGTAGAATGTTTGTCGAGTTACTCGAGTAAGATCATCTTGTTCCGTTATATCGGGAAAGCTCGTACACATATATCTATTTTTGTGGGATCCATAACCCATTTTATATTATTTAACACGTCAATTTGTTTCTAAAAAAAGAAATTCGTCCGTATGCATTTCATTGTGCAATTTGCGTGATTAATTAGTAGTAATTCTCGATGATAGCGCGCAACGTATCATTGTGTGGTTTATGATTTCACATACCAAAAGAACTGCATTCCAATGCACATAAAAGTGTTTATGATTTGCACTAGCTAGGTCTATGCTGGATGCTACTCATTTATGTTCAAACTATAAAAACCAGATTATTTTTGTGTAGTCTGTCAAAAGCAAACGTTGAAGACTGGTTAGTGCTCTGTTTTCTATCTGTTACACCTGTGTCAAGACAAGTAATTTGTTCTTATCTTTAGCATTTTTCCATTGTACCCAAATAAACAGGGGAGTGGCATCTGAGATGGAGACGGGACGCGAAGGAGACGAGGCGAGCGCGAGCCCCAAAAGCCTGCTCAGAGGCCAAGGAATATGTGAGAGGGACAGGTCGTCGAGCCTGTACTGCAGCCTCGCAGCGGCAGCTGACTACTATGTGCATATGCAGATGCAGATGCAAGCGGCCATGGCAGCTCATGCGGTGGAGCCCCGCGCGCGGGCAGTAAAGCAGCAGCGAGAGCCGTGGCCGCCTGCAGGCGGTGCTGGCGAACACGCCGCCTCCAAGCTCAAATTCTTGGGCTTCGTGGTCACTTCGGGGCCTCCTCCTGCCTCCTGCTGCGATGGCCACCCTTTTGAGGTAGGTACAGTATATACTACTGCTGCTCTCTCTGCTTACTACTACCATATCTTAGTCCTGGCTATCTATGGATCACTGATCAGAGGGACAAAGAGTATGGATTGGTCATCTCAGTCTGCCCAGTAACTCACCCCCAGGGGCCTCTCTCTCTCTCTCCTGCGAAGTGTTCTCGTACGTGTGTGACTGGGCGCGCATTCGCTGGCATTTGGATGGATTCCCTTTCTACAGTGGTGTCTTTTTTTATTGCACGGGTAGCTACTGCACTGCATGCTCCATCTCATCTCACGCATACGCAGCGAGAGAGAGAGATTGGTCAGTAGGCTGCATGCATATATCGTCGTCTTCCTTCCCTCCAATCACACCAAAAAGGCGAAAGTTTGAAGGAACCATCTGGATAGGCGGGCCGACTTTTGCCTGTCGTATAGTAAAATAACAATCTCCAACTTACAGTAAGCTTTCACGTGGTTATAATCAGATACTATTGGTGTACTGTACTAGTTAGTACGTTTAATTGCCGATTTAGTATGAGCAGTGGTACACTACCACAAACACTGCATAACGAAGAAGAATGAACCTATGCCTTGCAGGTCGGCACGGTTCGCGCCCACCGCGTCGCTCCCACGGCGAGCCGCGCCGACGGTGGCCGCGCAGACGCAGGCCTCCCGCGCAGGCTCGAACCGGCAAGCAACGTCGCTGGAAGCGCGAAGCCGTCGTCACTGGATGGCGAACACGACGGCTGCTGGCTCTCGCTTTCGTTGGCATTGGCGTTGGACCCGGCCGGAGGCGGCGGCGAGGGCAGCCTGCTCTCGTCGACGACGTCGTCGTCGGGGAGCCGGGTCAGCCTCGACCTGTCGTTGTCCACACTCGACTCGTAATTCGTGGAACGCGCGTCATTCGGATTGGTTGCATTGGGCCTATGCGCTTGTTTTGACAGTTTTCGTCTGATGCGGTTGTAACTTTCGGCCCAGCAGACGGCCCATATTAAAATGAAAATAGCACCTTTTAGCTCTAGCTTACCAATTTTTTTTCTTCCTTTTCTTTTGTAGAATCGTGGGATGTAGTCTTGGGCCTCTTGGATAGCCCAACGCGTCGCAATCCAATGTGCTACTAAGGGTGTGTTTGATAGAGTTTCATGAGCTGTGTATTTCTAGTTTCACTAGATCTGTGGAGTTGGAGCTGTGAGTATATTAAGAGTCTTTAGATAGATCATCTTATTTATATTTTAGATCAAAAATATAAGCTTAATTCACTTTATTTTAGTCTACAAGTTTCAGATCTCAGGTGAAGTTAGGATCTAAAACTCTACCAAATAGGCCCTAAGCTACGTGGGTGCAAATGTAAGGATTGCTATGTAGAGTGAGACTTGTGGTTGTTTGGGCTTTTGTGTTTCTTAAAAGTTAAAAAGGTGAGGCTAAATCCTGATTAAATTAGTGGCTTTTAACTATATTTTTAAAAAAAAGTTATAAGCCTTCATATAATTAAGAGCCAAAAGTTATCGGGGAGATGCTTTATATTGGTTTATTGAGGGTTGATTTTAAACCCATACAACTAAAATTAGGGTCAAATTACCGACCTCTAACAAATAAAAGAGCATTGCTTTTTAACATGCTTAAGCCAAGGGTTGCTTTTTAATCTACTTAAGCCAAAAAACTAACTATTAAGCTATAAGCCCAAAAAGCCGGTTTTTTAGCTTAAACAGCTTAAAAGCTAATGGCTTTTATACGTGATAGAGCTGGGTAATTTTATATAACTTTAGTATTATTAGTCTAAAACTAACCATCAATAAGCCAAAAAAGCTTCTCTAGTGGTTTTTGGCTTTAGTTATATGAAGGCTTATGGTTTTTGAAAAACTCAGATAAAAAACTACTCGTTTATTTAGGTTTTAGATTTTTGACTTTTAAGCCGGTGAAAAATAATCCAAACAAATTGGACCTTGATAGTTTTTCTTTTGGTCTTTGATCAAACGAGAATTTTTTTGGGGCGAGGGAAATAATATTTAATGCATGCATGATGCACGCGCTAGGAAATTTTGTGCGTGCTTAGTTTTTTTTTTCCTTTTTGCTTAGCGACGAAGAACTAAGACGGCCTTGAATCCGAAATAAAAGGTACAAATTGGTTAGCTCACACGACTTGTGATTTCCTGCTTGCTTCCTAAGCATGACTAGCATGTTCGTGCGGTCAGATCCACAGCTAGCGTTGTCAATAATTAACAAAATTTCCGACGTTATACCTGTGCGTAATTTTGTCGGAAGCAAGTTGATCGGCGGTTTAGTCATAAACACCGGGCAAGCCATATATACAAGTTGCACGAGGAAAAGAGAGGCACGGCTTAGAATTTTATACGGCGGCCAAAGGAGGAATTTGGGAAGAGATTGATGCAGCCAAATGCCCAAGATTCATCATTGGCGAAAGCCGCTTTTGATCAGCAAACTGTAAGCTTGGACTGGATTTTTTATCCTTGGACGGATTTCGGTATTGGTTAGGTCGATCACGAGAAAAGCTTCGATCCAGGTGGAGCCAGAGGGGGGCTTTTGCCCGCCGTAATTATTGGCTCGTATTACTACTAGCCGAGGTGAAGGTAAAAAAGAGTAGTAAACGATTCAAGATTTCCTTTTGTCCTTCGATCGGTAACGATTCAGTAGGAGTATCCTCTAGACTTTTAACTTAGCGAAGCGAAGTCACGGTGCCTAGCGATCGGATCAACGACACAAAGGCCGAGAGATCGACCTGGGTGATGTGCGCTGATCGAGTACCATCGATTTTCTGATTGGACGGCGATGCACGTTTGGACATTCGTGAACAATTATCCGCTCAGCCCGCCCTGGACTCCGGGGATCACATGCAAAATCTCGTGCGACCGTGAGTGCATCCGACGCGATTTCCGAACCTTTCCAAATTCGGAGCCGCGGGTGGCTGATCTGCACACCAAAACGTACGGGACTCAGCTGCTAAAATCACAGCGATCGCGTCCGGAAGTGCCAGGGAAGCGTGCGTTTGGTTGGGTGTACGAGGATGAACCGAACTGTTCCGTACAGGATTTAGTTTTGTCTTTATGTTTGGTTGACTGAACGAAACTATTTAGTATATTATAAGATAATACATATTCTAAAAATATTCCAAAAAGATTTTACACCATCCCGTATGGGAAATTTGGCCGAACCAATCGGTCCAAGGCAAGATCGTTCACTCGCACCATCTCTCAAACTAACCTTATCCCTCAATCCAATCTCATCACTTCAACCAAACATCATCTCGTACCATCCTGTATCATTTTATTCAGACAACTAAACACTTTTCTTGTACCATCTCATCCAAAATCATCCCATCCATCCTATACCATCCTATCCCATTCATCCTCGTTGCAAGCATGCAAACAAAGCATCTATACCGGAAGATCTTCATCTTATGGTTGCTGCGTTTTTGTTCAGAGGTGCATAGGGTTTTGGCAAATTGCACATGGGGCTGAGGGGGGCAAGTGGGGGGCTTAAGTGCAAAAAACACAGTAACCATAGGATGAAAATCGTCCGGTGTAGATACTTTGTTTGCATGCTTGCACGGCTAGACTGCTTGCACAGCAATCGGAGCCCCCAACCAAACAGTAAACACACCCGAAATTAACCTGCCGATATATATCGCCATGCATCGAACGCTCCGCTAATCTGCACCCAGACCGCGGCCACCTTCCAACTAGAAGCCCCGGTTAACCTAAGCCCCGCGCGCATGCCGATGGCGCGCGACAGTGAGGGCGGCGCCGTAGCCGGAGCGACCGACCAGGGCGCCGGACAGGAGATGAGGAGGGTGGCGACGGCGCTGCTGTTCCTGGCGGCCGTCGCGCTGCCGTGCCTCGTGCTGTACCGCGCCGTCGCGCCCGCGGGCTTGCTCGTCCTGCCCGCAGCCGTGCCGTGGCAGGCGGCCGCGGCTCCGCCGCACGACGGCGTCCAACTGGTTAGTATAGTATAGTCCGCTGTACGTCCGTCTTCCTTCCGAATCAAGGTGTTCGCGACTGCCACGACACGATGCACAGATGTTTTATTGGTTGTCAATCTTTATTTTTCTTTCCATGGAAAAGTACTGTTGCTTGAGAGATTGTTATGGTGTTGTTGCGCGTGATCACCAGGAAAGCAGGAACGGTTCTTCAGAGTTGCTTGAGAGTTTCATCGTTTAACGGGTGATCGGTCAAAATTCCTCTTCCATTGGAGTTGCTGCGTTGTCAATGGTAGTAGTAGTATTTCAGGTGAAGCGTGAACCGATGAGCTAGTACTAGTTAATCGAGCAAACATCATTTAATGCACGTCTTGTTTGCGATTGGCTTCTGAGTTAGCAAAATAGTTAGTAGAATTATTGACAACCAGAATTCACTGTAGAGTACATCAAGAATTGACTGACAAGTGATGTTTTTTAAAAAGAGAGAATTGACTACTCTTTCTAGAAACCCCTTTTCCAATCGCAACGTGCAAGAATTTTGTTCCTAAGTTTATCCAACACTGTGATACATGCGGACAATTTGATTCCAATGTGTGATCAACAATTTCTTTCCCATAAATTTTACTTCCTGTGTAGCTATCATATTATATTGTTTAGGTAGGCCATGACACTTCGTATGTCTTTGGTGACAACTCATGCCAAATGCCAAGTTACATTATGACCGTCTGCATCCTTCGTGCATGCAACCCTTGTTTAATTTCTCTACAATAGCAAGTAACATGCGTATCGCCTGAAAAATCAAACTATCTTAAACCAATGCCTTTTGTTTGCAAACTAAGATCGTTACTTATACAAAAATATTCTTATGAGATGTTCGTATTGAGTTGTATGCAACAACTAATACATCTAAAAATTTAATTTGATGAGAAAATATGGGCAATATACTTCAACAGTTTTAGTTAAATGACTCACTGATCTCGAAAAAAAAAATTAATTGACTTAGGCGCCGCTGCTGCATGCAGGATAGTAGCGAGGATGCGAAGCTGGAGCGAGTCCTGAGAGCAGCCGCGATGGGGAACGGCACGGTGATCCTGACGACGCTGAACTCGGCCTGGTCGGAGCCCGGATCGGTGGTGGACGTCTTCCTGGAGAGCTTCCGCATCGGCGACCACACCAGGGAGCTCCTGGACCACCTCGTCATCGTCTCGCTCGATCTCACCGCGCACGGCCGCTGCAAGCAGATACACCCGCACTGCTTCGCTCTCATGACCGACGGGGTGGACTTCTCCGGGCAGAAGAACTTCATGACCGACGGCTACCTCAAGATGATGTGGAGGAGGATCGACTTCCTGAGGGTCGTTCTTGAGAAAGGCTACAGCTTTATTTTCACGGTATGCATGAAGTGTGAATTTTCGTGTAGTTTTTTTTTTTTTTTGAAACGGTTTCACCCGGATTTCACCCAGACAGGGAAACGGAATATGTACAACGATTGTTACTGTTTTGAAATCTAAAGCGCTGCTACTCTTTCTTGTTTACTCACCAGCAAACCGCACCAAGCAGCCACTAGATGAGATAAACAAAAGGGAAGACAGAATTTTGTTAAATCAGTATGTTTCAGAACCAAGATGAGCACTCATCATATATAGCTCTGAACATTTCAGGACACGGACATTGTGTGGTTCAGGAACCCAATGCCGCACTTCTACCCGGACGGCGACTTCCAGATCGCCTGCGACCACTTCACCGGCAACCCGGACGACCTGCGCAACAAGCCCAACGGTGGGTTCACGTACGTTCGGTCCAACACGGAGACGATCGAGTTCTACAAGTTTTGGTACGCCGCGAGGGAGAAGCACCCGGGATTCCACGACCAGGACGTGCTCAACTTCATCAAGCACGACCCCTACCTCGCCGAGATCGGCGTCAGGATCAAGTTCCTCAGCACCGAGTTCTTCGGCGGCCTCTGCGAGCCCAGCCGGAACCTGAGCAGGGTCTGCACCATGCACGCCAACTGCTGCATCGGCCTGCGCAGAAAGATCAACGATCTCAACGTCATGCTCCAGGACTGGAGGAGGTTCATGTCGCTGCCTCACAAGGACAAGTATTCTGTTTCTTGGAGTGTACCACGCAATTGCAGGTACTTATGAGTTTTGATAGGTCTTGTACACAATACACTTTTCTGAGTCATATTGTTATTCCCTAGCTTGTATCTGATTAATTTTTTGAGGTGATGGCCTATTTTCAGTCTGAAGAAACTGGAGCAGTAGGAGAAAAGGAGAATGATTTGCTACGAGGCTGGGTCGTTGGAGAGAAAGCCGGGTTCGTGTTTATCAAGCGATTAGCCGAGGACTGAGGAGACATAGAGGTGTGTAAAAAAATGTTTTTTTTTTACAACATCTACAGTTGTTTGTACCCTCGTCCATAGAGGGCAGTCGCCAGCTTAGTGACCCTGCTAACTGTCCCTGAGAATTTTCCGGTTATCTTAAATTCTTAATTCCTTCATAAAAGGTAGGAAGGTGCATAAAAAATTGCGCAGGGTTGATGCAACCAAATGTAACCACATAACTATACAAAAGCTGCTAATTGATTTTTTTTCTACCTCCTTTTGTTTCATTTTAATTACTGAGTAAGACTAAATCTTTCGGTAGCAAGAGTTCGAGAAAATTCCATAATATCACAAAGGTGATTCATTTGGTATTATATGCTAGTTTTTTTTTTTGGAAATAAGCGGCAGGTGCTTTGCCATGCATTAAAGAAGGAGAAGCAAAGTACAGTAGCCAGAAGTTTTTAAAACCGAAAGATAAGATGACAAGAACTTTTAGAAAGCAAGAAAAAACAATGGTGGAGACGAGGTCCAAAAAACAAAGCGAGAGCCGCTCATTGGATCATTTGAACAAATGTCGTAGTCGATTTAAGAGTTCAGCCACAGAAAACAGCGCGAGTCGACACCTGTCCTGTCATCGATCAAGGTTTTCTGAAAGAAATTAAGGTCCTACAAAAGTTAAGGTCTTCTGAAAGAAAACAGCGCGAGTTAAAAAGCTCTTCTGAAAGAAATTAAGGTCCTACAAAACTTCTGCATTGTCCCGAATCCGTCGCGGTAACATTTGTGCTCACGGATCTTGCATTGCTACGACACCTGACAACAGAAATCATGACTCGGAAAGATCAAGTGAAATGAGCATAAGCAGAAAAGTTGATAAATTAAGAGAGATAGAGCATGACTTAAATGATTTAGTGAAATGAGCATAAACACAAAAGTTCAGAAATTAATATAGCAGCAATGGAATTGCAGAGGTAGGGTTCAGATTTGTGGCGACACAAGACAATTTCTTCTGCTGCTGATGCCATGGCCGAACTAACCCATCTACACATACTGCAAACCTGCAAACACAGCCTAGCAGCAGAAATGGAAGAGGCAAGCACAGGAGAGAGAGAGGGAGCATAGGCCGGCTTCCGACAAGAACTCCTGCTCCTCTGCATGCCCCTTCCACTGCTGCTGCTACAGCCAGAAACTGACTCTAATCCCAACTCCAAACCGCATTGCCGTAGCTGCTGCATCCATTGGCGAATGATACCATATTTGTACCCCGGTGTGGTGCACAAGGAGGCAGGAGCAGTAGTACAAGTTAGCTGCAGATGCAGTACATAGGGAAATAGCTAGGTTAGGCGGCTTGTACTTTAGGCTTGCAAAATTTTCAGTGTGTACTGGCTTTCAGTTGTACACTTGTACTGCAGAAGTGTGGGAGCGAACGCGCTAACGGCGATGGCCAAGCCACAATTCCCTTGGGAAGCGGTCGTGGTCGACGCCACAGGCTTCGCTGTCAATGGCCCCTTCGCCGTTGTCCTAATGCAGCGGGAGGTTTTTCTTCTCCATTGTATGATTGATTTGCTTGTTTGCTAGTACCTGTCAGTACTCTATGCGTATAATTTTGCACCGTAAAACGAAGGGCAAGGGTCAAAATAGACTCCATATTATACGATTCTTTAATATATTATCGATTTATCTTCCATTAATGAGAAATTTATCGCGTCGAGTATCTGACAGGTCAACCGGGCAGCCTGTAGTAGCATGAAAAAGTACTGTCAAGTCAATTGATGTAGCCATGATAGAAATTGGTTGGATCGTTCCATATGTCCTGGATCATGATATGCATGCAGTAAAGCAGAGTGATATGAGCTTTATAGAAAATTCTTTCAGAAATGGGGCGATGGGCTTGAGAGGCTCACAGATCAGAACCAAAAGGAGTAATTCGTCTTCCAGACAGCCGAGTTGCAGTACTTGCATAATTACGCAGCTGACAAAGGTGAAGTCATGTGGTCTTGCACACAATTAAAAGGAATTGAGATCTAATGCAGTTACGTTGGGACAATAACTTAAATAGTTACACATACACCATTAGATCAGAAAGTGACGATATGTACCGATCTTTTATTGTAGCAGAGGTCTGGACCGTTCGTTAGCTCAATTGGACGTCTCTAAGGACAGATGACTGTTTAAGTTGCAGCCCATATTCCTACTACACAGGATGCCTTTCCGATTAGAAGAATGATCGTCATGCTGCCTTGAGTTGATTTGTCATCTCTGAAAGCAACGGGATACTCATCCATTCACCCAATTGGCCCCCCCAAAAAAAAGGTAAAAAGGACACCTCTGAGATTTCTCATTTTAGGAAAGAGACTCCCCGGATATTACATGAGGGAGACAGTTTCAAACTTCTAAGTAAGACAAAAGGTGTGAATAAAAAGCTACTCTCTGAAAAGAGCAATACAAGATAATCCTTAATATTCATCTCCCCAATAGTTATTATCTAAGTAAACATGAAGGCACACTTTGCAAAGAATATGATCACCTCGTATAACTTTTATATGCAGCAGAAAAAGGAATTTTGGTACTGAATTACATTGTTGACAATCAAATGCTTGCCGATACAAAAATAATTATCAACTCACCTAATTGCAGATAGTTAGCCCACGACCCTGACAAAATTCTTGTAAAATCTATATGACTTAAGTCTTGTTGGGTAGAGCTCAAGATTCTAATTTTTTAGCTTCTGCTCCTGATTCTCCAAGTATCCACTCCTCTGGTAATCTGAAGCTGGATAAGGGAAGCGTTTAAGCCTATTTGGTAGAGCTCCAGATTCCAGCTTCACCTGAAATCTGAAACTTGTAGGCTAAAATAAAGTGAATTATGTTTATATTTTTAGTCTAAAATGTAAACAAGATGATCCATATAAACTCTCTTAATGTACTCACAGTTTCAACTTCACAAATCTGGTGAAGCTAGAATTTTCAGCTTCACCAGTGAAACTGAATCCCTGCCAAACAGGTAGCTCCCAGAACCCTGAAAGAGAGGACTAAAAACAAAAAGACCATGCTACCCCTGGTTTTAACACTATCTTTTTTATCTTTCTATTTGTACACAAATTTCTGAACTTTTTTACAAGGTAGCGAAGTTCAGATTCAATCACAAAAAATTATCGAACAGAGAGCCACGGTGACATAACAAAATCGATTGCCTTTATTGCATTCTACGAAGATTACTACACCAGCTCTATAAATATCGCCACTCAATTCTTGTTGTTACAACAAGAATTTGAACTAAACTACATATGTTCACCTACTCTGCATTCTCCGCAACAATTCAGCGTGGTCAGCCTCTTTTCTTCTTATTCATCTTCTTGGCCTTCTTCATTGCATGGTTGTGCAAGATGAAACGAAATTCTGATCGGAAACTGGTCACTCACGGAATGCTCGTAATTTATGGTCATAGAGCATGTTTGAGAAACCTCACACGTGGGATCAATGTTACAACCATCTCATGTTGCAAGCATCTCAATTGTAGCTGCATCGAGTGGGCATCAAGAAAATGGGAGATTCATGGCTTGGATGCAAATTACACAGCCATACGACATAAAGCAAAAGACATTCGTTCATACACATCCAACGCCATTGACCAGCTCGAGCATTAGCACGTATCAGAGAGTTGTATGTGTCAACAGCAGGTTTGCATCTATAAATATCATTCATGTAAAAGAAATCAAACAATGAACAGAAAATGTAGAAAAGGACTCCACTTTTATCTCACTAATGGAAAACAAACAAAAATAAAAATGCCAGCTATCTGTAAACTAAACTTTAGTAGAGATATCTAATTGGTGTATTATGACAACAGTACAACTTTTCAAGATGCCAGGTTGACTACCTCCAATAAAGAGATTAATAATGTACAGTAAGAAATGTGACAATATAACAGCATTAATTGTAATTTCGTACAAGTGATAGAAACTGTGTAAGTTTTTGAAAGAGCAGCATGAGAGTTGCTGCAAAATATATTAAGTAGGAAAAAAGAAATTTGGTCCCCGATTTTTAGGGAGAAAACCGGGGAAAAAAAACCTCACAACTTAACCCGCACTAGAAACAAAACACATGACTCAATCCCAACTCAATTCCAATTAGAACTGCCCCTAAACATTAAAGAAAGACCCAAAAAACAACTAGAAAACTGCTCCTAGGGAAAAAGAAAAGACTCACGATTCAAACTCCCACTAGAACTGCTCCTAAACAATTAACACCACCAGTGGGAAACTAAAACGACACAAAATGACGGGTGAGCACTGCATCCTTTGTCGCTAAAGCCACCGCTCTGGCGTTCACAAGACTCCTCGAAGATGCGCCGTTTTCTCTTGCCAAATATTCCACCGTAGTAAATGAGCAAACCATCCAATTGCCGACGCCTCTCCCTCATCATATCGATCTCGCCTTTGCCACCATTTGTATACCGAGCCTTCGTAGTTTAGATTCTGCCACCTCTGCAGATTACCCCAATGCACGAGCCGGTCCCATACTTGTCTAGTGAAGGGACAGTCCTTACAAAGATGGCATGATGATTCCGACGAGGCATTGCAAAGACTACAGATGGCATTGCAGGGCCAGCCCTTCTTGAGCATGTTGTCTGCAGTTAAAATTTTGTTATGAAGCAATGTCCATGCGAAGAAACGACATTTTGGTTCTGCATGTGCCTTCCATATCGGAGAGATCTTCATTTTACAGTGAACCGTGTGGAATTGCACCATATAGGCCGACTTTGTTGAATATTGACCATCAGGGGTCCAACGCCAAATTATCTGATCTTCTCTTGATTCCTCTCTATTAATTCGTCGGATCGCTTCACAGAGCATCACTAACTCCCTGGTTTCTTTTTCCGAGGTCACCGGGGTGCAAAAACGGATCCAGCAGCTGTTTGACAAGGCCTGATGTACAGAGATGTTTTTTCTTCTCGCAATTTGGAATAGGTTCGGTGCGATGTTTTTCGGAGCTTGTCCCTCTACCCAACTAGATCTCCAAAAATCAGCCAGTTTACCGTTTCCTATCGTGACGATCGTTGAAGCATTGAAAAGATCAACATTTGTTTTGTCACACGGGAGATCAAGTCCCGTCCAGGCCCTATCATTGTTTCTCCATCGAAACCAGAGCCACCGCAGCCTAAGGGCCCTGGCGAATCGCTCTAGGTCAATGATTCCTAGACCCCCTTTACTTTTTGGCAGGCAAGTCACAGGCCATTTGATCAAGCAGTGCCCTCCACTACAGTTGTCCGGTTGTTTTCCTGTCCAAAGAAAGCTTCGTCTAAGTTTATCAATACTTCGGATTAACCACTTTTGAGCAGGGAAGACCGTGAGATGATATATTGGTTGAGATGTTAACACGGATTTAACAAGGGTCTCCCTACCGGCCTTGGACAGCAGCTTACCTTTCCAACCTGCAAGTCTGTTTCCAATTTTGTCAATCAACGGTTGTATTTCGATCCTTCTTAATTGCCTAGTGTGGAGGGGAAGGCCAAGATACTTCCCAGGGAATGTTGAAATTTTTCCAGGGAAAACATTCAACAGGTCTTGCAGAAGGTTATGATGGCATCTGATTGGGAAAATTTCTGTTTTGGAAATGTTGATTTTCGCACTGAGCACCTTCCAAAAATATTCAGATATCGTTTAGGGTCATCAACTCGCGGCTCGCCTTTAAGAATATCCCGCATCATCAACAGCATAATGAGCATCTAAGTCTTGCGCTTGTTGGAAGTACCGGTTTGAGAATGCCACGCTTGTCGCCAACTCGAGCAAATGTTGAAGGATCAATTGCAAGGATGAATAGGAGTGGAGATAGAGGATCACCGTCGAACCCCACGCCAAGATGTGTAATTGCCTTCGCTTACCGACCGCTGATCAACACCTTTGAAGAAGCTGCCCCGAGGATGGCGACCACCCATTCCCGCCACATTGCTATCGGGTTAAGAGCTCAAGGACCTCCGTGATATAGGTCCGCTTGAGAGAATCGAATGCTTTTGAAATATCCAGCTTTATGAAGAGTGCCGAGTTCTATCTCTGCAATTTTACTTGATGACTCTTTGCACATATAAGAAGTTATCATGTATACATCTCTTTTTATGAAAGCGCTCGCGCGATCGAGACCAATTCATCAAGTTTGGGCGCAAGCCCGCTTTGCTAATATTTTGGTGACGATTTTCATGAAGCTATTTATTGCCGATCGCCTAAAGCGATCGAGTGTGACCTGTTCTCCACTTTCGGGATCGTAACAATGTTTGCCTCATTTAACATGTGCGATTTTATGACGGAGATTGAAGAAGGCCCTCGCCGCCCATAAGGTCTGCTTTGATGGTTTGGAGGCATGTTTTGTAGAAGAGGCCAATATATCCGTCCCGACTGGCGCTTTTTGATCGGGCGGCTCTTTTATGGTGTTAGACACCTCTTCCTCCGTGAACTCGATCTCAAGGTCGGCGAGGTCCCTCCTCGTGTACCCCAATGTATTCCAACAGAGCTTTTTGTCTCTTACACCATGCTCTCCCAATACCTTTGTGAAATATAGATAAGCCTCGCTGAGTTTATCCCTGTTCAGATATCACGCTTTTTCTTTGTGTAGAACCCGAATCAAGTTTCTTTTTTCGCCTTGAGTTTGCCATCAAGTGGAAAAACCTCGAATTGGAGTCACCAGTCTAATTTTGGTTAGTCTTGAATGCTGTCTTGCTCTGGATTTTTGTATCGCTGCAAGGCCGAGCAGTTTAGCTTTGAGAGCTTTCCGAAGTTCCAGCTCGTCTTGAGATAGCGGGCGCCTTTCTTGCGCCCTTTCAAGCATAGTGATCGTGACTTGAATCACAGCTGTTTGGAGCGTTATGTTCGCAAAAATTTTTCTCCTCCATATCTTTAAAGCCTGAGCTGTTCTTTTCATCTTGACATACAACCTCAGGATCGGATCAGTAGTGAGTACCGTCTGATTCCAGGATTCATACACTGTCTCTTGGAAACCCGGCATCGTGGTCCAGCATGCTTCAAAACGAAAGCCCCTAAAGAAATCGAATGTTGTATCTCCTTGCATGAGAAGAGGGCAATGGTCTGATGTCATCGAAGCCATTGCGTATAGGTCCGCATTTGGGAAGGTCTCGTGCCATTCTGTTGTTGCTAAGAAACGGTCAATTCTCGTCATAATAGGTTGCTCTTGTTCGCTTGTCCATGTGTATCTACGGCCTTGGAGATCGAAGTTCCAAGAGTCAGAGTCTGTTGATAGTATGATTGAAGCGTTGCATCATACTTCTATTTATCGGGCCTCTGTTCTTCTCATCGGTTCGTCTGATGAGATTGAAGTCTCCTACGATGAGCCATGCAGGCATCACAGATCCACTCAAAGTTTCTAATTCTGTAAGAAAGATTCTCTTGTCGTCGTCTGCCTGTGGTCCATAAACCCCGGTAATGTCCTGCATCGCCTCGCCGCACCGAGAAGAAACCGCTGTGTTGATTGTATTAGGAGACGATCTAGGATTTTGTAGATCATACAGATCGTCCATGGCCGCAAGAAGAATTCCACCAGCAGAACCATTGGAAGGTATATGAACCGCCTGATTAGCTAATCTCGGTCCCAAAGTTTCATGCAACAAACCCGTCGTCCAGTTAGTTATTTTTGTCTCTTGCAAACAGACCACAGTAGCGCCAGTTGATAGGATTAAGCGCTTGGTGCTTTCTCTTTTTGCTGGATTGTTTAAGCCTCTAACATTCCAGGACAGTACAATACAGTTTGTTGACATTAGCAATTGGCGACACCTGAAAGAGACCAAACACACTTGCTAGAACCATATAAGTTCCGACTCCAGCTGTAAATAGAACCACATAAGTTTCACATTCCCAGATCGATCTCGAGTCGCCGATACAAGATGAGAGAGACCTCCCTAGCACTAGGTCGACCGAACAGGACCCTAGCATACATGCTACCACCACACAAGCACCAACACCAAATCTGAACAGAGCCACACTAGCTCAAGACGCGAAAGTGCCCCCGAAAAGAAGCAAAGCGAAGGGGAGCTAAACGCACATGATAACATCACACAATTTTGGACTCCAAACTCTAAACAGAGAATAAAAGATACAAGGCCTATTGGCCTGGACACTGACTCCAGCTCTAAACAGAGAATAAAAGGGACAACACAGAGGCCTATTGGCCTGGACACCGACGATAAGTAAAGCAGACCAGCAGGAAGCGACACCCAGGACCACCTTGCTAGGTCCTTGGACACCACCAGAAACTTCCATCTCAGCAGGAAATTGCGCTAAATTGTATTGGGACATAAGCACCAGAAAGCAAACTCCTCCTCTGAAAGGACCCCTGTGATCAGATCTTCGATTCGATCCCGCCAGTGTCCACCACTTTTCCACTGGACATCTTCTTCCTGCTTCCTTTCTTGGGTATGCCCTGGTTGACCAGTTCGAGGATGGCTTCAACCTTTTCTTTGCTTAAAGGCCTCTCGAAGTGCTTCGCAAGCTGCTCAAAAAGATCTTCTTGTGAGTGATTGTGAGGTGACGGAGGGGACAGATCTTTTAGCTTTGATGCTAATAACTCTTGTGCTAGTTGTATTGTTCCCTTGTTACCTCCTAGCCTAGTTTTGGCTTTTTTTGCTAGTCTTGAGCTTTTTCTTTGAGTGAACGGTTTTGCTTTTGTTGCTTAAACAAAGATTTTCTACCGCAAGGTTCACTATTATTGAGGCAGGAGGCGTGCGAATGAGCGGCTTTCCGGGTTGCTTGAAATCTCATTAATGAAGTCTTCTAGATTGCCCCGCCGCTCGTTTCATTTTGTTCTCAGAGGCGGATGTGCATGATCGGTTGAATTTTCAGCCGGTCTTGTAGAGGAATGGTTGTTGGTGAATCGTCATTGGTGGTAGGTTCTCAGAGAGTTGACGGTATTGTCTCATTTAATGTGGTAGTCTCTGCTTTCAGAGAACCACTTGTGGGAGGTTTTCTTGTGACATATGTTGGTGTTTCAGGTGTGGATTGTCGATTTCAGGTGTTTCTTGTAGCGTCAGATTATCTGGGGCCACAAGGTTTAAGGTTGCTGACAGGGTTTGGGATGAGGGAGTATTCTGTGTGGTATGGATGCAGGCGCTAGGTCTGTGGTGAATGGATGCAGGCCCTAGGATATCTGGAGTAACCATTTGAACAGAGGGCTGAGGAAGGGTTAAGATATCAGGAGACCCGACATCAGGTGTTAAGGCTTCAAAAGTTTTCTCATACTCAGTTATTCTGTTGATTTCAGATGGCCATTCAGAGGATGGCACATCTTGGGTTTCAGGCACTACTTCACCAGGCTTTGAGAATTGGACAAAGTTGGTATGTAATAGCATTCAAGTTTGTGCGTGATGAAGAAGGGCCGAAAGAAACTTTTCACCTACTTCATGGACAGCAATATTTGAAATGCCCACCGATCCCACATTTTGACCATTCATGGCATCGAGAGAAGAATTGAATGCATCAGAGTTTGAGATACCGCACCCCATATGAGCACCGGTGGTCAAGTTGATTTCTTCATACGCTCTCAAGGTGATGCGATCTTCTAGCCTCCTCCGAAATTTCTTCAGAGAAGGCACAATCAGTCAACAAAGGTAACCTTTCTCTTGGCTTGTCTTGAGCAATCTTCATTGTTAGGCCACTGGTTCACGTAGGTTGCATCACCCGTGAGACGGTGTGTAGTCTTGCTCAGAAGGCCGCGATGATGATCCGCCGTCCACGCCAAGATGCGCCAGGATCTTCTTCTCCTCTACATCTAGAGTCACGCACCTGTGGATAGGCTGCGGTGTTCTGCGTCGCCGCTACCGATGATCGCCACGTCTGCGGTCCTCATCATCATGATCATCATATCTACGGCCGGGTCTCTTCCTCCGCCCGCCTTTGCAAAGATTCCGCCCCTTTTCTCTCCGCCTCATCCGGAGCTCCATAGGTCCAAACAAATTCCTGCGTTGTTTGCGGTTCGGTATGCTCTCAAATCGCCACGCCCTTAAGAAGGAGAGGTCTTCGACGATCTCCAAGTGATTGCGAAGGTTGAAGACTTGCCCCTGCTTTCAAATCTGTTGGCTCTTCGTGGTGTATTGTCACTTGAGGAAGAGGGACATTGGTGGGGGTAGTTCCTGTCTGCTCCATCACGGTGAGGGTGACTTCTTTCGATATTACTTGGATCGGAGCACCATGCCCAAAGATCAAAAGATCTAGTTCTCTCCCTCGCGCCTAGTGCTCTCCTCGAACATAGTGTATTCTGCAACTACTTCCCAATGCTCTTGCCACAACATCTTCGCATCAAGAAGTGAATTGAACGCCTTCCACACTAACCTTCACATGAAATTCGAAATTGGTGTTCGCCGTGATATCGTTGTTCGACCAGTGCGAAATTGAAGACATGGCCCCGAGGGGACCGCAGAAGGTCGACTACTCTCCTTCTAATCGCCGCCGGAGAAAATAACCTTAAACCGCTCCCGAAAATGCTTGACCGCTTGGAAGTCACCGTGGTATAAGATTGAAGCGGTCTCGAGCATGTCTCCCACCTTGAAGGTCTCCACTTCGTGGCTATTCCCATCAAACCAGCCAGATCGCCGCCTTGGCCGATGAGATCATCGCACGACGCTGATAGCACCAAGAGTCGAGATGGCGCAGAAAGCCCTGGCCGGCCTAGCCCTGGGGTCGCCTGGGTATCGTGCCTCCATGCTGCAGCCCTCTCGAACAACTTGACAGTATGTTTTGGCGGGGTGGTGAGTTTGGGAGGCGCTGGGTTTGGTCTTTGGGAAGGGCTCAGAGGGGAGGAGGTGAATTTGAGAAGCTCGGGAGAGAGGTGCTGGGAGCACTGCGGAGTGATTTGAATGGGATGCAGACCTCCCGCTATTAGGTTTAGCTAGGTTGCTGCTTCTTCTGTTTGGACAATGAGCCGCCTGCGCCTGCATCGTATAACGCCAAGACTTGATCGGTGCCCGCAGACTCAAAGAAAGTGGTCCGGGGCAAGGCAATTAAAGCATCGCCCCTTCAGTTTTTGCTTGAAGAACGCAGAGCCACTGTGATGAAGAGTAGGTTGCTCCGAGCGATCTTGAGATGATGGATGAATCAGACTTTTACGCCACCAGCGCTGCGGCTTGACCCGAGTCCATCCATCTGCATCTTCATTTGGAACCGCTCGCATAAATGCGTTCCGCTGAGTAGTTGCACTCTCGATTTCGGCTTGGTTCTTCTTGGGCGATCGTGGCTTCATCAATGATCGTTGAATTGCCGGCTGTGGTCCTCCGGGTTGGCGTTGAGGCGAGGTGTAATGCCGAGTCCCGACCGCTCGCCTTGAATCCATTTCTCCTTTGTGAGGTCGACAATCTAGATCTAAGGATCCCGCCGCCTCGGTCCATGAAGGTTGCCCTTGGTCGCGGTCTTCAATGACTCCTTCGAATCTGCTGAAACCGACCGCCCGCACCTCGCCTCCTTTCGACAAGATCTGCCGAAACGCCCTAATCTCTCCCGGCTCCAGCGATCTCCCAGAGGGAAGGCGTGGGGGGAGGACCGAGCGCCGCCGACCACCGCTGCTCGATCCGCCAGAAGCGGACTGGCGAATTGAATGGCTTCTCCTTCGAATCCGCCGCGCCCCTCTTCAGACCGGGTTTCTTCTGGCCTAGCACCTCCTGTGTACTTTGGAGCGACTTTTGCCGTGGAGATGGAAGAGCCGGATGCGGGGAATCCAGATCTGAGGTCGGGATGGCTGATTTGGTGAGGGGATGGGCATGATTTGGGCTGGGATTTAGGTTGTGGGGGGGTGGAAGATGGGGAGGGGAGACGGTCTGGAGCGACGGGGGACTCATCTTTCTGCAGGCACGGCGTTTGAAAACTGTGTAAGTAAGTTACCACTTATAACCAGGACAGGATAGCTTACTGTTAGTGAATTTACAGAGGTTGGAAATTTGTTTACAAAATGAGAACCTTGACTTGTAAGTGCAGTAGCTACTACCTCGTAAGGGGTACCGCAGCACAATGTGTAAGAAAGCAAGGTATACATTGGAGCAAAATAACTGTTTTTCATGAAATGAACAACTAGACGTTTGGAATTATTATCAAAAGTAGAAAACAAAAAACAATGGCAATATGGCATGGTAAACATACTGACAGCCATGAACTCTAAGATAGGATCAACCAAGAATCCTAGAAAAAGCAATAAATACTCCCATAGATTAATAGAACCAGCTAAATACGCAAGAACGGACTACATCGACTATTAACTGAAAAAAACTGCCGAATAGTCCAATGGCACCGGCACGAAATGATAGTTGATACACAATATCCAGATTACTATATAAACTAACCAAAACAGATAGCAAGTTCAATCAGCTTAGTGCGCTGCCATATGTCCATTTGCTTCTTGTCATTTACACATGCCACTTCAGAGGTTAAATGTAAATACATGCCTCGGCAACTACTCATTTCAACAAACACGTAGCAAGCAGGCGCGGAGAGAGATAGAAGGCTTACTCGGATGAGGAGTAGGAAGTTATGGCGGGCGAAGCGGCCGGCCCAGTAGTTGAGAAGGCAGTCAGGGTGTTAGGACAGGACCCCAACGATCACTCCGGAAGCGATACCAATCAGACTGCTGCTAACAAGAACAAGAACCAGAACAGAGAAAACTCCCCAAAGATATCCAGAACTAGGATTCTACGAATTGAACTAATAAAACAAGACTCTAAAGTATATGAATTTAAGTCTGTTTTCCTTTTCCATTCAACTCGGGTTTTATACTCCGATTACATCCAGAAGTTTCATCTGTAACAGAATGGGTAAAAGCTAAAACTCACGCACACTGTAAAAGTGTTTAGCGACAAACAATTACATCAGTGTTGCCGTAATTACTGTGCGAGTCATCTACCCCTTGGATGTGGATTGTTTTTTAAAAGAAGGGGCAGGAGCTCCGCTAGGCATTAAGAAGGAACACCAGTACATTGGATGAAAGTTCTTATAACGGAAAGCTTAGCATATGAAGATGCATTTTTGGAACAGGAAAAAGGAAAAGAATGGTCGATAGGTGACCCGGGCGAAAAGGGCTCTTTAAATCAATTCGTCGGCACCGCACCGGAACCACGTGAGAAGCAGGCCTGGGCGTTCAGTTTAACCGAAAAAATCGGTTTCGGTTTTCGGTTTATTTGAAAATTCGGTTATTTCAAAATTGAAACTGAATTGTGTTTGAAAATTTCGGTAACCGACACTTCGGTTAACTGATAGTTCGGTTTCGGTTTCGGTTTTAACCGAACTTGGCATTGATGATGGCCGTGTCGTCAGCAACTTTGTTGTTTAGGTAGCCACCGTTTGTAACCTCTTCTTTTGACACCTTAATTTAAGGACAACCTAGTTGTTTGTTTCATACTGAAATACTCCTTATGCAATTATAGTTTCAAGCGTTGAGGAAAGAGTCTCTGACTGTCTATGGCGATGGCAAACAGATAAGGAGTTTTCAATATGTCTCCGATTTGGTGGGTCTCTTTACCAAACTTCGGTTAGTTCGGTTAACCGAGGGTTAAAACCGAATTAATCGGAAAAAGTTCGGTTATTTCATACAACTAACCGAATCAACAACCGAATAATTCGGTTTCGGCTTTTTCGGCTTCAGTTCCGGCTTTAACGGTTTCGGTTTTCGGTTTCCGGTTTATTTGCCCACCCCTAGTGAGAGGGATGGAGCGTTCCGACACCTGTCTTTCCATCGTGGTGAGGCTACCCTGTCTAAGGACCGTCGCGGGCCTCCTCCTGTTGTGGACCCTGCTGAGTTGCCATCCTCCAATCACTGACGACTTGCGATATGCGGTAGAAAACGCATTGGGGGTACTGTATATGTTAGAGAAAATTCTTGCGTTTCTTTCTTTCCAAATATTCTAGAAGGAATAGATTAGAATGCTGTCAATATTTTTGCGCAAATGTTTAGTGACCTGTGGATTGTTTTGATCTAATGATTTCCTGGCCGTTGATGCTCACTAAAATGAAGTCGCTGAAACGCTCTCTCTCCTGCCGACTACAGCTCAAACTCTTCTTCACTTGAATGCCTGAACTTATGAACTCCTCTTTACTGAAAGTTCCTGACACAAGGGTCGTCGACGGCGGGGTGGGAATGTGGGATGACGGCAGCGTCGAGGCAGTCGGCGTTGTCAGCGGCCAGAGTTGTCGAGGGACCGCGGTGTCGAGACACACCCGGGCTCCAGCCGCGCGGTCAGCAATCGACAACGCTAAGGGCCGGCGGTCAGTGACCCCAAGGCCGGCGGCGTCCATGGGTGCAGAGGGATTAGGGATTGGTTCGCTGGTGGCTGGAGGTGGGAAGAGATCTGGCGGCTAGGGATCGGGAGAGGGACCGGCGGCTTGGCGTGAGGAGGGATCAGCGGGTTTTTTTTTTTTTTTGGAAATGGCTGTGGTTTATATTAGATAGGAAAATTAGAAGAGTACATGACGCAGGATGCTGTGTCTGGAGAATTTACAGTGGGACTAAAGAGGCGAAAAGGGTAGAGGAGTGGAATTAGAGAAAAAAAGGAAAATGTTAAGCTTGCCGATCAACTAAGTGTTTTAGATGAGACGCTCCCGCAAAAGTCCAGATCGTGACGTCTTCTTTGATGGATTGGAGGATGTCCTTATTGATCTTGCAATCGTTTCGAAATATTCTGTTATTTCGCTCCTTCCACCATTGCCAGCAAACTAAGCCATTTTAAGTGGGTTAGGTGATTGGCATTTTAAGCCATACTTTTTTCTGGATGTGCTAACTTCTCGCGAGAATCCACCTTAAGATCGTTGCTACTTGCTAGTCCATTTTCGAGTCTGCTCCTCTTAAGAATCAGAACCTGATCATTTTGGAAAACCAAGTGTTTAGCATGCACGAGAATTCACCTTAAGATTGTTTGTCGTTACTAGTTTATTTTCGAGTGTGCTCCTCTTA
The DNA here is from genome assembly GCA_036346375.1 of Guadua angustifolia. Classification (NCBI taxonomy): domain Eukaryota; kingdom Viridiplantae; phylum Streptophyta; class Magnoliopsida; order Poales; family Poaceae; genus Guadua; species Guadua angustifolia. The sequence goes on from CM070519.1 coordinate 41,738,453, forward strand.
AGAATCAGAATCTAATCATTTTTGGAAAGTCAAGTGTTTAGCTTAGCTCCATTAGATTCAAACAAGAAGCTAGGAGTATAAGCTCTACCAAACAGAACTGGTAGAAATAACCAGTAACAAAGGATTTGAGATCAGGCATTCTTGTCCAGAGCTCCCATGAGTACATGCAACCCTTCCAAGGAAATGCTTCTTCGTGCCCGGGAGCTTGGGACCTCAATTTGAGGAGGTGGATAGGATGAGAAACATAACCGGAAGTCCACAACAGTTAGGCTATCACAACTGTTCCATTTGAGTGTTTCGTGGACTAGCTCGCTTTAGCAACTTTCTGGGTCATCATGCGCCATCAGCTCTTTCCTTACCATCGTCACAGGCTCACAGCACACTGGCTGCTCATCACATCCCAAAGGCCATCGCAGCCTGTTGCTGTTGGGTTTGTGGGTCTCTCGAAAGCTCAACAGTTCGACCTTGCTTTCCTAAAACATCTCGACGATCACCTGCATTGGCAACGAACAGCGTCCTGCATCACACAAGATGTGAGTTCCCTGAGGATGCAAAAGTACAGAACCATCTGTATAGACGTGCAGTTTTGTGTATCATTAAAGGCAATAAATCCCCTCACGATCTTATGCATAGTTGTATCGTCTGCTTTCAGAACTTCGATATTGGAGGTTACACCGATTAATGCAAGGAACAAAGAGATGTGACAGGCTGACAGGTATTACCTTAATAAGCTCACCAAATGATGGGTATGGTATCAGTATCCGTTATTAATTGGTTTTGAAAAAGAAAAAAAAACTGTAACACGAACCCTTATCTTGGCAGTACTGAGTTCTTTTTGACTAATTCAGCAGCCACGGCTTCCACGGAGCGGCTATCCGGTGGGTCTCCGGTTCCATGCTTCCATTCATGTCTCCTCAGTCAATCTGCGACAGAAAAATGAGATTTTTGCATTGATCATGATCCATGTAAGATAAAAGACGAACATAAATGCAAGTTTTTGGTTCTCCGGTCGACTCGGGAGAAGAAAATAGCAAAGATTTCGATGAAATAAATTTGCATTCGAGGTACCAAAGAAATTGTTCGTTCTTGTCACGACAAAATGGCAAGAAAATAACGCGATTTGAATTCGTTTATTAGACCTTTGCACCGGATTACAACCGAAGAGCAGCTGCAGGAGTTTTTTCGTCTTTGGTACGCGCTGCGACAGGTACAGCTACAGCCACAGATGGATGATCAGATCATCTGGAGATGGTCGTCCTCAGGAGAGTATTCAGCAAACTCTGCATACAAGACCCAGTTTTTCAGCTCCGTTCCGAATCACAACTACAAGATGATATGGCATGCAGCTGTGGAGGGGAAATGTAGGTTTTTCGCTTGGCTGTTCATCCAGGACAGGATTCTAATGGCGGACAGATTAACCACCAGGGGGTGACCTCATTCCACCACATGCGTCCTCTGCGGATCTGAAGAAGAAACAACATCTCACCTGCTGCTAATGTGCCCTTTCGCACGACAGGTCTGGATGAGCGTGCTACGCGTCACACAAACAAACCTAAGGGCACCACAGCCTTCCACGGTTCACCTGGGGAATTCCGCATGGTGGAATTTCATTCGTCTCGCGGTGAATCCCCCTAGGCGAAAGGAGTTCGATGGGGTCGTTACATATGGCCTGTGAAACCTTTGGAAAGAAAGGAGTTGTAGGATCTTCCAAAATACCTATAGCACGGTGCAACAGGTGGCTGACGCAGTTGCCAGGGACGTGCATAACTGATCGGTGGCCTTACAGATGCTCTGATTTCTAGCCTCGAGATCTTTTTGTTGCTTGGCTCAAAAGTTCGATCTAGATCGTCGTTCTAATGGTGTTTTGTTTTGTTGTGATGTTGTTTTACTATTGTGGGCTTCTTGTGGGATTTGGTTTTACGAACTCACTCATTCTAAACTTTTGTAATCTCTTTCGTTATTTCCTTCTTTAATGCATCTGGCAGAGCTCCTGCCTTTTCGTTCAAAAAAATCCATTTATCAGTGCATCTAAGAGAAAGGGAGACCAATGAACATAAAAAAGGAGGCGCACTTTCCTTCCCTACGTAGCAATTGATAATCGAAATAAACATCGTTCACTGCTCAGTGGCCTGCGCAGTGCGTCCAAGCGAGTGAAATGGATCAGTTCCCCGCTGATCCGCGCTACACAATCTCACGGGAAAAGGACGGGATTAGATCTCAGGGAGACTGGAGCTCGGGGAACCGGCCGGCCGGCCAGGCACAGAGGAGAGACCCGCCTACCGGGACAGCTTCTTGTACGTGTTGGAAAACTAGGTATTATTTTAATTGCAGATTTGAATATTAAACATAATCCCAAAATAATCAAACACAACAGGCTAGACAGAAGATACCACATATTTCTGAAAAGTAGATCTAGAAATGTTGTGTACAAGATGAACAGAGGGAAAATATGAGAATTCTTACGATGGGCTTGATGACGCAAAGGAAGCAGCGCAGTAGCGACCGGCCGTAGAGGAAGTAGTCGACGTCGTGGATCGTCCAATAGCTAGAGCTCGAGTGGTCGCGCAGTTGCGCTGCCCAGAAACCTTATTGCCGCCCCCGTGCAGATTCTCGCAGCGGCAACGGTTCGGAGATCCCGCTCTCCTTACCCCGCGGTGCACGCCGAGAGGAAGGTCGGTGAAGAACAAGCGCGGCACAAAGACGCAACACAGGTCACAGTGGATGAACGCGAGCGCAAAAGCCAAAAAACTCAATCATTCAACGCTCTGAATTTATAGTTTGCACCAAGAACGGTCAATAAATTGACCGTTACAGCACCATTACACGCTAGTAACTGTAGGGCATTCAAACGACCGTTTCTATTAGAAACTGACGCTATTACGCTGTTTGAATGCTTAGTTAATGATCCAGTAATGTAGAGAAACCGAAGATTAAAAAGGGTTTAAACAAGTCACAAGTCACGCGGGAAAAACACGCGGTAATTCGCGCGCGCGCGTGCGTGTGACTTTAGCCGTGCTCCTCACCCTCCATACGCCTCATTACATGGCATGGTGGGAGCTCTCCCTTTTAAACTGGTGTTCTCCTCTCTCAATTAGCAATATGGTACTAATCTTTGTAGCTTTGGCATTAGAGATAAATGGGCCACTTGGACCTCATTTCTAACAGTACGTTCAAAGAGTAGTCCGCAAGCTTCACAGAGAAAAAAGACCGGCTCTGTTCATCAAATTAGATATCTTCAAAGCCTTCGATTCTCTGAATTGGACTTATCTTCTGAAAGTCCTCCAGGCCCTAGGCTTTGGATGGAAATGGCGTGAATGGATGGCGGCTATTCTCAGGACTTCGTCTTCAAAGATTTTAATCAACGGGCAACCAACGGCGACAATAAGGCATGCGCGTGGCGTTCGACAAGGAGATCCTCTATCCCCACTACTATTCATCCTCGCAATTGATCCTCTACAAAGTCTGCTTGAACTGGCAGCGAATCGAGGTATCCTCAAACCAGTGCTTCTGACAGCAGCAAAACTTCGCTGCTCATTGTACGCAGACGATGCTGGAATATTCTTAAATGCAAATGCAGAAGAGTTGACAAGTCTTAGTCGAATTCTGGAAATTTTTGGAAGATGCTCGGGTCTGAAAATAAACATCTCCAAACCTGAAATTTACCTGATCAGATGCCACGATGACCTGGTACAAGAATTGTTGAACATTTTTCCAGGAAAACTTGCAACCTTCCCTGGAAAGTATCACGGCCTCCCCTTACACATCAGGCAATTAAGAAGAATCGAAGTTCAACCTATCATTGATAAAACGAGCACCAGGCTGGCGGGATGGAAAGGTAAACTACTTTCCAGAGCCGGGAGGGAGACGTTGGTTAAATTTCCCGAGCTCTAAGACTTCGGTAGCTTTGGTTCAGATGGAAAAACAACGAAAGGGCTTGGACAGGACTCGACTTACCATGTGATGAAACAGATATAACCCTCTTCAATGCTTCAACAGTGGTCACGGTTGGAAATGGAAATTTAGCTGATTTCTGGAGATCAAGCTGGATACAGGGAAAAGCCCCAAAAAATATGGCACCAACCCTGTTCCAAATGGCAAGAAGAAAGAATATCTCTATTCAACAAGCGTTGGCAAACAACTACTGCATCCATTTTTGTACCCCGGTGAACTCTCAAAAGGAGATACGAGAGTTCGTAGAACTCCATGAAACAATACGGCGAATCACTACAGATGAAGAGAGGGAAGATCAAATAACCTGGCGTTGGACATCCGATGGACAATACTCAACAAAGAGTGCATACCTAGTACAATTCGACACGGTCTACTGTAAGATGAAAATATCACCAATCTGGCGGGCGAAAGCTGAACCTAAATGTCGATTTTTTGCATGGACATTGCTACACAACAAAATTTGAACAACTGATAACATGCTTAAAAGGGGTTGGCCATGTAATGCGATATGCAGCCTTTGCAACACGTCGCCTAAACGCCACCCATCTCTCAGAAGATCGCTATTTCGCAGCATGTATGGGACCTTCTGCTGCGATGGGGAAAACTGGATCGGTGGCAGACCTTGAGTGGTAATGGCTCCGTATATAGATGGTGGAGAAGGTTGAGAACCTAATATGATAGAGAGAAACGCTGAGAGCTGGATGGTCTGCTCATCTACTTCTAGTGGAATCTTTGGGTCGAGAGAAATCAACGCATATTTCAAGAGAAGAATAGAACACCTGACTAAGTGGCTACATCAATCAAGGATGTGGTGCAAGTTCATGGGTTCGTTTGGTCTACGCAAGCTACAGTTTAGCGTCTTACTAACTTTGTATGCATCCTTCTGGGTGTGAGTAATATTTAAGTCTAAAGTTAGGGGTATTGGTGGTGTGAGTGGTGTAATGGCTTGTTGTGAGGGTTTTTTAGGCCCGGTTTTTTCCTTATAAAAATTGGGCCACCTATCCTTTATTTCCTTCTTAATAAATATAGTGGCAACTCTCTTGCTGCTCTTAATAAAAAAAAGACCCGCCTACCGGGGAACGGCCGCCGCCGTACGCGAGCGGTCGGATGCGACGGTGGAGGCGGCCGCTGGGTTGTCGAGAGGAGCAGCCGAGGAAGGAGTCGTCCACACGGAGCTGAGGTGCGGATGTGGAGGAGGAGGAGGAGGAGGAGGAGGCAGCAAGAGGCCGAGACGTGGTGCTGGTTCGGTTTAGTTGGGATCCATCGAGCAGTGGGAGCTGGTCTTGCGGCGGCCGTGCGGCGTGCCGGCGTGGTCGTATTTGGATGGGAAGGCCGCGCCGGGGGGCGAGCCGAGCTGACGGACGAGGCGCGCGGATGCCTGATCGCGTGGACCGTGGTGGCGCGAGGGGCGGTGCAACTGCGGCCACGACACGATGCCGACGCCGTGTAAGCGGCGTACGCCTCGTCGTGCCTCGTGATCGAGCCCACGGCATCGAGAAAATTGTCATTGTGCCACTCTGGACATGCGGCTTCACCCAAATGCCATTATTAACGTGGCAATCGCCAAAATGCCATTTTCAACCCGCGGCAACTCGTTTCCATGCCATTTTTGAGTTTTTGTGCATTTACCGGATAATAGCATGGGGAAATGACCTTTTTGCCCTCGGCACTGTACACTGTGCTAGACTCGGGATGAAATCCGGTTGAAGGAATTGAAATCCGATCTTCACGGGCAAAGCCTGCTTCGGTTGCTTCCGTTCTCTCCCAGTCCCAGCATAGAACATCAATCTGCAGTAAAAACAGCTACACGCCCAGGATGATGGTCGTATCACAGAAGAACAGCTCGAGATAAACCTCGTTCTATCCAGGAGCTTCTTCACAAAGACCAAAGAAAAAGCTCTGGCTCCTTGGTTCACGGGCGTGAGGCACCAAAGAAAAGAAAACCGGCACCAGAGAAGCGGACGGAGCTCTCGGGCGATCTTCACGGAGCTGTCGGGCGAGGATCTCTCGGGCGAGCAACGGACGACGAAGGCAGAGACCGATGCAGCGAAGCGGCACGGTGGAATATCCGCCGGCGTGGAGGCCGAAGGCGGCGCCGGGCGCGACGGGACGGCGGCGACGATCTGCGCTCGGAGGCGAGGCCGATGCGGCGGAGCCAGAGGAGATCGGCGTCGCTTCGTCTTCCGGTCGGAGCGCAGAGGAACGACAGGCGAGCGGCCGGCGCGAGAGGAGAACGGCGCCGACGCGCGATGAAACCGGCAACGCAGATTGAAACCCAGGTGCGTTTTTGAGTCTGCACAGTGCCGAGGGCAAAGAGGTCATTTCCCCATGCTATTATCCGGTAAATACACACAAAACTCAAAAATAGCATGGAAACGAGTTGCCGCGGGTTGAAAATGGCATTTTGGCGATTGCCACGTTAATAATGGTATTTAGGTAAAGCCGTATGTCCAGAGTGGCACAATGACAATTTTCCCCACGGCATCAGCCCGGTGCCCTGGTAGTGCGCGCGCGCGAGTTCGAACGAGTGAGCGCCCCGTTGCGTCGTGGCGGGCTCGGACACGATGGTTTGTCGAGTTTTGCTGGTTTTTGGAGTTCCACTCGCGGGTGCTTGCTGATGGACCGCGGGCACAAATCTGCGTTGGCATGGACGGCGGCGGAAGAATCCTCGGCGTGCGATCGTGCGTCTTTCCATTGCGTTCTGGTTCTAGTTGTTTGTGTTGAGTGTTGGTTAGGGCATGTTTGGATCCATTAATATTAATAGTTAGCTGCTAAAATTAGCTAAAGTGGATCTAAATAGGCTAGCTAATAACCCTTGACTAACAGTTAGTCGCTAACCCAAACTAATAGTTATCTCATTAGGGTGGTTCTCTCTCGCTAATTCCTGCTAATAGATGGTGAAATGACTAATATGCCCTCAGCATTGTGCAAACAGCTATTAATGCAAAGGTACAATGAATATTTCTGCCAACAACTAAATTTTCAACCACCTATTAGCTAGTACCTCCAAACAGCCCTAGCTAATAATTAGCCAGCTAATAGTTAGCCAACAATTATCTATTAGCTAGCTAATTATTAGTGCTAATGGATCCAAACATGCCTTTACTGTGGGCTTTGTCGTTTGTTTAGTTGAAGGATGATTCTGATGGTCTAGCTTGGTTGTCAGTGCTGCTAGATGGTAGTTTTGAGTTAGTCTTGAATTCAGTTTATGTGATCTGTGGATGTTTTGGGTGGTTGTGGCTGGTGAGTTTGTGTGTGAGCTTAACTGAATTCTACTTGGTTTCATTAAATGAAACTGGGGCATCTAGGATGTCCTATTAATCTAAAAAATCTATCAGATTTAAGTAGTTACCGCAATTGGATAAGATTTCCTTTCCCTTTTGTAAAAAAAAAAGCTGCAACAAAGTGCCTTAACCCCGCACCGAAATGGTACGTATCAAGTTGACGTGGTGACTTCGCTTGTGCTGCATTAACTGGATATGATACTAAGATACTCTTCAGTCACAAATAGTTATTGTTTTAGACATTCACAAGGTCTTCAAAACATAAATTTGACTATAAATTTCTATTATAATATATTTTATAAAATCTAACAAAATTATAATGTTATAAAATACTTTTCAAGACAAATTTACACATGATTTTCATGTATCAACCGTCAAAGTCTCAAAAGTTTGGCTGTATCCATATTCGAGACAACCATTTATGACTGGAGAGAGTTTTAGATGGAGGCAGTGGAAACGGGAAGTTTTTAGAGTCTAGAAGAACAAACAGATCCCATGGGAACAGTAGAAGTCCCAAGAAAATCTGGCATCTGTATCAAGTTCATTATTACACCTCACAGAAAATGGTCCTTTTCTGCTATGTTCCTTTCTTTTTCAACAAACATGTTTTCTCTATCGAAAGGACCCGGGCATGCAGTGAGTCCAAGAACAGCACAATTATTCTGCCCAAATCCTGGCCGAGGATAATGTGTACGTACGTGCTTCGTTGTAATTTCTGAACGGCCGCTGACCTACAACAACCTGGTCTTAAGCTTCATACACTTTGCATTCTTCGGTCGCGGGGTTGGTCTCGCAGTAGTCCTCCAGTGGGTCGCCGCTGCCCTTCGCTGCCGAGCCCGGCCACTTGCTCGCCACCAGATGCGCCAAATCAACCACACGTTGGCTGCATGAACCAAACAGCGCCACCAACATTACTAGTTGTCATTAGTTGTTACAGCTCAAAATTTAAGACCAAAGTGTCATGCACATTAATTTGCAGATGCAGAAGCATGAATACATGCAGTTTTCCTTCCTCACCTGTAGCCCCATTCGTTGTCGTACCAGGCGACCACCTTGACCATGTCATCGCCCATGACCATGGTCAGCGACGCGTCGATGGTGGAGGACACGTCGGAGCACCTGAAGTCGACGGACACGAGCGGCACGTCGCAGACGTCGAGGATGCCCTTGAGCGGGCCCGCGGCGGCCTTCTGGAACGCCGCGTTGACGTCGTCGGCCGTGATGCCCTTCTTCTCGGTGTTGATCACGAGGTCCACCACCGAGACGTTCGGGGTCGGCACGCGGAGCGCGATGCCGTTGAGCTTGCCCTTGAGCTGCGGCAGCACCAGCGCTACGGCCTTGGCGGCGCCGGTGCTCGTCGGCACAATGTTCAGCGCGGCGGCCCTGGCCCTCCTCAGGTCACGGTGCGACGCGTCCAGCAACCTCTGTTAGTTAAAGAAAGAGCGTGGATGGAGTGACAAATCTGTCCAAGATGCTGCAGTGATCCATTCACTCGTCTGTTGCAACTCAGAAACTGACCTGGTCACCCGTGTAGGAGTGTGTTGTGGTCATGGTTCCCTTCACAATTCCTGAACGAGGAACAGTCGGGGAAATGTCTGTAATGTCCTGTGTGTACATTTCTATATTTTCAGATCAAGGTAAGAAAATTCTTACCGAACTCTTCGTCCAAGATCTTGACGAATGGGGCGAGGCAGTTGGTCGTGCAAGAAGCATTGCTGCAAGCAAGACATTTCGACGGATGTACGTTAGACTTGCATTGTGGCGCCTTCTGAAAGAAATAACTTGCATGCACAACGGATATAGCTGATTGCAGGTTACTAATGGAAAATGCTGGTGCTTACCTGATAATGTTGGCGACTTCATGGGAGTAGTCTCCCTCGTTGACACCGAGGACATAGGTGGGGATGTCGGCGCCCTTCGCCGGAGCAGTGATGATGACCTTCTTCGCGCCGGCCTGGATGTGCTTCCCGGCGCCTGGGCCATCCACGAAGACTCCAGTACCCTTCATGACACAGTGCACGCCTACTGTCAGTTTTGTTTTGTCGACAAACGCGTGCGAAGTTTACATTGGGGGTATTATATCTGTGTACCTCAATAACAATGTCGATGCCAAGCTCAGCCCATGGGAGCTTGAGAGGGTCCCTGTTCGAGACGACCTTGATCTGCTTGCCGTCGACGCTGATGGTTTGGTCGTCGACGATCTTGACGTCGGCCTTGAAGGTGCCAAGCATCGAGTCGTACTTGAGAAGGTGAGATGCCTGAAATTACCGCAAGAAAGTTCTTTCAGAATTAGCCCTTAATTGGTCTCTACTCTCTACGTGTTTACATGCCTGAAATTAATTACGTTCGTTACTTACATTCCTGACGCCTCCGCTGTCATTGACGACGATGACCTCGAGCGGGGAGTTCTCACGGCCATGCCAGCACCGGAGGAAGTTCCGGCCGATGCGGCCGAACCCGTTGATCGCCACCTTGAGCTTCGCCTCAGCTGGCGCCCTCACGGCGTTCTCTCCGGTAGCCTGACACAAGTAAACCAATTTAGGATACCACGTACAAACACATCCGCACGTGATTGATTATGAGCCGAAACAGACGACCACTAAAATCTTGCTCGTGTCACGACTGGCAATTAAGGGATCTCTTGACTGCTCTCTCTCTCCGGACTGCATGATATACTACTAGAATGTGAATAAGCAAGCATGCATCTATCTGTAGTTTAGGAACAGATTGTTGTAGCCGTACATTAGTATTTAGTACTAGTGATCTTGCGTGCTATATGAAAGGAAGATGATCAAGTTCAGTCATCCAGTGGAGATACATGCAGCGCTTTATAATTAAGACCTGATCAAATGCCTTAAGATACTTCTTGCAGAAATATTGTGTATAAGAATGTGGATACAATTCTAGACTACAGTAGCCTGTGAGGCGTTTTGAGAAAAAAAATCATTTCAGCTGAGGACCGACGACTATGTTTTATAGGAGATGTCATACCATACCCATAAATATCAGGCTCTGTTTCTGTATTGATGTATTGCCATTGCTACCGTTTGCTAGTATTACCGCAAAGAGCATTTTGTGCTACTCATCTGGTTTGTAGCTTGTAAGTTACTAGCATACATCGGGACAGTTAATATGCATGATTAATTAGCATATCCATGAAATGGACCAAGCAGGACCAACGAGCTCATTAAATCTAACTCAAAACGGAAAGAGAGTTCCTAATGGTTTCTCTTTGTGGGAATCAACAGCTGGAACGGTTTATTTTTTCTACGGTCTCTGCAGTTTAATTTCTTTAGAGAGCAGAAACACTTCGCTACGGATACAAAATGTACACGCTCTGAATTGTAAAGTAAAGCTGCAGGCTTTCTTAGGGACGCACGTACGTACCCTGGCGACAAGCTGCGCGCCGAGGACATCGGAGAAGGACGCCTCCCTCGCCGCTACGCTCACGGAGCATGATCCCGGCCTGAGCCCGGAGAAGCCGGTGAATTCGACCCTCTGCGCACGTACATTCAGACATCACGCATCAGATGCCCGTCAGCTTTGCACAGATTACAGAAGCATCACAGTCGCACGCAGAAACTAGCACTCACGCACGCATGCACGTATACCTGCTTCGAGGCCGCCTTGCCGTGCAGCCGGGCGCCGGTCGGGATGCGCGAGGCGGCGAGAGCTGCGTGGGTGGCCATTGCTGCTGCTGGTGCTACCTCCTAGCCTGGCGAAACGGAGCCGGCGGCACACTCGTATATTTACGCGCTCGAGCTCGAGGAGGAGCCGCCGATCACTGCTTGGGCTTGTGGCGCTGAGATGGCCGGGGGCATGGGGCGTCGGATAAGGCGATTGCATGCGCCGCAGCCACCCGTTCTGTCAAGCTATATATCCGATGTGTGGTGGCTGTTGGAGAAATGCAAATATCACGATGTTTCGTGTCAGCTGTTTCCTACCGTTTGTGGTGTGTGTGTGAAAACTGTTCCCACTGTTTGGTTTCTTGTCTCCGCGCTTGCTGTCTGCCTGCGGTTGCGAGTCTGTAAGAGCAACTCCAACCCAAATCATTATATTTTCCCCCTAAATCACTCATTTAGGGGTGATATAAAAATTAGAAACATCCTATATCAAATTTGTCTACAGCCTACACTCCCTATTACTCACCCCTATTATTTATCTAAACATTATTATTACTTTGCACCCATGAATTATTATTTTAAAATGAATAAAAAATGCTAAAGAAAATAGTAGGGGCAAAGAGAAAACCCTTAGATGTAGGGGTGAGAAGGGGCCTCCCTAGAATAGGTATTCTAAATAGGGGTTGGGTTGGAGCTCATATTTTTTTAATTCTCCTTATAATTTAGGATAGGGCCGGGAGAGGTTTAGGGGATGGATTGGGCTTGCTCTAACTAACGAGAGTCTGGGAGCGTGGGGCTAATCTTTTTTTTAAAAAAAATATACTTTTGGTTGGGAAACTGTTTCCTCTTTTTTTCCTATCTTTTTTGTGCTCTCTGTGACTAAAATATTTGGAGCCATCAGTAGCATACATCGTGGATCGAGTGATTAACACTTGTTCGGATCAAGGAAAATGAGCTATGCATGGTGTGATTCTTGAGCCTCAAATGTTGCTGTGTAATGTGGCGGGGAATTTGGAGGTCATAAATACTTCGCGTGGTCGCATGGATTCAAAGTTTTTTTTTTTTGAAGGAGAAGCAACAACAGGGGAGGTCCCCGTGCGTGTGAGAACCAATTCTGAAGGCTGGCCGGCCGAAGCGAGTCCCACGCTGCTGCCAACCGCACGCTGACCGCTCTCTGGATTCAAAGTTTTGGTTAAGCACAGATAAAAACACTCTTTTCAACACAAAATCAAATTCTTGGTTGATAGTCAACTTTTCGGGCTTAAGTATACCTTTCTTTGCAGTCATCTGTCCGTGGTATTTCGTTTCCGCGCGCACTGTGACTAGGGGTGAAAACGGAACGGAAACGGTCGGTAAATAGCTGTTCCGTTTCCATTTCCATATTTTTACCGGTAACGGAAACGAAATCGGAAACTCCGGAAACGGATACGGAAACGGATAGTGACGGAAACGGAATCGAAACGGAACGGAGCGGATACGGAAACGGAAATGGAAAATTTCACAAGAATGTAAGTACATGATCTATGCAAAGTTACAAAGAACATCTTAATAACATTAGCCAACATTGAGCGAGCATAGTATGTACAATAGCATGTAAACATTGTTTACCTTATAACCAACCAGCACATCATAGTATAATAGCAAACATAGATAGTTTCACATCATATTGTGGTATGATGTGGAACTACATATATTTGCTATTGTGGTATGATAAACAACTCCACTGATAGATTCTGTCAGTTATCTTCATTAGCCATGAAGGTACTGCAGTATGAGATATAAGAACAATTCAATTTCAATGCTACAAGATTGATACTTGAACAAAAGGTTACATATTTCAGAATGTGAAATGTGAGCATACTAGTAATCGCCCAAAAAAGTATCTTGCTTTTTCAACCGGAATGGGATAAACAGAAAATTTCAAAGCATGACAAATTGAGAAGAATGAAACTACAAGTACTAGATAGAAATAAACAAAGGAGCAAAATGATCAAAGATTTTATTCCAGGCTGATCAAAAAAGAAAACAGATGATGATACAAATAATTTTTGTTATTTTTGCTAATGAGAAGAGAAGAAATTGTCACACCCATCTAATATTCGAACAAACTTTCTACCTATAATAATTGCTTCCTGTCATGCAGTCCCTTTATATAGGTAAACTCTTAACAAATTGAATAAGTAAAGCTTATTAGAATCGAGTTACATTGAACAAATACAAATCCCACCAAATACCTCCCAGGAAACACACAAATGGCCACTTCAATTATGCAATAGAATGCGTGACCTTTAGTTGGAATCACACAATACTGCTTAAAATTGCAAACTTTGATTAGTACTCACAAGCCTGCGGCAGGAGCCCCTTCTCATGCACCACTCCTCCTGCACAGGTGAATTATGTCAATAATTTGCCATTGCCAAGAAAAAGAAAGAAAAACAAAAATTTCCAAGCAAGGAATCAGGGGCAACAAGATAATGCACATGGGCACATACCCCAGTCTGCAGTCTTGGTTCCTCAAACACTTCCACTTGGGAGCCGGCGCCGATAAATCTGCATCCGCATCGCCAAAGATCGCATTATTCAAACCACACTAACGCGCCAAGAGAGAATAAAAGGAAAAGGGGAAAAAACAGAGAGACGGGATTTGGCGAATAGAAAGAACAAGATTAGTTAGTACATGGTGGAGGAGCTGCGATTGCTCGGACTGGGAGATGAAGTCGGGGACGTAGAAGACGGTGGGGGTGGATCCTACAACGTAGTCCCCGAGGCTCCTCAAGGCCGACGCCGAGGAGGGCTGCTCCTTCTCCTCCGCCTCCGCCGCTTCTTGGATCGCCCTGTCCTCCATTAGGCTGGAGCCGACTGAGGACTGAGACTCTGAGAGGCAGCTAGGGTTCCAACTTCCGGTTTGAGGCGCTAGATGGGCTGGGCCTGGCGAGCATGTTCGGAAATTCCGGTTTGAGTTACCCGGAATTTCCGTTCCGTTTCCGTTTCCGTCGGAATTAACTCTCCGCTTCGTTTCGCTTCGGAAAAAATTCGCTTCGCTTTCGCTTTCAAAAAGAGCTTCGCTTCGTTTTGTCCGAATCGTCGGAAAATTTCGCCTGCTTTCACCCCTAACTGTGACAATGTTTGCCATTTCATTCACCACACGGTGATCTATGGCATACGAGTAAGATGCCGGTTCTGAATAATCTTTTGTAGTAATCAACAAGGTGGCCTGCATATTTGCGTGACTAAGTTTGTTATAATTTTATTATAGATAAAACTTAAGTACTTTAGAATTATCTAATATTTGGGATATACAGGTTTTTAAGATGAACATTTGAATTAATAATAGAATCTTTTAGCCAAAACACATGTCTCCTATCGCACCCGAGGAGCGTGGAAGCTAGGACTGTCGTGCTCGGGGAGCGCGGGAGCGAGCTTGCAAGAGTGGGAGCAGGTGCTGCCACGCCCTGAGAGGGCAAGAGTGGGAGCATAAGCGCTCGTGTTGTAGTAGTCGGGTAGTGTGGAAGGAGTCTTGGTGACCTTCTGATTCTTCCATAGTTGAGGATATAACTATTTTTGCAATTATGTTCAGTATGTGCTATATTTGTAAAAAAAGAGATGGAGGACTAGAAAAAGATGATTTCTCACTTTTTCGCCACATGTCACCTTCCAATGTTTTCGCGGTTGAGGATAAAGCTATATTTACAATTATGTTCGAAAAGGGCTAGATTTACAAAAACAGTCTATTAGATGGCTAGAAAAGTGATTAGACTGTAAAAGGGTTCTTCCTTCTATGCTTATTTAAATAAGAAAAAGAAAAGCTGAATTCGTTTAGAGTTGTATTTTGCTGCTATGATCAAGTATATCTAATCAATCTTCATCGTTATAATTTAGATTTACTAAAAGTCCATTTATGTAGATTTTTTTACTTTGATTAATATTATAGTTTCTAGCAGATGATTTTTTCTTTATTTTAATAAGATAATACATAGATATGTTGCTAATTATTTTAATATTGTGCATCTGCATATAACAATATGAGTATCTTTTTATATACTAATTAGAGGCTTTCCTAGAAGCCCCTACATTAGCAAAAAAATACTAGAAATTTTCATGTTAATCTAAAAAAAGAAAAATTGCTAGAAAATCCTATATTATTGTAAAAGACGAGAAAATCTTAGTCGTCCAATCTCCTTAATCATTTTCATTCACAGTTTAGATCTATTTATTTATTTCTTCATAAGAAATATATAGTAAATTAGAGAAGTACCATATAGAAGAGAAATTTTGCTTTCCTTATCTACTCGCCATCTTCAAGCATCTAATAAAGAAGCAATGACCTGGAAATAGAAATAAAGACGAGAAGATATTATTGTATGCATTATAGATTAGATCTATTTATATAAATTGCTAACTGTACGGATGCACGCATCGATGACTAGTATTGCTAATTTGAGTGACTTCATGGATTCTTTAGAGAGAACATATCTATATATGGTCACGCGAGGTCCATCCCTTCACGCCCCCTTCTTTGCTTCTTTTCCACCTTTCCATCCTCCTCTAACAAGATTTTTTATATATATGCACACTATAATGAAAACTCCTTTCAAGTTTTATTTATGGCTACGATCGCTTCATGGTTATGTTCAGAAGTCAAAACGAATCGTCCCGCGCGGAACGGACTCGAACCCAAATCCAAACCTGGCTGGCTCAGCTCAGCCCCAGTACCCAACCGGCCGGTTGGGCCCGGCACGCACCAAATCTACTAAACCCCTGTACCCCTTGCGGCCGCCGCCATTTCGCCGCCGACGGTGTGTAGGCCCGTCTCACTCACGCTCCACGCCGCTGCCCGCCTGCACGCCGTCGACCGCGCCAACATGCTGCAGAGCAAGTCCTTCGTGAAGAAGACGAAGCAAGGCCGCGTCGTGAAGGTCACTATTTGGTAACACCACCACCCAGCGAAGCCCCCCAAACCATGGCTAACCCCATCCTCCCTCCTCCGCAGGTGGTCAGGGAGCACTACCTCCGGGACGATATCCCCTGTGGCGCCGCCTCCTGCTCCTCCTGTGACGCGGCCGCCCGCCGACTCGGCGCCGGCGCGGCCGCCATCCTCGTTGTCGATACCAACGTCGTGCTCCATCAGGTGGCGCTGCTCTCCAGCTCCATCCCTCTCCTGTTTAGCGTGCCTGTAGGGATTAGGGTTGGGGTTCTGAAGGCTGATGCGTTGAGAGGTTGTTGCAGATCGATTTGTTGGAGAATCCAGCGATTGACGATGTTGTCGTGCTGTCGGTGGTGCTGGAGGAGGTGAAAAATAAGAACCTCGCCGTGTACAATAGGATCAAAGCCTTGTGCACCAACACAGCACGGAGGTTCTTCGTGTTCACAAACGAGCACCACAGGTGCGCCAGGATTCTACCTTGGGTTGTTTCAGTGGTTGTTTTGATTAGTTGGATGCGAGTTTAGCCTCCGGTACTTGTGCTCATTTCTTATCTGAAGCAATACAAGTTTAAATTTCTAGTCGATGGAATGGTGTAGATAAACCACCGAAGCTGTAGTTATAGAAGTATAATTAAGTTGCTAGCATGGGAAAATTGACGAAAGTTCAAGGACTGCATCTGATCTGATACTCTGGCCACATTTTCTTTTAGAGTAACAAAGCTGATACCGAGTAATTTCTATTAATTGGGCCAGTTGATTTCGTCTTTCCTAAAACTGTGTTCAAGTGGTGTTTCCTCCAAACGACAATTTTCTTTGGGATGCATGACCATCAGGCCTCAATTTTAGTAGCATCTGCATGATTGTATTGGCAAAAATGTGTCTATGCAAGCACCACTACAAATGCGCAATTACTTATGTGCCACGAATTCACACTTTTACTTTTATTTGTGTGTCCCTATAGATGTGTAAGCTGTTCATATCTGAACTTAAATATGCTTAGTATCAGCAACCTTCTTTTTTCCTGGTCACAAGATTAAGATTTCTCATTTACTGAAAAAACAGGGATACTTATGTCAAAGAGATGGTTGGGGAGAGTCCAAATGATCGTAATGATAGAGGTACCAGATTTGTTTTGTTATCTTGGTTTATGTGATGTCTCATTCCCACTTATTTCATATACATTGATAGCTGCACTGCACATAGGATATTTTGATGTATGCTCTGTTCTTTACTGGCTATGTTTTTCCTGTCAGCAATTCGTGTTGCTGTTCGTTGGTACCAAAGCCATCTTGGTGAGGGTGCAAAAGTTTTGCTGATTACAAATGATAGAGATAACAAATGGAAAGCTACCGAAGAAGGCCTTAATGCAGAGACAGGTGCTTTTTGGATATTATGTTACAATAAACTGATAGCTGAATCTTTTAACATACTGAGAAATGGTTTTACGGTAGTCTCAATAAACTATTTCTGGTTCCAGTCGAGTCATATGTACGATCGCTTGCGCAGCCTGGTTTGCTGGATTTGGTAGTTGTTCCAACTAGCGGAGATGCTACAATGGAAGATATAGAAGATCTTAGACCATCCAAAAAGAAAGTAATTTACAGTGAGGTATACTAAGTTCCTAACTATATATTTGTTCCTTTGTGTTTTCTTGATGACAATTACCATCTAGTGTCAACTATACATCATTGCTCTCTTGTTATTATTGCAGCATAAACCTATGTCAGAAATTACATCTGGTCTGCGCTGTGGAATTTACCATCAGGGGAAGCTTCGAGTTAATCGTTACAATCCATTTGAAGCTTATGTTGGAAGTGAGAGCATTGGTGATGAGATTATTATCCGTGGCCGTTCAAATATGAACAGGGCCTTCGATGGAGATATAGTTGCTGTTGAACTCTTTCCACAAGATCAATGGCATGAGTCAAAGTCATTCATCGCAGATGATGATGGTATGTTCTTCGATCTTCAACCTATCTCATTTTCTTATTTTGATGGATGTTTATGGTCCTTCAGAAGATGACGATGAAGAGGATGTCCATTTGGTTCCAAATAGTGCTGATGATGCTCCACGGAATGCTAATTCCACGCAGTCAAGAGTTGGATCATCACCTGCTTCTGTCCCCAGTCGTCCAGTTGGACGTGTTGTCGGCATCATCAAGCGGAATTGGAATTCGTTAGTTCTAAGTCCTGAGTGTGATTTTCTAATTAAACTATATACTCCTGATCTGGAAATGACCTGTGAAGACACACAGTTCATGTAATCATTTTAGACTAACTTAGAAGGATCTTCTCTGCATGTATTTGGCATGCCTAAATGATGGATGGGTTTAACTAATGAAACTTGAATTTATGCCCTGCTATTGTGTTGGCACTTAGATTGTCATCTACCAAACTATTAAGTTTTTAATTACAACTTTCTGTTGTTTTATGTACTTTTATGCATAAAATGCTTGCTTACTGCAGGTATTGTGGGTCCTTGGAGCCAATGCCCATGCCTGCTGGTAGTGGGGCCATTGTTCATGCTTTATTTGTGTCAAAAGATCGAAGGATTCCTAAGATTCGGATTCAAACTAGACAGCTTGAGAATATTCTGAAGAAAAGGATTGTTGTTGCAGTTGATTCATGGGATGTCTTATCTCGATATCCATCAGGACACTATGTACGGATTATAGGAGAAATTGGTGACAAAGATACTGAAACAGAGGCAAGTTTTGATACTTAAAGCTTACAGCTGCATCGGGTGCTATTCAGCACAACATTTACAATTACTATAAAGGAGCTGCATTTGCAACTTACCTTATCAAGACTTCCATCTAGGAGCATGTGCTTGACACGAGCATTCTAAGTGATGTATATGCATGGAACAGGTTGTCTTACTAGAGAATGATATCAACACAAGACCTTTCTCTACACAAGTCCTTGCTTGTTTGCCACCTTTGCCTTGGACATTATCACCTGAAGATTTGGCTAATCCTAATAGGCAAGACTTGCGGCATGTGAGAGTCTTTAGTGTGGATCCACCTGGTAAGCTAATCATGATGCATGTATTCTATTGCTATCTCTGTAGTTGGATTTAGTTCTTACGGATCAACTGCTGTTTAGGTTGTAGGGATATTGACGATGCTCTACATTGTACGCCACTTCCAAATGGGAATTTTGAAGTTGGAGTTCGTATCCTTTTATCAATTTACTTTGTGTTTACACTGCTCAAATTTAGAACGCAAGTTAGTCTTATGAGCTTTTGTACTTCTACTTAGTTACCTTTGAGTTAAATTTACCTTGTAGGCTTTCTTTTAGTTGATGATAGCTTCATTCTTGCAAATTGTGAGTAGGCTCTTTTGCATCTACCTGGCTTTGAGCTTTCTCTTATTCACATAAGATTGATTATTTTGTTACAAATGGAAGAAGTAAATATGCAAAGAATGTGATGTTGGATGTAGCATATAGTTATATATGCACAGGCAGATGTCAAATAGGAAGAAGAAAAGTGTAATGTTGATGGTTTCCAATAAGTTCTATATGATCTCGGCTTGGAGCAAGGTCAATTTAGAAATCCTCTTGGTTGATAAATCAATTGTCTCAATGGGCATTTAGTCATTCTCAATAGGTTTTGGGAATAAGAAACCTTAATGACATATGAAGGCCAATCGATGTTCCATATTGAAAATGGGTTTTGGGCATTGCTGATGTACAATAATGAGTATCATGAGGTACTTGTGTTACTTGAAAGCCATTATGTCCGACTAAAACCAATTCTATTTCTAACCTGAGCTATCTGCCATTGATATCAATTTTGTATGTTTCTTCCACATTCTATTCCATGCACCTTTTATACTATTGCTAATTGCTATTGATATGGAGATTGCAGCTCTTGACTTGGGCTGACCAGATATTGCTGATGTCACTAATTTTGTTCATCCTGGTACTCCTCTTGATGAGGAGGCTGCACAAAGGGGCACTTCTGTTTATCTTGTGGGACAGAGGATTGACATGCTTCCAAAGCCTTTAACCGAAGGTAATGCTGTTACTTATATGGCATCCATACCGATTACCGAATCAATTGAAGTGGATTATTGCTATTTCAATTCAGAATACTCCCTGTAATGTTAATATGTACTGGCATAGGTGACTGATGGTTTCTCTGAATTTCATTGGTTTCCAGATGTTTGTTCTCTTCGTGCTGATGTTGAGAGGTTGGCATTCTCTGTCATTTGGGTGAGTCAAGTTCGTGACATTTTGTTGTTGTAATGTTGCCTTGTCTGATACATAAGGATATCTAAATGTGTTCTGTTAAGTGAACATTGTCTGCTCGTATTATAAAAAGCTTTTGTTATACAGAGCTGATGTCCACACTCCCCCTCTTCCTACTAACTCTATGAACTCAGATTGTCCATACTGCACTCAAGCTCAGAGATTACTGCATGATTTTGCACATATCTTTTCTGTTCCAGCCTTCAGTATGCTTGTTCATTCGTGTGTCATGTGGTAATTTGGGACATTTACTAATACATCTTTGCCTTTTAGTTCTTATAATATTTAATTTGCTCTTGTGCTTGCCACCTCATGATTACCATTGAACTGCACTTGGTGTATATGCTGCGGTCCTGTGTATATTGCGGTCCTTCTCCCTAAAGAAAGCCTTCTCCAAGGCTGCCTTGTGCTGGATAAGCTACTAAACTATTAGATCCGAGTGACCGAGTCATAAAATAGTTCCTATATTTTGGAATCGGGCAGAAGCCTCCCATTTCTGATGCTCTATATCATAACCAGAATATTTATTGTCATCTGCCCTTTGGCATTTCTAAATTTTAATGTTTTGTGGCGTAAGCAGTTACATCCGTCCTTTTGCATTTACAGAAGCGTATTAATACTTGCTTCTTGGTGTTTTGGTATTTTTGGAATACTCTCACAGACAATGACACCTCATGCTGATATCATATCCACAAGATACACAAAGAGTGTTATCAAGTCCTGTGCTGCAATGTCTTATGTGGAAGCGCAAGCAAGAATGGATGACAGGTGCCTTATGTCAATTGCACCTTCTCAGCTTGAACATACTTATATGTGAAAGTAGAATTTTAAGTTGGTCTAGCAGGTCAAAAACATCATCATGAACTTGGTTGTTTTTACCCCTGAATTTGCAGCCGTTTGGTCGATCCACTGACTGTAGATCTGCGGAACTTAAATTCATTAGCAAAGGTTTGCTCTTGTGTTAACCCATCTTGTCCTGCTATAAATGTTCTTGTCTATTACTATGAAATATCATTTTTAGACTTATGTTTTCAAGGCTTATGTAGATCATGAGACATCGACGTTGTGAAAGAGGGGCTCTAACTCTTGCTTCAGCAGAAGTCAAATTCGAAATTGATAGTGAAACCCATGATCCTCTTGACATAGGTATATGGTTTTGTGAACCTGATAGGTGCACTATTTCTAAATTTGAATAGATAAGGTAGTGATACACAAGTTCACAGGAATCTATCAAATTCGCGAGGCAAATCAAATGATTGAAGAGTTTATGTTGGCTGCAAATGTTTCTGTTGCTGAGAAGATTTTGAAGCACTTCCCCTTATGTTCATTGCTAAGGTACACTTTTGTTCTATTTTTGATATTGTCACATTCAAATCAGGTTATCATTCTGGCATGGATATCTAGGGAAAGCCCTTGGAAATGTTGACCACATCATAAACATAGTTGAATACACTGTGTGAAATGTTTCTTCAAGCTTATAGAGCTAGTCAGCTAGAGCTGCTAGACACAATCATACAATAACCAATAACACAAGAAAGTTTAGTCCAATGAAATAGGGTGCCAAAATTGTCATGCTTGTCGAAACGTCTTCAGATGTATACCATGTTGCAGAGATACGATTGCTCATGTACTCATGGTCAGTAGCAATGTTTGGCATGTAAAGCTGCCCTTTAGTTCTGTATACTAAAGGCTAAAAAGCGATACATCATATATTGGCAAGTGAAAAAATATGTTATCTTGCAAATCAATTCTTAACAACAATGTTCTCCTTGGCCAAGGAATTGTTTCAGATACTATTAGTGACTGCTTCTTTAGTTTTTTTTTCCAGATGTATGTAATGCTTTAAATTATGTAGATCAATTCAAAAGTCATTTTGACTTGCTGACTTTTTCTGAGCCTTCTAATTTTTCTTTTATTGGTATCAGGCGTCACCCCAGCCCAACAAAGGAGATGCTTGAGCCATTACTCCGTACTGCCTCTTCTGTTGGCCTAAATCTGGATGTGTCATCCTCAAAAGCATTAGCTGAATCACTTGACAATGCAAAGGTGAGAATGTGCTGTATTAATTTACTCTATGGAGTAATGCACTCAAGCTGATAATGCACTGTAGTAGGGTTATATTTGTTTGGAGTGTTATACTGACCCCCTTGTTACTGCATGGCTTGCAGACTGATGATCCATATTTCAATAAGCTTATCAGAATTTTGGCAACTAGATGCATGACACAAGTAAGATAACTATATTGAAGTTCACACTATTCTAACTTACTGATTGCAACTATATCCATATAACTTTCCCTGTTGCAACGAACAGGCAGTTTATTTTTGCAGTGGAGATTTAAGCTTGTCCGAGTATTACCATTATGGGCTTGCAGCTCCTCTTTACACTCATTTCACTTCTCCTATTCGCAGATATGCAGGTTAGTTTCTCTCACCCTTAGATGCTCAAGATATTACTCGAATCTGATTGATGATTGTTGGACCTGCAAGGACTTTCAAGGCCCTTCATTGTACTTGATTATTTCTTTCTCCTGCCTTTGAGCTAATTATCTTAGTGCGGAAGTTTAGTTGGATTTTTTTTGAACCTTTTGCACAAAATGGATGTTTTTGTAACCCAGTGTAGAGTACTAAAGTCTATAGACACAGTTACAGTATGGAAAATGACATTTTGTCCACAAATAAGCATTACCTGTGGATGGTCTTGCACTTCCAGCACCAGCACAGGAAGCCTGTAATCAATTAATTATGCAGCTCTATGCTGTAGAAGAATTAGAAGAGCCTATGAATTGCGAGGTTGGTGTTTGATTCTCTATCCTTTTGTTGCAGATGTTGTCGTGCATAGGTTGCTAGCTGCTGCACTGGGTATTGCGAAACTTCCACCGGTCTTTCAGGATGGTCCACAACTTACAGGCGTCGCTGACAGTAAGATATCAAATACACTACTGATGTACGGCTCTTTATATGTTTTGCTACTTGATACTGATATTATTATGATGCAGACTTGAATTATAGACACCGAAACGCCCAGATGGCAAGCAGAGCATCGGTTGAGCTCCACACCCTCATATATTTCAGGACAAGGTGCAGATTTTACTGTCAATGGCATAAGTTTGTGATACCTTGATAGGCTAGCAGTAGATAGTATGTGAAATTGTGATTAGGATGAGGGCAGAAAGTAATGGCCCTAAGTCTGTTCTAGGACTCTCTACATAACTCTCTACATCAGTATTTTCTGAATGGCCGATCTAGTTATGATTATTAAGACTGCTGCACTTTTTACTGTGCAGGCCAACTGACACTGAAGCTAGAATAGTAAAGATCAAGGCAAATGGTTTCATAGTCTTCGTTCCAAAGTATGGATTCTCTCTCTCTCTACCCCCTCTCCTGTGTGTGTGTGTGTGTCCGTGTGTGTCGTAGCATTATTTTGTCGATGCATCAACATAAGAATAAGATAAAGCTGATGCAAATGTTTCTACTGTGTGGCGTAATGCTCCAGCTCATGTACTTGATATGCTAGCCCTACCATGCTGCTCACAAGAGCAACAAAAACTGCGCCCCAGCAAAACCCCGTCAATCCTCATATTAACTTGATACTGATGGCCCTGAGGTAATCCAAGTAGGGTATTCTCTTGCATGAATTTGGAACTTGAATCTTGTGGTCATTTAGCGTATTTCTTAGAAATCAGATATGGCAGGTGTTCTTCGACATATTATTTGGCTGTTCTGTTTTTTCAATATATAATAAATATTGAGGCATTGGACCATTTTGTTGGCATTGTGTGTGTGTGTGTTTTCTCTCTCTCGTTCTCAACCAGGGAATGCGTTAATTTTTTCTTGTCAAATGATTATGTACAAGAATAATCACCTCAACACGTTCTACAATCGTATGAGCTGTGGAAGTCAATGGTATCTGCTGATCGTCTGTTCCTTTTCTGAACAGATTTGGCATAGAAGGGCCCATCTACCTTACTCCAAAGGGAGACAAGGGGGGTGATTGGGTTGTAGACGAGGTGTACCAGAGAGTAATCAAGCCCGGAACAAACACAAGTTATGCTGTCCTGCAGACTGTTATGATTCATATGGAAGTTGTTGAGCCTCAGCCTCACCGCCCAAAGCTGCAGCTCACCCTGATATGAAAATTTACAAGATAACTGTAATATTAGTGCATTTATCTTTTTCCCACATCGCGTTGTACCCGGGTGCTCCATACTTTAATTCATCATTGGCGATTTATGATACCTATCATTAGCCACATGGACAGACCGAAAAGCCAAAAGTAGTGTGGGAGCTGCTTTTGCAGCTTATTGCGAAGGAGAATTAGTGGTTTGCCAAATGACCTCTTATAAAAAACTATAGATCCCCTAAACAGGCCCTATGTATTGTTAAATCAGCATATGGAATTTCCCTTTAGAGTTGAGTAAATCTTTCTTTGTTGGTGTGAAAGAGCTGTTATGTCGCGCTACATTCCGTTTATCTGTAAATCATTTTTTCCCATGTACATTATACAAATGTCCTGACACAATGTTTTGCTGAAATGCTGAATGAGCTTCTAAGATGACTTTGAGCACCATTTTCCTATGCTGTCATGTACTCATATCACCGTTCAGCTGGATGTCGGGACACGAGTGACATGAACACCGTCGACCAAAGCGTGAGCGCCAGGGCGGCAACAAGTGCGCCCAAAGGATGACGACGGAGCACTCCTCTTCCCCAACATCAAATAGCTGGGCTATTGTCCCTGCAATGGAAAAATGAACTCCTGAAACATGGTACCCTATCTGTCATATATATTTACACTAGTCATATGTTCGTGCGTTGTAACAAAATTTTAATTTGTGACAAAAATTTATTTGCAAAAAGCACTTGCGTTGTCTGAATAATACTGTTCAATCTAAATGTACAATGATTTAAACTCAATTTGAGATAAAAAGTTTATTTGCAAAGAGCACTAACAGTGGCAAAGGTGGATAATTAAAGAGCAGTGGCAAAAGTGGGTAATTTTGATGAAATGATGTGGAAAGAAACTCTGGCTTTATACAGTAGAGATATGCCGAAAGACGATGAAGTAAACTGGG
The DNA here is from genome assembly GCA_036346375.1 of Guadua angustifolia. NCBI lineage: Eukaryota > Viridiplantae > Streptophyta > Magnoliopsida > Poales > Poaceae > Guadua > Guadua angustifolia. The sequence goes on from CM070519.1 coordinate 41,763,562, forward strand.
AAATTTTGGAATACAGTACAAATTACGTTCCGTAATTACAAATCGATACAACATATTTGCGTATTTACAAAAAACCCAGTCTTACCCGGAACCTGAAAATCCGTGTACGCATACCCGGAAAACCAAATTCCGGGTAATCTTTAACCGGAAAATCAAATTCCGGGTATGGGGGCCCCACCCCATACCCGGAAATTCAAATTCCGGCTATGCCATTACCGGATTTTAAATTCGGGTATGGGGTGGGGCCCCCATACCCGGAACGCCATTTTTCGTTTCAGACCCGATACAGCACGCCTGCGTATAAAAATAAAAAAGGACCGTAACGACGTCAAAAAATTTTGAAATTTTTTATGGAGATTCCTGATAAATCAGTGATATTACCATAAAAATTTCAAATGATTTTAAGATCTGAGGAATTTTTTAAAATTCAAACAATACAACTGTCGTGATAAAACGCTGGCCGACAAGTTTGAACCGAATGAAAGATGAAACAAACCACGTTAGAAAATTTTAAAATTTTGTCCATGGTTATGATGCATCACTAATGTTCCTATAAAACTTTCATATAATGATCAAGCTCTATGAATTTTTGAAACCTCTCAATTTTTAAAATTTATAAATCTTGTCGAATATGGTAGAAAAATGACGGGAAAAAGCACGGCGGCCACATAACGTGGCATAGCACTTCAGTGCGGCGAGATGGTCGGACGTTGGTCCGGCATTTTGTTACCAAAATCGAAAAGGCACTCGCGCACGAACGACGTGAATCGTGGCCACTTAGGGTTTTCGAGTCTCGGGGACAAAGTAGGACATGGTCCAAAAATACGAAAAAATCAAGGGCGGCCTCATAATGCGGGCTACCACTTACGTATGGGCGAGATAGCGGACGTTGCCTCGCATTTTGTTGCTAAAATCGGAAAAAGCACTTTGCGCCACGAAACCATGGAAACTTTTACGACGTCGAAAAATTTTGACACTCTTTATGGAGGTTCCCGATATATCGGTGATATTACCATAAAAATTTCAAATTATTTTAAGATATGAGGAATTTTTTAAAATTCAAACAATACATATATAAGGGCACATATACCGAAAGTTCAGATGATAAAATAAGCAATAGATTAGATGATATTACAAGGGCATTACAACAAGGATTTAACTACCTAACGAAAGCACTGTTCGTCATGGTGGAATAAATGATCGTTCCGCCTATCTGGGTACAGCCAGAATGATGTCATACATTTTCTGCATATTACCTGACCCGTTCTAGTATTGCGACCAGTCATCGGACACCGCTCAATCCCTACTATGAAAGAACTCCATGGGGTTCCGCAGTTCTCCCAGCTGTCGCCGATTGGGTGGCCTATGCCGTACGTCTCGGGTGTATAAGACTTAAATTTTGGTTGTTGTTTATGTGGATTTGTGCCCTCCCATATGGGCATGTCATCCCGATTCGCAGCGTCCCCTATGTTAATACCACCCGGGTTCGCGGATGGTCTGCGCAACGAGTCAAGGATTTGATGCGTGTTGCGGACCTCGTACGGCCGCTTCCTTGTCCCTTCTTCGAGAAGAGGAACCTCCCGCACCTCTCTTTGTGTTGGCCGTTGGCGGAGACATGCGAGACGCCGCCTGCTTTCGGCTCGACTCCACTATATGGTGCAGAGGTGTGTGTTGGGCTTATGCTTGGACAACCAGGAAGCGTGCCCTGCAATCAATGCAAGATGCCCGCCTTTGGTGGTTGCATAACACCGTAGGCGATTCGGGTCCGGCTTTTCGGGCGGTAGTGGCACCACGGAGAGGGTTGTTCCCCGTTATCCCATGCAAGTTGCTCGAGATGTGGGTGGTACGTCTCCGGGTCCACCGGTTGAAGTACCAAAGACCATTCATCCTCGGCCAAGGGCACGGTAGAATCTCGGTCCGCTAGATCACCTTGGCGGTATCAACCATCGCCTCCGTGCCATGTACGCAAACGTCGGGGCTTTGGTGGCCTCGGAGGAGGTTCCTCCGCTGACTTGAATGTCCTTTTGAACTCTGTGTGCGATGAACTGTTTAGAACTACTAATTTGTGAGTTTAACAAGAGTATGACGCATGAAACTCACCGATTGGTTGGCCCCTTGCACACCGCCCCGAGCTCGCCGATCTAGAAAAAGGACATATCCTGGCGGCCTCTCCCACCGGGTGAAGTTCTCGGGCGAAGCGGGGTAGGCGTCGTGGCAGTTGTTGAGAAATTTGTAGTCACGTCGTTCCGGCCCGTCGATCCATTGGAAGAAGCAACACCGCCCTCGTCCGAGAAAAGAAAGAACGATGCATGAGATGGTAGTGTTACCTCAGATTGTGTGGACGCTTGAGAGGTTTACCTCGTGAGGTGCGACCACGCAAAGATGAATGCGGCGGCCGTGTCTCCATGGGTAGATTGCATCATCTTCGCCAGAGGTTGCAATCGATTTGGGTCGTGGCAACTCCGCAGAATCGGGCGCCGACGCAACTCCCATCCGGATATTCGGGCGGGATGACTTCGCTGTCAAGAGGCGAGTGAGAACGATATTGTGCCCTAATTTGTGTAGATTCGGTGACGTTTATTCTGGTTTGGCTGTGTTGGATGTCTACCACTCGGACTGTTTTATAGTGGTGGTGAGGGTTACTCCACACAACTACAAAGACTTGTCCATTTTGTCGGCCCGCATCCTCTCGTGAAAAGTCGCACGACGTGTCACCCATCATCAAAGCCGCACACTGCCGCGTGAGATTCCCCGCCACCACCATCCAAATTACTTGCATGCGGCTTTGATGATGTGTGACAGTCATGCGGCTTTGATGATGTGTAGTGGCACGTCCCCCCTCTAGACGAGGACGCCCCCAGGCCCCCCGCCCGATCCACCTCTGACGGGCACGTGTCCCCCTTTACACGGACGTGGCAGCCCCCGCAAAGACGAACGAGGACGCCCCGGGCCCCCGCCCGATCCACCTCGACGGCACGTGTCGCCTTTACACGAGGACGTGGCGGCCCCCGCAAGATGAACGAGGACGCCCCTGTGGCCCCGCCCGATCCACCTCTGACGGGCACGTGTCGCCCTTTACACGGGGACTTGTCACTTTCTAAGAAAAGCTGCATGACTTGTCACCCATCATCAAAGCCGCACGACCGTCACCCACCGCTGTTACCGAGATGGGTAGTCTTTGGTCGCTGGTGGTCTGCAGAGTTTTGTCGAATCATTTTGAGAAAGTGAAAGTAGCTCATTGCCACATCGCATTGCGAAGGTTGTGGTGTCGTCGCCTATTCGCCCACTCGAGAAAGTGTGCGATTTAACAAGACATGGGTGATTTGACATTATCGCGAGCTACAATTAAAAATGTCGATGACTTAAGAGAAGTGGCATCATCAGACATCGAAGATGACAACACATGAGTGATTTGACAAGACTAGTAGATACAATAAATTAAGAAAGACAACTTCAGAGAAAGCTGGCATCGATTTATTTCAAATTTGGCAACACAAGAGTGATTTGACATGATGGGGCAGAGAACATTTCACACATAATCAAAGCCAAATGACTACATACTGGGTGGATTGGGGCACCTCCTACGATCGTGCCCAGGTTGTTTACATAATTTGCATTTTCGCAAACCGTCCACCGTGATCACCAGCGCCCATGTCACCTTGCAACTGGTGCCCTTGGCCTCCCATGTTGTGTGCGTCTAGTCGCGGGATATGGTTTCGTGTTGGGCCTTCCATAATCTTGTAGTTCGCCCGACAGAACGAACTCATCTTAGGACGCCATGTGTTCTTCAAAGCATGCGCGTGTAGTAAGGCGAGATGAACTGTGATGCATCGTTCCCACCCATGTCGCGACATGCGGCGAGCACATGGGAGCACGGAATGTGTTGAAGCTTCGGCTTGTTGCACGTGCACGTCACTTGCTCGCCCCCTAGCTGACATTGTTGTACGGTGTCCCCCGCGAGATACCCGGATGCATGTCTGCGCTTGCACATGACCTCAAATATATTCGTCCCGTGTCATAAATCCTTGTGCGGTGGAAGTGCGCCTTCTTCCTTCTCTCCGCGAGCATCTTCTCCACTCTCGGTGCGCTGACGATGACGATGCCTCGGCGCGCTATCGCGATCTCAGAAGTAATCAGCCACCCGGTAGAATGTGAGCTCAATGATTGAACACAACGGAAGAGCGCGCACACCCTTCAGTACGTTGTTGAACGCCTCCGCTATGTTCGTTGTCATCACGTTGTACCTATGATGGTGTCTGTCAGCTTGTATGGAAATGAATACAAGAAGGTGAGATGATTTTGCGGTTATGGTTCGTCCATACCTCGCTCCGTTCGTGTCGTGGAGTAGCGCCCACCGCTCCGCTGGTTTCCCCGCGATCCACTGGCTGAAGGTGGGCCGAGTCCGAGAAACCACGGTCTGGCCTCCCACCATTTGCGAACGGAGTTGCTGCTCCTGGGATTGGTCGCCCTCCATCATCTTCGTGGTGGTCTCGTAGTGCGCCCATATCGCGTTGAACTTGTGTGTTTGGTTCTGCAGCACATAGCTTTGAATCTCTTGACCGTGGCCTTGTTCTTGTACCTTGTGTATGTGTTCGCACTAAGGTGGCCCATGCACCATCTTTCTCGACATCGGGCCGGCTAGTCTCGAGAGGATGTCTTTGTCGTGCATGACATCCAACGCGCGGAGGATGCCTTTGTTCTGTCGAGACAACGATACGCGCTCTCGGTACCGACGACCGGCTCTTGAGTAGAGTCAGAACCACAACCAATTGTCATTGTTCTCGCCTCGACGAGAGCTTAACGCCATGGGAGGATTTGGTTATTTGCATCGCCAGCGAAAGTGCGCCAATCAGCGGCCCCGTGGAACTTTCCACTAAGGAATGTCCGCCCACACATATGACCGGTCTACAATACCGAAAGCTTCGATGCATTGACCGAATGACCGAATATCCTCGATGAGGTACCGGTCCGCCGGTGATGGACCCATCTTCTAGTATGATGGGCTCATCGCCATCGCGAATCGAGTGCACGGGTTCGCTATAGCGATCTTCCGCGACAACCTAGGGGCATAGTTGAAAGACTCCTCGAATCCCCGAACAACATCTTCAATGCCTTCGCCGCTCTCCATGCCGTATGGTACGTGATGACCATCCCGTTCTAGTCCGACCTCCTCGATAATTTTACGGAGTCATCCCTATGTCCGCTCCAACAATGGTCACGAGGAGTCGAGCTATGAACCTCGCGGCCCACAAGTCGGTTCATGTTTCTTATGGACTCCTCCGCACGATGAGGCCTATTTCTACTTATGACAAAGTAGTCCTCGTGCTTGGGTGCGTGAACCCGCACATAGAAGGGACAATCCGGAACCGTGCACCTCACCTCATACGAGGAGGGCTCCGGACAGGAGACGCAGTGTGCTCCGCCTTGTCGTGACGGCATAATTGCTAAGAAAGTGAATGGCCTCCGCCTTGTTACGGAAACGTTGGCCAGTTTGGACATCGTTCTGGGAGTACCCTAATGCGGATATGTTACTGTAATCCGTGAGGGTACAATCCAACCGACAGATGGCCCTCAAGTATTGTATAGCGGTGTTGGGTCATCATTGTCCGCTTCTTCATCCCCGCTCGCCGCCTTCATCATCCATGCATTCCCCATCCACCTCCGCCGCCTCGGCTTCTTCTTCGCCTCCCCGATGCCCCTCCTCTACAATTGATGGTTCGGGTGGTGCATGTGATATGTCATGTTCTCATCGCCGGAGGTAGAGGCCACCTCTCCTGCTCGTGCTTGTGGCAATATCTCCACGATACTCCTACCTCAAAATTCTCTTCACCCGCTTTATGACATACAAAGCCCACGCTTTCATTCCGTAACGGGAAGAGCGTGTACACAACCATCGAGCTGTTGGGGACAAACCGTGGACGAACCCCATCGAAACGAACTCTGTGCGTCTCAAGGTTCACACGCAGTAGAGCGATGACATGTGATTTGAGCTGCCAGAGTTCATTCGGGGTGGCTATTGTGCTATCTACGTGTAGACAGTTATCAACGCTCACGACTCTCCCGTGCAAAACTACGGGCCGTTCTCCGAAATAAATTTTAACAGCATGTCCATCTCAGAGCAAATATCGCACTATTAATGTACTAAATACCCTAATAACACAAAAATAATACACACTCATGACGATTTCTAACTAACCTTCTCAAAGCTGTACCGAAGTTCAATAAAGCTGGAGCAATGTGCCAATAAATCTTCCTGAAGATTACCTGCAATATGAGAATCCCGAATGAAATAAATAAAAATTTTTGAACTTTGTGAAAATTTCAACAAGCTATGAGTACCAACACACTAATATCTCGTCTCCGGTCTCTCTGTTTGCCTTGCCTTGCCAACACGCTCTCATTGCTAGAACGCTACAATGCCATCGCAAAGGATTTATAGCAAGGGAAAGGAAGGACGCAGCTCATAGGAATCCGTTCGATCGGTGCTTTCGGTGCGCGATGATCGCCCGTGAGATTCCCTGCCACCACCATCCAAATTACTTGCATGCGACTGTCGCCTGACCTTTTGTCAAACGTGAAATTTGGGTATGGGGACATAACAGTCATGCGGCTTTGATGATGTGTAGTGGCGGTCGTGCGCTTTGATGACAGACCGGTCGTGCAGGTTTGATGATGGGTGACAGGTCATGCAGCTTTCATGATGTGTAGTGGCGGTCATGCGGCTTTCATGATGTGTAGTGGCGGTCGTGCGGCTTTGATGATAGGTGATGGTCGAATCATGCGCAGGCACTTAAGTCTCGCATCTAAGTGATTTTGTGACATAGCATGGGGGCCCGGGACGCCCTCATTCGGCCGCCGGGGCCTTGCCACGCCCCCGTGTGAAGGGGACACGTGCCCGCCGAGGTGGATCGGGCGGGGGCCCGAGGACGCCCTCGTCAGTGCTCTATCATCTTTACCATTGTTAGAGATCTATCGTAAAATATGCTAAACAAGAGGGTTGATATTCTATAACCTTTGCTCTATCTCAAGTCGCTATATACTTGTGACCAAATGTGCTCTAGATTTGTGACTAAATGAGCCATGGACAGCACTTTAAGGATCTAATATAGTCCTCGGATAGCTAATATAGTCCTTAGATAGTACATCTTCTATCTTATTCCTGTAAAATAAAGAGAAGAGGTATTAGCAACAGCATGACACAGATAAAAGACACTTTTGCCTCAAAGAGAATACTTATTGGGAACAAAAAGCACTAGAAAATAGTGGTCTGCACAACCCATCCTTGGTAGAGAACAAAATAAACATGTTTTGAGTCCATTTGTCGACAGAATGATTACAAAGACTGCAGACTTCAAAGCAAGATTTCTTTGTTTTCCATTCCATAAAAACCATAAACCAGGAGCAGAGCCTAGATCAGTTGGTGGGAGGTGAGGTTGTATACCCCCTACCACCCAGGCTCGAGTCCTCTTCAACTCAATTTGGGTGACTATTTCTTCTTGACTATTTCTTCTTGACCAAATGGCACACAATGGCGTGGCTACCAACCCGCACCATAACATCATCTGCTTTCGGACGGGACTATTGATCCGAACAGCATCCGGTTCGAAACCGCGAGCCATTGCCGGACAGAGTATCAACTTCAACGCATCTGGTTCCGCAACTCGAAGAGATCCGATCGATGGGTTCTCAAGCGCCATCCTAGCTGTGTTCGAACCACAGAGCAATCTCTCTAACATAACCCTCATTGTCTTGCAAACCCAAATGAGTCATGGACTCCACCTCCACCCTAGCATGGTTTGAGTCGAAAAGCGGATGCAAGATGTTGTCATTTCATCAAAAGCGGATGCGGCGTGTTGTCGTTTCGGTTTGAAAAGGTGGTGCGGCGTGTTGTCATCTCAGCCCGAGCAGCGTGGTGCAGAGTGGTGTCGTCTCAGTCTGATAAAGGTAATAGGTGTGTGACAAAGCTAGTAGCTGATGTAGTATATAGGTACAGATGAAACACATCACAGAGCAGATGATGTACCAAAGTTAGGTATTACTGACTTTTGGACTCCAGATAACCACTACCGATGGTCCAAATCAAATACGGTGGTCATTTATCAGCATTTATAAATGCAGTCAATCCTTCCTGCCTTTTCTTTTGTGGCATGTGTTATAATCTCAGCTTTAATAGATTTGTTGATTATATGATTCACCTGCCATGTCTGATGCTTGTCAGCTTATTTATGTAGATCTAGATGTCGGTGACTCTGAAAGGCTTCGATCTCAAAAAGATAAACACATGAAAGATTTTGAAGGCATGGAGGAAGACTTGCAAACGCTTCGCAAAAAACAGATGCAATTAGAAGATAGAGAGGCAAAAATACGCAAGTAAAAGGTTTCATTTTTTTATGTTTATTCACATAATTAGATTTAATTAGTGTCCAGTTGTTTATGATAATGCTTACCAATCTAGTTTTTTTCCCTGATACTGCTTATCTATCCAGTTGTTTCTGATAGTGCCTATCTTTTAATTGTCATAATTCCAGGAAGGGATTAGTGACGCGATGAAGTCCCAAAAGAAAAGGAGAGAAGAAACACAAAGGCGTGTTGGTATGATACTTTTTCCTGTTCTGTTGCATGTAGTTTTGTTCTTACTTCAATTTGCGGAAATATACTTCTTACAAGGGATTGCACAAAGCTCCTTGCATTTCCCATCTTATGACATAGTACACAGTGGGTTTTGCAAAGTTCTTCGTTGCTCAACGCGTGCCAATTCACGAGACAAAGCAAGACAGAGCGGTCACTTTTGCTGTTTTTCTGTCTCGATGCGCGGCGCGAATCGAATCGATTCTCTCGACCCGGCCCGCAGCGCAAAGCACCTAGCGGCACGCCAAGACGAGACGTTGCAGCGGACGTCAGCGCCACCACGAAATCTCGGCGCGCAAACACCACGGACGTCAGCGATAAAGATGGCGTTTTTCCACGCCGATTTTTCATCCGGACCACCCTCTCGCGTGCAAAGACCCGCCATCCACCTCGACGGGCACGTGTCCCCTTTACACGGACGTGCCAGCCCCCGCAAAGACGAACGAGATGACCCGTGCCCCGCCCGATCCACCTATGACGCGCACGTGTCCCCTTCACACGGGACGTGGCAAGCCCCCCAGAAGACGAACGAGGACGCCCCGGCCGCCACGCCCCGGGCGCCGGGCGGCAGGCGTCCTCGCCCACCGCCGCCGGGCGCCACGTGGCCGGCTTTTGCCGGCGAGCCGTGCTTTCGCCGCGCCGCCGCTAAGCCGCCACGTGGATCGTCGCCGGCGAAGCAGGCGTCTCGCCGCCTCTCGCCAAAGCCGCCACGTGGATCGTCGCCGGCGCAGCGGCGCCTCGCCACCTACTTCCCGGCGCCACGTGGGTCAAGACTGGTGGTGGGCGTGTTTCGCCCGCCGTATATAGATACATCCGTACCAGCGGTTTACATATACGCTTCCTGCGCCTTCAACTTTCACTTCTTCATCTTCTTGGTCTAAGCCTTTTGCCTTCTTCGTCTCCATGGCGCCTCCATCTCGCCTCCACCGCGACTCGCCACGGTGAAGAGGATGGCCATCATCGCGCCGAAGGGCACCTTCCGCTTTCGCCGGGACCTCCACGCCCTTGTGCCTCTCCGACGAGATCGTCGTCCACACCTTGGCACTAATGGCTGGCCTGGTCCCGCCTTTCTTCGACTTCTTTCTCACCGTCCTCCATTTTTATGGGGTCCACCATCTTCACCTCACCCCCAACTCCATCGTCTTCCTTTCCATCTTCGCATACCTCGTGAAATGTTCATGGGGGTGATGCGAATCTTCCCTCTTCGCTACTTCTTCATCATCGCGCCTCCACCGATAACGAGGTAGCGGGAGTCGCTATTTCGTCTTCGGACGGATGGCCTCCGCTACATTGCCTTCCACCAGATCCAATCGAAGGCATGGCGCAGCGATCGGTCAGACATCAACGCGACAATGAGTCGACGCTTGGGGTGCTCACGAGCAGCGGAGGCCTCCGAGAACTGGAACTCGCCGATCGAAGAGATGGCAGAGCTCCTCGCCATGGCAGCCCGGGTCAATAGACTGCGGGACGCCGGATTAATCGGGCGTGGTGACGGGACTTCATGTCCGGAGAATCGGCCCTTCGCCGCCTGGCCCGCTTCGCATGGCAATATACGGTGACGACGACGAACGCGCACGTGGCCTGGGCGTAAGTCTTAATTTGCCTTTAGCTTTTTCGCGCACATGCTTCTTTCTGGGGTTTCGTACCAACCGGCAGCCACCCTTTGTCTTTTGCCAGGCGCGGGAAACCTGGAGGAGTCAGTCCTCAGGAGATGGGTCGCCGCGCTAATGCAAAGAGCCCCTGGCAACAAGATTTTCGGCGGCGGCGCCGCCGCCGACTTGGAGCACGCGGAGCGCCTGCAGCTTGTCAGGTTGTTCCCGCCGATGGACTCCACAGGCTCGCCGTGGTGCCACCCGCGCGGCCGGTGATTAGGGATACGACCACCGCCAACGATCAGGCCACGAGCAAGCGGCCATTGCCCCGGACGCCACGGGCTCGGACTTAAGAGGGTCGGTCACGGACAAACTCTGCCGCCGCCGCCACGACGCGGCGGCATCTTCTAAAGGCGGCGGCGCAGACCGCCCAGACCATGACTTCACCTCGGTCCGACGCCTCAGCGGCGCCAAAGACCGGTTCCTTCACCGACACTTTCTCCCCCGGGGCCGGTCCCAACGACCGCGGTGCCAATATCTTCGACCACGGGAACCCAGGCCACCGCCCATCAGGGTGGCCTCACGCTCCCGATGGCCGCTCTTAGCTTGAGGGTGCCGCCAAGGGCGGCCCCTCAAGACGCACCGAGGGCGCAGACGCCCATAACGCCTGCTGAGGCGGCAGATGCCTCCACCCAGACGCCTCCCGCCGCTGCCGCAGTGAGGGCCGAGGAGGACGTCCCCAGCACCAGAGCTCCCGGACGCCTTGCCCCTCGCGCCGCCATTGCCCCCGCCGAGCGCTTGGTCGAGCTCTTCACTGAGTTTGGCGATATTCATGCCGCCTGGCATCGCTATCGCTATCGCCGCCAGCATGGGGCCCAGACGGCCCAAAGAATTGGCGCGATGAGCGGCGAGTTGGAGCGGAGAAGCGAGAGAGCGGCGGCTTTGGCGCAGAGAGGGCCAACACGACCGCCATGCGGCGACGCGCGGAGAGAGTCAAGAGCGGCCCAGAGGGCCGAGGCGGGCCAAGACTTCGGAGCTCGAGTCCTTCCGCCTGTGGCGCAACCTCGCCATCATGCTCAAGAAAGCCTTCCAGCGCACGAAAAGGTGCCTGGAACCCTTGGGGGTGGCGCTCAATGCGCCGCTCGAGGACTCCACGCTGCAGTTCGCCCACGCGACCAACCAGGCCGCGGAGGCACTCCGGCTGCTGAAGAAGCCTTGCCGCCCGCTTCGCCAGAGAGGGGCGGAGGTCGCGATCATGACCGCGACCTACACGCCGCCGCGCGGCCAGCGCGACGCCGCCGATCCCATGGCGGTGGTGACGACCGACATCGAGGGAGACGCGGCGCAGGCTGAGGCGCGGGTGCGCGTGGCCGCCGAACACGTGGCCGGACTGCTGCAAGTAGATCAGCCGATCATGGACGTCTCCACTCTGCTAGCCGTGGAAGGCGATGATGGCGGCGACCTCGACTTCGCAACGATGCGTGAAGGGCCCGCAACCTTGTTGTTCTTTTTAGTTTTATTTCCTTTTGCTAACTCGCTTATGTGTACAAATACTTGGGCGTAATTCAAATAAATGTGGATATTTCTTAGTTAATGTTACCGCAAGCTTATCTGCTTTTGTATGCTCGAATTTGCGGGTTAGATCGTCAAAGCACCAAACTTTAGATAAAAAGCGTTCTTGCATGATCTTACGTTCTTGCATGATCTTACGTTCTTGCATTTTAGTTCATTAAGTGTTTGCAATTTAATAGTTATAATATCGAATTCAAGATGCAAAAATTATTTAGATTAATAGAATGAATCCAAACATCAATTTGTTGTATGATGTACATGTGAATAGTATTCATTTCTTAATTAACATTGCATAAGATTTAGTTTGAATACACTAGACCTATTATGATGGTTACTGCTTATATCTTCGTGCTTTTTAATAAGGTTCTGGTAATACAAACATCTTAATTATAGATTTCTTCATTGTTATGGAGTCATTAACTCACATTACCAAGTTTGGCAATCATAATACTTTAGGTTATCTCGCTAATGTGATTAATATTTAAAGCATAACGGAATAAGATTATTTGTACATAACAGAATAGGATTAATATTACGTGGTATGTTTCGGACCATTTTCCCCAAAATTTATGTTTAGTCGAGTAGTTTTACAAGCCACCGAAAAGGCTTAAGTATTTCTGAAACTGCACAGTTTGTGAACGTTTACGGTTCTTGCTTTAGTATGATTCAGAAAAAGGGCAATTTATAATTGACATATTATTCTGGAATATGGTATTATACGTACTAAACAGCTATTTTTTAATATTTACCTTCAAATTTACATTTAGACGACATACATTACATATTGTCGAAAAGGTTTAAGTAATATGGTTTTAAATGCGGTTTGTGCTCACCTAAGGTATTTATGCAACAAGTTTTATATGTGAAGAAGGTTATAAATGAAATGTTTCTCCAGATTATGGTAGTACATATATCATATAATGCTAGTGAACTATCTTTCACTATTTTTCCTTTATATAAGATATTTTACGGGTTGCCAAAAAAGCTTATATGACCATTTTGACTAGTTGTTGGCTGCAGTGAAGTCGTGAGTTCAATTGATTCAAAAGTGGTCTTAACAATTTCGAAATTTTGTAGAAATTTTGTTGTTGACAGAGAAAGGCATATAGTTTCCATTTATTTTGGTTTCATCCCAATCCCTACTGTGGTTTAAGAGTAGTAATTCATCAAATTTGACAGATTTTATTACAGTTTTTTAATTTTTGAGCTACGTAATAAATTGCAAAAATTTTGTAAAAATTATATTTATGCATCTTATGTGTCCTATTATTTTATAAAATTATTTTCTTTAGTATGTTGTTTGATATTTGCATGTGTTTCTTTAATGTATTACTTTGGGTATTTAAAAGTCCTTAATTCAAAAATCAAACCCGCCTTAAAAAATCAAATCACTTTATTCATATTTCTTGCATTTTGGGATGTTACAGTCTTGTAAAAAAAATGTCATTGTCTCCTTGGCGCTGGCCCACCCCGCCTTTCCGTGAAGTCCTCTGGGGTGTATGAGTCAGGGCATGTGTCTCCTCCGTCCCATGACGTGATGGCCTGTACCTCCCGTGCTCGCCAGAGGTCGAAATGCTCGTCTTGTGGAAGGAGGCCCGGTTGGAATGTGTACTGTCCTCCGCTCGCATGGATCTGGTTGTACCATGCACTTGCATCCTCTGTCCCTAGGGGAGCCGTATAGAGTACGTCGGCTGCTCCATGTGAGGTCCCCGCCTCGAGAGGAGGAGGTCCATCTTCGCCGCACACCAAAGAAGTAGCCCAAGAAGGAAGGTAGGCGGACATGAAGTCAAACTCAAAATCTCCGGCTTCGCTCCAGTGTTGTGTGTGACTCATGTCTGTCCCGAAGGAGTGTGATAAATGGGGCACCTCCGGTCGTGAGGAAGGACCGGGTCCTTCGTCGTGGTGTGCGAAGGCCTCAGCTGGTACTTCAACGGGGGGGACAGAACGACGTCGCGATGAATGGCTCGGTGCATGGGACGTGGATGCACGACGTCCAGCGTCGTGCACGTCAGCACCGGAGGGACGACTCATGCAGGACCGCCTGGCCTGTGAGTTACGAGCAGGGTCCATGGGAGCATCTTCATAGCTGCGGGCGGGAGGACGTGAAGATCCTCCAAGACGACGGATCGCCGAGAGGAATCGGGACCCCCTAGACGCGAGGTACCGTCTCATCTGATTTCCTGGTGACGAGGAGCTAGAGGTGCCTGCAGTTTGGGCCGCAAGTTGATCCGCTTGGGAATATAGCTCCGATGCCTCCTGGGTCTGCATGGCAGTATGGGGGTATTAGAACTTGGGTAGAGAAATTTACGGAAGGCATTAGTACGATATTGGGAGTACCAAAATATGGACTTGTCGAGATCGGTCCTCTGGATAGGCCATGGCTCGTTCCTCGACCTCGACCTCCCCGCTCAGTAAAGTGGGACGCGTGCGGGCACGGTACCATTCAAGGTAGTTGTCATATTCGTCGGGGTCATATGGCCCAGAGGGATGGACAACCTCCTGAAACGCTCTCAGCATCCATCGTGTAATATGCGGAGCGTGGACGACGGTCCAGTTCACTGCGGCCGCACTTCCCTTCGCGCTTCTCCTATAATCGCAAGGACGTAAGATTTTGAAATTTGCATATAGGGGGCAAAAATTTTAAATAATTAAATGCATACCCATGAGAGTCCGGCGTCATGATGGCCGAACAGGACTAGTTGCCGCCAATTCGCCTCTCGATCCGCTCCATGAGTAGACCTCGACCACGCTCATGTACAAAAGGAAGCACGTAGTCATCCACGGCCGTGGTCGATCGTGCAACAAGAAGAGATACGGCCGTCAGCCGCAAGCTCTTCGGCTCGTTCCATGGCCCATGGATCCCAGGTGACATGTTCTGCGGTCAGCAAGTCCAAGTCGGCGATAACACGCATGTAGCTCGCGTGGTCACCAAACCGACAACCATCGTAGCTGGCGCGTGCATCCAACGGTGCCCCATTGTAGGCGCGAGTATGCCTCCGGCATGTCATCTTCACGACAACGGTAGTACCTCATACGCATCTCTCCCGAGAGATCGGAAGGTACTCCCAACTCCACATCTGAAGGAGTTGCAGGCATCCAGTAATAGTGCCCCTGTAAGTATGCCGTTTGCATGCATCGCACAAACCACGGTAGGTGTCCGCTAGGATCGCAGATCCCCAGCTGTAGGCTGGGATGTCATTAAGGTTGCCGGCTAACTGACGAGCAATCCACACGATGTGCGGGAAGATGATGTCTCCGGCGGTCGTCGTGAACATGACACCACCCAAAGAAGTAGTATGTACACCGTAGTGGCGCCCACGGTAGCTTCGTCGGCATCAGGAGGGCATAGATTGTATTCCTGTAATCCCTGTAGCCAAGTCATGGAGACACCATTTTCCTTCTGTTCGTATGGGACACCGAACCTGCATGAACTCCGGATTAAGAGAGTCCATAATATCGTGCACATTACAGACATGAAATAACGTTATGTCATGTAATACCTCTCCGCGATGTACTGCAGAAAATGCTGTTTGCTGGGTCGCCGAAGAACCAACGGCTGTCCCCTGATGGGCAGGCCGGTTAGCATGGCCACATCCTTCAAAGTGATAGACATCTCACCGAACGGTAAGTGAAAGGTGTGTGTCTCTGGCCGCCATCGGTCAACGAGACCGGTGAGAAGTGCACAATCGATGGCAGGAATGGGCGTGGTCAAGCCTCCTTCGAGCTGAGCCCCATCCATGAGGAGCGCAAATGGTAGTAGACCTGCACGAGCTAGTGGAATGTGGAATCGATAGTCCAGCTTTTTTATCTTGTGCAGTGATCGGCTTGCGAGAGGGGGCAACTGAAACATTAACGACAAAGTGGTTATGTATCTTCAAAAAAAGTGATGGCACGTAATATAGTAATGCGTCAGACCATAGTTCCTGCAGAAATTGGCCTCGCACGATGTCGGGCATCGACTGACTCAAGGAGTAGCTCTGGGACTGCAATGGCCGCCATCACGTGCTGCTCAAACGAAACGGCTCAGAACGCTCTCTTCTCTACGATATCTCTCTTTTCTCAACGCTCGCAGCAGCTGCCGAATGATCTTGCTCACAGATGGTTGAAATGCTCGCGGCGAAGTCGTCACTTATAGAGCAAACCACCGCTTTCACGCTGCGTGAGAAAGCAAACCACCGCAAATAATGGAGCAAATGAGCACGGCAAATCGTCGTTTCTGACTTTTTCGCGTCACATCAATTCAAAGAAATTAGTTGCTTTAGCACGGCCGAATTGCGCGTTGCGTTGCGCTGTTAGCGTGTGCAGTACGGTCACTCCATGCTTTGTACTCGTTCGCGTTCTCTGATCGAATATTTGCATCGAACAAATGCCATGCATGCAGGCGGGACCGGCGACATGCAACACATATGTGCACGCGGGGGACCCGGACATTGCATGCAACGAACGGCGGGAACATCTGCATGCGGTGGGGCCGAGAGGCTTTAGCCGGAAAATGAGTTTCCGGGTATGGGGGCCCCACCCCATACCCGAATTTGAAAATCCGGTAATGGCATAGCCGAATTTGAATTTCGGGTATGGGTGGGCCCCATACCCGGAATTTGATTTTCCGGTTAAAGATTACCCGGAATTTGGTTTTCCGGGTATGCGTATACGGATTTTCAGGTTCCGGGTAAGACTGGGTTTTTTGTAAATACGCAAATATGTTGAATCGATTTGTAATTACGGAACGTAATTTGTACTGTATTCCAAAATTTCCAGTAAACTGGCATGCTTTTATACGGTAGAGATATGCCGAAAGACGATGAAGTAAACTGGCATGCCAATACTCATGGCTGGGGGAACCGTGGATTGCAGCACGAGTACAAAGCGGTACAGAGGAGATCTTGGAAGGAACCCAAGCTTGGCAGCTGCTTTGACCAGACCGATTCCGCAGGCAGGGACAATGATGAAGCGTATCACAATGATCGATATGACTATCGAAGGCTTCATCACCCTCCTGCCTATGCCTGGCCGTGCAACAGTTGTAAACATAAACATGTAAGGAATGGTTAAAGCTGCAGTTACGAGTGATACCTTTTGTAAGGTTTCCGCCGAGTATGAGGACGGTGCATGGTATTGTAGCATCACTGCTCACAAGTTTGGTGCGTCATCCAAGAGAAGGTCGGCAGATTTTCATCAAGAGCCTTAAGAAACGAAGGAAAATGCTGCTATTGAGACTAACCCTAGTGATTTTGCAGAATGTTGGACTATTCGAAGGGGACCATCTTGCTCCGTAACAAGTGATTTCAGCTTGTCTATTGCACCAACAGTAAACCCTATGAGCTACCACAAGTGACATTGCACAATGATTGCAGTTAGATCTCAATTCCAATGTTCATTTCTAAGATCAATGGTGGTGCAAGCAGGTTATACCGCAGCAACAACTGGAGGTGACCACAGTTCTTTCAGTACCTCTAGCAACAAATACTTTGTTCTTCTTAAGTAGTTCATCAAGCTAACCATATGATCGTTAGGAGGCAAGAAGGAACTAATCTGCTCTTCACATTAGAAAAATATAAGGTTTGTTCATTGAGTTTCGTTCATTGAGTTTTTCCAAGGATTTTTGTGGTCAGGGCAAAGGGAATCCGTCGTTTTCTTCAGTGATCAATATGGATGTTCATGGCCGCGGCCAATGGGGACGAGGGGGTGGAAGAGGAGGTTATGGGCGAGGCTGGCGCCCTCCTCCCCCCTTCGGAGGTTCGAGAGGTCAGCAAGGGCGTTTCCAGAGGTTCCAGAATCAATGGCCTTCTTCACATCCTGCGATCCGCCCCCACAGAATCAGAGTCTGCGCCAACCAACGCAAGGACCTTCGGGTAATATTGTTCATCCAACTGTTGTGGATCAAGGGAACCGTGTGGAAAAATCTCAAAATGAATTGGTGGGGGTAGATGCTCAATATGCTAATTCCATTTGTTATAATTGTGGTGAACCGGGGCATCTGGTGGGGAACTGTAGAAATCCTAAACTTTGCTTTATCTGTGAGAATCCTGGTCATCAAGTGGAGTTATGCCCTGTTAGACGTCAACCTCTTCAAACTGCTAAATATTTAGGGAGTGCTGCAAATGGTCTTGGATTTTTTCATCTGGAAGTGCCGGAATCAAGTAGGAGCTCTGCTTTTAGATTCAGTAATTGTGGGATTTTGACTATTGATCAGGGGGAAATTTCGTTGGCTGAACTAGAGAAAAACCTGGCAGATATTTTCGATAACAAATGGCCTTGGCAGGTGAGACAGCTAGAAAATTTTAGGTTCCTTGTTCGATTTCCACCCCATAAGAAAGTTTCCGATTTGGCTTTACTACCTAGCTTCAATCTGAATAAGGCTGGTGTTACTGTGTATGTTGAAGCGTGGAAGGGGGAGTTGGATTCTTTTGAAGAACTGCAGGAAGTCTGGGTTCAGATTCGGGGAATCCCTCCTAAATGGTGTTCTTGGAGTGTTTTTAGTCAGATTGCATCATGTTTTGGGATTTTGCTAAATGTTGGTGGATGGCATGTTTAAAACTTTTTATGAAGTTGTGCGGATTCAAATTGCGTGTAGAGATCCTGATAAGATACCTCCACAGAGATTGATGGGTGCAGAGAAAGTTCTGTTTCTGATTAATCTTACTGTGGAAAAAATAGATGAATCTGGATTAGTTGATAATGAAGAGCAAGATGATGATAATGTGGATGATCTTGATGATATGGATAAAGAGGATAATGGCAGTGGAGATAAAAATGATCAGAGGGATGCTGAGGAGGGTAATTCTTCCAAAAAAGTGTTGCCTAGTCCTTCTGTTAAACCAGTTAATCGATCTGACACCAAATCTTCAGGTGATTATAAAGGAAAAGCAGTGTTGGGATGTGGTTATGAAGAAAGTGAGAGTGTGGGTCATTCGGTCCAGGTTTCTGAGTGCAGTGGAAAGAAGAATTGGTTACAGTTATTCCAAGACAATGTGAGTGTGGCTTTTAAGAATGACAGTGGTGCTGAGGATAAATGCTTTGAGTTGCTTCGAGATTTGGAGATGTTGGATTCTGAGGAGGATTTTGAGGAAATTAGAGAGAGATGTTCTGACTATCACAAGCAGAGAGGTGTGGTGGTAGAGGAGAACTTTGGTCTGCCACCTGAAGATGCTTTGTTGGAGCAGCAGTTCTTTTTGCCGAATCAAGGTGGTCAGGGGGGATTGAAAAAAGATGGGCAGGAGATTTCCTTAGCGAATGATTCTGGGGGTGTGCCGATTGACAAAAAACTATTGATACAAGACAAACTTCTCAATAAAAGGCAGGGTCAGTGGGGGCCCATACCAGGCAAAAGAAGAAGCCAACGTTTGGGTGATCTGAACAAAACGATTATGGAGAAAGCTCAGGAATTGCAAAAGATGAAGAACTTGGAAGGGTGTCACCAGAAGAAAGCCTCAATAGGTAAAAGCTCTTTTGACTCTTTTACAGTTCAAGAATTAAATTCTTTAGCAAATAAGGTTGATATTGTGATGGGTGTTTCAGATTTGGAAATATTGGAAAATATTAATATGTGCAAGGAAGTGGATGCTTTAAGAATTGCTAATTTTGATAAGAACATCTCTGAGGGAGATGGGGGTAGTAGTGATTGTAATTTTTTGAACAGTGAAAATGTTAAGTGTTTGATTAGTAACAATGGTGATGAAATATCTCCAGTGCCTCTGAAGGTGGTACATGGGGATTGTTCTGAGTTGGAAGAATGGACTACTGTTGTTAAACATAAACGGGGCAAGCACCCCAGGAAAAATAAGGGCAAATGAGAGGTGTGTTTTGGAATGTTAGAGGTTTAGGGCAACCTGGTAAGACTCAATGCTTGATGGATTTGATTCGTGATCATAAGGTAGACTTTGTTGGGTTCCAAGAAACTAAAAGAGAGAACTTTAGTACGTCTTTCCTCAATTCTATTAGTGGGTCAAAATGGTTTGAATGGCAATGGCTTCCAGCCAAATCCACTGCAGGTGGTATTTTGGTTGGTGTGAATGCTGATAAGATAGAAATATTACATACTACGATGAAAAAGTTCTCGGTGCAATGTTTTGTTAAGAATAAGATTGATGATTTTGTCTGGAGGCTAGTTACTGTGTATGGTTCTCCTTATGAGCAAGGTAAAATGGATTTTATCTCTGAACTTCATGAGCTGTTAGTAGAAGATGATCATACCCCTTTGTTGGTTGGTGGGGACTTTAACTTAGTAAGATTTCAAACTGATAAGAATAATGGTCGAGTGGATCACAAATGGTGTGATAAATTTAATGAGTGGGTTGACTTGTGGGGGCTTATGGAGCTGCACTTGACTGGGAGACATTTCACTTGGGCTAATAATCAGGATAGGTTGGTGATGTCAGTGATTGATAGGGTCTTTTGTAATACCTCTTTTGATGGAAAATTTCCGTTAGCCATTGTTTCGTCTTTAGCTCGTATTGGTAGCGATCATGCCCCGATTCTGTGGGATTCTGGGGATAGTAGTAGTCATGTTAAACCAAGCTACAAGTTCGAGAAGTGGTGGCTTTTGAATGAGGATTTTTCTCAGGTAGTGTATAAGGCTTGGAATATTCCGAAGAAGAAGAAGCTATTGATAATTGGCAACATAAAATCAGAAATCTTCGGAAAGTTACCAGAGGTTGGAGTTTAAATGTTAGTGCTGAGGTTAGAAAAAAGAAAAACTTGTTGCTGGCTGAATTTGATGCCATTGATGTTCTTTCAGAGTCTAGACCCCTCACTGAAGGTGAGGTAGAGAGGCTCTCTTATATTAAGCTTGAGATAGGGAAGATTTGGGAAATAGAGGAAACTAAAGCGAGACAGCGGGCTAGAGATAAACATATCAGAGAAGGTGATAGAAACACTAGATACTTTCATGCTGTTTCAAATCAAAGAAGAAGGAAAAACTACATCACTGTCCTTGATGGTCCTGAAGGACCGGTTCATGATAATAATGAGATATTAAAGATTGCCTGTAACTACTACAAGTCTTTGTTTGGTTTTGAAGCTAAACCAAATATTAATTTGGGAGATAACTTTTTCAGTTCTAGTGATCAGATAAGTGTGGATGAAAACTTGGTCCTGGAGTCTTCTTTCTCTGAGGAAGAGGTTAAAAAAGCAGTGTTTGAGTCTTATTCTGATGGGGCTCCGGGTCCTGATGGTATTCCTTTTATGTTTTATCAAAAGTTCTGGCACATAGTTAAAGAGGATCTGATGGATTTGTTTAGAAGTTTGGAGACCTGTGAGCTGGATGTTTCTAGGCTTAATTTTGCTATGATTTCATTAATTCCGAAAGAGAATAATGCTAGAAATATTAAACAATTTAGGCCCATTAGTTTGCTTAACTGCAGCTACAAAATTATTACCAAAGTGTTGACTAATAGAATTAGTTTGATCTGTAATAGAATTATTTTGCAAAGTCAATCGGCCTTTATCAAAAACAGATATATTTTAGAAAGTGTGGTGACTGCTCATGAGGTTATTCATAAAATTCACCAGGATAAAGACAAGGGGTTGGTTATTAAGTTGGATTATGAAAAAGCTTATGACATGGTTAATTGGAGTTTCCTTATTGATATCTTACGAAAAAGAGGTTTTGGGAGTAAATGGATAAACTGGATTCTTTCTATTCTGCATAATGGCTCGGTAGGGATAAAAATTAATGGTGTGGAAAGTGATTTTTTTCATACTGGTAAGGGTTTGAGGCAGGGGATCCCTTATCCCCTATTCTTTTTAACTTAGTGGCTGATGTTTTTTCTCGTATGCTCTATAAAGCTGCTAGTAATGAGATGGTCAAAGGCCTGTGTGAGGATGTTTGCTCTGGTGGTATTTTAAGTTTGCATTATGCTGATGATACTATTCTGTTTCTGAAGAATAATGAGAGTTATGCTTTGCATCTTAAGTGGCTTCTTATATGTTTCGAACAAATGTCTGGAATGAGGATTAATTTCCATAAAAGTGAATTAATTCCTATTGGGTGTGACATAACGGAGACTAACAAGTTTGCGGATATTTTTTGCTGTAAGGTTGGTAAGTTTCCTATTAAGTATCTTGGTATCCCGCTTCATCACGATAAAGTTAGGAGAGAAGATTTTCAACCCCTTGTGGATAAGATCCTGAAAAGAGTTGCTGGTTGGAGAGGCAAACTTCTGTCGTATAGTGGCCGTCTAATTCTTATCAAATCTTGCTTATCCAGTATTCCTCTTTACTTGTTATCTTTTTTTAAATTTCCTAAATGGGCTTTGGATCTTATTAATTCGCATATGGCTAGTTGTCTGTGGAATGATTATGAGGGGCATAATAAGTTGCATCTGGCTAACTGGCAATTGGTTAGTATGAAGAAAGAGTATGGGGGGCTTGGTGTACCTAACATTAGGGACCTAAACTTGTGTCTTCTTGCCTCATGGGTTAAGAGGTTTTGTAACAGTGAGAATAAACTTTGGAAAGATTTGGTTAGTTTCAAGTATGTTACCAATGAACCTAATATCTTTCTTACTGATGCCAAACATGCTTCTGTATTTTGGAAAGGGGTGGTTTGGGCTATGCAGGCCACCAAGTTTGGTTACAAATGGTTGATTGGTAATGGGGCTAAGGTGAGGTTTTGGGAGGACATTTGGTTCGGTAATTCGTGTTTGGCTACCCAGTTTTGGGATCTTTACGTTCTAGTGAATGAAAAAGGGGCTACGGTTGCAGAAATTTGGGATGGTTCTAATATTAAGTGCACGTTCCGGAGAACTTTTTCTGATAGTATGTTGATTCGTTGGTTGGAGTTGGTTGAGGTGGCAAACACTTTAAGTCTTAACGATGATGAAGACTCTTTGGTTTGGCAGTATAATAGCAATGGTCTCTACTCGGTTAGATCTCTTTACGCTATCATAAACTTTAGGGGCGTAATTCCAGTTTTCTTACCGGCTGTGTGGAGTTTGTTTATTCCCCCGAAAATTCATTTCTTTCTTTGGCTTATGTCGCATAACAAAATTATGACGAGAGACAATTTGTTGAAAAGAGGTATAAACAAAGGTTCTTGTTGTTGCTTTTGCGATGAATCAGAATCTGTTTTGCATCTCTTTTTTGATTGTGTCATTGCTCAAAATGTTTGGTCCTTGGTTGGGGAGTTTTTTTATTTAAGCATTGGTCATAGTTATGAATCAATAGCTCGTTTTTGGATTAGTAACAATAAACATGCTGCTTTGAATACAATTTGTGCTGCTACACTTTGGAGTTTATGGAACATTAGAAATGACTTGATTTTTCATTGCCAGTGTTGGACAAGTGTCAAAGCAATCTGGAGAAAGATGCTCAGTTTTTTGAAGGATTGGCGTCCTCTGTACAAGGATGGCATGTTGGTCAAAATAGATCTTTTTTGCAGAATGTTGATGAACAAGCTTCGAGCACCACTTGGGTTGGAAATGTAGAGTATGGAGGTATGGGAGCAGCTCTACCGATGGAAAATACTGAAGTCCTGCAAGAAGGGAGTGTTTTGGAGCTGAAAGCGCGCAACCTCTTCATCAGTAAGCTGGTGGATTAAAGGAATTAAAGATGACTGGAAGACCTTGCGCATGGCTGAGGATTGTTGCTGCTTTTTTGCACTGGGTTGAAGGAGTTAATGTTTTTTGAGCTAAATGTTTCTGAGTTGATGTATGTGTGGTCCAGTTCTGAAATTTTTTGATTCTGGGGATTAGTAGTGTGTGAGTCTATATGCGGTTATCAGGGGCAGTGGAAGATCAAAACAAGGCAGTAAGATACATGCAGTCAACAAAAACAAAAAGACCGGAATGTCTGTTTCAAAATCTGGCTAACATTAAGCTAGAGAAGTAACTTGCAAGTATAGCAGGACGTTTGTTGGCAAAAAAACTGTAATGGAGTTTGGCCATAGAATTGCGTCAGGTTTTGCTAGTTGGTGGTTTTGGGTATTGAGTCTGGTAGTTTTTAATGATCTTTTGAGCTGGATGTAATAACTCTGGATATAATTGTGGTAGTTTCTTAATTGAAACTGGGACATCAGTTTTGATGTCCTGTTGCTCTAAAAGGTTTGTTCAAATCTTTTAAAGGCAATAAAAGATGTACTTACCGAGTTGTTCCCGACATCCTCACAATAATTTTCAGACGATAGGGGAAGAAAAGCGACATAATCACCATTTTCATCTCCTCCTGAATTTTCTTGTTTGCTCATGTTAGTTGGAGGGTGAATCTTACAGGTTTTCTTGTACAGTTTAGCTGATTTCTTCATGATGCTGTAGCTATGAGTCCATATGTAGAAATTTCCGAGCTGCATGACAAACAGCTAGCACTCTATATCCAAATGTACCATCATAGCCTTGAGAGAGTTAATCAGGAGATGATAACCTTACCGCCATGGATAACGAGACGAAGGAGAGGCCAAGAGATTTGCAGGTGTTGGCATCACAAAAGGGGCTGTCCTCCTCATTGCAGTTTGCCGGAACAATCATCAAAGGAGTAGTGCCCCAGTTACCTGAAAATGTGCATGTAAGCACATAAAAGCTTACCTGAAAATGAAAAAAAAAACATCATTTCTATGTGGACAGGTATCTTGCCTGCTGAGCTGCAAGCAATGACTAGTCCCTGAATATGCTCTCCTGGCCTTAAGGCCTTGACAGCCAGCCATCCTAGAGCTGCTCCGATTAGGAATATGATGCCCATATTTACTGGCATGAACCACCTTAACTCATCAAGTTCAGTAACGACCAATTAAAGTCTCAGACTAATCACTAAATTCTGTAAAGCTTGTAGTAATGAACTCTAACCAGGAAATGATGTCCTTAAGCGTGACAGTGCTCGCCAAGCTTGAGAAGACGAGCGCTGGAACGAAGACAACATCAACAATCTGCGAAAGGAAAAGATCAGTACAGGCCCATTCTCTAATTAAGGTGTGCACGTGTGGTACTTGAGACCTTATTGATGTGCCTTCGAGCATCAGATGTGAGAATGTTGAAATGACTGGATGCAAGAAAAGCTCCGAGCAGGCCTACAAGAAGGACCTGCAGAACAGGCATCCATGCGAGTATGCGACGATGAGCAGAGACCTGAACCTCATCTTGCTACCCTCAAAATTCACCTGCTTAAACACACGCAGCAATCATTCACAATCTCTTCTCCAATTCATTGACAGAAATGCACAATATAGGAATATAAAAAAAAAAAGTAACACAAGTGAGAGAAATATTTACCTGCCAGTGTATGCTCAGTGACTGGAGTTGTGTTTCCTAATGTTTCTTGCAGGAAGGAGCGAGAAAGAAATGCAAATGCCTGTAGCGCCCGGAGAGAAGTGGAAGAAGAACCAACCCAAAGCTGCTGTCGATCTTCTCTTGCAGTGCAGCCGCTTCGCTGTCATGGCCGATGTTATGGGCCTGGACTATGTTTACTATCGACGTCGCAAGAAGGGCGGGACAGCAGAGCGCGCGGAGGATCAAATCAATCGTGCGCCAGGCGACGGGACTCAGGAGTTTAGGGCTAGTTAGTTAAATATATCTTTTTGAGTTTGTTAAGTATCTAGTGGATTAGGGAAGTTTAGATTTCTATTGTTAGTTACCATAAACTGTTTACATCTATAAGTTTAGCTGCAATCAATAAAGAAAAGGCACGAAAGTATTGCCACAACTTATCTTTGGCGGTGCCTTCCGATTATCAAGACCGGTGACTTCGTTCGCCAGTTATCCGTCGAATCGCTACCACGGCCTCAACGTCCACCTCCTCTCGCGCCGGTCATCGGCCGGAAATGCGTGTCTACAACCAAGCCCACAACAGCCGCAGAGGAAACCGCAGACGTTGCCCGTCAGCAATAACTGATGAGTGCGCATCAGGTCGGGCGTGTCAACCCCCACAAGCTTCCATGTGTACTCGGCGCAGACAAATCATTTGCTGTTTTTCTTGAGAAAGTTAAAAGGATTTGGCTTGTTCAGAAATCGGAGAGGAGAAAAGTACTTGTTTTTCGCCTCATTTGATCATTCGAGATGCAAGAAAGAACAAAAGGGACTCCGGATGTTGGTTTATTTATGTGTTTTTTGAGCGGAACAAAAACCATATTGGTGCATGGTACTACTGTGCATATGCTTCTTTTTGGCTATTGGCCGTGTCTAAATTTTTTAGGTATAAAACAGAGGCACACATCCTACATACACTACACTCACGCACCACATGTGTGCACACACGTGTATGCTTTTACATATGTTAAGAAAGTGATCGGATCGAGTGTAGCCCAGTTGGTCTGGCCGCCAGGTGCACGCCAGCCGCATGTGTTCGAGCTCGCTCAGGCACATGTTGCTTATTTTCTATCCGGACTAGTGTCTCAGGCGAAAAAATTAAAATGTGTATACACATGTATTTATGTTCAGTGGGATAACACATTCCCACGCTCCAAAGGCTCTTAGGGTATGTTTGGATCCATTAGCACTAATAGTTAGCTAGCTAATAGCTAATTATTAGCTAACTATTAGCTGGCTAATTATTAGCTAGGGATGTTTGGAGGTACTAGCTAATAGGTGTTTGGAGGGTATATTAGTCATTTCACCATTTATTAGCAGGAATTAGCAGGGGAGAACCAGCTAATGAGATAACTATTAGCTGGGTTAGCAGCTAACTGTTAGCTGGGTTATTAGCTAGCCTGTTTGGATCCACTTTAACTAATTTTAGCAGCTAACTATTAGTGCTAATGGATCCAAACATGCCCTTAAGCTTTCAAAAAATATTCTTGGCGTGTATAATGGACGCGCACGCTTGTATGTAGAGTGTGTGGGTGTGGTGTGTCCGTCCTTATATTCTTTTAATGATAAAAAAGTGACCGGAGGCTCAATGACCCTCTACGTTGTTTCTCTTAACATGTATGAATGTATATTTATTTTTTAATTATTATGGTGAGAAGAGCTGACTTGGATCCTCGCAAGAGGGGCAGCAACCTATCTTAATTCCATCAGCCTCTATTTATAGCCCAGTTGCTAATGGAGCTATAGGCCCTGAAATAACCAGCCAGTATATCACAGAGGGCCCATATATGCGGATAGACTTCGCCATCACAGTAGGCGCCTAGTCGATTATACCCTAATTATGAGCGCATGTAACCCTCCCAATCACGCACCTAGCTCGCCCCGTACGAAAGAAGGTGACACGAAACTGATACCCAGTAGTAGCTAGAGGTTGGCATTTTTAAATCGAAACCGAAAAACCCAACCGAACGGAACCAATTTAACCGAATATTTTGATTTTTTCGGTTTTCGATTTCCCATTCAGTTTTTATTTTGATTGTGTTTGGTTTTCGGTTCGGTTTTTGGATTTCAAAAACCGATTATACCGAGAAACCGACCATCTCAAGCCTCACGGTCACGAGCTACAGTTCGGCATGTCGGCCCATTAGCCCAGGCGGCGAGCGGGCGAGGTCCCCAACTCCCCAGTCCCCATCCCTGATTGCCCCAAAGACCTAATCAGCTAATCCCCAATCCCCCGATCAGACCAATGCCAGCAATCCCCCAAATCCTTCGATTCCGATTCCCCAAATGCTCCTCACGCGGCTACTGCCCCAACGTCTCCTCCCTTGGCTCTGTGGCCACCGCCCTAATGCTTCCTCCCTCAGCGCCGCGGGCGCCGCCCCGACGTCTCACGTCTCCTCGGCCCTTTCCTCGACGCCACGCCGGGCGCCCATAAGCCTTCTTGGCGCCACCCCGATTCCTCCTCGATTCCTCCCTCGGCGCCGCCCCAAGGTTAATCCTCCCTTGACCCTCGGTACCGACGCAGAGACGCTCCTTCCTCGGTGCCGTCTCCACGG
The DNA here is from genome assembly GCA_036346375.1 of Guadua angustifolia. Classification (NCBI taxonomy): domain Eukaryota; kingdom Viridiplantae; phylum Streptophyta; class Magnoliopsida; order Poales; family Poaceae; genus Guadua; species Guadua angustifolia. The sequence continues at coordinate 41,791,141 of CM070519.1, forward strand.
CTCTTCCCTTAATCGGCGTCTCCTCCCACGGGCCACGGTGCAGCGGTGCAACCTAGAGTCAACATCAGATCTACTCCCCTAGTCCCCTATCGACCGTCAGCCGTCCCAAAACAGGCAAGCAAAAAAATAGGTATGCAAACACACACCAATTAGTCTTTAATAGCAAGCATGAGGACCAACATGATTCAACTACAAATATTTAGCAACCATGCCATTGTCATTGCTATTGTGGTGTCATTTGTGTTCTTAGTTGCTAGCATTGTCATGCTGTTGTGTTGAAATTCGGTTTAACCGAAAATCGAATTAACCGAATCGAATTTGTTCAGTTAATTCAGTTCGGTCGGTTTAAAATTTCTAAAAACCAAAATTTTTTTAAATCGAATAAACCGAACCGATATAGCTATATTAACCGAATGCCCACCCATAGTAGTAGTCTCCTCCTAGTATTTCAAAAGAACCTCTTGACCCCAGGTACCATGAAGACATGAACACCAACACAAATATCTTTGCTTCCGAAGAGAACAGAGAACACCACACTTAAATTCGCTAATATCTCTTACGCTGCAGCTTGCTTCTACTACTTGAATTGAGCAGGGAATTGTTCAGAATTCGATAGCGACTCGATTGCGTCCGTTTACCGAACACTCGCATCAACTGAGCTGCGGGGGCAATTATCCCAACAAATAATCATCATGTCGCACTTAATGCCTCACTTGACTTGCTTCTCTCCGATCCCAGCCCCAAGTTGATCGATCACTTCTACACACACGACCCGTTCCATTGCACGACCGATCGTCCTGAATAGTGAAATAGTAAACGGCGAGTGGACTTTTATGTCCTTACCGACGTTTGCGGTCATCGATCACAACTTGGTACAGGTATACGTCGGTAATCGTGTCATTTTTTTAAGATGCATACCACATACACCATCATGTGTAGGAATTAATTCTGAATTAATTCAATGGAAGAAGTCAAAAGGGTATTGAGTTGAGGGTGTGATCTTTAGTACCATATTACTTAACTAGGTGGAGTACAACCAACTTATAAAGAGAGTTCATGCATGGATTCTAGTATGAGTTGGTGGCAAGGTTAGAGGTATATATGGTTGGCTATGGTAAGCTATGTACACGCACGCGTGTGCGCGTATATCGTGTATTTCATGCGTTTATCGCGTGGCTTGTGACTGAGACGTGTGCTGAGTGTATTTATCTTTTTGCCACGTGTACCGGCTATGCCATATCACCTTACACCTCGACTGCTGATGTGGCGCCGTGGACTTAGGTAGACACACGTTTTTGTGCGGTTAGTCCGCTCGCCCGCATTGCGAGATTCCAGGGGTGGTTCCTGAAATCGTGGTAGATCAGCTGTTTTTTTGCGAGGTAGTTTCGGTTCGCAGTTTCTTAAGGGAGACGCCCTTGTTCCTGAGAAGTTACACGACAGAAATCAATCTCGTTCTCTTCGACGCTTCCTCTAGTTCTTGCTGCTTCCGAGTCTCTGATCCCTTCGCTTGTTGTGCAACAAGCGTGAGAAAGAGCAGTGTCTCCGATCCGACACCGGTGACTTGATGCCCTGCACGGGAGACCGGCGATCAGGTTTTTAGGAAGCGCCGCACCGCGCGACGGCTCATCTTCATCTTCGACCGTCGCATCGCTCCTGCACGGCTTCCTGTTTTTCATCAAGCTCACAGTGAGTGCTCTGGATGAAGTTGTTCTTGGTCCAAGTGATTTTTTTGTGATTAGATCTGTTGAAGATGCATGCTGTTATAATAGTTTTGTTTACATCTATATACTTTTGAGCTATCTAGCATGTGTAGGCATATTTTCTTTACGAGTATGTTCTACCAATTTACTGGCTGCTAGTAACCATATTGTAGACGCGATATTTAACCTCTTGTTCTTATTACGTATGTATAGAATTAAATTAATGTTATGTCATATTAATTTTCCAACATCATATACGTGAGTACACTCTTTTAACACACGACTAGAAAGAAGGGTTATTTATAAATTTACAATCTCACGACATTACTATGAAACACTCGTATCTACGTCCACGGTCCCACCAATAGGTGCACCTTTTTCTTTCCAAGACCAAGGGAAACACATTAGTGTCACACGATTTTCTTTCAAAACACTCCGCCTCATCTCGTTAATAGACAGGAGAGTTGATTTACAAGCATCACCCTACATGCACTCCGCCAGCTTGATAATGTGTCCTGGTGGTATGACTCTCAGCGGCGACTTCCTACATGCAGGCGGAAGGGCTTTGATGGGGCTGTCGCGTATACCCTCTGGAACATTTGGAAAGAGAGAAATAATAGGATTTTCAATAACTCCTACCGCACGGTGCAACAAGTGGTCGGCGCTATCTCTCAGGACATCGACAATCGCCAAGTTGCTTTCGGGGTGTTGTAGTGCTTTTGTAACCGGTTGTCTCTAGTGCTCTAGGTCGGCTCTCCGGGTTTCGATCGGGAGATCCTTTCCGTCCTTGTACGTTGTTGTTCTTTCTCTACTTCTTCTTCCCCTTCTCGAAAACTGATCGGCGTTACTTTCCTTTCTTACTGCATTTGGCAGAGCTCCTGCCTTTCGTTCAAAAAAAAAAAAACAAGCATCACCAACCTGCTGAGTTGATTTACAAGCATCACCGCAATTTTCTTTAACACATTACTAGAAAAGGAGGATAGAGATCAATTTGCAATCTCACAAAATTCCTACCGAAACACTCGTGTTATGTGTACGTAAAGGTGGACAATTCGTAACTCTAATGGCCTGTTTGGCATAGTTGGGAAATGGGAATGGGTAAGGGAATTAAGCGAGACTTCAATTCGCAGGGGGAGGCAGGGAATTGAATTCCCTACGTTTAAGTTGTAAACTCCTATTCCCTTCTCCAATTCCCACCAACCAATCAAAGGATTTTATAACCCATCTCTCTTAATTCCCATTCCCTTCCATCAATTCCCTCCAACCAAACAGGCCATAAGGCCCCACCAAAATGTGGTTCACCTTTTCTTTCCGAGACCTATGGGAACACATTGTCGTCGCACAATTTTCTTTCAAAACGCTCTGCCTCATCTCGTTAATAGACAGGAGAGAGTTGATTTACAAGCATCACCAACCTACTGAGATGTAAGGAAGGTGGAGAAGGGTGTCCTTGAACGCCCCACTCGTCCAGGCTCGAATCTAAGTGTCTACCTTCTTAAAAGTGAATGCATCCTTGGAAAACAAAATCAACCTGCTGAGATGTAAGAAGTCGTGTGTCGCACAGGTTGACAGGTCTAAAGAGAGAAATCACGCCTCCCTAACTGACCCCACCCAAGATGATATGCTCACTCCGGGGAAACAGGTCTCTTCACGGGGGACTTTCTCAAATTGTCAGTGTTAGCGATACTTCCAGATGCCTCAAATCCTAATTTACCATATCTTTGGAGTCCTTATCATCTACAACTTAGATTCTATTTGACTACACATATCAACCCATGTACTTATAATCTTTGAACCGAAATAGTGATTTTGTCTCAGCGTTTTCCATGTAAATCTTGTATCTCGTATGATTTGTGCGTGTGCTTTTGCATCTAAACCTAACAAATGGTATGAAAGCCCTAATAAAGTAGTCTCCCGCAAAGGTTTTTTCACGTTAAATCATGTGTCTTGTGTGATTTGTTCGTGTGCTTTTGCATCTAAACCTAACAGTCCGTGACCGAAAGTTATCATCCCAGAGAGCAAGAGCATATATCTAATAGCTCTGCCTCCCGTTAGTGGTCTTACTGAAGTAACTGAACAGTTTTCGACAAGAAACAGGATACTGCACTGGAGAACAAGGTAGACGAAGCACAAAAGAAACGCTGATGCCGCAGCCTGGTCATTTTCACCACGGAAGACGTGGCCAACAGAAAATAGAACCTGCAGGAAAGTGTGCAACGGGAAAGCTAACAGGAGAACGTAGAAAGCTATAAAGATGGCGCTGTACTAGTCGCCTCTTGTCGTCTATAGGTTTTCTTGCGACAGCTCCATCTGAGTTTCTTGCTCTTTGCATGATAACTCTTGTAAATAACTTTTCTATTCTTTTTTTTTAAAAAAGAAAAATTGGCCACGAGTTCTGATATTAAAATAAAAATAAACGCCGAGCTACAAATACATGCACACAGGCACATGTTCTTACACTCGGTGCCGTGTACACCCGCGTCGAGGTGCGTGGTGCACGCTCTCACCAACTCGGCTTGCGTTCTATAGAAGATCGTTAAAAAAAAACTAACCCCACCCTAATTCACCCTTTTCATTCCCAGCTCCAAGGAACACTGTCAATTTGTCAATTTTCGTCTTGCTAGATCCAGCTAATAAGGGTAAGGGTGCCCGCGCCGGCCGAGCACCAGATTAAGCCTGCGTGCGTGGCCGGTCAACCACCGCGCGTCGGCGTCGGCCAGCTCTCTCTTCTCTAGTAGGCCACTCCAACAGCTAGAAAACATCGTTTCTTACGGTGCCCCGGAGCGAAATCATACGATCAATCAGGCTCCGCTGCCACGCCACGCCACGCCGTCGGCCGGCACGCGCTTTGACGCGGCCGCCGAGCCGAGCCGGCCGCGCGCTCGTAATAAAAACGCCCGGACGTGTGCGTAGCTGCCACAAGCCCACGACACTCGGACACCGTAATACCGCCGAGGCGCGCGCCCCGGCCACGCTAGCTGGATCGATCGGTACGGAGTTGAGTGCGTTTGCACAAGAGATTATCGCTGGTGATTGGACTCGACTCGGCGCGGTAGGTGTGGTGTGGTGCGTGGAGTGGAGGAGGTCAGGAGATGGCAGGGGCCGCGGGAGGGAGGGAGCTGCCGCAGACGCCGACGTGGGCGGTGGCGCTCGTCTGCACCGTCATGGTGCTCGTCTCCGTCGCCATTGAGCACGGACTCCACAAGCTCGGCCATGTGCGTGCTACCTTCGTGCGGTGGTCATTCGCAAGTGCTCTGATTCCTATTAGCTCAGGCAACTTGATCAGTTGTTTAATTTGTGTAACCGCTTGGTGCAGTGGTTCCAGAAGCGGCAGAAGAAGGCCTTGGCCGAGGCGCTCGAGAAGATCAAAGCAGGTGGGCTGCTCTACCTAGTCACTTTCTTTGTTGGCTTGCTGCAGATGATTTGATTTCAGCTCCCAGATTACTTATCAAAAGTTTTACTGATAATCGAAAATTCCATATCAAAGTTGTCAAACTGTCGAAATACATCAACAGACAACCAACAACAATTCTACTTCCACATAGACAAGTACTATAGTGTTCACTCAAAGGAAAATTGAATTACATACGTACTTTCATCCTCGTGATAGGATCCTGATTGGCTCTGGCTGATTCTTTCTTCTTCATTTTTTCTATGATCAATTGCAGAGTTGATGCTTCTGGGCTTCATATCCCTGCTCCTCACTGCGGGGCAAACGCCAATCTCCAAGATATGTATCCCTGAAAAGGCTGGCAGTATCATGCTGCCGTGCAAGGCAGCCGATGGGGCCGGCGGTGACAAGGACAATCGCCGGAGGCTACTTTGGTACCCGGGAGAAGAAGTGAATCCTCGTCGGTTCTTGGCCGGCGCGGCCGCAGGAGGCACCTGCCCGTCGGTAAGCAGTGTTGCAATGTCAGACAGAAGCTGTTCTGAGAGTTGGGCCGAACAGCATCTTGGTGCCCGGCCAGTATATACGAAGATGAAGGCAATAATTGTTCTTCTTCGTTTTGCTTGATTTTGCAGGGCAAGGTGGCGTTGATGTCGGCAGGCAGTATGCACCAGCTGCATATATTCATCTTTGTGCTCGCGGTGTTCCATGTTCTTTACAGCGTCATCACGATGGCTTTAGGGCGTCTGAAAGTGAGTGGTCAACTGCGTGTCAGGCATATTGTTCAGTGCTCCCATTTGTTCCAGCAAACCGTGAATCCATAATTCGAATAGCAATGAGAAGATATGTTCTTTCCTGTAGATGAAAAAATGGAAGAAATGGGAATCAGAGACCAGCTCATTGGAGTATCAGTTCGCAAATGGTAAGGTTCAGAGCCTAATGCATGTTCCTAAAGGCAGCACGATCAGAGCGAAGCTGATATGTTCGATTCTTGCAGATCCTTCACGATTCCGATTAACACACGAGACGTCGTTCGTGAGGCGGCATCTGGGCCTCTCAAGCACCCCTGGAGTCAGATGGTTTGTGAGTTCGTGTATCTGATCTCTGTCTGCACGGTTAATTCTTACTGCGGCCTAGCCTATCCCCTTTGTTATTTACCTGCATCTTTTGTGGTGTTTGCTGTCAGGTGGCGTTCTTCAGGCAGTTCTTCAGGTCAGTCACCAAGGTGGACTACCTGACCATGCGGCAAGGCTTCATCAATGTACTAAACCTCTATTGTTAGCCATTGTTACAACAGAGCAAGCTTTCGAGGTTACCTGTTGCAATTGTTACAGTATTAAGGATTCATGAATTTTCTTTTGTGCAGGCGCATCTGTCGCAAAATAGCAAGTTCGACTTCCACAAGTACATCAAGAGGTCGTTGGAGGACGACTTCAAAGTTGTCGTCGGCATCAGGTTCAATCCTCTCTGTAGTCTTGTACTACTCCATAGGTTTTTAACTGTCAGTATGTTCCCTAGGCTATTGCTAAGTCATGGTGTTGGTACTTGGATCTTGACACATTTGGCTGGTTTTGCAGCCTCCCATTGTGGTTCGTGGCGATTCTTACACTCTTCCTCGATATCTACGGTATGGCTCGTCCGAATCCATTCTGTCTTGTTCTCCATTCTAGCTCTGAATTTGTCTCGTAATCACCGTCGTTTTTCAACTTTTTTACGCTTAGGTATCGGCACGCTCATCTGGATTTCTTTTTTCCCACTCGTCGTAAGTGTGAATTTCTTTGTTGAAAGGAACAAACAACCCAATTGCGACCTGATTCTATAATTTATATAAACAAATAAATAAACATGTCATGGTTTTCAGATCCTCTTGCTAATCGGGACCAAGCTAGTGATTGTCATTACGGAGATGGCCCAAGATATACAAGACCGGGCAACTGTGATCAAGGGGGCTCCAGTCGTTGAACCAAGCAACAAGTTCTTTTGGTTCAACCGGCCTGGTTGGGTCCTGTTCCTCATACACCTAACACTCTTCCAGGTACATCTGTAACCTTATTCAACTACTTCATCTTTCAAAATCGGAGAACAAACGCACGCCTTACTAACGTCCATTTGTGACTGCTCATGCTGCCGATCGAATCACCAGAACGCATTTCAGATGGCACATTTCGTATGGACACTGGTATGCGACTTGCTTATATCGCCGGTTATGCACTCGATACTGAACTAGTACATTGACAAACTTGGTTGTTCTGCGATCACAGGCCACCCCTGGCCTGAAAAAATGCTACCACGAAAACATGGGCCTGAGCATCATGAAAGTCGTAGTGGGGATATCTCTTCAGATCCTGTGCAGCTACATCACCTTCCCACTCTACGCACTCGTCACGCAGGTAAAATTGTTGATAGAATCTCCACAAATGCCATGAAAAAAAAAGGAAATTGGGGTCACATCTCACACGATTCACATCGCATCCAACCTTGTGTGTGCGCTCGCTTGCAGATGGGCTCACACATGAAGAAGACCATCTTCGAGGAGCAGACGGCCAAGGCCCTGATGAATTGGCGGAAGGTGGCGAGGGAGAAGAAGAAGCTCCGGGAGGCAGACGAGTTCATGGCGCAGATGAGCGGCGACACGACGCCGAGCCGAGGGACGTCGCCCAGCCGAGGCACGTCGCCGGTGCACCTGCTCCACAAGCAAAGGGGGAGGTCGGATGGTCCCCAGAGCGCGCCGGCCTCGCCGAGGTTGGAGGAGCAGGCCACGGACATGTATCCGGTGCCGCAGCCGCTGCACAGGTTAGACCCTGAGAGGAGGAGGAGGGCGGCGTCGTCGTCGGCGTCGGCCGTTGATATTGACATCGCGGATGCTGATTTTTCCTTCAGCATGCAACGGTGATTGGACGAGTGTCTGTATCGATGTTATCTTTTGTATATCAAACATAGAGTTAAATACCATGTGATGATTGATACAACAGGTGTTAGGAAATTTTCGCTGATTCAAAAAACAAACAAGCTAGGTTTGTGGAACAATTCCTTAACCACCCTTTTCCCTTATATAAAAAACCTAGTAAATGATAATAGTGCTCATTACATTCAAGAAAATAATCTATAGCTGCGAAAAAAGTTACAGTGAAAGTGTCACCGATGTACTACCTGGATGAACCTCTTGAATCTCAACAAGAAATATAATGAACAAATACATAGGTTTGTGGAAAGCACTGTTTCACAGTTTAGGATAGATCATGACCAGAAAAAGGAAAGGGCATGCATCATCCATAGGCTAATCAGCTTTGACACGAACTCTTCTCTTGTAAGCTACCATCAGGATCAATGATACTACCATGCCAATCAAATGCCCAGCGGTTGCACCGTAAGTGACACATATTGGCCATTCCTAAAGGACGATCACAGGAAACAAAGAAGCATCAGTGGCAAAAGCGAGGTGGGGGCAATAAGAGCAGACAGTTGTACGGTTTACAAAAGGGAAGTTGGCAACTCTAGCCCCTGCGTGAACGTAATTGCAAAAATAGCCTCCTTCCTAACAACAGAAGCGTTGGTAGGTGACACGTCCGCGCTCGTATACCGCAGTAGGGCCCCGGAACCACGGCTTGCACCTATCGCGGCAGGGCGGCTCGACAGGGTGTGCTGCCATGGCAGGGCTGCTTGGCACAGCGTATTGCCAGGGCATGGTGGTAGGACCAGCCGTACTGCTAGAGCATGGTAGGTTCCTGCCGAGCTACCCTAGCTCGGCAGCACTTGCCACGGTACATTAGCTCGACATGTGATACGTGTCACCTACCGACGTTTCTGTAATCAGGGAGGGGGCTATTTTTGTAATTGTGTTTGTACAGTGGGCTAGATTTGCAAAAAATAAAAGGTGTGAGGTGGCTAAAAAAGCTTGCCTTGTCATGTGTCACTAAATACTACACTGAAAATAAGATGCATGATGAAACGTGGAAATATTTCAAATAAGTAATGTGATAATATTTTTCTGAAGGCATGGTGACAGTTTTGAGTAGTTCCAACAGCAGCAACGAACAACAGATCATCTAACAAACTAGTGTATTTGGTGTCACAGCTCTGAAAAGTTAGTTCAAGAGTTAGTGTTTAAGTTGTTATGTTATCTACTGAACATGCATAAACATCTCCATATGATCCTATTCTTTCATGATACTCGTGCCTTTCCATGCCTAAGTTAACAGCATACTGCATGAGATTCACAATCAGTATCTTAATTTACCTGCCAAGGTCTCTCCCAGTCAAGGGGCATAGGCCAAGCGCCAAGCCATGCTCCTATCACAGCTCCATGAGAAGGCGCAGAGATCATGTAGTCCACAACATTAGTCGATCTGCAATATCTGAAGTGCAAAAACACAAAATTAACTACAATGTCAAGTAATCACTGCACAGTACAAAACAAAGCTCTCCATGGAGTGGACTTCTTGCATTTTAAATCTATTTAGAAGTAAGGCATGTACATGGAATGAGAAAGCACATTCTGCCAGTCGACTTTCGATGCTCCGAAGACACATGCTGCGGGAACAAACTGCAAGGTCATGCATTTAGCTTGTATTGCCTCGATTTGCCACAATAATGCAACTATAAAGTGGTAAATGATGACAGTCCAGAAGTATCAGCACAAGACCAGCAAAACTGCCTGTTGTCCAGTTGTCAGTCTTGCCATGCTCAAGTGCTCAGTCTAGTATAATTAAAGAAGGGCAAATGCCCCTTACCGTGAACAGGGACATGAGAAGTGACCAATAGGTTGTTGTTATCCAGTACCTAGAAATATGCAATCCGATCAGATAATAGATTATTGGTATGTATGGTTTCTTTTTTGAATAGGGGTATGTATGAATCCAAATATCCTTGTGAATTCTGTGTAATCAGATATATAATAAGGGCAAATACACAACAAACAGCAGAAATGGTGATTATATTCATGATTCCTAATTAGCCTGTAGCTAGAGACTAACAGCAATCATAAACGTCCTTGTGAGTCTACACTTACTTGATTCCAACAGGTGCACCAAGAACAATCGCGCCAAATGCATTTAGGAATGCTCCTGACAGACAGTTGTGTGCATATTAAGAATGAAGTAATGAAAGGGAGAAAGATAAGCAGATCGTAAATAACTCGTGCTTACTACGAAAGAGTAAATAGGTTTATATTACTAAGTAGTGCGTACTGGTCTACTGGATACTGACTCAGATCTCCAGCATTAATTTTTTTTGGTAATGCATTCACCATGGAGTAATGGTGCGTGATATCCTACAGATTTGACATTCTTCACAATAACTAGAAGCGTCCGCAACTATGGATCAAAGTGCAAATGCAGTAAAGAATAGAACTAACCCACGGGCAAGGCAAGCAATCCTCGAGCAGCTGCCTTAATAAACTGCAATTAAAGAAACCCAATCACTAAACAAAACATAAACTTTGGTATCGAAATCGGAAGAAACTACTGATCGAACAGGTGGCGCGTGCGAGACTCACCGAGGAGCGTTTGGGATCTCGCCGAAGCAAACTGAACACTGCGATGACAAGTGGCGCTTCACAGACCTAGAAAAAAGCATAGTCCGGGGTCAGGAGATAGAAGAGGAAACGAAGCAGAAGATACGTGGGAGGCGGCGACGAGGTGAGGAGAAGGGAAGGGATCGTACCACGAGGAGGCGGAGGGCGAGTGCGGGGTCGGAAACAAGGGCGCTGCGGCCAGCGAGGGAGTGGGCGGCAGCAAGGCCTGCGAAGCAGAGCGCGTGGGCGGCCACGGCGGTAAAGGCGCTGATCTGGGTGGCCTCGGAGCCCATGGCAGGGTCGCGGCTGCGGAATCTACCGGCTGGAGCGCAACTAGGGATGAAAACGGAAAGGAAACGATTGGTAAATAGCTGTTCTGTTTCCATTTCCATATTTTTTACCGGTAACGAAAACGAAATCGGAAACCCCGGAAACGGATACGGAAACGGCAAGTGACGGAAATGGAAGCGGAACGGAACAGCGCAGATACGGAAACGGAAACGAAAAATTTCACAAGAATGTAGTACATGATCTATCCAAAGTTCCATCCAACCCAACTTGTATCCCTTTCTTGACCCATTTTCTAATGTGGGGTTGGACAGTCAACATGCCCTAAATATTATAATTATTGGGATGCTTTTGTACTAAATAAAGTAAACATGAATAAGCTGCAATGTAATGGCAAAACATGATCGTCTACTGCTTGGACCATTTGCATTTTCAAGCTATGTATGAGTTGGTTTGATGTGTAAGAAGCAATCCACAAATCTACCATTTCTGTGATCTGACAATGTGGCATTGGATTTATGAGCTCTGAAGTTACTGGCAAACAAGGTCATGCAATAGGACAAGAATTCCACTCGCGAAAATGATTAACAGAAAGAGAAGTGTTCATCAATACATGCTATATAAAGATTTTTCTTAACTTGATGTTAATAAAGAATAACAGGTATGCAGGACGATCCATAACCTATAAGGCTATAACCCATGATGGGCAAAATTAAGTACTCCTGATCAATGCTTGAAAACAGGTAATCTGAAAATTCACATAATTCACACTCGTCTCCGAAATATACATTTCGTCAAAGAAAGCCCAGAATCATGCAAAGAAGAATACTTTGGTGAATCGTCCAAACCCATACCATACCTGCAGATTGTCCGGGTCTCCTGGCGTCATTTCCATCCAAGCACAACAGCAGCATCAAATGCTGAAGCCATGCTGCAGACAGCAACTTGTTCCTGCCTATTTCTCTACCGACACCTCTGAAGGAGGATGCTTCGGTTGATGAATCAGGAGAATGGACTGTGGTTAGAAAATCCAGACGGGGCAAGCACCCTGTGAATAAAAGAGTTTCATGAGAGGTTTGTTTTGGAATGTTAGAGGCTTAGGGCAACCTGGAAAGTCCCATTGTTTGATGGATATGATCCGCAACAATAGAATTGATTTTGTGGGGCTCCAAGAAACTAAAAAGGAAAGTTTTAGTAGTTCTTATCTCAATACCATTAGTGGTTCTAAAAATTTTATTTGGCACTGTCTTCCGGCCAAATCCTCTGCGGGGGGAATTTTGGTTGGAGTGAATGAGGATATTATGGAAGTCTTACATGTTGATGTTAAAGAATTTTCAGTGCAATGTCTGGTTAAATCAAAACAGTTTGATTTTGTTTGGAGGCTCATTGTGGTGTATGGGTCACCGTATACTGAAGGTAAACTGGCCTTTCTTTCTGAGTTGCATGATATTTTCGTGGCAGACAGCCTTACCCCTGTTATTATAGGTGGTGATTTTAATTTGGTTAGGTATCATGCTGACAAAAGTAATGGCTCAATCGATAATAAATGGTGTAACAAGTTTAATGAATGGATTGACATGTGGGGTCTTATGGAATTGCAATTAGCTGGCAGGCATTTTACGTGGTCTAATAATCAAAAAAATGCTATCATGTCGGTTATCGACCGAATTTTTTGTAGTACTTCTTTTGAAGCTCATTTTCCGCTTGCGACTGCTTCCTCTCTTGCTAGGGTTGGTAGTGACCATACTCCTATTCTGTGGGATTCAGGAGATGGTACTCCATGTGGTAAGGCTAGTTATAAATTCGAAAAATGGTGGCTTCTTCATGAGGATTTCCGTGATGTTGTTTATAAAGCTTGGCAGAAACCTACCCAAAAAAGGAAAGCTATTGATGTGTGGCAGGATAAAGTTCGGAATGTGAGGAAAGCAACTAAGGGGTGGAGCTTTAATGTTGAATCTGATAATAAAAAGAAGAAGATAGGTCTTCTCAATGAAGTGTGTGAGTTAGATATAGCTGCTGAAACTAGAATGCTTTCAAATGAGGAAGATGCTAGGCTGATTTCTGTTAAAAAAGAGCTTGAAAGTATTTGGGCAATGGAGGAAACTAAAGCTAGACAAAGAGCGAGAGATAGGGATGTTAAAGAAGGGGATAGAAATACGAAATATTTTCATGCTGTGGCTAATCAACGGCGTAGGAAGAGTTTCATTTCGGTTCTTGATGGGCCGCAAGGTCCAACTAGTGAGCAGAACGAGATGATGAAAATTGCTTGTGACTATTATAAAGAGCTTTTTGGTTATGAATCTAAGCTGAATATCAACATTAGCGACCAGTTTTTTGATTTGGAAGAAAAAATCTCTATGGAGGAGAATGCTGCTTTAGAAGCTCCTTTCAATGAAGAAGAGATCAGGAAAGCTGTTTTTGAGTCTTATTCGGATGGAGCTCCAGGTCCGGATGGTCTCCCTTTTTTCTTCTATCAAAATTTTGGGACTCGATAAAAATGATCTCTTAAACATTTTCATTGAGCTAGATGGGGTGGTTTGGATTTGTTTAAACAATTTTGCGATGATTACTTTGATCCCTAAAGAAAGTAATGAGAAGCATCAAGCGATTTAGACCTATTAGTTTGTTGAATTGCGCTATAAAATTATCACCAAAGTGCTTACTAAAAATTAGTCCGGTTTGTAACCGGATTATTTTGCAGAATCAAACAGCATTTTTGAAGAATAGGTACATCTTAGAAAGCGTGGTTACTGCGCATGAGATTATTCACGAAATCCATCGGAAAAAAATGAAAGGGATTGTCTTAAAACTAGATTTTGAAAAGGCTTACGACAAGGTGAATTGGAATTTTTTAATGGATGTTCTTAATAAGTGGGGTTTTGGGAGTAAGTGGCAAAGCTGGATTTATTCTGTGTTAAGCAAAGGTTCGGTCGGGGTAAAACTCAACAATGTGGAAAGTGATTTTTTCCAAACTGGGAAAGGCCTGAGGCAAGGTGACCCGCTCTCTCCAATCCTTTTTAATGTGGTTGCTGATGTTTTTACCAGGATGCTCCAAAAAGCGGCGAATAATGGTTTGTTGGAAGGTCTTTGTAGTGATTTTTGTCCTAATGGTATTATTAGTCTGCAGTATGCTGATGATACTCTTTTGTTCCTTAAAAATGATGAGATTTTTGTCTTACATCTTAAGTGGTTTCTCCTGTGTTTTGAGCAAATGTCGGGTCTGCGTATTAACTTTCATAAGTGCGAGTTGATTCCCATGGGCTGTACAGAGAGTGAGGTGGATAGATTTTCAAGAATTCTAGGTTGTAAGGTTGGTTCTTTCCCCATCAAGTATCTTGGTCCTTGTCATGTGGGGACGCACGTCTGAGCGCCGCCGTGGACGTCGCCGCCTACCTGAACGTCTTCTTGGCCTTATGAGAGGAGGCCACCACGAGTGGCTAAATTTGGAAAGAGAGATTAGTTTCTATTTTATTCCTTAAGTCTAGGAGAGATTGGTTAAGGTTTGGAAAGAGAGATTAGTTTCTATTTTTACTCCTTAAGTTTAGGAAAGATTGGTTAGGACCTAGGCTATATATTCCTGTAGCCAGACATTGAGAAAAGCAAGCAAGTTCATTATCTCTAATCTCTCTCTCTCTCTCTCCCAACAAGCCGACGGCCGAGGGGCAAAACCTCGGCCGGCGACGACGGATCATGACTCACGAACTCCATGACCAAGGGCGGCTACCCTAGGTCCCGACGCCTTGACAACTCGGTATCGGCTTCGAGCGTTCCTCGTCTTCCTCTGCCACCAAGAATCCGCCCGCCGCCCACGCCACCACCCAATTCACCACCATCAGCTGCCGCCTCGATTCCTTCAGCCATGTCGGACCCATCCATTGCTGATCTGGCCAAGTTGATCGAGTCCCTGACCACGACCGTGACGAACCTGCAGATGACCGTGACCTCGCTGCAGAAGGAGAAGACCTTCTCTTCGTCGGGCTCCCACGGGGGCAATGACGGCCAGCACCACAACGATCGGCCCCCGCGGTTCCAGAAGATGGATTTTCCCCGGTACGACGGCAAAACCGATCCGTTGATCTTCGTCAATCGCTGCGAATCGTACTTCTATCAGCAGCGGATCATGGAGGAGGAGAAGGTCTGGATGGCCTCCTACAACTTGGAGGACGGCGCGCAGATGTGGTACGTCCAAGTCCAGACGGACGAAGGCACCCGTCATGGCGGCGGTTCAAGGCTGCTGCTGACTGGCGATGGGCCGCCATGCGCTCGCCATGGCCGAATTGGTGAGCGCGTCAGACGCACGATCGCCGAATATCAAGATCGGTTCAGCGCTCCTTCCTCGTCGTGCGGCCCGCTCGAGGAGTCGCATGAGTCAACTCTTCACCGGGTCTCCAACCGCCGCTTCGGCATCGACGTCGCATCAGAACCCACATCCGCCGCCGCCATGAGTCTGCGGCGGCGATTTGAAGCTATGAAAAGACACCCCGGCGTCCGGGTCCCGCCACGGCCTCTGCTTCTGCTTGCCGCTTCGCCTACTTCGCCCTGCCTGTCCTCCACATGTCCAAGACGCGCGCGACGATCTCCGTCGAGGGCCGCCAGATCAAGCGCCTCCCAAAGCCGAAAGCAAGAGAGCGGCGCCGCAAAGGCCTTTGCTACAATTACGACGAGAAGTACACGGGGGCCTACAAGCGTCACAGACGTCTGATAAAGGCCAGTGACGTGACGCGCCACCTGAACGTCTTTACAAGCCGCGAGAGGAGAGGCCACCACAGTGGCTAAATTTGGAAAGAGAGATTAGTTTCTATTTTATTCCTTAAGTCTAGGAGAGATTGGTTAAGGTTTGGAAAGAGAGATTAGTTTCTATTTTTACTCCTTAAGTTTAGGAAAGATTGGTTAGGACCTAGGCTATATATTCTCAGCAGGACATTGAGAAAAGCAAGCAAGTTCATTATCTCTAATCTCTCTCTCTCTCTCCCAACAAGCCGACGCGGTAGGGGCAAAACCTCGCCCGTGACGACGGACCATGACTCTGAACTCCATGACCAAGGGCCAGCTACCCTAGGTCCCGACGCCCTTGACAGTATTCCTCTCCACTATGATAAAATTCGCAAGGAAGATTTGCAGCCTCTGGTTGATAAAATTTTAAAAAGAATAGCCGGTTGGAGGGGCAAACTGCTCTCGTATGGTGGTCGTTTAACCCTCATTAAAGCTTGTTTGTCGAGTATCCCTTTGTACTTAATGTCTTTTTTTAAGTTTCCTAAATGGGCTATTGATATGTTAAACTCCCATTTGGCTAGTTGCTTCTGGAATGATTTCGAAGGCCACAATAAGTTACATCTAGCCAACTGGAATTTGGTTTGCATGGAAAAGGATTATGGGGGGCTTGGTATTCCTAACATTAGAGACTTGAATATGTGCTTGTTAGCCTCTTGGGTAAAGAGATTATATGCCAAGGATAACAAACAATGGGTGGACTTACTTAGATTTAAATATAGATTTGATGATCCTAATATCTTTGCTTGTCACCCTGATCGTGTGTCTGTTTTTTTAAAAGGAATTCTTTGGGCTGCTCAAGCTACTAAGTTTGGTTATAAATGGCTAGTCGGTAATGGAAAGAAAATCAGATTCTGGGAAGACATATGGTTCGGTGTTACTTGCTTAGCGATTCAATTTTCTGATCTTTATGTTTTGGTTAATGAGAAAGGTGCTTCGATTGCCGATATCTGGGATGGGACTAATGTCAGATGCACTTTCCGGAGATCCTTTTCGGAAAGGTTAATGATTAGATGGTTTGAACTTGTGGAGGTGGCTAAAAGCATTGCATTTTCTGAGGATGATGATTCTTTGGTATGGCAATATTCTAATAAAGGCATTTACTCGGTGAAATCGCTTTATGCTATTATAAATTTCAGGGGAGTGGTACCGGTTTTTATTCTGCTGTTTGGAAACTAACTGTTCCTCCCAGAGTGAGTTTTTCTTTGGTTCTTTGTCTCATAACAAGCTTATGACCAAGGACAATTTATTGAAAAGAGGCATCGACAAAGGAACTGTTTGCTACTGTTGCAATGAAATTGAATCTATAAATCATATCTTTTTTGATTGTGTTGTGGCTCAGAATATCTGGAACTTGATTTCTGATTTTTTTGGTGTTGCAATTGGCTTTAATCTTGATTCTATTGTTCATTTCTGGCTTAGTAACAATAAGAATGGTGCTTTGAATTCGATTGGTGCTGCTACCCTGTGGTGTATTTGGAAATTTAGGAATAACACGATTTTCAAATTTCAGGGCTGGGTAAGTGTGAAAAACGTTTGGAGGAAAGTGCTGTCTATGCTGAGAAGTTGGAGTCCGCTGTTCAAGGGGGTGATGGAGGACAGAATTTTGATGTTTTGTAAGCAACTGGAGCTCTGTGTGCATGCGCCACTGGAACTGGGATGGCGCGAAGCTGTGAATTGAAAAGCTGTCTGTGGTGGCTGGGACTGTTTTTTACGTATTGGATTTTGGTCTTGATGCTATGCTGTGTTTCGCCAGAAGATGGAAAAGAGTGGAAGTGATGAGTCTGAATCTCCAGAAAAGGAAGCTTCGGGTTGTGATCTGATAAGCTAATTTTTGTGTTTTGAGTTAGCTTCTGAAGTCTTTATGCTGGGTGTCTAAAAGTGAGTTGTTAATAAATTTAAAGCATTGCCCTGTGAGGTTAGATGGTGGTGCTGTGAGTTGTTTTGGTTTGTGGAGTTAGGTTTCTGAGTATTGGCTGAAGGCCTGGGTAAGGTTTTGTGGATTGTTGGAACTCTAAATGTTTGCTTTCCAGTTTCTTAAATGGAACTGGGACATCGCTTGATGTCCTTTTGATCTAAAAAAAAAACTTGTTCCTGCCAATTCTTGACTTTGCCCCTCTCTCCCTCTTCTTCCACCTCCACTTGGTCCTATTATCTATCACAAAGGGAAAAAAAAAGCTGAGCAATGACAACTTATGCCACCTACTTGGTTCAGGGGAACAACAATTCAGGGGAACAACAAAGGAAGAAATAAAAAAAATATCAAGAAATGCAAGAACTAGGCAGATTATGGAAGAAACATGTATAGACATGTTGGAGCTAGCAAGAATCCATGAAAAGAAAAGGTGAGAGAAGCAGCAAGAATTGGGAAGAGCAAATGTACCTTCAGGCTTCAGGGTGGCGTCAGGACGGGAGGATGAGGGGGCTGGCGGCGGCGCGGTGGGGGATGACACAGTGGAGGTGGCGCGGTGGGGGCGGCGATGTGGGGGTGGCGCGGTGGGGGCGACGGGGTGGACGAGGGGCGCAGGGGCGGCGCGGTGGGCGTCGTCGGTCGGCGCCTGCCGTGGACGAGGGGCCGGACCGCGGGGGTGACGTGGTGGGCTTCGCCGTTCGGGGCTAGGGGCGGGGGCGCACGGTGGAGGGCGGGACTCGTGACGCTCGTGAGGCTTGAGGACTGAGGAGGCGGCTAGGGTTCCATCGTCGAGCAGCTTGCGCTTCAGTATTTCGTGGGCTGGGCTGGGCCTGGGCGCATTGGGGTCGCATTGGTTCGGAAATTCCGGTTACAGTTATACGGAATTTTCGTTTCCGAAAAAAAATTCGTTTCCGTGTCGATAATTTCCGTTTTGGTTTCTGAAAAAGAACTTCTGTTTTCGTTCGGAATAGTCGGAAAGTTTCGTTCCATTTTCACCCCTAAGCACGACGATGTCTTCCCGGTGTGGCTCATGCGGTTCTCCTTGACTCGAGCGGAGGATGGTTCAGCCGTTTGGGTGTTTGGGCCGGGTCGTTTTGGGTTGAAACCGAAAGCGCTCTTGGCATAGCGAACCGGAAGAGCAGAAGTTGCGGTCAACGGGTCCAGCATCGCACCTCAAAACCCCCGAAAACGGCTGACTCGGTCGTCCAGTCTCGAAATGTTCGCTGTTTTGGCCTTTAAAATTTTTATTTTATAAAATTAACTGTTGTGAATCTTTAGCTTGCGCTTTCCGCTCACGGGGAAGGCACGATAAATGACGTATCCCCTGCGCGGGAATGCCATTTCTACACCACCCACTCATTTCCGCGCTGCACCTACACGGAAATACCATTCCTATGCCACCACAACGTTGGAAATCTGTTGCGACGTTATGTTCCCACACTATCGTTACCGAATCTACTGAATCCCACATTGTCACTGCGCTGCAAATTCTGAAATCCTGCTCCCGTATTGAGCAAAAATCCGCCGTCACTGCTGGATTCCAGGCCAACAATTTCCCATTTCCCTATTCCGCGGTAATTCGAATCCCCACGTTCTACTGTTGCAGAATGCACCACGCCTCGTATGGTAGCAATTTTTGCGCTCTTTTATGTGTGGAATACACGGACAGGGAGTTATTGACTTATTTCTGTAAAAAAAAAAAATCTATGGAGGCTGGTTCTGTAAAAACAAATTTTTAAGGGGCTAGAAGAGAAGAGCGAACCTTAATCCAGTCTCCTCCTCCAAGGCAAGGCAGGCACGCGCTCCCGTCCCGAGCAGTCGAGCACCCGAGGGTTTAAAGCGCTTCCTCCTCCCCCTCGCCGCGAAACTGACACCCCGCGACACGATCTGGCCGCCGAAGATGGCGACGCAGCTGCCACCCCTCCGCCTCACCGCTCTTCTGCAGCTCCTCCTCCTCACCGGCGTCTTCGCCCCCACCGCGCGCTCTGATCTCGTCATCTCCAGGGCAGATCGGAAGGTCAGTGACCTCCTCAGTCCCCCACTTCTCGCTCTCCAGATCTCCGAACCCACCTCGTCTCACGCGCCGCACTTGTCTCGGATCTGACGGTGTGTGAATCTTCTCTTCCGTTGCAGGTCGATTTGACTTCCCATATTGTTCGCGTCCTCTCTTCGCTGAAGGTATGTCGCTGCGCTCTAGTTCTCTAGTGTTACTCGTTTCCCTATTAACTGCTACAATATGTTAAAATACCGATCTCTTACTAGTTTTGTATGTGTAACTCCTGTCTCATTACTGATAAAAATGCTGATTACTAAGAGCATTCCATGAATAAAATCCTTCATTGGGATCTCATGCCTAGAGTCACCAATCCAATTCTTAGGGGTGTTTGCAAATTTAGCTCCACCAACATGTTTGAAGTGGCAAAATACTAAATCTCTCCTCTCATTACCCTGATAAACATGCTGCCATGTGTTCACGAAGTTAGCATTCCATGAATAAAATCCTTCATTAATTAGCTCTTGCCTAGAGGTCACCAGTATCCACATTCTTATTCTCAGAATTGAACTGCGTCCAGTTTTTTTGTCTCACAAAATTTTGCCAAATTCCTTGAATCGAATCCTTCATCAGTTCATGCCTAGAGATCACCAGTATCCAAATTCTTGTTCTTCTAACCAGTATACAGTAGATACTCAGTTATAGTGTACCTGCCAATACCACCGGTTCTAAAATTCTTAAGTAGCACTCATTAAAACCATTCTGTGATATAATATACATGTTTCTTGCAAGTGGTAACCTATGGGTGGACTTTTTTGTTTTGTTTATGCATATGTGGTATGTTGGAATTCTGCTATTACTTATACAGTCCCCCATTGGCTGTAGGTTGAAAATGTCGGGTCGGAACCTGTCTCTCAAGTTTTACTGGCTTTTCCCAATGTCCAAGCAAAGAACTTGGCAGCTATAAGAGCATTCGGTACTGAGGGAAAAGTAAAGGGTCCAAGTACTGTTCTTCCGATTGAAGTTGTTCAACCTTCTGAAGTACCCCCAGAACTAACGTTCTTTTCAGCATCTTTACCGAAAGCTTTGGAAAAGGGGAAGATTCTTCACTTAGATGTCTTAACTGTATTTACGCACTCTCTCCAACCTTTCCCAGAAGAAATCACTCAAGCCGAATCACAGCTTGTTGTCTATCAGGATAGTGCTCACTATCTGTCACCTTACCCTGTTAAGGTACAGACACTTAGTATCAGATTGCCTGGTGGAAGGGTTGAATCATACACAAAGCATCCAAACACAAAACTTGTGGATTCAGAGCTAAAATATGGACCATTTGAAGATCTTCCACCGTTTTCCTACACCCCTGTTATTGTGCACTTTGAGAACAACAACCCATTTGCAGTTGCAAAGGAAGTTATAAGGGAGATAGAGATATCTCATTGGGGGAATGTACAGATTACGGAACATTACAACATTGCTCATGGTGGTGCCAGACTTAAGGGTGAATTTTCCAGGTTTGTCTCCTTTCTAACTTGTGTTTTATGTAGCTCAACTTGTAACTAGAGAGAGAAATTATGTCCAGAAATAACTGATTCTATGCTCCTATTTTCAGGATTGATTACCAGTCTAGACCTTACATAAGAGGGGTATCATCTTTTAGGCATCTTATTGCTAGATTGCCTCCAAGGGCCCACTCTATTTATTACAGAGATGAAATCGGCAACATTTCAACATCGCATTTGTGGGGTGATTCTAAGAAGGTACTGTTGCTACCTATCTCAATTATCATGGCTTAATGTTCCCAACAAAAGTGCAATGGTGAGTATATTTGCTGAATAGTTTTACATGTCCAATTATCTTATTGCAGACCCAACTGGAAATTGAACCAAGGTTTCCATTGTTTGGTGGGTGGCAAACAACCTTTACCATTGGTTACGGTTTACCTCTTCAAGACTTCGTTTTCAATTCTGATGGAAAGAGATTTCTCAATGTCACATTTGGTTCTCCAATGGAGGAGATTCTCATAGAAAAGCTTACTATAAAGGTATGTCATCAATGTGCATCAAACCAGTATCGTCAAGCATATAAAGCTTTTATCTATTGAGTTCCACTGTTCCGGAATTCCAGACTCTGAACATAATTTCCGTATGAGTTGACTTTTTCTTTGGTCTTGAAATAAAATATGTGCCTACTTTGTTTTAGGGAACCTCCAAGCTCTAGATCCTTTTCTTGTCTTAGCTATCATCTCATGCATTATCCTTCAGACACAATTATCACTTTTTTGCCTGAGCCTTACGTTGTTTTTGTAAAAAAAAGTTTCTAGAAGAATTATGTGAATATAGTATCATGGTTAGATCTAACATATGAGAAACATGAATTTGCCTATGTTCCCATGAACTTGATACTGCACTATTAATTTTATTTGGGCAATTGCTTACTGGAATGTGAATAATTTCACATTAATGTCCCTTTTCCCTTGTAACATCTTTCTTTTTGGACAGGTTGTTCTACCTGAAGGTTCAAAGGATATTGAAGTTTCAGTTCCATTTCCCACAAAGCAGTGGCAAGAGGTAATTCTTCATTGGATGATGTGCTGAACAACTAAGCTCATCCTATTTGTTTGTTGTAACAACAGTGATGTGTGGTGCAGGTGAAGTATTCACACCTTGACATTGCTGGAAGGCCAGTGGTTGTCTTGGAGAAACCTGATGTTATTCCAGAGCATAATTTGTATTTCGAGGTTTGTCTTCAGATTTATTATTTGACACTTGTTTGATGAAAAGTTTGAGCTGTAACTGAAGAATCTGTTAAAAAAAGTTCTCATCACGTGTAACGATACTAAAAGCCTCTATTGGAAAGGCAAAGGCTTATCTTATCAACAATACTTTCCGTGAGTTGTTTGTGTATTAATACTTAGTGGTGTTTTATGCAAAACCATAGTGAACATATTAGTTGATTCCTTTGTAATGTGCAGGTGTACTACAGATTCAATAACATCTCACTGCTTAGAGAGCCGATGATGTTGATTACTGGCTTCTTCCTCCTGTTCGTGGCCTGTATTGTCTACATGCACACTGACATGTCAATCTCTAAGAACTCTCATTCTTATCTGGCAAAACTGCAATGGGATGAGGTATGATTATTTTAGGCAAATCCCCCCACACACACACACACACAGATTTTTTGGGAATTGATGGCTCATCAAGAACAGTTATTTACCAGCCTGTAATGATCTTTCTTCTTGTTTAGCTCTTGTACTATGATTTGTTCTTATACTGATGCGATGTCTAGCACCCACCATAGATCACTGAGCAAAATACTTATGATTAATTTACAAACCAAAATTTAAATTGGGCCATGAGTACATACTTCATAGGGGTATATTTTTGTCAGTAAAAAATCTGTAATAGCGAACTTGAACTAGTCAATTATTTTTTGCTGATAGTTTTTCAGAAGGTGGCAACATTTGTGGGGTGATCTAATAACTAGGAAAGCATTGAAAGACTGGATGATTTCTCAAAATTAGTTTAGTCTAGTTCCACCACTGTGAGGTTTTTTTTATGCTGGCATTGGGATTTGGAAGGCCATGATGCAGGGTTAGGCTAAGGATTTTTTAAAGAAGTGACAACACTACTTTCTGAATCACTAATTCTGAAGCTTATGCTTCGTTTAAAGCTGGGCCTTTTGGACCTTTGGTCTAGAAATGAGAAGTGACAAGAAAGGGGCTTAGGGGCTTAGCCATGGTGGCATCTGTAATGTGGGGACCCGGATTACCAAATCGAACCATTCAGGTTTCAACAGCGCTAGTCGAGAATGATTATGAAGACACAAAGATCTGATGATGATAACACGACATATCATAAAGTTCATAACGATATTAAGCCAAAGAGTGTAACAACATCATCACATTATTACAAGTATGAAGCCTTACGGTACCAAGTGTAAAAAAGTAGCAATGAAATGTAGAACAAAAAGAGCCAATCAGTTAGCCCACAGGCAACCGACTGGGGTGCGCTCCCTAGAAGATCGAGTCATCCTCCTCCTCAAAGTCTCCAGCACAAATGTCAAACGGTGGATCACAGGCTCTTTGTTCACCCCTTCTCCCATCATCTGCTTTATGGAATAAGCCATGAATAAAAAGCGAGGGTGAGTATGCAACATACCGCAAGTCTCTAAACTTAATGCAATTAACTAAATGCAAGGCTTGAACAAAGGAAGCATATAGGGTTCATTTGCATAAAGCTTAAATTGAAATTTAAATACAAGTAGTAATTTCATAAAGCAAAGATTTAACAAAATGTAAATAGCATAAATAATTAAACTTGAAGTATAACAATTTTCGAGTTCCAACTACTGGTTGGCTCTAGCCGCCAAACTAAAACCCGGGAGCTCTAGCTGCTCGAGGATTCCCAACCACATTTTTCATTTTAAACCAAATCATCATTTTCCATTTAAAACCAAAAACCGAGAAAAATCTACTATGTGAAAGCTGTTCCACGCTTGTTCTTATCACGAAACACGGCTACTCAAGTAGTTTTTAAGACTCTGCAGAGTGGTACACTTTACCCACACGACATGATCAACCCTTTGCGCCATGCAATTAACACACTTCCTTTGGTGTGTCGGCGAGGAGATCATGACAAGGCCTTCTAATGCACATATTGCTACCGACTTCACCCGCTAAGGTTCCACATTGGTAGGGCTACCTCGCCAGATCCGAAGCCCTCTTGCGCCTTGCAAGTGTCATCTCGACAAACCCGCATTTCCATCAGCGAAGTCAAATAACGATACATGCAAATTATTTAGCCAGTCGTACCCATATAGACATGTGGTTGTCTTTGTATAGCATGGCCCATGGTGACACACGATCGGTCCTTAATTGACTAGGGCGGACAATCACATTTCAAAAATTTTGTGCATCCCGCACCCGCCATTCAACCAATCCATGGGCCTAAATCCTTTTTCACTTTTAATTTCAAATTAATCTAAGCAACACCAATTGCCATACATTTCACAATTCATTTTTGAATCAAGAATGAAATCATCTCCGTAATGGTAAAGTCTTGGCGTGATTAAGCATGGCTAAGCATTTTCTACCGTTCCCATAGCAAAATTAATTACCCTTAACTACAAGAATTAGTTTTCCTAGGGTGTCAATGGTTGTCAACATGAATATCAATGTGGTTATAACAATTTGGCATTTATCTAAGCATTTAAAAATGACATTAAAATACAATTCGTAATTCAAATAGCATGCAATAATTTAAAACAAAATAGCATTTCATAAATTTGGGTTCAACATGGTCAAGGAGACTTGCCTTCACCTCTATCATTGCTTGCAAACCTCCATTGGATGCTCCTTCCGCTCAATCCCAGGTATGTCGTCTACACGCTGAAACACACGAATCGAGGCAAAACAATAAATAAACAGAAATAAATAAAATTCAAAAATTCATAAAAATGACACCAACAGATAGATCTTGATTTTAGATGAATTTAGAAATTCAATCGTTGAATCGGAGTTCAAAAGCGGAGAAACGGGCCTTCAAAGTTTAAATGGAGGAGAAAATCGGGAAAAACACAAGATCGACACGTGTCGGCTTCCGATTGGTGAAATTTGGATTTTCGGAAATAGTAATGAATTACTGAAATATAAGTTACCGACAAGTGGGGCCCAGTGTCATTGACCACAGTCTCACGTGAACCAAGTCCACGAAGGGCTCACGGCACGATGACTAATCATCTTGTCGACGCCAGCGCCCACGAGGAAACTAGAAATGATGTGGCGGTGACATGGCAACCCAGGCGAACAAATTGGCGGCGTGGCGATGGCGTGGCACGTGGCGTGGCATACACGATATCGCTAAGGATTGCGTGGCGGCGGATATGCGACGCAGCGCCCAAAGCGGCCCGACATGGCGGCGGAACGGCATCTGAGCGATCTTGGCGAGGGCGATAGCGAGGTTTGGATCGGCGTGGCGCGCGTATGGCGATGGCGTGGCGTTTACGTGGGCGACATGTGAGCACTAGGGCACCGTGGCGGTGGCGTGGCATTTACGCTATGTGGCGCGACGTGGCATGCTAAGGCGACCTGTGATGCCGGCCAGGTAATTGGCGCCTGCGTGGCGATCTAGGGCGACATATGGTCTTCATTGGATGATGTGCTGAACAACTAAGCTCATCCTATTTGTTTGTTGTAACAACAGTGATGTGTGGTGCAGGTGAAGTATTCACACCTTGACATTGCTGGAAGGCCAGTGGTTGTCTTGGAGAAACCTGATGTTATTCCAGAGCATAATTTGTATTTCGAGGTTTGTCTTCAGATTTATTATTTGACACTTGTTTGATGAAAAGTTTGAGCTGTAACTGAAGAATCTGTTAAAAAAGTTCTCATCACGTTAACGATACTAAAAGCCTCTATTGGAAAGGCAAAGGCTTATCTTATCAACAATACTTTCCGTGAGTTGTTTGTGTATTAATACTTAGTGGTGTTTTATGCAAAACCATAGTGAACATATTAGTTGATTCCTTTGTAATGTGCAGGTGTACTACAGATTCAATAACATCTCACTGCTTAGAGAGCCGATGATGTTGATTACTGGCTTCTTCCTCCTGTTCGTGGCCTTTATTGTCTACATGCACACTGACATGTCAATCTCTAAGAACTCTCATTCTTATCTGGCAAAACTGCAATGGGATGAGGTATGATTATTTTAGGCAAATCCCCACACACACACACACAAATTTTTTGGGAATTGATGGCTCATCAAGAACAGTTATTTACCAGCCTGTAATGATCTTTCTTCTTGTTTAGCTCTTGTACTATGATTTGTTCTTATACTGATGCGATGTCTAGCACCCACCATAGATCACTGAGCAAAATACTTATGATTAATTTACAAACCAAAATTTAAATTGGGCCATGAGTACATACTTCATAGGGGTATATTTTTTGTCAGTAAAAAAATCTGTAATAGCGAACTTGAACTAGTCAATTATTTTTTGCTGATAGTTTTTCAGAAGGTGGCAACATTTGTGGGGGTGATCTAATAACTAGGAAAGCATTGAAAGACTGGATGATTTCTCAAAATTAGTTTAGTCTAGTTCCACCACTGTGAGGTTTTTTTTAAGCTGGCATTGGGATTTGGAAGGCCATGATGCAGGGTTAGGCTAAGGATTTTTTAGAGAAGTGACAAGACTACTTTCTGAATCACTAATTCTGAAGCTTATGCTTCGTTTAAAGCTGGGCCTTTTGGACCTTTGGTCTAGAAATGAGAAGTGACAAGAAAGGGGCTTAGGGGCTTAGCCATGGTGGCATCTGTAAGATGGACTGTAAATATGACTGGAGGAGAGAAGAGCTCAGGCTTTGCTAGTAGGGTTAGGTGAGTTTAGTAAATTGATTAGAAACTTAACATCAAGTTGTTTTCATTAAAAAATTAACATCAAGTTGAAAATCTGTGAGAAATCTTACAGTATTGCAGTTCAAACTTCAAACTCAAAGTGATAATAGGTTTGTGACATTGGTTTAAACTGGAACACATTGATTACAGAAAGTTTATGGAATCAAAGAATGTGTTGTAAATAATGGGTTTGTGGCCATGCTTGTGCCATTCCGTCTTTTCTGCTTTGATCTCGTGGAATCTGCTTTAATTTTCTGCGGTGCTAATTTCTACCCTGGTTATTCGATACTTTTGGTGCAGGTACAAGCCACTGTCCAGCAAATCCAGGGTATCTTTGACCAATGCTTAGTAGTTCATGACAATCTGGAGGCCTCATTGCGTGATTTGTCTAGGACGGGAGACGCTCAATCTTGCAAAGCAGCTCGTAAAGCTGCTGATGCACAGTTTAAGGAATTAGCGAAAGAGCTGAAGCCATTGTTGACGTCTCTACAGTCATCCCCTCGATCGTATCAGATATGGCCAAAGGTTTGCTTGACATACTATATTATGTACTTGACACATTTATGTTGTCACGTGTTGGCATACCAAGAAGTGAAATTGAGAAACCGGTTGTGATACCAGTGCATCTGGCCATATCATGCAATCTGAGTCTAAACTGCCTTTCCACATTTACTCTTATTACAAATGTGCATTGTGGTTACTGTTTGCTTTTTGGCGCAGGTAGAGGACTTGGTTGCGAAGGAGAGAGAGATGCAGGAGAAGCTCATGACAAGGCATTCCACTGTGGTTGACAGCTTTGAGAAGAAGCTGCGCGGGCAAGATATAGAAAACAGGATTGTTTCCCAGCAGCAGAAAATTGCTGCCCTGAGGCAAGAGGTTGAATCACTTTTAGAGTACATTAGTGAGATCTGAGCGTATCTGGAGCCATCATCATATATCATTAGTAATTAGACTGCAGATGGTCTTGGCTGGTTTCTTATCGTCTGAATTTTATATGTTGAAATCAAATACTCCTAGATGTTGTGTTGTTAACCCATTATCCCAGTTCTAGATGTTCCGTGATCGTTCTGGAACTGATTAAAGTTTTTGCACTTGATAAGAAAAATCATGGGAAACCTTCACCTTTGCACTTACTTCTTGCTTAGTGGGCAATTACTCCAGATTAGTGGTGCATTTGCATCTGCAACCATCCAGAAGACGGTAATTCATTTCTCTTATGCCCATCATGGCGGCGGCCAAAAAGTGCTTCACACGAATGAAATTCCTCGGTTCCTTTTGAACCACGGCGTGCTTTTTGTCAGGATCACACCCCTTACGTTCTCACGGTTCTTTGGGACCATCGAAAAGAATTTAGTGGTTAGTAGTAGTTTGTATATTCTCATTATGTGAGGTGCGACCCATAACAAAGGCTTGAGATATGGGATCCTGCTTTCCATGTGCATAGTATATTTATGAATTTACTGCTTGATTTGTACTCATTGCTTAGTATAACTCTTTGTCCCATCAAGGTTGTCAGGAAAGGTCACAAAAAAGATTAGCAAGTCTGTTTCATTGCTCGCAGCCTCGCACTAGAACGAGTGGTGCTTGCTTCAAGTAATTCCGTTGTGTCATGTAACGATGAATCTCTATTATTGTTCTCTAATCAGGGGTGTCGCACGTAGGGCCTCCCAGCCGGCTTAGGCAGCCAACTTGCAAACGAGGGGGAGCAGCTCAGGGGACAAAATCCGGCGGAGTAGAGGCGAAATCGATGTGGAATAGAGGTGTGCTAGTAGGGAAAATGGCACGAACGTAGTGTGGAGGCCGCGATATCAACGGTGTGAACGCTGCCGCCACCCATCCCTCCGAGTAGCCGCCTAGATCCGCAGCGTCTTGCGCGGCCTGGATCGTCTACGACCATCTTGGACCAAGGTTGACTGCCTAGACAGGCAGAGCACCCAGCTTGCCGATTACCATGAAGTGGCCACAGTCTTGCCGTGTCTAACGCCTAGACGGGCGCCTAAGGGATGTGGCAATCTATATAACTAGTTCAAGGTAACAACAGTGACATCATCGTTACTCTGAGATAATTATATGAATCTTGATATATTAACTAATCAAAACATCGAGTGCATATGATGTTTTATCAGTTAATACACTGTATTCAGAGTGTTGCAGCAGAATAATAATTAGAGACTGAAATAAACTTTTATTATATTCCACTGTCACACAGGCTACAAATCTAGTACATTAATTATACATAAGATCCAAGTATAACAAAAATATAATACCAAAGTTCTAATTACTTCAAAAGACTAACGAAAGCTGAAGCACTGCATATCCATCAACCTAACCCTCTTGATAGTCCGCCTCCTCGTGGTCTTGATCCTGCGGATGGCCTTCACCCCATGCCTCATGGTCCAACCCTTTGGGATCCATGTCCCAACTATACATTTGTCCACAGGAGTATTTTCTAAGCAAAAAGAGATTTAACAAGAGTGGGTACAAAAGTATTGGGCAAGTATTAATAACAAAATACACCATATGAAATTTTACTAACCTCCATCTCATAATCATCCTCCTTTTAAATCCATTTTCAAGAAAATAAGATTTTATTAATAAAACATGGTTTTTCTATTTTAATTATAGAAGTTGCTACTAACACTCGTATATGAGGCAGACTTAGGTTCCGTAGCCTTCAATTCAGGAGACAGGCACGAATTCATGATTTGATCTTGCGCAGGTTTGTACTACTTTACTCATAATGAACTCAACCTCAATTAAGAGTCTAGAATATTTATCACTACTTAGATATTAGATCTTCAACCCTGATAGTTGACGAGCCATGATGTCTTTCACAACGTTCCCCACCCACTTGCAGGCTACCAATTGTATCATGCTATCGCAACAATCTTGAAATTCAACCCAAGGCTTTATACACATATAGCCTGAAAAATCAACCGCAGCTGATTTTCGGTGTCACCTTACTGGGCCTTCCGACGTACCCAGCTTCACACGCGTAGTTATCTACTCTTACCCAATGTGGCATAACATCCTCATAGGATAACCTTTTCTAGTCATTTCTACACATTATAGTTGATACGAAATATATGGCTTATTGTTCGAGTGTAGTTGTTTGTCCTTATATCATAGCCTATGTAAAGGGACCCACCAGCGGTACCCTTCTCACAGCACCCTCTACCGACCACATATATAGGCACATTCCCCATCACATCAATATCTATTTCTACCACAACAGTTCGTCAATAACTATTCCTTCAACCATATCTGATTTATGGTTTTCTTAAAATCATTTTCCCATGCATTGGTTATCACATATAACCAAATAAATTTATTGGAAATTATTAATATGTGATCAAGGAATGCTTGCGTGAAATTGGATGGAAAAGGTGTCTTCACGTGGATTCAGAAAGAGATCATCGGTCAGATTAAATTGATTTCCTGAAATTACAAAATACCACATCTTAAGTGGTTATTAGATTTTTGCATGTTTTACAGTGTCCAAACCTGCTCTTAAAACTTTATTATTCATCATGCGTTATAATGCCTCTTTTTATTTTCTGGGATATTTTTAATTTAATGAATTTTATTTAAAAGTATGATGGTTTAGGTTATTTAATTTATCTAACTTTTAAATATGAATAATTAATTTGGATGATGTGTTGGGTGGAACAAAAAAATTCTCTTCCTTTTTTCTTTTTCTCTTATCTTCTTCTTCTTTTTCTTTCTTTCTCCTTTCTTTTCCACCCCTCCTTTTCTTTTCCCCCCTTTTCTCTTTTTCCTTCACACCTGGTTGAACCTTTTCCTCTTCTCCTCCTCTTCCTTGTTCTCCACTCCTCCCCCTTCTCTTGCTTCCGCCTCGCCGGCCTCTAACATTGGCTGTCGTTGTTGTCCCGATCGCTGCACCAGTTGCCGCCAGCCTCTCCTCCCTCGGCCCCATGGCCCGTCGCCTCGTCCTGCACCCTGAGCGGCCTCCTTCGCACCCAGGCGCCTCCATGCACGCTTGGTTCCAGCACCTTTCTGGCTCGCCCATTGCTCACTGCACTCTCCGCCTCACCTGGCTCTTCTTCACCGCCAGATCCTGTTCCCTCTACCCTCGGGCGATGCCCTTGCTCTCAGGTTGCCGCTGCCTGCTCATGGACCACCACTGCCTGGGTCGTCTCCTTCCTAGTTCTGCTCACACCAGGGCGTTGGCCTAAGCCCTAGCCTCTAAGCTTTGTCCTAGGCATTGCAAGAACCACTGCCTCACATCCTTCTCCTCTCTGAGCCGCCAGCTGTTCTGCCTTGGTTCTTCCAACAATGCCAGCCTGGTTTGGCCTCTACACCACTTGCTCGTCCACCTCTCCTACTCGTGCACCCTAGTTTCAAGCTCTTCCCTTTATTGTGATGCCTCAGATCCTCCCTACTAACTGCCTAATGTTTTTATTGTGTGAACTTGCATTATTTTAACATTGCGATTAACATTGGTTGATGATGCATCAAGGTGGGGCTCTAGGTTTGGTGGTGTAGCGATGACATCCAACAATGCCCGTATGCCGGGAGTGCGAGGCATTTGTCGGCACATGCTTGCGCCGCCCCTTGGGCTCCACACCCTCTGAAACCGCTAACCCTTACTACTGCTATATCTTGCTTTTAGCTCTCTATGTCTATCCTATATCTCTAATGATTGATATTAGAATATATGCATTGATCCTTACCTTATGGTTGAGTGCTTTGAGGTAATGAGGTTGAGCTCGAGGGGGGTTTGTGAGGTGTGGTGAGCTCTTGGTTCCCAGGTTGACGGAGATGGGTGATGGCTAGACTCCCTGCTCCTAGCCTCTTGGTTGTCAGCTGGCTTATGGCTTTCTTACTCCTTGCTCATTGGTGGGCTGGTTTTTGCTTGCTTGGTGGCTTTGGTGGCCTCTTGGCTCCCTTGAGCTTCGATGATTGATGGTTATGTGGCTTGTCTTGGGGGCTTGCTTTAAAGATTTAGTTGGATTGGTAGTTATGTGCTTTCTGATGGTTGTGTTGTTTCCTAGGAGCTTACTCCATGTGCTAATGGAGCTTTGGTACTTGAGGGCTTTGTACTTGTAAATGGAGTTGTGGAGGCTTGTGGCTTTGTGGTTATCTCTCCTAGGGTGTTTTGCTCTGGGGATGGAGTATTTTGGGGAGACTTTATCTTCCTTTCTACTATGTGGTTTTTATCTTTTTACTATAAGATATTTAGGCATTATTTGAGTTGTGCTATGGTTACTGCATTCTACGAGGTTTGTATAGCGAATGATGAAATCCGATTTAGCGAGAGGTGACGATTTGGCACGAAAAAATCTGGTATCATTGATTGATACCAACTCATATGGGTCTGACACAACTCTAAAAACTATAATTTCTGTTTTTCTTGCCTTATGATTAATATGTATGTGTGTGAATGGTTTATGATTGGCAGGGGGCACCAGTGGTTGGAGGTGTTGGAGGGCGTGGAGCAGACGCAGCCACGCAGGGGCGGTGTGCCGGAGACCAACGTGAGGTGGCACTGGGCGGAGCAAACGCAGGGCGGAGGCGGTGGAGGGTGTGGACCGTGGAGCAGAGTCGCAGTCTCGCAGTCGCAACGCGCGGTCGCAGGTCACTGGAACCTGGAGGCGTGCGTGGAGCAGCTCGGGCGCTTGGCGATCTGGGGCCTGGGCCTCTGGATCTGGCGACTTGGCGAATGGCGTCCGGTTGGCCGACGCCGGACTCATGAGTTTTGAGTGTCTGACCGAGTGACGGACTGACCACAAAGAAGGCAAAGAATCAAAGATCGCTGCGGCTGTGTTCCTGTGTCTATGTCCTGATTTTTCTTGTGTGGCACTGAGAATCTGAGAATAGACAGTGAGCCTATGAGGATGTGAGCCACCGAGACCGAGCTGAGCTGCTGAGGGGTATCAAAGAACAAGTTAACTAGTATTTTGATTTTTGAAGTAGAATGAATAATTATGCATTTATGCTATCATCTCTTATACTGCTATACAAATGGTTTGCTATATCGAGCGGGACATGTTTAAATCATTTGATGATGTTACCATTATACAATGGTTCCAAAGCATGAAGACTCGAAAAATGAATTTGCCTCGTACTAGATGTGATTAGCACATTAGTGGTACATGTTGCACTAATTCAATACTTCAATATGTATATGTTTTCTTATGTTACTTGATGCACTAATCAATAGTTTTTTATCTTACAGAGTCTCTTTTGGTGTGTGGTTGGATCTTTGTTAACTAATCATCGAAGCAATCATAGTGTCGCGATGTAGTACTTGTCATATTTTTCACAATAAAGCACTTGTCATATCTTTCTTTGTTTTTATTCATAAATATTTATGTGTATTGGACTATACTTTTAGTAAAAAAACTTGTTGCAGTTTTTAATTTTGTTTGTGTGATATATATAAACTTGTTTACGTTTACGACAGTAGTCATGCTTGTCTAGTCTCCTAAAATTTCTTGGCTCCATCGTTGATGTACGTTATACCAATGCAGGCATGGTGATCTGAGCATATCAATCAGGTGGCCACTGCGAGTTGCTTACAGGCAGAAACTTCCAGCTTGCTACTACCACGGAGCAGTCAACTACACTTGGACGTTTTCTAGCTCAAACGCACACATTGATGTCGGTTTGGCTTAGTTTGGATCGATGTTAACCGCAGTGTGTTGGGTCTGTCCAAAGTTAAATCATCTCGTAGGAGTGCTTCGTAAAAGGTAAGGAACACCATCATCGCCATCCTCATGCTAATCTTCAAAAAGGGAAAGGAAAAGAGAGGAAAGAAGAAACAAAGAGTATTCTGTGAGGAAAAAAAAATGGCAAATACTAGCGTCCGGACGTCCGTTTTTTTTGTTTTCTTCGGACGCCTCTTGAAACATTTTTTTGTCTACTCTTGCAACATTTGTTACCAACGTGTGTAACATTTTTTTTGAACGCTTGCAACATCCGTTTACTGTAGTATTTGTCGAAGGAAAATGTTGCACGCGTTGGTAGAAAATGTTGCACACGTAGAAAAAAATGTTGCGGAGTGTTAGAACGTCCGATGCCTAGCAAAACCGAAAAAAATATGGGCCATCCAATGCAGATGCCATTCGCTCCTATTTTCTTCCTTTATTTTGCAAATATATTCAAAAAAATTGTTGGTTACTTGAGGATTGCATCGTCGCTAAGATTTCTTTTTAGCTCTTTTACGTACACTAAACTCAATATAAACTGCTTATTTTTTTTTGATCCAATAGATCAAATTAGCTAGAATTTATTTATATTTCTTTTAATAGTAGAGTAGCAGAAATATCCTTAACAAATCAACGACAACGGCTAGATCTAATTTCTAGTACTTACTATATACTACTGGTATCACTACAGGGAAAAACAGTATTTTCGACAGCCAAAGCCGTCCACCCTAGAGACAAAACCGTCCACCATAACTAGGGTCGACAGCTGGCCGTCCACCATAAGCCGCCGAAAGCAAGTGGTCGACCATAATATTTAATTCGACGGGCGGGCCGTCCACTCTATTAGGGTCGACAACCAAATATAGGCCGTCCACTCTAGACTAGCTAAGGTCGACGGCCAAAAGTAGCTGTCCACTCTAGACTAGGGTGGATGGCTTTTTCGTAGCTGTCGAGCATAATAATATTAGGGTCGACGGCCACGTAGCAAAGGCTGTCGACCTTAATGTTAGGGTGGACGGCCACGTGGAAAAAGGCTGTCGACCCTAAACCTTAGGGTGGACGGCCACGTAAAAAAATGCCGTCCACCCTAATTAATCGGCATAAAAAAACAGTCGTGCGTTTGGCATTACACGAAACAGATAACATCCATTCTTCTTCGGTTTACAGAAAACATATGGCAACATGTAGACCATTATATAAATAGATGAAACAAGCGTTGAATGCATACATTACTTCAAAAGCAAAGATAGAATTAAAATGTAACAGACAAGTGCAAACTTTAGAACTCGCAGAGGTGTTCTGCAAAGAATACAGATGAGAACTCCGATAATGCTTCAAATCAGCATTGAGCTTGCAAGACGCATTCTTTATACGGTGCCCTTCATCAATTATTATATAGTGCCATCGATTTTGCTTAGTTTTGGCTTATCATGCTTGTTCATCAAGTACTCATATGTTGTCAAAAGAACATTGAACTCGATGAACAATCATCTCTCGACAAAAACTAGCTAAAGTGAACAAAATCTTCACATGAACTAAAGAAAGGATTGAATTGAAGAATTTAGCATTTACTTGAACATTCTGCGCTTTCTTCGGAGGACCAGCATATGCAATTTTATTTATACTAGGAGCCCGAGTGAGTTCGGATTCCCACCGGGAAGAAGCGGACGATGGTACAACCACAAGAAATGGTCCCTAGTCATTTTTGTTTCCATAAGGTAGCACAACAAAGAGATTACCGCCAAAGTAGCAAGGCAAAATAAGCATAATTCAGGTACTTAGTTTAATCACATACCACAAAAACAAACAAGAAATCTTGAGTGGCTCAGACTAGATCTTACTTGTCTTGTTTCACACAAAATAAAAAAGTAGCAAAGATGAGCAACAGACTTACTCTCAATTTCCCACCCACAAGATAAGAAGGTGTTCATTTACAATCTCCTTTACCCACAAGATAGTACTTTTCATTGCTTTCAAGATAATCTTGGAAAGAGGAAAACACACTAAGTAAATCTTCAACAAAAATGCATCTAATCAAAGACTAAGAGCGAGACACGATGAAAAACCGTGGTGGTAGCTCTCATCCTCAATATCATTTGCATTGTCACTCTTATCGAAACATAAGATGCACGCCATCCATAGACTTGGAACCATGTAATCGCCCCAAGTTTACGAGATATTTCTCGGTCCAGAGAATTGCTTAACGCGATCAGATTTTGCATCCTACAAGGTAGCAATGCTTATCGAAGTGACTTAGTCCAACAAATAATGAGAAACTAAAATGAAGTGTTAAGCTCAAAATATACAAGCAAAGCAAACAAGACTCACGGAAGAAACAAGACTCACCTACAAGCAAGAAATGATCACAACTAAATGACTGTAAGCTCAAAATACAGCAAAGCAACAAGCCCGGAAGAAAGCAAGGACTCCCTACAAGCGCAGAAATGACACAACTCTGAGCAGCAGGGCGACGGCCAACGTGAGGCGGCGCTCTGGGCCAAGCGGAGGCGAGCCAAGCGAGCGGGGCGAGCGGAGCGCCAGGACGGGCGGCAGCTGGGCGCGAGCCCTGGCAAAGGGAGGCGACGGCCAACGGAGGCGGCGCCTCGGCAGGGGAGGCGACGGCGAGGCGGAGGATGGTGGACCACGCCGAGGCGGCACGCGAGGGGCGAGAAATCTGTGAGACTGTGACCAATTTCGGGGGCAAGGCAGAATGGGGATGGATCGAGTCGGGCTGGGGGCAAGCTAGGTCAAGTTAGTTATGGTCGACCGCCAAAAAGTCTCGTCCACTCTAGCTATGGTCGACATACAGCCAAAAAAATGCCGTCCACCCTAATTTCCTTTGCCACTGCCAATTGGGCCCGGTGGCGACCATTGGGTGGACGGTCACATTTTGGCGGTCGACCATAAATTATGGTGGACAGCTATACTTTAGGCTGTCGACCCTAATGCCCCACAGTATCCCAATTCCAGCGGCGGGACGTTTTGGCGCGCTTTTTCCGCTTAGGGTCGAGGGCTATTCTGTCGGCTGTCGACCTTAATCTAGTTTTGGTGGACGAGGTATTTTGACCGTTCACCATATATTTGGCCGTGGACAATAAGTACTTTTCCTGTAGTGTATAATGTGCTGTGAAATTTATTTATTTTTATTTTAAGATGCACTAAGCTGTTTCATGTGTAAATAGGTGGCCTAATCATTTGTTGTCGACCATTATCATAGATAGGCGGCATACCCTACTCTCTACAGCGATCGGATAATTGGAGCATCGAGCTTGACTGATGGATGCAACTGCTGACTCTCTGCATTCATCACAGCAATGACTACACCCGACGCCTTCTCCGAGCTCAGCCCGGCGTAAACGGAACACTACCGAAGTGCCACATCAAACAGACTGACCCGGTTCCTTTGCAGTCGGTCAGTGATAGGTAGTGTGACTGTAAGTTAAGTAGTCTACTACTCACTGTTAGATATGGATCCAAAGGTATATGCTCATCTGGTACTATTCACTACTATATCCTAGGTGCTGTAGCAATATGAGCCGTTCATTTAGAAACGGATGAACATGATCACATACAGTCACTTAGGGTGTGTTTGGCAGGGATTCGTTTCTCCAGATTCGTGAATCGGTGAAGTGAAAATTCTACTCGATGATTGTGAAGTTGAAACGTGAAGTACATTAAGAGTGGCGTTGGCCTAAGCCCTAGCCTCTAAGCCTGTCCCTAGGCCGACTGCGCAACCACCTGGCCTCACATCCTTCTCCCTCTCCTGGGCCAACGCCCAGGCTCGGTTGCCTGCCTTGGTTCTTCCAACAGCCGCCCCTGGTTTGGCCCTCTACCAGCCACTTGCTCTGGTCCACCTCTCCCCTCAGCTCGTGCCACCCTAGTTTCAAGCTCTTCCCCTTTATTGTGATGCCTCCAGATCCTCCCCTACTAACTGCCTAATGTTTTTATTGTGTGAACTTGCATTATTTTAACATTGCGATTAACATTGGTTGATGATGCATCAAGGTGGGGCTCTAGGTTTGGTGGTGTAGCGATGACATCCAACAATGCCCGTATGCCAGGGAGTGCGAGGCATTTGTCGGGCACATGCTGCGCCGCCCCTTGGGCTCCACACCCTCTGAAACCGCTAACCCTTACTACTGCTATATCTTGCTTTTAGCTCTCTATGTCTATCCTATATCTCTAATGATTGATATTAGAATATATGCATTGATCCTTACCTTATGGTTGAGTGCTGAGGTAATGAGGTTGAGCTCGAGGGGGGTTTGTGAGGTGTGGTGAGCTCTTGGTTCCCAGGTTGACGGAGATGGGTGATGGCTAGACTCCCTGCTCCTAGCCTCTTGGTTGTCAGCTGGCTTATGGCTTTCTTACTCCTTGCTCATTGGTGGGCTGGTTTTTGCTTGCTTGGTGGCTTTGGTGGCCTCTTGGCTCCCTTGAGCTTCGATGATTGATGGTTATGTGGCTTGTCTTGGGGGCTTGCTTTAAAGATTTAGTTGGATTGGTAGTTATGTGCTTTCTGATGGTTGTGTTGTTTCCTAGGAGCTTACTCCATGTGCTAATGGAGCTTTGGTACTTGAGGGCTTTGTACTTGTAAATGGAGTTGTGGAGGCTTGGCTGGCTTTGTGGTTATCTCTCCTAGGGTGTTTTGCTCTGGGGATGGAGTATTTTGGGGAGACTTTATCTTCCTTTCTACTATGTGGTTTTTATCTTTTTACTATAAGATATTTAGGCATTATTTGAGTTGTGCTATGGTTACCTGCAATTCTACCAGGTTTGTATAGCCGAATGATGAAATCCGATTTAGCGAGAGGTGACGATTTGGCACCGAAAAAATCTGGTATCATTGATTGATACCAACTCATATGGGTCTGACACAACTCTAAAAACTATAATTTCTGTTTTTCTTGCCTTATGATTAATATGTATGTGTGTGAATGGTTTATGATTGGCAGGGGGCACCAGTGGTTGGAGGTGGTGGAGGGCGTGGAGCAGACGCAGCCACGCAAGGGCGGTGTGCCGGAGACCAACGTGAGGTGGCACTGGGCGGAGCAAACGCAGGGCGGAGGCGGTGGAGGGTGTGGACCGTGGAGCAGAGTCGCAGTCTCGCAGTCGCAACGCGCGGTCGCAGGTCACTGGAACTGGAGGCGTGCGTGGAGCAGCTCGGGCGCTTGGCGATCTGGGGCCTGGGCCTCTGGATCTGGCGACTTGGCGAACGGCGTCCGATTGGCCGACGCCGGACTCATGAGTTTTGAGTGTCTGACCGAGTGACCGACTGACCACAAAGAAGGCAAAGAATCAAACATCGCTGTGTCTGTGACTCTGTGTGGCTGTGTTCCTGTGTCTATGTCCTGATTTTTCTTGTGTGGCACTGAGAATCTGAGAATAGACAGTGAGCCTGTGAGGATGTGAGCCACCGAGACCGAGCTGAGCTGCTGAGGGGGTATAAAAAAACAAGTTAACTAGTATTTTGATTTTTGAAGTAGAATGAATAATTATGCATTTATGCTATCATCTCTTATACTGTTATACAAATAGTTTGCTATATCGAGCGGGACATATTTAAATCATTTGATGATGTTACCATTATACAATGGTTCCAAAGCATAAAGACTCGGAAAATGAATTTACCTCGTACTAGATGTGATTAGCACATTAGCAGTACGTGCTACACTAATTCAATACTTCAATATGTATATGTTTTTTTATGTTACTTGATGCGCTAATCAATATTTTTTTATCTTGCAAAGTCTCTTTTGGTGCGTGGTTGGATCTTTGTTAACTAATCATCGAAGCGTTCATAGTGTCGTAATGAAGTACTTATCATTTTTTTCACAATAAAGCACTTGTCATATCTTTCTTTGTTTTTATTCATAAATGTTTACGTGTATTGGACTATACTTTCAGTAAAAAAACTTGTTGCAGTTTTTAATTTTGCTTTTGTGATGTATATAAGCTTGTTACGTTTACGACGTACGTTATACCAATGCAGGCATGGTGATGTGAGCATATCAATCAGGTGGCCACTGCGAGTTGCTTACAGGCAGAAACTTCCAGCTTGCTACTACCACGGAGCAGTCAACTACACTTGGACGTTTTCTAGCTCAAACGCACACATTGATGTCGGTTTGGCTTAGTTTGGATCGATGCTAGGGCATCTCTAATGGTACCACTTCAACTAGCTACAAAGATGCCATCTCAGTATTTTGCTTAGATGAAAGGGAAAAAAATAAAGAGAGAGATTTTTTTTTAGATGAAGGAAGATTTTATTAATTTTAAAAACATTACATCAAGATGATACAAGTCCTTAAAATTTCTCCCGGCCTCTACTTAACAAGAAGCACACAGCCTTTAAACAAAACAAAAAAGGAAAAAAGAGAAGCCTTGATTGCTACCAGCCTGGATTGCAGAGCTCTCCCTCTTTTCATTGTATTGCTTAGCGAAAACATCATCAGAAATCTTCTCCGCGTAAGCAATCCGGCAGCCCCCTGGATTTCCAATATTCTGGGCGCCACCACCAAGAACACCGCGGCTATTTGAATCATTGCGCCCCCCAAAATCTTGAACGCGATCACGGACTCCATACCGTCCATGATCACCAACTTGAAATCTTGGGGGACGAAGACCACCACGAGCAGGACAAAGTGGATCACCATAGCTGCGACCATTAAATCGATTGCCACCAGCAGCCGCCGTTCCACCTGCCATGACTGCTTTAAATTGATTCTTAAAGCATCGTCACCCAATATCCTGCACATCGCCGAGATTGGACTCAGGAACAAGGCCAAGATTCTCAAGAAGAGGATCGGAATTTGCCTCCGCAAAAGGAGCCGAAAAATTTTCGCGACAAATGCATCTTCTCCAAATTTGAAGAAGAAAGACGATACCTTGCACAATCCAACTCACCCTGCGAATTGCACCTCCTTTCATCCGAAACAGATTTCGCAAGAAAGGCCATCCGAAAGGAACGAGCACGACCGCCATGGCGTCGCCTCATCCAGATCCTTCCCCTCTCCCCCAATTGGAAGAAACTAACCGATCTTGCCCGATCCGCACGACCCGCCTAACAAGGAGCATTTACCGCTTCGGCCACCATTATCGAATGGCGGCGGCGCAAGCGCCACCGCCAGCAGCGCCCTACCGCAAGAGAAAGATAGATAGACACCGCGACGATCGGTTATTGCGTCGGTCGGCCAGATCCATGGGCGAGAAGATCGCCTGAGGATATGTTGCGCGACCATTTGGATCGAAGTCGCCGACGGGCAGGTGTGGCGGCGGCGACGGGAGGCGGACGATCGGAGCCTCGCAAATCATCGACTTCGAATGAGAACCGCACTAGCTGAAGAGGGTGCATCCTGCCGCTCGCGCCTCGAGGATAATCACCTCCCGGACGCGCCGCCACGCCGCATGGCCGCACGC
The DNA here is from genome assembly GCA_036346375.1 of Guadua angustifolia. Taxonomy (NCBI): domain Eukaryota; kingdom Viridiplantae; phylum Streptophyta; class Magnoliopsida; order Poales; family Poaceae; genus Guadua; species Guadua angustifolia. The sequence continues at coordinate 41,832,191 of CM070519.1, forward strand.
CACCACAAGCACCAGAATGCTATTTTGTAGGAGAGAGATATAGACCGGCTACTAATGTATAGCCAGATTATAACTGATTCCAAGGCACTTATTACCTATTACATGTGGGCCAATATTTAATTTTATAGACTATGCTATAGCTAATCCATTGGAGATGTTGTCTATATACTATCTATAGATGATATGGATATTTCTTATAGCTTATTATCATTGGAGATGCTCTTAACTGCAGTGTGTTGGGTCTGTCCAAAGTTAAATCATCTCGTAGGAGTGCTTCGTAAAAGGTAAAGAACACCAGCATTGCCATCCTCATGCCAATCTTCAAAAAGGAAAGGAAAAGAGAGGAAAGAAGAAACAAAGAGTATTCTGTGAGGGAAAAAAAATAGGGGCCATCCAATGCAGATGCCATTCGCTCCTATTTTCTTCCTTTATTTTGCAAATATATTCAAAAAAATTGTTGGTTACTTGAGGATTGCATCTTCGCTAAGATTTCTTTTTAGCTCTTTTACGTACACTAAATTCAATATGAACTGTTTATTCTTTTCGATCCAATAGGTCAAATTAGCTAGAATTTATTTATATTTCTTTTAATAGTAGAGTAGTAGAAATATCCTTAACAAATCAACGGACAACGGCTAGATCTAATTTCTATTAATTACTATATACTACTGGTATAATATGCTGTGAAATTTATTTATTTTTATTTTAAGATGCACTAAGCTGTTTCATGTGTAAATAGGTGGCCTAATCATTTGTTGTCGACCATTATCATAGATAGGCGGCATACCCTACTCTCTACAGGCTACAGCGATCGGATAATTGGAGCATCGAGCTTGACTGATGGATGCAACTGCTGACTCTCTGGTCTCTGCATTCATCACAGCAATGACTACACCCGACGCCTTCTCCGAGCTCAGCCCGGCGTAAACGAAACACCACCGAAGTGCCACATCAAACAGACTGACCCGGTTCCTTTGCAGTCGGTCAGTGATAGGTAGTGTGACTGTAAGTTAAGTAGTCTACTACTCACTGTTAGATATGGATCCAAAGGTATATGCTCATCTGGTACTATTCACTACTATATCCTAGGTGCTGTAGCAATATGAGCCGTTCATTTAGAAACGGATGAACATGATCACATACAGTCACTTAGGGTGTGTTTGGTAGGGATTCAGTTTCTCCAGATTCGTGAATCAGGTGAAGCTGAAAATTCTACTTCAGATAGATTCGTGAAGTTGAAGCTGTGAGTACATTAAGAGTGTTTAAATAGATCATCTTGTTTACATTTTAGACTAAAAATATAAACTTAATTTACTTTATTTTAGCCTATAAATTTCAGATTTCAAGTAAAACTGAAATTTATAGCTCTACCAAACAGACCTTTTAACTTGCAGTCGCGGTAGCTATTGCAGATGATTCTGATCCCAAACAGACGTGGAGTGCTAACCCTACGAGTTCAACTGCATGCGAAAGGTGACATGATTATATACATGATCGTATTTGTAGGCACCCATTCACTGTGTGTCTCTGCGTTGCCAGCTGTACACGTACACTATGGCCACCTCTAAAGCCTTGGAATTTATCGTCCCCAGCGTATTTTGTATCACGAAATTAGCTTTCAAGCTCACGTATTTGCACTTTTGATCTTCAAATATCTCCTGTTGCACTGCCATATCGTAATAGGTCGGTGCCACCACGGCAAGGCATGAGCACGGGAGGATGATTTATTGCAGTCATGTAGAGTGGTAGGACAAATTGCTATTAGGAGTAAAAACGAGTCGAATATGTCCCGTCAGATCCGGAGTCAAATCTAGCCGAGACTAGATTCAAAAAGGGATTTGACTATTTAGTCAGAGCTGGGATGGGATACAAATACTTAAATTTGGATCCGAGACCAGATTCAGAGTAGGCAATGTCCAACAAATCTGAGACAGATATCAGGTTATTTTTCTATTCGGATATTCTGCATCTAACTAGTCCACTGATGGCACCCATCTACGTTCTCACGAGTTCCAATATCACTAGGCCAACACAACTCTGTCAAAATCATCTCTCGCCAAACCCTAACTTGAATCCTGTTCTGTATAGCGATAGAACTTTGTCGCCAATCAGGAAGGCAACAGTGGTATATTTCTGTAATTTTTCTTTCTAACTTATTTTTTTTATAATTTTATATTTTTTGTGTATTATTTTTTGTAAAAAAAAATCTTACTCTATGCATGCATGCACTATTCATATATGTTTATTCGTTTTCGATCCAAATCCGTCACATATCCATCATGTATTCGTATCCTGAATTACCCAGATTTGTATTCATATCTGACTAGCCTATATTTAACTCCAAATCTAGAAAAAAAAACATAGGTCGAGATACAGGAAGAGCAATATCCGCCCGTATCAGACCCGTTTTCATCCCTATCTGCTGCGGTCGAATAACGCAGTAGGTGAACTGCCATATTATGGTAGCGCATCAAGAGGTCCTGCTATGGTCCGGTGGTGTGGCAAGCAAGATTCAAAATCCCAACAAAATTTCCGTCAGGATTTCAGATTATTATAGTGGTTTTAGAAATTATGGTGAATTTCATCTAATTTTATCGAGATTTTAGTCTTTTGACCGAAATTACTTAAAAAAATTGACCGGATTTTATGTATTTATGACTGGAGGCTGGGCCGCTGGGGCGGGTGCACAAACCGGCGAGGATCCCCAAGCTTTGGCTCCACGCGCCGTCGTTTGAGCATCACCCTGGTGTGGACGCTGTCGCGAAAGGCCTCGGCGACACGGACCGCGAGGCCGCGCTCCGTGGCGAAGCTGCGCCTCGCACCGACGGAGAAGGAGGGCACAGATGCAGTGGCAGCATCGGCGAAGTCGTCACCTGCTCTACTCGATGCACACGCGCCGTACGAGACGCCAGGAAGCCAGCCGATGCTCGCAGCCCAGCCCGTTTTGTCGCCTGGCTTGGTTGGTTGCTTCGGAGACCAAAGCAAGCAGCACTGGTTCTCTATGATTGCGTATCCTCCGCCGTTATTGACTTTTTTGACTAGATCGTGGTCCAATGAACCCTTAATATGTACCATCTCCTATGAAAATTGGTCCGTAAAAGCACCTTTTTGAGACATTTTTAAGAGTATGGAAAGATTGTTAGATTTTTATAAAATTTAAAATACTTTATAATGATTTGAAAATTTTATGGTACCATCCTAAGAAATATAGGATCATACAGAAAAAATTTCAAAATAATTGAACTTCATTTGTTATCTTTAGAAAATCAAAAATATAATGAACATAATTGTGACAATAACTTTGTCAGAATTTTATAAATTTTCTCAAGTGTGATCATGATCCAAAATTTTTATGAGAGCTTAAGAATTTCGTCAGCACTATTCTCTAAAATTTTCAACTTTTTTTGTTTGCTCAATCAAATCTATTTATGCATTGAACTTTATTTGTTATATTTCAAAAATAAAAAACAGAAAGAATATAAATGGTACTATACACATGTAAGAATTTTATAAATTTATTAGAGTGTGATTATGATTCAAAATTTTTTGAGATATTAAGCATTTCCTTAGAACATTTTTTGATTGCTAAAGCAAATCTATGTATTGATCATTAGGCTTTTATCGTAATCTTTTAGAATTTTTTAAACTTGATCATCATATGAAAATTTTGTGAAAACATTAATGATACATCAGAACCATTCAAATTTTTTTAAAAAATTTTCTAACATAACTTGTACCATTTTTCATTTGGTTGAAATTTACTAGTAAGGCTTTTATCAGGATAGTAGCATTGTTCAAATTTTTAAAAATTCATGAAGCTTTATTATCATCTGAAAATTTTATGAAAATATTAGTGATGTGTTATAACCATGCAAAAAAATTCAAAATTTTCTAACATGGTTTATTTTTTTTTCATTTAGTTCAAACTTACCAATTAGCGTTTTATCAAGACAGTAGCAATATTTGAATTTTTAAAATTTCCCAGATTTGACAATAATCTAAAATTTTCATGATAATATCGCTAATGTTTCAGGAACCTCCATAAAAAATTCAAAATGTTCGACGTCATTTGAGCTATTTTTCGCTCGGTGCAATTTGGCCGAGATCTCGGTTTTCTCGGTAGAAAAAAAAATCCAGATTTAATTTTATTTTTATTTCCTTCAGGATTTATCCGAATTTCAACAACTTGGCGAGAATTTGCTCTTCAGCTGGTTCCGAGATGTAAAGCGAAAACGAGATTTCAAACGGCGGAGCCACACTGGAACAGACCAGACTAGATGGCCCTTCTCGCTGCCGCGCCTCTGACCCAAGCAGCCACCTGCCGTCGCAGGGAGGGGCGCGCTCGATGGCGGCCACGTTGTACCACCAGCCGACGAGCCTGAGGAGGTCCGGACGCTCTGGGCCGGCAACCTTTAGTACTGGGCCGACGAGAACTACCTCTATGGCTGCCTCGTCCGCACCGGCGAGTGGCGAGGCATGTTTTTCGTGTGCCTCGTACATTGCAGCCTGATGAGCTCGATCTCTAGGGCTTAGCGCCCATGCCTAATTCGGTGATTTTAGTCTTCTTTGGTTGGGGTGACAGAGCGATTGCTTTGTTGTTTGGGTTGTGAAGTGTTTAGATTGACGGTGCTTTGGTGGATTTAGGGGTAGGGGTGCAAACGGAGCGGATAATTCCCGACCGATCCGAGACCGAATTCGTTTAAAATCCGTTTCGAATCCGAAAAAATGATATCCGGTTCGATCCGGATTCGAATCTGCCTATCCGAAAAAAATATCGGGTAAGATATGGGAAGAGAAGTATCCGATCCATACCCGCATATCCGAGATATCCGAAAAATATCAGTATAAATAAGTGAAATAGATATCCGATAACAGATCCGATAAACATAAATATTCTATATCATATAAGTTCATATGTTGATTGGAATTATATTTGGCTGCATATTATTTTTATATAGGAAGGGCAACTGTTATTGAATTTGAAACACTTACATATCTCCAAGGTTCTAGTAAAGTTTTGTGTATGGTTGATTGATCTTAATATGCGCGACATATATGGTTTCGCTTTCACGTATTATCCGACTAACTATTAAGTAATCGAGACTAACCGTATCCAAAACGATCGTATTCGCTCCGTATTCGCGCAAAAGTAATCCGTGTTGTATTCGAATCCGATTGTCCGTATCCGATTCTATATCCGAGAAAAAATTTAGAATAGGATACGGAATAAACGAAATCCGTTCGTATCCGATCCGTTTGCACCCCTACTTAGGGGTTTGATGGACTTAGGGTTGTCAAGTGGCCGTCTTGTTCTGAAATTGACTATATAACTATGAATTGTAGTGGTTAGATGCTTCCCCTTGTTAGAATTAGCAAGTTTCTTTCAAGTGGCAATATGGTTGATCCTGTGGAACGAAGTATTTGTGGTCCAAGCCTGATAACCTTCTGTGCTCAAGTGATGTACTGAAATGATTGTTCGTGATGTACCGAAGAGCCGGAAGCAGCACACAGATCCCCCGTACAGAGGCTGAGAGGCCCTCAAGCTCTTCTGGGTCTACAGCAAGGAGCACAACCTCCAAGTATTCGAGCAAAACCCCAACCCTGTGTCTACATGTGTAGTTTTGTTTGGTGTGGTTGATTTGGATGCGGAAAATGAAGTGTAGCTTGTAGGATTTTTTCATATTTGTTTGTTTTTTAGTCTTGAGAGTTTATTTCACAGAAGGTTGAGAATCATCAAAAATTGGTAAATTTCATTGAAATTTTGCCGAAATTTCATTTTTATCGGTTTCAAATTTACCAGATTTTAAATTTGATTTTTGAATTTCATTTGGATTCCAACCGAAACTTTAAAATCTTGCTGAACCACTTTCAGAATGTGATACGAAAAAGAAATTTAAAACCTTAGCGGCAAGTCCTTAGCTATGGTATGACTACCTAAACTACCTGCTACGGTTTGTTGCTGTGCTGTTACTAGAAGACGGCAAGAGACGTATCTTACCTATCGATGCAGACTGCAGAGGGAACAAATCTGCAAAAAAAATATTATAAGTTCATCAAACCTGGAAAAAAAGACGACCTCGTCCTTGCCTACAGTTTCCGAATTTTTCGTTGTATTAGTTTCTTGACGCCTGTTTCTATCGAAAATAGCTCGCGTATCGTTGAATTCACAAAAGTAGCCCCATGCAGCGGTTTAGAGATGCGGCTGTCAGATTACAGCGGTCCGGGTGCGGGGCCGCAAGTGATGCAGCGCCCCCAGGCAGGCACTGCAAGCGATGCAGCAAGCTGCGGCATTTTTTTTGGCTGCCCTCTGAAGTGGTGGAAGCGATTGCTCCTGAACGATGGGCTCCCGGCGGCCTTGTACTGTGAAACTGTCTGCCGGAGCCGGAGAATTTGAGCACCATGTCCTTCAGCTGAAAGCACATTTGTACGATCTCCCTGAGGCTAACCAGCATGACATTCATAAATCATCATACAACAAATGATATTGTGAAATGAGCTAGCTAGCATTTATCTGAGAAAAAACATTAGCGTTGATTAATTGGCATCAGCTGTATGAACGAAAGAAACAACGCATTTGCCGGTTAGAAGTTGACACACAAATAAAATTCTTCCAAGAGCATCAAAATGGTTACACCAGTATTAACATGTCTCCGTTTTGATGTCACCGAAACTACATTCGAGTATAGAGTACGCGCTAATTTCGTCCGGAACATCACGAAAGCACGCCTCAGCAATCAAGCCTACACGACAATTCAGTATTTAATTAAAGCTTCAATAATATCATCAATAGATGGTTAATGATTGACGTTGCTGTGACAACAATAGAAGGCAGCCAAAAAAAATGCCGCAGCGGTGGGGAGCCGCTGCATCGCTTGCGGCCGTGCATCTTGGCCGCTGCAAGCCGGCAGCCACGTCTTCAAACCGCTGCATAAGGCTGCTTCTATAAATTCAACGATATGCAAGCTATTTTTGATAAAAACAGACGGTGAAGAGGCTAATACAGCAAAAACAAATTCCGGTCTCGCACAGTCGCACTCGCGCTGCACCCACCGGCACTCGTGACCAGTACGCCAACCCCACGGCAAAAGGCAAAACCTCACACGCGTCACAACAGATTCTCCGCTGCGTCACTGGCACGTGGGGCTACGGCGTCGCCTGGTCCACGTGACTGTGGAAGACGACGGCGGGCGGCGTACGTTGGTGCCGCGCAAGTTCTATTGCTTGACACGTGCTTTTGCCTTCCCTTCCCGCCATGTCGCATGTGCTTTCCCGAAGGCTCGCTCTCTCTCATTCTGCCATCGATGGAGTGACACACTACTGGGAAAGTTCATCAGCATCGTCGAGATTATTACAAATTTGAAGCATTTATTTTTAACTTGTAATTAAAAATTATATACTTATATACAAAAGGAATTGTGTGTATTGACCTTAAGGGCATCGGTATCGTTTGACTCGATCTCTATACTGTAGATGCGCCACTGATCACTACTGCTACTGAAGATATGCTTTTGTTGAGATGGTAGTTAATCTAGGCATAGTTGTGCTCTTTGGCAAAACCAGATCATGTATTTCGTCGTTTTTGCAAGGGAAATGTCGTGCTGCCCATATCAGTGTTGCTGCTAAACACCCAAAAAGTTCGTTCTAATTAGTAATGCATGCACCAGTTTAACGCTACGGTGTTAAAATGATAACTATTTGTCATCGGAATTGCTACAGTTCAGACATCTAAATTTTCCGGACGCATTGTAAAAAAAATTTTCTACATGTGTAATATTTTTTGCCAACGTGTGCAACATTTTTCTTCGACGAACAGTGAAATACGGTACAATAAACGGATGTTGCAGGCGTTGAAAAAAATATTACACACGTCAAAAAAAATATTTCAAACATTAAAAAATATATTACAATAAGCGTCCAATAAAATAATCAGTATCAGTGGTGCGAGCGCTAGTTCCTTCCATTTGTCACCGGAGGAGTACGAGGACAATTCTGTAACCAAACCTCATGTACTAATACCGAATAACAGTTTTCGTGGAGGTCCCAAGAGCAAAAGGGACTCTATCAGGAATCAGGAGCCAGCCACAGATCACATTAGGCCTGGGCATTCGGTTTAACCGAAAAATTCGGTTTCGGTTTTCGGTTTTTTGGGAAATTCGGTTATTTCAAAACTGAAACCGAACTATATTTGAAATTTTCGATGGCAAACAATTCGGTTAACCGATAATTGGTTTCGGTTTGGTTTTAACCAATTAACTTAGAACTATGTTTGCAAAATCAGAATTATACACATACAAGCAAAGACAAAACAATTGGTTAAATTTGTGCATAGGACATATTACGAGACTAGAGAACCTACAAGACTAGTATCTTCTCACACATAATCTTCTTGTAAAAACAGAATAATCATCGAGTTAACTAAACATATAGCAACCCATCTTGTAGTACTAGTTCTTATGTTGAAATGAAAATTTTCTTGACAACTAGACCGATAAAGTGGAGCACGCATAAACAGTAAGGCTAAAATGTAAACATTGGCCAATTATATTTACCTTAGCATTGACATATGACATAAGAGGAGTTAGGGTTATTGAGGCAACAGATGCTAATCCGGTTAATTCGGTTAACGAGGTCAAAAACGAATAAACCGAAAAAATTCGGTTATTTCAGACAGATAACCGAATCAACAACCGAATAATTCGGTTTCGATTTTTTCGGCTTCGGTTTCGGTTTTTTCGGCTTCGGTTTTCGGTTTCCGGTTTATTTGCCCAGCCCTAGATCACATACGGCAAAAGGCATATCAGTAGTAGTACTTACCAGTATTAAAACTCTAGCCTCCCCGAGTCCCGAGTCCCGATCCCGTTCGTCTTCCCCTTCCAACCCGCCATTGCCATACCACTGGCACGGTGGCACCCCGCCTGATCCGGAGAAGAACCGACCGACTACGGTAATTAATGGCGTCGGCGCGCCGCCTCCTGCAGACCAACTCCGGCCAGTTCGCCACCTCCTTCCCCGCTGCCGACCCCCCTGACCCCCTCCCCGTCGACTCCGACGTCGTCGTCATCCTCGCCGCGCTCCTCTGCGCGCTCATCTGCGTCGTCGGCCTCACCGCCGTCGCCCGCTGCGCGCGCTCCCGCCGCAGCAGCAGCAACAGCCCCGGCGCCGCCGCGACGAACAAGGGGCTCAAGAAAAAGGCGCTCAAGGCGCTGCCGAAGCTGGCGTACGAGGACGCTGTGGCGGCGGCGGTCGCGGCGCGCGGGGGCTCGGTGGCGGGGGAGGAGAAGATTCTGGCAGAGTGCGCCATCTGCCTGTCCGAGTTCGCGGAGAAGGAGGAGATCCGCGTCCTGCCGCAGTGCGGCCACGGTTTCCACGTTGCGTGCGTCGACACCTGGCTCGGCGCCCACTCCTCCTGCCCCTCCTGCCGCTGCGTCCTCGTCGTCGACACGCCCCCCAAGCTGCTGCCGGAGCCCAAGCGATGCCGCAAGTGCGAGGCCATCGAGGATGCCTCCTCCTCGTCCGGCGCCAGCGGCGACAGGTCCGCCGGTTTCTTGGCCTAACATGATCTGACAAGCGAGTCCCGGTTGACACGAGTAATTTTTAGCTACCCCTTACCCTTACCCGCCGTTCCACTTAAGCGAAGAATATCAGCAAGAGGAGAATAATTTAGTTACTGGTGTGAATTTTGCACATTTGTTCTATCTTTGTTATTTTGAAGGATTTGGATTCCTTGGGGAGTTAGAGAGATGTTAGTAGCTTACCAGACAGTGGGTTGATGTCGATTCTGTAAAATTGATGTTCGTCTGTACTGTACATATTTGTTCAGGAAGGGGTAAAAGACTGTAGGGAGACCCGGAGATGTGTAATGAAAAAAAAAGCCTTCCAGCTGAAATTTCTAGTGCAGATTTGTTTATGTGCTCGTGTTCGGTAATTCGTAAAGCTTTTCTTAAGATTCTTTGACATGTGCCTCGGATACTTTTGTACAATGTTATTATTCCTCTCCAATGAGTCAAGTGTTGCTTCCCCTGAAAAATTGATGCCAGTATGTCATTTAGGCAGCAGTTGACTTCCTCTTTGCTGGGCTGCCACAGCCCGCAGGTCAATTGTAGCAGCTTGTCATTGAAGCTGGTAGTGCAACAGCTTGCTTATGTGAGATGGGGTGCTGCTCTCCTTGTCCCAGTCATCTGTGTCGATTTTCGCCTTCAAACCCTTGAAGCTGAAGGAGCTTGGCAGGCACTTGCTTGCACACATTGCCATGCTTTGCCTCCATTCATTCCCACGTCATTCGTAGGTATGTCTTGTTCGTCTTTGGTATTGTCTGTATTACCGTATCCTCGCTGCCCCTGCTCTCTTCATCCTGCAGGGTTCTGTTGGCCCATATGCTTCACGTCCATTTTGCTAGCACAGATCTAAACCCCTACCAATTTCAGTCCTTTTTTCCCTATGTGTTCATCTGTGTTATGCTCTTCTTCTTTACTATTTCCTTGTTATTTACTTTGTTCATGACAGTGCCATCTTCTCAGCCTGCGAACCAGGCCTATTCCCATGTCCAGCCGTTTGCTTCTCTTGATTCGAAGTTAGATGAGCAACTAATTTCTCATGGATATCTGATCTCATCTAAATGTGAACATTTTTGTCTTTACAGGGATGAAACAGGACGCCTAATGTGCATTGCGCACCTTGGAAGGTTTGTATTAGGCGTTTTAACTTATTTCATTTACAGCATCTCTTTACACAAGCTCTCTTTTTTCCTAGGAATTTTACTCTTATAGTTTTTTTGGACCCCAGAACAAAGCTTCGAAACCTGAGGAACAAAAACCTGCAGTCTATCCTGAAGTAATTCTTTGTGCGGAAATTTATGAAAGGTATGGCTCTGTGATAGTAATATGTTAAACTTTAGTTACACATGCTTATTTTTAAGGTGAGATATGTGTAGCTTACTTTTGTGGTGATCTCTATTCCCAGCAGAGCCAGAAGTTTCTTGTGTTGGGAAGCCAGCTTCTTACAGATCTTAAGAGCGATATTTGTTTGACTGATAAGTTTACAGGGATGGCCAAGTAAAAGGATCATTCTGGCTATTTTTTTATTGAGGGATTTTTTTGGGGTGAAAATTTGACATATTCTTAAATATGCGTTGTAACTCTATTAATCTCCCCTCTCTTTTATTAGGGCACGTCAAAAGGACTTATTGAGTGGTTTAAATATTTTAAATGTGCCAGAGTTTAAATCTACAAAAATGCAAAGGACTCGCTTTTCTGACCTGCACTTTTGTCTTGGTGCTGGATACTTCTACTGCCATCAGGTTCTCATCTATTCTCTTTATGCTTTAACAGAACTGCATTGTTTTTTTGACAAAAGTTGGTGCGCAGTTTCTGATTCTCTTCAGTGTTCTCATGGATTTTTTTAATATTTTTCATATGTTGAAATCAAATGGCCATTCATCACTATAGAATGTTTTGTTGCCTATCCTTGTTTTCAAGTAAAGATGATAAAAGAACATAATTTATCTATTACTTTGTTATGTGATGTTTTGCAGTGATTTAGATTGTATTATCTCAATGTAAAAATTAATCACTTCCATTTTCAAAAAAAAATGTGATGTTTGCAATAGAAACTAAAATTCATCCAATGCAATGGAGCGTGCAAACCCATCCTAGTGTGTCATGGGCACACCATGGCAAGGGCTGTCTTGCTTCTTTTGGTTCTCATTTTCATCTGCCAAACTATTGTTGGAATTAATTTAATGGAAGAAGTCAAAGGGTGTTGAGTTGGGGGCGTGGGACTTTATTCCTATATTGCTTAGCTAGATGGTGGGAGATCAACTTATAAAGGGAATTCTTGTATGAACTATAGTATAAGTTGGTGGTAAGACTAGAGGTACACATGGTTGACTATGTTAACTTAAGTACACACGCGTATGTGTGTCACGTATTTCGCGTATTTATCATAGGACTTGTTTATCGCATATCATGATTGAGACGTAATGTACTTAACCTTTTACTATGTGTATCATGCTACATCATCTTACACTTGACTGTCAACGTGGCGTCGCAGACTCAGCGAAACGCACGTTCTCGTGTGATTAGTCCGTTCGTCCACGATGCAAGATTCTAGAGGTGGTTCCTGGAATTGTGGTAGTTGAAATTTCATAACGCTGAGATTTCACAGGTGGGTTTTTTATAAGGGAGACGTCTTTGTACATGAAAGCACATGACAAAAAACAGATCTTGTCTTCCTTCGGTGCCTGTTGTCGCTTGAGTCATTTTGCTTGTTCGCTAATCATGCAATGAGTGTGAGAGAGAGTAGTGTCTCCGATCTGACGCTGACCTTTAATAACCTACACAGGAGAATGAAGATTATTTTTTTAGGAAGAGTCGTATACCGCGCTACTGCTCATCTTCATCTTTGATCATTGTGTCGCTTCTATGTAGCTTCTTCTTCTTCACCAAGCCCGTTGTGACTCGGGCCGATTAGTTGTTGGTTCAAGCAATCTTTTCTACTGTGATTTGATCTTATAAGAATGCCTCGTGCTATGATAGTTGTGATTATATCTGATGAGAATGCTTGTTGCTATGATAGCATTGTTTACATCTATGTATTAGTTGGGTTATCAGTATGTGTAGGTGTGCTTTCTTTACTAGCATATTATGTATTTATCAAATATTTACTATCTACTAGTAATCTTGTGATAGACATAGCATTTAACTTTATGCTTTTATTGTGTAACTATAGAACTAAATTAACGTTAAGCCATTTTATTTTTTCCAACAACTATGTGCAGGAGAGCTTTTTCCAACAACTATGTGCAGGAGAGCTCAAACATTCACCATCACAGCTTCCTGGAACATCGATCCACACAATGACCCCCACACACATATATAAGAGAGAGTATGTACTCTTAAGAATATAGAACTATTTTTCCATAAGGAAGCCTTTTCGTACCTCCCATACTCTTGCCTTTAATATATCACTTAAATGAATTAGTTATATTTTTTTATCACCTTCGGTATACTTAAATACTAATTCTAAGATACTCCAATATGGCATGGTTGAAAAAATTCATCAGAGCCTTTTATTTTTGCTATATATCATTTTTCATATGAAAATGAGTATGTATGCAAATTATGCTATAAAGTGGATTTTAATGAAATTTTTCATAGAACTCATTTTGGAGTATCTTATAATCATTACTAGAGTATGATCAAAAGTATGAAGGTTATAAATTTTTTATTTAAGTGGTATATGCAAAGTGAGTGAGTGTATATATGGCAACATATCCGGTGAAAACCCTTTTTTACCGTAAAACCTGCGTATACTAGTTTTGAAAAATTCTTAAAAATTACCATACGTATGGAAGGTGAGCTTATATAATCTTATAAAATTTGAAACCAAACTCGATCGCATTTAAAAGATTTGAAAAAGACAAATTCAGCCTAAATAGTGATTTTCACTATTCAATACTATTCATTTGTTGTTTGCCTTTTTTCATATTTTTTAAATACGATTGAATTTGATTTTCAAATTTTACAGGATTGTAGAAGCTCACTTCCTTATGTATGGTAATTTTTTGAGAATTTTTTAGAACTTGTACACATGGACTTCACGGAGTTTTCACGGTAAAATGGGGTTTTCATTAGATATGTTGCCTATATATACCTATATGAGAATTGCTAAGTGACACTCGAGTGTTTTTTTATCTGCGAGCACTCAATTGTTGCACGTGTTGAAAAAAATGTTGCAACGCGTCGGAAAAAAATGTTGCAAACGTTGAACAAAAATGTTCCAATAGGCTTCCAAATTTCAGATGTTGTAAGCGTTGAACAAAAATGTTGCAAGAGGCTTCCAAATTTCAGACGTGTTGCAACATTTTTTTCCTACGTGTGTAACATTTTTTTTCTACGTGTGTAACATTTTTTTTCAATATGTGCAACATCCGAAAATTTGAGTGTTTTTAGCAAAAAAAATACTCAGGTGCTCCCTAGACACCCCCTACATATATTGTACTGTCGGCAGGGGGATGCCATGCACTGCACAAATGGATGTCGTGTTCTCCGGGTGCTGTAGGCATCGCTGCATTTGTTTAAGGATTAGCAAGGTCAAAGAGAGAAGCATCAGTGTGACTAGCGGTAATCAGATGGGAAGGATCGGTATGTTAACAAGTGAACAATAAACTAGACAGATAAATAAGAGAATCATGGATCTTTGGTTTATAAATAAACCAATATATGGTTGTTCAACCGGTACCACGGCTACATTTCTTTAATTAGGCAAAAAGAAAAACAAACGGTTGTTGACAGAAAGTTTCCTGTTGAGTTTATCCACTAGCATCTCGCAATTTGGTATTCAGACTCAAATCACTTCTCCCTGACTGTTTTAGCTTATGTTACCTAAGTATACATGGTTAATAGATTCATTTGCCTCAAATGGCTAGGTGACTACTAATGTCGTGTAGATATCACAAAAAAAAAAAACCTACCGGTGTCGTGTAAGGCTATAACGTCCTCGTCCCAACTATATGTATAATTGTACATGCATATGTGTACTACAATTGTGAAATTAACGTGAAACCTGAAATGTTGTGACAGCAAGTAGGTACCAGATACAATTGCAACACTAATGCTGCTACTAGTAGTATTGTACTCAACGTTGCTCTATAGATTGAAATTTCCATTGGGCATTACAAAATATAGTGGTTTAGTTAAATTTTGGCAAACACCCCCTGATCGAAAAGGTAAGGAGATGCGTGATTACAGTTAGTATAGAAGGAAAGTGCAAAGCTCATAGGCATATAACCAATCATAGCATCAATAATCTATAAACTAATGTTAAGAAGGAAATTGTTGTGACATATTCTATACCATATATGATATGAACACTTTCCTGAATGAACTCCTATGAGATTAGGAATTAAAACTCAGAAATGGTAGGTATGATGGCAAGAAAATACAAAGAGCACCAGTAGCATGTCTCTAGAAACATTATCATGCTTGTCTTACATAAAAAAACTTTATATGTAATGTAATGACAAAACTCATCTTAATGTGGAGTCAAACTATTTATTCGGGGTGTCTTCTTTTGGATAGTCTTATTCAATTGCATAGATGTCCGCTATATCCTCAAGAGGTATGCCCTTTGTTTCTAGCACCTTTAGGTACACAAATAGTAAGGCTAATATACAAACAACGGCAAAGATCCCAAAAACACCTGCAAGCCCAATGGACCTCATCAACACAGGAAGTGTGTATGTAATGATTATGTCACAAATCCAGAATGTTAGGCTGCATATGGTTAAGCAATTGGCGCGTGCTCTGGCAGGGAAAATTTCTGCACATAAGATATTTGGGATTGGTCCAAATCCCATGACAAAGAAGCAGAAGTAGATGCTGACGCTAATTGTTGAGAGGACAGCATGCAATTCACTGCTTAAGTTCACAATGTTGACAATAACCAATACAATTAGTGATACTAGCAAGATGGGTATTGTAACAAGAAGAAGCCGTCTGCATAGGATGAGGAAAAGAATTTAATTTATTATTCTGTCTTGTTTAGACAATAAAAATGCATCAAAGCCTAACTTTATGAAAGAAATGTTGGCAATGCTCAATAATGATAAAGAAATAGAATAAAACCTTCTTCCTGAATGATCCATGAGTGACATGGCAATACCAATAAAAGGAAGCATCAATAAGGTTGTAAGAGCACTTATAAGAATAGACACTGAAGAAGAACTAAGACCAATTTTTGAAAGAAGAAATCCGACACCAGCTTGCTCAAGTATTTGAGGCATGTAGTAGAGAATTCCATTGATGCCAGCAAACTGCATAAAAGATTGAGAGAAAGAAAAATAAAGGACATATATTTGTTTATGAA
Organism: Guadua angustifolia; assembly: GCA_036346375.1. NCBI lineage: Eukaryota > Viridiplantae > Streptophyta > Magnoliopsida > Poales > Poaceae > Guadua > Guadua angustifolia. The sequence goes on from CM070519.1 coordinate 41,848,055, forward strand.
ACCATTGTGGATTAATGTGCTTATATGTCCTTTAACACTATTTTCTCATATGTTATTATTATGTTAGATGTGAAAAAAAATAAATTTAAACATGCAAGCATTTCAGGACCGAGCTAATATAATCATTAAAAATAGGGAAACAAAGTGCAAATCATGCAAAATCATAGTTACAACAAACTAGAACGAAGAAGAGTATTTCAAACCAGACAATCAAGCATGTTAACAAAATAGACTCAAAGTTCACATATGTACAATTTCAAACAAAAATCATTTTACCTGTTGAAGTACTTGTATACCAATACCAACAATCAATGCACGCTTTACCCCAGGTTCTAATATATTAGTCCATTTTGTGCTTTCAGATGAATGAAGAACAACATTATCATGTGTTCTTTGTCCCTTAACTGGATAGGTAGCACAAGGAAATTTTCTTGAATTTCCGTATAATTTGAATGCTTCTTTATTCAAAACCAATTTATCATTGATACTTTCATCGTCTGGCCCAATTAGGTACTCGTTCAAACACGGAGCATGATCAATGTCTGTGCCATCGAAAGGAATGGCCTTTTCACCTATAAAACAAGATAGTAAATATCAATATTCAATACTTACTAAAAAATCGCAATATCATCATAAAAGAATTGAATGGAGATATATAATTTAAATTTTAGTACCAATAATGCTCATACCTAAGATGTCTTTCGTTCTTCGTAGTCTTTGTTGAACTCTCTCCGCTTCATCCACCTTTCCTTGGCTCACAAGCCAACTTGGAGACTCGGGTAGATAGAAGATGATCAAAACAATGTATATAAGTGAAGTTATTGATTGTATCCCAAGCATGATCCTCCACTCAACCTTTGGCGTGAGAGACATCCAAAACACTATACAATAAGACAAGAACATACCAACAGATCCACTTAATTGAGGAAAGGTATTTAATTTTCCTCTCATGTCTGAAGGGGCAACCTCTGCGATATACAATGGGACATGCGTGACTGCCAAACCAATACTCAATCCCTTAATAGTCCTCGTAAAGAGTAGCATATACACATGTTGAGACAAGAATATGACCGATAAATCACTAATAAAGGATGAGACCGCTGAGGCAAGCAACATCCTCCACCTGCCAAATGCATCAGCAAATGCTCCAGAAAACATTGTGGTTATTGTCGCCCCAAAAAGAGCTGAGGCCATGATAAGCCCCTCCATGTTCGGTGTGCTCTGTAGGTTAAACTCCTCCTTTATGTAGAACATTGCACCTAGAGAAATCATACAATAGGTTACAATTAGTTAGCAGACAATTAATACTTTGAGCACCACCTTAAATAAAACTTAATTTCAAACATGACTAGTGTGTATAATGATATACAACTATGTTAACCATACACCGAAATAGTAAGATTTTAATTTATATTAAATACATGCATAATTTTATGAAAAATAACTCAAATTTAATAATGATGTACATATGTAGTAGACTAGTAGTACAACATCCAAATAAATGCATCGCCTAAGATGGTAACACTTTGATATCTGGCAAAAACATATGGAGGATAGCAATGATGCACGGTGGCATGCAACTGACATCTCGGTACCCACGGAGTATGGTGGCAGCACATGGGCTAAAGGACAATTAGTCAATTATGTTATACTGACTCGGTGACAATCCATGAAGCATCGAGGCTATGATAAATAGTCATTTTGATTGTATCAATTAAAAGGAAATCAACTAGCTAAATAAAGCTTTCTAGTTCCTTTATTATATGTCTGCGATTTTATAAAGTATATTGCAGCTTCGTGCCCAAATTCTCTAAATGTGTACATTATCATTTTTTTTGTCAAATTATAGCACATATATCCATAAGTACGTTTAAGAAATTGAAACCGACATCCATGGTTCATAAAACCGTGAAAAACCGCTTAAAAACCGCGGTTTTCAACCTTACCGCTCCGGTTCGAGATCCAAAACCACTCGGTAAACCGTTCTAATATTAAAAAATTTAAAATTTATGAAAAATTTTTGCGAAACCGTTTTTTTCGTCAAAAACCACTCAAAACCGTTTTCGAAGAACATTCAATTGGATGGGTTGGTTTTTCGAGAAAACCGAGCGGTTTTTCGCAAAAAACCGCGGTTTTCAATTTTTTCCAATTTTTTTAAATTTTTTTTGACTCTTTCGGTTTTTAACGGTTTTTACAAAAACCATACCGTGAAAACCGAACCGGTTTTCGCGGTACGGTTTTGTAAACACTGCCGACATCTATGTATAAATATGTTTGAACCACCAGAAAGGAGCATGGGACCCATAACATAAATCATACCGAGAGAAGAGAAAGCACGAATACATTAGATATTGCTGGTAACATAGTAGTTGACACAAGCAATTAATTAAGCAAGGCTAGTATATACAATATATACAGTATTTTATTTATAGAAGCATTAAACTATCCATATGAACTACTGGACACCCTTCATTACTCCATACAAAAGCAATTTGTACCTATAGAATGAATCCTCTTATTGTATCTATTCTTTAAAAAAACAATAATCAACATTGAGCCGTTGAGCATGTTTTATAATGCTTTGTCGATAGTTGGAAGCCCTGATTCTATAAGCAGTTTTATAAATATTACAATTTTGCCAGCGTAGACTAGTAAATTATTAGATTGGGCCAGATTTTGAATTACGAAAATAATAAAAATAAATAACAATTAAGTCACCTTTTCTATAACAGTACACTAGGAAGCCAAATATAATCCCACGTTATGACAAATTTTTTGTTAGTTTTCACATCCGGCTATATATGACACTTTGTGGTGCACTTATGATAAATTTCTTGTTAGTTTTCATATCCGGCTATGTATGACACTTTGTGGTGCACTCATACAATCGCTTTTTCTTTGGGCACCAAATCTTCCCAAAAAAATTATAGATGTATAGTTCATATGCAATTATTTGTCGGCATCGCGTTGTAATAAGTATGTTGCTTGGCTACTCTACGGGAGAAAACGCAGGTTAATTAGCATGCTAGACATATTTTTTCATATATACAATACTTACCATACAACGACTTATGCAACAAATTTATAGAGTGATCAAACAAGCAATATAGATAATACAGCAACAAAAGAAGATTTTTTTTCACCTGCAATGCTCGCATTATCCCACCCCTGTAATAGGCTGCCGATAGATGCAACAAATGCAAGAAGCACCGCACAATCCATTGTCACTAATAAGTCACGCACATTCCTGTATGCTACAGCAAGGAAGGGAAAAACAAAAGCATCACTAGTATACATATAGTCTTCAATCCTGGACCAAATGTAGTACGATCATAGAACTATCGTGAAACTGACTACAAGAAGCAATACCATCGTAAAACCGATGTGAAACTAATCTGCTAAATTTCATCTCTTACCATATTCGAAGACGCGATGAAGATTGAAGCCTCTAAACCTTCGTGTAGTTGGATTTGGTAGTAGAGGACTAGTGAAATCATCCATGGTAGGACAAAGCAAAATGCATGTACGAGGAACCGCCGTCGCTGGGGAGAGAGGAACCGCCGTCGCTTGGGAGAGAGGAAGGAGCCGCTGTTGCTCGTACGGAAGACGGTTATTCTTTTTATCTCGCGTACGTAGGAGACGGGACGGACGGATCTATCCTGGACCTATCCCAAACTAAAAAAAGGGGCTGGCCGACACCCAAAAAAATCTACAAATACGTTCTTCCATGGGCCCTCTAAACAGCGATCCGGTCCCCTTTCAGCGATCCTTGCCAGCAGCCATCCGGATACCTAGGGGTGAAAACGGTATCGGTAATTCAAATTCAAAACCGTTTTGAAATTTTTCAACTGGATGTGTCGGTATCGGTAATTTTCGAATCGTAATTTTGTCGGAAACGATAACGTAACGGTTTTGATCGGTTCCGACCGTTTCTTCGTATCCGAAAAATCGGTAAATTCCGTCGGTAATTACGGAATTATTCCACCCACAAATCACACTCCTTCGGTCACTAAAACGCCCATAACTTTTTACTCGAACTCCGATTTAGGTGATTTTGGACTCTGAAGCTTATCACGAGGGCTACAATCTTCACCTATTTTCATGATTTAACCAATCATAGATATTTTAAATATCATAAAAACAAAACTCTAATGTAGTCATTCAAGTCTAAAATTTGATGTGTGTTCATCGAATTTGTGAATATTTATTAATTACTAATTTCTATGTGGATGTACTATTTGTGTGAATTTTTGAAGTCAATTGGTGGTACATGTCCTACGACGTTCTGGGTCTCTTTTTGGATTCGATCGTTACGATATATATTTTGTATCGAATTTTCGTTTCGATATTTTCGAATTACCGATGCGTTTTCGTTTCCATAGTTATCGATTCCGATATCGTTTCCGAGAAAAAATATGAAAACAAAAATGATTTTAGTGTTTTCCGACGTTTCCGACCGTTTTCACCCCTGCGGATACCCCAACAACGACGATCCTTGCCCCTTCCGAACCGTATCCCGCGCCGCAGTCATCTCTTCGCGCGATCCTCGCCCCCGCTCCGCGCCGCCACCTCCCGATCCGATTTCCCCGCGCCGCAGTCCTCTCTGCGCAATCCTCTCCGCGCGAGATCCTCGCTAGCTCTCGCTCCGCGCCGCCCCCGCGCGCGATCGACGCTCCGCGCCGCCCCCTCCCGATCCCCGTCCCCTGCGCGACATCGCCACCGCGCCGCCCCCCGCAAGCCCCCCATCCCCGCGCGACCCCCAAAAAAAAGAAGAAAGGAAATTTAGAGAGAGAGAGAGAGGAAGCAGTGCACGCGAAGAAGGTCAAGCCGAGAAGAGCACAGATCCTCTATCTCTCTCTCTCTCCCCCCGACCCTTACGACGCGGCAAAGCAAAAGAAGGGAGGAGAGAGGAAGGGAGAGCCCGAAATACCGAACGCGAATCCAACTCCAAGCCAAAATCGCGGTTTATTCTTGCCCTTAGTCCCGGATTTGGGAGCAGTTTCCATTCGGGTTGGAGGATTCGCGTCTCAGCCATGAACGAGAAGGCCTCCGTCTCCAAGGAGCTCAACGCCAAACACAAGAAGGTTCGTTTCCTTCGTGGACGATTTTTCGTTTCTTGTTGTCTTAGATCGGAACTGTACATTGCCGCCTTGATTGGAATCGAAACGAAGGAAAAAATCGATATGATGATGCAATTTCTTTTTCTTGGGCTGGAGATTTGCTTGGGATCTGCGATGCTGTGTGTTCTTGATCCCCGGCCCAAGATTTCATGCGCCGAAGCCCTGATCTGTGCGTTCGCTTTGCAATTCTTTGGTGTGTTACTAAGAGGGCAGATCCGAAGTTGACCCGTTTTGGTGTATCTTATTATTGAGATTCATCTGGGAAACAAGAAACAGACGCTGGTTTAGGGGCCCCATCATGGAATCATAGGGCTTTGGCAAATTTATTCGACTGATGGAAATCACTATTCGGTAATTTGATTACGCATTTGTAATAAATATGTGTTAGTTACAGGCTATCTCCTGTATGGAAATAAAGAGGAAAAGCAATTCTTGGGATTCTTTTATTACAAGTAATCTCATTAGCTATCTTCATTGCAATGGCAAAAAAGCTGCCATTGCGATGACCTGCTCAACAATATCATGTGTTGTTTATGTTGAGATTGCATCCTCTGTTATGCTCGTTTGTCTTATTTGACTTGTAGCCTTTATAATCCATTGCTCTTATCTTCTCCATCGATTTCCAGATATTGGAAGGTCTTCTTCGGCTGCCCGAGAACAGAGAATGTGCAGACTGCAAGTCAGAGTGAGTGGTCCTGTGCAATGGGTTGTTTTAAAGATGGCTAATGATGCATTATACAAATTTATATATTATGAATACCTTTGCTACGAGTTTTACCTCTTGAGAACATTTATTTTGATAGGTAGATATTTGATTCATGAAAACAGACTTGTCCGTTGTCATTACCCATTTGCTGATTTGTGTGATGTTTATGTCTATAGAGCTAATATTATAATAATTGTTTTACGCCCTATCTTATGTTTCAAGTCTACTATTTGATTTGGCATATATTATGCATGTGGGAACAGATGTGCAGTTAAGAGGAAAGGGCCTGTAGTGAACTAGGAACAGATGTGCGTTTATATGTTCCGTTGCTGCATCACTGGCTAATTGCATCCAAAAGCTGATCTCTACTACTTCTAATTTTGAGTTGGTGGTGATGTGTCCGTTCTCCACCACCAAACAAAACCGAACCGGGGAAAAAAACGATCTACTTCCCCCAAACAAAACTGCACTACTGTCCCCGCTATTACTGTTTTGTCAACTAATAATAGGATTCGGTCAATGTCTTGATTTCCATACAGATTAATATGAAGTTTGATTTTTATTCTTTATACGGTTTCAATGATACTTTAAAAAGTAGCCTATTCACATATTGTATTATTGACAGTTATTTGGAAGATCCATACCTGGACAAGGTTGTGGGAACCATACTGAAGATATTGACTATCTAGCGGTGGATCAAGCATTGGGGACACAGATGGATGAGCCTGATCACTTTACCTCATTCTTGCTGACCGGCAGATCGTCCTTCCCAGCACAAAACATGGACTATGGCAAAGTAAGTAACAGTGGAAGTATACAAGTCCTCTGATAGGCAATGATAGCAGTGTAGATGAATGAATCTTAGGTTATAGGCGGTGTACACAACTGGTTCCTACTGAGTTTGTAGGATTTTTTTTATTCAACCCAGTAACCCACTGGGAGAGTAGTTTAAACGGGCTGAATTAACGTGGGGTGCGGTAGACCAGATCATCTAAGTTATGAGCAGAGCAAGAGATGAATTGAGTTATTGGTTAGTTAGTTAGTCTCAAGCTCTTGGGGCCCTCGATCTATTATAGGTCTAAAGCAATCCACAATAAATCCAGTTGGCATTCTTAAAATAAAACGAATAAAAAAAAATCCGAAGTCGAAAATATATGTACAATCTCTATATTTTCAGAAAAGAAGCTTTTATGTCTCTCTACATCCAAAAGCAAGAATTTCCCTGTGCGTTAAGAAAGAGAAGCATGTGTGATCCCGTTACTTTCAATAGCATGATCCAAGTCCTGGTACTTAAAAAAAAATAGAGCACTTAGCTCCCTCCATTTGACATGGCATTGTTTATTTATCTTCAATTAATGGGTTAATTTCACTTGCATCGTATTAAGTATTAACCTCTGTCCCACTAGCACTGGTCACTGATCTGCCCCTGATGATACACCACATTAGCAATTTAGCATTTGCGTTATTTTAACTACTGTCTATTGATTAAGTATTTATACATTGGGCCTTCTCACTTTGTCGATACTTGCATTCTTGGGAAACCTAATGTAAGCAAGATTCTTAACTTAGTAAAATTGCTGCTATACATTGAAGATTGAAGCTCTGCAGTGTACCCAACAAACATGCAATGGCGTTAGTACAGTTTGGAGGTACCTTGGTTCCTAAACTCAGTGAAAAACCTCAGTTGCTGCCCAGGTCACCTGCAGTTGCAAGAGCTAACTATGCTGATCCAAGGTTCCTGGCATCGAAAAATGGGTATGTGCGTGCACAATTGGAGCATAATCTTCATGTGCCTGGATCGAATACAATTGGTAAGAGGTAAAAACCCTTCCACACTTAATTGTCTGTAATTTGTTTGTCATGAAAGCATTAGTTTAACTATTAAAAGGGCATGGCTCTAATTCTGGAACGGCATGATTGTGCTTGAGATGGACTAATTATAGCAGCCATGTTCTTGTTATCAGCAACTACCAGACAGCTCCCTTTTTTCTCCCATGGTAATGAAACTAAAGGCAGAGCTTGCAGAACCTTCAATTTACTGCAAATGAGGTGAGTCTGTTATAGGATTATATGAAAGATCCCTAATCTCCCAGTGTTTTTCTTCTTGATGCCTTAGGAAGCATGGTCTGGATCCCTAATCTCCCAGTGTTTATTTACCTTTTAGTGAACATAATTCTTGTTGATGATATCACACTAATCTCTTAGGAATTTGCATCAGAATGAAAACCATCTTTATTGGAACCCGTGGTGTTTCTACTGAGCACATTATCATTATTAAGTCATATGCAGTACGAAATAATTGTGTAGGCATATATATACAGTAATATTATCTAGGATTATTTGTTAATGAACTGCCTGCAATCATCTTTCTTACCTTATCTTTCTATACTCAGTAAAACCACTTGCCAAGCTGATGGAGAAAGGATCTTTTCATTTTGATCTGCAGACTAAATGAATTCTGTTATTTACTTATAGTCGGTTGTGTTTTTTTCCCTCTTTATCTTTACAGAAAGAATAACACTATTTCTTGTCTTCTACAAAGAACTGGTTCGCTTCTACTGCAATGTTGATAATTCTTGACTGCTTTCGCTTTCTATAGAATGATAAAGGTCGTTTTCTGTTGCAACTTACAGTGCTCAAATCCAACAAGGTTAATCTATTCAGCTGATGGAATATGGTCATGAAAAGCCTGAAGGTTATCTTCTGTTCATGTAAGTTGGTCATTTCCTGAAGACTTTAGCTTGGCACCAAAGCATAGTGTTACGATGTTCAATACCTGTTATTTATGGGGGCACATACCAAGGAAAGAATGTTCAGTATGGAATCTTCAAGAGAGGCACTTCGACAGAAATAATTATGATTCGGTGCTATAAGTTTTTCCTTGGTATACATTGTGAAAATAACTCCTTTCCATCTTTAGACTGCTTGAATGATCTGTACTTTCTACATTCCATACTGAATATTCTTGTTATGTAGGCATTGCGGCACATCAGACAAATTGCTCAAGAAACTAGCGGGGAGGTTGTATATGCTTTGGGGAGGCAGCCTGCCGTTCTACGGACATTTAGTCAGAGGCTGAGTAGGGGAGTCCTGGATAAAGACAATTCATTTTACCTTGCATTTTTTGGCCATGCTGTTTATTCTAACTCCATTTTTATGCCTCTTCAAAGGATTTAACGATGCAATAAGTGGTTTCAACGATGATGGTTGGTCTGTCATGGGTGGAGATGGCATTGAAGACGTGATCATTGCTTGCAACTCAAAGAAGATTAGGAAAATTCGTTGTCTAAAAGTGTTGCGACGATAGTCTTTGTACTTTTTTTTCCTCTATGCATGTATTCAATACCCTTTTAATATTAAAAGAAAACCTCTGTGGCATGGTACTTAAAATTTGAGGAAATTTGTTGCTCAGTGGAGAATAGTGCAAACGAAGTGATTTTGTTCTTATGTGGCGGTGAAATGGAGGAGAAATTGGTAGTTAGAAGAGGATGATAAAATAAGTATTTTTAATGTGGGAAGAGAATGCTGTTGGAGTGTTTTTCTGGGAAGGAAATGAAATCTGAGAAGGGATTCCTTTCAGGGGTGGAAAAGGGAATAAAATAAAGGGAAACCCTTGGAGATGGTCTAATCAGTGTGCTATCCACTAGTTTTTCGGTAGGCGAATCGTGGTTTGATTCGTCTACTGGAGGCAGCTGTTTCTTCTTATCTGCGCTTTTGTTGACCTGGTTTTACTCATGAAACCGACATGCGGGGCTGCCAGAATAGGCTACCATAGTTTCTAACGGATTAAGGAGGCTGTTTGATTATGACTCATACAAATGGAATAATAAGTTTCAGGGTTTAAATGTTTAAAAAATTATGCAAACTTGAAGAGTATGTCATCTCAGGAGACAGAGCTTCCTTGCATAGTGACAGAAAGAACAAACAAACCGAATGAAACTCTTTTGGTACTTTTAATCGCTAGCCAGCCCCTACACGAACCAATATACCACTACTATATATAACCCATGCTATTGTCTTTCATAACAATCATACTACTAACCAGCCCACACTTATTTGAAATAAATACTGCTAAATGAATCGATTTGCTCTCTTCACATACAAGTCGCAACCCAAGTTGGGCCGTGAAGAAATAAATGAACACGAGAAGAGAACAAAATATGTACATGACATGTGCATCAATGTACTTGAGGTGCATCTCTCAAGGTTACGTTCAAACTGCTTTCCGTTGTTTGCCACCCAAGTCCAATATTGTTGCCTTGCATCATGGCTACAAATTCCGCATAATCAATTTGACCATCCTGAAAAACAAAAGACAAGAGTCGTGCATTAGATTCAGCTAGAAAGAACTTTTCAGAGGCACTGTTGGCAATCAATGAAAACTGCTACTCGATTTTCTCACAATATTATCCAGGTAAGATCACTCTTACTAGCTAATTTTTTAGCTACTGATGATTTGTCAAGGCAAAGGATAGTTAGCCTTTCTTACAACATTATTCAGATATAAGAACCTGTATTCTTGCAACTTAATTCAAGACCAATGGGCCTGTCAAAAGACTGAATGACAGTCCCGCTGACACAATGTAGATCTTTTTCTTTTTCAGTCGTTGAAAAAGACAGTATTAGGTGTGACAGTGCCGTAGAGGCCCAGTACCACCAAAGGTGTAATTTTATTAGTGAAATGCCATTTAAGACTAAGACCCATCGCAATATCTGTCAAAGATGCAACCCCACAGACCACTAAAAGTATAGCATGAGTATAAATATTTAGCTATCCCAAAAGTGTTACGTTGAAATTCTTCCTGGTTAATAAGGTGGATACATGGCAGTAGTCATTAACACTTTAACAGAGACATCTTGGATCGTAGAGTGAGATGATCAACTTACATTGTTTTGATCGACCTCTAAAATAATCTCTTCAAGGAAAGTGTCCTCCATGTTATGTTCTCCACAAGCTCGTTGAAGCTTGTCGACTGTGATATAACCACTTCCATCTTTGTCAAAATATGTAAAAGCTGCCATCAAGTGTTCTTCACGTTCTATCTTGTTAAGAGGTAAGGTTGCAGCAATAAATTCTTCATAATTGATGGTTACGTTATTGTCTTTATCAGCCTGAAATAGCTTCAGAAAGTTTAGATAAAGCGCTACAATAAGGCAGAGTCTTGCCAACAAATGCATGTTGCACATTATTACTGCAATGATGTCGACCAAAGAGAAATGGTTCTATCGAATATATATTGCTTAGGCATTTTCCAATAGAAGATATTTCAGAACATGTTAAATCATTGGAAACAATGTGACAGGCTGACAGCAATTCAGTCTGTGCAGTAGATAAACCATGCCTATTACACATTTAATATAATTGCATACATTCCTTCATAATCATGAAAAAAGGCATCTACTTACCGCTTCCATTAAATCGGTAATATCTGTATCCTCAAATTCAGTGCCATATCTTCTTAAACCTTCACTAAGTTCACTAAATGTGATTACACCTCTATTTTTTGTGTCCACTGCCTTAAATATTTCTCTTAACCCAGCAATCTCTTCCTCTGAAAGACGCTCAGCTATCACCTGGAAGCATATAAAGTGTCACAAGAAGCATTGCCATATTGTCAACAAAACTGACTGCTGTAGCACATACAATGAAAAGTGAAACGAATTGAATTCCAGCATGTTAGTACCTATCCCACACAACAGAATGCCAAAACCCATAAACTTGTTCTTTCTATTGCAAGAAAATCACGTGATCAACCTAGAGAAGCAGTTTAAATGAACTCGTTCACATGGCAGCAACCAAATATAATCATGACCAATAGTAATTAATTTGGTTTAAAAAAATGACCAATAGTAATTCCACATGAATTGCAGTGCTAATTGATTAGCCAACAACAAATATGCATGAAGCATTGCAGCATATCTAACCTTCATAACACCAATTGTCCATGATAATACATGATGTTAATATGCTACCAAAATCTAAACTATTTGACTATTGTAAGCATCCACAGAGGACAAATAGCATGACGTATCGACTATCGAGAGACTCTGACGAAGAATCAATTATGCTTGATCATGATGATAAAATGAGAACAAATGTTATAGCAGAAATATGAAAGTGTAAAAGTAGATAAAGCACTCACTCTCAGAGCCAACTTCTTTAACTTGTTCATTGCACTAAACCGTTTGAGCCGAGAGATAACACTGGGATCCAGAACTTGATCAGTGGCCACTCCATTTTCACAGATCCAGGGATGCCCTGGCATAACATATAATTCAGTAAACAAATACAAAAAAATATATAAACCCTAAATAATTTGAGGAATTAAAAGTAAAATTATGCTGGAAACTAGTTTATAAATCAATATAGAGCTATGCAATAAAACAAAAGGGCAACCAACATTAGTGAAGAAATATATCAAATATACTTACTTAGCACTTCATGGGCTTTCAAACGATCTGAAGGGCAATGGCAGAGCATCTTTCTTATAAGATCCTTTGCACTGTCAGAAATCTTAGGCCACGGGTCTGATTCAAAATCAATGTGCCCTTTCAGAACTGCATCAAATATTCCTTGTTGTGTCTCTGGGAAAGATCAATATTGATCATTTTAGCAATTCCAGAAAGACAATGGACTCAAATAACACCTGATATTAGATAACTCACCTGCCCAAAATGGAGGCACCCCACTCAGCAATACATAGAGTATCACTCCAGCTGACCACACATCAGATTCTGGTCCATAACGTTTGTACAATACCTCAGGAGCAACATAATATGGGCTCCCAACCAGCTCAGTGAAAACCTGACCTGAAATTTGTAAATTACTAAAGTTAGATAAAGAGAAAAATCAAGAATTGATTCATAAATCCATGTGACTTCACACATGTTCTGATGCCTGATACATACAACGCAAATACTGACAAAGATAAATGAGGTGGATAAAAAGAATATAGTGATGATGATCTGGGGCATAGATTTTTTTATATCAATTTATTCTATCCTCAGAATAAGCAACAACAACAGACTAATAATGTGTATGAATCGTTGAATCAGTGGGACATCCAATGTCTTGCTCATGCCATATTGTTATATACTAGTTTTGAGTGTTGAGGTGGTGGCTCATATAGTCAGCCTTAAGGGTGCTAGCAGAAGTGTAATTCAATGCAAATACAATCTAGCTACACGAAAATCTTATACAGCAAAACAGAGATACATATATTATGGCACTCAATTGTTGACTAAAAACAGGAATTCCTTGGGATGTATCAAAATTTGATACCATACCTGGTTTGAAGAACACTGATAGGCCAAAATCAATTGCCTTTATTGACAGGTCATCATCTTTATCCAAAAGGAGGAAATTTTCTGGCTTGAGATCACGGTGCATCACCCCAAGTGAATGGCACATAGCTACAATGCTAACAATAATTCTTATAAGCTCTGCAGCCTTCCGCTCACTGTAATGCCCCTTCTCCTGAATTCGGTCAAAGAGCTCCCCACCAGCGCAGAGCTCCATCACAATGTGCACCGCCTGCGTGTCCTCATAGACATCCTTTATGGCAACAACATTCTTGTGGCCCGACAGATGGTGCATTATCTGGATCTCACGGCACACATCCTCAACATCCTCCTTGGTGATGAGCTTGCGCTTTGGGATAGTCTTGCATGCATACTCGCACCCTGTACTGAGCTCTGTGCAGAGGTATGTTGTGCCAAACTGGCCCTGCCCAAGCTTCTGACCAAGGATATAATGCTCCCTTAGGTCCGCCGTCTTCCGCCCAAGGACAGAGATAGCTGTTGGATCCAACCCACGCCTGAGAATTCCAGCAGCAGTGGGCTTGAATGAGTTCACCTCAGGCCAAGGCTTCTCAAACTTCTTCAAGTCCGAGTAGCCATCCTCCTCAACATACCCATCGGCAAACCTAGAAATGGTATGCTCCTTGGGGAACCGATTGTAGTAATCGCTCCCAAGGGTCCCATTCTGGCATTGATTCCCCATTCCAAGAACACCTTATGCAAGCTGATTCTAAAGCTTCCAGCCTCACAAAACTGTATCCTCGGATGCAAATGCCGCTTAAATAGATGGAACACTGCGTGCAGACCCGGGCAACTGGAAGAGTTTCCCGCGAAGGCAGCACTTGCTTAGCTTCCTGAGAGGGTCGAAATTCCCAGCCTGACATATTCACAATACAAGACTTGATAAGCAACCTATACTTGTCACCGCAAGGCAAGAAAATCAGAGCGAAATTTAGCTTAGCCAAGGGAGGAAGTGGAAACCTCGGGGATGGCAAGAAATTCCTTCCAAAGGCGGCTCCTTTGGGCGTCTACAGGGAGGAAATCTCCGGCCTCAGGGCTTCCACCACCAGACTTGACACCCCAAAAGCACCCAAACTTTGCTCTCCACTACACGGAATCTAACCACAACCCACGCGAAAAACGAGATTTCCAGGCGCCTTGCCAAGCCCGGCGCACACCGAACCCCTCAGAACTGGAAGAGTTCCTCCCAAAGGCAGCTCCCTTGAAAAGCTTCCTCCGGCAGGAAATCCCCAATCTGAGGGTTTCCAATGTTAAAATCTTAACGCAAAGATCCAAGCTTCACAGCCCCAACCAACCAAATCCGGCCACAAATCGACCGAACCAAAGCCGAAATCCACGAGAAACGCCTAGATAGCTGCCCACAAGGCAAATCTAGGCCAAAAAACACGAAATTTGCGCCGGAATAAACGAAATCGAGCGCAGATTCGCGCCCACCACAACAAGAGGCCTAGGAGGGATCTTACAACGGGCGGCGTGCTCGATCGAAGCAAGCACACGCAGGATCGAGCCGACGGACCGGACCCGAAATCCAAGCTTCCTGAGGGGCTAAAATGCAAAAACGAGAGGAGGAAAAAAATAGAGAGGAAGGAAGAGAGGAGCGGTAGGGGGTGAGCCCCCAATTTATAGCACGGGGTGGGGTTAGGTGCGACTCTGCTGTGGGGGGCAGGTTTTTGCCGTTGGACCCCCAGATTCCTGGAATATTGCACACCGACAGAAACCAGTCGTGGTTTTGTTTGGAGATTTCGAGACGATGGATTCCGAGTCAAAAACAATTTGCCGTGGCGGCACTCTTTTATACTGCACGTTGGTCTCCTCCTCTTCCGGATTATTCGGTGACAATTACAGATAGTATTATTAGTTTTTTTGTACTAATTGACTTCGATTTCTTTACCCAGTACAAATCAAAGTTAGAGTTCTCACCTCCCTGGAGATTTCTTTCTTAAGTGTTAATTTTAGTTAATTTTCCGCATATTCTCGGTGATTTTTTTTTCTGTACGCAGATCTGTCAAATCCTTTTCTCTTAAACATGGGAGGGTAACATATTCTCTTTTAGAAATTGGAATGGTATAGCATGCAGAAAATTGGTAAAAATATTTGCTTTGAAGCTACTGACCTGCCGACCATTCGCTGGAACTTCTGTTTCCCTTTTGAAAGTAAAAGATTTGCTTTTAGTGGCATGTCGTATTGGAGATACAGATGTCGGCCGAGAATACCGAGTCACAGGCTTTACTGCTATTTCTAGCATCTTCAGGATAAATTTGTAAATAACGCTTCGGCCAAGGTGGGACGCGGAAATATATCCATAGCTTGCTCCTGCAAGGCAACACAGCAATGCCTTACCTAATAATACCAAGAGCGAAAAGGAGACGAACCCAGCTCAGTGACAGACAGGGATGACCTACCCATACTGTGGGGCACACATGTCATACTGGATTTACATGAGGCTGCGAGCATGGTTGGTAGACGAAGGATGCATGTTGCGTCTTCTGAAACAATCTGCGGGGTCGGTGCCGTTCAGGTTTGTGGAAGCTTTCGCCGTAGGCCGTACCGTAACGCCCGTTGCACTTTATTTTTATCTAGCTGCCCTCCAAATAAAATTACGAATCTAATTCTTTTCTCGACACGTCGAACAATACGTGTTATCTATCACGCTCTTCAGCTATAATGGATCATCGGTATCCTAACCCCTCTTCTTGTCGAGCTCGAGTATCATGGCAGGTACCTATCGATTTCAGAACATGGTAGGTTATACATGTTGTTTACCGGTATTTCCGTGATAAAAAAAAGATGGCTAGGTTTGTAATTTTATTCGGGAGAAAAATGTGCAAGACGAACAAAATGCACGGAGGCTTCAAATTTGTGTTTAGAAGCTTAGAGTGTCTTCGGATAACAAATGAAACGCATAATAGGAAGAGGGCGAGAGAGGCTTTGTTTGAGCTGAAGCCTTCTCAGACTCAGCCACATGAAAATTCACACGCGTTTGTTTGCGTTTGCGATTAGTTTGGCTGGTGCCGTGTGCTTCAAACAGGGAGAAGTGGTGAGTCAGAGCCACATGGTTCGGTGTGCAGGGCACGGACCCCATGTTTCACGAAATCGTGTGGGGTAGCTAGTCTCCTCCATGGCCCACAGGGCAGTGTCTCCAAGGCAGGCAAAACACGAGGTTTGAACTGCGGAGAGGCGAGAACTAGAGAATGCACTTGCGAGCTTAAAGAAGCAGGCTTTCGCATGCTAGATATTATTGTTGCTAGTGTAGTATGATCGAATGGATGAGAATCGTCTCTACGATGACGTAGATGTGCATCCTCTGAGGATCGATTCATCATGCAGTGCTAAATGAGTGGTAAATTATTGCCACTGAATA